>OX422217.1:521470267-522727767 GCA_949130495.1 Sambucus nigra | reverse complement strand
GAATTGGTTAACTATCACTTCATTTACACCACACGACATACATGTATTACAGGCATGTTGTATGACCTAAGAATGTAGTGTTCGGGATGTGCCATTTCCATTTCCATGTGGTGCGCTTAAAGCATTCCCAAACATATTTATTGACAATCTAAAATTTGACACTATCCCCCTCCCCCCACACACACATTCACACTCGCATACAACACTGAATCCAGCACCATACCCACTCTCACACGACCCTTACCTAAAGGTGGTAGTGATTGATAGAGCTAATGGGCAAAAAAGCCAAGCATGTGAAATGTGTGTTTGCATTTAGTTTATGTAAATTTATTAACTGTTATGTGATTAATATCAATTGGCATTTAAGTAGATTTTTAATGTGGTTCATTAATTGATCCACATTGTATTGAAATAGAGGAACAAGCTACTAAAGAGGAAAAGAATTAAGCCAATGCTGAGGAAGTACATAACAACCTAAGCCATCGTCTCTTTTGGTGTTGTTCGTGTGTGTTGCATTGGCAGATAATTTTGAAGATGGAAAACAAGCTCTTGGCCACTTCCTGAAGTATTATTTGTTGATGATTAATTAATTATTAATGTATTGATGTATTAGTCATGTTGGATTATTTTTTTCTTCTTAAACATGATGGATAGTCCAATAAACAAATGAAATTTTGGCTAAATTTTATTTATTAATGTATTGGTTGTATTTCGATAAGTTGAGATATATTGATGATGTTGTTTATAAGACGGACTATCACCATTGTTGTTATTGGAATATTTGTATTTATTAAACAGGGTGGATAGTCCTATAAACAAAAGAAATTTTGTCTAATTTTTTAAAATTGTTTTGACATTTGTTTAGTAAAAGAAACTTTATGACCTAAATTGACACGATACAATACTTTTAAAATTTACACTTATAATATATATAAAAAATATTATTTACATTATAAACGACTTTACACTTTTCTAAATTGTTTACACCATTTGAATGTTGTTGAGTATCTTTATTTATTAACTAGGGTGGATAGTCCTATAAACAAGGTAGGTTATGAGCTTTTTTTCTACAAAAAAAAATCATTTTACAGTTACGTACTTTGGAATTTTTTTCCCTTTTGCGATTACATTCTCTTTGAAAAATTTCATCATGCCTTCAGGCACGGGCATACCCTAGTGTGTGTGTGTATATATATACAGGTGCCCAGCCACAGGGGCGTCAGGCTTAGATCTTCGGATTGTTAACGTGCTGCAGCTAGTGTGGAAGTTGCAGGTCCTTGCATTAGATGACTTCTTACTTGTCTTCTCAGTCTTCTATTTTGACATTATTAGATAGTGCATGTGTCGCCCCTTTCCAGTTTCCATTTAGCTAAGAGATATTTGTACTCTTTATTTATTTCAGTATTCTGTTTTAGTTGGGATTGCTTTTGCATTGTCCTTCAATTTGGGATATTTTATTTGGATGATTTATCTATCATGTTTATTCCACTTGGATGGTTTGGTATTCTATATTATTATCCGTGTTCATGAAAATGGTTTCGTATATTAAATCATAACAATAGGACTTAATCTATAAAATTAAATGTTTTGACACTTAGCTTAATTATTTATTAGGTGATTAATAAAGAGAAATTATTTTCGACAGTGATGTTAAGAATGAACCAACCGGACACTTAAATTTAATTTAATAAAGGAGTGATCACCCAGTATTTAATTAGGAGGGGTGTCATAGGTGGCATCAAAGCGTTAGGTTCTAGAGTCCTTTAGGATTTGTGCGGCTTATTATGCTTCCAACTTAGCATCTTTATTATGGATCCCTATTTTTTGGACTGTTGTATTCTTATTTATGCGATTATGTCTTCAACTATTTGAGATTTAATAATAACTATGGACTGATAAATTCCTTCTCGCTTCATATGCCTCCGAGATGAGCCTCGAGGGATAGAAATGCCCAACCAGAGTTGCCAACAACTCGGGCTCAGGGAACAATGAACGCACCCTAGGTTGCCGCCATAGTTGCTCATGCGATGAATGCATTTTAGTGGTGGTACAGCAAGCCCCACCCTAGGTTCAGGATGTGGCGCCAATTCTATCTCAGCTTCCCACTACATGGGAGAGAGTTAGGGATGCCTTTCAGAGGGAACATTCCCTAGAGTTTTCGGGCAGTTCTAATATTATCATGGCGAGCCAATGGAAGAAAGATATCTAGAGGCATCTTCGCATGTACGAGTGCACAGACATTCAGAGAGAGTTACTGTCTTCCTTCAAGCTAGTAGGGGCCACTTTATAGTGGTGGGAGTCCACTACCACTTTGGAGTAGAGGGATAATATGATGATTCAGAGTTTCTAGGTGCGGTTTAACCGTAAATACTTTCCTTCCACCGTGCAGACTGAGATGAGGAGGAAACTGTTGAATCTCAAACAGGAAGGTACGATTATTGTGGAGTATAAAGAGGAATTCATGAGATTTATTATTATAGTGCCAGATGAGGTGCCTATTGAAGAGAAGAAGATTCGAATGTTCATGGATGGTTTGACTTGGAGGATTCGCCATCACCTCTTGGGTAATCTGTCGTTGGGTACTTATACTGATGTACTCAATGCCTCCCTATTGCATTTGCAGGACAACCGGTTCCACCAACAGGGGAGCAAATGAATCGGAGAGTCCAACCAGCAAGGTCGGACAGGAGGTAGTAGTGCTAGTGGTCACTCGCAACTCATGGGAAGGTCCGTTAGGGTGAGCAGAGTTCCCATTAGGGGGACCCTTCTATGTGATTCCGATCTGGTGACTCGGGGCAGGGACATTGCGACTGTAGACAGGGTCAGCAGGGCCAGTCCAGTCAACAGGGCTAACATCGTTATTAGCAAGGCCAATAATGGTATCATCAGGTCCAGTGGAGGGGTGGTAAGGTCCATCAGGACGAGAACAGCAGGGACAGAGGGGAGGAAATTTTAGGAACATATGCTTTAGTTGTGGCAAGAATGACCATAGACGTCAGGATTTCCCTGAGGGGGACAGGGTCCCGCAGCATCAGGGTAGCCATCAGGAGACATAGATATCGATCTTCCCAGCCACCCTCCCAGCACCACCTTAGATGTCAGCCTTACCATCCATCCCAGCATTCCCAGTTCAGTAGGAACAATTGCAGTATGGACATGTTTATAACATCCACCAGGAAGCAGCACCGCAAGCACCACCCGCAGTTGAGGGTAAGTTTCCTATCCATGGTACTATGGGGTGCATTTTATTTTACATTGGGGCATCATACTGATTCATAGCCACTAGTTTTTTATGGACCACAGGGTTGTTAGACTCGACAGAGAGTACAGTGACATGTGTAGACTCACCACTGGATAATGTGCCGTTAATTTTCTTTATATGCCAGGGAGTAGGTATAGAGATTGGGAGTCTTATTTTCCCTCTAGATATGCTAGTCTTAGATATGCATGAGAATGACACCATTATTGACATGGATTGGCTTGTTGCTTATAGAGCCATAATAGACTGTTTTAGTAGGAGAATTTTTTTTTCTATTCCGGGTCAGGAGATGTTTCGGGTGACGATGCCTCGTCTTGAGGGAGGATCGTCCCCCCATTTATAATATATAGAGGAGGTGACCTCTATGGAGATAGTAATTCCCATTGATTCGATTCTTATAGTTTGCGAGTTTGTTTATGTGTTCCAGGAGATACCGGGACTATCGCCTAACTGAGTGATAAATTTTGTTATAGATTTTATGTCGGGCAGCAGTTGTTGGGACATGGCTTCATCCATAGGAGTACCTCACCATGGGGTTCTCCGGTATTATTTGTGAAGAAAATAGATGGGTCATTGAGGTTGTGTGTGGACTACCGAGAGTTAAACAAAGTCATGATAAGGAATAAGTATCTATTGCCCTAAATCGATGACTTGTTCGACCAGTTGAGAGGAGCTTTCTTCTTCTCAAAGATAGAATTGAGATCGAGATATCATCAGTAACAGATTAGGGAGCAGGAGGTGTTGAAGACTGCTTTCTTGACACGGTATGGATCCTAAGAGTTCCAGGTATGCCGTTTGGGATAACCAATGCTCCAACCGTGTTCATGGACTTAATAAAGAGCGTGTACAAAGAGTTATTGGATTAGTTTGTCATTGTCTTCATAGATGACATTCTGATTTATTCCAAGACTGAGGAGGATCATGCTGAGAGTTTGAGACGGATTATTCAGGCTCTGCGAGAGCATCATCAATATGCTAAGTATGAGAAGTGAGGGTTTTGTCTACGAGAGGTCTAGTTCTTGGGGAACATTTTTTCCGCCAGGGGGATATCCGTGGATCCGAGAAATGTATCCATAGTGAGGGAGGGGGGCAGCCCACGACACCATTAAAGATCCGTAGTTTCTTGGAATCGACAGTGTACTATAGACGGTTCATTCGAGGATTCTAAAAAATAGCGGATTCATTGACTAATCTGACTCGTAAGGGGGTACCATATTTATGGGATGATGATTGTCAGTTGCCTTTCGATGAGCTAAAGGATAAGTTGACTTCGGTGCTAGTTCTTGCTTTACTCAGTCCAGGAGTAGAGTACCTGGTGCATACTAATGCTTCCCTACAAGGAATTGGTGGAGTACTTCAAGAGGAGGAACAGGCTATAGCTTATGCCTCCTGCAAGCTCAAGCCTCACAAGAAGAATTACCCCACCCACGACTTGGAGCTAGCAGCGGTCGTATTTGCCTTGTGGATTTGGAGACACTATTTGTTAGGGGAGAATTTTTGCCTGTTCATAGACCGTAAGTCACTGCAATACTTTTTCACTCAGCTAGAGTTGAGCATGCGTCAGCCCAGGTGGCTGGAGTTTGTGAAATATTACCAATTCGAGATACAGTACCACCCGAGGAAGGCTAATGTAGTTGTTGATGCATTGAGCCATAGGCTAGTAGGTGAGGTGGCCGAAACGTGGAAGGGGAAATGGAAAGAGTTTGGACATCAGGATACATTGGCCCGATTCTTTATGTCCGTTATGACAGTCACACCTGATAATGTTACAAGGGTGATCCAGGCCCAAGCCGCTGATTCATTCTGCCATGATCCAATTGTAAGGCTTCTAGCTGAGGGCGTGGAGTCCTACTCACTGAGTTCAGATGGGGGTTTGCAATTTAATGGGAGATTGGTGGTCCCAGAGGGGGAGGACTTATGCCATGGAGTGATGAGAGAGATGCATGGATCTTGATTTTTGATACATCCCGGAGGGGTTAAGATGTACCAGGATATGAGGCGGCAATACTGGTGGAGTGGGAGGAAGAAGGACATTGCAGAGTTTGTGTCCAAGTGTGCCACCTATTAGCTGGTAAAGGTGGACCATCAGAGACCACCAGGGTCCCTTCATCCGCTAGAGATCCCTATGTGGAAATGGGAGAGAATTTCCATGGATTTCATCGCTGGGTTGCCTACATCACAGCGGGGTCATAATTCTACATGGGTAGTAGTGGATCGGTTGATAAAGGTAGATCATTTTCTACCGGTGAGGATAGACTACACTAAGGGATAGTATGCCCAGTTATTTATTATTGAGATAGTGAGGTTGCATCGGGTTTCTCTGGATATTGTGTCTGATAGAGAAAAGATTTTTGTATCACGCTTCTGGGAGAGCTTTCAGGAGGCTATGGGTACCGAGCTGCGATTGAGTACGACGTATCACCCGCAGACATATGGTCAGACTGAGCATACTAATCAGATGCTGGAGGATATACTACGCATGTGTGTCCTTGATTTTGGAGGATGATGGGAGCAGTACCTTCCTCTGGTGGATTTCTCTTATAATAAATCCTACCAGTTTATGATTGGCATGGCCCCTTTCGAGGCATTGTACGGCAGACCTTATCGTTCTACCACTTGTTGGCTAGAGGTGGGGGACAACAAGCTATTTGGTCCAGAGGTGATTCAGGAGACATCACTCAGGATTGAGTTAATCAGGAGGCACATTCGGGTAGCCCAGGACAGGCAAAAAAACTACGTCGATGCAAAGCGGTTCTTCAGGGAGTTTATTGTGGGGGACCAAGTATTACTGCGAGTGTCTCCTATGAAAGTAGTGATGAGGTTCGGGAAGAAAAGGAAATTGGCTCTAAGGTACATAGGACCATTTCCCATCATCAAGAGGATTGCGACGGTGGCATACAGGCTTGGGTTTTCGGAGCACTTGCACCGTATTCATGATGTGTTCCACATTTCGTTGTTGAGGGGGTATCTTTGGGATGATTTGGCCCACACTCATATTGCGATAGAGGAGATTGATTTGCATCCCGATAATTATTATGAGGAGAGACCAGTGGCTATCCCCAACCATAGTGAGAGGAGATTGAGGTCGAAGGTAGTCCCACTTGTACGGGTCCAGTGTGAGCATCATAATGTAGAGGAGTCCACTTGGGAGCACGAGGGAGATATGCGCAAAAAGTATCCACAATTATTTTTACCAGGTATGCCTTTTTTTTAATTTCAGGATAAAATTCCGTTATTAGAAGGGAAGTTTGTAATACTCCGTATTTTTAGGGCATTTAATTATGGGATTAATTAAATTAAATTGGGATAAATTAATTTAATATTAATCTGGATTTTAATATAAGCATTTACTAGTGTGACGAGAGTTAGCAATTATAGATAAGAATTATGTTTAATATTACTTAATGATTAAACTAATATATGATATTGAAGTTATTAAAATTGTCGGTAGTGAATAATACGACAGTTATAGAAATTAAGTCGGGATACGCGTGTCAGTCGCGTCGAGACTAAATTAATGGAATATAAAGTAAATTAATTATAAGTCACCCGTATGGTCATTTCGAGTGTGCCAATGTGTCTAGAAGGTTCAAGATAGTCAGAAAATTATACCCAGGGGTTTAGTTTGGGTCCTTGAACGTTTTTATACTTAATCGGCAACCCGGGAGGGCATTTTGGTAATTTCCAATTTTAGGCCTTAATTAATGACGAAAATTGAAGGAATATATCTTATGGGAGTGGGAGTCCTTGAGGGTTAGAAAAACTGGAGTACAGAGAGGCTAAGGAAGAGATAAGAGAGAAGGTTTCCAAGAAGGAGAACCACCAACCCTACACCATTCTTACCAATTCCACCACCAACGTGTAGGTCGGGGAACGAGGAGCGGGATCATACCCATCATCTTCTAAAATTTAGACATTCATTCTTGAGGCAAGTATCTAACTTGTTGTTCTTTAGTTGATAACAAATCCATGCTAGTGTAGGAGATAATGATTTTATGTTCTCATGAAAGTTAAATGATGTTTAGGAGATTTATATTGGATTTCTGAGTAGAAACCATGTTAGGATAACCCTATTGATATATGTAGATGATTAACTACGAAATTGAAGTCCATTAGAGGTTGAATTTTGGAAGAATTAGGATAATATTGACGACGATGATAAAAATAGGGTTCTTGATGAATTAGCTTGAATTAACCCCCATTAATTGATGGCCCTTGATGAATTTGTATATGTTTTATGTTAGAAATCATATATGTAGGATAATACAACTTTTGGTATTATTTTTTGGAGTTTGGGACTAATTAATAGAGGTTTTGAGGATTTAAGTTTATGAAACCCGTAGGTAAAGGATTGCAGAAACTGGGCCAATAACTGCTCGATCGATCGATCGACTGGATCGATCGATCGACCCTTTTCATCTATCGATTGACTCCTCCTGGAAATCGACTCATATTTCCTTTTTAAATGTTAATCCAACTCAAATGTGTAAGTACCCTTAGACATAAATTAAATATCATAATGGGACTTGAGAGGGACCAGTAAGGTTGTGAACAAGGTTCGGGTAGTACGATTTCATATGGAATTAAACCATAGGGTTACGAGGGTATAAAATGAGTTATTATTATTATGTGTGTGATAGATTAAGGATTATGGAAGTCAATGAAGACGTAAAACATTAGGTTAGAGAGGGTACACTTACTGATTCGACATTTATTAAAATGATACACTTCGAGAATCGACAAGTACTCACAAATTTACGCTAATGGAGAAAATAAAAGAACAAATTAATTACGTAGAATTCAGGCGCTACGTGCCACGTATGGTTAGAATATGTTATGGGTCGTAGGTATGCCTATCTGAATAATGTACATATATATATATATATATATATATATATATATGAGTGTAAGTATATTTATAGTATGTGAACATTTGTGTTTAACCATACCCGCATCGGGACAATCTTATCTCGATGTGACCTTTTGGGGGGGATATTGACTTGTACCTTAGAACATAGGATCCTTGGTACAGGCTATTTGAGAATGATAGTTAGACGGTCCTAAGAGACGTGAGGGTATGTACTGACCTCGTAATGTCTTTGAACTATGAATTGCCTCCAATATGTGTGTTTTGTATTAATACAGTTCGAGAGGCACTAACATGTATGTAATATCAATTGGTAAGCATTTTATATACCTGCTAAACTATTTTAATTTATTTTACACTCGGGATCTGACCTGTTTCTTGTTATCTTTTTTTTCTCTTGTGTGTGTGTGTGTGTGTGTGTGTGTGTGTGTGTATGTATATATATATATATATATATATTACAGGTGCCCAGCCCCAGGGGCATCAGGCTTAGATCTTCGGATTGTTGACGTGCTGCAGCTAGTGCGGAAGTTGCAGGTCCTTATAGTAGAAGAATTAATCCTTATCTTCTCAATCTTCTATTTAGTCATTATTAGATAGGGAATGTGTCGCCCCTTTCTAGTTTCCATTTACCTCCGACATATTTGTATTCTTTATTTATTTCAGTATTCTGTTTTAGTTGGGATTGCTTTTGCATATTACATTGTCCTTCTATTTGGGATATTTTATTTGGATGATTTATCTAACATGTTTATTCCACTTGGATGGTTTGGTATTCAATATTATTATCCGTGTTCATGAAATGGTTTCGCATATTAAATCATAACAAAAGGACTTAATCTATAAAATTAAATATTTTGACAGTTAGCTTAATTATTTATTAGGTGATTAATAAAGAAAATTATTTTTGACAGTGATGCTAAGAATGAACCAAGTAGACACCTTGATTTAATTTAATAAAGTACTGATCACTCGGTACTTAATTAGGCGGGGTGTCACAATGCTCAACTGAAATAACTAAACTGCATCCCACTATAGGAATGAAGTAACCGAAGCGTCTAAGTCCAAATCCCGCAAGCATCCATACATACTGCAGCTATGCATCTCTGGAAAAGACCATCAAACTGGGCATCCCTATGGCTGGATACCTAAAAGGTTTTGGAAAAAGTTTTGCAAGTACGGGTCAGAGCCCAAGTAAAATCATTTGAAAACATTTAGCAAGTATTTAAATTGCAGTTTAAATGAACAGCTATTGGATACACATGTTAAGCTACGTACACTCACTTGAGTTCTTCACCTCTCATCTATAGTGCACACATAATGTCCCACCTAGTCAAGCTACCCAATCTACCAGGTCTCAAGCATCTAGCTAACTATAAGCCGGTCTATCTCACCCATACTGCCCATACCGTACGCTACAGTATACCCTTAATTATCATTAAACCTTTAGTTAAGTTTCTCCTTAACTTACCCCGTACCGCCCATATAGTATGCTACCAATAAACTAATAATTAACATTACTCTTACATTATTATTATTATTATTATGATCCTCATGTTAAGTTCTCACACTTACTTTCCTTCAGATTTACCATATCTATCTTTTTTACTATTTCCACTTGAGTAGATTAAGCATTGTTTTAGATATACACTATCGGGTCTCCTTACTATCACACATAAGTAAGATTATACATCCAAGAGTATATATATATATAGGGAGAGGTTCAAAAGAGAACATAAAAGATAAAACTTTTAATGAACCTTAACAAAAAAATAAATAACACCCATTCAATTTCAATTTCTATGTTGTAATTCGTCCTCACCAGGGGCAATGGGCATGCATGTGGAATGCGTCTTTGTTAATATGCGTGTGTCCACACGTGTCTGTTGCCACTGTCGAGTGTCACACGCATGTTCGTTGCCGATGGCGCGGACCAATTACAACATAGGAATTAAAATTAAATGGGTGTTAAGTGTTTTTTGTTAAGGTTCATTAAAATGTTTATCCTTTATGTTCACTTCTGTATTTATATATATATATATATATATAAAATAAAGTAAGAAATTTATGTATGTCATAAGATGGAACAATGATATCATCCATATTTATTTATCTTATATTACCTATTTTGTCCTTAAAATTTTTAATTTCTCGCTCTTTTTAACATACACTAATTTTTTTCTCCCTTATATTTAAAATTCAAAAATAGGGATATAATTGTATTTTCTTCAATTTTACGAAGAGGCCCAATTGCTCTCTCAACCCCAATTTCATTTTCTTTCGAAACACAGAACCATGAGGAGGAGATTTATGTCTTTGTCATCTTTTGTCCTATCTCAATCTTTGAAACCCCGTCTAAATCACCTCGAGCCTCCAAAAAAGTCTTGACTCTATGCACACTCCTCCCCCATCATCTATTACAAACCCTTTCTCACTCTGAACTTAAAAGTTCTGCACACAAAAAGTTTTGATATCTAGATCCTCATAAAAGGAAACAAAACACTAATCCACACATCATTACTCCATAGCTTTCTATGATCGGGCAATGGAAGCTCGCACATGGCAAATGGCGACGGCTTCATTTGGATTTCGTATCCTCACTGGACAAGGCTGTAAAGGCTTTTAAATGTACACCTCATGCTGTCTCCAAAGATTTTTTTGAGCTCACCATTTTGAAAGGCCTTGGTCTCGCCACCGCCTCTCCTATTTTGCAAGTTTCTGTCTCCTCAAGTTTTTCAAGTTTCATTTATGATGCGTCTTTTGTGAGATTCTTCTTCAGGTTATGTTTCATTTATGGAATTTTTATTCATGTGTTGATGGTTTGACTGATGTGTAAGAACTAAGAACATTGTATCCATGTGTTTTGATTTCGATTTCGATTTTGATTTTGAACAGGTACTGTGTTGGATTTGCTGGGTAGTTATATATGAAGTTGGGTTTAGTTAGAGAGAAGAAGGTATCGGGTTAGTTGTGGGTTTGGGACTGCTAGGTCTTGGGTTAGTCAGTGAAGGGGGGTGGTTTGCAGTTTGGTGTGTGCTGTTTGATTGTTCTTACGTTTTTTTTATATTATTTTTATCATCATCTTTATATTTTTTCATCAACAGTCAACTATGGAGAATTAGGAATCGTGACTCTTTGTTAACCGTAACTCTTTGTTATTACTAACTCATTTATTATGTTAAAAGTGGACTTTAGAACACGTATCTGTTACAAACTCATCTGTAATTGAAGGTATTTGGATCAAATTAAATACCCAAATGTGTATCTAATCAATGTTTATTACATGGAGTGTTTATGGAGATGAAAGATGTAATTTTATTCTCTATAGAGAGCTCTTCAGTACAGAAGCCAACACCAGGGGGTCTTCAGGATAGTACAATTCTATATTGTGTAAATGGTTTGTGAACTATTCAAGCTTTGCATTCTGCAGTACCATTCAGTACTATTTTGCTTTGATTTTTTTAACCAAGTCTTGAATTATTGTTAATGGAATCAAAGGTCTTAATTTTAATATTGCATAATATGTCTTTTTATGGTTTAAACATACTAATGTGGAGTTAAGCAACTCAACAGCTTATTTCAATTTTAATTGTCTTAGATATGTACTTTATGCATTTTTTTATTACTGAATTTAGATGTTGAGTACAAATTTAAATAGTACATATTGGCATTTTTATTGGGTGTTTGTTTAGTTTATAAGAGGGCTTAGTTAGTTATTATTTCTTCAGAAACATAGCAAATAATTGTTCTTATAATGTAAAACTAGTTATTGTTATTGGTATTAGCTTATAATGTTGATGTTATGATAGCAGTAGGTAGAACTCTAAACTTAAATTTGGATTATAGGTATGTTTTTTATCTGGAGTGCATTGACGAGAGAGGTACACCTGAACACCCCTGCAATAATCTATTAAACCAAAGTGTACCTAATAGCTTATCGTTGATTGTATTTTTTTTCTCCTTATATGATTATCAATCTCTCGGTTTCCCTATTTGGTTCATATATTGTTTTGGTTCTGCGTCTTGGAAACTCTGGTAGGTTGGTTCAGACTTTGAGTAGGAATACCTCTGCTGTGTATCTAAAGATTTTGTAAAAAAATTGTAGCATTAGATAAAATGGAAAGAATCTTTTGTTCTAGATCAGTCTTCTTTTTTAAATAGATAAATGTTTTGAGGGGAAGTTTTGTTTTTATTACACTGTTTGCAAGTTATTTCTTGCAAGAGAGAGAAAGAAGAACGACCCATATGAGAATAGACTTATGTTCGGTACTTTGTGCTCCGATTTAATTTGTGTGACCTCTTGAAACACTTTATTTTGATTAAAAATTTATTTATGGTAATATAATTGGTGAAAAATCGGGTTCATGGCTCAGAAAAGTAAAGGACTGTTAGAGTAGTTTATTCAATAATCTATTAAACCAAAGTGTACCTAATAGTTCTAAAGCTAGAACAAAATATAGCAGGGAAAATCCAATAAAAGTTTTAACAGTTAACTATGGATGAAATCGTATGGGGTCTCTATGACTAATTGATATATCACATCAACAAAACGTCATGGCAGAAAGCAACAACAGAGAAAACCAAAGGTTACACAAAATGACGAAATAGTGTACTAAGGCTCCTAACCTTTAACACGAGTACTATTCGGACAACTAAGAAAGAAAATCTTTTACAGCTAAGATCCGGTTTAAAGAGGTCTTACACCTGTATATGTGTACTAGCCTATGGCTTCTAATGGTACGAATGAAGTTTAAAAGCTATATAGGTACACTAGCACAGAAATCGAAATCTGCCTAAGCTTATATCTTACCTAAAAGGACAAAATCTATGCAAACCCAATGTAACACATATAGAGATAAAAAAAATCTCGGTCAAAGCTTCCTAAGGTCACAAGGGATCCAATAGAACCAATTGTTTCAATCAAGTACTAATCAAATGGATAACAGTGAAAATGAAATGTTCCGAAAAAAATTATTTCTCAAATCTGTAAATTATTTTTTAGAATAATTTATTCAAATTTTACTTTTTAACAAATGTTTAGACACACTAAAAAATATCAAATAATAAATGCATGAGTGCCTAATGTGTCAAGTGCAAATGTGCAACAACATGTGAATACCTTTACTTGGATATTTACATTGACTAGAGTCAAGGCATGTTAATACCTACTACGGTCAAATCGTTAACAGGCGGGCTACTTCATGGCACGCGCGCATATAAAAACAATACATACCTATGTAAATAATATAGTATACAGACATCATATATTAATTCATCCATACGAATTAGTTTAAAAAAATATATTTAATGTTCCAAATTAATTTTGAAAATGTTTAACCACAATAATAAAATTTCAAATTAAATTTTTAAAACTGTACAATAAAAGTGTACATTAAAAAAATAACTAAATAATGATTTTTAAATAAACTTAAGCATTATTGTTATCATCATTTTATTGGTAAAGTTGCCAATAATTATTTTTTGTGTAATTATATCAGTTTATATAATATCCAGGATGAGTAGTTTTGGTTTTCTTAAACATGTGGATAATCCTCTAAATAGAGAAAATTTGTCCAAATGTTTTAAATCGTGTACACATTTTTGTATTTTATAATAAATCATATGATCAGAAGTCTTAGTCGACGCAGTTTTTTGGAAATGTTCGTCGTACTTTCAGGCACGGGCATACCCTAGCTTGAGGTAATACATGATAACAGTACTTATGAACACTTCACATGACATTGTATAATTAACTCTAAAAATTTATTTATCCGTTACGAAATAAATGCGACGTTTGGTCCTATCAAGGACTTACACTTTTGAAAATTAGCTATGTGCCTTCACGCATGGGCAGATGTGTTGTAAACTGTTTAAACTCATGTGTTGTAAAAAAAACTTTAAAATGTTTACATTTATGTGTCATAAAAAAATCTTTTTGACTTAATTATAAAAGATTCAACACTAATTAAATTTACACAATTCAATACTTTGAAAAAATTAACTTATAAAATATAAAACATTTATTATTTAGATTACACACGACTTTATAGTTTTCAAAATTATCAGCGTGCCTTCAGGCACGTGCATACCCTAGTGTGTGTGTATATATATACATATTGTGACAACCCTCAATCCGAAATAAAGGGTGGCCAGCCCGATACTCCAATATAACGGAATCATGGATGGAATCATTCTCGGCATCACAACAAATAAAAAGAGTATATGGGATAGGCACCATATATTTCAGAAAACAGGTTGCCAAAAAATTTTTTTTACGAGTTAAGGAAAAAAAGAATTTAAACAACCCAAACTAAAAGAAAGTGGAATCCCATGAAACTTAAATTACAACTATACAATTACACAATAAGAGGGCCGAATATGTTGTCGGTCAACAGGTACATACAATGGGTTACAACAATTTAATAGTTTACATAATACATCCATTAAACAATTACAAAAGTTTGTGCCACACGCCCGAGTGAAAGACCCAATCATATCTAGAATACAAAAATATAGGCCTCTAACAACATATCCCGTAATATTCGCAAAGTCTTACGGATCCCCAAAAGTAACAGAGTGAGAAAGATCAAAGCGGGCGCCCTTGCGGCGGAGCACCTGAGCGGATACAATTTCATGCACAAGAAGAAAGAAATGAACGGGTCAGGGCCCGGTTCTATACGATCACCAGATGAATAAAAAGCATGATAGTTATGAAATATAAATCATGAATGATAAGGATAAGAGTCTAACAACGAAATCTTAAAGCATAATAAAGCAGTTTAAATGATTATGTCTTTTATTAAATTATGCAAGAGAATATAATTAGACATAATAAATTTAAAATCCTCCATCATTATTTTCCATTTCATTCCAATTTCAATTCCTTAATTGGAATATAATATAATTATATGTTCTTATGGGATTTTACATATGTCAAGTCCCACTTGATTTAGAATGGTCATATTCTTATACATATAACGATTCTAAGACCGCCCCTCCGAGTTTCCCCACTGGGCGCTCCCCTAAATGACTATCATCTTCCAGGGCCCATCAAACAAGACAACCTGGGTACCTAACGCACGTCGGGAAGTGGTCATATGCCTGCGAGTGAGTCATAACCACACCCAAAATTACCTCACTAGCGCAGAATAAAACATATAACAACCCCGTAAATGGCCGAGGACTATAGTCTCCCTGCATTCACTAGCCAGGGGACATCATCTCATGCGCGAGCTTCCCTTATAATAGCATATAGAGAGGTGTGTTTAAGTAAATTAGCATTTACCATTTAAATATTAATTTCATTTCCATTATTCATATTTGTTTCATTTTATCCCAAACCACAATCATTGAATATTCTCATTAATATTCATCATATTTTAAGTCCCGAATTAATCTCCAAGTGATCACAACAATGCTACAAGTCCTAAGGTCATATATACCTCATTAGAGCCCTTAGAGTCTCCAAGTATGGGCCTACAACTCCAAGACACTTAATGGATTTCTAAAGAAAAGAGAAACCCAAACCTCAATTTGTACACATCCGGAATAAGCCCCATTTAACCCAATCCTAATGTAGGGTAGCTATCTAGTTCATCTAGGACTCTAGGACTCTAATTTTACTTCATTCAAGAAGGTTCCTAGTCCCTATTAAAGAGAATAAATCTAGGAAACAAAATAAGGTTTAAAGGTGAAAAACAGGGGACCGATCGACCGGTCCTGAGACCGCGGTCGACCGCGTCTCAAAATTTTACTTAAGAAGAAAAGCAGAAAGCTCGATTTAGAGGGGTCGGTCGACCGCACACCAATTTTTATGCCTTTGTGGGAAAGCAGTATGCCCTCCCCCGAAGGCCCGGTCGACCGGTCATGGGACTGCGGTTGAACGGTCATAGCAGACCGAGGACCCTTTCTTGTTCCAAAACTAAAACCCAAGTTATACTTTTAATCCCCAATCTCATTTCCCAAATCACCACTCATATACATATAACCACAACAATATTAAACTTCAACTACTCTCTAAATCACATTAACCCTACAAATCCAAGGTTTAATCACTTGTATATTAACATACACATACATATATATACAAACCCAATAATTTCCTCAAATCAAACAAACACACAACTATCATACAATTTATCCATCTTAGATCATATATTAGCAAGTTGAAAACTTGCCTTGGCATGGGAATCTCATATTTTCTTGTAGTAGCAAAAATCTCCAAGCTTGAATCTCTCTCTTTTCTTCTTTCTCTCCAATTTCTCCACTCTTCCCTCTCTCTCTCTCTCACTCTATCTAGGGCTTGTGGTGGGTAATGGAAGGAATGGAAAAGGTTGGGAGACTTAAATCGTGGCTTAAGTCTAATTCCCAACTTAAATGGTAAATACCACATTAAAATGATTCCCAATACGCGTTTAAGTTAAAACTAGTCAAAAGTGCCCAAAACATAAAAATACAATATGGCACTTATTTCAACTATTTCGCACATTTCGAAACTAACTACATCCTCCAAATTATCATTTGGAAATTGTATAACTCATTTCAAGTTTCGGTTTCCATCTTAAGCCATAAATGTCATTTTAATTCTTATGACACAATAAACCGCAACGTGGTGATATTTACCCACATATAAGGTAAACATACAACATTTTAGTAAATATTAACTTATCTTATTAAATTAATACTTACTCCACATTCCAACAATTTATATATAATTACTTCACATAGAATATAAATATAAAATAGGTTCTCAAAAGCGAGGGTTGTTACATACTCCCCCCTTATGAGGGAATTTTGGCCCCAAAATTCAGGCGTACCTTGAATAAAGAGATGCAGATACTTTTCCCGCATATCATCCTCGCATTCCCATGTTGATTCCTTAGCGTTGTGATAACTCCATTGGACTCGCACCAAGGGCACCACTCGAGACCTCAACCTACGCTCCCCATGCTCTAAAATAGCAGCCAGTTGTTCTTTATATGAAATGTCGGGTTGCAAGTCGATATCCTCAAAATGGATATGCCAAAGGGCACCATCGCACCTCTTATACTTCTTCAAAGAGGAGACATGGAACACATCGTGGATTTGTTGTAAAGGTTCCGGTAAGGCAAGCTGATACGCCACTGGACCCACCTTAGCAATAACGAGAAAAGGTCCAACAAAATGCGTCGTAAGCTTTCTTTTCTTTCAGAAATGCTTGATACCTTTCATTGGTGACACTCGCACCAAGACTTGGTCTTCAATCTCCAACTCCATGTTTCTCCTATTTGCTTCGGCATAACTCTTTTGGCAGTCTTGAGCTATCCTAATGCGATTTCGAATGAGTTCGATCTTAGAAGAAGTATCCTGGATCATTTCATGTCCAAGGAATTTATTATCCCCCACTTCTAACCAACACGTGGGTGATCTACAAGGCCGGCCATAAAGTGCTTCATAGGGTGCCATTCCAATCGTAAATTGGTATGAATTGTTATAAGAATACTCGACCAAAGGGAGATATTGTTCCCAACCACCCTTGAAATCAAGCATACACATACGAAGCATATCCTCTAACATTTGGTTTACTCTTTCAGTCTGGCCATCTGTTTGAGGATGATAAGAAGTGCTTAACTTCAATTCGGTTCCCATAGCCTCTTGGAAACTTCACCAAAAGTGGTAAATAAAAATCTTGTCTCGGTCGAAAACTATTTATAAAGGCACCCCATGGAGTCTGACAATCTCGGCGATGAATAATCGAGCATAGTGAGTAGTGTCATAATTAATACGCACGGGTAGGAAGTGTGCCAACTTAGTCAAGCGGTTGATAATCACCCAAATAGAATCATAACCACTCTGTGACCTTGGAAATCCTGTAATAAATCCATCGATATGCTCTCCCACTTCCATACCGAAATCTCCAACGGTTGTAACAAACATGTCGATCGCTGATGATCTATATTGAACAATTGGCAAGTAGTGCATTGAGATACGAACTCAGAAATATCTCGCTTCATCCTTGGCCACCAATACTGACGGCACATATCTTGATACATCTTGTCCCCACCAGGATGTACCGTAAATTTAGAACCATGAGATTCCGCCATCACCGCCCGTCTCAAATCCCCCTCCTCCGGGACAATGAGTCTTCCATGGAAGCGTAGTCCACCCTCTAAACTTATCGAGTACGATTCCTCTCCCTCAGACAACAATCGACGTATATGGCCTTGATAACCCTTATCACTTCCTTGGGCTTCTACAACCCTTGCTACAATTGTAGGCAAAACGGTCATCACCGACATGAATGCCCTAATAACCGCGTCCTCATGACTGAGCTCTTTCCATTTAGCTTTCCATACATCCTCTAACTCTCCCTCGGGATTTCTACTTAAAGCATCCGCTACCACATTCGCATTCCTCGGATGATAGTGGATGTCAAATTGATAGTCTTTCACAAACTCCAACCATCGGTGTTGTCGCATATTTAAATCTTTCTGTGAAAATAAATATTGTAGCGACTTATGGTCCGTGAAAAGACTAAATTTCTCCCCTAGGAGAATATGCCTCCAAATCTTCAAGCCAAAGATAACTGCGGCTAGTTCTAAGTCATGCACCGGATAGTTTCTTTCATGGGGTTTTAGCTTGCGAGAAGCATAAGCAATAGTCCATCGCTCCTCTTGAAGTACACCTCCTAATCCTTGTAGAGATGCATCGGTGAAGACTAGGTATTCCAACCCCGGCTTTGGCAACGCAAGGACTGGAGAAGAAGTCAATCTATCTTTGAGTTCGTCAAAAGCAACCTGACAAGAGTTATCCCAAACAAACCTCACCCCTTTCAGGGTGAAATTTATCGAAGGTCTAGCGATCTTAGAGAAACCCTTGATAAACCGACGGTAATAACCCACCAAATCCAGAAAACTACGAATTTCGGTAGGTATTGTGGACTGACCCCACTCCCTCACCGCAACCACCTTGTTCGGATCCACTGAAATGCCCTGCGAATCACATTATGACCCAAAAATTTCACTTCCCGTAACCAAAAACCACATTTCTCAAACTTAGCATATAATTGGTGATCCCTCAACCTTTGCAGGACCAACCTCAAATGAGTTACATGGTTTGATTCCGTTCGAGAATACACAAGGGTGTCATCGATGAATACAATAACAAATTGGTCCAGGAAGTCCCGGTATACCCTATTCATGAGATCCAAAAATACGGCGGGGGCATTGGTTAGTCCAAAGGGCATAACCAAAAATTCATAGGACCCATACCTCGTCAGAAAAGTAATCTTGGATACATCCTGCTCCCGTATCCTCAATTGGTGATACCCTGTCCTCAAGTCTATCTTAGAGAAGTATGACGCTCCCCTAAATTGATCAAATAAATCATCAATACGAGGCACAGGTTATTTATTCCGGATGGTGACCTTATTCAATTCTATATAGTCAACACAAAACCGGAGAGAACCGTCCCTTTTCTTCACAAACAACACAGGAGCACCCCCATGGAGAAGTACTAGGCCTAATGAATCCCTTATCCAATAATTATTTAATTTGGTCTCTTAACTCCCTCATTTCAACGGGAGCCATACGATACGGAGCTCTAGCAATCGGTCTCATCCCGGGCGCTAAATCAATCACAAACCCAATCTCCCGACTCGGAGGTAAACCTGATATCTCCGAGAAAACATCATCGAATTCTCTAACAACTGGAATAGATTCTAAGGGAACAACTACATCCCGTGAAGTCCCTTCCACAATACAATACAAATAAGTGTTAGTATCTCCTTCTATATGAGGCATAACCACCAAAAACATTTCTTGCCCCGGCACGGCAAAAACTATACTCTTTCCATAGTAATTAACTATTGCATGATACTTCACTAGCCAATCCATACCCAAAATCACATCATACCCGACCATGTCTAGGACGAGCAAATCGGCCTCAAAGCACAAATTACCGATAGTAATTCCTATATGTTTACAAACAAGGAAAATGAGTGAACCATCACCCATGGAGGACTCAGCGCTAGTGAAGGTACTCTCAGAAAATTTAATCAACTCAGTGGACTGAGCAAAACTTCTAGAAATGAATGAATGTGTCGCACCCGTATTAAATAAAATGCGACCCATATGTCCCTGAATAAGGAACTTACCCTCAATCGTTGGCGGCGCTGGCGGAGCAGGAGGAAGCATATGTGATAGACTCGCCCATACTGTAGTTGTCCATGCTATAGAGGAACAATCAGATTCGGTAATTGTGGCGAAAACTAAACATATGGCTGCTGATGGATTCTGGGAGGCTGACCCCCAACCAACTGAGGACACTCCTTCTTGTAATGACCCGCCTCCCCACATTGGAATCACTTCCCCAACATATTCTCCGGAACACGGCCCTGCTTGTTTCTAAACTGGTTAACACCTTGGCCCGGATGGCCCCTACCCCCTTGACTACCTCGACCGGTTTGTTGCTGTTGCGAGGCACCCTGACAGTGCTTAGTATTATTGCCACCCGAATTAAACCCACCAAAGCGTTGTCTTTTTTATGAGTCCCCTTGCTGGGGATCCCTTTCCTTCTACTTATTACCCTAAGATTGGGATGAAGGAATTACTCCTCCTCCCATCCCATTTCCTCCAAGTCTTCCCGCTTTCCCCACTACGGTAGCTTTCTTGCTACTTTACATGTACAACCGATGTTCTTGGCAATGGAGCAATGCTGCATTCATTACCTCACCAAAAGTTTGCAAGGCTAGATTACCCAGCAAATATTGCCAAGTTCTCCAGTTCAAACCTCCCATAAATTTTGAAACCTTCCTCTCTTCAGGAGTCACCTCATCCAGTACAAAACTTGCCAACCGAGTGAGCTCCTCTTTGTATTCGGCAACAGACCGCTCTCCCTGTACCACATCCTGAAGTCTCCTTCTCATCTCCCTTTGAATTGCGGGAGGAAAATACTTTTGGTCAAACAAGACCCAAAAATCAGTCATCGTCATGGTATCCCTCTGTTCTGGTGTAGTCATCGACTCCCACTAGTGTAACGCGGCCCCAACAAGTTTGAAAGTAGCAAGGACTAGTTTCTTCTCCTCACTACATTCCACCATTCATAGATGGCATTGCATGTCCTTCTTCCATTGGTTTGATCGAATAACGTTAGAACCTTCGTCAAATTTCGGGGGATGGCCCTTTAAAAATGACTCTCTAGCTCTCTCCCACGGAGAATATCCCGTAGGAGCTTGTACATCCTGCGCTTGTTATTGTTGAGCTTGTGGCATTTGCTGAGCCACTACGTTCATAGACGCATTAACCACTTGGGCCACTATATTTTCTACATCAGCAGCATTAATTGCTCCTTGTGGCGGCGGGGGACCAACATCATCTTCTACAACTCTATTACGTCTCGCTGGGCGACCTCTCTTAGGCGGCATATGAGATGAAGGAACAATAGAGTTAGAATACTATTCAAAACAATCTATATTGTAGAATATCGCAAATATAAGCATCAAAGCAGTCCTAACATTAGGCTCTATATCAAAGAACACTACGGTAGAACGTGACAAGTCCGCAAAGATCCTAAAGACTCTAGAACCTGATGCTCTGATAACATCGGTGACAACCCGCAATACGAAATAAGGGGTGGCCAGCCCGATACTCCAATATAACGGAATCATGGATGGAATCATTCTCGGCATCACAACAAATAAAAAGAGTATACGGGATAACCACCATATATTTCAGAAAACAGGTTGCCAAAATTTGTTTTTACGAGTTAAGAAAAAAAGAATTTAAACAACCCAAACTAAAAGAAAGTGGAATCCCATGAAACTTAAATTACAACTATACAATTACACAATAAGAGGACTGAATATGCTGTCGGTCAACAGGTACATACAATAGGTTACAACAATTTAATAGTTTACATAATACATCCATTAAATAATTACAAAAGTTTGGGCCACACGCCCGAGTGAAAGACCCGATCATATCTAGAATACAAAAATAGAGGCGTCTAACAACACATCCCGTAATATCCGCAAAGTCTTACGGCTCCCCAAAAGTAACGGAATGAGAAAGATCGAAGCGGGCGCCCTTGCGACGGAGCATCTGAGCGGATACAATTTCGTGCACAAGAAGAAAGAAATGAACGGGTCAGGGCCCGATTTTATACGATCACCAGTTGAATAAAAAGCATGATAGTTATGAAATATTAATCATGAATGATAAGGATAAGAGTCTAACAACAAAATCTCAAAGCATAATAAAGCAGTTTAAATGATTATGTCTTTTATTAAATTATGCAAGAGAATATAATTAGACATCATAAATTTAAAATCCTCCATCATTATTTTCCATATCATTCCAATTTCAATTCCTTAATTGGAATATAATATCATTATATGTTCTTATGGCATTTTACATATCTCAAGTCCCACTTGATTTAGAATGGTCATATTCTTATTCATATAACGATTCTAGGACCTCCCCTCCGAGTTTCCCCACTGGGAACGCCCCTAAATGACTATCATCTTCCAGGGCCCATCAAACAAGACAACCTGGGTACCTAATGCACGTCGGGAAGTGGTCATATGCTTGCGAGTGAGTCATAACCACACTCGAAATTACCTCACTAGCGCAGAATAAAACATATAATAACCCCGTAAATGGCCGAGGACTATAGTCTCCCTGCATTCACTAGCCAGGGGACATCACCTCATGCGCGAGCTTCCCTTATAATAGCATTTAGAGAGGTGTGTTTAAGTAAATTAGCATTTACCATTTAAATATTAATTTCATTTCCATTATTCATATTTGTTTCATTTTATCCCAAACCACAATCATTGAATATTCTCATTAATATTCATCATATTTTAAGTCCCGAATTAATCTCCAAGTGATCCCAACAATTCTACAAGTCCCAAGGTCATATATACCTCATTAGAGCCCTTAGAGTCTCCAAGTATGGGCCTACAACTCCAAGACACTTAACGGATTTCTAAAGAAAAGAGAAACCCAAACCTCAATTTGTACACATCCGGAATAAGCCCCATTTAACCCAATCCTAATGTAGGGTAGCTATCTAGTTCATCTAGGACTCTAGGACTCTAAGTTTACTTCATTCAAGAAGGTTCCTAGTCCCTATTAAAGAGAATAAATCTAGGAAACAAAATAAGGTTTAAAGGTGAAAAACAGGGGACCGATCGACCGGTCCTGAGACCGCGGTCGACCGCGTCTCAAAATTTTACTTAAGAAGAAAATCAGAAAGCTCGGTTTAGAGGGGTCGGTCGACCGGTCAAGGGACCGCGATCGACCGCACACCAATTTTTATGCCTTTGTGGGAAAGCAGTATGCCCTCCCCCGAAGGCTCGGTCGACCGATTGGGCCTGCGGTCTACCGGTCATACCAGACCTAGGACCCTTTCTTCTTCCAAAACTAAAACCCAAGTTATACTTTTAATCCCCAATCTACTTTTAATCCCCAATCTCATTTCCTAAATCACCACTCATATACATATAACCACACAATATTAAACGTCAACTACTCTCTAAATCACATTAACCCTACAAATCCAAGGTTTAATCACTTGTATATTAACATACACATACATATATATACAAACCCAATTATTTCCTCAAATCAACCAAACACACAACTATTATACAATTTATTCATCTTAGATCATATATTAGCAAGTATAAAACTTGCCTCGTATGGGAATCTCAGATTTTCTTGTAGTAGCAACAATCTCCAAGCTTGAATCTCTCTCTTTTCTTCTTTCTCTCCAATTTCTCCACTATTCCCTCGCACTCTCTCACTCTCTCTAGGGCTTTTGGTATGTAATGGAAGGAATGGAAAAGGTTGGGAGACTTAAATCGTGGCTTAAGTCTAATTCCAAACTTAAATGGTAAATACCACATTAAAATGACTTCCACTACGTGTTTAAGTTAAAACCAGTCAAAAGTGCCCAAAATATAAAAATACAATATGGCACTTATTGCGACTATTTTCCACATTTCGGAACTAACTACATCCTCCAAATTATCATTTGGAAATTTAATAACTCATTTCAAGTTCCGGTTTCCATCTTAAGCCATAAATGTCATTTTAATTCTTATGACACAATAAACTGCAACATGGTGATATTTACCCACATATAAGGTAAACATACAACATTTTAGTAAATATTAACTTATCTTATTAAATTAATACTTACTCCACATTCCAACAATTTATATATAATTACTTCACATAGTATATAAATATAAAATAGGTTCTCAAAAGCGAGGGTTGTTACATACTCCCCCCTTATGAGGGAATTTTAGCCCCAAAATTCAGGCGTACCTTGAATAAAGAGACGCAGATACTTTTCCCGCATATCATCCTCGCGTTCCCATGTTGATTCCTTAGCGTTGTGATAACTCCATTGGACTCGCACCAAGGGCACCACTCGAGACCTCAACCTACGCTCCCCATGCTCTAAAATAGCAGCCAGTTGTTCTTTATATGAAATGTCGGCTTGCAAGTCGATATCCTCAAAATGGATATGCCAAAGGGCACCATCGCACCTCTTATACTTCTTCAAAGAGGAGACATGGAACACATCGTGGATTTGTTGTAAAGGTTCCGGTAAGGCAAGCTGATACGCCACTAGACCCACATTAGCAATAACGAGAAAAGGTCCAACAAAACGCGGCGTAAGCTTTCTTTTCTTTCCGAAACGCTTGATACCTTTAATTGGTGACACTCGCACCAAGACTTGGTCTGCAATCTCCAACTCCATGTGTCTCTTATTTGCTTCGGCATAACTCTTTTGGCGGTCTTGAGCTATCCGAATGCGATTCCGAATGAGTTCGATCTTAGAAGAAGTATCCTGGATCATTTCATGTCCAAGGAATTTATTATCCCCCACTTCTAACCAACACGTGGGAGATCTACAAGGCCGGGCATAAAGTGCTTCATAGGGCACCATTCCAATCTTAAATTGGTATGAAATGTTATAAGAAAACTCGACCAAAGGGAGATATTGTTCCCAACCACCCTTGAAATCAAGCATACACATACAAAGCATATCCTCTAACATTTGGTTTACTCTTTCAGTCTGGCCATTTGTTTGAGGATGATAAGAAGTGCTTAACTTCAATTCGGTTCCCATAGCCTCTTGAAAACATCATCAAAAGTGGGAAACAAAAATCTTGTCTCGGTCGGAAACGATATTTAAAGGCACCCCATGGAGTCTGACAATCTCGGTGATGAATAATCGAGCATAGTGAGTAGTGTCATAATTAATACGCACGGGTAGGAAGTGTGCCGACTTAGTCAAGCGGTCGACAATCACCCAAATAGAATCACAACCAATCTGTGACCTTGGAAATCCTATAATAAATCCATCGATATGCTCTCCCACTTCCATACCGGAATCTACAACGGTTGCAACAAACCTGTCGATCGCTGAGGATCTATCTTGACCAATTGACAAGTAGTGCATTGAGATACGAACTCAGAAATATCTCGCTTCATCCTTGGCCACCAATACTGACGGCACATATCTTGATACATCTTATCCCCACCAGGATGTACCGTAAATTTAGAACCATGAGATTCCTCCATCACCGCCCGTCTCAAATGCCCCTCCTCTGGGACAATGAGTCTTCCATGGAAGCGTAGTCCACCCTCTAAACCTATCGAGTACTATTCCTCTCCCTCAGACAACAATCGACGTATATGGTCTTGATAACCCTTATCCCTTCCTTGGGCTTCTACAACCCTTGCTACAATTGTAGGCATAACGGTCATCACCGACATGAACGCCCTAACAACCACGTCCTCATGACTGAGCTCTTTCCATTTAGCTTTCCATACGTTGGCTAACTCTCCCTCGGGCTTTCTACTTAAATCATCCTCTACCACATTCGCCTTCCTCGGATTATAGTGGATGTCAAATTGATAGTCTTTCACAAACTCCAACCATCGGCGTTGTCTCATATTTAAATCTTTCTGTGAAAATAAATATTGTAGCGACTTATGGTCCGTGAAAAGACTAAATTTCTCCCCTAGGAGAATATGCCTCCAAATCTTCAAGCCAAGGATAACCGCGGTTCGTTCTAAGTCATGCACCGGATAGTTTCTTTCATGGGGTTTTAGCTTGCGAGAAGCATAAGCAATAGCCCGTCGCTCCTCTTGAAGTACACCTCCTAATCCTTATAGAGATGCATCGGTGAAGACTAGGTATTCCAACCCCGGCTTTGGCAACGCAAGGACTGGAGCAGAATTCAATCTATCTTTGAGTTCGCCAAAAGAAACCTGACAAGAGTTATCCCAAACAAACCTCATCCCTTTCCGGGTGAAATTTATCAAAGGTCTAGCGATCTTAGAGAAACCCTTTATAAACCGACGGTAATAACCCACCAAACCCAGAAAACTACGAATTTCGGTAGGTATTGTGGACTGACCCCACTCCCTCACCGCAACCACCTTGGTCGGATCCACTGAAAGGCCCTGCGAATCACAATATGACCCAAAAATTTCACTTCCCGTAACCAAAAACCACATTTCTCAAACTTAGCATATAATTGGTGATCCCTCAACCTTTGCAGGACCAACCTCAAATGAGTAGCATGGTTTGATTCCGTTCGAGATTACACAAGGATGTCATCGATGAATACAATAACAAATTTGTCCAGGAAGTCCCGGAATACCCTATTCATGAGATCGAAAAATACGGCAGGGGCATTAGTTAGTCCAAAGGGCATAACTAAAAATTCATTGGACCCATACCTCGTCAGAAAAGCAATATTGGATACATCCTGCTCCCGTATCCTCAATTGGTGATACCCCGTCCTCAAGTCTATCTTAGAGAAGTATGACGCTCCCCTAATTGATCAAATAAATCATCACTATGAGGCAACAGTTATTTATTCCGGATGGTGACCTTATTCAATTCTATATAATCAACACATAACCGGAGAGAACCGTCCCTTTTCTTCACAAACAACACAGGAGCACCCCCATGGCGAAGTACTAGGCCGAATGAATCCCTTATCCAATAATTATTTAATTTGGTCTCTTAACTCCCTCATTTCAACGGGAGCCATACGATACGGAGCTCTAGCAATCGGTCTCATCCCGGGCGCTAAATCAATCACAAACCCAATCTCCCGACTCGGAGGTAAACCCGATATCTCTCGGAAAACATCATCGAATTCTCTAACAACTGGAATAGATTCTAAGGGAACAACTACACCCCGTGAAGTCTCTTCGGCAATACAATACAAATAAGTGTTAGTACCTCCTTCTATATGAGGCATAACCACCAAAAACATTTCTTGCCCCGGCACGGCAAAAACTATACTCTTGCCATAGTAATTAACTACTGCATGATACTTCACTAGCCAATCCATACCCAAAATCACATCATGCCCGACCTTGTCTAGGACGAGCAAATCGGCGTCAAAGCACAAATTACCGATAGTAATTCCTATATGTTTACAAATAGGGAAAATGAGTGAACCATCACCCATGGAGGACTCAGCGCTAGTGAAGGTACTCTCAGCAGATTTAATCAACTCAGTGGACTGAGCAAAACTTCTAGAAATGAATGAATGTGTCGCACCCGTATTAAACAAAATGCGACCCATATGTCCCTAAATAAGGAACTTACCCTCAATCGTTGGCGGCGCTGGCGGAGCAGGAGGAAGCATATGTGATAGACTCACCCATACTGTAGTTGTCCATGCTATAGAGGAACAATTGGATTCGGTACTTGAGGTGGAAACTAAACATATGGCTGCTGATGGACTCTAGGAGGCTGACCCCCAACCAACTGAGGACACTCCTTCTTGTAATGACCCGCCTCCCCACATTGGAATCACTTCCCCAAAATATTCTCCGGAACACGGCCCTGGTTGTTTCTAAACTGGTTAACACCTTGGCCCGGATGGCCCCTACCCCCTTGACTACCTCGACCGGTTTGTTGCTGTTGCGAGGCACCCTGACAGTGCTTAGTATTATTGCCACCCGAATTAAACCCACCAAAGCGTTGTCTTTTTTACGAGTCCCCTTGCTGGGGATCCCTTTCCTTCTACTTATTACCCGAAGATTGGGATGAAGGAATTACTCGTCCTCCCATCCCATTGCCTCCAAGTCTTCCCGATTTCCCCACTACGGTAGCTTTCTTGCTACTCTGCATGTACAACCGATGTTCTTGGCAATGGAGAAATGTTGCATTCATTACCTCACCAAAAGTTTGCAAGGCTAGATTACCCAGCAAATATTGCCGAATTCTCCAGTTCAAACCTCCCATAAATTTTGAAACCTTCCTCTCTTTAGGAGTCACCTCATCCAGTACAAAACTTGCCAACCGGGTGAGCTCCTATTCGTATTCGGCAATGGACCGCTCTCCCTGTACCACATCCTGAAGTCTCCTTCTCATCTCCCTTTGAATTGCGGGAGGAAAATACTTTTGGTCAAACAAGACCCAAAAATCAGTCATCGTCATGGTATCCCTCTGTTCTGGTGTAGTCATCGACTCCCACCAGTGTAACGCGGCCCCAACAAGTTTGAAAGTAGCAAGGACTAGTTTCTTCTCCTCACTACATTCCACCATTCATAGATGGAATTGCATGTCCTTCTTCCATTGGTTTTCTCGAATAACGTTAGAACCTCTGTCAAATTCCGGGGGATGGCCCTTTAAAAATGACTCTCTAGCTCTCTCCCACGAAGAATATCCCGTAGGAGCTTGTACATCCTTCGCTTGTTATTGTTGAGCTTGTGGCATTTGCTGAGCCACTGCGTTCATAGCCGCATTAACCGCTTGGGCCACTATATTTGCTACATCAGCAGCATTAATTTCTCCTTGTGGCGGCGGGGGACCAACATCATCTTCTACAACTCTATTACGTCTCGTTGGGCGACCTCTCTTAGGCGGCATATGAGATGAAGGAACAATAGAGTTAGAATACTATTCAAAACAATCTATATTGTAGAAGATCACAAATATAAGCATCAAAGCAGTCCTAACATTAGGCTCTATATCAAAGAACGCTACGGTAGAATGTGGCAAGTATGCAAAGATCCTAAAGACTCTAGAACCTGATGCTCTGATAACATCGGTGACAACCTGCAATACGAAATAAGGGGTGGCCAGCCCGATACTCCAATATAACGGAATCATGGATGGAATCATTATCGGCATCACAACAAATAAAAAGACTATACGGGATAACCACCATATATTTCAGAAAATAGGTTGCCAAAATTTTTTTTTTACGAGTTAAGAAAAAAAGAATTTCAACAACCCAAACTAAAAGAAAGTGGAATCCCATGAAACTTAAATTACAACTATACAATTACACAATAAGAGGACTGAATATGCTATCGGTCAACAGGTACATACAATAGGTTACAACAATTTAATAGTTTACATAATACATCCATTAAATAATTACAAAAGATTGGGCCACACGCCCGAGTAAAAGACCCGATCATATCTAGAATACAAAAATAGAGGCGTCTAACAACACATCCCGTAATATTCGCAAAGTCTTACGGCTCCCCAAAAGTAACGGAATGATAAATATCGAAGCGGGCGCCCTTGCGACGGAGCATCTGAGCGGATACAATTTCGTGCACAAGAAGAAAGAAATGAACGGGTCAGGGCCCAATTTTATACGATCACCAGTTGAATAAAAAGCATGATAGTTATGAAATATTAATCATGAATGATAAGGATAAGAGTCTAACAACAAAATCTCAAAGCATTATAAAGCAGTTTAAATGATTATGTCTTTTATTAAATTATGTAAGAGAATATAATTAGACATCATAAATTTAAAATCCTCCATCATTATTTTCCATTTCATTCCAATTTCAATTCCTTAATTGGAATATAATATAATTATATGTTCTTGTGGAATTTTACATATCTCAAGTCCCACTTGATTTAGAATGGTCATATTCTTATACATATAACGATTCTAAGACCGCCCCTCCGAGTTTCCCCACTGGGCACGCCCCTAAATGACTATCATCTTCCAGGGCCCATCAAACAAGACAACCTGGGTACCTAACGCACGTCGGGAAGTGGTCATATGCCTGCGAGTGAGTCATAACCACACCCGAAATTACCTCACTAGCGCGGAATAAAACATATAATAACCTCGTAAATTACCGAGGACTATAGTCTCCCTGCATTCACTAGCCAGGGGACATCACCTCATGCGCGAGCTTCCCTTATAATAGCATTTAGAGAGGTTTGTTTAAGTAAATTAGCATTTACCATTTAAATATTAATTTCATTTCCATCATTCATATTTGTTTCATTTTATCCCAAACCACAATCATTGAATATTCTCATTAATATTCATCATATTTTAAGTCCCGAATTAATCTCCAAGTGATCACAACAATGCTACAAGTCCCCAGGTCATATATACCTCATTAGAGCCCTTAGAGTCTCCAAGTATGGGCCTACAACTCCAAGACACTTAACGGATTTCTAAAGAAAAGAAAAACCCAAACCTCAATTTGTACACATCCGGAATAAGCCTCATTTAACCCAATCCTAATGTAGGGTAGCTATCTAGTTCATCTAGGACTCTAGGACTCTAAGTTTACTTCATTCAAGAAGGTTCCTAGTCCCTATTAAAGAGAATAAATCTAGGAAACAAAATAAGGTTTAAAGGTGAAAAACAGGGGACCGATCGACCGGTCCTGAGACCGCGGTCGACCGCATCTCAAAATTTTACTTAAGAAGAAAAGCAGAAAGCTCGGTTTAGAGGGGCTGATCGACCGGTCAGGGGACCGCGATCGACCGCACACCAATTTTTATGCCTTTGTGGGAAAGCAGTATGCCCTCCCCCGAAGGCTCGATCGACCGATTGGGATTGCGGTCTACCGGTCATAGCAGACCTAGGACCCTTTCTTCTTCCAAAACTAAAACCCAAGTTATACTTTTAATCCCCAATCTACTTTTAATCCCCAATCTCATTTCCTAAATCACCACTCATATACATATAACCACAACAATATTAAACTTCAACTACTCTCTAAATCACATTAACCCTACAAATCCAAGGTTTAATCACTTGTTTATTAACATACACATACATATATATACAAACCCAATAATTTCCTCAAATCAACCAAACACACAACTATCATACAATTTATTCATCTTAGATCATATATTAGCAAGTATAAAACTTGCCTGGTATGGGAATCTCATATTTTCTTGTAGTAGCAACAATCTCCAAGCTTGAATCTCTCTCTTTTCTTCTTTCTCTCCAATTTCTCCACTCTTCCCTCTCTCTCACTCTCTCTCTCTAGGGCTTGTGGTATGTAATGGAAGGAATGGAAAAGGTTGGGAGACTTAAATCGTGGCTTAAGTCTAATTCCCAACTTAAATGGTAAATACCACATTAAAATGACTCCCACTACGCGTTTAAGTTAAAACCAGTCAAAAGTGCCCAAAATATAAAAATACAATATGGCACTTATTTTGACTATTTTGCACATTTCGGAACTAACTACATCCTCCAAATTATCATTTGGAAATTTAATAACTCATTTCAAGTTCCGGTTTCCATCTTAAGCCATAAATGTCATTTTAATTCTTATGACACAATAAACTGCAACATGGTGATATTTACCCACTATAAGGTAAACATACAACATTTTAGTAAATATTAACTTATCTTATTAAATTAGTACTTACTCCACATTCCAACATTTTATATATAATTACTTCACATAGTAAATAAATATAAAATATGTTCTCAAAAGCGAGGGTTGTTACATATATATTCGTATAGGTATACACTCAACCTGTATATTCAATATATGCACACACACAACCTATAATAAATTCGTATAGGTATACACTCAACCTATTATAATTTGTCTAGTTATACTCTCACCTATAATAATGACCCCTACGTAGTATTTATCTCTCAAATACTTACCGTACAATTTTTTCACATTGATACTTCTCAATTATATTTACCCTAGCATTATTCTCTACCCCAATAGTCCTCATCATCCTTTAAGAAATTTCATAGTAATCATTTTTTGTTCCTGTAGCCCAATTCATAAATCCCGATATGCAACACAATCAGTTCTCATAGACCCTAGTCTAATTTTATCATCATTATGAATAAGCCTAAGCCTCAACTATAGGTCAATTAAAATTCCAATGTCCTTGTGTAGTTAAATACTGATTTATTCCTCGATTCAATTTCTGACTACAGATTTCTATCCCGGACACCCTTTCGTATAAAAATCATAACTAACTAAAAAACCAGAAAAATACGTGTAAGGACACAATTCTCCAATTGAGTCTTAATGTAGTTTTGGCTGAATTCCAGAGAAAAACGTTTATGTCATAGGATAATGTTCATGTGTACCTTTTCAAGCCTATAACGTGTTTAGTTGAATACGTAGCGGCAAAGAATATAAAGCTTCATCAAATGCCGAGTTTATGTGCCTTGTTTCTACTTCATCACAGTGGTTCCATGCTCCCAAGGTATGAATGCATTTTATATATATAGGAGCTTGGAATAAGTTTATTGGGTGTTAGGTTTTAAAACTGTGTTTTTTTTTCAGAGAGATTTCTATTAGAACTTTTATATAAAGTATATAAAGTTTATGGGCCAAAAATAAAAATTTTGAAACTTTCTGTAAGTTCGTTCGAATTGTCGTTCGAACGAGATTGTCGTTCGAACCATAAGTCGTTCGAACGAGTTTGCCAACGAGCTTTCGCATCGGACACTGGAACTTCGTTCGAAATGTCGTTCGAACGAGATGGCTGTTCGAATGAGATTTCCAACGAGTTCACACTAGAACTTCGTTAGAAGTCTCGTTCGAACGAGATTTCAGGCGGGAAATTTTTTTGGCAATTTTTAGCAGTTTTTACCCACTTTCCCCACTTGTTTCTCCACTAACTTTTATCAGATCTTATAATGTGCGGGAACAACTTTTTCTAAACTAAAGTTTTCATAATATTCTAACTCCTAGAGAGAGTTTTGAGAGCTGATTCTTCCAAGAAAAATTTCATGAGTTTGAGTGTTCATTTCATAAAGGAAAAATCCTTTAAACACTTAGTTACACCCATATTTGTTTCTTCCAAGTTCATATATACATATACTTTGCTTGGAGCATTTTGGCACCGGTTTATCTCTACATTTGTTTGAAGAGAAGTTTGGGTTTTCTTCTAAATCCCTCAAAGAAGAAGAAGAATTGTTTAGCTGCGGCTTCCTCACATGGTGAAAGGCATCATGTGTGGTTGACGGTGTACCTATTGTCCGATCAGTGAGTTCGAGATCGTGGTGGAGCTTCGTGGTTATCCGCCAGGAAGAGGTGGTTGCAAGAAGACGCGTCAAGGCTTGAGAGGGTTCCAGTTGAGGAAGTAAGTCATCTGTCTTGTAAATGTAAATTCCGTACTTAATGGATTTGAGGCTAGTGTCGTCTGAGGTAGTTTCCCGTTGTGGGTTTTTCCTCGTACATTGCGGCGTAGTGTGACTGATTTTCTCTTATCTTGCGTATTAACTTAGAACGCATGCTTAGGATAATACAAGATAAAATTAGTTTTAATTGTCACACTTAATTTAATTTGGTGCTAAATTAAATTTGGATAACGCTAATTTATTTCAAGTCATTTGTTAAAATTGGTTTGGCCTAACTTGATAAAATTGCAAAATATGACTTAGGCGAATTCTAGGACTTGGATTAATTATGTTTACGTGAAACTAAATAAGTATGTGTGTTTAATTTTTATTTCACTTTGGTTTTATTTTAATTTTGGAAGAAATTAAAATTTGGTTAAGTTGTTTTAATTGAATCATCACCTTTACGCTTCCGCATATATATTTAACAAGTAAATTGATTTTAAAGTATAAAAAGACTTTTGATTTTAAAATAGGGGGCTTCCGCAACTCTATAATAAGAGATCAGAGCCCACGCGATCGTAAAGAAAAGATCTAAAAATTACATTTTTTGACAAACAGGTAAATAGAAACGGTTCGCTCTCAAAACAAAATCGGTTCGCCGTGCCAGATCTGTGAACCTTCTTCTTAACTCATTTTCCCTCCATTTTTAACACCTTAAACCTTCATGAAACCTCACCAAATTTCAAACCAACATAATTAATCATTACATAAATGTATAGGAATGATTTTCAATATAAATTAACCATTTATTCCTCACGAATTTAATCGTCCCATATAAATTAATCAATAATTACTCACGAATTTAATCCAAGAAACGATTATCCTCTAAAAGTATATAAAACCCTAGTTTCTCAAGTTCTTCACATCTTTTAATCAAGAATCCATATTTATCTATTATAAATCATCCCAAATTATCGAGCAACTCTATGTTTCACCATTCTCTCACCAAGAAGGAGGACAACACGATTGATGATATCATGTCACTGATAGAGAAATACGTAAAGGTGGAAGACGTGTTCTTCGACATCTAAAACGACAATGGTCATTCGAAAATAGACAAGAATGGGGATAAGGAAAATGTACTAAAAAAGAGGACAAGGAAAATGATGGATCAAACAATGGTGTTAAGGCAGAATGGATCAAAATACATGGTTTGTTATATATTTAGTTTTTTTATAGATATTTCTTTTATATATATATATATATATATATATATATATAATATGGGAGCTTGGTTTTTGAAAATGTGTATATTTTTAACGGTCCGGATTGATGCCACGTCAAAAGACATTTTTGAGAAATAAAGGGTTCAGATGAACGTCATTCAAAATTTTAATTTTAAGTTCAATTTTTTATTTCCCCCTTAAACTTTTTGATTTCCCCCACAACCCACCCCCCCCCCCCCCCCAAATCCAACTCACACGGTTCTCTCTCTCTCTCTCTCTCTCTCCCTAACTCACACCACGCACACACCGGTAACCTTCCCTGCCCCCTCTAAACCCCCCTCCCTCACTCACCTGCCCCTGCCCTCCCTCCTTCCCTACCCCCTCTAAACCCCCATCCCCCTTCCCCGCCCCTCCCGCCCCCTCTAAACCCCCCTCCCCCGTCCCCACTCAGCCGCCCCTGGTAAATCCCCCTCCCCTCTCCCCCCTTCCCCACAAACACACACACGCACACAGAATCACACACACACGCACACAGAAACACACACACACCCGCACACAGAAACACACACGCACACAGAAACACACACATACGTACACATAGAAACACACACATACGTACACATAGAAACACCCATGCACACACACAACATTTTGGAGATTTTTTTTTTATTTTTTTTTGTTTGTTCTTCAATAGGGGATGATCTGACTTTTTTTTTGTTAGTTTGTTACACACAGAAACACATACGCACACACACAACATTTTGGGGATTTTTTTTTTGTTTGTTCTTCAATAGGGGATGATCTGACTTTTCTTTTTGTTAGTTTGTTCTTCAACAGGTATTCGGGGATGTAGTTCTGCGATTTGGGTGCGATTTGGGGATGATGGTTGGTATTCTGCGATTTGTCTTCAAGAGGTATTCTGCAATTTGGGTATGACACAACTATTGGTTTGTTGGGTTTCAATATTTTTTTCTTTTGGTTGTGTTGGTTTTTTATTGTGCATTTTCTAAAATGTATAGTTTTGGGAACAGACCCAAATAAAAAATTTCATTTATATACCTGGAAACTATAAATGTATAGTCCAGACATACTTAGATAGTCCAAATAATCTTGTAGTTTACTGCATTAGGCATAGAGTATGCTTAGTTAAACATACTTGAGTTTCAAATTCGGAGTGTGAATGTTGTTTTTTGGAATAATTATTCCTGTTTTGAAAGAATCATAAAATTAGAACCCAAAATCCATGTATGCTAATAGTAAATGATTTTTTAATCAATGTTAATGATTTTGAACATTTTATCATGCGGCTGTTAACTTGAGCAGGGGTAATGATTTTGAATATTTTAGGGACATGAGATTGATTTCAACAGGTGTAATTAAGAATTCAGTATTTATATACACTCATAAGCAACTTTTTCTTATGTAAAGTTACCCCGTATTTTTTGAATGACAAACGTTAAATATATGGATTCTTTAGTATCCCATTTGAATGGGCTGCATACACGTATGTATTCTTAAATATATTGTTGAATAAAAGTCTGTTATGGGTTTCAAATTTCATCTTTCATATGTTTTAAAGCATGTTTCTTTTCTATTAGGATTTAATTTGATACTATTGCATTCTTAAATATATTTTTTCTACTAATATGGATATATTTTTTCATGACATGCGGTTCTGATGTTGGGCACAATTCATAACATGGTGATGCGACTCAAGTTTGGACACAACATAGTGATGCACCCGTGTTGAATTTGGATCCCTATGCAGCAACATATATGTTTTACTCATTTGTGGCATTGATTGGAGGTAGGTTCGAAGTTGCATATATGTAGCAGTTGTACATAATTTTTAGTGTAGCAACATAATTTTGCTCTATATCTGAAATTTGATTTTCAGTGCATAAAGTTCTGCTCTTTTGGTATTTAGAGTTTATACAAATGCCACATGCTCTCTTAATTGTTGGTTGAATGTAAAATTACTCCTCAACATGTATCATGATTTTTATTTAATGTTTATCTTATGGGTTGTATTTAATGTTTATTGAGGTATTATGTTCTCATATTCCAGATATGACACATGCTTTTACCGCTTATATGTTTAAGCTATTTATGATATCTGGGATTATTGTGTATATGCAGACTGTTCGAGTTGGTTCATACTTTTATTCAACACATATGGTTATGTAGAGGTTCATAAGTAGGATTTGGGGATACATTAGTTGGATGTTGGTATTATGTTTATGGATGAAACTAAGGCTGGAATTCAATACCTGATATGCAGTTGCAAATCTAATATTGTTCTTATGTTTTGCAGGGTTTGGTACTATGAATGCATACCATTCATGGTACTCTTTCAAAATGTAAGCATTTTTTGAGGTACGGAACACCCTATCTCACTCGGTCACATATTTTTAAAGTAATTGAGAGAAAAAACTGCTTGAAGATGTTGGGGGAGGCAGCAGTAGTGGGTGGGTGGGTGGGTGGGGCAGGCAGTAGCCGTTGCGGTGGGGGGAGGCAGCAGCAGTGGGTGGGGGGGAGGCAGCAGTAGTGGGTGGGTGGGTGGGGGAGGCAGCAGCAATTGGTTGAAACACTCGAGTAAGACGCCTGCCCCTGTGCGTAGTATATCCCATTCTCATTTTTCATTTATAGATACTCGAGTAAGACACTTATTTGTGTATACTTATTTATAGATACTTATTTCAGGTAACACACGGTCGACCGGTTAAGAAGAAGTAATAATCAGGTAATCTAATTCATGAACTTTTGATAGGGTAAGTTGAAATATTTTTAACTGTTATTTTTACCATTATTTTTGTTTTATCATGCTCAGTTGATTCCATCCACGCTTATGTTGGCTTCTAGGTGCATGCTTATGAGAGGACTAATAGAGTGTTCAAATATAAATTCAGAAAGTTGATGTTGATCACGCTGATGAGCCTGGGAAGTGTACTTCAGCAGGATATAACCAACTATAATTTGAAGATGTGCCATTTGAATCTCTCATCTTAGCCCGCCACAATACAACCAGAGGGACATGCATATAGAGAGAGAAGATTTGGGCATGCCATAATCTAGGTAATGTTTATGCTCTTAACATAAATTTCTCCCTATTAAACAAAATTCTCACTTAAGTCCCCACTCACACACGCACACACGCGCACACAAACACACACACACACATGCACACACGCGCCCCCTGCCCGTCCCATCCCCCCTTCCCCACTCACACATGCACACACGCGCACACAAACACACACACAAACATGCACACACGTGCACTGCATATATGCACTAGTATGCATGTATGCATACACGCGCACACGCGCCCCCCTGCCCCGTCCCCTCCTCCCTTCCCCACTCACACATGAGTTATTTATTCAATTCTTAAATATGCAGGTGCACATTTCTAAACAGAAGTGAAAGTCAATTCTTTTATGTATATCTTTGTTTTGAGTTCTATTTTATAGAGATTTGTGGTTTAGAATAGACGCAATAACACTTATTGGGTGTAATACATCTGTTCAAATAGTTCATTTTTCCTAATCCTGTTATTTGTTTTATTTGTAGACCAAATATGATGGGATCAAACTCGAAAATGCATTTTTGTATAAAAGAGGTAATCCAATTGGATCTGGCTGAATCAATGTCGAATTTGGACAATTTGGATGTGATTGTATATTTCATTTTACTGATTGTATATATACTTTTGTGATTATATCTTTGTTCGAGAAATTGATTAATTATGTTTATTGTTTGTCAAATCGTACAGAAAAAATAGAGAGGGAGAGTGATAATGGCCAGAGGTGGGAAGAAGGATGGGAAGACAGCAGTAGTAGCACCTAATCCAGAAGCACTATGGCACAAACATTTTGAGAAAGTCCCACATATTCTCCTTTCCCTCCATTCTAACTCCCATCTCCGAATTTGGAATTTTTTCTTAAGTTGTAGGATTTGTTGTTACCCCTTAAATAGGGTGGATAGTCCAATAAACAAAGGAGACTATGTCCAATTTTTTTTAAAAATTGACACTTTGTTTTTTTGAGACAGTTAATTTGATTGGTGAATATTGTATATTTCATTTTATATGTGAATTTGTTTCAAGAATTTAGACAATTTGGATGTTGGACTATTTGTTATTTGTTGAGGAGCGTGAATATTTTCATAAATAAAGGAGATTATGCCCAATTTTTTAAAAATTTGACACTTTGTTTTTTTGTGACAATGTGAATTCGATGGATGAATATTGTACATTTCGTACTATATATGAATTTATTTGATGAATCTAGACTATTTGAATGTTATTGTACTATTTGACATTGTTTTAAAATTACACTTCGAAATTTTTGCATTTCGTTATTACGTATTTTGAAAAATTGTCGCCGTTTCGCAATTACGTACTTTGGAAAATTTCGTCGTGCCTTCAGGCATGGGCATACGCTAGTATATATATATGTTATATAGAAAGATATCTTTTATATACTTTATATAAATGTAATCTATTAATATATATAAGTTATAACATGTATGCACATAAGTTGTACACATATATTTTTAATTTGATAATCTCTACACATAATTGTTTACATATATTACTATGTATGCATATATAAACTATCCACCCCTATCTATATGTTGTGATCCGCACTCCTGTCTAATATGCATTTATATATACACATTAAAAGTTGAGGTCACATCATATTCAGCCTTAGGCAACTAACTTCATCCTTTTAATAATAGTCTCCTAGGCCTTATTTGACACACATACACACACACGCGTATATATATATATATATATATATATATATACGCGAAACACTTTAAACGATTAGCAAACATAGGCTTCTCTCATTTTGAACAGTTAGTAGCCCATACGTGTATTCTTTGGAAATGCACTTGCCTTAGGGAATGACTTATTTATGCGTTCTTATTCCGTGCACCGGTATGTTTCCTATAATGCCTTGGGTAGTTGATACACTATAGGATATGATAGATTTATTTTCAGTCCCTATCAAGTCTGAAATTATTTGAAAGTTGCATATATATTGTTCTTGAACAGATCTTGTAATCTTTGTTAAAAATTTTATTTTATTTAGAATCTCGATGCCCTTTTCTCCCGGGACAGTCCAAACACTATTATCTGTTTTGATATATAATTTGTTTTGAGATTGCATATATCTAGCCTTAGATAGACAGCTATTATTTCTTACTCTAGTATACATATCAGAGCTTTGCTCTTTTTTTGTGCTATTAATTTTTATTTTGCAGAAACAATACCATCTCTTCTACTCAAACAAAGAGCCTCTATTTTAGGAACTCAATTGTAACACCCCGCTTAAAGTAATAACGGGTGGCCAGCCCTATACTACATTAAATCAGGAGTTTCAGATGGTCCAGTCTCAACATCAACTGTCGGTACTACATAATATAGGACTAACTACCCGATATCAAATAAGCGAGATATTAAAATTTAATAAAACATAGAACAGCAACAAGCCAACGCTATAAGACTAGTAATAAAGGAAAGAAAGATGCATGAAGAAACAGTGATAAATGAAATGCTAGGATAAAAAGAAATAAATAACTACAACAGAATGAACTACAAAAAGTAGACCCGAATAAGCTGTCGGGTCACAGCCAATACAATAACTGGAATGGAATAAATATAAACATGTATATAAATATCCCTTGGGTACAAACCCGATATACAACATGAATCCTACCTAGAGTTTTTTTTTTTTTTTTTTTAAGGAGGAAGCGACTACATTCTACATCCCGCAACAGTCTGCACCTGTCGCGGCTCCCAAGACTCTGGATTGGAGGTCATCTGGCATCCCTGCGGTAGGACACCTGTAGTAATATATATATATATATATATATATATATATATATATATATATATATATATATATATATATATATATATATATATATATATATATACAGGTAGGAGAGAAAAGTAAACGGGTCAGAGCCCGAGTGTGAAAAATATTTAACAAGTGTGTTAACCGTGCATAATAAATATCGGTGCACTTATTTCATAATTAAAGTGGAATCGCACTCTCGTGGAACCCCAACTCACCTCTCATCTAAAGCCGTGAACCTATTCGCGACCTCAACTTTTAGTTAAATTACCCCCATTTATTAGGACAACCTAACTTATCATAGGCCTAGCCTATACCCACGAGAATTGCCTTCCTCACTTAACCCCAAGAATCAACTCTTTCTAAACAAACTAAAGTATTTATTTTCAATCATATATTACTTATTAGGCTTAATGGATTCCGGTTTATAATTTAACCAATTATAAATTTAGTAAGTTACCCAATATGCATTTGGGTTGAAACATATAATTCAATTTCTAATTAATAAGCATGCAAAATTATTATTGACAAAACTTCCTTCCAATTTCAACGCTGCTCTGCGTTTCATGCGTGGAGTGTCTCGCAAAGTGAAATCCAAACAAGGAACCACCCCATTACACTACTCCTTGTCAACGTCGATCCTGGAGATCCATTATGCCACACATAAATATCGACAGAACTTCTCTATAATCTCAACAATGTACTACGTTTCGTGCGTGGGGTGTCTCGCCAAACGAAATCCAAACAAGGAACCACCCCGCTACACTACTCATGGACAATGTCGATCCTAGAGATCCATAATTCCATACATACCATAATTGGCAGAACTTTTCTCCAATCACAACACTGCACTACGTTTCATGCGTGGGGTGTCTCGCAAAGTGAAATCCAAACAAGGAACCACCCCGTTACACTACTCCTTGTCAATGTCGATTCTGGAGATCCATAATGCCATACATACAATATTATACTACTACTACAACTAGCATATCCGATAATATCCTTGGGATGATGTAACCGAAATACTCCTTACATACGATACATGAACCCCCATAATTTAGTACATCATAATCATCCAAGATGTACTCCACAAAGATTCTATATCCTTTCATCTATAGGATATATAAATATATATATAGGCATTTTATTCTCACCATATATATATATATATATACCAATCATCCATACCCATGACCAAGTGTACATATCATATCTGATGTACAATGGACATGCATATAATCCACCCGGCTATATATATCGCCGATAAAACTGCATCAATGTTATCATCTTCCCAATGCTCGGCTCACGTAGCAACTGGGGACCACCTGGTGGGATCAACGACACCCACCTCGTGATAACTCACACACACGACGTCCCGGGAAGCGGTCATAGCTCCAACTGGCAATGAAAAAAAACATACCCACCACGTCTCATCCCAAAAATATATCTATCGTATAATAACACACGGGGCGACTATGACCTGGGGAATATCTACACCCTGCTCTATATGCCAGGATGCTCACCCTCTACGCGAAAACTTCCCAATGATAGCATAAGCGGGGTATGCTTAACCACATAAGTATATATATCGTTCACATGCACAATATACATACATCCATATGATCCCATCATATGATCAAATATTAAACCATCATATACGATTTAAATATCCATACCATGTATGTCCACAACATAAATATCCATATATTCATATTTATATATAGATATATGTACATATATTCACACATTGTTATATCTATATATATACAAACTAATTCTCGTTCATATGTATAAGATATATAAACTCGGCTATAAGTATACATAATCCTCAATTTACAAGCCGTCACCACAATTTCTATTAATTTCCCCAATATGTGAATACAATCCCTCACTTGAAACATATTCAATCTTTTTTCCTATGATGAATAGTCTCCCAAAATCATATGTATTTATATATACATATATATTCAACCTTAGGGTTATCACCCAAAATTTTGTGTAGGAACCCATCACTACACATTTCATCCATATTCTAAAGTACGTAATTACCTTTTGTACTATTTAACCATAGGCACATACATGACTGAATAGTCTAAAACCTCAAATTATTCCAACCTCGTTTCAAGTATTGGAATCTCAATGGTTATTTCCCCACAATTACGTGTAAACAATCCTAACTAGAATTTATGCTACCGCTTATTCTAGTCGATAATACGATCCAAATTGTTCCCAATTTCATCTATGGTTCAATTAATTAATCTTATGAACCCTTACTCCTATTGAGTTATCGATTATTCCTTAGTCTAAACATTTCTAAGGATATAAGACCCCTCACTCTCTAAGAATTCTCAACCTCACGTCATATGTATACCTTTTTATCTATAATTGGTATTCTCAACCTCAATGAGGTTTCCGCACAATCTCCATATGCAACTCCAATACATACATGGATACATTTCTCCCAAATTACCGTAAGGAGTCCCCAAAATCCTAATATGTGAGAAACTCCTTATATGTCTCCAAGAACATATCTCTTACATCATAATAGAAGGCCCCCAAATCAATAAACCCAACCAAAAGGGTTTGAAATCATTTTAGAGAAAATTTCACAAAATGCCCTACTCCCGAATCGATTTGGCCTAGCGAATCGATTCGGCCTCCAAGGCGATCGATTCGGGTCCAAAGACCTGGGATTTTTCCACAGACCGAATTGATTTGGCTTGGGTCCGAATCGATTCGGTCACACAGACCTGGGATTCTGCAACATTCCGAATCGATTCGGAAAGAGGTCGAATCGATTCGGTCTGTTCAGCAGGCTACGAAATGGTCATTTTTCTATATAATCCTAAATTTCCCAAAATCCCAAATCAACAATTTTTAACTATGAATTTGTAAACCAATAATGTTTCTAATGTTAAACAGATCCTATGCTTTCACCTCATCAATCTATACCTCTTAAACCCATGTGTAAACATCAATTTCAAGATTAAACCCAAAAATCTTGGTTTTGATATTAATACCTAAAATCCATTTCTTTTACCCACAAATTATGAAATCAAATACACAAATGACTTATTTAGCAAGATTAAACTCTTGCCTCAGATTTGTAGAGGTTGGATCGTCCTCGATGTCGCGATTGGGCCAGAAATCTCCAAGCTTTTCTTCCTCTCTCTCTTCCTTTCTTCTTCTTTTCTCTCTTCTCTTCTCTTTTCATTCTCTTTCTCTCTTTCTCTAAATGAGAAGGCTTCATCCGTAAGCCTCTTAAAGCCTATAAAACATAAGTCCCGGTTTTAAATGTTAATACACACTTTAAATAACTCGTTTACTCCAATTCGAGTCAAACTAACTTAAAATATTTCGGAGCCGAAATAAAACCCAATGACAGTCATTTTGACTATCTCGACCCTTCCGGGATCAATGGTACCCTCAAAATCATCATCCGGAATACTTTGAAATGTCCTCTATTTTTGGACTTAAATTCCCAATTTGAGAATTCTCCAATCTAATTAAATTTTTATTTTCCCAAAAATTAAATTTCTCAGTCTCCAAAAATCGTGGGGTGTTACATCAATCTTCACCAAAAATATGTCAAGAAATATGCATACCATTTTTATGTCTCAACTGCTACATTTTCTTCAGAAGACAAAATGGAATTTGCATATTACTTTCAGCTATCTTCATCTCAGCAAAATCAGAGCATTTAATGCTCTCAAGAGTTATGTCCAACAACTATATTTTTTAGTCTCTGTTTAGCCATTATTTAAAAATTCAAGTGTTGTAATTAAGACCATGAGACTAGAAAATTAATGAAGAGCATATGAATTTATTATTCAGATACACAAATTAAAGAGAGACGTTAATTTTACATTTTGCTCATAAACATTCAAAAGAATATTAGAGCCTACATCACAATCATTTATTGAAGTCTCATTGAAGAAGAAACTTAGATTATAAATTTTATTTTTGGAGAGTTTCATTATTTTTCATTGTACTACAAATTTAGAATTATTTGAAGCCTTGTTAGAAGCTTCCGTTTGTAATCAGTAGCTCAGTTTAAGCTACTCAGGTTGTAAACGGTGATTGGTTCCTACCCACAATTAAAAAACGGGTTTGAAGCTTGACTTTAGCTTGCAAACGGTTGTACAAGTATCTCAGTTTTAGCTACTCGGATGTACCAAGTGATTTGATCATACCTTTGAAGTGGATCGCGGTAGTGAAGCACAAAGGAGACAGGGGCTCTAGGCGCGTGAACGTAGGTCGGGATTTGACCGAACGATGATAAATTTCGATGTCATTTATTTTTCGCACTTACATTTATTTATTTGATTGTTCTTGGTTATTTTTATATTTTCAACACTTATATTTGCAAATAAATTAAATTTAAATTTTGGTAAAATTATTTTAAGATTAAAATAATTTTTTTTAAATTAAATAATTAATTCCAGAATATCAATTAATATTAAATACAAAAATTGATTATATATTTGTTAGGTGTTAAAATCTGTAAAATTAACTTATTTAGATTAATTAGTAATATTTAATTAATATTCATTGTTTTAATCATTTAAGATTAATGAATCTGAAATTTGGATTAAGTGTTATAAATTAAATATTATCTGAAATTTTAATTTAACCGAAAAGTTTATAAAATTCCAATTTATCCCTCTCTTGGGTATTTTTCTATGCATTAAGTAAAGTTCATGATGTACATTAAACTGCTAATAATATGAGTGTACTCTAGTTGGAATATGCTATCACCATTATTTCTTGCTATATATAAATTTACATTTACTGGTGTTTTAGTGGGACTGATATTATATTTCTTGAATTTTTTAAGTATTTCCTATATGTAATGAGACTGTGATAATATAAGTCCATTAAATGTTATAGAAATTTTAATTCCTAATATAACATCGGTAACACCTAGGTCTTTCATGTCGAAATGATTTTTCAACATATGTTTAGTAGTTTTGATAATGTCAATGTTACAATCCATGATTAGCATATCATTCACATAGAGGCATACAATGACATATCCATGTTTAGTAATTTTGCAATAAACATATTTATAACACTCATTAATTTTGAAACTATTTGATAACACAACATTATTAAAAAAATTATGCCATTACTTTGGTGCTTGTTTTAATCCATAAATTGATTTTACATGCTTACATACTTTCTTTTCTTATCTAGGAGCTATGAACCCTTCAAGTTTCTCCATATATATTTTTTCATCTAATTCACCATTCAAAAAAGTCGTCATTACATCCATTTAATGTATTTTAAGTCCGTTTATTATAGCTATTGTTATTAGCATTTGAATGGACATGATTCTCGTCATTGGTGAGTATGTATCAAAGTAATCCAACCCTTCTTTTTGCTTGTATCCTTTAGCAACAAGTTTTTCTTTATAATTATTAATTGATCCATTAGCTTTCATCTTCTTTTTGAAGATCCATTTGTAACCTAAAGGTTTTGAACCTGGTGGTATATGCACGAGTTCCCATATATGATTTTACATTATGGATTCATTTTCACTATTAATTTTTCTTTCCAATTTGAAGCATCAGGTGAAGATATTTCTTCTTCATACGTTTGAGGATCGTTTTTCAACAAGGATGTTAGAAAATCAGGATCGAAGAAAATAGACATTTTTTTCCTTTTGCTATGCCTAGGTTCATTCGTTAAAGATTCTTGATGTTTGGATTGATGACTACCACTAGATGTAGCATCACATATCCTTTTAGTAGGACTAGATTCTTGGTTCATGTTATATGATAATTCATTTTCAAAAAATGAAGCATCCTTTTACTCAATAAATATATTAACATGAATATCCCGAATCTAGGATTTAGAAACTAAAAACCAATATGCACTTTTGTTAATTGCACAACCAATGAAAACATAGTCAAGGGTTTTTGGTCCTATTTTGACCCTTTTAGTCTTAAAACCATCAGATTGGCTAAGCACCCCCACATAGGGCCAATCCTAAGATTGGGAGTGCCCGGTGTGAAAATCAATTTAGGACCCTTCTAAAAAAATATTGTACAAAGATATTAAATACCTAAAATAGGCACCTAAAAATTAAACTTATTTTTTAGGGGCCTATATTAGTTGGGTTAGATTTTTGGGTAGTTAAATCATTCTTTGTACAAATTATTTTTAAATAGTTTAAAAAATGGGTCCCTAAAAAATTAAACTTAATTTAAAAATTGACATTTTTAATATACATAAAATATTTTTGGACCCCTATAATATATATGTATAAGTGCATACTCTAAAATGGGCCCTGTGCCATTGCCCATTTGGCACATGGCCAGGGCTGGCCATGCCCTCACACTCATAAATATTTATAACAAGGTCTTTGACCTTTTCATAATTCATAAAGTGTTTTGTGAGTTTTCTTATGAGGTACTTTGTTAAGAATATAATTAGCGAAAAGTAAGGCTTCCACCCTATGTTTTGTGGTGATCCAGAACTTATGAACACATAGTTCATCATTTCTTTCAATGTATGGTTTTTACGCTCGGTAGTGCCATTAGACTGAGGTGAGTAAGGAGCAGAAGTTTGGTGAATGATTCCATGTTCAGAACAGGACTCTTCAAAAGAAGATTCATATTCACCACCTTTAGCGCTCGTTATAGACTTTATCTTTTTTCTAAATTGATTCTTAACTTCATTTATGTATTGTTTAAATACATCTACATCCTTATATTTTCTTCGTAGAAAATAAACATTGCAATATTTTGTGCAATCATCAATAAAAGTATTAAAATACTCTTTGCCCCCTCTAGTTTGTAAAAACTTTAAATCACATATATATCAGTATGAATAAGGTTTAAAGGTTCAGTAGTTCTTTCAATAGAATGAAAAGGTAATTTTTCCAATTTTGATTCTACACATACTTCACATTTATGATTTTATCAATTTTATCAATTTTAAATTTTGGCAGAAATTCCTAAGTCAATTAATCTATGTAAACAATCAAAATTAACATGTCCCATTCTAGCATGTCACATATTTGAAGACTCGAGCATGTAAGAGAAATTAATATTATTATAGATTTCCTTAGGCACAACATTCATTACATTCACTTTAAGAGATCTTAAGTCATGTATCATTTTCCCACATACATATCATTCTTAGACAAAAAAAAATTATCAGATACAAACACCAACTTGAAACCATTCTTGCTAATTAAAGAACCATAAATTAGATTCTTGTGAATATCTAGAACGTGAAGCACATAATTGAGAGTGAGTTCTTTTTTAGATGTCATTTTCAACACAATCTTCCCATGCCTTTGAACTTTGAAACTTGATGAATTACCCATAAATAGGTTCACCTCAATTTTAATCAGCTTGTAGGTAGAGAACATCCAATTATTTGAAAAAATGTGGTGTGTATCACCGGTGTCCACCCACCATTCTTTAGTATTTCCTACCAAATTACATTTGGATACCACCACAGAAAAATTGATGACGGTCGTACATTCTAAAATCTTCTCAAATTTTGTTACATTAGTTTGTACATTTTGCTACTTGAAATTCTTTGGCTTTCGGAATTCATTTGAACGATGTCGAGGTTTATCATAGTTATAAAATTTGCCTTTGAACTTTTTTTGTGTTTTGAAGAGACTTCACCTTCATGTTTTCTTTTGTTAGGCTTTAAACCTTATTCCACCACCTTAGGCTTAGCTTCCATGATATTCTTGTCACTTTTCTTTTCCTACTCGTAATTGTCTTCTTCATTCCGTAACCTCATGATTAATTCTTCCACGTTTATCTCTTTGCATTTATGCTTGAGATAATTCCATGATAGTGGTCATTTATCAAGTATTAATTCAACTTGAAAAGAATCACTAACAGACATTCCTTCATCATGAATGTCATAAAGAAAGTTATTGGACTTGTGCTATCACTGGCTTAAAATCTACCATTTTAAAGTCAAGAAATCTACCAACTATGAATTTCTTCATTGCAGCATCTTCGGTATTATACTTATCATCTAAGGATTACCAAAGTTCCTTTACAATCTTTATGGAATAATATACGTTATAGAGTGATTTGTCTAAATAAGTAAGAACATAGTTTCGACATAGATATTCAAAATGTTTCCACACTTCCACTACTTGTACTTTCTCTTTCTCATCTCCCTCCATAAGTAGGGGACATTCCTCATGTAGGAACCTTATTAAATGAAAAGTATTGAGTTAGAAATACATATGTTGTTGCCAACTCTTGAAGTCTGTTCCTTTGAATTTTTTCGACTTCTCCCCAAGAGGCATAATTATGGGTGCGACAAAAGTTGTTCAATGAGACACACTCATGGTTGGTGGAACGGTAGTTGCACTTGTATTATCCATTTCTGTTACGAAAACAAATTCTTTATCAGTACTATTATTAATATGTAGTTTAATTATTAAAACAGAATACAAAATTCTGTTTTATAATTTTGAAAGAAAAATTTATATATAGTTGAATATATCTATGAATCAGAATTTTTAATTCTAATCAAATTTCTAAAACGTATCTCAGAAAGTAAAATTAATCTAATAACAGAAAAGTGTTTTATTAAAAGTATTTGTAACAAAACAATTTCAAATTTTCTATAATAAAATCGATTTTTATCATAATAGTTAAAAATATGTGCAGTAGTTAAAATTTTCTGTATTAAAATATCTGCAACAATACACTTAACATTAAAAATGTTTTGACCTAATTATAAAATAGTAGTAAAGAAAAATTAATTAGTTTTAAGATTATTACTAGTGGTAATTTAATAAATTAAATTGTACATAATTAAATCAAAATTACAGAATTATAAACAATTGTAATTACAGAAGCAATAAAAACTTACTTATTAACGAGGAAGATTTTATAAGTGTATTCATATAGAAAATTCGAGCCTGTGAAATCACAATGTCCTTAAGAAGAATTAATTCCCTCCATAGTACTGAAGGTTGTGAATTATCGTCTCCCAACATAAAATGGATTACGAATCAAAATAAGTTGCACTACAATATCTAGATTTCAGTGAACTCAATTATGTGTTTATTACTCAAACCATGAACAGGAATAGACAGGAACTGACAAGGAACAAAAGGAATTTTTTTGGTACTAATTTTCTTGTTTTTAAATGGGAGGGGAAAGACATATATATATATATATATATATATATATATATATATATATATATATATATATATATATATATATATATATATATATATAGGATCAGTATTGTGACACCCGGCCTACTAAAATACCGGGTAGCCAGCCTGCGATCAAAATTAAACTTGGTCTCATATATCCCTAGTGTAGGAACTTTACTTTAGTACTCATTTTGGGCATGTATCCCTCAGATTCAATATTCGATTATTTATTGGACTTTGTGTATCCAAGTTATGGTTTCAATTACTGTCTTTTTTTACTGTTAAATCGATAGTTCATTCGGTTATCTTTATTTATGTTATTCATATGTGTTGGATTCAGTTATCAATTTGTGTGGATGGTTTAATTATTATTTGATTTTCACATGTTGACAATTAAAGAAAGATAAAATTTGGCACAAGTCTAATTAAATTACTAGGTGGTTAGTAACTTTAAAAAGTTTTTGTTAGTGATGCTAAGAATGAGCCCTATGAGACCAACGTTTTATTTTGATCACAAGTTGGCCACCCGGTATTATAGTAGGTGGGGTGTCACAGATGGCATCAGAGCATCAGGTTCTAAAGGCCTTAGGATCTATATGGCTTATTACGTTTCAATGTAGCGTTATTTGATATAGAGCCTTATTATAGGATTATTGTATTCAGTTCCCTCATGTATGCGACTGACGTTCTCCTGATACAGGTTCGGTTGGGCTTCGTACACCGAACACCTTTGGGAATACCAGAGAAGTCCGTTAGAAAGACTACATGGGGAGAGGCTCACCAGAAGCCATGAAATATTTTGGGAACGGTGACCGCGATAGAAGTCACTATGGTTATAGTTCAGGAAGACGACGTTGGGATAATCACTAGGGCACAGTAGTTTCCTTAAGAACAATTGTAGAAAGCGGTGGTCCAAATTTCAAACTCACCCAGAGTAGTCGATAAAGAGGGTGGAGCCGAAAGAGCTCCTCTGAAGATCCATCCATAAGGATTCGGTAAAGAGGCGGAGTGTAATTTTTCAATGGAAAGAGATAACCCAAAGCCAATTGAGTAGGGTGGAGAGTAGTAACACCTAAAATTAAATTTGAGGCAAATTTTTGCTCATAGGATCGATGTTGAAAGGATGGTAGTAAGTCACCATAACTATGGAGAGATACCATGAATAACAAGGAATTTAGGGTGCATCATGACCGCAGATCCTCTCATCAGCTGTTCAAATAGAAAGGCAAAGGAGATTTCAACACTTGTTCAAGAAGGGTCATACAGTGGTCGATTATGAAGAAAAGTTAACATGTTTAGCGAACTTCTTACCCGACAAGGTGGATATGGAGAATTTATAAAAAAAGGGATGTCCGTAAGTTAATCATGGACTCATGGGTCAAATATACCAACACGACTGGGGAAATTCGGGTAGGACCACGGGTACCGTTTTTGTCAATGTCATGAGAAGGGAACCAAGAGAGTTGGAGAAACTAACCGAAGGGAAAATTGGATTTAACAGTGCTATTGAGGCACCACAGGAGGGTATATATGAGGCAAATTTTTGCTCATAGGATCGATGTTGAAGGGATGGTAGTAAGTCACCATAACTATGGAGAGTTACCATGAATAACAAGGAATTTAGGGTGCAGCATGACCGCAGGTCCTCTGATTAGGTGTTTAAATAGAAAGGCAAAGGAGATTTCAACACTTGTTCAAGAAGGGTCATACAGTGGTCGATTATGAAGAAACGTTAACATGTTTAGCGAACTTCTTACCCGGCAAGGTGGATATGGAGAATTTATAAAAAAGGGAGGTCCGTAAGTTAGTAATGGACTCATGGGTCGAATATACCAACACAAATGGGGAAATTCGGGTAGGACGATGCGTACCGTTGTTGTCAATGTCATGAGAAGGGAACCAAGAGAGTTGGAGAAACTAACCGAAGTGAAAATTGGATTTAACAGTGCTATTGAGGCACCACAGGAGGGTATACCCACTAGATTACCCATTTTAATTATTAAGATCGATATAATTTCTACCAGGTGTCGGTGGATTCAGTTAGGGCCGTCAAGGCCAGCAACGAGTTCCATAGGGCCAGCTGAGCCAAAGGGACAACGAGGGTAACAATCATGGCCAAGTCTATTAGATCTGTGAGAAGGACAACCTCGACATGGTCAGTGGGGCCAGGGAAAGGGGGATGACATAAAGAAGTGTCTTATGTGTAAAGAATAGAAATACATGTGTGGATCTTGTCCACAGCGAATTGGGGGACAAGAACGGGATGCCCGGTAAGGGAAATAGTTATAAGATGTTTTTGGTTCAGTTTGTACGGGGATGTTACGTATAGGAACCATTTGAACCACAAGTGCTATTGGAAATTGAAAGCATGAGTATTATCTCGGGGTGATTAGGATCTGTTTTGTGTGACACGAGCGAGTAACAGTAATTTATTAGCGCTAAACTCGCATGAGAAATGGGTTTAGTAGAGGTATCGATAATACCACTATAATGTGTGTTTATTCACCGTTGAGTTAACATGAGCTCTATTTACTTCCCTCTGCAGGGGAGAGGGTGAGGACACTCAGAGGAGATATATTTTATGAGGTTAGCTCATTTTGAGAGGTGATATTCGAGGTATGGTATATTCTAGGTATGGACTATTAAACGGTGGTGGGAAGTTACAACAAGACTATCATATTTGTTATTCTGGGGAAGGATGTATATTTTGCGATGTCTCACTTTAAAGAAGGTCGAGCTCACTGAGATATTTTTATGAAATAGACTTCAGAGGGTATGGTTGTCTAGTTATAGTGGATCCCGTTGCGTAGAAACTTTTACTGATGTGATTCAGAGTATATCGGGTTTACCATTGAGAGGAGAAATTTAACTCATTTTTGTGTACATGCTTAGAACTTAGTGATAGTGAGATCATCATATCATGTGACGCCTTGAGAGACATGGTCATAGAATATTTGATTATTGGGTCGAGATACATAATTGGTGATATCTTAGCTATCTGCTTGAAGCCCACGAATTTCGATGGTCGACAATGCTATGGAGTAGTGCATTGGGGAAAGTTCTTTTGATCTTCGTTGTGGGATGTTATACGCACGACCTTAATAAACGTTGGGAGTAATGAGACGTTATTAGATTCTAGTGCATCAATTTTAAATGTTAAATTATTTAATGAGTAAAAGAAATGATTAAAATTGAGAGCTAATACGATATATGGCCAGGAGAGCAGGGTAGTGCTGTGAAGGAAGCACTAAGAAAACTTTTTCACCATAAGTTAATGGGTGGGGAAGTATCGAAAAGAATTAAATTTCAAATTGTGGGGTAATTAAGAATACCCGTATGATATAGCCACGCTGAGAGTGCGAAGCTGAGCTTGAGATAAGTATGTTACATATGAGACGTTAGTGATAATTACTGGAATATTTGGGATATAGTATATAGTATGGTGGGACTTTTTGTTCACTGTTCCGAGATATGATTTACTTTTGCTAGTTATTACCTGAAAGCGGGTCTAGTCGATATATATTAGTGTATATATGTTATCGTGTGTTTTATAATAAACTTATGAGATTATTTAGATTGTTATATTTAATCCCGGAGAGTAGGGATGTTTACTGACGGGCTTCGGGGTGGATATGTTTATTATCGAGCGAGTAGATATAACGCGTGTAGATTCGCGCTAAGAAACTAGTGATAGTAAGGATCGCGGTACTGTATGATGTCTCTTGTAACATGAGAGTGGACGAGTTTACTTTTATGTTAGGAAATGGGACTTTGTGGATAGGTGATATGGATTGAGGGCCTAGCAGATCTCAATAACCAAAAATGTTAGGTAGTAGTGTAACGGGGGGTTCCTTGTTTCGATTTCACTTTGTCAGATATCCCACGCATGGAACTTAATGCATCGTTGGAAGTGGGGAGATGTGTGGTCTTCAGTACATAAGTTTGGTACCTTAGTTAATATATACATATGTGGTAATAATTGTGTTTAAAGTATATTACAGTTTAAGGCTTGTAGAGCCGGGGGACTTTCATGCTGATAAGCATGGGTACGGTGTATGGGCGCCCTGGGTAATTAATTTTATTCTAATATAACTCGCGATTACAAGGGGAAAAGATATGGGTAGCGACCTTAAGGGCATGTGACTAGGAAAGTATTCGAGGCTTGGAGTACTAGACTCATCTAAATTTCGAGGACGAAATTCCTTTGTAAGGGGGGAAGTATGTAACACCCAGTATTTTTTTGGATAAATAATTTATTTAATTTGGTGAATTTGAATTTAAATTAAATTGTTAATCTGGAGAGATTATTCTATTTGGAGAATTTTTTTTATTTTGGAAGATTCAATTTATTTGGAGAATTAAGATTTAAATTAATTCGGGTTATTTCTTTTTAAAATACATGTGTCGTAAATTGAGGGTGAAATTGGAGATTTTAGTTAAGTAACTCGGATGACGATTCTGAGTGCACGGTTGATTCCAAATAGGTCGAGATAGTGGAAAAAGAGTACCCGGGGGTAGTAATTGGGTCTCGGAGCATTTTTACGCATAACCGGGCTCACACGGGGATGTTTGGGCCATTTTAATTTGTCCCATAAGCTTAAAAACGAGATTAATGAAATAAAACATAATTGAAGGAATTGGGGCAGTTATAACTCAAGAAGGGAAACCCTAGAGCTATAGAGGAAAATAAAGGAAGAAATTGGGGGTCTTTTGGGAGACAAATCAAGGAAGGATTAGTATGTTCTTCATCAAATCGCCATCTACTTCAAAGGATGAGACCCTATGAATTTATCAAGGCAAGTAGTTAAACTTGCTTTCATTTAATTTTCAGTATTATAACTCATATCATGGTGGGTGTAAATCATAATTGTTTTGGGGGCATAGAAATCGGATGTATACGAATTGGTGAGATTATGTAGATTAAAAGTGAAATTGGTGTTGATATACGATTCGATGATGTAGTAATCTTAACACTATGATGAATCCAGTAGTATTGAAGTTTAAATTTCGAATTATAGAGATGAAATTATAAACGGTTGAATAAAATCCAAAAAAAAAACGAAATCGGCAGACATTAGATTTATGTATATTGATTGATGATCCAAGGTTTATAGGGTGTTTAGAACCTGTTATTTCATTCAATGGATGTTGATTTTTGACACCCCGCTTAATAAAATACCGGGCGATCACTCCTATATCAAATTAAAACAGTAGTCGCATATGAATCATTCTTAGCATCACTATCGAAAACTAATTTAATTACTAATAACCTATTAGGCTGGCGTCAAAATTTTACTTAACTACTCTTTTTTAAACAACCACACAAATAAAACATCCACGCAGTTTATGTAAAGGAAACTGGAAAGAAATAAATAATCGAACACTCGGTTCAAATATGATACAACCAAATCGAATGTCGCACTAAAAGGAGGAAAAGAATAAATAAATGCAATTGGGTTATTAGCCCAAATGTTTATACAGTACCTTCTATCTCGATTACAAGGGTAGAAGCGTCTATCTAGAACCTGCATGCATCCACAACTGCTGCAGCTGACGTCTGACTCGAAGGAAGTGTCATCTAGGCGTCCCTATGTCTGGACACCTATATATATAAAGAGAGGGAAAATTAGATAAACGGGTCAGAGCCCGAGTGTAAAAAATATTTAGCAAGTGCATAAATGCTTTATTTTTAAAAAAAGAGGTTTTATCTCATATTTAAATTTTGTATCGCACTCCCATGAGATACCCCTCACCTCTCTTCTAATAGTGCACACCTAGCGCATCCCTATAAACATCATAGTCAAGCTACACTGCCCAACTAATCCGTCACCCATCATTTAACCACCCTAGTTATTTCAAGTACTAAGGGCTAAACTTCTCCCCAATCTCAACACTATGCCATGTTCGCGCGTGGGGTGTCTCGCAGAGCGAAATCCAAACAAGGAACCCCCCTATACACTACTACGCGACAAGGACGATTGTCGATATCCATTAGACCCTCAGTACACAACGTATATACATACTATATAATGATATACATCTTACAGTACACATCCGAATCTATCTCCCGGACTCAGGTTTACTTTTTATTCATCTTTTATAATACACATCCGGAACTATCTCCCGGACTGAGGTTTACTTTATATTCATTTTTTATAATACACATCTGGATCTATCTCCCGGACTGAGAATCTCTTTACTCTCATAGATATATATATATATATTACATTGTTCTCATGCACAAGTAATATATCGTACACACAAGCATAACAACCATCCCAAGGAGCTATAACTCAATATACCACAGTACCAAGCTAGACTCTCTCAATGGTCTTGGTAAACATATACACAACGGTGGAGGCCGTCAGTTTCCCCATGCAAGTGGGAACCCCATAAATTGCACTCGAACGCGGGACGATAATGACCTGGGGACTATACTCTCCCTACTCCTCGAGCCAGGGGATTCACCCACATCGCGCAACCTCCCAGGATCGCACTAGAGCATATATATAATTCAGTTGTTCCAACCCTATATTCAAAGGGGAAGTCTATGGAAAGCAGCTATCTAAACACACATATACAAATCACAAATAGATACACATGTATTCATATAATATATATGCTTTAATTACATAGTATATATATACTATATATTCCTCCCCGAATATACATATGTGAATGGCCATAATTGCCAATCACACATAGCGATGACCAATAATCCCAAAGATTCTCTCAAAGAATTATATTCATGCCTTCACATACTCACGATATCATACCAAAAGTATTCCCTCACTTGATAAATAATAAATACCTTATTCCCATCTAAGGATTTAGTGGATATCTCCAAATCTACCAATTTACATTAACTAAATAAGTACATTCTCCAATTCGTCCTAATAACCTCATAGGATTCCCCCAACCATCATCAACAAAATTATGTTATCCCGCACGTATAATCATATAGGCCAAAAATGGCAACTGAAACTATCCCAATTGATATTCGACCCCGAATACCCTAAAATTGAATAGGTTGTGGGTTTCCTTCCCACAAACCCAAGGACTACATCTTTTCAAAATAATCATTTAGAGGTCCCCACCCTATTTTAGGAACCCCAACCTCCTAATTTCTCAATTATTCTATTTTCCTCGAAAATAACATTTTAGTGTCATACACATAAAACACTCACTTAATTACCATAATTTCCCTCCATTGGATGACTATTTACCCTTAAAAGATTACTTATTTCCTTTCTTAAATAATCTAGAATCAATTAAAATTGGAATTCATCCCATCCAATTAACCCTAGGAAAAATTGTCAAACTTCCTGAAGGGTCGATCGATCGACCCATGGCCCTCGATCGATCGATGGTTCGATCGATCGATGGTTCGATCGATAGATCCTCTACCCTCGATCGATCGATCACGGTGGACAGCTTCTTCTTCGAGAAACTATTTCGTCCATTAAAGCTTCTCCCAATCTTTTATCTCCGTCTCTAACGTCCTTCAACCTCAACCAACAAAATCTACACATATAACAAGGGTTCTAAACATCCTAGAACCCGAAACCAACAATTAATTTTGATTAAATCCTAAGTTTCTCGAATTGTAAAATTATTGGGGTTTATTCGTTTTAACTCTCGAAAATCCATTTTATCCACGAAAACCCAACCCAACATCTTTAGGGTTTGTTATTACCAAACTATGGTATGAGATTTATCCTCAAAAGTAAATAAAACAAGTAAACACTTGCCTCGTGGATAAAATCTGACGATCCCGAGTCGAGTCCAGCGGAGTTTGGCACGAAATCTCCCTTTTCTCTTCTTTTTCTTCCTTCATCTCTATCTTCTCTCTTCTCTTTATATTCTCTCCCCCTCACCCTCCTTATATAGGGAGAAAATGGTTTATACCCCTTAAAACCCAAAAATGACTCGTTTACTCAATTGCGAGTCCCTATTCGTTTAAAAATTCTCGAAACTCAATTTCGACCATCAGACACTCTTTTCTGACTATCTCGGCCATTCTGAGACTCACCACACGGTCGAAATTTCCATCCGAGGCACTTGACCGCAATCCACTATTTTAACCCGTTGCATCTCACTGCGAGTTTTCCAATTAAAAATCTTACCGTTTGTCGCTTTACTCAACGGCGACATATAATTAAAATACTTCGACATTTTTACTTAATCCCAAAGTAAATACAACGCCCATCGAAAATCATCTAATTTTTAAAATCCCAAAAATCACTATTCCGAGCAATTCCTTAAATTTTCAATTTATACCCAATTATGGAATTTAATTATCCCCAAAAGGACGGGTTGTTACATGATGGAGATTGGGGAAAATATGGGAGAATGAATGAAAAAGATTACGATTCATCAATGGTGGAAACATACTCGGGGAAGAAGATGAATACCTGCTCGATCGATCGATCGATCGACCCCTTCAATTATTCTAAAATATGAGATTGTAGATCTTTTTATCATGGTCACGTGGGCACCGACCTCGTATTTTTCTAATTAGTTCTGATTTTTCTACGGTGGGGTGTGTGAGACCGACATCTTAGGAAGAAATAAAATCGGGTTATTTTGAGGTATTCGTGGATGAGTGAGGGACTTGTGAAAATATTAACTAACATTATTTTATCTTTCGACTAGATAGGTATGAATACGGGGAATGGATTTAGGAGTGATTAGGATGAATAACACTCAAAAATATATGAACGGATTCGTATGGCAATTTCAGATGAAATTAGGATAGGAAATGATTGAGATGTGATTAGTATCTTGAAATAAAAATATGAATGTAAGTTAATACTTATAGAATTAAGGGTCGGTGTCGTGACTCCAATTTTTAAGCTAGTGCGACGGGAGCTAGGTACATAGTAGCCAGTTTAATTTATTATAAATGTATATAATAAATTATCAAATATTGAATTTAATAAAGGGTGTTTTAACTAACAGTGGGAATTGGTGTGATACATTATAAACGGTGAAGAGACGGACCCAATGAGTGAGTCGGGGTATTATAGTTGGGTGACAATACTTTAATAAATTAAGTAATGTGAAATTGATTAGAGTAATCGGTGTAATTTGAAATGTAACAAACTCGGGGGATAAGTAGGCATGTCAATCGGGCTCTATGAGGCGAGTTTGCGGTTAATCAGGCTCGGCCTAATTTTGATTTACTCGACTGAAGTTCAAGTTCGGACCGTACGAGCCTGAGAGTGTTTGTCTCAAGCTCAGCTCACAAAGCAAATCGGGTTTCGGGCCTAATTTGAGCAAGCCAGAATTAAATATTCCAATACGTATTTATTTATTTTAATAATAAATATTCATGTATTCCAATACATATTTATTTATTTTAATAATAACGATTCATATTTCAGCAATAAAAAACACATTTCAACATTAAAAAACAATATTTCATCATTAAAAAAACATATTTCAGCACTAAAGTAAATTAATAAACGGCCCATGTTACTTTTGTTTCTTTAATATTAAATCCAATAGTTTATTTTCATAACAATAAAATTATAAAGAGTATTTTGTTTTGAAATATTTTTACATATCATAGAAAATAAAATAAGTTTGTATATATATTTATATATTTATATATATTATTTCGGGTCGAGCCTAGTTTGGGCTTGAAAATTTTGTGCTCGCGCTCGGCTCAAATTGAATTCGAGCTTAATATATCGGCTCAAACTCAGCTCAGCTCAAACTAAATAAAAGCTCAACCCAAATTTAGCGGGCCGAGCGAGCGGGCTTCGAGCCTGCTTGGCTCAGTTGACAGGCCTAGGGAAAACAAACCTATGACTTAGATCCGTAGGATATGAGTGAATTACCTACTGCAATATTTTAAAGGATAATTGGCACACTTCGAGTAGTGAGGGATACTCGGGAATATACGATAAGAAGTGTAATTAGAATTAAATAATACGCAGGATATTCGGGAGATATATATGCTATGTATGAAATATATGATATAGGTTGTGTGTATACCTATACTAATTTGTATGATTGATTATGTGTATGACATACCTATCATACTTTCTATCACGAGAGGTTGTGAAGGAGATAGTCTTATCTCGAGGAGCCTTCAGGGGGATACTTTACTTGTACCTCAGAGCATAGGGCCTACGAAGGACTTATCGGTGAGTTGATAAGTTTGGGTGATATGGGTGCGTAGTCCATAAAGCCGTGGTCTATGTTCACCTCCAATATGTGTGATTTATATTGATGGTGTTCCAGAGTGATTCGGAATTTATAGTACTTTATATAGTACGTGATGTACCGGGACTTGATAGCAGAGTATGCATGCACTGTAGGTCTCAGCCTAGGGGTGTTGTATTGTATATATATAATTAGTGTGATAAATATATATACTTGTGATTTATTCTACTACGTGTGTTTGGTAGATGATGTACTAGGACATGATAGCATAGTGTACTCGCACCACAACTTAGCTTAGGGGTGTCATATTAGTATATATATAACAGTGTGATACATGTATACTGGTGATTTTATTCTACTATGTGGGTTTAGAAGAAGAGAAAGATAGTGACATTAAAAATAACTATATTATGGGGAAAAAAACATATACTGAGAAATTTATAATGGGCTAAAAGACATGGAAATTCGGTAACGTATTGTATGGGAATACTGGTGGGCATAATGAATTATTATGTAGAAGGAGATTTGATATGGCTAGTTAGGTGGAGTAACTTAACTAGGAAATCTAGAGGGAAAGAGATAGTGTGAACACTAGATGAGGGGTGAGCTATGTCTCAAGAGAGTGCGACACTAGCTTAAATATGAATAATGTTCATGCATATTTAATTACTGCAATGTAAATGCTTGCTAAATATTTTCAAAATATTTTACTTGGGCTCTAACCCATGTCAAAATCTTTTCCAAAACATTTTAGGTGTCCATCCACAGGGACGCCCAGTTTGAGGATTCTATGCAGGGATGCATAGTTACAGCTCATGTGGAAGTTGCAGGACATTGCTATAGACGTTTCTCTCATTTATTCCTAATGTAGGATCTTTATTTCAGTACCTAATTTGGGCATGCGCCCTTAGATTTAGTATTCGCTTATTTATTGGACTTTGTATATCCAGGTTATGGTTTCAATTACTGTTGTATTTTACTGTTGAACCGACAGTTTATTCGGTTATGTTTATTTATGTTATTCATCTATGTTGGATTCAGTTATTAATTTGTGTGGATGGTTTAATTATTATTTGACTTTCACATGTTATCTATACAAGAAAGATAAAATTTGGCACCAGTCTAATTAAATTACTAGGTGATTAGTAACTTTAAAAAGTTTTTAACAGTGATGCTAAGAATAAGCCATATGAGACTAACGTTTTATTTTGATCACGGACTGGCCACCCGATATTTTAGTAGGCGGGGTGCCACAAGTATGTCATTATTCAGACAAGACGGTTACAAATGGTTGTAACTGTTGGGTCTAACCAAAAATCCAAATGTGTTTAATGATGGGTTAAACTCGGCCCAAAAATGTCTAAGACCAAGACCAAGACCAAGTCCATGCCCGAGACCGGATCGGATCGAGCAGAGCCGAGCCAAAAAATGCGCGTGTGGGCCTTTGTCCCTCACGCAACATATGCATGGTGTAGGCCATCTCCCCTTCAATGAGTTGGGTATTGCACATTTTTTATTTTATTAACTCTACAAAAATTTCTAATTTTTCCTATATGGGACAAATGTTCCACACTTACTATAATGCACTAAGTAACTTTCAAACGGGTCACTTTGAGTTCAAAATTTTCAATCATTAATTAATAGTTTTTTTACAAACAAATATACTTCGTTATACTCCTCACGGAGGAGAACTTATGTGTTCATGGTCCCGACCAAATCGAAATGTGGATCCCACAATAAAATGAGCCTAAAGATGCTCATTTGAGATATTTTCCAAACCCATTTCCAACATTAAAAACATAATGTTAAGCATACAAACACACATCAAATATGAATTTATATTAAACTGTTAATCATTGACATCTCAAATTTTGTCACTCAGAGAGGAAAAATATTAATGTTAATAGTGATTTATCATTATGAGAGAGTTATCCAGACATTCAGAGATTTTTTAATCTCCAATGCTACAAAATCATCTTTTAATCATTTAACTTGTATTTCAAGGGTTGTAAATACTTAGACATGTAAAGTAAGGTGGTTGATGACTTTGGTCGTACACATTTTAACTCAATTCTAATCTTGGGTGGAAATGATAAGGATGTTCTCCTTGGTCGTCCTCAAATTTAAGGTGTCTAGTATGGCCATCCGACCCAAATGGCGCGCGCGGAGCAGCAGAACCTTGCTAAGGTGCAAAGGAGGCCTTCCCTGTGGTGCTCGAGGCCTTAAAGGACATAAAAATGTCTTTGGCATGTGAGGTGTGTGTATGTGTAGATATCAAAGTCTCCATCCTATTTTACTAAAAAAAAAAGTAAAAGAAAGATCTACCTTAAAAGAGATAGATTAAGATGACTAGTGCATTCGAAATCAAATGAGATATGGGCTCGAAGACTATGTTACGGTGTGGGAAAGTGTTAGTTACCCACTCTGCCCTTTTGGTTTCTTATGGGATCTACAATATGTTCTCCTTCTTCTTAATTCTTGTGTTGGACCCAAAATTTTAAATTTTACGAAAAGTAATTTCCTTTTATAGATGCGGAATAAAGATGGTTCAAATAAACACACACAAACACTAAATTTTAATTTCTTTCAAATTAAAATTAAACAAGTTCGAAGTGAAATTAAATTAGACAACAAATACATTTTTCACTTAAACCAATTTAACCCTAGTCCTAGAAATTTGCCTAAGTCATGTTTTCAATATTACCAAAATAGGCCAAACTAATTTTAACAAATTAAATTATGACTTGAATTAAATTAACATATACCCAAATTTAAATTAGCACCAATTTAAGTAAGTAGTGATTTAACCAAAATTTTATCATTTTACCTAAGCATGCATCTAAGGTGAATTTTGCAAAAGATAAAATGAACAAATAAAACACTAAGCCGCGATGTACGAGGAAAAACACACAATGGGAAAAAACCTCGGATGACCCTAGCCTTAGGTCCACTAAGTATGGTTTTACAATTACAAGACAGATGACTTACTTCCTCGACTCGACTCCTTTCAATCCTTGATGCGTCTTCTTGTAAACACCTTCGCCTAGTTGACAACCCCGAAACTCCACCAGAACCTTGGAATTCACCAATGAGACTTTAGGAACACCGTCAACCACACATGGTGCCTTTCACCATGTGAGAATGCCGTAGAAAAACCATGAGACTTCTTCTTTGAGGGATGTAGAATTAAACCCAAACAAACTCTTCAACTTGGTAGAGTAAGCCCGGTGCCAAACACTCCAAGAAAGATATTTATATGGAAACTTGGAATAAACAAACTATGGGTGAAACAAAAGTGTTTAAGGATTTTTTTTCTTTAAAAATAAACACTCAAAACATGAACTCTTTCTTTTTAGAATTTTTATCTTAAACTCTCTCTTGCAGATTGTAGTATGTGAAAAAGTTACTTTAAACAAGTTAGTTCCCGCATTAGATAAGTCAGTCAAAAGTTAGTGGGGAAAAGTAGTGGGAAAAGTGGGAAAACTGCCAAAAACTGCCAAAATACCTGTTCCTGCCAAATCTCGTTCGAATGAGATTTTCGTTCGAACGAAGTCTCGTTTGAACGACCCTTCTAACGAAGTTCCAGTGGATAAAATGTAAAAGTTGTTAGAAAACTCGTCAGAATTCTCGTTCGAACAGCATTCTCGTTCGAACGACAATTCGAACGATAGTCCAGTGGCCAAACAAGGAACTCGTTAGCAAACCTCGTTCCAACAAAATTCTCGTTCGAACGAAAAACTCGTTCGAACGACAATTTCCAACGAAAAAATAGAAAGCTTAAAAATTTGATTTTAGCCCAGAAACTTTATTTTAAAGTTTTAAATAAACCTTCTGAAAATAACCATCGGTTTAAAATAAAAATTCACCCAATTAAAATTTTTCCAAGCTCCTATATAAATATGTATTGCATTCATACCTTAGGAGTAAATGGAACACATGTTGTTGACGTAGACACGAGGCACAACAAACTCGGCATTTGATGAAGCTTTAATCTTGGTCGATACGTCTTCAACTCTTGCATGTCATAGGCTTGGAGGATACTCACTCAATACTATCCTATGACAAAAATGTTTTTGTCCGGAATTGAGCCAACACTACATTAAGACTCAATTGGAAATTTGTGTCCTTACAAATCTCCCCTTTGCCTATTCTGAGATAAAAACCAATAAAAATCCTAAAGGGCCGTCAAGATCTACTATACTTAAAAAAAATCCCACCCAAAATAAAAAATACATATCTTGACTTAAAAACCCAAGGATCAATATCTTTGCCGATGAAGAAAAATTTCCATATTTAGAAGAATTCCTGCACACTTAAGCAAACTATCAAACGCATATGGAATATCAAAATATTAAATGAATACTCCCCCTAAATTAATTCCCCCCTTTTTTCAACTATGATCAATCCTAAGAAGATTGTGCTCTCCCCCTAAGTTAAATCTCCTAAAGTTAGATAAGATTACAATAGGATTGGATACCATTTCTCCCCCTACATTCTCCCCTTTTTTGTTCAGAAATAGACAAAGGATAAAAGTAATTTAAAAAAAGGATGCATAAGGTGGTAAGAACATGAAAGCATATAGGCAACAAAAATATAAGTAATCCATATACAGAATAAAGGATACCAACTAAAATCCAAGAAAATGATATCAATATGATACATAAAGTATTAAGCATGTGATATCAACAAAATATGCAACAAGATAGATACCAATCATGAAGTAGAAGCATAGATGGACTAGCAAGCAAGGCAAAGACAAATAGAATACCTTGTATATGAGTACATTATAAATATCATTAACGCACACGCACATATACTAGGTATAAACACCACACATGACACAAAATAAAATAAGCTTTTCACACTCATATGGCAAAAATGTGTCATATGGAAACGGAAGTGTTGGGGTGTGAACTAGCAACAATTAAATTTACATGTTCACAGAGTTCTCATTTGATTGCAAACTTTATCGCATTTGAATATTACCTCATGTGACAATATAAATTGAACTCGATGAATAAACATACACAATGCATACAAGCCTAGAATTTTGATGATTCTACAAACCAATAGAGTCATGACATTGAAAGAACAACTAGGATAAACGGACATTGTGCAAATCGTTGATATACCATCCAAACTCCCTTAATAAGCATATATAATTTTGAATGAATATATCAATTAAACACAGGCCTTGACAATTATTATTCTTTTTAATGACATATTTTATTTTTAGGCCTTTGGACCACGTATTTCTTTTAGGTCCATTCCAAATGGTGGCTTACTCCTAAAGGATAATATTTCCTTTCAGATCCCTTCCTCGTGCACATTTATTTATATTATTTTTATATCTCACACAAATCTCACGTGCAATGGATTTTAACATGCACTAGTCCTCCTAGGTCACATAACATGTAGATGACAAGATTGGTAGGAGAACACCTCACAAAGCTCAAATATACATATGAAGTTATAGTTTCAAGTGAGCTCGTGCATGTGTGAATTGAGGCATATAAAAATATAATCCATTATATCAACACAAAATCCAACTAATCCATGTAAGCATGGTAAAGAACATATTAAGGATTGACAATCTAAACCAAAAGTTCTAGCCACATGGAAGCGAAAAAGTAGGGATTCAAACACAAGTATATGCCACATAGAGTGTGTCAAACTAAAATACACACACAAAAAAATCTTTTTTAGTTTTTGATTTTGTTTTTTTTAAACCAAAAAACAAAAATATTTACTCCAAAAGACAAACCAAAATCATTCGTATTTTTCATTAATCTTAAATTACTAAAAGGTAAAGCACAAATGATAAACAAAATCTTTTTTGTATTTTTCATTAAATGCAACCTAAAATGAAACAAATATAATACAAAAGATAAACAACAATCATAAATCTAGCATGTGATATGAAAGAAAAGAAATTACCAGAGAATGATTAAAACAAGCATACAATTAGCATGGTGATATAGCATGAGGCACAAAAGATAAAGTATGAAAACAACTAACACATTCAACCTTTAGATTTAGCAAGTGAGGAAGCATGTGAAAGCAAATGAGAATAAAAAATCCTATCTTGTAAAGCTACCAAGTCAGATCTCCTGACCCAAACTAATGACGCATGACTATCTCGGGGTGTAGGAATCTTGACTACCTCGGTTGCCTTACGTTGGGATTTTCTAGGACCTCGTTTAATATCAAAACGAAATTTCCTCAGATGACCTTTTTTACCACAATGTGAGCACCTAAAGACTCGGCAAAAAGACTTACCTAAGAAATGATCTCTAAAGGCCTTTCTAGGAGATTCTCCTAAAACATTGGTTTTGTCTTTATGAGTTGATTCATTACAAGTATCGAAGCCTAAATCACAAGTGTCATTTTTTATATGGACCGTGCCTAAGATTTTATCTAGTTTTTCAGACCAACATTCCAAATAAAATTTGTTTTTACTAGAGTCTTTTAATTTATTTTCTAATTCTACAATTCTAGACTCTAACAAAACATTTCTCTCTTCAAACTCGAGAAGCTCCTTTTTTATTGATTCCATTAAACCTCTAAGCATATCTCTCTCGCCTTCTATATATTCAAGCTTCTCTCGAAGAGTCCTCCCACGTGTCTTAAGGTCTCCGACCGACACACTTTCATCAATGACCTTGACACGCTGTCTTAAACTCGCTTATAACTTAAAATTAGCTCTTTTTAATTTAATAGATTCTTTGTAAAGTTCTTGAAAAGAATTTTGAAGTTCACTCACATTAACCTCTTCTTCATTTTCATTCTCTCTCTCTCTCTTCTTCACTCTCACAACCATAAAAATAAGGGAATCATAAACTTCAACCTCGGAAGTGTCATGTGTTAAAATTTCATCAATAGAGGAGTTCTCACTATCACTCACATGACTAGCCATAAAATCCACAAAGTTGGGCTCAGTGGGGGAATCGGGTCCCTCTTCATTGTCACTATCACTAAGGGTTGCATTAAAAGAAATTTGTTGCTTACCCTCTCTCCTTAGTTTAGTGGGGCATCTTTTGCCCTATGGACATACCCTTCATAACCATAACACATATTTGACTCGTCCCTATTTAAATTTTCATTAAAAGTTTAAGGGATCTTCTCGACTTTGTCATGCTTAGATTTTTCAAATTTCTTAAAATCATTTTTAAATTTATCTTTGTTAAATTTAAGAAATTTCAAAGCTTCCTAGCAAACAAGGCCATATCTTCCGAGTCACTCTCACTTTCACTCTCTACTACATGTTTTTCCTCCTTTCGAGATTTCAAAGCAACGCTCTTTTCTATTTTCTTTTCAGTTTTGGAGGGAAACATGTCTAGTTCATAGGTTTGTAAATCACCTACAAGCTCTTCTAATTTCGTAGAGGCTAAAGTGGGTAAAGAATTTAACACGATCACCTTAGGAATAAATCTATCAGGTAGGGACCTTAAAATTTTCTTTATTACTCGGTTGTCGGGTATTTTATCTCCCAAATTAAAAGATGAATTAACAATATCGGAAAGTCTAGCATAAAATTCATCAAAAGTTTCTTTATCATTCATTTTGATGGTTTCAAATTGAGTGGTGAAGTTTTGGAGTTTCGAAGCTTTTACGACACTAATTCCTTCATGAGTGAGTTGTAAAATATCTCAAACTTCTTTAGTGGTTTCACACGTCACAATGCGAGGGAATTCATCCGGTGTGATCGCGGTAAACGAGGCATTTAAACCTCAGGTATTAAAATTAGATAGTTTAAATTCATTCTCACTGCATTTATCGGCGGGTTTGGGAACACGCTCATTATCTATTAAATGTGTAGGTGGGGACCACCTGTTAACAACAGAAAACCAAACCCTCTCGTCGATAGATTTTAGTGCCGATTTCATCTTTGCTTTCTAATATGCGTAGTTAGAACCATAGAAAATAGGAAATTTTTAAAATGGAGAAAATTCCATTTTAGTCAAAAAATATTTAAAAGGATCTTAAACGCAATAATTTAGCGATCCCGCTCTAATACCACTTGAGAAAGATATTTTTTCTAAATCAACGCTCTGATACCACTTGTAAAAGTTAGTTTTTCTAAGTCAATGCTCTGATACCACTTATTGGACCCCAAATTTTAAATTTTACAAAAAGTAATTTCCTTTTATAGATGCGGCATAAAGATGGTTCAAATAAACACACACAAACACTAAATTTTAATTTCTTTCAAATTAAAATTAAACAAGTTCGAAGTGAAATTAAATTAGACAACAAATACATTTTTCACTTAAACCAATTTAACCCAAGTCCTAGAAATTTGCCTAAGTCATATTTTCAATATTACTAAAATGGGCCAAATCAATTTTAACAAATCAAATGATGACTTGAATTAAATTAATATATACCCAAATTTAAATTAGCACCAATTTAAGTAAGGACTGATTTAAACCAAATTTTATCATTTTACCTAAGCATGCATCAAAGGTGAATTTTGCAAAAGATAAAATAAACAAATAAATCACTACGCCGCGATGTATGAGGAAAAATCCACAGCGAAAAAAAAAATCCCGGATGGCCCTAGCCTTATGTCCACTAAGTATGGTTTTACAATTACAAGACAGATGACTTACTTCCTCGACTCGACTCCTTTCAAGCCTTGACGCATCTTCTTGTAAACACCTCCGCCTAGTCGATAACCCCGAAACTCCATCGGAACCTTGGAATTCACCAATGAGACTTTAGGAACACCGTCAACCACACATGGTGCCTTTCACCATGTGAGAATGTCGCAGAAAAACAACAAGAATTCTTCTTTGAGGGATGTAGAAGTAAACCCAAACAAACTCTTCAACTTGGTAGAGTAAACCCGATGCCAAACACTCCAAGCAAGATATTTATATGGAAACTTGGAATAAACAAACTATGGGTGAAACAAAAGTGTTTAAGGATTTTTTCTTGAAAAATAAACATTCAAAACATGAACTCTTTCTTTTTAGAATTTGTCTCTCAAACTCTCTCTTGGAAATTGTAGTATGTGAAAAAGTTACTTTGAAAAGGTTGGTTCCCGCACTAGATAAGTCTGTCAAAAGGTAGTGGGGAAAAGTAGTGGGGAAAGTGGGAAAACTGTCAAAAACTGCCAAAACACCTGTTCCCGCCAAATCTCTTTCGAACGAGATTTTCGTCCGAACGAAGCCTCATTCGAACGACCCTTCTAACGAAGTTCTAGTGGATAAAATGTAAAATCGTTAAAAAAACTCGTCAGAATTCTCGTTTGAATATCATTCTCGTTCGAACGATAGTCCAGTGGCCAAATAGACAACTCGTTGGCAAACGTCATTCGAACGAAATTCTCGTTCGAACGAAAAACTCGTTTGAACGACAATTTCGAACAAAAAACCAGAAAGATTAAAAATTCGATTTATCCCAGAAACTTTATTTTAAAGTTTTAAATAAACCTTCTGAATGTAACCATCAGTTTAAAATAAAAATTCACCCAATTAAAATTGTTCCAAGCTCCTATATAAATATGTAATGCATTTATACCTTAGGAGTAAATCGAACACATGTTATTGACGTAAAAACGAGGCACAAAAAACTCGGCATTTGATGAAGCTTTAAACTTAGCCGATACATATTCAAGTCTTGCATGTCATATTCTTGAAGGATACTCACTCAATACTATCCTATGACACAAATGTTTTTGTCCAGAATTGAGCCAACCTTACATTAAGACTCAATTGGAAATTTGTGTCCTTACATCTTGATAACCCTTTCTCTATGGAAGAAGGTAGAGAAACATGAGGCCCCACGATAGGAAGATGTGTTGGGTTCAATACCTTGAAGGGGTAAGTGTTTATAGAAGACATTATAGTTATGAAGAGAAATACAAAGAGAAGTTGATTTCACAAAAAACTTAAAAGAGAGAGATAGTTGTTGATGGAAATAATGAAGACCTACAACAAGCCCAAAGGGCTCTTTTATAGCCCCAAGGGCTTCTTACATCATTTCTCTTTACCTCCTAACGATCAATATGGTTAGTTATGTTGTTACCTCTAGCTCACTTAACAAATAAGTATTTCCACTTTCAATTGTTGCTAAGATCAATAGGGGCTATTAATGATACCACATACAAGTATTTTGGAAATCTCAATGTTTTCTAATTTATCACTTCCAAATTTTCATGAGAAGAGGTCCTGAAGTCCACCAGAGACCTCATCTAGACTAGCACCCAACTCCAAAGCCCTTAGCTTCATTGGGGAAGGGTCTATAATTGCACATGAAGCCTCCTTGCCATGCTGGGATGCTCAATTATTCCATTACTATAATACCTCGTAGTTTTAAGTAAATTAAATAAATTTTAATACACCATAATATTAAGTAAATTAAATAAATTATAATTGTGCATAATTATGTGTAATTATCAATATTGACTAGTGACATCACCAAAACTATGATATTATTTATTAATTGGTCGGAATTGAAAATTATAACTATTTAACGAATAAAAATAATTATGGAGATGGAATAATTCGGGTGGATTTCGGAAAATGTAAAAGTTTCATTTACACCTCAATAGGTTGGGTTTTAAGGCCCATAGGATTAGTATATGACTTGGGCTAAACTTTAAGCTATTTGGAGGTAGTTTTGGGCTTGTTCAATTAAGGTTTATTCGAGGCCCCAACCCAATTTCGTGGTTAACCTATTAAAATACTCATTAGGATAAACCAAATTCACTCTAACATTATTATAGAGAAAATTTTAAAGATTAGAGAGACATAAGCAATTTAGAGAAGAAGCATGAAGACAATTGGCTTGAAATTCACATCTTGAGTAGGGGCAAGTTTGATTAGTATAAGTATATAACTAAAATTATGATTATAGTATGATTTTGTATTTGATTATGAAAATAATTGAATTAATATAAAAATTATATTAAAAGAATCCACTAATTAAGTTATTAGTTCTCTAATGAAATGGCGACGCATTTGGGATAAATTCTTCATGAAATTGGATTTAAACGGTTTAGAATGCTTCGAATTCATTTTAGTATTGGAATTACGTTAAAAGCCCTTTCATTATATATATATATATATATATATATATATATATATATAGAGAGAGAGAGAGAGAGAGAGAGAGTGAGAGTTTAGTATTATGAATCTAGGGTTCTTGAATGAATTGTGAATCATTCCTTGAATTTCGTGTTAAAAAGTTGATAAAATTATTTATATATATTGGGAATGATATTTGGTTATGTAGATATGATTATAGTACTCCGGATTGAGGATTTGGGATCTTGGATATTCATTAGTGGAGGTTTGGAGATGCAAAGTTAGTATGGAAGAAGATGAGGAATCTGGGACTGTCAATCAATCGATGGTTGGAGTAGATCGATTGACCCTTTAAGTTTTGTTTAACTTTGGTTAGGGGTTTGGTGGGTTGGTTTATGAGTTTGGTTTTGGAATGGGATTTACTTGTAGTAAATTACAACAAAAGAATGACAATGATGATGGGTGTGACTCGTAACCCTTAATTGTGTAGGATTACTTTATTAGTGTATTATGTGCAACTTATAGAGCTTATATAATCGTGGTATAAATATTAGAGAGGAAACCTTATGGAGATGCGTTTAATGGAGACTGATACCCTAATACAATGATGATGGGTGTGACTTGGCTATACTTACCTCGACATTATGTGTTGAAATTACTGTTATATCTGTGTAAGTTTCACAGGTTGATCCTTTTATATAGTTTTGGTTATGGGTATACATAACTGGTGTGCAGGCATAATGATTATACCTAATACATGATTGAGTGGTTATAGATATGGGATAACCTATAACTATTCCTACTATGTGCAGGCGATTTCTGAAGGCAATAGGATAGGACTTTGTTTTATGTAGGCTTGTGATGAAGTCTTTTATCAGGTACATGTTTTGGACTATACTTGTATTATATGGATATAGATGTAGGTACTACTTTCCCCGTGACATTACACCATTGTGACATATAAATGTAAAAAGTGAAATTATACGTAAATGTCTATAATGAGCAATACGACTTAATCATAGAGAACGTATGGGTTCAGGAGTAGACACATGTGATAGTTAGGGTTACTGTGGGTTGGGTTAGCTTAAACTCAATTAAAATACTAGAAGTGGATGTTGTTTTATTTTATCCCAAGATCAGTTATATTGTTATACTACTTAGACTGGCTATTAACGTCTACCATTAACATTTTCAGGTTGTAGGCCACTAGTGCAACATTATATGTGATCCCGTCTTGATCTTCCCTCCATTATTGATCTCGTATGTAGGTGTCAATCCTACATGCTCATACTCTATATTCCTTTTATCATTTATGAAAATTTTATATTTGATTAGTTACTAATTTAATTTGATATTGACATTATTAATAGCCATTTATTGTATGTAGGGATTCTAATACGTTATGTTGGTTTAGGTATCAGAGTTTTGTACTGTTCACCTCTTGATGTTGAGTAACTTATTTATAGATGTGGTTATTCATTTCCAGTCATGTTTAGAACGATATTAATTTATTGGACACTCATTTTATTTACTTTCGACTCGATCATTTTAGTTTAAATTTTATGGGTAGTCATAATTACTCCTCAAAAACCTAGTTCAGAAACCTCAAAACCATTCATTCTAAGCCTCAGATTTGCACAACGAACCACAGCGTAAATAAGTATTAGTTTTTATAAGTATAGTGGGCAGTCTTCCATGGAAAGTTATTCATGGCATTGCACAAAGTCATTTTTGGAGGAACCTTCGCCATTTCAAGACCCCTCAGATGCGTGGAAGAGCTTTTGCCTTTAATGTAGCGGACAGTTAGAAAGGATAGTCATTGTTCTATTTATTTATACCAATTATGTCCACTAGCATTAATGAATCCCATCCCCATTAAATTCTCTCCTTAACTTGCTTACACCACCTGTAAGTCTTTGAAAAGATGCGTCATCTTTTGAATTGGATACCTAAAATGTTAAGGATGTAATTATCAAGAAGGAATTAAAGTATGTTTGTGTTATGATTTCGATGTGTTAAATATCTTAACATGAAATTAGATGGGACTTCATTTATGATAAATGATTTGAAAGGGATTATATGTTGGTTATGAATTGACTTAAGTTTAAGTTATTGTTTGGATTATTGATATTCTTATGATGGTACTAATATTATAAGAATGATAGGAAGGGAGGAACAATCAATTAAACAACTCTCAAACAAAGGTAAGGGCAAAACCATTACATGGTCAAGGTGAGTCTACTCACTAGTAAGATGTATTTATACATGGTTATGGATATGATCAAAATATTATGAATATGAAATTGTTCATTTTGATCTACAAAAATATGAGGTAACTCCTTGTGGGAGCCCATTTTTTACAAGTCCATAAGAGTAGCCGAACAAGCCCTGATCAATTAAATACTTAGTTAGGCCCAAATCATGACTCAATTTCTACACGAGACTTTTAGTATTATGATAACACTGATGGATATGATCAAATTAGGTACCAAGAATCTTAAGCGAGATAATAAAGTACCTCATGGAAAATTCGCACGCTACTTTGAGTTCCTTAAATAACTCAAACTCTGTAACAATATCTTTATAAATTGTATACCCTGGCCCGGGGCAAAAGTATGGGAAACTAAATACTTTAAGAGACACTTAATAAGAATAAGTAACCTCTCCATGGACGTAAGCAATTTGCTGAACCACGTAAATTTTTGTCGTGTGTGTGATTCCATTTACTTTTTGACACTTGTGATTGTTTTTGTAGAATCTTTTATTGTGATATTTTTTGCACTCACAATTGGCGCCATCTGTGAGAAACGACTTGTATTCCTATGAAAGAATTATTTACCAGAAATACCATAATATCTCACCACAACAGCGACATTCCCCAAGCCAAGGACGTTCAAGAAGGCCCAGTTCCTCCTAGGGTCAAGTCTAAAATTCGTCAACACACAAACCCAATGGTTTCTGAAGAAATCCATAGGACACCTAGGTCTACTCACATCTCTACATTATTCGATGCTTATGAAGCCAAGATTCATGAATAAGAGGAGGCTTCACACCTCCAAGTGGACGAAAACGCTTGCTTGTAGAGGCGACTCAAAAGAATTGAGAGATACCTCCGAAGGGCCACCGAGAAAGGTCGGGCGAGTACTCCTATCGAGTAAAAATCATAGCCGAGGAAGGAGCTCCAGGCATGAACAGGAAGGGAATAAATGTGAGAGGTCAGAGCTAGCGCGATCAGAGCATGGCCAACAGGAGAGTCACCATAGGAGAAATGATCGACATAATGAAGATTTAAGGATCCTGGTCCGTAAGGAGATGGACCAACATCCGGCTCACCGAGGAGCTAAATTAACTAGAGAGCTAGCTAGAAGAGATCTCAATAATCAGATGAAGTCCCCATTTTCAAGAGCAATCGAATAAGAGGAGCCCTCGAAGAAATTCGTTGTCCCAGGATTCAAAGTCTATGACGGGAAAATAGACCCTATAGACCATGTTAGGCAATATCGATAAGCAATGACTTTATGGAGCCACAATGATGAACTTATGTGCATAATCGTCCCTTCTAGACTACATGATGTAAAATATAAGTGGTTTGAGAGTCTTACCCACAGGTCGATCAAGAATTTTACGACATTGGTAGAGGCTTTCACGACGCAATTCATAACGAGCAACTCCCATCCCAAGCAAATGGATGTACTGCTCACTATGAAGAAAAAGTCACATGAGAAACTATGAGACTACGCCAAAAGATATTGGGAAGTTTTTAATGAGATTAAGGATTACTCAGAGAAGGTCGTTGTAGCGTCCTTCAAAATTGGATTGTCGGCCACCTTTCTACTGCACCAATACCTCACGAAGATAGAAGCCATTAACATCGATGATCTTATGACTCGTATCGAGAAGTATGCCAAGGTAAAAGACATGGTTCATCCTAGTGGGGGAGACAATGGTTGAGCAAAAGAGAATAAGGGGACAGAGAAGAATGATATGCAGAAGAAAGGAGGCAAGAATGGGGGTAAAAATGTCTCTAAGAATGGAAATAAGAATGACCCCTCGAGGGCATTCCAAGCTATTAACACATTCTTCAAGGAACTTATTTACAAAATTCTCAACAAGATCAAGGATGAGCCTTTCATCAAATGAACTAAGAAGATGGGAGATGACCTAAATAAAAGGAACAACGTGCTGAGATGCGCGTTCCATAAAGAGGGTGATCACCGAACTGAGAATTGTAAAGCTCCGAAGTCACATTTGGAAGAGCTAGTTCAGGCAGGACACCTCAGCGAGTATATCAAAAAGAAAATCGAGAAGGTCATAGCCAATGGTGATCGAAATCCAAACAATGTCCTCAATAATTATACATGACACGAGTTTGCAGCAATTCATGAGGTGTCAGACCTCAAGCAGATCCACGGCAACACCGTTCGAATGGAACTAAAGAAGGTGACTGCAGTGATGGAAGTTTTCAAATTAACCCTGCTAAATCTCAGGCAGGAAAGCATCGGCGACCATAAGACGTCGATTACACCAAGCAAATCATGTTCATTAAAGAAGACTTGGTTAGGGTAAGGACCCCACATCAGGATGCATTGGTGATCAACTCAAAATTGCTAACTGGGATGTTGACAAGCTACTTGTGGAGTAAGGAAGTTCGTTCGAAGTGATGTACCTATAAATGTTCCATAAACTGAAGCTAAATATCGTCGACCTCAAAGAAGCCACAGTTCCGCTGGTCGGCTTCGTAGGAAGGATCACGATACCATTAAGGAAGATAATCTTTATGGTCAGGGTAGGAAACATCTCAAAGTAAATGAATTTCTAGTGACGGACATTGAGTCCCCATACCATGCTATTTTAGGAGGAGGTTGGCTCCACGCCATGAAGATTGTGTCATCCACCTATCATCAAAAGTTGAAGTGAATTACAGATTGAGGAGTGGTCGAGATCCGTGGTGACCAGGCTACAGCCAAAAAGTGCTTTATTACAGTTATTCACCCAAATAAAGAAAAGAATAAGGAGTTAGAGAATCCTCAGGAGGGGGTTGTTGTCTATAAATAGAAACCACGGTATGGTCGACCAGGGGTGGAAGAGACCAGGACTGCCCCACTAATAGGGTTGTAGAAATTCCAACCTTAGTGAGCCGTCACTGTTGGTAATTCCAAATAATGGAGACTAACTATATCTTTAACTGGTAATATGAGACCATGCTGTGAGCTCTGCCTTAGTGTGTGAAAAGGAAGGCGAACATCATTCGATTTACTACGCCGGTAAGACACTCCTAGATACCGAATAACGGTACTTGCCTTTGGAAAATCTCTCCTATGAACTGGTGGTTGCTTTAAGGAAATTGAATAATTTCTTTAAAGCCCACTCCATAACAGTAATCACCTCTTACCCACTCAAGTCTGTTCTATGAAGGGTCGACCTCTCTGAATGACTTTTAAAATGGTTGGTTTAACTCGGGAGATTTAATATCCACTACCATCCCAGAATGACAATTAGGGGGAAGTTCCTAGCATATTTCATTACTGAGGTCACAAGATATCATCCAGAAGACTAAGTGAATAGTGAGTAGTAGGTGGTGCAAGAAGCGCAGTCCAACGATTGGACCTTGTTTATTGATGGAGCCTTAAATTATAAGGGGGAAAGAGTAGGGATCATTATCATCACCCCTGAAGACACTGTAATTGAGCAAGAAATTATATTAGGATTTGAGGCTTCCAATAACATAGCTGAGTACGAAGCGGTGATTGCCGATTTATGAAAATCCAAACTCCTGGGGGCAAATCGCCTCTACGTATTCGATGATTCCAATCTATTCTCCAAGCAAGTAATTGGGGACTTCAATGCCAAAGATGATCGAATGGTAGCATACATCAACATAGTGAGATAACTCATGGAAGACTTTGAGGAAGTGGAAATCCAACAGTTCCCTTGAGGGCACAACAGTCACGCTAAGGCTTTAGCAACACTAAGCTCGGTAATTGATTCTGACCTAAGAAGAATAATTCAGATAGAGTTCCTCGCGTATCCCAGTATCGACTAGGAAGTCGTAGCTAAGAAAGTCTTCCTCATAGATAAGGCCCCAAGTTAGATGGATCCCGTAATCAATTATCTATGAAGTGACATACTGCCATACAACAGGAGGTCAACCCATCAAATTAGGGTCAAGGCTACTCAGTTCTACCTCAACCCTAAAGGGAATCTTTATTAGAAATCATTTACATGCCCTTACCTCCAGTACGTTCACCCATAAAATATCGAGCAAGTACTTAGTGAACTCCACGAGGGCATATGTTAGAGTTATGTGGGTAGAAGATCATTAGCCTCTCACGCGATCAAATAAGGATATTGGTGGCCTCTCATGCAAAAAACTGGTTGTGCCTACATTCGCAAATGCAAAAAGTGACAAAAGCACTCACCTATGGTTCACCAGCCCACTAGTGACCTAAAATCACTCACTAGCCCATGGATTTTATCTCAATGGGGATTAGACATCGTGGGACCAGTTCCTACTGCACTTGGAAATCGCAAGTATCTATTAGTTGCCATAGACTAATTCACCAAATGGGTTAAGGCAGAACCATTGGAAAATATTCAAGATTCTGACATGATAAGGTTCATAAGGAGCAATATCATAACTCGCTTTGCGATACCAAGATCTATCATCACTAACAATGGTACATAATTTGAAAGTGGTTTCTTCAAGCTTTTTGTGATGAGCACGATATCGAGCACCACTTCAGCTCTGTGGTGTATACCCATATATTCCCTCGGCCAGGCCGAGGGCGCCCTGCATCTGGACGGGGTCAGGATGACCTCTTAACCAATACCAGACGACCCTCCAAGGGGCCGACCCCTCATCAGGCCTAGACGACCCTCAAAGGGGCCGACCCCTCATTAGGCCCAAACGACCCTTCGAGGGGCCAACCCATCATCATGGCTCAGACGACCCTCCAAGGGGCCGACCCCTCATCAGGCCCAGATGACCCTTCAAGGGGCCGACCCATCATTATGGATCAGACGACCCTCCAAGGGGCCGAACCCTCATCAGGCCCAGACGACCCTTCAAGGGGCCGACCCCTCATCATAGCTCAGACAACCCTCCAATGGGTCGACCCCTCATCATGCCCAGATGACCCTTCAAGGAGCCGACCCCTCATCATGGTTCGGACGACCCTACGAGGCAGATTCAATACCAGAAGGAACTTTTCCCTCGGCCTCATATCATAGGTCGAGGGTGACATCATCATAGCGCGTGGTTTGGGAGACGGGTGGAACAGTGTGCGTGAGGCTCACATGGCACGTGGAAAACCGTTATAACAATATGACCCCCTCACGTGAGGGAATATTATATCATCATTAATCACAGGTGGCGTCTACAGGTGTCAGCAGTGGATTGGCTAGATCATCATTCACATGCACCATGCATGCTTGGGGGGTACACTACACCCCCCAAGACCTATATATACTTGTCACCTACAACCCTACAAGGGGATCAAAAAATTGTAACCCTAGCTAAAACTCTGCTATGACACACAGTAGAGAGAGAAAGGGAGCTTATGTGCATTGTATCCAAGGCCATTAATGTTCATACTTAGTGGATCACACACTCACAGTGGATGTAGGCCTAATTGGCTGAACCACTATACATCATTGTCTTATTCCTCTTATACTCATCTCCTTCTACACACTTATATATCTATGGCTGCCATGGTACTTACAGTTTGAGATCATCATCACTTATCTGGTGGTGCTGAATCTAAGCATCATCAGTTTGGTGTCGTCTGTGGGAACGAGAAGACATATATTCCTTTATACAGCTTGACTTCACCGGGCACTCTGGTGGTGAACTAGATCTCCCCATTTGTGGAGTTGTTTCACCATTGAAAGAGACCCATTAGGGTTTCCAAGCTCTTCAGTCTTTTGGTCATTCATCTCTCTATAGCTCAAATATATGGCACCGGAGACGCCACCGCCACCACTACCTCCGTCGGATAGTGGGGTAGGACCCAATTCCAGCCAACCACCGCCTCAGTCTGAGATGGCTGATGTGGAGGCTGCCTTGAAATCTCTGGCTGCAAGCCAGCGGATTATGTAGGAGCAGTTTACAGCTCTAAGCCAAAACATACTAAGATCACCAGGGGTCTCACCTGAGATGATTACTCCGACAGCAGCTCTAGGGCAGCACGAGGCGAGGGGACCACCCCAGGCACCACACAAAGACTTACCACCTCCACATCGGTGGAGGGATGTTACTGACCCCCGGCGTCAATGCCTGGGGAGGCAAGGAAACCCTTACCCTGTGATGATGATCTGGAGGGGGAGGAGGCCCCCATAGAATGCTGGGAGTCGTATGAGGTCTCCAACAATACTATGCGACCTCTCCAGGAGAGCAGAGGGAGGTGTGGAAGGCAAAATCCTGATGATCGCCCAGGGGGCTCTGCTCTTGATTGTTTGAGCAGGGAGTCGACCTTTGAGAGGCCCGGCCCAGTAAATGACCTGCGGGAAAAATTGTCCAGATCAAGGAGTGCTGCAAGGTCCAGAAGGGGGCAGAAGATGGACGACCCCACGGGGGTTGACCCCAACGATGGGACGACCGGTCAAGGGGAAGTAAACAGTCGACACAGGCCTGCCGTAGCAGAACCCTCCATCCACCTCAAAGAGGCGTCAGGGGATAACATCGGCCAAGCCTACCCTATGAGACCCTGGAATGACTCGATACAGTGACTGGAGGATAAGATTGGCGATATTCTGAAGAGTCGGGACCCTCTTCAGAGAGGATACTCCATAGGCTCACCCTTTGTGGCAAAGATAGTCAACTTCCCAACTCCATCCAAGTTTAAGCCGCCTGTGGTCACCCTAAGGTATGATGTGAGTACAAACCTTATCCATCATATTAAGATGTATCAATCGGCAGCAGACATATACTCTATCTCAGATGAGATTAGGTGTCGTGCCTTTTCTGGCACTCTTACTGGGGTTGCACATGTCTGGTACATGTCTCTTCCAAAAAACTCCATTGAAAGCTTTAAGTAGTTGGCAGACCATTTTATCCATAACTTTTTCTTTGGGGTGAAGCCATAAAAGAAGACCACACACCTGCTCTATGTTAAGCAGGTGAAGAACGAGAGTCTAGGAGACTACATAGCCAGATTCAACAAAGAAAAGTTAGAGGTTAAAGACTATGAGGAGAGTATAGCCATGACCGCTCTCATTCGAGGACTCTAGAATGGGAAGCTATTATGGAAGCTTGTTAAAGACCCTCCAAGGACAATGGCTGAATTGCTGTCGACAACAGGAAAGGTGATGAACGCCGAAGAGGCGATGGACATAAAATATGAAGAAGAAAAAGGAGGCATTAGTGGGGGTAAGTACCATAAGAAGAACAAAGAGGGGAAAAAGAGCTATACAGACGACAAGTTCACTGATTACACCCCTCTGATGGTCAGCTACGAACATATTCTCAATGAGATAAAGAGTGACCGGTCCCTGAAGTGGCCTGAGAAGTTGAGGGCAACCCCCCATAAGAGGAACAAAAACCTGTGGTGTGAATTTCACTAAGACCATGGCCACGTGACAGACAAATGCTTTCCTCTGAAAGATGAGATTGAAAAAATGTTAAAAAAAGGGAAGTTAAGGAAGTACGTTGATAAAGGTGCCTTCAGGAGGGGCCGAGGGGACGACCCTAGAAAGAAGCGAGGCGATGCATGTAGAGAAGGTCCTCTAAAAAGAGAGGACGACCCTTCTGATGATGAGGACGACCCTCACCTCCCTCCAAGAGATGACCACGACCCTGTCAAGAGACTTAATATAATCTCGCTCGGTGTGGGAATGATCTCCGGGGGTATAGCAGGAGGAGGGTCAGAGGTCGCCGACAGGAAGGCCCATGTAGCTGAAGCCAAGGCAGTGACAAAAGTTGTACACTCAACCTCTGTTGAGGCAAAGTCAGAAAAGAGGAAGAAGGTCGATATGGATACTCTGATAGTGGGGTTCTTAATAATGGACTTCAAAGTCCTCTTAGCCCCACATGATGACCCTCTCGTCATCACTACCAGGGTGCACGGATGCGAGGTGCCAAGGATCTTGGTAGATGGGGGTAGCTCTACAGATGTGATGTTTTGGCCGTGCTTCAAAGCCTTAGGCCTCAGCCATGCTAGGATCGTCCCATACCATCACCCATTGATTAGGTTCAGTGGGGAAAAGGTTCATCCCCTTGGAGTGTATGAGGCCGATGTTAGGATGGGAGATGAGTGGCCGAGATGGCTTACCAAGAAGGTCAGCTTCTTTATGATGGATGAACATGTCTTCTCGGCCTACAACATTATATTGAGGAGAGTAGCCCTCAAGGGGTTTGAAACTGTGCCGTCTATGGTCCATCAGATGATTAAATTTCCAATCCCTTACGGGGTAGAGGAAGTCCAGGGAGACCAGATAACAGCGTAGGAATGTTATTTTAACTCCGTCGAAGAAAGGAGAAGCCGCGGAAGAGGTAGAATCCATCATCCTCAATAAGGATGAGCCAGAAAAAACCGTCCAAGTCGGCAAAGCTCTGAAGATAGACATAAAAGAAGACCTCATCAAGCTGCTAAGGAGAAGACAAAGTGTCTTTGCATGGAGTCACACAGATATGCCGGGGATCGACCCTGAAATTATGAGCCACAAGCTCAACGTGGTAGAGGGTTCAAAGCCAGTAAAGCAAAAGAGGAGAATTTATTCTCGAGAAAAATATGAGGTCATTAGGGATGAGGTCAAGAAGATGGAAGATGCAGAGTTTATCAGGGAGGTCATCTATCCAGAATGGTTGTCCAATGCAGTCATTGTCCCAAAATTCAACGGGTTGTGGAGGATGTGTGTAGACTTCACAGACCTCAACAAGCATTATCCCAAAGACAGCTTCCCTCTCCCCCGCATTGATCAGATGGTAGATGCTACCGCAGGCCATGAGATCATGAGCTTCATGGATGCCTATTCAGGTTATAACCAGATCTTCATGAACCCTCAAGACTCGGAGAAAATAGCCTTCATTACCGACAAGGGGACATACTGTTATAGGGCCATGCCCTTTGGCCTAAAAAATGCAGGGGCAATGTATTAGTGCCTTGTTAATAAAATGTTTGAAGACCAAATTGGGAAGTCTATGTAAGTTTATGTAGATTACATGCTAACCAAAAGTTTAAAGGTTGAGGATCATGTTTCCGACCTCGAGAGGACCTTTAACACAATGGACAAGTACCGAATGAAGCTTAACCTGACCAAATGTGTCTTCGGGGTCGGAGTAGGGAAGTTCTTGGGGTTTATTGTAAACCAAAGAGGCATCGAGGCCAATCCTAAAAAGATAAGGTCCCTCATAGAAATGAAGACCCCGTAGACCATCAAAGACGTTCAAATGCTCACAGGGCGAGTGGCTGCTTTGAATAGGTTTATGTCCAGAGCTACAGACAGGTGCTTACCATTCTTCAAAATTCTCAAAAAGTCTTTTGAATGGAGAGAAGAGTGTGATGAGGCTTTCAAGGACCTAAAGACATACTTAGGGTCTCCCCTACTGTTGTTACGTCCAGTACAGGGTAATGACTATATGTGTACCTAACCGTCTCAAAATCCGCCATCAGCGCAGCCATTGTGAGAGAAGAGGACGGGGTACAAAATCCTGTATATTTCAACAGTAAGGCACTCCAAGGGGAAGAGAAAAGATACCAAAGGATGGAGAAGTTGGCCTATGCCTTGATCCATTCATCAAGAAAGATGAAGTTGTACTTCCAGTCCCATACAATGATCATCCTCACTGACTCTCCTCTTAGGCAGGTCTTGCACAAGCCAGAAAAATCGAGGAGGCTAATGGCCTGGGCTATAGAGTTGGGAGAGGTTGACATTGTGTATCAACCAAGGATGGCCATTAAGTGGTAAGCGTTAGCTGATTTTGTGGCTGAATTTACTAGGGAAGATGATGAAGCTGAAGAGGAAGGCCTCGATAAGACAGATACCCGGCAAGGCAGAGTCTTTGATCAATCCAAAGATAAGGCTGAGACAGTCACAACTAGAGAAAAAGTGGCCGAAAACGAAGAAGAACGATATCTCTTTAGACAGGGGTCCCTCACTAAGGGAAATTTCTGGAAGGAAAACAGAGTGTGGAGCCTCTTCATTGACGGGACTTCTTGCGAAAGCAGAAGTGGGGCTGGATTAATCGTATCAGGACCAGACGGTACGGACATCGAGTACGCCCTAAGGTTCAACTTCAAATCCTCCAACAATGAGTATGAATATGAGGCTCTGATAGTGGCCCTCTCCTTGGCTAAATCTCTTAGTATCTGCCAGGTCTTGATCCATAGTGATTCGAGACTAATGGTGAATCAGATACTAGGAACCTACGAGGCTAAGGATGAGAGAATGTCCAAATATCTTAAAAGGGTAAAGGCACTATTGAAGAGCTTCAGAGAAGTAAAGTTGAAGAGGATACCTAGGTTTGATAATGGCCGGGCCGATGCACTTGCTAGGCTGGCCGTAGTAACTAGGACATATATCAGGAGGACAGTCCCAGTAGAAATTCTGCTTCGACCAACGATCGATGAAGAAGAGGGAACAGTTGGCTCTTGCTTAAATATCAACAGGGAAGTTTCGTGGATGGACCCTCTAATCAAATACATTAAAGAGGGGGAGATGCCAGAAGCAAAACAAGAAAAGAAAAAGCTGAGATATAGAGCGGCAAAATTCACTGTCATCGGAGACACCTTGTACAAAAAGGGGTTCTTGCTCCCATTACTTAGGTGTGTGCACCCGTATGAAGTCCCACACATCTTGCAAGATGTGCACGAGGGGTCATGTTCAAGACACATTGGGGGCAGGTCTTTGGAGAAGAGGGTAGTAACCCATGGGTACTGGTGGCCGACCTTAGGGAAAGATGCCACGGCATATGTAAAAAAGTGTGATAAATGTCAAAGATTTACCACCGTCCCTCACCAGCCCCATCAGCCTCTTACCTCCATTACATCCCCATGGCTATTTGTAGTGTGGGGGATCGACCTGGTAGGACCTTTGCCTAGGGCCGTCAATAACTATCGGTTCCTCATCATGGCAACTGACTATTTTTCAAAATGGGTGGAGGCGGAGCCAATGGTAATGATCACCGAGCAGAAGACCTTCTAGTTTATCTGGAAAAACATTATATACAGATATGGTCTCCCCAACACCCTCATTTTGGATAACGAGACTCAATTCAAGAATACATCTCTAGAGAAGTACTATGAAAGGGTGAGTATCGAACAATTCTTCTCATCCCCAGGCCGACCTCAAGCCAATGGGCAAACGGAAGTTACAAACAGTACAATCCTAGACAGGATCAAGAAAAGACTCGAGGAGGCAAAAGGAAGATGGGTTGAGGATTTGTACGTTGTATTGTGGGCCTACAGGACAACGGCAAAGACTCCTACCGGTGAAACCCCGTTTATGCTAGCATATGGCTCAGAAACCGTCATCCCCGCCGAGATTGGGTTTCCTACCCATAGAGTCCAAATGTATGACCCCCAGAGAAATATGTAAGAGAGGATACTTGACTTGGACCTGATCGAGGAAAGGAGGGAAGACATCGAGATAAGGCAAGCCACTTACCAACAGAGGACTTCAAGGTTCTATAACCAGAGGGTGAGACAAAGGCCAATCGTATTAGGGGACTTAGTCCTCAAAAAGACTTGGCAAAAGCCTAACAAGCTCCACCCAAATTGGAATCGCCCTTATAGGGTCATTGATGAAGTTGTCCCTGGAACCTATAGACTAGAAAACCTAGAAGGGGAACCCTTTTCCAACCCTTGGAATGCAGATCATTTGAAGAAATACTATCAATAAATTTGTAACGTCCTATTAGACCACAGTTGTAATGAATGTGTTTCTCCAACAGAACACTTAGAATGTTAATGAGAATATCATATTAGCCCCTCATCTTGTGTTTGTCAATTCTAGTATGATTGGGATCATCTTCACGAAACCACCCTCGTCTATGATGAGGGCAAATGGTGTGGACGACCCCTTATTTACCCTCAAGAAAGACGAGGGGGACTTGATATTTAAAACCATTAGATTGGTGGTAACCACCCTCGGCTATGACGAGGGTCAATGGTGGGGACGACCCCCCATTCACCCTCAAGAAAGACGAGGGGGGACTTGATATTTAAACATCATTTGTGGTGGTAACCACCCTCGGCTATGATGAGGGCAAATGGTGGGGACGGCCCCTTATTTACCCTCAAGAAAGACGAGGGGGGACTTGATATTTAAAACCATTAGATTGGTGGTAACCACCCTCGGCTATGATGAAGGTCAATGGTGTGGACGACCCCCCATTCAACCTCAAGAAAGACGAGGGTAAATTGATATTTAAATATCATTTGTGGTGGTAACCACCCTCGGATATGATGAGGGCAAATGGTGGGGAAGACCCCTCATTTACCCTCAAGAAAGACGAGGGGGGACTTGAAATTTAAACATCATTTTTGGTGGTAACCACCCTCGGCTATGATGAGGGAAAATGGTGGGGACGACCCCTCATTTACCCTTAAGAAAGATGAGGGGGGACTTGTTATTAAAACCATTAGATTGGTGGTAACCACCATCGGCTATGATGAGGGTCAATGGTGGGGCCAACCCCCCATTCACCCTTAAGAAAGACGAGGGGGGACTTGATATTTAAACATCATTTGTGGTGGTAACCACCCTCGGCTATGACGAGGGAAAATGGTGGGGGCGACCCCTCATTTACCCTTAAGAAAGACGAGGGGGGACTTCAAAATTTAAAACATCATTCAGTTGGTGGGAAACCACCCTTGGCTATGAAGAGGGCAAATGGTGGGGACGACCCATCATTTACCCTCAAGAAAGACGAGGGAGGGGTTAGTAAGATTGTTAATTTAAAAACACCACAAGATAAATCATACAAGAGACAAGCATAGAAGAGAGAAAGAGGCATTATATTACAAAATGTTATAGATGTTTGTCCAACAAATGTAAAGTACAAAAAATGGTTTACATGCAGAGGGTATTGGCTACAAACAACCACCCTATTGAGCGACATCAGTGGGCAAGGCCTCAACATCAATGGGAGTTTCCTCTATGACCAAGACAGGCCGAGCCTATGACGTGTTGGTACCTTTTATGTGCACTTGAGATTCGACGTGAGCTAAGGCCTTGGCAATAAGGGGATCATCCAGCTGAACTGCCTCAAGAGAGGGGCGGACAGACGATACTGCATCAGCGAACTTGAAGACGACCCACCGACAGGCCATCCTGATTCCCCTTTCTAAGTATTCAAGACCGAAGCCTTGAAACTCATCCGAGAGTTTATAGGCCTATACTGCATCGGCCTCTACCTTCTTAACTGCCTCGGATAGCTCATTCTTGAATTGGGCAGTCAGGGCTTCTTCCTTCGCCTTAAAGAGGTCATCCCTCGTCTTCAAATCAGCATCATGCTGCTTCGTCAGCTCGTCCAGGACCCTTGCATGTTCGGTCCTCGCACTCTCTAACTCGGCCCTTGCAGTCTCGAGCTCGGTCTGTAGGTCAGCCTCATGCTGAATAGCCCTCTCGGCTTCATGGAATTTATGTTGGTTCTCGGCCATCCACTTGGTAGCAGACGTGAAGGCACAAACAAATTGCACAGAAAAATACACATGTTAAGGGGCCAAGGAAACAGTTAGTGAAAAATTCAACTAAGGAAATGAATTAAAAATAAATACCTGGGCCAGAGTGTGCAGACCATAGTCATACACCTTAGCCGGAGGCATCTTTAACAGGAAGTCATAGTCAGCAATCGAGGGGGCAGAGAACATAGAAACCTTGGCCACCCTTAGATTGGCTATCAGGGAAGATGGATCAGCCTTCAAGAATGTTAAGTTTTGGGACCAAAAGGCTCCCATGATGGAAGAGGAGCCAGTCCCCTCAGACACCTCCACCCTTTCCCTCGTCCTTGAATCCGACCGAGGGTCAGTAGGAACTTCGGGGCCCTTTCTTTTATGGCTATCGACAGACGGTTCAACTGGTGTTGGCCCCATGGCCTTTGACTTCCTCGGAGCCTGTTGAGGCTCCTTGCCTTTCTTCTTGCCTAGACCAGATAGTAAGCTTGGGGCAGTCATTTCCCAAAGATAGTCAGAGATACCTGCAGGACAACCTAAAACGGAGACAACACATCAGAAAAATACAGAGGCAAAGATGAAACACTTGCAAAAAATCAAAGATTGAGAAAAAATAATTACTCACATAGCTCTATCAAGGGGCCGACCCTCAGACCATCTTCTTTGAGGAACCGAGGGGTCATCAAATCTTCAAACTTTACAAGTTCACCCTCTTTCCCTCGTTCTCTCAGATACTCGACTGTGTCCTTTTCATCCAGACTAAGTTTGGGGTCTGACCTAGCCTTCATAGAGGGGTTAGACCATCTGCTTGGAAACCTAGGATCTTCGTCCCAAGGCTGAGGCCCGGCAGCAAATTCCCATTCCCTAGATATGAAGAAAAATCTCTTCTTCCAGTCGTGGTTAGAGGTCTGTGCCACATGGAGAAGTTTTTTATCAGACTTCCTCGCCCCCAGATGATAATACCCAGGCTATTTGGATGAGGAAGTGATATTATAGCAATCCAAGAACACATCGGCCGAAGGCTCATCAGTGAAGGTATTCTTCCATAAGGAGACATAACCGAGGATAGTCCTCCAAGAGTTGGGAGGGAGTTGTGAGGGGGCAACGCCGAGGGTTGAAAATATATTGACTATGGCAGGGTGCAGAGGAAACCTAACGCCGACCTTTAACATCTGTTCATATACAACGACCTCTCCCTCATCACCCTCGAAGACTTTCTCAGACTCAGAGGGATCCCTCATACTTATGTTGGGGGCACACCAAATGTATGCCTCCACAGTAAGAGCTCGCGATCCCTAATGGTGGAAACATAAGCTGAGGCGTGGGAGGTGTCAACTAGGTCAGCATCCGAATCCTCACTATCATCCTCAGTCCCCTCTCCCTCGGCCTCATCACCTGTCAGAGGTCCTCCAAGAAAGTCCATCTGGAAGGCATGAGGGGATAAAGTTGTCACAGGAACAGCCTCGGAAGGGACCACTCCCTCGTCCTGTCGACCTGGGCTAAGATCAGACATTTCTCTCCTCTCATAAGGCCCAGTGACTATTGGTGACGATGCTCCCTCATCCATCTCTCCTTCGTATGAATGACTCTCGACTGGACGACCAGATGACCCGTAGGACTCAGGGGGTACAATAGTGGCTAATGGAATGGGAAAAATGGGTCGTACCCAATTAGGGTCGGCCCCTCGTCTTCTCTCCTCCTCTTCCTATATTCGTCTAATCTCCATGAAGAACTTATCTCTTAAGGATGGGAACTCCTCAGCTAAATCATAAAGCCTCCTAAGCATTAAGGGGAAGACCCTACACTTAAAATAATTTGGCTAAGCTAATTAAAAACAAGTTCGCTATTGACCCAGCTAGACTTTTGGATTAAAACAAAGGAAAGCAAGGGTTTTAATCAAGAAATCTCAAGAAAAAGTCGTCGGAGAAGAACGCCGGAAAGTTATGAAATAGCCAAAGAAATATCCAACCCTACAAGCCTAAAACAATCGAAGTGTAAAAATCAATGGAATATAAAGAGGGCACTAGGGCAGAGGGATTACCTGATAAAGAGCAAGCGAGAATGCCAAAGCTCGAAACGATGAAGTTGCAGAAATGGCAAATGGAGCTGGTGAGAGGCTAGAGAGAGAGGGTTCAGGCGCAAATAAGAAGAAGGGAGATAAACTTTAAAAAATCGTTTAAATACTTTGCTAATGAGTGGGCCCACTAACCAAGGCAAAACACGGCCCACGAGGAGGGCATCATTAGGGCACAAAGTCCCAGGCCAAATGTGTAGCCGCCATGCTTTAGAAACTGGAACGATAGTGGATATCTGCCTAGGTGTCACATCAGCTTGACAGGTGTCACTCACCAAACTGATCATACACCCATCTCAGAAGCAACACTATCCCTCAGCCATCTCAACAATCTCGATGGCTAAGGGCTGGGGGTAACTGATATACCCATATATACCCTCGGACAAGTCGAGGGCACCCTGCACCTGGATAGGGCCAGGATGACCTCTTAACCAATATCAGACGACCCTCCAAAGGGCCTACCACTCATCAGGCCCAAACGACCCTCCAAGGGGCCGACCCCTCATCAGGCCCAGACGACCCTTCGAGGGGCCGACCCATCATCATGGCTCAGATGACCCTCCAAGGGGCCGACCCCTCATCAGGCCTAGATGACCCTTCAAGGGGCCGACCCATCATCAGGGCTCAGACGACCCTCCAAGGGGCCGACCCCTCATCAGGCCCAAACGACCCTTAAAGGGGCCGACCCCTCATCAGGCCCATACGACCCTTTAAGGGGCCGACCCATCATCATGGCTCAAACGACCCTCCAAGGGACCGACCCCTCATCAGGCCCAAACGACCCTTCGAGGGGCCGACCCCTTATCATGGTCCAAACTACCCTCTAAGGGTACAACAGTACGAGGCCTAGATTAGGCTAGACTCACTACCAGAAGGAACTTTGCCCTCGGCCTCATATCATAGGCCGAGGGTGACATCATCACAGCGTGTGGTTTGGGAGACGCGTGGAACAGTGTGCTTGAGGCTCACATAGCATGTAGAAGATCGTTATAACAATATCACCCCCTCACATGAAGGAATATTATGTCATCATTAATCACATGTGGCATCTACTGGTGTCAGTAGGGGATTGGCTAGATTATCATTCACATGCACCTTTCATGCTTGGGGGTACACTACACCCCCCAAGACCTATATATACTTGTCACCTACAACCCTATAAGGGGATCAAAAAATTATAACCCTAGCTAAAACTCCTCTTGTACACATAGTAGAGAGAGAAAGGGAGCTTATGTGCATTGTATCTAAGGCCATTAGTGCCCATACTTAATGGATCACACACTCACAGTGGATGTAGGCCTAATTGGATGAACCACTATACATCATTATCTTATTCCTCTTATATGCATATCCTTCTACACACTTACACACTTATACATCTATGGCTGCCATGGTACTTGCAGTTTGAGCTCATCATCACTTATCTGGTGGTGCTGAATCTAAGCATCATTAGTAATGGGCAAGCAAAAGCATCCAACAAAACCATTATCGATAGACTAAAAAAGTGGTTGGAAAGAGCTAAGTGTGCTTGGGTGGATGAACTTCCTTGTGTTCTATGAGCTTATCGTACGACACCCAGGAGACTAACGGGGGAAACACCATTTCTACTCGCTTATGGAATTGAGGATGTCATCCCTTTGGAACTAGGTCTCCCTACTATGAAAAACACTCTCATTGATCAAGGCCTTAACGATGGAGCACTACGCATTGAGCTTGACCTAGAAGATGAGCAATGAGAGCTATCCCTGATCAAGTTGGCTTCCTACTAACAATAACTAGCCAAGCAGTACAACAAGAGAGTCAATCTGAGGAAGTTTTTAATAGGGGACTATGTCTTGCGAAAAGTCCTCTACAGTGCTGTAAAACCATTAGATGAAAAATTAGGACAAAAGTGGGAAGGACCCTTCAGAGCAATCAAGGATGATCATCAATGAGCATATCACTTGGAAATGTTGGATGGTAGGGAGATACTAAGAGCGTGGAACTCAACTAATCTCAAGAAGTTCTACTTTTAAATCTTATTCTTTATCTTTTAGCTAGTTTATGAAAATTTTTATTTTTTAAACATTATGCTACTTAGATAGTATTCAATGAATAAAGGTCGTATTGGCCCATTTGCTTTTATATCTTTACATCAGTTGCTTAACTCTTGTCGGTAGCGATGTCTCCATCATGCATGACCAAACTCCTAAGATTACTGCAAGTTGTCCAACTTGTTTCTAAAATTAGGAAACTTAATAGGTTTATTAGGGTTCATAGTAATTAAGGAAAATCAGTAGATTCGTCTCAATTTCACACGATTCACTTGGGTTGCTTTCTTAAAACATAAATCTGACACATTTCAGAATTTTTTGAAAATTCTATTAAGAATTGAAAATGAGAAGGACACACAAGTCAATCGCATTCGTAGTGATAGAGGGGGAGAATTCATTGACACAGGAATAGTTGAATATTGTGACTACAACGGTTACAAACATGAGTTTAGTGCCCCTAAAACTCCTCAGCAGAATGGTATTGCTGAAAGGAAAAACCGAACTCTTCAAGAGATGGCACGTGTCATGTTGCATGCCAAATCCCTACCTAAATACTTTTGGGTAGAATCCATTAGAACTGCCTGTCACATCACTAATAGGGTCTATCTTAGGAAAAACTCTAAACAAACCCCTTATGAGTTGTGGTATGGTAAGAAGCCTAATCTGAAATACCTAAGAACCTTTGGAAGTCAGTGTTATGTCTGTAAAGATAGAGAACATCTGTCTAAATTTGAAACTCGTGGTGATAAAGCCATCTTCTTAGGATACTCTCCAAACAGTCGTGCTTATCGTATATACAATCTGCGTACTAAGGCTCTTATGGAATCGATAAATGTAATTGTAAGTGACACTATTGTCGAAAATAAGATATCTGAATCACCTATTGTGGTTGAATCTGAAAATGATTTCAAAACTGATTCACCAGAAATAGATGACTCATTACTTATTGAGAGTCCAGAAGTACCTGGCTGGGTATCTAAAGATCATCCCATTGACTAGGCCTGTCAACGGATCGGATTTTATCCGAATCCGAATCCGAATTCGATCCGTTTACACGGATTTGGATCACCCCTTGAAATCCGATTACCCGATTATCCGATTACCCGATTACCCGTTTATTAAATGGAGCGGATTTGGATTCATATGATCCGATCCGTTAATAATCCGATCCGTTTAATATATATCTATATATATAATATTTTTAATTAATATATATATTGTATTTAGAAATTTATTACTATTTTAAATATATATTTTAATAGTTATTTATAATAGTCCTATATTAATATATATTGCATTTATTTATAATAGTAATTTATATTATAATAGTTATTTAAATATATTTTTTGAAATATATATTATAATAGTTATTTATAATATATATTGTATTTTGAAATTTATAATAGTTATTTATAATATTATAATCGGATCGGGTCGGATAAACGGATCGGATTAACGGATTCTTAACGGATTCGGATAATCGGATTCGGATTTGGATAATCGGATAATCGGATCGGATCCGAATCCGTTTAACATAAACGGATTCGGATTTGGATTGGCCTGATCCGGTCCGAATCCGACCCGTTTACAGGCCTACCATTGACAACGTGGTCGGTAATCCTAATGAGCCAGTTCGTACTAGATCCCAGTTAAGAAATTATGCTAATTACGCATGTTTCGTCTCCCTTGTGGAACCGAAAAATGTGAATGAAGCACTGAATGACACACACTGGATTTCTGCTATGCAGGAAGAACTTTTACAATTTGTCATTCACGATGTCTGGTATCTTGTACCTCGGCCTCAAAATAAAAATGTTATTGGAACACGTTGGATTTTTAAGAACAAATCTGATGAAAATGAGGTAATCCTTAAAACAAAGCTAGACTAGTTGCTCAAGGCTACTCTCAAATAGAAGGGATAGATTTCAGCGAGACTTTTGCCCCTATTACTCGTCTTGAATCTGTTCGACTTCTTTTCTCCATAGCGTGTTACTTGAAATTCACACTTTATCAAATGGATGTCAAATCTGCCTTCTTAAATGGGATTCTGCCCGAAGAGACATATGTAGAACAACCCAAAGGGTTCATTGATCCTAAATACCCTAACCATGTCTTTCGTCTAAAAAAGGCTTTGTATGGCTTAAAACAAGCTCCTAGAGCTTGGTATGAACGCCTTTCCAATTTTTTGTTGGATAAGGGTTTTAAGAGAGGAGGAAATGACCAGACTCTCTTTGTCAAACATTTTGACAAAAATATTATTATAGCCCAAGTCTATGTAGACGACATCATTTTCGGGTCAACTTCAAACTCTGAAGTTAAATCCTTTTCTGCTAGTATGCATAAGGAATTCCACATGTCCCTTATGGGGGAGCTACAACTCTTCTTAGGATTTCAAGTGAAACAGAATTCAGACGGTCTTTTTGTATCTCAAACCAAGTATGCCTTAGACCTTGTTAAGAAATTTGGCTTAAAGAATGCTAAAGTTGCCAAAACACCTATGAGTACTACTGTTAAATTATGTAAAGATGCAACTAAAAAGTCAGTTGATTCCACACTTTATCGTAGTATGATTGGTAGCCTACTCTACCTAACTGCCTCACGACCAGACATAATGTATGCTGTATGTTTGTGTGCTCGTTACCAGAATAACCCTAAAGAGAGCCATTTATTGAGTGTAAAACGTATAATAAAGTACATAAAAGGCACTCATAACCTTGGACTTAGGTACACTAAAGATACCTGTAGCACCATCATAGGGTATACTGATGCTGATTGGGCCGGTTGTACTGATGATAGTAAAAGTACATCAGGTGCTTGTTATTATGTCGGCAATAATTTAGTTGGTTGGAGTAGCAAAAAACAGAATTGCACATCTTTATCTACGGCTGAGTCCGAATATATAGCTGCAGGAAGTTGCTGTGCTCAATTGTTATGGATCAAACAGATGTTAAGTGATTATGCGATTAAAGAAGAACAATTACAATTGTATTGTGACAATCAAAGCGTCATTAACATATCTAAAAACCCGGTTCAACACTCGCGAACTAAACATATTAAAATAAGACATCATTTTATTCGCGAACTTGTTGAAACTAAGGAATTAGAAATTCATTACCTGCCCACTGATCTGCAACTTGCAGACATGTTCACTAAACCTTTAGACTATAATAGATTTCTGTATTTACGAAATTCTATAGGCATGGTTTGCGCTGATTAAACTCTCGAGACTTTAAGTTTTACCCTTTGTTCATTTGAGACAAAATGGCGGAGAAATTTGAGTTTTATGAGTTTCTTTTTGTTCACATTTCATCTAAACTGCTTGATCTTAGTGTGTATATCTGCAGGAATCTCTTCTTCTGATTATCTACCGCTTCTAGTGTAAAAGTTTGTAAATAGTTGAGTTATGTAATTTTTGACTTTCTAGGATTTGGGTAGATAGTATCTTTTGTATAGGACTAGGTTTTATTTTTTTTTGTTCCCTACGAGTTTTAAGTTAACTCAAAGGAGATTTTGTCTCATATTTACAAAGGGGGAGATTGAAGCACCTTATACCTTTGACTTGCTTAAGTCTACATTGTATAAGTGCTCAACTAATTTGGAAATATTGACAAAATTGGTAGTCCATCCTAGAAACCAAAAAGCCTCAGAACCTAACTCTCTAATCCTCTTCAAAGATCAATGATGGTAGAAAATGAATCACACAACACACAATTAGAAGTGCATACATGTGTTAATTTTGCCTAAAATTGAGTGTGTGTTTAATTCCCCTTGAATTGGTGCTTTAATAATTTTTTAGGAATTTTTAAATAATTTTAAACCTTTTTAAACTTTTTTTTTAAACATTTTTGAATAAATGTTTTTATTAATAAAATGGGTTAATATAGTTTGTGGGGTTAAAATCCTATTTTGGAAACTTCATTTTTCACTGAAATGTTTGGTTGGGTACGATCTCAAAGCGCTAGAGACTTCAGGGTGATGTTTTGTAATTAGTTTGACGCGCGTGTGAGAGCCTCTTACCAGCCAACACTTGTCATCCTTTTGGTGCGTTAGTTTGTGTTTGTTATGTGAGAGGATAGCCAGGTGCATTGGTGATCGTTGGATCTTTCCTTATCAAGGGTCTGCATGCGTTCTTAGTTAATCCCAGTGCAAACCTTTTGAACCAATCAGAACCATCTTAATCCACCGCTGTTTTATAACCACAGGATCAAGTCAAACTTTGCAAGACTTCATCACAGCCATTGATTTGCCTCGATCATCCAGAACCTTCCCCAGGCACTATATATAACCTTCACTTCTCAGCCTTAGAGAAGTTTTGGTCATTCGTCTTTCTGAAAGAAAAAGAAGAGAGAAGAGAGAAGAGAGAAAAAAAGAGAGAAGCGAGAGAAAGAAAAACCTGTTAGCCAAACCCTAACCCTAACCCTAAACAGTTCACCTTCTCTGAAACAAACCTTCGCATTTTTCAAACCCAAACACAACCTGAGTGTTTGAGAGAGAGAGAGAGAGAGAGAGAGAGAGAGAGAGTGGTTTGTTCTTGTGTTGCTGTAACCTCGTGATCTTTAGATCTTGTACACAACTTAAACATTTGTGTGAAGATCTAGTTTCTCTTTCATAGAAACGTGAGATCTACATACTATATGTTACATTTTCACTAGATCTGCATTTTTATACTTGATTTACGAAAATCTTACTGATCTGGTTTTTAAAATGTTTTCTGGTTTCTTTTCTTACGAAACTTAATCCTAACCTAGTTGGATTCGCACTTGGAGGGTTTTCAATCTCATAAATGTTTTCAAAAGAGATTGATTAAGGTCTTGACCGATTTCTGAAGCAAGATCTCCGTGGAATCTGGGTTATCTTTAAAGGTCAAAAGGATTTGAGTTCTGTGAGAAAGAAATAAATTAAAATCACTGCATATAGACTGTATATGTAATTTTTATAGGACTGTTTGTAAATCTAAGTGTGTGTGAGTTCATGCATGTGTATAGGAATCACTTCACAACACTTAACACACTACTACACTGGAAGTGTTGTGTTTAAGATCTGAAATCATTGAGTCGACGTAAAGAAGCTACAGCAAAGGAAGTTAGCAAACTGGAGAACATCATCAACAAATCAGATTTATCAGAAGTTAGAAGGAACCAAGGGGGTATATTCCTAAACTTAGAATAGGTTGATTTGTGTGCTTGCATGTTGTATTGTTTGTAACTAATTTTTGTTATTAGTGGACTTTTGTTTTTGTGACTTAGAAGTCACCGTGGATGTTTCCTCTGTTGGGAGAGGTTTTACCACGTTAAAATCATTATGTTGATTATCTTCATCTACTCATCTCATTCTCTAAGTGTGCAGAATTTTTCAAACTGCCTTAGTTTTAAAAACTGATTACATAATCTTTATTACTCTCGTACATAAGTTTCTTTGTAAACACATCTTGTTTATAATTTTTATTTTCAAAAGAAAAGGGTTTCTCCAACAAACATTCGGAGTTGCTTATACAGTTTAACCTTGTGTTAAACGGCATTAGAGACGTTTTTCAAAAACATAAACGTCGAAAGATAGTAAGCAACAATTTTTCATTAAAATGAAAAGTTACATTTACAATCAAAACTTGAATATGCAAGGAATTTACAATGACCCAGAATGGCGAGAAAGGTAATATTCCACATGTGCTCTTCGACTATTATCTGGATGAGCCACAAGATCTTATCCCGCATCTTCTAAGTGATGTTCCAAAAGTTGAGTAGTGATAGCATCAATTGGGATCCACCGATCATCCCTGGAAAATGGATTATGGATATAAGACGAGAAATCAATATGATATTTGTACCACAAGGGAGAGTCCTTCAGCATCTTTAGCTCTCTAAGGGAACTAAGACACCCCTGGAAAAAGGCAAGGTCTCCTATCTCCTTCAACTTCATTGGGACATTAATCCAACCTTAGTCATAAGCATCTTTCGAGACCTATCTAACCCCTTTTGAACAAATGTCACAACCTCATCGCATCCCTCTAAAGCCCAATAACAATTACATAAGCCAGTCGAACATCCCCTTTTAGCTTAGTAACCTCCCTTTGCAGAGCTTAGGCCTCAGCTTAAGCAACCCCTCTAGATGATGATGAAGATCCTCGCAGCACCAAGGAGGGACCCAATGGGGTGTTCTCCTTCAAACGAGCAATCTCCCTCTTCAAATCATCATTCTCCTTCTGGATCAGCTACCTCACTTGATTTACTTCACTGACATACGAGAATTTAGCCTTTAGGTCATTTACCTCCTCTTAAACCGAAGCCCCAACTTCTTGCATCTCTAGGAGATTATCTTTCAGCTTCATGACCAACTCGGATTGGTCCTTATACTGGTAGGTTCTTGCTCTCAAAGATTTTCAGATCTTTACAAAGGCCTTGCAAACCTTCGGATCAACATTCATCCCAAGAGTTTGTCCCAGTGGAGAGTCCACAGGAATATATTCATTTATATCAATGGGCTACAAACAATTAAATAATCAATACATTCAATAAACATCAACATCAACACAAGATCAACAATGAGAAGTTTCTTTTCATTCAAATATTAGTGGGGGAAAATGCCAAGTACAAGTTCAAAAACTACAAAGTACAAAGGACAAAGAAGTAGAAGCCCTAGACGAGCAACAAAATCTTACACTTGCTCAAAAGATGTTGGACCCTTTCCCATTGTTAGTAGTTGAGGCAGCCTAATCGCTAGCAACCATGATCGCACTAGGACCACCTGTAACTTGGCCAAAAGGAAGGTCTTCAGCAGTAGGACTAGAAGGAGAACCTTCTTAAATCCCAGGCGCTGAACATAGATAATCTGGTGCTCGACGTTGTCGTACGCCACCTCCCAGCCTTTGTTATATGCTCCATTTCAGACAGCAGTAGCCTCTCCTTCCAACTTGTCCACCTTAGCAGATAACTACTAATTGGCTTCTGCTACCTTCAACTTGTTAACGACCACTTAGGCGTAAGCCTCAAAGAGGTCAGTGAGCTCTTTTTCAAACTACCCTTTAAGATCATCCAAGGCCTTCTATTTTTCTTGGTCATAACTGGACTTAGTATTGGCTAGGGCCTCTTCCTATCTCTTCAAGGACTCTTCCAGCTCAACATATTTCCTTGACTGGTCAGCCCTACCACGAAGCAGTGTGGTAAAATCAGAGATAAACTATAAGAAGTAAGGAAGCACAAGCCTTTTTATCAAGGAGCGAGAAAAATAATTAAGGAGTTACAGAGGAAGGTGACACACCAATCCAATCCCTTGAGGCCAACTAGTTGGCACCCACACTCCTCCCCTTAGCATTAATAGAAGAAGGCACAACAGGGGCCCTCAAGGCATGTGCCCTCTTCTCCTCTTCCCTTTTCCTCTCTTCCTCTCTCTTTCTTTGTTATTCTCCTCCTCTTCTTATTTGCTTCACTCTCCTTAGCTCCTGATTTCGAGCCACCTGCATTAGCGGAGTCTTTGTCCTTCCTCTTCAAAGACTTTATGCGATTAGACAATAGATCGTCATCATCATCATAATCGATTAAACACCTCTTTTTGGTGGCACCATTCTCTTTTCTTCTTCTTTTTCACTGATTTCCTCTTCGTTGTCTTCTCCTTTATCCTCCTCATCTTTCCCATTTTCACTCTCTTCTTCCCCTTCTTTTTCTAAAATAATGGGTTCAGAAGGGTGACCAACTTCTTCCTTTGGAACCTCCAAATAAGTAATGAAATCTATTGGCCTGGCTGTGAAACTGAAGGTAGTATTTTTGTACTCAAGAAGATAAGCAGTTGAATGTTTGCCATCAGCAAGAGTATCCCTAATCCACCAAGATTTTAGAAGTTCAGTGGCGCTAAACTCCCTGGGGTCAGTTTCTTAGTTCCTTGCATTAGCTATGAAAATAAATAGAGAAAAACAAATACAAACATATTAGAAAAAGAGCAAAAAATAAACAGCGAGCAAAGCATAGAAAAGGGAGACGGTGTTAGAAACCTATATATTCCTCCCCAAAGGTTGGTATCCTAGGTCCCCTATACCTTACGCCCTCTAATTGGGGAGGATATTGCCAATTTCTAGCAATGAAGCCTTCATTCTTGTAATCCTTATGAGAGTATGCAAATTTACAACTAGAACTCGGTCAGTACTCCTAGCCTTCAAGTACAAGAGTTCATCTTTCGAACATGAAAAGACATAACAAAATCAAATTTCTACAAGCCCTAAGTTGTTCCCATACAACTCATTTATCCTATGTACTCCATTCATAATGTTTTAAACATTTGGAGTGCACTGGGCAGGAATAATGTCGAAATATATAAATAAATGTAAAAATAGAGAATTTGGGGAAAATGTCAAACCCCCTTGAGAAACCAACAAGGTATGGATCCAGTGACCGTCATCTAAGGTACGAAGATCCTCAGGAATGGGGACACACTCAATATCCACCCAATCAAAAATATTGTAGCACTTTCTAAATTCAAAAAGAGACTTATTATCAAGCATCTCCATTTAAAAAAAAACTTAGCTACAGCTACGAGAAACTTTACAAAAGAGAAAAACTAGAGAAGAGTTAGAGCTAAAACTTACAAGTGTTGATGAAGCCTTGAGAGACCACTGAACAATGGAAGCTATGATTTTGAAGTAGAAGACGAAAATAGAAAGCTTAGAGATGAAGTACGAGCAAGAAACGACTGAAGACACTGAACTAGCGGTTAAGTTACACACGAACGTCTTTCAAAACGTCTCAAATCATGCATTATGCTTCCCTAAGAAGATCCCAACTCTTCAAATTTCTCTTCGAAGACAAGCACATCCTCACCAACTCTCATAAATAACAAAAGTGACATTTTGATATTTTAGGTTTTAGTCCTATTAGCTAAATTAAAATTTATTGGCCCAAAACTATTAGCCCAAATATTTTCGGAGCAATTATGGGAGCCCATTTTTTACAAGTCTATGAGTGTATCCAAATAAGTCCTGATCAATTGAACACTTGTCCCAGCTCAAATTAAGACCCGATTTCCAGACAAGACTTTTAGTATTATGATAACACTTGTGGATTTGATCAAATCAGGTACTAAGAATCTCAGACGAGATAATCAAATACCTCATGGAAAATCCGCACGCTACTTTGAGTTCCTTGAACAACTCAAACTCTATAACAAAATCTCTATAAATTATACACCCTAACTCGGGGCAAAGGAATGGGAAACTAAAGATTTTGAGACACTCAATAAGAACAAGTAACCTCTCCTTGGACGTAGGCAAGTTGTTTAACCACATAAATTATTGTCGTGTGTGTGATTCCATTTACTTTCTTCCACTTGTGATAATTTTTGTAGAATCTTTTATTGTGATATTTTCTGCACTCACATTCCCCGACCCGAAATGGGGGAGAATTGTCTATTATAGACAAGGGGTTACTTCTTGACCAGGAATGGGGGAGAATTCTCTATTACAGACAACGGGTTACTCCTCGACCAGGAATGGGGGGAGAATTGTCTATTACAGACAGGATATGTGAATCATGATTAAGAAAGTTGGTTCATTCATTATAAATAGGACATATAAGTTTATACATTATTATATGGATATGATTTATTTCATTTAATTTATTACAATATTGTAATATTTATGGTGATTGTAACCTCCTTAACTTTTGATCGGGTGCTGAAATGATGAGTGGTAGAAATTACACACATTGACTACCCCTAATCCTTTTAGATTTCCCAAGTTGATCCGAAGGGATTTATATAGCTAAGGGGTAATTACATTGTCATCGTTGTTTTGATCATTTGAGGATATTAAAATTTATGCATAATCAATGTACATGTCATAATAATTTCATTATGTGGAACGTGTATTAAATTGCATCCCAATAATTTCTTCTCCCTATTTAAGTGTCCATTTCGGGTGAATTTAGACCATTAAATTTCGAATGGTCTAGACTTAGTTTTTTACCTCCTTCACTTTGCCATTTCCATATAAAAAAATTCATTTTAGAAAGATTTAAATAACTCGATCACATCAAGGCCAGTATCCACCATTTCGCCACCAAACTCTGGAGGACTTACGAATGAAAATTGTTCCATTATGAGTAGATCATACAACACTGGTGAACTACTCTAACTTCTTCAAACTTTTAGATGTATAAATAGAAATTTTGCACAATACTAATGAACTATCATCACTTTTTAATTCGAACAATTTTATAAGTGTACAAGCAATATAGGTATTAGAAATAAATGTCACACAACATCAATTAACTATTTTGAATTTTGAATTTTGAATTTTGAATTTTTTGATTTGTTTCCAAAATCGTCAATGATATATTTGCCAATTAGAAATGTATCAATGATATACTAATCATCGATAACTTTACTTAGTACACCATTTTGAACCATATTAGAACCAAATGTGTGTGTCGGTATGTAACCCCGCCATTTATCAACTTTTTATGCAGTAAAAAACATGTGATTGTGACATAAACATTTGGTTTAAATTTGGTATAAAATGATGGTTGTGTAGAACTACTCCTTAATCACTTATTAATTTACACTACACTAATGAAATTCTAGGACTTTTTGTCAATAAACCTCACAGAATAAAATTATCAATGAGAAATCTATCAATGTGAAATTTCATGGAGGTTGTACTCATATATCGTATTTATAAATTTCTAGGTGTGAGGGAAAATAGTTTAGCTTAGGCTGGTTATTTGATTTATTTGCTCCATAGCACATTTGCGGTATCTCGTTACAAACCGTCATGTACCGTCACAACAAACCGACTCCAACATTCAAGACTTCCCTACATCCCACAAACGTATAATTCAATTAGTGTCTAAAATGATTCTTAAGATTTATTTGGGATATTTATTTTTTATAAAACTGAGGCTGAATTTTTAAATTTTAAAAATAAACTTTTTAACCTCGTTCAAACGAGATTAGCTTCTCGTTCGATTGACTTTGTCTTTTCATTTGAAGTGTCGTTTGATCTTACATCGAAGGAACTACTAACAAGGGCTCACTGTTTGAAGCTCGTTAGAAGCTGGTTGAAACGAGATTGGAGTCTCGTTCGAACGAACTCAATTTTCGTTCAAACCAAATGCGTTTCTCGTTCAAATGAGCTTAATTTTTGTTCAAATGAGTCGACACCTCGAATTTTGTGCACGACCTATAAATACATGTTTCGTTTTTAAATTTCGTAGGACTTTTGCCAAAACGATTTTTGCATATCTGTTGCAAAAGTTTTCGACATTTTTGTTTACAAAATATCTTTTGATTCACAAACATATCCCCAAATATATTTTCGTGAATCATTTTGAACCTTCGTTGAGGTATAAACTTATGGAGAGAGATCTCTACTATTGACCTTGTGAATTTAGAGGGATCACGACTGAATACTGAATGGTGAAAGCTGATCGATAAATATCTGTGACACCCCGCCTAATTAAATACCGGGCGATCACTCCTTTATTAAATTAAATCAAGGTAAACAGTTGGTTCATTCTCAGCATCACTGTCGATAGAAATACATTTTCCAATTTAACACCCTACTATAATTAAGCTAAGTGTCAAAACCATTTTCATACATGCTTTCCAAATTTTAATTAAAGAAAAAGATTTATTTATTTAAAAACAACATTTTTACAATTTAGAATCACATCACAGTAAACCAAATAATATAATACATTAGTCAATCGAATGTCAACATAATAAAACTAAAGTCACCAATACAAACTGAATAAAACCCATAGTAACAATACTGAAAACAACTGAAATACAAATGTCCCAATAACAACGGGATAATGGAGAGAGCTACACATGCTCAACTGGTGAAAGTACTAAGAGTAGATCCGAATGAATGAAGTCGTCTAATCCAGAGACCTGTAACTCCCACCTAAGCTGCAGCGCGTTCCTTCCAAGAGATCCTAATCAAGACGCCCCTGTGGCTGGGCACCTGTAATACATACATATATATACAAGAGAGAGAGAGAGGAAACGGGTCAGAGCCCGAAAGTGTGTTTGATTTTTAAAATACGTTTAGCAAGTATTTAAATTGATACAGGCCAATGCAACAACATATTAGTGCGTCACTCTCTTGAGAAATACTCACCTCTCTTTTAATGTGCACACCTATCGCACTAACCTTCCCAACGGTTTATCTTAGCATTATATTATACTAACCTTCCCAATAATTTAGCGTATCTACTTACTCGTAAGATTTCAAAACCGAACAATATTTTTGTTTACAAAGAATACTTCCAATTAGAAGCACAACTCTCGTTTTAGCTTTTATTAATAGATAAAGTTCCTCGGTGACATATTGTTTTTCACAAACAAGTATTTACTATAAGAGTCATCAACCATGTCCTACTTATCAAATCATAGTAGGCAGTTTCAAATTTCAAAATCTCATATATATATTAACTACTCGTATAATATATATAAAATAACAGCACCCCTCATAAAACTATGGTGCGTGCATACTTCTACTATCCAAACCCCATACCACTCATATCAAGGGGAATACAAGTTCGGAATCACTCTCGAACTGTATTAACACATACATAACAATATCGAGGCGAAGTATAGATTCCAAGTCTCTAAGAGGATGGCACATACTCGCGTCTCTTAGGACCGTCTGAACTATCAATTCGATAGCCTGTACCAAGGATATCTATCTTCTAGGGTACAAGTCAATATCCCCCATAAAGGTCCCATCGAGATAAGACTGTCCCAGCGCGGTAACCTCAAGGATAGCAAGTAGCGCGGTATGTTTTTCACATGCATATAATATATGTACACACAATCATATAAATATACCACTTTATCATATTGAAATAGGTTCTTCTCGTCACCCATAATTATACCGTATATCCTTAATTTCACATTTATAGAATTACGTATAAGGTTTCATTCCTAACCTTAACTCGAAGGGTTTTCTCACTTATTACCTAACACTCGTGGGCTATATCCTCACAAATCTGAATTTCAGTAAGTGTCTTTATTAGGTTCCAACGTAACTCTCTTACGCACCTCACCCTTTAAATTCATAAATCTACCAACCTAAAGTAATTATCCCATAAATACCATTCTCGTTGAAGATTAAAGGTTCCAACATTTATTCATATACCCTACTGGTCCTCAATGTCTCCCAAATCAATTTATCAAGAATGCCCAAGAATTATATCACGACAATTAGAATTTAACGCATTTAAAGAGGGAATTAGGAGTCTGCCAGGAGGGATCAATCGATCGAAGCTTGGGGCTCGATCGATCGAACCTTCGATCGATCGAAGCTCTAGGCTCGATCGATCGATCAAGCAGGTCTGGGCAAAATTCTGCAAAATGCAGTTACGGGTTTCACTAAACTTCTTCATCCAAAACTATGTTTTTCCATTCCAATCGTCCCAAAATCCTACTATCATCATTATAACATTATACCAGGTGTTTATAACGTAAAGCATGTGTATAACTATCATTAAACATGGATAATTAACTCAAAATCCCATCTAATCATCAAGAACCCTAGAGTTTTTCTTAATCAAGGTTCTAATCTGTTTTTACCAGAAATTCCTTCTAATATATCATCAAAATTTCATGATTTATATTCCTCTACATGGAAAGGGTTCCAGAATTTTCATAGAATCAAAACTACATGCATTATCCTAACACAAATTGAGTTTTCTTCCATAGTTTCCATCTCTAAACAATCCTAGACTAATATGAAGATTGCATTAACGAAAATACGCAAGTCAAATACTTGCCTGGGATTTTTGGTACGCAGATTCACGGATGATTTTGGTATGGCTGCGTTCCTTGTCTCGCGATCTACGCGGTGGTGGTGGTGACGGTGAAATCCGGTAGCTTTTTGGCCTTGAATTGCCTTGGAGCTCTCTCCTCTCTTCTCCAATGGCCGTCACTTGATTTCTGAATGTTCTAACCCTAAAAGGCTAACCTAATGGATGATATAGGTTGCTGAAATTCGTGGGTTTAATTACCCAATTATGTAAAATGACTAAAATGCCCTCCTGGGGTACTAATTAGTCCTAAAAACGCCCCGAGACCCAAACTAAACCCCCGGGTACACTTTTCTGACTATCTCGACCCTATCGGACGCGTTGGTGCACTCAAAACGACCATACGGACAACTTATAAAATATTCACTTTTTATTTAACCAAATTAGTCTCGACGTGACACGAGCACGTTCCGACTTAAATTTCCAAAATCATCATTTAATTCACTCATGACAACATTATAAAAATAAATCTCATATATTACTATACTCATCCAGTAATATGCAACAATTAACAAATTTCCAATAATTACTAACTTTCGTCACGCTAGTAAATACTCAAAGCAACATTCCGGATTAAAATTAAATTAATTTATCTCAATTAAATTTAATAAATCCCATAATTTAAAAGCTATAAAAATACGGGGTATTACATACTTCCCCCCTAATAACTGAATTTCGTCCCGAAATTCGGAAAATAAGGCCTATCCGATAGCACAATTCTGGATATCCTTTTCCGTACACAGACTGACTACACATTACGGCGTTCAATTACTATAGCCCTTTCTTCACAGCAACATTGTTTTACATTCCCATTAGAGATACTTCACCTTGTGCTCCCAACCGACAACATTCGCATAAGTCACGCTTATACATTATACATTTCATTATTTCACTAACATTAAGAGGCCGCACCCTACTATAGACAAATACTCGGATCATTCATATACAAAACTCCCATTCTGAGAAAAATATTACGAACATTTGATCACTCTAGCTCGCCTAATACAGTCGTGGAATTCTACCACATTTATCGGAAGTTCTCTTGACCGATCCAAAAATTTTGTTTAAGTACCTTGTACGCGACAAACAGGTACGAGTGTTCCTACCGAGCATGCTTGAAATCATAGTACCAAGATTCCAAAATCTCCTTCACATGGCTCCCCTAATCTTTAATCACCATGCGCTTATTCCCTGGCTAAGGGTGATACATCCTACTCGAAATGAAATCTTAACTCCGTTGGTTCCTGAAATCCCAGTTGAAGGTGGGATTCACCAATTTCATCCTCATTCAAAAATTTGTACTGCGCCGGACCATGCACTGGCGCGATCCTTCCTTTCGAAGGAAGTCTGGGGCATACTAGTTAATATTGTAAGCCAGCCCAAAGGAATATCAATCACTTCCTTCTCGGCGACTTAATTCACAAGTTCGGGATAAACCCTTGATCTTGTTTTGAGGATGGTAACCCATCCAAGGACTGTACCAACTTTTCCGACCTCTTCCAATTTCAGGAATTATCGATAAACACAAAATTCTTTGGTTGATTCTCCGCTTTCAACCAAACCTTACTTATGGGAGGTGCATGTAGAGACTACTCACTACGTCTCGCTAAACATCGATTCTTCCCTTGAAATATCTCATATTAAGTGACACGTAATACTCCCCTTCCTCCTTGGAGTATGCCGAAAGTTCCGACACGTGCTCTTCTCTCCACGAAGCGCACCTCTGGATCCTTATACCATACTAACATCCTTACCCTTTGTACGCGCAAGTCGCTCTCATACTTGACTAATAATAACTCCGCTCCGGGTGTTCTTCATAATCATTGAATTCTACTCTATTCAAGGAATACCAATTCTTGAACGGCTTCCACAGCCTTCCAATCAAGTTAGGGCGTGTTATTCTAATTGCACACTTATGTATGGATTATCGCCCCTCATGTGACGTTTAATCAACTCTATCACTTCCACTTCTTCATACTATTCCCACAAACATATATTTCACACGTCTATTTCCAAGTCCCTCCGATTCGGACCATTTTAACTGTAGTTAACCAAGATGCCCACATGTTGCAATACTTCGACCGCCCTGGGAGAGTGAACGGTGTGCTACTCATCTGTAGAACTAACTAAATTCAACGGAATAGAAGGAATAGGGCATCCAAATTCCATGACAATAAAAGAGGAATAATAATTCTCCACCTTCCTCAGATAAGTACAACAATTTTCCCAAATAGGTACAACAACCAAAATAAATCACTAACGCTCTATTCATCAAAATAATTACAGGTCATCTCTTTTGTATGATATAAAGTTCTTTCCAGATAATCCATGCTAAAAATCATTCCAACTCTTTATTCACCTTGTGTTCTGTACGCGGTTATGATATTCGGGTACTTCAATCACCCTAGAAATCAGAATTCTTAAATTCTCCTTATCATAGTTCCACCCCTCAACTTGTGGGGATAACTTTCAATGTTTTCCTACCACAAGATCCGGCTCCAAAAACCTTAAAACCAAATTCAACTTCCAACTTACATACATAATTACTTGATCCCATTTCGACCAGGGTACCAAACTCGTGGAAAAGTGACCAAACGTCTCCCTATTTCCAACCTTACGCTAAGTTTCATGCGTGGGATGTCTCGCAAAGCGAAATCCAAAAAAGGACCCCCCCCCCCCCCGATACACTACTACCTAGCATTATCGGTTATCGAAATCCGTTAGATCCTCCGTCCATAGTATATACCCCTTTATTCCGTCCCTTGACAGAAAAGTTACAAGTTCTCCGTAATTATGCTTAACAAAGAACGTTTCACGAATTTCACTATCGTCCCGTATTGTTTAATGGTAATTGGATTTAAAAACCTCGTATACATACACTCGGAATTCTCGAAATTCCTTTCCCTAATAATAGGGTATAAATATTAACTCCCACTTCTCTAAAGGATAAATATAGCAATGCTCTTTTCTTATCACTAAGTTCGGAGTGCTAAACATAATACTGAGTCAAATCTTTTCGCTCAACAGTAAATCCCGATACATACGGAATTATACTAACAAAGTCTATACATACATTGGCATCGAATATCTAGAGCCCACTATCTCCTCCGAAGTCTCTAGGATAGATAATATAAGTGCGAGTCCAACTCTCTTATGGGTAAGCCCGCCAAAACAAACATGGAACATGTTGCACCAATGCAACTACTCCAATAGCCTCGTAATAAATGCCCACTATCATACTACCCATTTCTATACGCTTTAACAAGGATAATATCGTACTCGTGTATCGCATCACTACAACGAGTAACCTCAATAAAGTTTAAAACACTGCAATATGCTCATTAATCCCCGCGGATAGCACCAAAGAAAAGTCCCGTTATACTAAGGAAAATATTCACATAATGGTAACATTTATAATGATATGCATTAAACTCATCTCACATGCAAATCTAGCAATAAACAAAATATGGTGACTCGCTCGTGTCACATAAACACGCCGCATCCTAAGGATACAACTTATACTTCCATCCTGGCAATCGTTTTGACTGCACAAATGGTTTTCGGACGTAACACGTCTGCCCAGACCAAAACAAAATTACTTTACTCTTTGCTTTTTACTAGGCACCATATTCTTTCCCAGAAACTTACTTCAGAACATATTATCGTGAGCGATCTTACTCCGCACAAAATACCTTAACACATAATTCACCTATCACCTGTCCTACTAACCCGGTTAGGATTGTCCTTTCCTTGGACATTAGTAGACTCAATTTTTGTTAACCATCCCGGTTGTTCCATAGCCTTCTTAGGCCATAAAGATCATGTTATTAACTATACTAGCACTTACTGAATTTACCATCAATTGGTAAGAATTTAACTGCCTGAAGCATTTAAATGGTTTTCCTGATGTGTATCCACATCCTTCTGTGGTGCTATAACACTACCGTTGCATTCAGTCTCATTCTCGACTAAATTCTTCGATTCCCTTAACTTCCTCCACAAAGAAGCGTTATCATCTATTCTGACACAATATGATAATGTCAACCTCTGGATCGTTCGTCCACCAGAATTTCCTCCTCGAGTCTATCAACTATAGTTACGAGTTGGTCTTCCACTTGGAGTCGTTTCCCCCCACTTGTATCTGCATCTTCTGATACAAAATTGGCTAACGGTTAAGATTCAAATTCACGAATGGACCCCTGATATGCCCTCCCACGAAGAGTTCAGAACCATGTTTGCTTCTCATCCTGAACAGTTAAGGAAGGAACATACGGTCAACACTGTACCTTAGGTTCTCCTATAGGCATAGCGTTCCACTTCTAAAATTTAAGCCTTTGGATACTTTACCGCCTTTGGTAAAGACACATACAATTTTCGTGTTTCTAAAATTTCCCGTTGATAGTCTCTACACGTTTTTGTAAAATGTTTGGTAAGTTTGCCCCCGCACCTCATTTGACTATAACAGCATTTGAAAATCATTGCTGCACGTTAGTCGCCTTTCAAGTCTTGGCTTCTCATGCCATAATGGAGGTGACCTCGACTACGGTCGTCATCCTCGAATATATTTTCTAATCTCAACTGAGCCCTGCCTCCTGATGTACGCTTAACGGTCTTTTTCTGACATCCGTCATTGCTCGGCACACGCACACATCCGAACGAAATTAAAATTCACTAATGCATACACATTATAGCAGGAGAACGGAATCTCGCCAAAGGAATCGACAATCCTAAACATAGGGCTCTATAACAAACAAAGTAACGCTGAAAGCATAATAAGACATACATATCCTAAGGACACTAGAACCTGATGCTCTGATACCACCTGTGACACCCCGCCTAATTAAATACCGGGCGATCACTCCTTTATTAAATTAAATCAAGGTAAGCAGTTGGTTCATTCTCATCATCACTGTCGATAGAAATACATTTTCCAATTTAACACCCTACTATAATTAAGCTAAGTGTCAAAACCATTTTCATACATGCTTTCCAAATTTTAATTAAAGAAAAAGATTTATTTATTTAAAAACAACATTTCTACAATTTAGAATCACATCACAGTAAACCAAATAATATAATACATTAGTCAATCGAATGTCAACATAAGAAAACTAAAGTCACCAATACAAACTGAATAAAACCCATAGTAACAATACTGAAAACAACTGAAATACAAATGTCCCAATAACAACGGGATAATGGAGAGAGCTACACATGCTCAACTGGTGAAAGTACTAAGAGTAGATCCGAATGAATGAAGTCGTCTAATCCAGAGACCTGCAACTCCCACCTAAGCTGCAGCGCGTTCCTTCCAAGAGATCCTAATCAAGACGCCCCTGTGGCTGGGCACCTGTAATACATACATATATATACAAGAAAGAGAGAGAGAGAGGAAACGGGTCAGAGCCCGAAAGTGTGTTTGATTTTTAAAATACGTTTAGCAAGTATTTAAATTGATACAGGCCAATGCAACAACATATTAGTGCATCACTCTCTTGAGAAATACTCACCTCTCTTTTAATGTGCACACCTATCGTACTAACCTTCCCAACGGTTTATCTTAGCATTATATTATACTAACCTTCCCAATAATTTAGCGTATCTACTTACTCGTAACATTTCAAAACCGAACAATATTTTTGTTTACAAAGAATACTTCCAATTAGAAGCACAACTCTCGTTTTAGCTTTTATTAATAGATAAAGTTCCTCGGTGACATATTGTTTTTCACAAACAAGTATTTACTATAAGAGTCATCAACCATGTCCTACTTATCAAATCATAGTAGGCAGTTTCAAATTTCAAAATCTCATATATATATTAACTACTCGTATAATATATATAAAATAACAGCACCCCTCATAAAACTATGGTGCGTGCATACTTCTACTATCCAAACCCCATACCACTCATATCAAGGGGAATACAAGTTCGGAATCACTCTCGAACTGTATTAACACATACACAACAATATCGAGGCGAAGCATAGATTCCAAGTCTCTAAGAGGATGGCACATACTCGCGTCTCTTAGGACCGTCTGAACTATCAATTCGATAGCCTGTACCAAGGATATCTATCTTCTAGGGTACAAGTCAATATCCCCCATAAAGGTCCCATCGAGATAAGACTGTCCCAGCGCAGTAACCTCAAGGATAGCAAGTAGCGCGGTATGTTTTTCACATGCATATAATATATGTACACACAATCATATAAATATACCACTTTATCATATTGAAATAGGTTCTTCTCGTCACCCATAATTATACCGTATATCCTTAATTTCACATTTATAGAATTACGTATAAGGTTTCATTCCTAACCTTAACTCGAAGGGTTTTCTCACTTATTACTTAACACTCGTGGGCTATATCCTCACAAATCTGAATTTCAGTAAGTGTCTTTATTAGGTTCCAACGTAACTCTCTTACGCACCTCACCCTTTAAATTCATAAATCTACCAACCTAAAGTAATTATCCCATAAATACCATTCTCGTTGAAGATTAAAGGTTCCAACATTTATTCATATACCCTACTGGTCCTCAATGTCTCCCAAATCAATTTATCAAGAATGCCCAAGAATTATATCACGACAATTAGAATTTAACGCATTTAAAGAGGGAATTAGGAGTCTGCCAGGAGGGGTCGATCGATCAAAGCTTGGGGCTCGATCGATCGAACCTTCGATCGATCGAAGCTCTAGGCTCGATCGATCGATCAAGCAGGTCTGGGCAAAATTCTGCAGAATGCAGTTACGGGTTTCACTAAACTTCTTCATCCAAAACTATGTTTTTCCATTCCAATCGTCCCAAAATCCTACTATCATCATTATAACATTATACTAGGTGTTTATAACGTAAAGCATGTGTATAACTATCATTAAACATGGATAATTAACTCAAAATCCCATCTAATCATCAAGAACCCTAGAGTTTTTCTTAATCAAGGTTCTAATCTGTTTTTACCAGAAATTCCTTCTAATATATCATCAAAATTTCGTGATTTATATTCCTCTACATGGCAAGGGTTCCAGAATTTCCATAGAATCAAAACTACATGAATTATCCTAACACAAATTGAGTTTTCTTCCATAGTTTCCATCTCTAAACAATCCTAGACTAATATGAAGATTGCATTAACGAAAATATGCAAGTCAAATACTTGCCTGGGATTTTTGGTACGCTGATTCACGGATGATTTTGGTATGGCTGCGTTCCTTGTCTCGCGATCTACGCGGTGGTGGTGGTGACGGTGAAATCCGGTAGCTTTTTGGCCTTGAATTGCCTTGGAGCTCTCTCCTCTCTTCTCCAATGGCCGTCACTTGATTTCTGAATGTTCTAACCCTAAAAGGCTAACCTAATGGCTGATATAGGTTGCTGAAATTCGTGGGTTTAATTACCCAATTATGTAAAATGACTAAAATGCCCTCCCGGGGTACTAATTAGGCCTAAAAACGCCCCGAGAGCCAAACTAAACCCCCGGGTACACTTTTCTGACTATCTCGACCCTATCGGACGCGTTGGCGCACTCAAAATGACCATACGGACAACTTATAAAATATTCACTTTTTATTTAACCAAATTAGTCTCGACGTGACACGAGCACGTTCCGACTTAAATTTCCGAAATCGTCATTTAATTCACTCATGACAACATTATAAAAATAAATCTCATATATTACTATACTCATCCAGTAATATGCAACAATTAACAAATTTCCAATAATTACTAACTTTCGTCACACTAGTAAATACTCAAAGCAACATTCCGGATTAAAATTAAATTAATTTATCTCAATTAAATTTAATAAATCCCATAATTTAAAAGCTATAAAAATACGGGGTATTACAATATCGAGGGTTGATCATCGCCTGTGGACTGCTCATGATCGAGTGATATTCTTTAGAAGTTCTGCAAAGACTGTGCATTATACTTGTGGTTATAGTAAGTAGTTTTTAAGTCTATTGTCTTATCAAATCTTTAAAGTGCCGAATAAAGATTTTCCCCTGAAAAGGAATTTTTTCTCTGTTTCCATGTGATTGCATGTTTTACTTATCTGCTTTATCACCTAAATGTTTGTCTTAGAATAAAATAAATAATATTGGATTTGTATTTGGTGGCATTTAATTAAATAAATCAATCCATTAAGATCTGTTGCGCACTTTCAAATTCGTATCAAAGCGGGTTGCACTAATTTATCGTGTGATCCTACTTTTTCGGAGAGTTTGTTTTACTAATACCAATTCTCTCAAATTGGTATCAGTGCAGGTTACATAAAAATACTGCGTGATCTTTTTTAGCAATTTTTTTTTCTTTAATATCAAAATTTTTGAAAAGCAATTGTTAATCTTGAAAAAGGCAGGATTTTAATGGATAATTATATAATCGAATGTCGTTCTTTTTTGGTACAAACTATATATACTGGAAAACTAGGATGAGGTCAGCCCTTAAAGCCATTGATGAGCGTGTTTAGTTAATTTGTGAAAGACGGTGGACACCATCCACTGTCACCATTGATAATGTCGTTGGCCCTAGACCTGTTTCTTCATGGACAGAGGACAAGTTTCAGTGGAGTAACTTTAATTCTCGCAGTTTGAGTGCCATCTTGGGAGTCGTTACCCTTGAAGAGTTTCTTCGCATTATGATGTGCACCATGTCTAAAGAATCTTCGGATAACATTCATCTCCCACATAAGGGTACCAACGATGTAAAGGCATCTAAGCTTTAAAATTTAACCACCTAATTTGAGACCATTACCACGCTAGTTTGATGAGTTTAATGCATATTTGTCGAACATAGTTAATTCTTGTTTTAATTGGATGAGAGTATTCTTGGAAGAGTTGTTAAGAAAATTTTGAGGTCGCTCCCTGCCCGCTTTATTCCTAAGGTCACCGTACTTAATTGGTTAGGGGCCTTGGACACTCTTAGTCTATAAGAACTTGTAGGAGATCTTCAAACATATAAGATTGATATGTTCCCCAAAACCATTAAAACCTAAGGAAGTAGGAATTTCTTTAAAGACTTAAATTAATAAAAAGAGAAATTTTGTGAGTCTGATTCTGAATTTTGATTTTGATGGCTTTGCCCTTTTTGCGAATTTTTTAAAAAAGTTCCTCAAATTTTCCAAATAAAATTCTTCAAAAGATTTTTTTTTTGAGAAAAGTACAAATAAGAATGAGGGGACGAGCAGGGGAGAGAAAGAGGAAGAGATAATGTGTAATGAGTATGAGGGTAAAGGGCAGAAGGCACATGAGTATCCCACTAGGGTTAAGATAAAAGGGCAAGAAAGTTGCAAATAAATCCACTCTTAGCAATAGTGACATCGAGTTGATTGATTTAGGGGGAGAATCACCACATGAACCGTACATTGTATTCATGGCTAGTCGCGATAGCACTTCTAATTTGTCACAGGCCGATGAGGACATATCTAAACGTGAAAGCCTTAATGGTGTTTCTATTCACTCAGAAGATAGTGAGAGTGAGGATGATAATTTGAGTGAGGGAGAAGGTGATCTTCAAGGGCGTTTAGTAATCTTTACACCGAGACTTTGAAAACGAAAAAGATTAATAAGGATTTATCTCTTAGGATCTTAGATTTAGAGAAATAAGTGAATATTTTGAGAGAGTGTGAGGCGTCGGTGAGTTAACTCGAGAAGGTGAAGATTTATTTATATGAGCAGTTGATTGCTTTAGGCCAGAAAAAGACTGATCTGACTAACACCATGGCTAGTCTTATGAGAGATCTTCAATCTTCAGCGAAGACTCATAAGAAACTTGAAGCCCATGTATCTCAACTCGAGAGCGATCTCGAATGTGTTCAGGAGGTCAAGGTCACTTTAAAGGACACGTCTAAGAAGGCTGAAAAGATATTCCTCGGTCCCGCGTTAGGTAACATCGAGAGTTAAGGAATAGGTTATGACGGTGCATCCTCTTCTCATGCTGCACCTGAGCCTATTCCTAAGTTTGTGTTGGATCCTTATGGACCTCGACCTAACCCACCAATGAGAGGTCGTTATAGATGTTTTCAGAGAGGTGGACCCAAGACTGTGTATGTTTGTTCATATTGCAAACAAAGAGGTCACCTTAGAGAGTATTATTGGTATGCTCGTATAAGAGTTCCTGCATGTACCCCCACTCATGTAACTCCGCATGATCCCACACATCATTTGAGAGATTTTGATAGTTTTTAAGAGCAAGTAGAGTATTTAGTCAAAACTTCACAAAACTTGATGGAAGAATTTCGTAGGATTTCATCTCCTTTTAAGAATTCCTCCGGACCTAATGATTGAGGTTGAGATTTGATTCTAGCATAGGATTCTTTTCATGTTCATATCTTCATACCTATTTCTAGATTGTACTATCAGTGTACTTATGTTTTTTTATTTTGATATATTTTTAAAAAAATCCAAAAAGACTTTTGTTTTTCTTAAATAATACAAAAGGATTTTCGGTTTCTTTTAAGAAAAAGTGAAAAAGGCAAAGGATTTTATTTTGATAAATTTTTTGAAAAAGACAAAAAGAGTTTTGTATTTTTTTACACCTTATATGGATGAACATTAAAAATGTCTAAGTCACCCATTCATTCCATATCCACGTGTCTATTTTTTAGTGTTTTAAGACATGACATCATTTCATATATGTGCTTAATAATGTGTGGAGTTATTACGATGTGATTTGATGACAACTTACTTATGTTTGACTCATTGTCTCATTTAATGCACACAAGCACGAACTTATTTAAGTATTGCAGTTACCTATCACATGTCGATCATAGTTTTTCATCTTAATTTAAAGCGATCCAAATGTGAAAAACGAGGTAACAAAAAGTTGTGCATGTAAAAATCATTGCTCGTATTTCAAAAATCATTTATCTGGTAAAATTGGTATATATTAAGCAATAGAAACGGGTTGCGAAAGACAAAGTCTTTGAGTGAAAAGTCACCATTTGCAATGAAAATAACCATAAAGATTAACGGCACATAAAAACAAAAGTGTCAGACCATATTTAAAATATTGATGCTTCCCTACAAATGAGCATTAATTTCTTTAAAAGAATTGAAAGTATTATTGCTATATGTGAGATTTTAGGGGAGTTAAGTCAAAGATCAATGGGCTTGTACAAACTAAATAAATCCCAGGAAAAACATTACATAGTTTTGAGCGTCATTGGTGTGAAAATCACTTATGGTCTTGATTTGTTGATCAAGTTAAAGTCAATTTCACACGAGTTCACCACTTTTATACCTAAGGAAGATTTTGAGATCATTTGTTAGTGATATCTCAATCCTTCTTGCACATGTGTTATGTTTGTCTACGTTGATTAACCTATGGAATATGTTCATACCCCTATATTTCGCTTCCATGATTTAGATATTTTTGTATTAATTCATGGTGTGTTATATTTTTAAAATTTTATACTTAAGAGAATTTTTTTTAATTTTTTTGAAAATAGTTGGTGGATTATGCCTTTGAGATTATCATTATATGCTCGTTGTCTCTATATCTTTGTGATGATATCTTCTTCTTTTACTGTGATGCTCTTTATTATATATTTTTTTTATTCTACTCCTTTATCTATTTCGGACAAAAAGGGGGAGAACAAATTAAGGGAGAGATTTGATGAGTTTGACTTATGGGTGAGAACATTATGAGTTTTATTTTATATTTCAACTGTATGCATCACGGGGTATTTTATTTGTTTCATGTGTGTAGGTATCTAAAGGAAGAACAATTTACACCATATGAAGACAAAGTTGTACAATGGAAGATCAAGATGAGATTAAAAGACGAAGTTTCTCTATACCGCTTTATTTCTAAAGTTTGGGAAGGGTATTAGGAATTTTCGTCATAGAGATGTATTTTATGTAATTTAGATTTTGGTTAGGTTTGTATAGTTTTGTACCAGAATAGTCAAAGGGGGAGATTTGTAAGAGCAAATAATTTAGCTTAGGCTGGTTATTCATTTTATTTGTGACATGGCACATTTGATGTATCCCGTTACAACCCGTCACGTATCGTCACGATAAACCGACTCCAACATTCAAGACTTTCCTACATCCATCCCATAAAGGTATAATTCAATAAGTGTCTACAATTATTCATAAGATTTATTTGTGGGGTTTATTTTTTCATAAAACCAAGGCTGGATTTTTAAAATTAAAAAATAAATTTTTTAACAATGTTAAAATGAGATTAGCTTCTCGTTCAAACGACTTTGCCTTTTCGTTTGAAATGTCGGTTCATCTTACACCGAATGAACTACTAACGAGGGCTCACTGTTTGAATTTGTTTGAAACTCGTTAGATACTAGTTCAAACGAGATTGGAGTTTCGTTCGAACGAACTTAGTTTTCGCTCAAACAAAATGCTTTTCTCATTCGAACGAGCCGCCATCTCAAATTTTGTGCATGACCTATAAATACTCGTTTCGTTTTCAAATTTCATGGGACTTTTTCTAAAATGATTTCTGCATATCTGTTGCAAAAGTTTTCAATATTATGGTTTACAAAACATCTTTTAATTCACATATACATCCCCAAATGTATTTTTATGAATCGTTTTGAACCTTAGTTGAGGTATACAGTTGTGGAAAGTGATCTCTACTGCAGACCTTGTTAACTCGGATGGATCACAACTGAAGACTGAAAATTGAAAGTTGATCCGTGGATACCGAGGGTGGATCACCGCATGTGGACTGCTTGAAATCGAGTGGTATTCTTTAGAGGTTTTACGAAGACTGCACATTATACTTGTGGTTGTATCAAGTAGTTGTAAGTCAACTGTCTTGTAAAATCTTTAAAGAACTGAATAAAATTTTTTCCTTGAAAAGAGATAAAATTGAATTTGTGTTTGGTAGCATTTAATTAAATAAATAAATCCATTAAGATCCACTGCGCACTCTCACTAGGTAAATAAATTTCATGTCAAAGGGACTTATTGTTTAAGAAATAATCGATTTTAAAGTTTGTAATGAAAAAAATTGGGGGTGAATATTTAATTTCCAAATTATCAAATTATCCGATACTTCATGGATATCTTTTGTCGAGCTAGTCGAAAACTTTCCAAAGACGGAAGAAAAAATTATGTAAATCAAACTTGTATTTGAGAGATTTGAAGTTTGTAAAATACAAAACATTAACAACATTGGGTCTAAACATGATTCAAAGGTGCTTTACTATTGAACATAAAATAAGATATAAAAACTATTAGCAATACACATTATTGAAAAATTATTCCATGGTGTAAATAAATTTTTCATGTCACAGAGAAATTTTCTAAAAATAACAACGCATAGAAAGAGTTAATAAACCACCACCATGGGAGAGTATAAACTTGCCAACTAGGACCAAACCCCACTTATCTATCAAAATTTGACCGAGTCCTAAAAGTTTCTGCAGCTGCTTTTTACTTTCTTTTGCGAATTCTCTTCCCTTTGTTAGCAGGAGACGGGGGTACAATAGCAACATCGGGAGAAGATAATCTTCCAACTACCGCTTGAGGTGGTGGATTAGCCACTGCTTCATTAGCTTTTGTCAAAATTGCATCCTTCAAATTATCGATCGTCACCTTCATGTTCTCATACTGCAATCAACCATATGAATTTTGACAAATGATTAAGATGGCCCAAACATATTGAATGCGAATATCCCAAAAATATATACACAAACTAGGAATTATGTGGTAGAATTTATCCCTGTGGAAATATAAATGATGTAATAATTCCTTGGTATATTATCATTATGTGTTTCTGTGACTACGAGGGGCCTGAGCATGAGTTTGTCTTGAACCCCATAACCATAAATAGAAGTCTTTGTTTATCAATGTACTCAGCAATATTGATATTTGCGTCTCTTAGCACTTCCCCATCATGTCTACATCAGTCGGTGATAGTTAGATTATGACCACATAACACATATAATGACCACAAATGAATCACGTGATGTTTACAAGTAAATTTGAAACATTCAATGCATTGCATATAATTTGCGCATTTCAAACGAGCTCGAGGAAAGATAAATTTTAGGTATTTCTGTACAAAAATACGTGAGGGGTTATAAGCTAGTTCATGCGGCAGGACTTATCCAATTGGCAGTCTATGGTTTTTAACTACCCTGTCACTGACGTGAGAAGACAGAGGGAACAAGAATAAAGTCATTTATTCAGATTCATATTATTAGAACATCACAAGGAAATAGTAGTGTAATAAGGGGTTTGTTGATTTGGGCTAAATTGGAAAGTTATTGTAGTAAGCGCCCTCCCTCAAGTAACTTCCTTGAAGGCGTCAAAATTCTAGCAAATATAGTACACCCTCGAGTAACTTCGTTAAAGGCGTCAAAATTCTACTACATGTGGTATGCAATCAGCAGATGGACATGCAGCAGGGAAAAAGGCTAAACATGAATTTGACCAAACTAGTTTTGGTTAGCTTTGAGAGAAACTTAGTGTGAAACCCATTCGTCTGTCGTAAAGGGTTCACATTAAAATATGTTCTCCATGAGGAGATTAATGTAGTATAACTACTCGTCCAGAGCTATTAGCGGTTGAATTGAGAAATTTTCTTCAAAGAGACCCATTTGGAGTTGTGAAATTCAGTACAACGCTGGTAGAAATTGTTTGTCCAAACACTCCAGATTTTACTCCAACAGTGTAGTCTAGGTTACCCCCCAAGAGGCACACCACTTATGTAGAAGGAAGGAGACCTAATAAAACATGGGTCTAAAAAACGAGAGGCCGCCGCCCACATGTCCCAATCCGGCCGACTTAACTCCCAGTGTGGGTCAACTCTGATCTATTTCCTCGAAATTGAGAATTTCTAATGATGAGCTTTCTCTTGAGTTCTTTCTTCTAGCGAACATCTCTAAATCGAGCGGGCAAGAATATTAATCAACCTATAAAACATTGTTCCCAACTAGTTGGCATTCTATTGTTTCCCCTTGTGCGAAAATGCTCTTCATGATCCCTAGCTCTTTCCCACCAGCTTGTTCTTGGGCTGAGTTTAAATTGAATTTGTGATCTTGGTATTGGCCTTCTTAAAACAATTTTGTGGGTACATTTTTCTATCCTACAGTTGTCATATTTTTCCTGTTAAAACTGTTTCTTTCTATTGTCCATTTTAACACCGTTAGCTGGGTTTTAATTAATGTTATGACACAAGGGCTTTAATCTTGGAATGTCCTACAGACGAAAAATTGAGAGAAAATCGACTTAGATGATTTGGACACGTAAAGCGTAGACCAATGGATGCTCCCATAAGGACGAGTGATTTAATTAATATTGATGGTAATACAAGGGGTAGAGGTAGGCCTAAATTGACTTGGTGGGAGATTATAAAAAAGTACATGAGCCGACCCCAAATAATTAGGAAAAGGCTTTGTTGATTTGAGTTGAGTTGAGTAGCTGGGCCTTAATCAATGTTATGACACATTAGTTCACATTCGCTGTCAGTGTTGTTTTTCGAAGCGGCATTAAGATGAACAATCATGTTGGGTAATTTTATTCCATAGTATTAGTCTCGTCTTTTCGGTCATTTTAATCCTTAATGGCTTCTTGTACGTCCCATCACCTATATATTTCCTAGCTCAAGCATGAAAAAGCTCGAAGGGTTAACACTCCCAATCTACATATATAAAATTAATCAAACATAGTAATTGATGACTACAAGTATCATGAATCAAGTGGTGACCAATCAGGTTATCAAGAACATGCTACAAATTTCATCAATCCTCTAAGTATGTCCATTTGCTGGTTACATATCATTATCTTAAACCCACTCAGGCCGAACTACAACTAAAAATCTATCAAGGGAATTTAGCAATCAAGGTATTTTAGTTATCTTTTATGCTTATATTTAAAAAATTCTTTGAAGAGATAATGATGAACAGTCATATGGGTCTTCACTAGAAAATCACAAGACAATAATATAACAATTAGGATACTGCTGAAACATTACCACTTCAAGTTTAGCGAGAGCAATATCCAAGTTCCTCCTAAGCTGAACATTTTCATCCATCAGAGCTTCAATCTGAAAATGGTTAAGAAACATTTAAATGATATATACAAGAACTTGATATGAATAATGACAATATATATATACCAACAAGGCACCAAAGAATCCAAACCTTCTTTTGAGAGTGGATATATAAGCTTTTGTAACTCAGGTTTGTAGATGGGTTTGCACTTGAAAAATGCTCCTTGATAACCAATTCAGAAAATGGCAATCACGAGTTCCATTACCACAAGTAGAAAAAACATGACAGAGAATATAATGCGGTATAAGGAATAATTAAATAAAAAATAATTGTATTGTCATTACTTCTAAATAAATACCTTGAACTTCATTTCTTCAACAGTCTCAACAAGCCGGTAGTTGGTTTTTTCTTCATAATGTGGCTCATCTTCTCTCTCGCTTTCGATAAGCTCTATCTCCTCAAGCACCGGTTCAATCTCCATGTTTTGTGCAGGCGAGACTATATTCCGAAGACGTCCAGATTTCCTAACCACCGAGCTTTTGTCATTTGGTGCTTTCTTCCCCAAAGAGACGCTGGTAGAGTCATTATGCATCTTTATCACAGGTATAAAATAATATGATTAGCACACCCATGATGAGAAAAGCTAAAATGGACATAATTTTTCGGTCTATAAATAAAATAATATAATTAGCACGCCCATGATGAGAAAGAAAAAACGAGAATCTACTTTATTTATGACATGAATTGAAAAGATATCTGAAACAACCCAAAAGCTCAGCTGGGACTGCGAGGCGTTAGTAAAAACATGTCGTGAAACAACCTATAAGATTGCAAACAACCTTAAAGGAAACATCAGAGGGCTGCTTAGCTAATCACAACAACACTCAAATTAACTCTTTTGTATTTCAAGAATGATGAAAAGCAATCATAATACATAGCCCAAACCTTTACTCATACTAAATCTGATGGGAATCCATGTATTTTCCCTTTCTTTTTCTGTTTTCCTTTAATTTCTATTTTTCTATTATTTTATTTTCGCCTTTTGTTCCCTTTTTCCCATTTAATTGGTCTCCAAGCACGTTTGGCACTAATTGGGTATATTTTTGTTAGTATTTGTTCTTTTTAGTCTTTTAGGCAATTACTTGGCGAGCAAGTAATTCCCTCCCTTTAAATACCCATGTACTCCTCTTTTGAGGATATACTTGATTTTGAATATAAGAAATTCTTAGTTTCTTTCTCTAAAGTTGGTGTTTGTTTTAGTTTTTGGCAATTGACGTGTTGTTTACGTCAAATTGGTATCAAAGCGGGTGTCGCTACAACATTGGTGTAGTAGTGTATCGGTGTGTAGATTATCAAAATCATACGCTATTTTTCAATGGCTCCAAAAAAATCCAAATAACAAATTCAAGAATTCAAAGGGCAATTAGCAAGAATGGAAGAATTGAACAATCGGATGATGGAAGAGGTGGTGCGGAAAAAACAAGAACAATTTGAGGTGTTCTTGCAACAATTGTCCTAAGTTCAAATCTCCACTACGGAAAAGGCATCAGAAAACTTCCCACAAAGGCTCGGAAAAGAGATAATCCCATAAATTTAAGGCCCCACTACAAAAACCCCCCACCGCCCCTTATAAAAAGGTCGGCCCAGGTCGCCGTTGGGAGCAGTCTGACCCGAGCGACCCTCTTGGGTCTGATGACCACTCCGCCGGTTTGTCCCTACTCACACAACCCGCTTACGACCGCACCCCCAGCCCACCCGACCCCCTGCACGACCCCAAAAACCCCACAACCCAACTCGCCTCAGCCCGAAACCCAAACCCTAACTCAAAATAGCCTTACCCCGACCCGTTTGGATTAACCGCGTTCTCTGGCCTACCCGGGGGCCTAGCCGTACCAGACCCGACCCTCTTTTCAGCCCTACCCATTCCAATTCGGGCTCGTACCTTCTTTGGCCTACCCACAAGGCAACCCGAACTATTTACCCACCCCGGTTTGGCCCCAACCCCTAGGCTAAATGCATTTCCCAGCCTCTACGGAATTTCCGACTACCCCGGGGCCCTCAACCATCATATTAGGGCTCCCGACCATCCTTCCGACCTCGGCCCACACCACCCACACGATCTAAGCAGCCCACTAAACCCCCGTGAGCAACCCTATAACCTTTATAGTTATTTTGCTTACCCACTCCCTCCACCCTCACATCATACACCCTCCCACCATGCCTTCTCCCAACTTCATTCTGATTCCTCCTCATCCTCTGATGTCGGGGATAGCCATCACAGTGTTTACTTCCTCCCCCACTCGACTTTCACCGTTTGCACCACTACGGGACCACCAGTACTTTTATTGTGGCGAGCGCGGCCATTTGATCGGCACGTGTCCCCATTATCTTCGTAGTCTCCCAGCACCTCCCGTGGCCCAACATGTTCATCTTCCTCATCCACCACCGGCACAGATACCGCCACTACTTGCTGACTATGCCGCACCTGTGCCAGGTGATGTGATGGGCATTAATGCTCATCAGGGAGGAGACCCACTATCTATGGCGCTTCGGATTAAGGGAGATACTGACCTTTATAAAGGCAGTCGAGTATACCACTAAGATTGAGGCCTATCACACAGCACCAACAGTTCTTCCAGCCCCTCGAGCTCCACCTACATCAGTTTCTGCTCCAACTCCTCCTCCAGTTTCAGCATCAGTCTCTTCTACCACCACTTCTGCTGCGCCACCTTCAGGTCCTCCTACATTTTGAACCTACAATTGTGGCAATGTTGGCCACCGATCTTTTGAGTGCTCTCTCCCGCGACGCCATGCCCTTTTAGCGATGGAGCATCCGAGTAGCTTCCCCAGCATGCTTTGATTACTGTTTTGGAAGGTGACTCAGTGGGTCTTCTTCTTTGAGTTTGTGGGTGTACTCTTTTTGAGGGGGGGGGGGGGGAGGGAGGGAGAGTGATGGGAATCCATGTATTTTCCCTTTATTTTCCCTTTTTCCTTTTATTTCCATTAATCTATTCTTTTATTTTAGCATTTGGTTCCCTTTTTCCCCTTTTGATTAGTTTCCAAGCATGTTTGGGACTAATTGGATATATTTTTGTCAGTATTTATCCTTTTTAGTCTTTTAGAAAATTACTTGGCTAGCAAGTAGTTCCCTCCCTTTAAATACCCATGTACTCCTCATTTGAGGATAAACTTGATTTTAAATATAAGAGATTCTTAGTTTCTCTCTCTAAAGTTTGTGTTTGTCTTAGTTTTTTACCCTTCACGTGTAGTTTACATCAAAATCCTAAAGAGGTCTAATAAGGTATGAATTCTTAATTGATATCATCAACTATATCATCTTATGTGTATTATTCACTCTAAAGGAAACTAATCAAATCAAACCAAAACATAAAAATTTGAATAAAACATATAAACTAAAAGCTTCCTGCCTTGGCTTCGGTCAAGCAAGTCACGCAACTAGGGCTCATGGAAACATGCCCAAGATGCACATGCATCATTCTCTTAGTTACCCGTCTTCAATAAATTTTGTAAGGGTTCTTTTATGATGTTGCTTGTCTTAAGAGACGACATCATGTATTGTCCAACTACATTGGCCTTTCACAAGCACATTGTGGTAGTGAGACGATACTTAAAAGTGGAAAATTTATATTATGTTGATAGTGACGACTAGTTTGTGAGTACGTAATGAGTTTGGTCCCATAACTCCCACCACAAGCCACTCCCACCAGATTTTTTCAACACCCACGACCCTAAATCTCACGGGCTATTGAGGTATGAAGTCCCACATGGGAAAATTAGAGCTTTGATCCTAGTCCCCTCCACCCACAATTGGTTTTACATTGGATGATCCAATATTTAACATGATATCAGATAAGGGTATGAGTGGCCCAACGACCTAATTACTCTGCATCACATCAGGATATGAGTGGCCCAACGGCCTAATTACTCTGCATCACCTCATATAAATATGTCCATGTGTTAGGCTCATGTTATGCCACACGTGGGGGCATATTGAGACATGAAGTCCCACATGCGAAAATTTGAGCCTTGCGCCACAATATATAAGTAACTGGGTCCCCTTCACCCATTGCCAATTGGTTTTGGATTGGATGCTCCAAGTTTTAACACGGTCAACTATAGTTGCAAAACCAATCTGTTGGATTTTGGCTCTCCATTTTCAAGATAGAGTCAAAAGAAGTGTGGACATTATTATTGTAGTGTGGCTACAATAGTGGGCTACAATAAGTTTTGTCCGCATAAGTTTTTGAATAGGCTGGGAATAGCATTAAGTGTGTGATCTACTAAAATTAATGCCATGTTTATAGACATTTGTATATATACGGGAGAGTGAAGGAAGAAGATATACAAGGGAGGGAAACCATATACAAAGTGTAGTCGAGGTTTGAGTTTGGTGAGGATCCAAAGAGTTTATATCTATGTAGTGAGAAGTTGAATTACTGAGATGTGTGTGTTTAAACATCGGATTCAAGGGCTTTGATTGATATCTAGATAAACAAAGAAAACTAAATAAAAAACAGAACGAGCTGACTAAAATACTAATCATAAGGGAATTCAACTACCTAAATTTAAAAAAAAATTAAAAAATTAATTTTAATAAATTATCCCAGTGAATTAATTACTTAAATAATAAGAACATGTTATTGAATGATTATTTGTGTCCTAATGTGCTGCAGCAATGGTATAGTGGTATAATTAGTTAAATTCCAAATTTCGGAGGCTTAACATCAGAAAGTTGGGCCAGATTGAGAAAAGAGGTTTGCCGGTTTGAATGATTGATCTGTTTTTAATTGCCTGAAAGGGTCAAACACAACAAGGAAAAGAATCACCCAAGGGATGCTCATCTAGATAGATAATCTTTTGGTCTTGCAATGGATTCTTAATTAATCATTATAAGATATGGCAAGTTGTCCCTTCAGAAAAAACACTTGTCATTTTCAGTATAATCTACAACTCACAAAGAATGGCTCCTCCTTGAAATAGACATAAAATATTGTAGCATTAGTCAGTTGCACTTTCATTGATTTTGAGAAAAGAAGAAAAAATCTCTGCAAGGACAAGTATCAAATTATTCTTAACTATGTCCAAGTAATCCTGAAAAAAAGCCATCGTCGAACAATCCGTACTTGGCAATTTCTCTTTCCCACACTCAAAATAAGTCATACACTAAACTATGTCATACAAACTTCTTCCTCTTCAAAAAGTATCACTAGTTACTTTGCCTTTAAATCAATAAGAGGACTCCAATACAAAATTTCCAATTTCGGGCTCCCAAGTATATCTTCTGAATGAAGCTTTCCAGAGATACAGCAGTTTTCTATTCAATCAAGCAACCTCATATTTTCCCTCTACAAGCAAAAGCATTTTTGTCTACCACAACCACATATGTTTCAAATCCAAAATAATGGATCCCACTGCATATATTTATAAACAATAACAGCTAATTTTATTTAGAAAAAGAGGATAATATGTTCACAGCCAGGATGATACATAGGCAGTATAGTACATATAACTAATCAGACCACTAACGCCCCAAGAGGGGGAGAATAAAACATAAATAAGAAAATGGAGAATTAGGAAAAAATTAACAACAATGACAAGAAAATTATATTGGTTTGGCCAATATATATGGGATAGCAGGTATAGCTCTAAATGTAAAGATTTATCTACTCAAAATATAAATAATTTTTTATAGCAAAATCATGTGAAAAGTGTTGAAAATTAATTACTCTACATTTTGTCTGGGTTTCTTAAAATTCACTTAACCATCTAGGCAAAAAACAACTAATCCCATCCTGAGAATTATATAGCCATGGTCAGATAGTGAAAAGAGAAACACTTACATTTTGAAAAGTTTCAAAAATAAATTCTTACATTTCTATCAAACAATATTATAAAATATATTTTTATATGTCAACCATCATTGTACCAGTTTGGGAGAGCGAGATTAATGGAGTCTTAATAGCCATATAAGGCTTTGTAGCTATTATTATGTTAAACCATCTTCAAAGGGAAAGGCAAAATGCTATTTTGGCATATTTCAAGCTAGAAAAATAGTAAAAGGGAAAAGAATTAAGACAAATTTATATAATTTGGCAAGAAATATGCTTAAAATGAAATATCATGTTTTATTGACCAAATAAAGGAAATAGCATGTTTGGACCCCCATGGCATCTGAAATGTTGCGGGAGTGAATTTCCTTTTTTCCTCTCACCATTATGTTTAGTTGAAATTTTATCCATACTTTTTATTTGACAACATTAGAAGAACACTCCATTAATTAATTTTGGAACTTACACTAAGTGAAAATCAAATTGGCATTATACTAAAAAAAACACTGAATTAAAAGCAAAAACAGCAATAAACTAATCCCAAAATCCTAAATTAACAAACTAACAAACTAAACTAAAAATAGGCACTTAATTAACAGTTGATACATTATCAATGGCACACCCGTTTGAGGCAAAAAGAAAAATTGAACCTGACGTGCATCATTTGCTTCCAACTCTTCCTCTCAGCTATCCTAAATTGAAATTTATTACGTTCCCAATATGCGTGTGCAAGAAGGTATAAGTTGGAATAGTAATGAGCTGCTGGCTTCTTTACTCCTCCAACAGCAGGTTCTTCAATTCGAGCCCCTTTTTCTCCATACACGCGTGTAGGGTATGCACCAACTCTGGCTCGTTGATATCGAATTACTTTTTTTTTTATAAGTAAACAAAGTATATTAAATGATGCCGCCAAAAGGGGGCAGAGTCCCGTGTACAAGAGATATACACGGGTCAAACAAGAGACCCAAAGCAAAAAAGGGGAGTGACAGAAAAGAAAAGAGACGGTTGTCCTCCGGCGCCATGTGAGTCATGGGAGTGACAAACATGTCTCGTTAAGGATCTTAAGCTTGCACCTCATTTGCATGTCTCTCTTTCACTTTTAAGTGTTATTAATAATATTCTAATATTATAAAAAACTAAATGGTTCCCCTTTTCCCAGTAATAGGAATAATATCGTCATCAATGTAGCCCCTATCTGGAAGTCTGACCAACAACAGCATTTGATCCTGCCCTTTTGAATTGTTGCCCAACGAGTGGAAAGTAAAGCCATACACCTGATTGAACTCTCTATTAGGAATAATGCTGTAGATTGAGCCTGCCATTCCCTACCTAGCTAGGGCCCGATTAGTGCCGCCATCGGTTGCCATACAACATAAATCACGTCATCTTATTCTTCGTTGAACGTTTTCTTCAAGTGGCTAACACCAATACTTTTGGATGTTTGTGATTCAAATTCTCTTTGTATGTACTAGAGTTGTAAGGGAGAGTGAGAATGAGATCAAATGAATTTATATTAAAAAATCTTGAGGATATATAATAATTTAAAAGGTTAGATCTTCAAAAATTGCTGCTAGCCATCGGCTGTGTGTGTCCCGACAAAGATTTTCCCTATACATGTGTAGAGCACTTTCTTCTTTAGCCAAAGTGCATTTTCATCCGTGAGCAATGATACATCCCCCGAATATTCAAACATCCCCGAATGCATTGGATGTTATACATTTGGGTGAGGTACAAACATTTAAATCATTTTGGAGATGATTTTGGGTAATAGATATTTTTCCCATCCATCCATTAGTATCTAAATCTCATGATATAAATATATAGCGTTTAGTCTATTGCATAATAATCTAAAGGCCCCTTATGTAAAGTTAAAAGTATAAAACAGACTTCACTATATTGATGATAATTCTAATTTTCAGCTACACACTCATCAGCTATAACCAAACTCTTATGTACCCACATGCATCCATACAAACGCATCACTCTGACAAAAACCGTAGTATCGTTCAACAAACATTTGCGTCTACCACGACCGCATATTTTTCAAATCTAAAATAATGGATCCCACTGTATATATTAGTAAACAACAACAGCTAATTTTATTTAGAATAAAAGGATAATTATGTTCACAGACAGGATGAAACATAGGCAATATAATGCATACAAACTAACCAGACCAGTAAAACCCCAAAAGGGGGAAAATAAAACAGAAATAAGAAAATGAGGAATTAGGAAAGAATTAACAACAATGATAAAGGAAATTATATGGAGTTGACCAAAGATATGGGATGGCAGGTATAGCTCTAAAAGTAGAAAATTATCTACTCAATATCTAATAAATTTTTCATAGAAAAAATCATGTGAAAATGTTCAGAACTAATTACCCTGCATTTATTCCTGCTTTCCTAAAATTCAATTAACTATCTAGACATAAAAAATTAATCCCCATCCTAAGAATAATATTGCCATGGGCAGACATTAAAGATAGAAACACTTCTTACATATTTATTTGAAAAGTTCCACAATAAATTCTTACATTACTATCATGCAGTATCAAAATATTATAAAATATACTTTTATAGCTCAACCATCATTGTACCCGTTTGGCAGATCGAGATTAATGGAATCTTAATAGCCAAAAAAAGGTTTTGATGCTATATTAACCCTTGATAGATCATCAATGACAGGCCTGTTTGCGGCAAAACGCTTTTGAGCCTGGCGCGCGTCCTCAGCTTTCAACTCTTCCTCTCTGCTATCCAAAATTTAAATTATTTTAAGTTCCCAATAGACATGTGCAAGAGGGTCTAAGTTGGAGTACGAGCTGCTGGCTTCTTTACTCCAACAGCGAGTGGTTCAATTCTAGCCCCTTTTGCTCCATATGCGTGTGTAGGCTATTTACCAACCTTGGCACGTTGGTATCGATTTACTTGTCGACATTTGTCATTCTATTGGGCAATTAACCTTGGGCTGCTGAAAGAAAAGAGAAATTCATCTTCCAATGTCATGGGAGTCATGGGAGGGACAGACACGTCTCATTAAGGATCTTGGGCTTGCACCTCATTTGCATGTCTCTCTTTCACTTTGAAGTGTTATTAAAAATATTCTAACGTTATATAAAACTAAACGGTTCCCCTTTTCCCAGTAATAAGAAAAATATCACCATCAGTGTAGCCCCTATCCGGAAGTCCTACCAACAACACCATTTGATCCTGCCCTTTTGAATTGTTGCCCAACGAGTGGAAAGTAAAGTCACACTCCTGATTGAACTCTCAATTAGGTATAACGCTATAATTTGACCCCTCTATTCCATACATATATCGGTCTGATTAGCGCTGCCAACGGGTGCCATACAACACAAATCACAACGTCTTATTCTTCGTTGAACTATATTTTTAAGTGGCTAACAGCAACACTTTTGGATGTTTGTGATTCTAATTCTTTTTGTATGTATTGCGGTTAAAAGGGAGAGTGAAATTTAGATCAAATGAATTTATCTTAAGAAATCTTGAGCGTATATAATAATTTAAGAGGTTTGACCTGTGTGGAGCAATTTTATATTTAGCAATAGCGCATTTTCATTCATGACCAATGATACATCCCCCGAATATCGAAACATCCCCTAATGCATTAGAGAGGTACAAGCATTGAAAGAATTTGGGGGATGATTTCGGGATAGAGTTTTTCCCTTTCATCCACAAGTATCTAAATCCCATGATATAAAAGGATAAACTTTAGTCTATTGGAAGCTTTAATGATCTAAAGGCCCCTTATGTAAAGTTAAAACCATAAAACAAACGTTACTATATTGATGATAACTCTAACTTTCACCTACACACTTATTAGCTTTTACCCAAATTCTATCCAACCACATGCACCACATACACACACACAAGCTGTGCCAATAACCCTAGTATCTTCCAACACACATATAAAGGGATAAATAAACAAAATGAGAGTATCGAATTTAGAAAACAGTAAATAACAATCCAATAGACTCTTCCCTAGCAATAAAGATGTAACTCTATTATATTCTCTACAAAAGTCATTAGTGATTTATGACGAGTGATATCAAATTTGATTTTTCATTATGTCTAAAAACCTAATAGAATATGAGTTTAGGTCAACCATTTATTTATTGATAGTTCGATTAAAAAAGTAGTTTGTACTAAATCGTATTGCATATATTCTATTTCATTTTTTAAGTTAAAGCTCAATGTCTAACTAGATATAATCTCTTTATCTCTATCTCTATACATCTCCCTCTGTGTGTGTATATGTGTCATTCATATTTTTCATTTCAGAGGCAAAAATTTGTTAAAATATATGATACTTTTTATATTCTAAATATTTTTAACTACATTATATTAGTTATGAAAGTTGAGTCTGCCGCGACTGCTATGTCAATACTACCATAAAAGAAAGTGAAGTTTGACCTTTTACTTGCGGATATCCATTTACGGGACTTGGATGTATTAACTCTTCCTTGGTTGGCGGTTCACATGTAACTATTATTATGTTAGACCACCTTCAAGGGGAAAGGAAATTTTTTTTGGGCATATTTCAAGCTAGGAAACAAATAGTATTGTCCCCCAACGGGTGGAAAGTAAAGCAACACTCGTGAAATATGCCTTTTGATCATGTATCAATGATAAACAAATAATATAAAAATTTGAACATATTTTATATTATTCAGCATGAAATATCCCTTTTGATCATGCCCTTTCGAATTGTCCCCCAACGGGTGGAAAGTAAAGCAACACTCGTGAGTTCTCAATTAGGTATAACGCTATAGATTGACCCCAATATTCCATACATACATCGGGGGTGATTAGTGCCGCCAACGGGTGCCATAACACAATTAACGGCGTCTTATTCTTCGTTGAAGTTTTTTTTTCTTCAAGTGACTAACACCAACCCTTCCTTTTAAAGTTGCAAGGGAGAGTGAGATTGAGACCGAATGCATTTATATTTTTAAAAAATGACAATGTTTAAGAATTTAAAAGGTATGGCCTTAAAAAATTGAAGCTAGCCCCAACAAAGATTATGCCTTGAAATGTGTGGAGCAATTTTTTATTCATGTTATTGAAATGTATTTCCATTTATGAGCAATGATACATCCCCCATCAACTCTAATTTTCATCTACATACTCATTAGCTTTTACCCAACTTACATCTACTAACATGCATCTATACATAAGCATCACACACACACACACACACACGCACAGATTTCTGCAGGAACCATGGATAAAATACAAAGAAATGAGAGTGGCACATAAAGAATACGGGAAAACAGGAAAAACATAGTGGAGTAGAACTAATGTACCTTTCGCGTTCTCACCATTTCCTCTTCACGAAAACAAGATACCCTAGTTTTTTTTTTTGGGTTGATACAAGATACCCTAGTTCGACTGCCCGTTTTTCCAAGTGTAATCTAGACAAGAGTGCGACTGTTCTTATAACGCACTAGTTTAGACGCTCGCGTATCTTCTGCATGTCTTTTCATTTTTTTTATTTACATATTTCTAACAAGTCACCCCCTATTTATTTACATATTTATAAGGGACATATACCAAATAGTCCCTCGGACATTTTTTAATACCCATTTAGTCCAAACTTTTTTATTTTGCCTTAAAAAGTCATTTGCCACATATTTTGGAGAGGGAGTGCCGCTGGCGCGGACCTCTAAAAATAACAGGATATTGAGTGCTTGAGGGACTAAATGGGTTAAACTAAAAATATGTGTCCTTTTTAAAAAATATATATTTATAGTAGGGACTATTTAATAATTGACCCTATTTATAAACGAATATTCGAAAATTTGAATTCGTTCGGCATTTGAGTCCGAATTTTAAAAATATTTAACATAAAAAATATATATGGATAGTGTGTTAAAAGATCCGAAAAAATAGATACAAATATGGATAGTATATGTATCCGACACGGATAATTTATATCTGAGGCGGAGTATTTATATTTGCAAATATCCATTTTTTCAGATATCCGTATATGTATTATATTTAATAATAATTTATCATTTATATTAGTCATATATAATTATTTATAATATTTATTATATGTAATGTAAAATATAAATACATAATACAAAAATGTTAATCATCACTTTTCACTCATTTAAAAAATAAATAAAGAAGTAACACTTTAAAAAAAATGAATGGATTGAAAAGAAAAAAAGAAAATAATAGAAAAGAACAAAAAGCGAACAAAACAAACACGAACAAAACATTTGACTTAAAACCTTTCTCTTTCATTTTACCCATTTTCCCCTTCTCCCTCATTTTCGGCGCACACCCTCTTCTCCAATACCTTCCCTCTACTGGTAAGTTGATAAGATCCTTCCCCTCTCTCCCTCTCTCATCCCCCCACCACACACAAATCTACAACAATATAGACACACACACACACACACGTATATAGCAACACACACACACACACACACACACACACACAGACGAACACAATAACTGTTAGGGAAAAAAAATTTGATTCTAATTTCTAAGTTGCTGATTATGAAATGGTAGATCAATTTGTGGATTCTAAATAGTTAAGGCTTAATATTTCTTTTGACAGTAATATCGATATTGCATATTAAAAGAGGCAAGTCAATTACAATGAATAAATATTGTAAACGGATACTAATATTATCTGAACTCGGGGAATCCGAGAGGATACAGATATGGATAGTTGTTTTACTATCCGTGCGGATACGGATACGGATACAGATAGTACAACTAGATAGCGAATATGGATATAGATAGCATTGTATTCGCTCCGTATCTGTCAATTTACCACCCCTACTAGTCACCCCCTATACTTTTCATCCGATAATTTGGATCGTATGTGAGGTTTTCTTTAGTTAAATTTGTAACCCTAATAAAAAGAATAAAAAAATGTGTTTCTATATCAACCCCTATTATTAATATATATTCCCTATTTTTGTTAACACCGCATCCATTCAACACACCCAATTGATGGGGTTTATTAAAAGAAATGGGGACAAAAAAATCATTACCTTCTCGACTATTTCAAAAAAAAAAAATACTATACCCTTTACATTCAAAATCAAAACTCATTCCATATACCATTTTTACCCCAATCTCTCGTCGAGCTTTCATTTATCGAATAGTCGCAGTCGAAAGTTAGTGATTCATCAACCACACAGTTATCAATTCGTCGTCGAGTAGTTATCGAAGTGTCTCCATGTATTTATTAATCTGTGACCGAGCATTTATTGATCCGTCGACGAGGGATTTTTGCAAGTTTCTTTGAATTCTATAATTGTTACTCTTCCTATTTGGACTTTACAAGATTACTATTGTGGTTAAGATTCACAATTTGGAATAAGGAACATTTTGTGAATTATTTTTCTAGTTTTACTAATAGAGATTGGTTCTTAATTTCTAATATGTCTTTGATTTTTCTTATATGAGTCCACTGAGAAATACATGTTTTGTACTTGTTTGAAATTACCAATTTAGTTTCTTTGTAATCTAGGTTGAGTAAACAACATGTTGTGTTGGTAATATAATCAAATAACAAATCTTATCGGGGTGTTACAATGGTTACTTTGGTCTTTTTACAGACAACAACTTTCATTACTACGAAATGAATTTTACCGGCATGTTGTGTTGGTAATATAAGTTTTGATTGGTGAAGTCTTTAGTGTATTTTACCAGTATAACTACTAAGTAAAGCTATAAAATACGAAATTAAAAATACAAAAATGCATTATAACATTTAAATAAAATCATACCTATGAAATGAATTCTTTCTTCGAAATTATAGAACTCATTTTTAAGATATTTCTCAAGCTTTCTATCACTCTTTCTTACTATAATTCTCAAGGAATTGGTGTGAGTTTCAAATGAACTTATACGTTTCCAAAACTATTACGGTGTTGACACGTGTCCAATGACTAGCCTTTTTGCAATGGTAATTCAACGCCGAGGTGTCGCGTTCCGGAGTTGTCTTGCAGTGTTAATATCACCAAATGATGACATGTGTTTTAGAATTCTCTCTGAAGACGACATGTGTAAGGTGGAGGTGACCCGCACGTGGTGGAAAGGTGATAAGGGTCATTTCACACATAAAGGGTATTTTAGTAATTTCACACTATATATTTTTAATATTTCTTAGAGGCCTTTGAAAATATTTTATTTACAAAATGGCACTTTTTATATTTTTATTTTAGTCCCTAAAGTTTCATAAAATTATATTTTCTACCCCAAAACTTATTGTTTTCCTTATGATATGTCATAAGACTTCGATTTGATCCAATTTACGGTTGATTCTTCATATTTAAAAATGGGGTTTGTTATATTGATAGCCAATAATACCACATATCGAATAATACAACATTTATAAGATAGTAAGTAACACATGAGTGTAAAAACAAACTATATACATATGAGCATATAAAAGTGGGCTCATTACATCCTACCCCCCTTATAAAAAGTTTGGTCCCCAAACTTGACTCATATTAATTTATAAGCAAGTATGGATATCTCTCCTTTATTTCATCTTCCCGCTCCCACGGTACTTCTTTAATTGAATGATTTCACCATAACTAGTGAAATTATCTTGGTCCGTAATATTTGATCTTTATGGTCCAAAATTTCTACCGGGTGCTCAATGTATGAAAAATCTTCTCTAACTTGAAGAGGTTCGTGACTTAAAATATGTGTTGGATCAGGGACGTATTTCTTTATCATTGATACGTGAAACACATTATGTACACTAGAGACTTCAGGTGGTAAGGCTATTTTATACGCAACAACTCCTATCTTTTCAAGGATTTTAAAAGGTCCTATGTATCTTTGGCTCAACTTCCCTTTCTTCCCGAATCGTATTACTCCCTTTGAAGGTGATACTCGCAAGAACACATAATCTCCTTTTTCAAATTCTAACTGTTGGTGTCGATTGTCAAAATAACTATTTTGACTCCTTTGTGCGATTTGAAGTCAGTCTTGTATCAATTTCACTTTCTTTGTTGTGATCTAAATCAATTCTGGTCCTAACAATTTTCTTTCTCCAACTTCTACCCAACATGCAGGAGAACGACACCTTCGACCATATAGTGCTTCATATAGAGCCATTTGAATACTTGCTTGATAACTATTATTATAGGCAAACTCCACTAATGGAAAATGACCATCCCAATTCCCCTTCAAATCAAGTACACATGCCCTAAGCATATCCTCTAAGCTTTGAATGGTTCTCTCAGATTGTCCATCTATTTGAGGATGAAAAGTGGTGCTGAAATTCAATTTTGTTTCCATGGCTGCTTGTAGGCTTTTTCAAAAGCGAGAAATGAATCTATGGTCACGATCAGAAATAATTGAAATTGGGGTTCCATGAAGCCTAATAATTTCCTCCACATACAACTTTGCTAACTTTTCTAATGAATGGGTAATCTTAATGGCAAGAAAATGAGCAGATTTAATTAACCTATCAATAATTATCCAAATAGAATCATTACTGTTAACGCAAAAATTCTCCATCTACGAGGACCAATCAGAAAAGGACACATGTCATCCTACGTGGCAATATTCGACACCCAGGAGAGTTGGTCGGCATCCGAGGAGAGTTGGTCGGTACCCGAGGAGTGTTAGTCGGCACCCGAAGAGAGTTGGTAAATACCCGAGGAGAATTAGTCGGCACCCGAGGAGAGTTGGTCGGCACCCGAGGAAAGTTAGTCGGCACCCGAGGAGAGTTGGTCGGCATACCAACCAGGAAGATCAAAGGATAACTATGCATTTAATGTGCATTAATGAAGATGACAGCGCATTTAATGAGCCTTAATGTACATTTATACTGTATTAATAGATGACAACACATAGCATACCAAACAATTCAACAATTAGATTCGTTGAATGTAGACATAAATGTCTACATACAATGAATCTCTTTATCTCCCATCACTATAAATACATGTATCCCTTTAGCCAAAGAGGGGGGGAGATCCAGGGGAGATCCAGGAGATTGGAGGAGATCCAAGAGAACCTAGAAACCCCATACACAAGATACACATTATTTCTCTCTCCACACCTTATGGTGCTATTGTAAACCCCTGGGAATAAAATAACAGTGGACGTAGGCTTTATTCATAGCCGAACCACTTTAAAAATCATTATCTCTCATGTGCTTGATTGAATTGCTTTCATCTATTTATCTGTGATCATAAAAATGGGATTCGGTCCAGTTTTTTGCATCAACAGATTGACGCCGTCTGTGGGAACGTGTTACAAGCGTTGTTCTCCATCAAAAGCTAAGTTTTTATTTTCTCTACGTATAATCAATTATACATACATCTTTTGATTCAATCATGATTTTTATGTTTATATACATAAATTAATTGTCCAATTTTTATCTGCAAAATATTGCATATCATGATTTTAAAATCATAACTGTTAGGTTAATTCTTATTACAAACCTAAAAAATAGTGGATTTCATAAATCATAACTTTTTGCTTGATTCTCAAGTTTCAATTTTATATCATGGAATAAATATTTTAAATGATTACATATACCAATATATATGACGGTGGTAAGATTTGATAATTTTTATTATAAGTTTTGTAAGATCTTTGATGTCTATTCAAATTCCCATCATATTTTTAATCAGGGAATGTGAAAAGGTTAAAGACAATAAAAAAATTTCTCATGGAAATCATGACTCATATCTATTTTCTCTCTCTTCAAGTTTGAGTCTCTTTGCATTCATTTTTATGAACTATATACTTAATGTGGTTCATCTTCCATCTATGTCAATAAAGTCTCATTGACTGATTTTTTATATAAATTTGGTAATAACTTCGATCATTCAGTATATTTTTATCTCTCCAAATAGGGAATATGAAGGGATCAATATAAAAAATAATTTTCTGTCACCTGAAAAATCATTACCCACCTCTTGTAAAAGATGATCAGTAAAACAATCATGACCATATCAAGACTCTGGGCACAAATTTGATATGTTGGCCCCTCGTTCATCACATCACAGGGTTTCTTTGTCGAAATCATACGATCTAGTGGATTAAATGAGTATTCATTTAATTAACATTCTTAATGCTTGGATTTTACATCGAAAGTTATTTTTCTGATCTATTGGTTCGAGATATTTTGGGACATAGCAATCTCATGAAAAATTCATCACCGCGGCTCATATGGCTGTTCGAAATCGTTTACTTACAGTCCCTATTTCTGGTCAGCCATACATATTGTTGGTCGGCATCATCTCGGGCCATCTTTTATTAAAGGGAAGCTTAACCAGGCCATTTTTATTTGTCGAAGAAAAGATGTGAAGATCCATCAGCAACGTTGAAATAATTTTATCCAACTACGAGGTATCTTATTGTAACCAATTGCAGGTCGACGATCATCTACTTCTTGATCGGCGACATCTCAGTCTTGTTCAGAGGGTTCAATTTACTGGTCGGCAACTATCCACCCATACACTTTTTGGTCGGTGACATCTAATGTTATTCGGTGCTGCCAATGCACCATTTTTGTTGATCGGCGAAATTGCTCAGCTGGTCGGGGACCATTTGCTTTTTGGTTGACACCATATATTCTACAACCTGAGATATCCTTAAATGTTGGTTGGTCGGCAACATCCATGTCGTTTGTCGGCAGCAGTAGAATCTTGGGGTATTAAAAAATGCGAAGCACCCCAGATATTTCTTTAAACACGAGTTCAGCTTGGGGACAAATAGGGGGCTTAAGTCCTTTTTAACTTGTGCTCACCCCAAAAATATTTTTAAAACCAAGTGATAAATAATTTTTAAATAGAAACTTATACCTGATTAGTTGTTGGAGATTAAATAACTTTACAAAAAACTCTGCGTCTTATTTATGGCGCATATCTAATAAAAATTTGTCCATCTCACACACATTTGGCACAAAACATATTATTTCATATTTTGAAATTTTTATTGCCTTATGCTGATACACATCACATATTGTTTGGCTGAATAATTATTCTCATGATAATAATTATTTGATCTAGTCTCGACAAGTGCTCGGGAAGCTTATTAAGATTTCATAGGGACGATATTAAATCCCGACGAAAGCTCAGACACAATCTTAAACCTCTGGAAACTATTATTGCTCGACATCAGGCAGTTTTACCTCGACATATCAGCCAACATATATTATTTCATTTTTTGAAATTAATATTTTTATTTCTCAAGCATATACATATCATATATTGATAGGATGAGTAAATTATTCTCATGATTAATCAATTCAGTCTACACATATGGTAGAGCAAAATATTAATTTTTACAGGTACAAGATTCAACGCCGACGAATGCTCGGAAACAATCTGGAAACTATTATCATTTCACTCGGAGATATCGGCTCAAGCACAAATTATTCTATATCTGTTCGGATTCATATTTTATATTTATCTCAGCATGGAGCTCGAAAAATTTCTTCTCTATATATATATTCAGCTCCGAGGAAAAGCTACAATAGTTATTATATTTCACCCCCAACGGATAGTTGGTCGGGACAATTCTTATTTATATTTAGGCCCAGATATCGGCTCAAGCACAAATTATTCTATATATCCCTTGGGATTCATATTCTATATTCATCTCAACATGGAACTCGGCGAGATACTTATTATCATATTCAGCTCCGAGGAGAACTATAACATTTATTATATGTCACCCCCAATGGATAGTTGGTCGGGGTAATTCTTATTTATATGCAGGCCCATCAAAATTCTCGGCCATATTCTTATGTTCTGGAATATCTTATTCTTGTTCGGCATTATATAATTCTACCTCGACAGATCAATGAGGCACTTTATTATTATTCTTTATATCTATTTGGATGCATATTCTATTCTTATTTCAGCATGGAGCTCGACAAATATTTATAATCATATATTCAGCTCTAAGGAGGTCTCCAGCATATATTATTCCCAACAATCTGTTGGTCAGCTCCAAGGATGTCTCCAGCATTTATTATATTCCCAACAATCTGTTGGTCAGCGCTGAGGAGGTCTCCAGCATTTATTATATCTTATTCTATTCCCAACAATCTGTTGGTCAGCTCCGAGGAAGTCTCTATCATTTATTATCAAAAATGTATTCCTAAAAATGCCAACTTATGTTGGTTAGGAAGTAAATGTATTCCTCCGGGAAGTAAAACTTGTATTCCTACGGGAAGTAAAACTTGTATTCCTCTGGGAAGTAAAACTTGTATTCCTCCGGGAAGTAAAACTTGTATTCCTCCGGGAAGTAAAACTTGTATTCCTCCGGAAAGTAAAACTTGTATTCCTCCGGGAAGTAAAACTTGTATTCCTCCGGGAAGTAAAACTTGTATTCCTACGGGAAGTAAAACTACGTATTCCTCTGGGAAGTAAAACTATGTATTCCTCTGGGAAGTAAAACTATGTATTCCTACGGGAAGTAAAGCTATATATCCCTAAAAATGCCAACTTATGTTGGTTAGGAAGTAAATCTATTCCCAAAAATGTCAACTCAGGTTGGTCGGAAATAAGAAGCTGTCAACTACAGTTGGTCGGAAACATTTTATGAGTATATGAAAGCGATCAAGCAAAAAGCATTCAAAGTTCACATTCCACACTTGGGGGCTTCTATTACAGATATATTTGTTCATTCGGTGGCACATTCTTATAACATTATGCAGTCGAGCATCAAATTCAACTCCACAAACTCACACGGTCGGGGCCCCGACCAATCATCATTCAGGAGTTGTTTTTTCTTGCTCAGGAATTATTTTTGATATTGAAGTTCAGGAGGTATATTGAAGTTCAGGAGGCGTATTCAGAAGTTCAGGAGGCGCATTCATAAGTTCATGAGGCATATTCAGGAGTTATTATGCACATACTATTGAAGTTCAGAAGTCAAATTCAGCATCTACAGCACTGAGATCTTTACTACTATTGCCCGACCAACATTGAAGAAGAAGTTGTATGAAAATGTTTCGAAGTCCACCATAAACTTGTACTAATCAGATTGAAGGTTGGGTTCAAAAGCTAGTATGTTAGTCGACAAAGTATTCAGAGGATCATAAATCAGAAGAATCAATCACGTGAAGTTAGCACTCAGTTGCTCGGCACAGGAGGCAGTTGGTCGGCTAGCAAACCAATCAACATACTTGAAGATTATGACAAGCTACAAGCTTCATACTATGGCATGGCTGTATCCAAATTCCAAGGGGTGATACATAGCACACAGAGTTCCTCAAAAGAAAGATTAGCAACCATCGATCAACCTGCATCATATGTCGTCTAGGAGATAATGCACTTTATGTTGAACAAATCAAGAAGGTAGATCAAGAATTTCACGAGCACCGAGCAACACTGCAGAATAAATACTCCATCCTTTCAAGTAAACCATTAAGCATGGAGCATTGGGGGCTTCTGTTAACGCAAAAATTCTCCATCTACGAGGACCAATCAAAAAAGGACACATGTCATCCTACGTGGCAATATTCGACACCCAGGAGAGTTGGTCGGCATCCGAGGAGAGTTGGTCGGCCCTCGAGGAGTGTTAGTCAGCACCCGAGGAGAGTTGGTCAATACCCGAGGAGAATTAGTCGGCACCCAAGGAGAGTTGGTCGGCCCCCGAGGAGAGTTGGTCGGCCCCCGAGGAGAGTGCAGAGTTGGTCGGCACCCGAGGAGAGTTGGTCGGCACCCGAGGAAAGTTAGTCGGCACCCGAGGAGAGTTGGTCGGCATACCAACCAGGAAGATCAAAGGATAACTATGCATTTAATGTGCATTAATGAAGATGACAGTGCATTTAATGAGCCTTAATGTACATTTATACTGTATTAATAGATGACAACACATAGCATACCAAGCAATTCAACAATTATATTCTTTGAATGTAGACATAAATGTCTACATACAATGAATCTCTTTATCTCCCATCACTATAAATACATGTATCCCCTTAGCCAAAGAGGGGGGAGATCCAGGAGATTGGAGGAGATCCAAGAGAACCTAGAAACCCCATACACAAGATACACATCCTTTCTCTCTCTACACCTTATGGTGCTATTGTAAACCCCTGGGAATAAAATAACAGTGGACGTAGGCTTTATTCATAGCCGAACCACTTTAAAAATCTTTGTCTCTCATGTGCTTGATTGAATTGCTGTCATCTATTTATCTGTGATCATTAAAATGGGATTCGGTCTAGTTTTTTGCATCAACAATTACCATTTGAACTCCTCGGTAAACCTGTCACAAAATCTATGGTAATATGCTCCCATTTCCATTCACGGATAGGTAGAGGTTGTAATAATCCTGATGGTTTCTGATGTTCATCTTTTACTTGTTGACAAACCAAACAGTGAGATACAAATTCTTCTATATCCCTTTTTATATTGTTCCACCAAAACACTTCTCGAAGATCTCTGTACATCTTGGTATTTCCAGGATGAAATGTAAATCTCGAGCAATGAGTTTCCTCAAAAAATTTCCTCTTTAGTTAGGCATCACGTGGAACACACACTCTATTTCCAAACTTCAATATATCATCCCATATTGCAAATTCAATTTTCTTCCCTTCAATAACCTCTTCTCTGATCTTCTTCAGTTGTGGGTCATTTAGTTGTGCAATTTTGATACTTTTCATCAACGTGGGTTGTACTTGTAAGGTTGCGATTATTCCTCCTTTGCTATAAATACGTACATCTATTTCCATACTTCTCAAATCCCTTAACAAAGGTTCCTGATTTGTAATAAGACATGCTAAATTTGTTGTAGACTTCCTACTTAAAGCGTCGGCTACTACATTAGCTTTCCCCGGGTGATAGTGAATATTTAAATCATAATCCTTCATCAATTCTAACCACCTACTTTGTCTCTTGTTCAATTATTTCTGAGTAAATATATATTTCAAACTCATATGATCTGTATAAATCTCACAAGTCTCACCATATAAATAGTGTCTCCAAATCATAAGAGCAAAAATTACAACAGCTAATTCTAAGTCATGGGTTGGATAATTATGTTCATGTGGTTTTAATTGTCTCGAGGCATAAGCTACTACTTTTCCATTTTGCATTAGCACACATCCCAAACCATTTTTTGAAGCATCACTATAAATCATCAATCCTCCTGTCCCTAAAGGAATAGTCCAAATTGGGGCATTTACTAATCGATTTTTAAGTTCTTGAAAACTATTCTCAATTTCCTCTGACCATTCATATTTTACCTTCTTTTGTGTTAACCTGGATAGAGGTTTGGCAATGCTAGAAAATCCTTCATCAAATCTTCGATAATAACCTACTAATCCAAGAAAACTACGAATCTCAGTTACATTAGTTGGTCTAGGCCAATCTAGTATAGCCTCGATCTTTTGAGGGTCCACCGACACTCCCTCCTTAGAAATGACATGTCTTAAAAAAGAAACACTAGGCAACCAAAACTTACAGTTCTTTAATTTCTCATATAATTTCTCCTTCCTAAGGATTTGTAATCACTACACCAAATCTGCACTATTGTCAAGGTCATTAACCCTGACAAATCACCCTTATCAAGGTCAATGACCGTGACATTTCGAGGCGAGACAACTTTTTTTGTCACAGTCGTGTCATGGTCATTGACCTTGACATAAAACTCACGTTTTGTGTCACGGTCAATGACCGTGATACGTTTGTCACGGTTATAAACCATGACAAAGTCGTGACCCTTTTAAAAAAAATTGTCACGACCATTGACCGTGACACGTCCGTGACAACTTGGTGTCACGGACGTGTCACGGTCAATGACCGTGATAATTCTGGGCAGAATTTAAAAAAAATCTGTTGGGCAGTATGGCCACTGCCACTGCCCAGCAGTATATTTGTACCTGTTATAGCAACGTCGTACCTGTTCCAAACATCATATATCCAAACAAACTAAAGATAATGCAAATATATATTCATGATGATATAATCCAAATATTCAAAATAGAAATAATATACATGACGATATAATCCAAATATAATTAAAATGGGCAAACTTAAAAATAATGTTACTACATGTCTTGGGTAAATGTGAGGAGGTGAGTAGGCCACACGACATACGAATTGACGCACCCACTAATATACGTCGTACCGTATTGTTCGCGCAACCACAATAGGAAGTTCTCCTTCCCGGGTATGACATGCATGACGAGCACCCTGGACTCCATCTGTTGAAGCGCACGTCCATGAACTATTCCACCCTCGACGATATTCGGTTCCCTCAACCCCCGCCCTATTCGCTGGCCATCAAATATGTCCAATATGAACACGCTCGGCCAACCAAGTGTCGACAATGGTCTGTTGAAGGGCGCCAAATAGGGAAGTGGATCATCGAAGTACGAACGTGTCAGTGATGAAGCAGCGAGGTCCACATACTCGTCATCCTGCGCCTCGTCCTCCCGCACCTCCTCCTCCACCGCCTTCTCCTTCCCTTTCCCTTTCCCTTTCCCTTTACGGTCTCCGCCCAACGTACGCTTCATGAATGCGTACATATCTTGGACCGTCGCCTCCAAATGGGACAGCTTTGCGTCGTGTGAATCCACCGTTCGAGCCAACCCGGTGTCGCTCGTCTCCAATCTGATGATCCTAGATTTGGCCACCCGCGAGCTCACTCCCCTTGTCCTCCCCTTGCGATCAGAGACAAGCACTTGGCTGAGTGCGTCTGTGGACAAAGATGCCTTGTCGGCATCAGACTGCGACTCATGCACTTCCTTAAGCTTTGCCTGAAACGACAAAAAGCACATGATTAGTAAAATAAGTAAACTAAAAAATTATAACGTAATTAACAAAAATTAAACTGTCGGATTACTTACAATCGTGGCCGCGACGCTCGGGGACACCTCCTTGTCCTTCCCCTTCTTCGTCCGAAGAGCCACATAAGTATCGAGCCTATGTGGCTTACCCCCTGGCCCACTCCCTACCCCCTGAAATAAAATAAAGTAAAGTAAAATTAGTATCGGCCCCGCAAAGTAAAATAATGAAGAATAATATATTTTTGTAGTTATAGAAAAATTAAATCTTACCTGCATCCTATGCTCCACCTCGGTGTAAGAGGTCTGGCCGGAGTAGTGCACGTCCGTCTTTTTTGCCCGATTTTCCCTCCCCGATTGGCGAGATGCCAATTGTCGATCCTCGATCTCATTGTCAATGAACTTCTGCCATTGTGCCAATGAGATCGGCTCCTTGGGCGGGACGAATTCACGCCATTGGATAATCGACTCTCTTATTTTCCCAAAGTACCGTGCCCACATATATTTTTTTTCCACGACTTGAGTTGCTCCCTAATCTGCTCCAAGACGGGATCGCGTAGCTTTGGATCCAAGTTGAATTGTTCATGTCCAACAAATACAATGTTAGTTGCGAATAAATATAAATATAAATATAAATATAAATATGAAATTGAAATTGAAATTGAAATTGAAATTGAAATTGAAATTGAAATATTCATATAAATATATTACCTGTAGTGCCGCCCAAACAGCTAACTTGAGCTCATATGGCACCTCCTTCCAACTCATAAACCCCGTGCCGATGACCGTCTTTAGCAGCTCGAGGGATCTCGCTAATAGCTCCGACTTGTTCTCGACGGTAATCCCAAATTTTTCATATTTGGGGAGTCTAGGGGCGGAGGAGCCCTCGCCGCCTCCGCTACCACCGAGCCCAGACGACATCATCATAAACAGCATCATCATCTTCGCCTTAATATCTGAAGGAGACATTTTTGCTGTAAAAAAATGTTATTAGTACATATAAAAAAAAAATGTTAATAGTGCACATACACACACTCCTACCCCACCCCCACCACACACACGCACACATCATGCCACTTTTAAAACTAACCAACCCAACATTTCATCAATTAAACTAACAATTAAAGTATACAATTATTAATTTACTAATTTACAATGAGGGACAATCCTACTTTCATATGAAATTGGCACTAATTATTAATTTACTTTCATCTAAAACTATACAATTAAAATTACAATTAAAGCTATACAATTTCTTAATTAAAGATATACAATTGTTAAAATTGCCCCTCCACACCCCCCACACCCCACCCCCACCCCCATCCCACCCCTAGCCCCCCTCCCCCGCCATGCACACACGCACACACCTACGCGCACACACACACACACACACACACACACACACCCCACCCCACCCCCCACCACGACCCCCTCCCCCACCCCCTCCCCCCACCACACACACACCCCACCCCCACCCCCACCCCCCACCACGACCCCCTCCCCCACCCCCACCCCCCACCACACACACACCCCACCCCCACCCCCCACTACGACCCCCTCCTCCACCCCCACCCCACCCCCTCCCCTCCCCCCACCACACCCCACCCCCACTACCCCCCTCCCCCACCACACACCACCATACACACACCTACGCACACACACACACACCCCACCCCCACCCCTTCCCCCCACCACGACCGTGACAACTACAGTTATTGTTTATCAATAAAATTATGACATGAGATAATTATAATTGGAGCATAAATTTTATTATCATAATATAATAAATCCAACCAAGTACAGAGATTCTACAAATTAAAGTGAGAATTAAATTTAAGACTTTCTAACAACATGCATGTGTATGGATTCTAACGAAAGTAACTAATGATATTCCTAAAAACTTACAATTGGCAACATTTTGTGAATTTACTAAACTTTATATAATATTATCAAATTCTGTTAAAAAATTATCTAGGGTTTTACCTAATTGAATTAATTTCATGAATAAAATTATTATCAATTTAAATATTTATATAATTAAATTTAACATATGAATTCTAGAACTTTTCTAACATTTACACAATTTTAACTATCACTAGCATTTACACCATTCTAACTATCACTAACATTTACACATATATATACACACATACACATATACATATACACACATATATATACACACATACACATATACATATACACACATATATATACACACATACACATACATATAGAAATGAAAGAGAAAGAGAGGAAAAAAAATATACCTTAGAGAGAGAGAGAGAGGGGGAAAACAAAAAGAGGTGGGAAAAAAAGAAGCCTAGGGCTTTTTTTGCTGCAAAAGTTGTCACGGTCGTATCAAGGTCATTGACCGTGACACAAATCTCGCGTTTTGTGTCACGGTCATTGACCTTGACACGACCGTGACACAAAATTGTCACGGTCATTGACCGTAACATGGCCGTGACAAGTAAATTTATCACGACCTTGTCACGGTCAAAGACCGTGACAATTTTGTGTCACGGTCGTGTCAAGGTCAATGACCTTGACAAGGGTGGCCGGCTGAAAGGTGACAATTTGGCCATTTTGGTGTAGTGAATACTATCTCTAAATGCTTCTCGTGTTCTTCAATACTCTTGGAATAAATAAGGATGTCATCAATGAAAACAACCACACATTGATCCAAATATTTCCTAAACACTCTATTCATCATATCCATAAAAACAACTGGTGCATTAGTAAGTCCAAATGACATCACAAGAAATTCATAGTGACCATATCTAGTACGAAAAGTTGATTTTGAAATATCATCTTCCTTATTTTTCAGTTGGTGATGGCTTGACCTAAGGTCAATCTTAGAAAATACTTGCTCACCTTGTAGTTGGTCAAACAAATCATCTATACGAGGTAGGGGGTATTTATTCTTAATGGTTACCTTGTTTGATTTATAATAATCTATACATAACCTCATCGTCCCATGCTTCTTTTTAACAAATAACACTAGAGCACCCCAAGGGGATATACTTGGTCTAATAAAACCCTTGTCTAACAAATCTTGTAATTGAACTTCTAATTACCTTAATTCTAAAGGTGCCATGCGATAAGGTGATTTTGAGATTGGTATAGCTCCAGGAATAAGGTCAATCATAAACTCTATTTCTCTACTAGGAGGTAGAATGGATAAATCATCCGAAAAAATATCTTAAAAATGTTTAGCTATAGGGATCTATTATAAACTAGGCTCTTTCATTTGCAAATCAATAATACTTGCAAGAGATCCTTGACATCCTTTCTTAAGAAAATTATAGGCTTGCATTGCAGAGATAGTATATATGGGAGATAGGATGCCAGTTCCTTTATAACTTAATTTTGGTTGGTTAGGAATTGGGAAAGTAACTATCTACTCAAAAAAATCTACATTAGCATGATATGATGCTAACTAATCCATCCCCAAAATGACTACAAAGTCTCTTATGTCTAAAACTATCAAATCGACAAATAGTTTATGACTACTGACATCTATAGGGCAAGATTTATATATTAATGTACTCGTCAATAAATCACCAAAAGGAGTAGAAACGTGTATGTTATGATTCAAGGGTTCAGGAATATTAGGAAAGCGATTAACAAAGCATAAAGACACAAATGAATGGGTAAAACTAGGATCTATTAAAACTTAAAAAAGTTGTGCGCATATATAAAGTATACCTGACACTACTGCATTAGAAGCCTTTGCATCAGAAAGATTAAAAATTCTACCTTGTTTATCATGATCCTTATTGTCATTAAAAGTCTTTGTTGACTCCTTCCCTTTGTTAGGGCAATCTCTCATTTTATATCCCTTATGGCCACACCCAAAGCAATTTCCTGTTTCTAGGTAACATGGTTGGCATCTATCCCTCTATGAATATTACCACATCGTTGGCATCTATCAACATTAAAAGGTTTTTTCAAAAAAGGTCGCCCTATATTGGGTATAGTCCTAAAGGGTTTATTATTGGAGTTCCTTCCTCTTTGTTCCCAAAACTTCCTCTTCCCTTCTCTAATCTGATTATATTCTTCATTGTTCTTCTCAGCTATCGTTGCTCTAGTCACCACGTCAGTATATGATGTCAACTTCAGGATGGAAATTCGACTAAGAATATTCAACCTTAACCCACGTTCAAACTTCTTGGCCTTTAAAACATCTATTATCACAACATGAGGGGAAAACCGGGATAACTCGGTAAACTTCGCCTTGTATTGACTAACCGTCATATTTCCTTGAACTAAACTCATGAACTCGGCTGCTTTTTGGTCTTGTACTATTTTAGGAAAGTATTTCTCATAGAATATCACTAAGAAATCATTCAAACCTATAGGATTATTCCTTTCCTCGTATATTCTCTTAGTAATTCTCCACCAATGTTCGGCTTCACCTTCTAACATAAACGTGTAATACCCCGTATTTTTATGGGTTTTAATTATGAGATTAATTAAATAAAATTGCTTTTAATTATGAGATTAATTAAATTAATTTGGAATAATTAATTGGAAATTAATTCGAATTTAAATAACTAGCGAGACCAGAGTTAGTATTTAAATATGTTGATAATGTTGAATATTGCTGAGTGATTATGGTAATATGTGATTATTGAATTTGTTAAAATTGTTGTGAGTTTAAAGTACGACAGTTTCAGAAATTAAGTTGGGACGATCGTGTCAGTCGTATCACGACCCGATTTCATGGATTTAAAAGTAAATTATTTTTATGTAATCCGTATGATCATTTTGAGTGCATTAACGTGTCCATAAGGGTCGAGATAGTCAGAAAACACTAGCCGGGGATTTAGTTTGGGTCCCGGAGCATTTTAGGCCTAACCGGCTGCCCGGGAGGGTATTTTAGTCATTTTGACTTTTTGAGAAAATATGACCCACGAATTTTATACTTAAATTATCATCCAACACAAGAACTCTTAGGGTTATCACAACCAAAAAGCACCAACGGCAGTTAGAGAGGACGAGAGGAAAGTTTCCATAGGAGAAACCACCCTTAGAGGCTTTTGCACCACCGTCACCACCACCGGATAGATTGGAAAGAGAGGATCATTCCCGTACCATCTACTTCAACGGATTAGAATCTTCATTACCAGGCAAGTGATTTAACTTGCAATAATTTAGTGCATATATTATCCATGTTAGGTTAGAATTGGAGAATAACCTTGAATAATGATAATTGAATGGATTTGAAGAATTAAAATCGTAATCTGGGTAGGATTGCATGTAGTTAAAACTTCTTGCCATATATTAGATACGAAATCATGCTTCATGTGAAAGGAATTACGAAATTTAATCAGGATTTATGATGTTCTTGAAGAAATTTGGAAGAACTAGGTTTAGAGGAATAATTATGACTTTTGATCCAAGAAACTGTTGCTTGAGGATGATTTAATGACTCTAATAATCTTATAAATTTTCTAAACATGTTGGTATGATGATTAGTATACTTAGTTGAGAGTTTTGGATGTTATAATGAAGAATTAGAGGCGTAAAAAGAGGAAACCCGTAAATGTTTAAGAGAATCTGGGAAAATACCTATTTGATTGATCAATCGACCCAAGAATGTCGATCGATCGATCATCGATCGATCGATCCTTTTCGTCGATCGATCGACCCCTCCTCATTTTTGGTAATTATTTTCCCTTAAGGTTAAATAAAATCCCAAGGTCGATGATGATTCTTAGGGTGATTAATTTGATATTGTGGGACTTAGTTAAGGTCAGTAGAGTCTTAGTTATTTCCCGGAAAATTTTATAACTTATGGGATTGAACGTTGTAATTACGAGCGGTTACCGAGTGAGGACGGTTTGAAATATTTCGATTTGGGACTGAAATTGGAATGAAATATAATATAAGGGTATGAATAGTAGCAGAGGGATTTTATATTTGCTGAGATAACATTTGAAAATAATAAGAGACCTAGTAACCTTTTGGGATAGGTTTAGGTACTCAAATTGATACGACGAGAGAGTTGTCAAGTTACATGTATATTTACATAGGATGTTCGGGATAAAATTACTACGTACGAGACTAAATAGATAGAATGTGTATATCTATATTAAAATATAATTTCTTAGATTGTGTGAATTTCTAGTGAATGGATTTCTTATGTGTATTGATGATGTTGGAAATAGCACCACCCTTCAAGGTATTTGTAAGCTCGAATCAGTGATAATAATGGAAGCTCAAGTATACACTAAATATAAGAGATGGGGGTGAGGAGAAGAGGACAAACACCAATATATAAGTGGTTCAGCTAATTACGCCTACGTCCACTGTGCAAGTGAGTGAGTAAGATCACTAGAATAAGGCACTAACGACCATGGATACAATCTCTCAAGCTTTCTCTCTCTACTGTGTAAAATGACAGAGTTTCAGCTAGGGTTGTAATTTTTGACCCTTTTACAAGGTAAAGGATGACCTCTATATATAGTGCTTGTGGGGTGTAATGTACCCCCCCAAGCGTACAATGAGCATGTGCATGAGCATCGAACCAGTATGAGAGTGACACCTGGCTGTTCCCAACTAAGTAATAATGAACTCAATATTCCCTCACGTGGAGGGAATAATTCGGTTATAACAGATTTTTCCACGTGTTCCAAGTTATACAAGAACATGTAAAAGCTTGGCTGTCCTCGGGCAATACCAACTTCGGCCTGGAAGAGGACGAGGTTGGTGAGGTTGGGTAACTGCTCGATCAGAGGTTATCAACGATGATCCTGGCTCAGTAGGAGAGCCGAGGTAAGATAGGTGGATTTGTAATGTCGGTCTGGGCCGAGGTGATGGTGAAGTAGCAGGATGTTGGCTGGTTCCCAATCTAGGATAATAATGATGATTTGAGTAGCCTCTGCTTCCTCGGCTTACACCCAGCCGAGGTTGATGTATGCTGTAGTCGTGAGGTCGGCTCTAGTCGACCTGATGGATTACTATCTTCATGGACCATGAGGACCTCAGTTGTCTCTTGGCTGTGAGGTAACTAGTAACGCGGGCCATGTCCAACCTTACTTAGGACGACATCGTTGATCACTAGTCTAGGGCCCTTATAACCTCGACCATCTTCCAGGACGAGGTTGGTGTCTCTGAGATGTTAGGCACATTTAGGGCATATCAATCACCCCTAGCCCTTAGTTACCTATGCGATCAGGTGCCTAAGGGGTATGTTTATCTGAGGTTGGATTTCTTTTAGTGCCAATATTTTCTTGACAAGTGTCAACTACTGAAGTGGATAGCGTATCTGAAAAGTGTGATGATGTTGGATGTCTTTTAGGCTCCCAAGGTAATAATGGGCCTGGGGACGTGTGCACTCACATTTAAGGGTTTAACCCCCATTTTTCTTCTCTTTCTTACTCATTCCTCTCTTTCTCCCGATCTGGTTATCTCTGCAACTCTCTCTCTCTCTCTACAAGAGCTTGGCTGTTGCGTTTCAAGGGTTTACCTGTATCCATTTCCTCTTCTCCTTCATTTCATGCTTCGACAGGTATTGTCTTCACCCTTCTTTGCCATTTTCAGCCTTAAATTCTTATTTCTTCATTTTTCGTTGAGTTTTTAGGTTTTTCGGCCACTATTTTGCATTTTTTGGTGGCCCTTGTTCTTGAATGTTCTTGATAATTCTTGTTTAAAATCTCAGCTTGATCCTTCATTAGGTTAGGTCAAGTTGTTTGTTTTTAGCTTGAGTCATCAAGTGTAGGGTCGTCTCCATATGCTCAGACCCCTTTATCAACTCTTAGAGGAATTCCCCACTCTTAAGGAGAAAACCATTGATAAAATTAGGCAAATAGAACGAGCCTAAGAGGAAGCTCATGGGGCAGAGGCATTTCCTCCTAGGCCTATATTCCCACCACCACTGAAAGTGGTTTATCCTAAGCCATCTATGCCTATAGAGGTCCCAGTAGAACCCATTCCTATGTCTGAGTCTGAGTCGTCAACCTCAGACCCCATGTCTGTTGATTCTTTTGAAGAGGCCATGGATTATTTCGTCCGAATGGACCAAGCCCCTGACCAAGCCGAGGTTTCCATTCGTGCCTCGTCTCACAAGAGTTCTAGCACATTGCACTCTTCCTCTTACGTTGAAATTCTAGGGCCTAGCGTGGCTGTTCCTCCAATCCTTAAACCTATTCTCCTGTCGGTCGTCACAGGAGCTGAGTTTGCTCAGAGGTTCCCTAGTGGTGCTCCTTCGTCTGCTAAAGCCGATGTTGAACCGGATGAGGATGACGGTAGAGAAAGCAATGTTGACACCTCTGAGGCATCCGAGATAGAGAGCACTGTCAGTGAGGTCGACCTTCTAGCCTTCAGACATCTGTATTCTATAAGTCCTTCCATAAAGCTTAGGAGGCCTCTGAGGGACGAGATGGCTTTCGGCGACCGAGACGATGATATCTTCTTATATGAGCAAATGTTTAAGTTAGGGATTCATCTTCCCATTCATCCCATAATCAGGTCTATATTGTCCTACATCAACTTGGCTCCTTCCCATTTGTAACCCAATGCCTGGAGGGTGATAATTGGAGCTATAGTCTTATGGAGGGCATTCCATCATTCAGACTTTCCCGTCTAGGTCTTCACAGGGTGCTACATCCCCTCATATGCTAGGAATTATTAGAGTTACTACCATTTTTTTAGCTCAGAAGTCAAATACAAAGATGTTGCAGGTTACCCAAACCTCGAAGCATAATTGGAAACCACGCTACTTTTTTGTGTCAGGGCTATGGGAGTTTGGTCCCTGTGCCCCCTCTTCCTCCTAAAAGCCGAGAATACCCCTGAGATGGGGAAAGGTGACAATGGCTGCTAGGGCCGACCCTAGGCTAAGCCAAAATAATATTCAGAAGGTCAAAGACCTTCAGAATCAGGGAGAGCATAGTCTGCTAGTCAAGTACGAGCATTTGATGACTCCATACTATCTCTCTGAAACTGGCCTTGGGGGGAGTCCTCTGACCGAGCTCCGTAAGTTGCTTTATTATTTCAACAAGTTATACCTCTGAATTTATGTATCTCTGATTTTCTAACTCAGACCTTTTTGTTTGCAGAACGCCCAAAAGGGATTTTCGACGACCTCTGGGAGATGGCAGCCCCTAGTCTCACGAAGCTTGTAAAGAAAGCATGTCTAAATGCGCCTCCTCCCCCTCCAACTACCTCAAGGGATGAAGCCTCCAAGAAGAGTAAACCTGCTGACCCTGCCCCTACGGATCAGAGGCAGAAGAAGAAGGGTTCACAAGGGGATCATTCCATCCCCATCTCCTCTGAGGATGTATTAATTGCTCATCTGGAGCAACTGAAGATTGTTGATAGCCTTATCGGCCAAAGTCAAAAGGCTATGGACGCTATCGGCTCTGTTATAACCGACTCCGATAAACTCTTCTGTCCTTCAATGGACACCCCTATGTTGGCCGAGTTTGGTCTCCATCGATCCATCCAAGTAATACTCTTTTCTTTTGCTTTTTCTAAGTAAGTGTAAGCTCGTCTTTGAATTTTAAATTCTTGAACTGACATCTCTGCATATGTTATGCAGGGGCTCCTCTCCTTGCACCACTTTGTGGACTGGACTCTGAGGAAACTTCCTCTGATCGAGAAGGGCAAAGAGGCACAAAAGACCGAGGCTGCCTTAAATGCTGAAGTGGAGCGTCTGAAGGCTTCTTTAGAGAAGTCTGAAGATAAGGTCAAGCAACTGGAGAAGGATATGGGCAAGCTCCAAAAGGACCATACCTCTGCTCTAAAGACGTAGGCTGACTCTCTCCAGCACAAGGTTGACGTTGCTGTGAAGGCTGCCTTGGATGATGCCTCTGAGAAGATCTTGGAGGAGTATAAGGTCTATGATGAATTTGTCATCTTCGACTTCGAGTACCTCGAAAGGGGTGTAAAGGCCACTGACAAATGGGCTGCCATGAAGGAGAAGGAATCAGGGAGCCTTGCAGCCTCTGACTTCATTGTTTTGGATTATGCCGATCCTCAGTTTGCTCAGGCCTTGCAAGAGGTAGAGGAGGAGGGAGGTGACACACCTACCTAGACTGCCCCCAAGATGACACCAGGACTGAAGATGTTGGTGCTCAGGATAACGAGGTGGAAGTGACCACCCTCGGCCAGGGACATGGGGGATTGGAAACTAACCCTGAGGCTGCAGACACTTGACCACCTTATGAAGCTTTTTGTAATTTTTAATTTCCATTTCAAACTGTAACCTCTGATAACAAACTCTGTTACCTTGTGGCTTGTAATTCTTAACTTTATTCTATGTCAACCTCTGAAGGGGACGTTATTTCTTTATTTTCTGAATTATCTGTAAATGACATAGTCCATTATTTTATGTCATGCAATGTGTTTGTGCTAAGGCCTGAAGCCTCCATATAATGTTTTCATAAGCCCCATAAATAAAATATTCACCAAATTAAAGATGGTAAGGTCCGAGGTCATCAATTAAGATGTTATCCTCATAAAATATTCACCAAATTAATGATGTTAAGGTCTGAGGTCATCAACTAAGATGTTACCCTCATAAATATTGACCAAGTTAATGATGTTATGGTCTGAGGTCATCCACTAAGATGTTACCCTCATAAAATATTCACCAAATTAATGATGTTCAAGATCTGAGGTCATCAACTAAGATGTTAGCCTCATAAAATATTCACCAAATTAATAATGATCAAGGTCTGAGGTCATCAACTAAGATGTTACCCTCATAAACTATTCACCAAATTAATGATGTTAAGGTCTGAGGTCATCCAATCATGATGTCTCACCTCAAACCTTGTCACCAAATTACGATGTTATAAGGTCTGAGGTCATCAACTAAGATGTTATCCTTATAAAATATTCACCAAATTAATGATATTAAGGTCTGAGGTCATCAACTAAGATGTTACCCTCATAAATATTCACCAAGTTAATGATGTTATGGTCTAAGGTCATCCACTAAGATGTAACCCTCATAAAATATTCACCAAATTAATGATGTTCAAGGTCTGAGGTCATCAACTAAGATATTACCCTCATAAAATATTCACCAAATTAATGATGTTCAAGGTCTGAGGTCATCAAATAAGATGTTACCCTCATAAACTATTCACCAAATTACTGATGTTAAGGTCTGAGGTTATCCAATCATGATGTCTCACCTCAAACCTTGTCACCAAATTATGATGTTATAAGGTCTGAGGTCATCAACTAAGATGTTATCCTCATAAAATATTCACTAAATTAATGATGTTATGGTCTGAGGTCATCCACTAAGATGTTACCCTCATAAAATATTCACCAAATTAATGATGTTCAAGGTCTGAGGTCATCAACTAAGATGTCACCCTCATAAACTATTCACTAAATTAATGATGTTAAGGTCTGAGGTCATCCAATCATGATGTCTCACCTCAGACCTTGTCACAAAATTATGATGTTATAAGGTCTGAGGTCATCAACTAAGATGTTATCCTCATAAAATATTCACCAAGTTAATGATGTTATGGTCTGAGGTCATCCACTAAGATGTTACCCTTATAAAATATTCACCAAATTAATGATGATAAGGTCTGAGGTCATCAACTAAGATGTTATCCTCGTAAAATATTCACCAAATTAATGATGTTAAGGTCTGAGGTCATCCAATCATGATATCTCAGCTCAGACCTTATCACCAAATTATGATGTTATAAGGTCTGAGGTCATCTAATCATGATGTCTCACCTCAGACCTTGTCACCAAATTATGATGTTATAAGGTCTGAGGTCATTAACTAAGATGTTATCCCCATAAATTCTACCACTAGAGTATAATGAACCAAGAATTGACACGAGAACCGATTTTCTCATTAATAATCTCTTCATAAGATGATACATTTTACATAGAAACTCTTGCAACATTATATGTAATACTTTTTTAGATGATCAGCATTCCAAGGATTAGAAAAAGGTTCCCCTTCAAGGTTTTCTAGCCTATAGGTCCCGGGCACAACCTCCTCAACCACTTTGTAAGGACCATGCCAATTCGGGTGAAGCTTGTTTGCCTTCTGTAACGTCTTCTTCAGCATTAGGTCTCCCACAACTATGGGTCTTGATTTTACCCTTTGAGTGTAGAACTTTGTTGTTCTCTGCTGGTAAGCTACCTGCCTGATTTCTGCGTCTTCCCTTCTCTCTTCGATCCAATCGAGGTCAAGTCTTCTCTCCTCCCCATTTTTCTCAGGGTCATGGGTCTGAACCCTATGAGTAGGAAGTCCTACTTTTGTTGGTATAACGACCTCCAAACCATGTGCTAACATAAATGGGGTCTCCCCCGTTGGTGTCCGCCGTTGTTCTGTAGGCCCGTAACACAACATAAACCTCTTCAGTCCATCTTTTCTTAGATTCTTCTAACCTCTTCTTGATCCCGTTAAAGATCATTCTGTTTGTGACTTCTGTCTGACCATTTGCATGAGGTCAGCCAGCAGAAGAGAAAAATTGCTTTATCCCAACTCTTTCGCTATATTTTTCCAAGGAAGAATTCTTGAACTGGGATCCGTTGTCTGAGATGAGGGTGTCTGGGAGGCCATGTCTGCATATGATGTTCTTCCAAATAAATTAGAAGGTCTTCTACTCTGTAATCGTGATCATTGGCTCGACCTCTACCCATTTGGAGAAGTAATTAATGGCGACTATTAGGAATCAGTAGTTATTTGCAGCTCTTGGAAGGGGACCCACTAAGTCAATTCCCCATACTGCGAATGGCCAAGGGAACTGATTGATGTCATAGGATGATGAGGTTGATGGGGGATAGTGGAGAATCTCTGACATTTGTCGCACCTCTTCACATAGCCTGCATCATCCTTGGCCAAGGTCAGCCACCAGTATCCTTGCGTAATAATCCTCTTAGCCAAAGGTCTTCCTCTTATATGACTGGAGCAAGAACCCTCGTGTACCTCTTGTAGGACGTGGGGAACTTCTGTGGGATGAACACATCTGAGGAGAGGTAATATGAATCCCTTCTTATATAGGACGTCTCATACTATTGAGAACTTTGCATCTCTATACCTCAGTTTCCTTCTCTCTAGTTTTTATTCTGACAATTCTCCCTCTCTGATATATCTGATAAGGGGGTCCATCCATGAGTCCCCTAGGTTCAAATTGAGGAAGGGGTTACTATCCTCTTCTTCTTCAATGGTCGCCTTGGGCAAGATCTCAACTGGGACTGTCCTTCTGATGTATGTCCTTGTCACCAAAGCTAACCTTACTAATGCATCTGCGTGGTTGTTATTTTGCCGAGGTATTATCTTCATCTTTACCTCTTCAAAATCTTTGAGTATCAATCTCACCCTCTTCAGGTATTTGACCATCCTTTCATCCTTGGCCTCATAAACCCCCAACACACTTTATTGATAACTAACCTTGAGTCACTATGAAGCAGTAGTCATCTTACCCTAAGGGTCTTTGCCAATGAGAGGCCTTCTATCATGGCCTCATATTCTGACTCGTTGTTTGATGCCTTGAAGTTAAACCTTAGGGCATATTTAACGTTAACACCATCCGGAGCTAAAAGTATTAGCCCCGCATCGCTTCCGCTTTCATAAGAAGACCCGTTAATAAAGAGGTTCCAGATGTCTTATCTGATGAGAAGCTCCCTTCTGACATGACTCTATGCTTGGAGAGGTACCAGTCTTCCTCATTCTCGGCTATTCTGTTTCTGGTTTTCTTGGATACGACCTCTTCAAAATCTCGAAAGACATTACTGTTTTACCGCTCTGCGGTCTCTAGGTCATTCTTAACCTCGGACTCTTCTCATGTGAACTCGACGATAAAATCTACAAGTGCCTGACCTTTGATGGCCACTCTAGGGTGATAAGTAAGGTCATACTCTCCCAACTCAATGGCCCATGTCATCAATCTACTCGACTTCTCAGGTTTGTGGAAGACCTGTTTTAGTGGGGAGTCTGTGAGGATGACCATGAAATGGGCCTGAAAGTAGGGCTTCATCTTCCTAGAAGCATGTATCAAGGTGTAGGCTAACTTTTCCATCCGAGGATAATTCTGTTCAGACCCCTGAAGGGCCTTACTGTTGAAGTATAAAGGCCTTTGGACCCCAACGTCTTCTCGTACTATGGCTGCACTTATAGCTGATTCAGAGACTGCTAGATAAACAAGTAACTTCTCTCCCACTATGGGCTGAGATAAGAGCAAAGGAGACCCGAGGTAGGATTTGAGCTGGTTAAAAGTCTCATCACACTCTTTATCCCACTCGAAGGCCTTTCTAAGCTCCTTAAAGAACATAAAACCCTTATCTATCGCTCTGAAAATAAATCTGTTGAGTGCATCTACTCTTCCAGTGAGCCTATGAACGTCTTTGATACTCCTTGGAGTCTTCATGTCCAGCAAAGCCTTGATTTTCTCAAGGTTTACCTCTATTCCTCTCTAATTGACAATGAATCTGAGGAATTTCCCAGCTCCTACCCCGAAGACATATTTTGCGGGATTAAGTTTCATTCTGTATAAGTCCATGGCATCGAAGGTCTTTTCGAGGTCTGTCACGTGAGTGCAGGCCTTTAAGCTCTACATTAACATATCGTCTACGTACACCTCCATAGTCTTGCCTATTTGATTTTTGAACATCTTATTCACAAGATGTTGGTACGTCGCTCCCGCATTTTTCAAGCCGAAGGGCATAACCTTGTAGCAATATGTCCCTTTGTCCATGATGAAGGCTGTCTTTTTTGAGTCTTCGGCGTCCACGAAGATCTGGTTGTAGCCTGAATACGCGTCCATAAAGCTCATGAGCTCATGCCCTGCAGTGGTATATACCATCTGGTTGATCCGAGGCAAGGAATAGCTATCTTTTGGGCAAGACTTGTTCAGGTCGGTGAAGTCTACGCACATCCTCCATTTCCCATTGGCTTTGGGCACTATAACTGCATTTGACGACCACTTTGAATATATGACTTCCCTTATAAACTCGGCCTCTTCCAACTTTCTGACTTCTTCCCGGATGACGTCGTACTTCTCCCTGGACTAAACTCTTCGTCTCTATTTGATTGGCCTAGCATCCTTAGTCACGTTGAGTTTATGGCAGATAACCTGAGGGTCGATGCCAGGAATGTTCGCGTGGCTCCAAGCGAAGACACTCTGCCTCTTCTTCAAGAAACTTATCAGCTCTTCCTTGATCTCTGCTTTTAAGGCTTTGGTGACCTGGACGGTTTTTTCCGGTTCGTCCTCATTGAGGATGATGGATTCTACCTTTTTCGCGGCCTCTCCTTTCTTCAACGTTGTTTCATCTCTGGGGTCAAGTGTATCAATGTTATATGTGGTAGTTGGTCTCTTATGGGCCTCTCTCTCTTCGGCTGAGTTGAAGTATCATTCCCGTGCTATGGTCTGGTCACCCTGCACTTCCCCTACCCCATAGGGGTTTAGGAATTTTAGCATCTGGTGGATCGTCGACGGTACGACTTTAAACTCCTTAAGGGCCACTCTTCCTATGATGAGGTTGTAGGTCGAGAAGACATTTTTATCCATAACAAAAAATTGATTTTTCGAGTCAAACTCTTAGGCCACTCATCACCCATTTGCACGTCCATCTCATACATACCCAATGAATGGAATTTTTCACCGCTGAATCCCATTAACGGATGATGATAGGGTACCAGCCTTGCTCTACTGAGGCCAAGGCTCTTGAAGCAGGGCTAGAACATCACATCCGCTGAACTTCCTCCATCTACGAGGATTCTCTGTACCTTTCACCCATGCACCCTTGTTGTGATTACTAAAGGGTCATCATGCGGAGCTAGGATGCCTTTGAAGTCGAGCTGGGAGAACCTAACTATAAGACTGTCTATATCCACCTTCTTTCTCTTCTGATTAGTTTCGAAAGACGGCAAATTTACCACTTCTGGCTTGGCTACTGACTTGGCCTCCGCCACATGAGCTTTTCGGTCAGCCATTTCAAAACCACCCCTGCAAGTCCTCCGCATATGGTGTTAACACCAAAGGAGATCATACCAACCCTCTTCACTGGAGTGTTGTCATATTTTGGTGAAAGGTCTGAATCGTCTTTATTATCGCCATCCGAGTCATCGTCTCTTCTTGCTGGGGTATCGTCACGACATCTGTGGTTTCTCTTCTTTTTTGGGTCATGTCTTCCCCTCTTAGGAGCCTTTCCATCAATGTACTTCCTCAACTTACCGTATTTCAACATCTTCTCAATCTCATCTTTTAAGGTGAAGCACTTATCCGTAACATGGCCATGGTCTTGGTGGAACTTGCACCACAAGTTCTTGTTTCTCTTATATAGAGGAGCCTTTAGCTTCGCTGGCCATCTCAGCGACCAGTCATTCTTGAACTAATTGAGGATGTGTTCACAGCTCACAGTTAGAGGGGTATAGTGTGCGAACTTATCGTCGGCTGATCTCTTCTTTACATCCTTCTTTCTTTGGAACTTACCGCTGCTACCTACATTCCCATCCTTGTATGTTGTAGACATGGCCTCTTCAGCGTTTATGACCCTGCCCCCAGTTGCCAACAGCTCTGCCATGGACTTGGGAGGGTCTTCCGCAAGTTTCCACAACAACTTCCCTTTCTGCAGACCTCCTATGAGGGCGATCATGGCGATATTCTCTTCGTAGTCTTCAACCTCAAGTTTCTCTTTGTTGAATCTGGCAATGTAGTCTCTTAGGCTCTCGTTCTTACCTTGTGTGACATACAACAAATGGGTTGTCTTATTTTTAGGTCTTACCCCAAAACGGAAGTTGTGAATGAATCGTTTAGCCAAACCCTTAAAGTTTTCTATTGAGTTCTTCAGAAGAGAGGTCAACCAGATGTGTACGGCTTCGATCAAAGTCCCAAAGAAGTCCCGGCATTTCATATCATCTGGTATTGAGTATATATCTACCGCAGACTGGTACATCTGAATATGATGTATAGGGTTGGTGCTACCATCATACTTGGGAGACACTGTAGGTGGCTTGAACTTGGCTGGGGTAGGGAAGCTCACTATCTTAGCCACGAACGGGGAGCCTTCTGAGAAACCTCTTTGTAGTGGATCCTGACATTTGATGAGGTATCCTATCTTGTCCTCAAGGCATTGGATGGAGTCATTCCATGGTCTTGCAACGTCGCCCTGGCCGAGGTTGTCCCCAACCACCTCCAAGGGGTGGACTGACGGTTCCCCAGCCCCAGCGCAACGTCGGCTATTGACCTCTTCCTGGTCCCTGCCTCGTCTTGTGTTAGGTTGGCCTTGATGAGTCCGACGTTGTCCCTCTTCCCTTTGTGAGCCGGCTACACTCCTCGACCTAGATAGCCTATATCGTAGGTTATTTAATGGGCCGAGACTTTCAAAGGCCCACCCTCTGCTTAATCGATCAAAAGCTGACCCTCTTTGTTGGGCTTCTTCACCTTTTCTGCCTCCACAACCTCGGCTCTGCTGGATAGGACGTACTGTGTTATTTAAAACCTCATATGGCTCCCAATAATCTTTTGGGGAATCTTCTGCCTCCAAATCATCATATATATCCTCATGACGAGGGTATCCTTGCCTCTCTAAATGCAAACGTCTAGGGTCAACAACGTCCCTCCTCCACTGAGGCGTAGGTTGGTCTTTTTGCAGTGCCTAGTGTGGTCCCCTGGCATCAGGATGGGGCTGAACAGCCGCTGGATTAATCATCTTTGGTGAGACCCCAGGTGGTCTCATCATATTTTGACTGAGTTGTGCAAATTGCTCCTTCATTGCTTGTTGCGTTGCAGCCAAAGACTTCAAGGCAGCTGCCACTTTCGCCATTTCGGACTAAGGCGGTGCCTGGATGGAACTAGGCCCTCCAACACCGGGCGTTGGAAGAGGTGGCAGTAATTCCAGCGTCATGTGTTAACATTAAAGATATTGTACAGTAAATGAGCTTTATACCTTAATGGACCTCCTTCAATGGTGAAACAGCTCCACACAAGGGGTGAGGCCTGGTTCACCACCAGAGTCTTCGGTGAGGTTAAGCACAAAATGAGGAAAAGATAGCTTCTCGTTCCCACAGACGGCGCCAAAATGATGATACTGGAAATAACACCACCCTTCAAGGTGTTTATAAGCTCGAATAAGTGATAACAATTGCGCTCAAGTATACACTAAATATAAGAGATGGGGGTGAGGAGAAGAGGATGAACACCAATATATAAGTGGTTCAGCCAATTACGCCTACGTCAATTGTGCAAGTGAGTGAGTAAGATCACTAGAATAAGACACTAACGGCCATGTATACAATATCTCAAGCTTTCTCTCTCTACTGTGTAAAATGATAGAGTTTCAGCTAAGGCTGTAATTTTTGACCCTTTTACAAGGTAGATGATGACCTCTATATATAGTGCTTGGGGGGTATAATGTACCCCCCAAGCGTACAATGAGCATGTACATGAGCATCGAACCAGTATGAGAGTGACACCTGGCTGTTCCCAATTAAGTAATGATGACCTCAATATTCCCTCACGTGGAGGGAATAATTCAGTTATAACAGATTTGTCCATGTGCTCCAAGTTATACATGAACGTGTAGAAGCTCGGCTGTCCTCGGGCAATACCAACCTCGGCCTGGAAGAGGACGAGGTTGGTGAGGTCGAACAACTGCTCGATCAGAGGTTATCAACGATGATCCTGGCTCAGTAGGAGAGCCGAGGTAAGACAGGTGGAGTTGTAATGTCGGCCTGTGCCGAGGTGATGGTGAAGTAGCAGGATGTCGGCTGGTTCCCAGTCGAGGATAATACTGATGATTTGAGTAGCCTCTGCTTCCTCGGCTTACACCCAACCGAGGTTGAGGTATGATGTAGTCGTGAGGTCGGCTCCAACCGACCTGATGGATTACTATCTGCATGGACCATGAGGACCTCAACTGTCACTTGGCTATGAGGCAACTAGTAACGTCGGCCATGGCCGACCTTACTTAGGACGACACCGCTGATCGCCAATCTAGGGCCCTTCTAACCTCGGCCATCTTCCAGGCCAAGGTTGGTGTCTCTGAGCTTTTAGGCACATTTAGGGCATAACATGTATGACATACCTACCATACATGCTATCACGGGAGGTTAGTTTTTTTTAAAAGGACCCTCTTATCCTTGTGTACCTTCGGGGGGATTTAGACTGGTACCTTATGGACATAGGACTGTGAATGACTTATTTGTGAGTTGATAAGTTAGCTGACCACGGGAGCATACGTATTTGCGTGACCCATGGGTATGTGAACTATGTTCGCCTCCAATATGTGTGATTTGTATTCTGACAGTTCCTGAGTGGTTCAGAACACATGAACTTTACCTACGTGATGTACATGGATTTGATAGCAGAGTATGCATGCACCGCAGCTTAGCCTAGGAGTGCCTTATATGTATATATGTACTGAGAGTGATTTATTTATATACTTGTGACTGGTTCATTGTTGCTAAGTAGATGTGAATAACTACGATATTTGAATGGGCTAAGAATGTGAGAACTTAATTAACAGTTGAGGTAAGTAATTTAATGAATGTGAATATGGATTATGAATATAACTTGTTTGGGTGTTACGAGAATATACTCTATGTTAGAATGTGAAAGCAGGAGTGGTACAGACTAGTTGGTTAGCGACATAACTAGGATGGGTTAAGGGAATATGTTAGGCGTGGACATTAGTTAAGAGGTGAGAAACTCATGTGAGAGTACGCAACTAACATTTTTATAATATGTGTTGTTTAATTGTAATTTAAACACTTGCTAAAGTTTTAAACTGTTTTCACCTCGGGCTCTGACCCATTTTCCTCCAAATCTATTTTGTTTTGTAAAAATATTTTTAGGTTCCTAGCCACAGGGACGCTAACTATAGGAGTTTCATTACATTGGCGTGCTGTAGCTGTTGTGGAAGTTACAGGGTCTCGGTATTAGATGCCTCCACATTTTGTATTTGATTATACTCAGGATTACTCATCTGGTAGGGCATGTCGCCCATTTCCATTTAGAGATAACATTCTCAGACTTTCAGTTTTATTTCAGATGTTGGTTTAATTATTCAAACTCTTGTATCGGTACTTTATTTACTTTAGCATTATTATTATTGGAGTGTTTACTTCAGACTCAGTTGATTTCATTTCGTTGATTATTCATATGAGATAGTTTATACGATTGATGGGTAAAGATTTAATTCTTGGTTATTTGTTAACTTGATTAATAAAATTTGGCATCCCTCTTTTTAAATATTAGGTGGCTAGTAATAAATTAATTTTTTTCGACAGTGATGCTACAACTGAACCAACTTGATATTCTGTATTAATTTCATAAAGGAGTATCTACCCGGTAATTAATTAGTCAGGGTGTCACAAAACGTTCGAAATGAAACTCTTTGTTCATTAGTACACTTAAGAACATCGAATATCTTTTCTAATTGCATCACCCAACTTTCTGCTTGAGTGGAGTTAGGAGTACCTTTAAAAGATGGAGGAATCAACTTCTTAAACTGTTTAATAGTACATTTACTTAGTTTAGGATTCCTTGGTACTCCATTATTTACCTGATAGTCCACAATATTTGCTATACTTTCGATCGCCTTGTATGAACCTTCCAGTCCTTCAATACTTGAATCACTAGTTCCCATAAATGATCTTCTCTTGGTCATTTTCTATAGTCATGGCAAAATGTAAGATCTACTATACTATATCAATATTGAAAACGAAAAGACCAATTATAAATAATATAACACATAGGGAGGGTTATCACATAATTTAGATATTTAATACTATATCCTAAGGATGAAAACATGAAATATATAACGTTCAAAACCTATGTTCAGTAGTCTATGGGTTCATAACCTATGCTCGGATACCACCTCTGTCACGACCCCAACCCAATAGTAGTAGGTAATGAGTGTCTTGACATCCCACCAAGGCATTCAATGTTATGGACTTAAAATATTTCTTAAAATAAATGCAACGAAAATACATTCACATGGACATGAATCGTAAACTATTGAAAAAAATGGAATTACGTCATCAGAGCTTTCTAAAAGGGAACTTCGTATATATTAAAATATGAACGGATTACAACTTATGCCAAAACTAAAAACTTATTACTAAAGAGCCAAACATGCTCTATCTCCTTAAAACAAACGTTATATTTAAAAGTATAACAAAAGAGATCCCTAAGCTAGATCTTCAACATAGTCCTTCTACACTCCATCCTCCATTCTAATTATTTCCTGAAAAATTGTTATTTATACAACGTCAGCTAAAAGTTGAATAAGATTTAATTTCCCGACATTCCAAGGTTTTCAGAAAATAGATACCTATTCAAGTCAAAAGAGAAGGCATATACATATATGGATAGGAACTTGCAGTAAATAGATATATATTTTGAAATGATAGTGTGCGTATATATATATATATATATATATCACAATTGGATAGCTCAGAATAAGAAGAATGCAACAAATCAAATGTCATATCTTTTTCTTTCAATCATATCATTTTAATGGCCAAGTACACTGTAATACCGTATTCTTCTACCGTATTATACCCCGATAGTTGAGGGTTAATCGAACTAGTTTGTCACAATGCCTTATTTAGGGCACACCAGTGATAACCTAGCTGGGAAGGTCAGTCAGTAAAGAGGTCCCTTAGGACGAATCTCATTTTCAATATTCAATTTCATTTTCAATACTCATTTCAATCAGTATGTCTATATGGAGAGATATAAACATATCACAAATGAATCAATCATCGGTATCATATGCATTTTGAGAATAAAAGCAGTTCACAAAATACATAGTTTTGCATAATATCATATAACTGAAATGTGCAAGAAATGACATAGAGTACTCACCAAAAATAGAGGCTCGAAAATATAGATATTGAGTCTTGGATCACACATTAATTTAATAAATATAATAAAGGTTTAATTACGTATTCTAAATAAAGCCCAATTCTAAATATTGTGTTTTAATCCTAAAATATCTTGCTGAAAAATGTTACTAAAACTATTTTCTCATTTTTTAATATTCATTCATCGTATTTAAAGAATTCAATTCATAGTTCTTCCTAATCAGTCGGTTCCCAGTAGAGATGGAGGGTCACAGGGGCACCACTTAAATACCATCTCATCTAGACAGAACATTTTCGGATTTATTCCCAGTAGAGATGGAGGGTCATAGGGGCACCACTTAAATACCATCTCAACTAGATAGAAATTTCACCGGGACTGACTTTGGAATTACTTAAATGAGATTCCATAATAACGGGAAATTTCTTACAAAAACCATTTTAAAAAGCGTATATATATTTTTCAAACAAGTTGAAATATTTTTAAATAAAATCAATTTAGATTGTTTTCAAATTTTAAGTTTTGATTAGTGAAGTCTTTAGTGTATTTTACCAGCATAACTACTAAGTAAAGCTATAAAATACGAAATTAAAACTACAAAAATGCATTATAACATTTAAATAAATCATACCTACGAAATGAATTCTTTCTTCGAAATTATAGAAATCCTTCTTAAGATATTTCCCAATCTTTCTATCACTCTTTCTTACTATAATTCTCAAGGAATTGGTGTGAGTTTCAAATGAACCCTAAGGCCTTATTTATAGGTTTCCAAAAGTATTACGGTGTTGACACGTGTCTAATGACTAGCCATTTTGCAATGGTGATTCAACGCCGAGGTGTCGCGTTCCGAAGTGGTCTTACAGTGTTAATATCACCAAATGATGACACGTATTTTATCTTTCTCTCTGAAGACGACATGTGTAAGGTGGAGGTGACCAGCACGTTGTGGAAAGGTGATAAGGGTCATTTCACACATGAAGGGTATTTTGGTAATTTCACACTATATTTTTTTCAATATTTTTTAGAGGTCCTTGAAAATATTTTATTTACAAAATGTCTCTTTTTATATTTTTATTCTAGTCCCTAAAGTTTCATAAAATTATATTTTCTACCCCAAAACTTATTATTTTCCTTAAGATATGTCATAAGACTTCGATTTGATCCAATTTACGGTTGATTCTTCATATTTAAAAATGGGGTTTGTTATATTGATATCCAATAATACCACATATCTAATAATACAACATTTATAAGATAGTAAGTAACACATGAGTGTAAAAACAAACTATATACATTTGAGCATATAAAAGTGGGATCATTACATTTATCCTCACGATGATTCATTAGTTATCACTTACAGAGTTCATCATGGCAGTGGTGCAAGGACACTAGTTGATAATGGGAGTTCGACTGATGTACTGTTCTATAACTATTTCCAAATCTTAGGGATAAAAGACAATAAGCTAGAACAATATCATAGACCTCTCATAGGATTTACAGGGAAAAAAGTATACCTATTGGGAACGATCAAGATGGACGTTTTGGTCGGCACCTGGCCGATGAGTAGGAGAGAAATAATTTATTTCTTTGTGTTCGATAGAAATATCCCATCAGCCTACAATATCATCCTAAAAAGAGTTGTAATAAAGAAGTTAGAGGTTGTTCCATCTACAATGCATCAATACATGAAATTTCTAACAAATTATGGAGTCGGCATAGTACATGGAAATCAGAAAGAAGCCAGGGAATGTTATTACACTTCGGTTAACCAACAGGAAATAGAAATAAAGGGCACAACCACTTTCCACATTGATACTCTGGATCCTCACGAGGAGGAGAAGCTGGTGAAGGGTTAAGTTATGTAAGAAATAAAAGTTATTATCCTGGATGATGAAAAACCAGAAAGAACTACCCATATTGGTTTAAGATTGTTTCCCTCTCTCAAACAGGAATTAATTACATTCCTTAGATAAAGGAAAAATGTGTTTGCTTGGAGCCACGAAGATATGCTAGGGATTGACCCAAACTTCATTTTCCATGAGCTTGATATCTACCCACATTCTAAGTCAATCAAGCAAAAACGAAGAGTTTTCAGCGCTAAGAAGAATATGGAAATCCAGAAGGAAGTGGAGAAATTACAGTAAGCATGGTTCATTGAAGATGTCAAGTATTCTAGGTGGTTGGCTAATGTGGTAATAATTAAGAAGAAGAATAAAAAATATTTCATGTGCATAGATTTCACAGACCTCAATAACGCATGTCCAAAAGATCGTTTTACTTTACCAAGGATTGATCGATTGGTCGTTGCTACAACAGGTCATGAGTTACTCAGTTTCATGGATGCTTATTCTTGTTATAATCAGATTAAGATGAAACTTGGAGACAAGGAACACACTTGCTTCATTACCAGTTGAGGAACTTATTATTACAATGTCATGACCTTTGGATTAAAGAACGCTGAAGCAACCTATCAAAGGTTAGTGAATAAGATTTTTGAAGACCAGATTGTCAAAAAACATGGAAGTGTATGTAGATGTTATGCTTACCAAGAGAAAATTTTCTACCGACCACATTACGAACTTAGATCAAATCTTTGATCACCTAAAGAGACAGCAGATGAAGCTCAACCCAACCAAATGTATTTTTGGAGTACAGGAATAAATGTTCCTTGGGTAGACCGTCAATCAAAAGGGAATAGAAGTGAACCCTGATACAATTAAAGCCTTACTGTAAATGTAATCCCTGACCAGCAAAAAAGAGGTTCAATAGCTAACAGGAAGAGTAGATGCATTAAACTGTTTTGTCTCCTGAGCAACTAATAAATGTCTTCCATTCTTTAAGGTTCTTAGAAAGTCCTTCTATTGAAACGATGAATGCGATATGGCCTTCCTGGAGTTAAAGAAGTACTTGGGTTCTCCCCCACTCCTCTCTCAACTATTTTTTGGATAAAACTGTATCGATACTTGGCTATTTTAGAGTCAGCTGTTAGTTCAACACCGACCTAATAAATAGATGAAGGAGTTTAAAGGCAAGTATATTACACTAGCAAGGCATTTCTAGAAATCAAAATTAGATATCTGCACATGGATAAGTTAGCACTAGCTCTCATTGAAGCTTCTAGGAGGATGAGGTCATATTTTCAAACTTACACCATTATTGTCTACATGAATTTTCATTTATGACAAGCATTGCATAAACCTGAGAAGTATGAAAGGTTAATTAGGCAGTTGAATTGTCGAAGTATAAAATTATTTATGAACCTAAAGTTGCAATAAAAGGCCAAGCAGTGGCCGAATTGATAGCCGAATTCACATATGAAAAAGAGCAACATAATCCAAGTGTGCCTGCCAAGCAGACTACTTCAAAAGAGAGCTTAGCTCAAAAGTAAACTGAGATTATGGCCGATCAAGCAGACTCGCTGGATGTTTAATAAAGAATTCAACAGATCAAGAAAATGTTCAAATATGGAGTGTTGGCAAAAGAAGAATTCTTCGATGATACTCCAATCTGGAAGTTAATTTGTAGATGGATCCTTATGTGCTACTGGAAATGGAGTATACCTCATCATCAACACTCCAGATAACTTAGATGTGGAATACGACTTGAGATTCCAATTCAAGGCTTATAACAATGAGACATAATATGAGGCATTGATCACAAGATTAGAACTGTCATCATCATTAGGCGTCGACCAAGTATTGGTATATAGTGATTCTCCGCTCATTGTCATTCAAATGCAACATATTTATGGCGTTAAAGGGGAAACAATGATGAGATGTCATAAAAAATCTATGGAGATTTTTTCTTTGTTCACTTCAGTTTGGATGGTAAGAATTCCTAGGATTGAGAATGTCCGAGCATATGCTCTTGCTCGGCTTGCTTCAGCAACTCAAACAGGACTCAAGCGAATAATCCTAAATAAAATTACTACCCATAGAAGATTTGATGGAATGGAAATCAACATCATCTCTATGGAATTAGGTCCCTCATGGATGGATCCCATTACAGAGTATATTGAAAGAGTAATACTTCCATCCGACTAGAAAGAGTTTAAGAAGATCAGGTATAAAGCAACCACACTACACCAAAATGGGAGATTTGTAGCAGTCACAAATGACCTTTTTAACTATTCTTTACCGTCATAATTTAGGGGGTGACAAAAGAAAAATTATAACTCCTAACAGCAATCACAATTTTTTATAACCCCCAAGGGGGTTATAACAGCAATGACCCCTTCTCATTTGTAACTGTTGTCATCAGTTACGAATAGAATATTTGTGACTGCTGTTAGGAGTCACAAATTAAATATTTGTGACTACTAATAGCACTTACAAAATTGGCAGTAATGTCAAATTTTTAACTGTTATTAGAAGTTATAAATATTATGATATTTTTTAAAAATATCATTATATTTTTGTGTCATTGATAAGGTGAAATACCATGAATATGTAACAAATCTAAAAAAATTAATGTGGACATTTATAAAGTCTAAAAAAATTCGACTATATTTCATTTATATTTCAAACATTACAAATATCCTGTACATATAAAACATGATTAAACTTAAATTAAAATCCAACCAACCCATCTAGGACGCAAAATATAAAATGAAAATCGAAAAAAAATAAACTAAAAAAAATAATTGCACAACACTTAGATGATATGCGGCGCCTCGATATCCATTGCCAACGATCAATGACATACATGGCCTCTTTTGTGTTTATTGTGGGCTCTACAAGACCATGATGACGTGTATCTTCTGCTTCCAACTTGCCAACAGTCATAGTATCTAAAACTTAACCACAACTGTATCAACACTAGAAAATCTCCTTTACTCATCTGATTCTGAAACTTCATTATGGTTAGAACCTTTGAATGGATTATCATCCTTAGATTTTTCTATCAAACCTAATTCACTGTCCATATGTTCAAACTTAGCAACCAAATTACCTAGAATCAGCAAAGAGCAAACAAGTCTCTTCAAGAAGTTGAAAAAGATTGTGTGGAGGAATGAAGTATATCTGAGTGGCTACTTCATTTGTTGAAACTATCAGCCTGTCTATTCTTAACCCAACGTGTTTAGGAAGAAATACAACTACAAAGATACATGTCATTACGGAATAATGTCACCTAGATGTTAATAAAGTATCCTCATTTAATTTCATTAGTCTAAGTAAGAGTTGCAAATTCTTAAGACAATTACCAAATGTAAATTCATCAGTCCACAAACCCGAGGCTGAGAGAGTAGTTACCAAAGAAGGGAGCCCAGGGATGGGAATAACATGTATATTTTTTATTAGGAATAAATTCTTCCCAATTTATCCCTTAATTTATTTACTTTTAGCACCTCGAATAACGTAATCGATTTGACTTTATCTCATAATCTTGCTACTGACTTATCCTAACGAGTACACTGAGTTTCTGGTATTTCATACTAATTTTGCAGGTATTTAATGTCAATAACGAAAGAAAGAACCCAGAAGAATTAAGAAAGAAAAGAAGGAAAGTCAAAAGGGCAAAAGTGTAAATTCTACCGAGAATTCGAATGAGGAACCTAAAAAGAAGTTGAAGATATCACATGCATGAGAACATAGGAAGAAACGACACCTCAATCGGAGTCCCGAAACAAAAGTTATGAGTAGTCAAATTTGGAGAAAAAAGTCAAAGAGGCAGACCGATCCATAGGAAGGCCGGACCGATCCGCAGTGCTACATTCTAGAAGACCCCGGATCGAAAGCAAACCGAAGAGGGATGAAAAATAAATGAATCGGTCCGCCCCGGACCGATCCTCCATAAAAATAAAAGAAGCGGTCTGCATTTCAGGCAGATCGATCCGCAAGGACCCCGGACCGGTCCGGGTGTCAAGTTTTGTAATCTTACCCTTCTCTAATGGGGAGTCCTAGTGCAGCTAAAACTCCTGAAACTTTGTAGGGTATATAAACCCAAGTTTTTATTATTTTTAGGACGGAGAATTAATATAATTTTCCATACTTTTCTATAAAACCCTAGTTTAGAGATAGTTTACAATTTTAATTCCAAGATTGAAGATTATTCAGATTTCTGTGATTCCAAGTGTTATTAATTACTGCTTTTGCTGCTTTGGTAAGATTAGGAGTTACTTTTCTTCAGTCAAATTCCTTTCTACATCATTCTACCAATTTTCCTTAGTTTAATCATGGTTTTCTGCAATTCAAAAATTATTTTCATTACTTTTAGTATGCTAGGCTAGATTTTTTAAGGTCGGGATACATGAACCCAACCTGATGTGATAGTTGCATGTGTATAACATTAATCCTCTGAATTTAGTGATTTGTTACGACCGTATTGCGTAGGAACACGACAATTATAGATCTTTGGATCTCGTTTGCTTCAGGGTAACCGGGATGCTTTAGAATGCAATTCGAGTGTAACTATCGCGATACCGATTTACTCGTCCTCTGATTAAGTATGGTGCGGGCTTGAACCTCATATACGTAATGCTTGGGAGTACTAAATTCTGGGTCTAATTAATCAGTTAAATTTACAATTAGTATTATACCTACAATACATTAGGGTTGGGGGATTGTATTCCCGTCCTGTTTTTCTCATCAGGTAGTTTAAAGTTTCAAATCATTCTTCATCAGTATTTTAGGTAATTTAGTATAATTGCACCTTTTCATAATTTCATACTTGCATCTAGTGTAGTCATTCCACAACCAAATCAATTTTCTTTTTCCTTTAGAGTTAGAGTTAGGATTTCCTTGTCTATCCAACGTCGTCACAATTCCATTGTCCTATTTCCCTGTGGATACTATTCCGACTTACCGGGTTTATTACTAACGCGATAGGCTTGCACTTGAGCGTAGAGAGAACGCACATTAGAGACACTTTCAGAGTCGAGTCAAGTTTTGGCGCCGTTGCCAGGGACTTAGGTAGACTTATGATTAGATCGAGTCAATCTAAAGCTTTGACCAAAAAATTTCGAAAATCCAAAAAACATAAAAAAATTCAAAAAACACAAAAAGATTCATCATCATCTCTCACAAGCTGTTAATGCAAAATTTTGAACTCACTCCCACACCCCATAATACTCCAACTAGTATTCACGAAAATCCAATAGTTGAGTACGACCCCGATAGCCCCCACACTCCTAACTCCCCACAGTTCTGGATTCCACCTCCCACACCGTCACACTCAATCTCAAATAACACTCTGTTTTCTTCTTAGGACACACCTCCGATCACACTTCGAGCACACCAAGTGAGGACACCGAGTCCTTAAGAGAGAGATAAATGTCACAACACGGTAGTGCAGCCGCTGGTGAGGAAGAGGCTTCATACCGCCCGCTGAAAGAAATCTTATTTTCTGAGCGCACTGTCACTCCGGGATGGATTATACTCCCGTATAATGCCGGGAAATTTCGTTTGAAAAATGGGATTATCCAGATGTTACCCAATTACCATGGTATGGATTCTAAAAAGCCATATCTTCACATTAGGGAATTTGAGGACGTGTTCGATACTCTTAATGATCAAACTTACACACAAGAGATGATCCGCCTCAAACTCTTCCCCTTTTCACTAAAAGATAAAGCTAAGACCTATCTATGGTCTTTACCTCCAAGCTCGATTCCATCCTGGAACGAGTTGCAATCTATATTTCTCAAGAAATTCTTCCCACCACATCGAACAATCTCCATAAAGGCTCAAATTCAAACGTTCAGACAATCAGAAAATGAGCTATTTCATCGATTTTACGAGTGTTTCAATGAGTTAGTTACCTCATGCCCCCATCATGGATTTGATATAGTACAAATCATTTCCTTTCTCTATAATGGGCTGAATCTTAACTCCAAGCAACTCGTTGAGACCATGGGTAGTGGCCTGTTTGTCGACTTAAATGCCCACGATGCTGAGTTTCACCTGAGGTATGTCGCCGAGACTAACCAATCCTGGGATACATCTGATCCTAATGATCAACATCGAAATCGTCAAGTGACCACCACTCCAGCGGCGTCCGGGCTATTTCACATAGATAAGAATTCTATGACGGACAGTCGGTTAGATACACTTGAGAAAGGATTTCGAGACCTATGTGAGGTATATGGAAAAGGACCAACTGGGTCCATACCAAACCCCGTGGAGAAGGTGTGTACGATTTGTGAGGCGGTCCATTCAACTAAGGAATTCCCGACTATACCCGCCTACAAAGTGATGCTTCAGGAGCAAGTTAGTGGTATAGGAGGATTTAAGGGTAATATTGATGCACCGCATGGGAATTCTTACAACCCTTCATGGAAAAACAATCCTGGTTTTAGCTATGGGTAACAACATGCTGCGATGAACCCTACTTCACATGTTTCCCCTCCTCCACCACAACACTTTCAACAAGCTCCACACATGCAAGGATATGTGCAAGCACAACCACCTCAAGGAGCATATATCCCACCACCGCGGAGAACTCTCTAGGATACTATGAATCAATTTATCAATAGCCAGACTGCAACCAATGCTAGATATTATCAATTGATTAGCGACATAAACACAAGTCTATCAAAGATACAATCCTCGTTGAGTGTCCAAGAGAAGGGCAAGTTTCCTGCCCAGGGCCAAAGACCTCCCCAAGGTCAAACTAGTGTTAGCTCCATCTCTACTGAACATCAGGAGCAATGTCAAGCTGTGACCACTCTTCGTAGTGGGAGAGTCATTGATTTATCACCTCCCCCACACGACATAATGAAAGACAAGGAGATTTCGCCCGACACGAAAGAGGCCGAAGATGTCCCCTTGAATGAGAGTGACAAAGAAGACACTAGTGAGCCCGAGGTAGTAGTGAAACCACCCTCCGCAGGACCGTTTCCCCAAAGGTTAACTCCTTCCTATAAGGGAAACCCACGTGAGGACGTGCTAGATGTGCTAAAGCAAGTGAAGCTGAACTTACCTTTTCTCGATGCTATTAAGCAAATGCCAGCTTATGCAAAAGTCATCAAAGACTTGTTGATGGTAAAGAGAAAGATGAAGGTAAAGAAGAATATTTTTCTAGCACAGAACGTGATCTCCATTCTACTTAACGATATCCCGCCTAAATTCAAAGATCCCGGTGCACCCACCATTTCCTGCATCATTGGAGAAAACAAAATCGAAAAAGCCTTACTTGATTTGGGAGCAAGTGTCAATATCCTCCCTTACTCCATTTGTAGGCAACTTGATTTGGGCGACCTCAAGCCCACAAGAATCACTCTCCAATTAGCGGATCGAACTATGAAGTTCCCACGAGGTGAAGTTGAAGACGTGATCGTCCAAGTTGACACTTTCTACTTCTCGGTAGATTTTGTCATTTGGGACACATAGCCTTCTTTCGCCTCAAGGAATCATGTTTCTATCATTCTCGGGCACCCATTTTTAGCTATGACTAACGCTATCATCATCACTAGGAATGGGCAGATGCAACTCACTTTTGGTAATATGACCTTAGAGAATAACATCTTCCATATAGCGCAACATACGGGGGAAGAAGATGATCTTCACACGGTGAGCTTCATAAATGAGATAGTAGAGGAGTACTTTGAGGAGAACTATTATGGAGATGCCTTAGGGTCATGTTTATTATTGAGCCACGAGAGTGAGGGGACGTACACTGAATTCGAGAGGGAGGTTGGGGAGTTGAGAGAGTTACTCGATGAGAGAGCGTCGGACGAGGACGCGAGAGATGTAAATTGGATTTTTAGATTCGAGGAGTTACCACCGAGGGATACACGCATGGTTACCTCAAACGAAAAATTTCTAATCCTCGAGTTGAAGAGACTCCCCTCCCATATTAAATATGCTTACCTAGGAGAGGATGAGACATTTCGCATTGTTGTCTCCTCTAGCCTAGACGAAGAGTAGGAGGGCAAATTGTTAAAAATTATGAGAAAGCACCAAAGTGATTTTGGTTGGTGCATTGCTGATTTGAAGGGGATAAGTCCTTTGATTTGCCCTCACAAGATCCATCTCGAAGAGGATGTCAAGCCCTGAAGAGAAATGCAAAGAAGGCTAAATCCCAATATAAAAGAAGTTGTGAGAACCGAAATTACCAAGTTATTGGATTTTGGGATTATCTACCCAATATCAAATAGCAAGTGGGTGAGCACTATTCAAGTCGTCCCGAAGAAGTCGGGCATGACAGTGATTGATAATTCTAAGGGAGATCTAGTTCCCCAGCGTACCACCACCGGGTGGCGCATTTGCATTGATTACCGAAAACTCAATGCGGGGACTAGGAAAGATCACTTCCCCTTGCCATTTATTGATCAAATGCTTGAGAGAGTAGTGGGCCACGCTTACTATTGCTTCTTTGATGGTTATTACAGATATAACCAGATTGAGGTAGATGTACTTGACCAGTAGAAAATGACCTTCACTTGCCCTTTTGGTACATTTGCTTACAACGTATGCCATTTGGTTTGTGTAATGCATCCGTGACCTTTCAAAGGTGCATGTTGAGCCTATTTAGCGACATGGTGGAGAGAGGACTCGAAGTGTTCATGGATGATTTTAGCATTTTTGGCACCTCTTTCGATCGTTGTCTAGAAAAACTGGAAAAGTACTTGCCTGGTGTGTGGAAAAGAACTTAGTGCTGCATTGGGAGAAATGCCATTTCATGGTCACCGAGGGAATAGTTCTTGGCCACATAGTATCATCTAAGGGAATAGAAGTTGATAGGGCAAAAATAGATGTCATAGTTGATCTTCCCCCACCAAAATCGCTCAAGGATGTGCGCTCTTTCTTGGGCCACGCGGGGTTTATCGAAGGTTCATTAAGGACTTTAGCCACCCTTAAGCAACCTACTCATGAAGGACACCCCATTCAAGTGGACGGAAGCATGCCAAAGCTCTTTTGAAAAACTAAAAAACATGCTTGTGTCCTCTCCCATCATGCAAGTTCCGGATTGGTCTTTACCATTCAAACTTATGTGTGATGCTAGCGATTATGCGATAGGGGCTGTTTTGGGCCAAAGAAAAGATAAACAGGCTCATGTCATCTACTACGCTAGCCGGACTCTTACCGGACCACAACTCAACTACTCTACCACGGAGAAGGAGTTTCTAGTGGTAGTCTTTTCCCCTGATAAATTTCAGTCATACCTTCTCGGTTATCCCATTACTTGCTTCACCGACCACGCGGTATTGAAATACCTAATTGCAAAGAAAGATGCAAAGCCACGCCTCATAAGGTGGATCCTACTCCTACAAGAGTTTAATCTCTCCATTAAAGATAAGAAAGGGGTAGAAAACGTCATTGCCGACCACTTATCACGGCTTTCGTCCGACGTACCTAGTGATCCCATACCCATAGACGAATACATTTCGAATGAGAAACTCTTTGCTACCTCTTCTTTGCCCTGGTTTGCGAATATAGTGAACTACCTTATCACGAGAGACGTCCCTCCCGATTGGACACCGCAAGATAAGAAGAGGTTTATTACTTGGTCGCGCATGTTCTTCTATGACGATCCTTTCCTTTTTAAGTATTGCGCCGACCAAATCATCCGACGATGTGTACCGGATGACAAGATCCCGAAAGTCATCCTGTTTTGTCATTCGAAAGCTTGTGGAGGCCACTTTTCGATGAAAAAGACGACCGCTAAAATTCTGTAATGCGGCCTCTATTGGCCCACAATATTCTGGGACGTGAACGCTGCGTGTAAATCTTGCAATAGGTGTTAACGGATGGGAGCCATTACCTGACGAGACATGATGCCTCTTACCCCCATACTAATCATTGAGATCTTCGACTGTTGGGGTATTGACTTCATGGGTCCTTTCCCCCCGTCCTTTGGTTTCCTATACATCCTTGTCGCGGTAGACTACGTTTCTAAATGGGTGGAAGCTATATCTACCAAGACAAATGATAACAAAGTGGTGATAAAATTCATGCAGGAACACATACTTTCCCGCTTCGGTGCACCGAAAGTGATAATTAGCGATAATGGCACGCACTTTTGTAATAGGCCATTCGAGAAGATAATGAAAAAGTATGGTGTCGTTCACAACGTTAGAACGACTTATCACCCGTAACGGATGGGCAGGCCGAACTAGCAAATTGGGAAATAAAGAATTTTTTTGAAAAGACCGTCAATCCTACCCGAAAAGATTGGTCACTTAGACTGAACGATTCGCTATGGGCCTATCGTACCGCATATAAAAATCCACTCGGCATGTTCCCTTTCCGCTTTGTGTATGGAAAACCTTGCCATCTTAACGTGGAGTTAGAACACAAGGCGTATTGGGCGATTAAGGAGTTAAACTATGCCATGGATAAGGCCGGTGAAGCTCGCAAGCTTCAATTAAATGAGTTAGAAGAGATATGTAATGATGCGTATGAGAATGCAAAAATCTCCAAAGAAAGGATGAAACTCGCTCACGATAGCATCATTCGACGCAAAGAGTTTCTTCTCGGGCAAAAAGTTCTTCTTTATAACTCTCAGCTTCATCTCTTTCCGGGCAAGTTGCGGTCACGATGGTCTGGCCCGTTCGTTGTGAAGAATGTTTTCCCTCATGGATCTGTTGAATTAGACGATTTGAACGGGGGAAATACATTCAAAGTAAATGGACAATGACTAAAGCCATATATAGAGGCGTGTGTGGAAGAAGTCAACACCATTTGGTTGTCGGACCCCATTTACGGGGTAGAGTGAGCTGTTACAGCGAGGTCGTCTCACCCTCGACGCGTATGGGGTGAGAGTCGTGTGTGTAGTGAGAGTCTATAGTATTAGGGTACATTCGAGAGAAAACATTCACATGTTTCGGGAACATTGAGTCAAGTTGCGTTGACCATTGGTATCGAGAGGTTTTTAATCCAAAATTGATAGGGAGTATGTTGTGAAAGTGAATATTTTCGGATAAGAGCGTTAGAAACCATGTTAGGAGGGAAATCCAGCTCAAAAACAAGAGCCGGACCGATTCCTTTAATTTTGGGCCGGACCGGTCCGCCCCGAAACGGTTCCTTTATTTTTTAGCCGGACCGATCCGATAGTCGAAATGGCTTGCAAATTAAAGTACTGGACCGGTCTGGTCCCCAGGCGGACTGGTCCGCTGTCTGCAGAATTTTTTTCCCCTTTCCCAAGGTGCACCCCCTCTCCCCAATCCACTTCAAAAAATTTCAATTTCTTTTTCTAAAAAAAAAACACTCTTAGAAAGAATATGTGATCGAATCAATGAATCTAAATAATAAATGGGAAGAATATTCCAATTTTCATCCACGCATAACTTATCCTGCATTAAGAGTTAAAACATCTATTAATCAGTTTAATGGAAATTTTGAATGCGATGGGCCCAATCATATGTTGAACCTAGCTAGCACAAAGTACGGAATATGAAAAAGATTAGAACATTTAAAAATGCAAAAAAAAAATATCTAAACTGATTTATTTCTTCTAGATAGTATCAAGGGGTGATTGAGAACGAGTACTATAGGAGGATAGTGTGTTGAGGGATATTACTTCTAGCTTACTAAGTTTTATCGACATTCAGGCAAGAAATAAACATTTGAATTCATAGCTCAAACATTGAGATTCATATTTCAGACCTATTCAGATTAAAAAAATGCATGCCTATGTTGTCATGAACTTTTTTCAAGCATCCTCCCACAAGCTAGACTTGGAACCATTCACAAACTGGTCCTTATCCAAATTGTTTATTGTACAAGTATGCCTTGTTTACGAAACCTGACCCACTAAAAAATGTATCACATAGTTACTAGGGACAAAAAATAGGGGTGTCATTCATTAAATATAATATTGTCAAGGAAATATGAATCTTGTCTATCGTACATACTTACAACTGATAGGTAAATAAAATAGTGGGATCTTAATTTGGGTTCATTTCTTTTGGTCCTTGAACACATATATTATTAACAGATCTAAAAAAAAATGTTATGACCCAAAATTGTTTATTTTCCTTACAATTTTTATAGTAGGGGAGCAGGTGTACCTTAATAATTGTTTAAACAAAGTACTTACTTGGAACTTTCAGATAATGGTCTTGGTTCGTTTCTTATACTGACTGCACTGGTTATGGAGATAATCCAGCGCCTGCACCAAATCAAAAATTATCACGTGCCTTCTTTCCCAACTCAAAATTGCTGAACATGGTGAGTTTTCATTTTCTTCGTGAAATACGAGCTTGTTTAGGCTCCCATTTGGCATTAACTCATATACCACAAGGAGATCGCTCCTCTCGTAGCACCACCCCACCAACTTTACAAGGTTTTTGTGATGGAGGTTGCTGATTGTTGTGATTTCAACTATAAACTCTTGCTTCCTTTGTGTCGAATCTTTCGAGAAACTTTTCATCGCCACCTCGGTATTTATTAACACACCCTTGTAGACTACTCCATACCCTCTTTTCCTGAGCATGTTTTTGGGGTTGAAATTCGCAGTGGCATGTTTAAGTTCCTTAAAACTAAATTTCTTGGGAGCATTCACTGAATTTTGAATTTGTTGCTCCACGTTCGAATCCTCCTCTACCACTTTTTTATTTTTCATTTCCTATACATGTAGAAAAAACCCCAATCAGTAAAACAAACAGAATCACTGAAAACAGGATACATAACCGTAAAAAATGATGTCCATCACCATGTATGTCCGTGCTAATAAAATCCCATGATTTTATTCTGGGTAGATTGACTTATTGAGCTTGAAAATCCCACAAAACCATCTTCTGGGAGATGGTCAGAGAGATTAATAGACCTAAGAAGTATAGGATTACTCATGTTTTCTCCTGTTGTGTTGTTGCCCATGAGTACATAAACAGCCAAGGTTTTCAATCCCCCATCATATTAAACTCTCACCATAACATCACTAGTGTTTGAAAGATACCATAGCCATTTAGCAACACTTGTTCGATGGAGTAAACGATGTTTATATCGACGCCAACATGGTTATTGTCTATGTCTTATGAGTAGCTCGTTCTTGTGTCAAGATCAATCGAGACTATGTTATTTTTTGAGGAACCGTTTGTGCTCACATTTATTATACCGAGCCATTAGCCGTAGCTGTTATTCGGGATATATCTATAACCGCTTTCTTTAGTCAATATGAATGCTAGTCCTTCTCCCTATGGATTAGTTAGAGAGGTGATATTGAGGACAAATGTAGAGTTAAAGGAAGAAATTTTGTTTTTCTCTCTCCATAGCTTGATTTTTTTTATACCAAATCCTGCAGGACACGTTTGTTAAAGAAGCTCTGTTAAGGTCGGACGTCACTTGAATGGCATTGCGAGCGATATTTGACTCCTCAGTGTGAACGAAATATTATTCATGCTCCATAGTGAAGCTCGGATAACTAAAATTCAAGCATTCAACTTGAGTAGCCATGAGAAGAAGATAAACAAGTTGAGAAAAGAACAAAAACCTATTGAGACTGTTCATACTTGACTAATACATCAAATGGAATGATCAATTGAACACCAAGTGTCTTCTAAGTTGCTTGTAAAATGAGGGACACTCATATGTGAGAAATAAGGGAGAATTTACCTGAACAAATCCTATAACAAAGACAGTAAGTATAGCATGATTAGGTAAACTAACAAAGGAATCAGTGATGGGTGTTAGAAAGGAAATGCATAATAACAAGAGCAAATATAACTTTTTCCGTCACTAATATTTCGTCAGCTTTTGCTATATGATACAACTTGAGAAAAATATTAATTTACATGTTTCGTTAGTAATATTCCATGTCTATAAAGATTTTTCATTTTCCTAAACAGTGAAAATGATTTGAAATGTTAAAGGAGGAGTAGAATACATACTCCTTAAAACTGAAAAAGAATAGAGGTTAATACAAATAGACAGAGGCGACTTCAACAGTTCAATCTAAAATTAGATAAGTTACATGTGAGGTCATATTATTTAAAGCTCCCATGTTTATATAGTTAAATTAGATTAGATAAAAAGGGAAAAAGATAATAGTTACCTTCAATATAAGAGGTAGAAGGAACAGGTGAATCCATTTGAGGCTTAGAAGCAAGACGCATCTGAGTTGATGACATATACATTAGTTAGTGATATTGATTAGGATTCAACATCTGAACCAATTATCTTCCAACTCGTTGAGAAACATGAGAAGCCTCAATAGAAATGATTTGATTGATCGAAGCCTGAGAAGATTAGACAATCTGGTTAAAACAAGAATTATTTTGTTTAGGGTTATAATAAGGTGGATATCCATAAAATTTATAACATTATCATCTTTATACCCAATATAACCATATTGATTATAAGTAGGTATCTCTTTCTTTGGAGACTTCATTCCTGATTGATTAGAATGTGATCTAGCAACCTCATTCCTAACACAAAACACCATAGAATTGTCAAGGGAAGTAAAATTCATGTTTAGACTGATTTCTCATTGCTTTCCTTCTCGAGACACTAAACCTGTAACACCCCATATTTTTGACGATTTAAATAATTATGTGATTAATTATTATGATGGGAATAAGTATACAATTAATTATTGTTATTGGATTAATTAAATTAAAATGCCAGAAATTAATTTGTTATTAATTCAGATTAAAATAATTATTAACTAGCGTTCCAAGGGTTAATACTTATTGTTGTGAACTATTAAATATTACTATGTGATAAGTAATATGGAATTATGATATTTGATAAATTGTCGGAAGTGAGAAATACGACAGTTGGGTAATTTAACTCTGACGCGCATGTGGGTCATGTCGGGACTGATTGATTGGGATAAAAAAAGAAATTATTTTTATTAACTTTTATGGTTATTTTGAGTGTGCCATTAAGTCCGAGAGGGTCGAGTTAGTCAAAATAGTATGCCCGAGTATTTAGTTTGGGTCCCGAGGCAATTTTAGGCCTATCCGGCGGCCTGAGAGGGCATTATGATAAATTATATTTTTGGGTTCAATTAATGGATGAAAATTGGGAGTTATTTTGTCAGGCAAGAAAAGTCCATTAGGGTTGAGAGAGACATAAAGAAATAATGGTCATAGAGGGTGTGAGGGAGAGCCAATTTCCAAGAGGGAAGGCCAAATTAGCATCACCTTGCACAACTACCACCACCAACGCGTAGATCGAGAAGAGAGGAACGCGTCTATACAAACATCACCAACGGATCAGACCATCCTATTCGAGGCAAGTGTTTATTACTTTATTTATTTTAGCAATAATCATGCTCATGTTAGTGTAGGTGAAATTAATCATGATTTACATGTTAATTAGGTAAAAATTGGAGATTTAAATTATGACTCGGTTAATTAGTGGTTGAAATTCCTTCATGTATATAGAGGATTAATCATGAAATAGAATTATATATTGATGAACGAATCTGGGTTGATTAGGTTCTTTAATTAAAAATTTGGAAACTAGGGTTCATATGAATTAATTTGGGGATTTTATATAATTATGATGATTAATGATGAATTAATGATCGTAGGATGTTAGGAATGATTTCTAACCTATTATGTGTTGAGGGGTATTAATGATAAGGTGTTGGGTATTGAATCTTAGAGGTTTTTAGGTTCAAAAATGGTGGAAAACACTGAAAATTTGGGAAGAAGACGAATAGTAGAGTCTCGCGCGATCTCGCGCGAAGGGTCGTTCAAGCGAGATAAGGATCTCACGCGAAGTCGTTCGAATGACACGTGGAATTCGTTCGAACGACATGTGGAAGTCGTTCGAGCGACATGTCATTATGGTTCAAATGACAACCCTTCTGGTTCGAGCGACAAGGTGAATTTTTGGGAATTTTCTTAAAGTCCAATTTTGAGTTTACCGGTTTATTGGAGTGAGAGAAACTGCCAGATAGTGAATTTAAATAGGACAGAATTTTGGGAAAGTATGAGAGCATTAATACTTTAAATATTCGAGATCGAAAATCTACCTTGGAGATTATGAGAGAGATAGTAATCTAAATATTTATACTATACGTAGTGGAGGTTAAAATACGTATGAGAAGTATATATGTAGGTTGGAGAAATACCTATAACTTTAATAGGACGTGTGTATGCCCATTATGTGATATTATTGCTAAGAGCACTAATGGGTGATAACCTGACGGTGCAAGAATCTTATAGTTAAGTGAAATAATGAGTGATAACTCGAGGGTGCAGGAACTGTAATGTTAAGTGTACTAATGGGTGATAACCCGGGGGTACAAGGAGATTATTGTTAGGTGTGCTAATGGGTGATAACCTGGGGGTACAAGAACATTATTGATTAAGTGTACTAATGGGTGATAACCCGGGGGTACAAGGATATTATTGTTAGGTGTAATAATGGGTGATAACCTGTGGGTACAATGATGATTATTGTTAGACGCACTAATGGGTGATAACCCGGGGGTCCTGGATTATTATTGATAGGTGCATTAATGGGTGCTAAACCGGGGATGCAGGATTCTCTTGATAGGTGCACTAATGGGTCTTAGCCCGGGGGTGTAGGATTAGTATATATATATATATATATATATATATATATAGAGAGAGAGAGAGAGAGAGAGAGATAGAGAGAGAGAGTTAGGCTCTCCAACATACCTCATTAAACATACCTACGAACATACCTATTTTTTTTAAATAGTAAAAAAAATAATTTTGAATTAATATTTTTTATATGGATTCACGATAGTTCAATGTGCTCCTCTAAAAAAAATCAGAACAAAATAATGTGTTTTGATATTTTTAAAAAATAAGAAAAAAAACTGATAGTTTTAAAGGGTAAAAACTGACAGTTTTTTAACTATTTTTTAAAAATAACAAAACGCATTACTTTGTTCTGATTTTTTTCATAGGGGCACATTTAAATATCATGAACCCATATAAAAAATATCAACTCAAAATTATTTTTTTTACTATTTAAAAAAAAAGGTATGTTGCTAGGTATATTGCTAGGAGGTATGTTGGAGAGCCTGACTCTTTCTCTCTCTCTCTCTCTCTCTCTCTCTCTCTCTCTCTCTCTCTATATATATATATATATATATATATATATATATATATATATATATATATATATATATATATATGAACTTGTGAATATTTCTACTGTGTGAAATTAGTAGACTTGGTAATAATAATAATCATTACATTGCGCCAAGTGGTCTTAACCTAAGGGTGCAAGATTAGTGTATATATATATAGGTATGAGGAGACTATATATATATATGTATATATATATGTGTGTGTGTGTATGTGTGTATACTGGGAGAACTTTCTACTCTGTGAAACTAGTAGATAAAATGGAGATGAGAAATAAAATAATCTTAGTGGATAAAAGATTAACCATTCGAACGGTGAATAATGAAACTTAGTATGTGAGATAAATTATTTGAATATGGGCGATACAGGAATACTACTAGTGAGCATAGTTAGTATTAGTATGGTTTCTGACTAGTTAGACTGGGTGGTATAACTAGGGGGAGATTAGATGTACGTTAGACGTGCACAATAGATGAGAGGTGAGAAACTCATGTGAGAGTTCGATAACTAACATGCGTATAATACTTGTTTTAAGAACTAGTTTTAAATACTTTCTTAATCATTTCTAAACCTCGGGCTCTGACCCATTTCTTATATCTCTTCTCTCTTTTCTATATATATATATATTATATCAGGTGCTCAGCCACAGGGGTAGCAGAATTAGAGCTTGGAGTATCAGACGTGCTGCAACTATTGTGGAAGTTGTAGGTCCTTGTAGTAGACGCATCTATCTTTTCCATTCAGTTTCATCTAGACTTCTTATCTAGGGCATGTGTCGCCCACTTCTAGTCCTTCATCAAAGATATTTTATTCAGTTTATTTTGTGGTTTAGACTTTTAAACTGGGAGGTTTACCCAATCTTATTTATTTCAGTACTTGATTCATGTTCAATATCTATATTATTCCTATGTGTGGTGAATGGTTTATATTTTAAGATTGAATGAAAATGGATTAACTTGGTTTTACAGAAATTGGAAATGTTTTGACACCTAGCTTAATTTTATATTAGGTGATTAATATGTTAAAAAAATTTCGACAGTGATACTAAGAATGAACCAACCGAACATTCTGGTTTAAATTGGTACATGACTGATCACCTTTTATTTAATTGGGCGGGGTGTCACACGTGGTATCAGAGCATCAGGTTCTAGTGTCCTTAGGATCTGTGCGACTTATTACGTTTTAGCATATCGTTATTTGATATAGAGCCTTATGATAGGATTATTGTGTTCCCTTACGTATGCGACTTACCCTCTCCTGCTACGAATTATAATGGATGTGACTCATTATACAAAATTCTGTGTGATTTGAACACCGAACATTTTAGGACGACCAGTGAGGGCCGTAAGAAGAACTGCAGGAGAAGAAGCCCAATAGAAGACATAGAGTAATCGAGAAAGAGTGATCATGACAAAAATCACCATGAGGGTTACTTAAGCAAATGATAATAGAAATCATCACTCGGGAACAATGGGTTCTCAGGGCACAGTCGTAGATAATGGTTGAATGATTTTAATACTACCTAGCATAGTCGATGAGGGGGAAATCAGAGGGACTCTTTTAAAAACCCATCAGTGAAAATGCGGAGAAGAAAAGAGAGTGTAACAGACCAACGGAGGTAGAAAATCCGAAGACAATTGTGCAGAGTGGGGCGTGACGACACTCAAAATTAAATTTGGGAGTTAAAAGTTATAGCTCTTAGGAGAATCATGTAGTGATTAGAGGCAATCACAACATATGAAGATGTGTGTTTGAAATTTAGAGAGAAATTTGGGTACGATTTAACCATGAGGTCTTCCATCGATGTGGTAACAAAATGCGAGTGAAATTTTGATGTTTAGCACAATGGGTAAGATAGAAACCGATTGTGAGAGAAAGGTTGAATTGCATAATGAACTTCGTACCTGGCAGAGGGGCATAAATTATTCAAAGGGTCTATAGTTAATAAAGGAACCGTGAGTTGAATACAAGCATAAATGAGAAATCCATCTTGGATGACTAATGTTGATGTCGTCAAGGTTATACGGTGACTAGTTATTACGTTCTTTCTAGAAAAAGTGAGCCAAAAAGGCTAGAGAATCTGGCCGAAAAGCAAAAACGGAAATTAACGGTGTTAGTGGAACCCCACATGAGAGTATACCCAATAGGGAACTCGGTTAGATGATTTTAAGTTGATTAACTTCGTACAAAGTGGTGATGAAGTCAATCAGGGCCATGGAGGCCAACCATAGTTCCGAAAGGCCAGTGTAGCCAGTAAGTTAAGACTACTCGGTCCGAGAGAAGGACATTTCCAAAATGGTCAGTGGGACCAGTGATAAGGAAATGGCTCGTGAAGTTTCCCTATGTGAAGGAAGTATAACTACAGGTGTTCAATGTGTCCACAATTGTGAAGTCAGACCGAAAAGATTAGAAATGGTAAGTCATGCCAGTTAGGCATAACAGCTGGAGGGGTGATACTTCCAACAAAGGAATTTGGGGTTAAGAGAATTAGGCCGAGGAAGTTTATAACTCGAGAGTGATGGGTTCAGGATGGACCAGTAGAGTCCTCGCAAATAGTAGCATATAGTATGTCAATGTCGATAGGGCCCGGGATGTAAATATGAGTTCAGTAAAGCCATAATTGAGGCCTAGAGAGTTCGGGCCAACGTTTCAACAATGGGCGTGAAACCCACATGATGTAACAAATTGTCCATGATGAGAGGGTATGATTATAGGATGAAATCCTAAGATGTATAACTATTGCAGATGTTCATGGGTCGTGATGGAAACCACATGCTGAGACCCTGTGATTTGGCGAGACTGGTGAGGTTTTGCTTCTTCCTTATGAGTAAAGGATTAATTCTAGTGACACGGGTGTGTCACAACTGATATGTAAATTGGAGACCCTAAGATTCGTGTGCAAGTCGAGTTGAGTGGGGAAGTTTAGTTTTAACATTCTTGTTACAAACGTATTTCTCGTTGTTAGTAGGGCATTTTGATGCTGTCCGTGAGTGAGCCGGGTGGGCCCTAAGAATATGTTTTGTTGTTATAATTTACTACTGCATTGAGTTATCTTTAGTAGAGTTTATTATGGTAATGTGTAGTGATTAATTACCGTATGGTTAAATGATAGTAAAAAATAAATGTAGCGATATGACTGTCGTGTCGGATACTCCGGGAGGAGAAATATTTATTTTGTGCGGCGCCACCTAAAATAGGGTTGGGCCGAGATATATGAACATATGAAAAATTTCATGGTATTATAGACCTCAGCGAGTATGTTATCTAGTTATATGTGATTCCGGTGTGTAGGAATTTATTTTAATGAGGAGACTCAGGATGCATTATGTTCTTCTTCGAGCAGAGAAATAGAACTCGTTATATATATATATATATATATATATATATATATATATATATATATATATATATATATATATATATATATATATATAGCGCTGAGTACCTAGGATAGTGAGAGCGCCATACTTCATGTTATGTTTAGAGACATGAGAGTGGACGAGGAAACTCTTATGTCAATATACGGAGATTGTAGAGAGGTACATAGTATGGATTGAGAGCCTTACCGATCTCGACAACCGACTAGGTTAGATAGTAGTGTATCGGGGGGTTCCTTGTTTGGATTTCTCTTTGCGAGACATCCCACGCATGAAACTAGCGAACGTCGTGACTGGAGAGAGGTTTGGTCGATAGTCGTAACTTTTGCACGTTGTTTATTGTACCTATAAAAGAATATAATTGAGAGTTGATAATTCTTTTATAACTTAAGGCCAATAGAGTCACTTAGCCTTAGTATCATTCAGAATAGAGAAATGATTCCATTAAAGGATTGAATAAGTTATGACTCATAGGGTGGTTGAGTACACCCTACTACTTCAGCATACCGAGTGTGCAAGAGTTGAAGTAAGAAAATTTCATGTCATTTGTATTATGACGCGCGATGCATAGGGTGTATGGGCGCCCTAGGTGATCGAATCAGGTAGTGGATTATGATTAGCATGTGAATTCGATAACATATAGTCGGGTAAGCCGAAGCTTATTCACTAAGATTTGTCAGAGACTTACATTTCAAGATAAACTGAAATCTATTAAAGAGAGTAAAAAATGTATCAGGATATAAATAACAGTGCTGATGGGTTATGATGTAGGGTAATATTGTAAAGTTTGTCTTATAGTGGGTCACCTGACTGTTGGAAAAAGGATGGCCAAATCTGAAACCAGCTGAGGTTTCTTCCACCAGTGGATGGGAGAGTATTCCCAAGGATCTTCTCATGAAGTACTATTTTCTAGAGTGGCCATGATCCTATATATAAGATAAGGAACGGTGGAGTGAAGTAGCTCACGTTATGCCAATTGGGATGATCATACTACGGGACAATATGCATAGAATCCTTATGTAATCGAGATAGTGAAACCATAGGTACCGAGATGCGATTGAGTATGGCCTAATACCCATAAAGGTATGGGCCGGACAAGCGGTCTAATCGGATGCTGGAGAGAAAATTTTATGTGTGCCCTTAAATCTTAGGGGAGGATGAGATCAGTATCTTCCACTAGTAGAGTTTGTGTCCAAATAACTCCTATGAGTTCACGTTTGGGCAGATTGCCAGTAGAGGTATGGCACGGTAAACTTGATTATTGTCCTATTTGATAGCTAAAGGTGCCGGGGGGGGGGGGACTAGTTATGATTACAAATGTCGGAGAATAATTGATATTACCGTATATATTGTGTGTGACATGTATATTGCACAGACAATTTACTTGTACGAATGACACGAGACGAAATCATATGTATCTGAACGGAGGATAAATCTACTAAGGTGCAAATAGTAGAAGGCTAGTTAGTGAATACCTATAATATAGTAAGTAGTGAAACTTAAACGGTAAGGCTTAGGGAGGAGCCTACATGACAGGGTAACCTGGAGTTTAAAATAAACACATGTGAAGTGTTCATTATTAAGGGTATTCGATAGCGTACTATATGGGTGGTACTTAGTAGCTTACTTGGGAGCGCAAGGATGCGATGCACAATGTTTTTACAACGTGTTCTATACCTTTTATACTTTTTTCGAATTTCGAGACAAAATTTCGTTGTAAGGGGGAAGTATGTAACACCTCGTATCTTTGACGATTTAAATAATTATGTGATTAATTATTATGATGGGAATAAGTATGCGATTAATTATTGTTGGTGGATTAATTAAATTAAAATGCGAGAAATTAATTTGTTATTAATCTGGATTAAAATAATTATTAACTAGCATGCCAAGGGTTAATACTTATTATTGCGAACTATTAAATATTACTATGTGATATGTAATATGGAATTATGATATTTGATAAATTGTCAAAAGTGAGAAATTTGATATTTTGGTAATTTAAGTCTGACGCACGTGTGAGTCGTGTCGGGACTGATTGATTGGGATAAAAAGAAAAATTATTTTTATTAACTCGTATGGTCATTTCGAGTGTGTCGTTGAGTCCGGGAGGGTCAAGGTAGTCAAAATAGTATGCCGGGGTGTTTAGTTTGGATCCCGGGGCAATTTTAGGCATAACCGACAGCCCGAGAGGGCATTATGGTAAATTGTATTTTTGGGTTTAATTAATGGACAAAAATTTGGAGTTATTTTATCATCCAAGAAAATTCCTTTAGGGTTGAGAGACACAGAAAGAAAGAACGTCCATAGAGGGTGTGAGGGAGAACCAATTTTCAAGAGGGAAGGTTAAATTAGCACCACCTTGCACAACCACCACCACTAATGCGTAGATCGAGAAGAGAGGAACGCATCTATACCAATATCACCAACGGATAAGACCATCCTATTCCAGGCAAGTGTTTATTACTTGCTTTCTTTTAGCAATAATCATGCTGTTAGTGTTGGTAAAATTAATCATGATTTACATGTTAATTGGGTGAAAATTGAAGATTTAAATTATGATTAAGGAGTGGGTTAATTAGTGGTTGAAATTCCTTCACGTATGTAGAGGATTAATCATGAAATAGAACTATATATTGATTAACGAATCTGGGTTGGTTAGGTTCTTTAATTAAAAATTTGGAAACTAAGGTTCATATGAATTAATTTGGGGATTTTATATAATTATGATGATTAATGATGAATTAATGATCCTGAAATGTTAGGAATGATTTATAACCTGTTATGTGTTGAGTGGTATTAATGATGAGGTGTTGGGTGTTGAATCTTAGAGGTTTTAGGTTAAAAAATGGTGGAAAACGCTGAAAATTTAGGAAGAAGATGAAAAGTAGAGTCTCGCGCGATCTCGCGTGAAGGGTCGTTCAAGCGATATAAGGATCTCCTGAGAAATCGTTCGAATGGCACGTGGAAGTCATTCGAGAGACATGTCTTTATGGTTTGAATGACAACCCTTCTGTTTTGAGCGACAGGGTGAATTTTTGGGAATTTTCTTAAAGTCTAGTTTTGAGTTTATCGGTTTATTGGAGTGAGAGAAACTATCAGATAATGAATTTAAACGGTACAGAATTTCGGGAAAGTATGAGAGCATTAATACTTTAAATATTCGAGATCGAAAATTTACCTTGGAGATTATGAGAGAGATAGTAATCTAAATATTTATACTATACATAGTGGAGGTTAAAATACGTATGAGAAGTATATATGTAGGTTGGAGAAATACCTATAAGTTTAATAGGACGTGTGTATGCCTATTATCTGATATTATTGCTAAGAGCACTAATGGGTGATAACCCGGGGAAAGAATCTTATAGTTAAGTTCACTAGTGAGTGAGTGATAACTCGGGGGTGCTGGAACTCTAATGTTAAGATTACTAATGGGTGATAACCCGGGTGTACAAGAATATTATTGTTAGGTGCGCTAATGGATGATAACCCGAGCATGCAAGAACATTATTGATTAAGTGTACTAATGGGTGATAACCCGGGGGTACAAGAATATTATTGTTAGGTGTACTAATGGGTGATAACCCGGGGGTACAATAATGATTATTGTTAGGCGCACTAATGGGTGATAACCTGGGGGTGCTTGATTATTATTGATAGGTTCATTAATGGGTGCTAACCTGGGGATGCAGGATTCTCTTGATAGGTGCACTAATGGGTCTTAGCCCGGGGGTGGAGGATTAGTATATATATATGAACTTGTGAATATTTCTACTGTGTGAAATTAGTAGACTTGGTAATAATAATACCAAGTGGTCTTAACCTAAGGGTGCATGATTAATGTATATATATAGGGATGATGAGACTATATATATATATATATATATATATGAGTATACATGGAGAAATTTCTACTCTGTGAAACTAGTAGATAAAATGGAGATGAGAAATTAAATATTCTTAGTGGATAAAACATTAACCATTCGAACGGTGAATAATGAAACTCAGTATGTGAGATAAACTATTTGAATAGTGTATTGTATGGGCGATACGGGAATACTACTAGTGGGCATAGTTAGTATTATTATAGTTTCTAACTAGTTAGACTGGGTGGTATAACTAGGTGAAATTAGATGTACGTTAGGCGTGAACAATAGATGAGAGGTGAGAAACTCATGTGAGAGTTCGATAACTAACATGTGTATAAGACCTATTTTAAGAACTAGTTTTAAATACTTGCTAAATCATTTTTAAACCTCGGGCTCTGACCCGTTTCTTTTATCTCGTCTCTCTTTTGCTCTCTCCTTCTCTCTCTCTCTCTCTCTCTCTATATATATATATATATATATATATATATATATATATATATATATATATTATATCAGGTGCTCAGCCACAGGGGTACCAGAATTAGAGATTGGAGTGTCAGACGTGCTGCAGCTTTTGTGAAAGTTACAGGTCCTTACAGTAGACGCATTTATCTTTTCCATTCAGTTTCATCTAGACTTCTTATCTAGGGCATGTGTCGCCCACTTCTAGTCCTTCATCAGAGATATTGTATTCAGTTTATTTTATGGTTTAGAGTTTTAAACTGGGAGATTTTACCGAGTCTTATTTATTTCAATACCTGATTCATGTTCAGTATTTATTATATTCCTATGTGTGGTGAATGTTTTATATTTTAAGATTGAATGAAAATGGATTTACTTGGTTTTACAAAAATTGGAAATGTTTTGACACCTAGCTTAATTTTATATTAGGTGATTAATTTGTTAAAAAGTTTTCGACAGTGATGCTAAGAATGAACCAACCGAACATTCTGTTTTAAATTAGTACAGGACTGATCACCCTTTATTTAATTGGGCGGGGTGTCACAAAACCAAACACCTTATTAATAGGTGGAATAGGTTCAATGAGAAGTAGCTGGCCTTGAAATTAAGTAAAAGAATTATGCAATCCCATAAGAAAATACATCATATATTCCATTTGATATCATTATCTAAAGCCTTAATACCCCCATAAGTTCATTTACTAAAAGAAAAAAAAAGGAATGTATTTGCTAAGTTCGTCCCAAATTACTTTTAATTTTGCATAATATGCACTCACAGAATTCTGACTTTAAGCGAGACTCATCAAATCTCGTCGATTATGCAATTATTTAGAGGGTGCGTAAACTAACCAAATTGCAAGAAATATACTAATTGGTCGAAGGAGTTCCATTAGAAGAAAGTGTCATGATTGGTTACATTAATGATACAACAAATTGAGCTCACCGTCATAAGTTGAATATATATTTAAAATGATCTCGACATCATCAAGCACAAATTGGGTTTAATATAATAGCATTTAAAACGAGACACATTCTACTCATCATATAAAATTAACATAACCAAGCACTAATTGTGTCAAAGCATATAACAATTACTTACATTCCATTCATGAATACATAGCTTAAGGACCCGAATTGAAGAGGAAGTGACCTAAATGCATATTCCAATAAGTATTATATGGGGAGGAAAATATTTCAAGTTCTTCATCACTAGTTTTTTTCATCATCTTATCACTTTCAACATTTTTTGTCACTTCCTTCTTATGTTATGGATTTTTGAATAAGAATTAATCCTCTTTGTGATCGATAAGAAACCAATTTCCTCATCCGTCAGCACATGATTAACTAATAATGCATTGAAAAAGCAAAGAAAGATGGATATAATAACTAAAGTATGAGATGTAAAGTATAAAACCTTTTCCCCTCCTCCTTTATCCGGGCTTGGGATCGGTAATGTGAAGTAAATATTTGCATTGGCGGAGTTAAAAAGTTAAGAAAGTACAACAATAGAGTAGAAAAATCAAATTTTAACCATATTTTAGATAATGCTATTGCTAAAACCTACCTAGTTATAAGAAAAAATATCATACACAAACTACTCCATACACAAACAAAAAAGTTTTTTGTACAATTCAAATGAGTGAATTTTTATCTGTATCACACAAACATATGTCTCAACCATATCCACAACCTTTCCCTCTTAATACTTATAACATAATCATATGTCTCAATCATATTCAGAACTTACAATCTAAACGCTTTCTCAAGCAGTAGAAGAAGAACATCTACAAATTTACACACAAATAACTACATATTTACGCACACATGACTACAGATTTATACGCACATCTAACCTTTATAGACAACTATACACACATGACTACAAATTTGCATATTTATACACACATAAATATAAATTTGCATATTTATATGCACATTACTAAAAATTTGCACACACATCCAACATTTATATATAGAGAGAGCCCTAGGTTTGCAATTGGGCATTATACCTGTCTAAGAAGAAGCGAAAACGTAGACCTAGGTTTGCAATTGATCCAAATATACCGGTTGAAATTGTAAGAGATAAAAAAATAAAAATAGAGATTAGAAAAATGAGATGAAGTTTTCACTATTAGTAGGTGATAAAAAACCCGAATCTAAAATTTCACTGTTTGTATATGCATCCAAATGAAACAAAAACATAGATTAGAAAAATGAGGCCTCGTATGTAAATGAATGTTGCATTTTTTTTATGATCATACTCCTAAAGGATCTCCAAACACATTAATGTTTCCCACATACATTAGGATATATAACAATATAACAATAAAAGGTTATCTAATTATGTTCTTTGCACATGACATAAGTATCCGGAGTCTATTGAAATTCATATACTAAATTAATACCATAAGTGTTTATTTAGAAGAAAAATTAGAAACGAGAATTATGTTTTCAGCAAAAATGTCTATTTTTTCAGTTTTTCATCAATCACCTGAGCTGCTTTAACAAACTGTCCACGTTAAAGAAAATTGAGAGAAAATGAATAATGAAACAATAAATACCAAGTCATGTGAATAATAGGTTATATATATACATAAAAACATAATCCTTATCGTTTTGTGTCGGGTCGTGTTGTTGTCAAAATAATCCTGGCCGTGTGGTGTCGTTCGAAACTTGACCTAAAAACACGAATTGTAACACCTAATATAAATTTAACCCACATATTTATAAACTAATTATGAATGATAGAAAAATGAAAATTAAACATTCATACACATATGACACTCACTTGGCCCGTATTATTTAACAATAAACCAAAACCCCTAAACTACACCAACCAAAAAACCCTAAATCATAATTGGATAGGATATTTTTCATGGAATTAAAGCAATTGGGTAAATCAACCTTGGAAAATCCTAAACCTTTTATTCCATTCATTTCCAAATCAGTGCATTCATTCAGTAAAACATAAACATAAACATAAACATAAACATAAACATAATACTATGTTCTTCATGTTCTTCACAACGATTTCCATAAACATAAACTCACATCAATTCAACGTTTTTCACAAAAATTCATTCAGTAAAACATAAACATTGTTCTTCACAACGTTATTAACAACATTATTTTTTACTTATTAAAAATCCATTTAATTATATTTTGTCCAAAAAAATATAATGTCTAGGGTTTTTGAATAATATTTTGTCAAAATAATAAACTCAATACAATTTCTAGGGTTTATTAACATATAATACAATTTGTTCATAGTTACACTCATAAACACGCATACACGAACATATAAACAGAAATCTATACATACACACATATACACTTAAATTTATACATATACACACATATAAATAGAAATCTATACATACCCACACACAATGAGAATCAAAATGCGCGCACACACACACACACACACACATAATGAGAATTGAAATTAGGGCTTTAGTCATAAATGAGGATATGAGGATATGTAAACTACGAAATCCAAATGAAAAAATTCCGAAATGAGGATATCAACCAACCTATACAGCAAAAATACCTAAAAATATACAACAAAAATATACAGAAAATTTAGGATCGAAAAATACTTGTTTGGATAGAAGAGGGGCGGGAGTTCTTCACGTATAGCAAAATAAGAAGAGAGATAAAGAGGGAAATTAAAGCAAGGGTAAAAATTTTGTGACCCCTAATAGGAGTCAGAAATTGAGTCTTAGGTCAAAATTTGTGACTGCTGGGAGCCTTTACAAATTTATGACTGCCAATAGCAGTTATAAATTAAGTCTTAGGCCAAAATTTGTAACTTCTACAAGCAGTTACAAATTTATGACTGTCGATTGTAGTCACAAATTGAGTATTAGGCCAAAAATTGTGACTCCTCATAGCAGTTATAATTTTGTGACTGCTCATAAGAGTCATAACATAGGCTTATTGATAAATTTGTAACTGCTTATGACAGTTATAAATTTGCGACTGCTTATAGGATCAAAAATTAATTATATGGTAATATTTGTGACTCTCATTAGCAGTGACAAACTAAGTAACTCAAATTTTTTATTACCCATTTATTTTATAACCCCTAATGGGAGTTACAAATAATTTTGTGAGTGCTCCCGGGAGTGGTAAGTTTGTCACCCCTATTAGCAGTCACAAAAAGGCAGTCACAAAATTAGCATTTTGGTATAGTGCCAGTTACGTGTTGAAAAAAGGTATTTTATATATACGAGGAGGATACACTACTTTCCTACTTTGGTGTGTTAATCCAAACGAAGTAAGTGATCTAATTAAATAGGTTCATGAGGGTTCATGTGAAGCTCATACGGTTGGAAAGTCTCTAAGGCAACAGATAGTAATGCAAGGTTATTACTGGTCGATAATGGAAGCAAACTGTGTTACCTTCACCAAGAAGTGGGGTAAGTGACAAAAATTTACCACTATCCATTTAAGACTAGGAGAAATTCGAACACCCATCACTTCTGTGTGGCCTTTCGCTATTTGGGGAATTTACTTGGTCGGACCCCTTCCAACCACCAAAAGAAGGTTCAAATATATGTTTGTAGCAGTTGATTACTTCACCAAATGGATGAAGTTTGAGCCCTTTATTGATATTCCCTGTCAGAGTGTTTTTCAGTTTATATGGAAATAAATCATTTGCAGGTATGGCATGCATTATGCTTTCATTACCTATAATGGCACTCAATTTGATAACGAAGAATTTGAATAATACTTCATAAGGTCTGGCATCAAGAAACTTTATTCACTACCTGGGCACCCATAGTGCAATGGCCAAACAAAAATCACTAATAAAACCTTGATAGATAGGTTAAAGAAAAGGTTAAATGAGACTAAAGGCAACTGGATTAAAGAACTTCATAGTGTCCTTTGGAAAAATATGACCACTCCTAGAATAGCAACTGGGGAAACCCCATACACGCGAGCTTTTGGCACCGAGGCAGTTATGCCAGTGAAAATAGGTATGCCGACTCATAGGGTATTAAACTTTTATTCACCTAAGAGTGACCTCATGAGGTGACTAGATCTGAACATACTAGAGGAAGTTTGAGAAGATGCTGCTATTCAAATAGCTACTTATCAATAAAGGACTTGAAGGTTTTATAATTGAAGGGTCAAGCTTACCAATCTGAAGGAGGGAGATCTAGTGCTTAAGAAAGTAATCCAGAAGATCAACAAGCTAGAGCCTAATCGGCACGGTCCATACCGGATCTTGGCAGTTATCTGACCAGGAACTTATTTATTGGAAACTCTAGAAGGAGAAAAATTCAAGAATCCTTGGAACGTAGACCATCTGTACAAGTATTATCAGTAATTCAGTTTTCAAAAATTCCGTTTTTCATGTAATTAGTTATTCAAGTTAATGAAATTTCATTTTTTTCTCCATTATGCTTCCTTTTTTGCGTTTTGTTTTTCGGAGTATGGTGGCTACACCTTGACCTTAAATCGAAGAATAAGGAATCGAAAATTAATAAATAATTTTAATTTGAACTTTTCTAACTTCAGAAAAGTTCCTTTCCAAACTTTGCCAACTTCAGAAAAGTTCTTTATATTAAACTTTTACAGCTTTACAAAAGTTCATCATATCAAACTTTTCCAACTTCATAAAAAGGTCTTTATATTTATCAAACTTTTTCAACTTCATAAAAGTTCCTCGCCAAGCTTTTCCAATTTCCGAAAAGTTCATTTAAACTTTTTCGACTTTAGAAAAGTTAAACTTCATGTATGATTTGTCCTCAGCAAGTCAAGAACAAGAAGTTAGTAAAATTTCTTCAATAGAGATTTTACCTGACCAAGTTAAAACATAGGAATAATTATACATTCCTAATACACTTGGTTGTCAATGATAATTAATGCTACCACTTAGTATAATAAAGCTATTTGCAGTTTTATCTAAGTACATTAGTCGAATCTAAGGATGTGTTAATGATTCAAACACAAATCTAATATTTACTATTTAAGCAGGTTATTTTGTCTATAAGCTGATTAAGTAATTAGTATATAGGTTACCTAGTCGATAAAAATTTTAATATCAACCACAAGCTTAAAAAAGGAAACACAACCAAAAATAATTTTCTTTCATTAATAAAAAATGCATTACAATGGTAAAAAGCATTACAATAGAAAATAAAATATTAATCTATTTTTCTGGACGTTTTCCTCGTGCCTTATCCATCCCAGCAGGAAGGTCATCAATGGTATATGGTGAATTTATTGTCTTGAAATCTCTCAACATCTGCCTATTGCTACTGCTGCTCGGCCTATTAAGTAAGTGAGGAGGACGAATTATCTCACATTCGTCATTGAGACAATAATCAACCAAATATTTACTTATCAGGCATTGAGGAATGGCATTGGGTGGAATATAGCTTGTGTCCAGTTTAAATGGAAGCTTGGCATGATCCAAGAAATATGGGTCATTCTAGTTCCATAATTCACTATTCAGATGATACTTCAGCAAGGTCAACAAATTCATCCACCCCCATTTGCAGCCTTCACGGTTGCTATGAGCAAGATGATCGTACAAGTGAGCTAAGGCCTCATTATATCCATCCATCCAAAATTACCTTTCTTGCTTGTGAAAGTATAATGTCATCCTATCAACTTGATCTTGGAGTTTCTTGAGGATAATATCTTTGGATTTTAGCAGGGTAGTTTGGTCGGCAAGAGTTTTCTTCGTTCTCTCCTCCTCAATGGTTGGCCGAACAACTATACTTTGCCTGAGGGCTTATCCAGGTTTTGATTTTGTCTTCAAAAAAGCTTATAACTCTTCTAATAACCTGTCATTTTTAGCTCTAAAAAGGAAACACCCTTATCTAGGCTAGTAGTGGTTGATCTCTTCAAGCTATCAAGTTCATTCCTCAAGGTGTTATTTGTTTTCTCCAACATTGCAGCAATTGATCGAACACTCTCCAAATCTTATTTTAAAGATAATTCTCTCTTGTGCAAAGCATAAGTAATGTCTTTCAATTTCTTGCCAAAGCCACAACTTTCACTTAATGCCTTATTTTTTGCTTCATAGTCAGAATGAAGCAATGCTTTGGAAACTTTTTTATCCTTCTGCATTCTCTCAATCAACTCATAATCGACATTATTCACTACAACTTTGTCTAAAAGGAAGTGAAGATGGATATAATATTATTTCACTTCATCAGAAACATCTGGGTCAAGAAACCCTGATAAATCTTCCTTAAATAAAGGAATATGGCTAGATTCAAAGAGATTTTTACACCATCTAAGTAAATCAAATTTAGTAAAAATAATGACCTTTTTCCTAGCATCAAACTAGAAAGTTACAAGTATTTAAGTTAGTGGTGTAAATCTAGAGAAATAGATAATATAGAAAAGAACAAACTAATATGAAATTAAACTCATTCAAAGACAGTAACAATTGAGCAAAAAATATGTTCTTTCATAGATTAATCTTAAAGTACAGAGGTGAATACATCATCAAGAAAAACAAAAAAAGAAATAGAAAATACATACGAGAAAAGGTACAAAAGGAAATTGGCTAAAAAGGAAAAAAACCCTTCTCTTTGTCCTTGGCTTGGTCTTAGTGGCAGTAGGTTGGTCGACATTAGAATCTGGCACAACTAAAGACTCAATGGGAACTATAGAAGACTCTTCAGACCCCTCCTCATCATCAAAATCCTCATCTAGGTTAGGAGGAGTATCAGGATCATGCCTTTGAAAGTTCTCAGAGTTTTCCTCTATGTCAACCACCTTTAGAGCTTTCGACCAACCTTCCTTGAAGGATAGCTTCTTGACATATTCAATTTGGGTAGAGGGAGGAAAAAGAGCTTTCTCCTAACCCTTATCAAAGGTAGCTTTTCTCTTAACCTTCAAGGAAGTGGCTTCAATAGTAAGGCTAACCACTTTGTCTTCATCAACTGGAGATCGAGTTGTGGCTTATGAAAGCTTATCTTCGGTAACTTTGGCCCTACCTTCAGCATCCTTTAATTTTTTCTCGGTTGCTTGGGATTTTTCATCAATCGCATTTATTTTTCCTTTAGCAGCAGTTGCCCCGTCGTTGCCCTTTTTCATCTCATCCTCCCAGGACTTCTTTTTTTAATTCCGAAGCTTATCGAGAAGTATCCAAAGATTGTATCAAGACCTCAAATTCCTCTTCCACTTCACCAGAGGAAGCCCTCAGGTGGTCATCCCTTTCCATCATTTGGTTGGAGTTAACTAAAAATTGTAAGAAGAGCAAATACCAGATATCAGAAAAAGTTTTCAACATCAAGGAGAGTAGATAAGAATGAGATACTTACTAGTGCCACATTATGGCAAGCCCTCTCAATTATCCTGGACCTAGGCATGGGGGATGATGCAGCTTGATTAGTAAGAAGGTTTCCAAACTTGATCAAATCCCTAGCCAACCGGGGTTAATGGCAACAAAAGTTGACCTAATGTCAAGGATATCTTGGATTTTTCTCACTAACTCTTGTTGGTCATCCAAAGTCTTCTTTACAACAATGCTTGCTGGTCGACTTGAGTTTTTTGGGCTTGTTTTTAAGGGTCAGGAAAACCTCTATTCAGTCTCTTAAATTGAGAGTAAGTAATTTGAGTCTTAACAACACCAAGAACTAAAGGCCTCTTGTCACTAGCCCGGGACTTGTTCTCAATTGGCTTCTTAACGAAATTAGTATTTTTCGTAAGAGGAGGAGATAGTGGTCCACCCATCAAACTGGGCATATTCCTCTTAGTCATGTCTGTTGAAGGAGAAAATGGGATCTCAGAAATACTAAAAGATTTAAATGGGGAAGAAGTTCCTCCCTAGGTGAACTGAGTACCGACATATTCAGTGGTTGAAGAAGTAGGTACAGGATCCCCTTCTAAGTTGATAGAAACTTGGGGTAGCACAAATATTGGTCGGGCAATAAAAGAGGTAATTAAACTCTTATATTCCAATAGTAAAGAAGCAGCTCTAGGATGTTCCTCTCCATCCCTCTGGTTCAATAGCCATAAAAACTTGAGTTCTTCAATATTAATTTCCCCTTCTTTGGGACACCTCTTCTTACTTTCCTCTGCATAAAAAAGGAACAACAAAGTTAGTCAGCCAAATACAGAAGCACATAACAAAATAAGAATAAATAAATAGCATAATTGCAACCTATGTCACGCCGTGTTTGAGGACATATGGGCACAGTGTATGACACTCCTTGTGGAAGATGAGCATAGTGCCAATTCTTAGCAACTACACCATAATACCAATAGTCCTTATTGGAATCTGGTAAATTCACCACTAAGGCTCTAAATGACACCACGCCTAATTAAATACCAGGTGATCAGTCCTTTATTAAATTAAATCATAATTTACAAATCGGTTCATTCTTTGCATCACTGTCGAAAATTAAATTAATTACTAATCACCTATTAGTTAATTAAACCAGTGCCAATTTTATCTTTCATTAAATAGATAAAAACTTGCGGAAAACCAAATTAAAACCATACACCAATAAAGAGTCTAATCCAGTACAAGATATAGATAAATAAAGTCTTGCTGAATAAACCATCGGCTAAAATCAAACTAAATAAATCCAAATGAATAATATTTGAATAAAATAAATGGGGCAACACGTGAAGCCCTTATACTCTTGACTCACTTGAGTCTATATTATATAAGTGCTCATCTAGTTTGGAAATTGTGACAAAATTATGTCCATCCTAGAAACCAAAGAACCTCAGAGATTGGTTTGCTATTTCATTCATATATCTTGTTGTGATCTAGATCTAATTACCAACACTCACACACAGTAGAATGCATCATGTACATGTTACATTGCATATTTATGTGTGTATATATGTTGATTATGTTTAAATCCCTAAATTTGATTTTTAAATATTTTTTTGGGATTTTATAAACATTTTTTAATAAAGGTTTTATTAATTAAAACTTGATTTTAGAAGTGTTCAATCTCTAATTATTGATTAATGGGTTTATTGGCTCAAAGTTGGTTTGGGTAGAAACCAAAAGTGGCAGAGACTTTAGGGTTTGGTTGTAATTAATTTATGACACCCTCTTTATATCGATTTATTGGTTAACATCTGTTGCTTGCTGATCGGTGGGATTTGTGTTTCTTCACTGAGTATACAATCGCGTATCTTTAGAACCGTTGGATCAAACCTTATCAATGTCCTGCATGCTTTCTTTGGTAATCCCTGTGTATCCCTCCTGAACCAATCATGTGACTTTTAACCACCGCTTTCTATGGGCCCTTGGATTTAAGTCCAACCAGATTGACTCAATCCTGACCCTTGTTTTTGAACCTGCTTCTCGATCCTTCTCTTCGTCCTATAAAAAGGATCCTCCTCTCAGTCGTCCAAGACTTTTGGCTAATTCATTCCTGAGAATAAAAAAGAGAGAATAGAGAGAGAGAGAGAGAGAAGAGAGAGAAGAGAGAAACCGGAAAGAAAGAGAGAGAGTTAGAAACCCTAACCCTAACCCCTGTTTGTCAATCCTCTTTCAAACCAAACACTCCACAAAAAACTCCTATATATCCAAAGCACTACCCTGAGTGTTCTTGATTTTTTGAGAGATATTTGTGTTGCTGTAACCTCTTGTTCATTAGATCTTGTTTCCAACTTAAACTGTTTACTTAGATCTATTTTCTTCTTCATAGAAATTTCAGATCTATGTTCTGCATGTTACATCACACTTAGATTTACATAGTTTATTTCTCATCTTGAGAAATATATTGTTGATTCTTTTCTGAAAATTGTTTTTATCTCTAAATCAACAATAAATGTTTTCTGTTTCTAGTTCTCTTAAAACTAAACCTTTGACCAAGTTTGGAATCACACTTGGAGGTTTTCAATCTCGAAAATCTTTTCAAAACTCTGAGATTGATTAAGAACTTGACTGTCTTCTAAGCAAGATATCCGTGGATTCTGGGATTGATTAAAGGTCAAACAGGTTCAAAGTTTTGTGAGAAGAGAGAAAAAGAAAAATCACTGCATATAGCCTTATATGTAATTTGCTAGGACTGTTTGTACTTGATAAGTGTGAGTGAGTGCATGCATGTGTTAGAGAGCACCTCCACAAACACTTTCACACTACAACACGAAAAGTGTTGGTAATAAGATCTTGTGAACAAAAGTCGACGTAAAGTGATGGAACAAATCTGAAGTTATCAAACTGGGAGAACAACATCTACAATCAGAACTGTAGAGAAGTTATAAGGACACCAGAGGGTACATTCCTAAACTTATATAGGTTTGAGTTGTATGCATGGTAGTTAAATAGTTTTTAAGTCATAAATTTGTTTTAGTGGATTTTTTTCATTTTACTCCGTAGAGGGAGTCGTGGATGTTTTCTCAATTGGTGAGGTTTTACCACGTAAAAAATTGTGAACTTAATCTTTCTACATCTCCTCATCTCATTCTTGGTTGTGCTGAGTTTGAAGCTTGTTTAAACTACCTTATAAACCTGTTATTCAAATATTGAATAGATCTCGTACATACTGTTTTGTTAAACACATCTTGTGTTCAAATAGTTTTGTTTTTTCAAGAAAAGAGTTTTCTCAAAAAACAGCTCGGAGTTACTTAAATAGTTTATTTTTAATAAACGGCTTTAGTAACATATTTTCAACACGCCCAAATGAAAATTGTAATACTGAAGTCCTCCCAATAGATCCTACACTAGGAAATAAGGAAATAAAGAGTCTAATCAAAATTCCCGCAAGCATCCACATGTGTTTCATCTATGTGTCCCTGGAACAGAATATCAAGTCTGGCATCCCTGTGACTGGACACCTAAAAGGTTTTGAAAATATTTTTATAACAAGAGTTGGTACTCAAAACATTTTGAAAATATTTATCAAGAGTTTATCACAATTGAAAATCGGTTATTAATTACACATGTTAGGTTCATGTACACTCTCTTGAATTTCCTCACCCCTCAACTATTGTGCACGCCTAATATTCTCTACTTATCCCACCTAGATGTACTACCCAAGCTAAATACAGACATAAGTATCTATCCAGACTAATCTCATTTAAGTCCCCGTACTTCCCATACAATAGGCTAATCGAATTAACATTTCTCGTATGTTAAGCATTGAAATTATCATTTCATTTATCTTCTCATTTATTCAATTAATTAAGTTTCACTACTTAATTCATTCTTTATATATACGCTATCTATCAGTCTACTTGATTCATTCTTTATATATTCATTATCTATCAACCTTTTTCTCTCTCTCTCTCTCTCTCTCTCTCTATATATATATATATATATATATATATATATATATATATATATATATATATATATATATATATATATTAATACGGTGTCTCACAATAGGACCACCGTGAAACAATAGGCATACTCTACTATTAGTCCAAGTACCACTCGTACTAAATGGGGACTATTGGTTCGACATATCTCCTCGAACCCAAAATTAAATATCAAACGGTGGGGGCGAACATAGTTCTAAGCCTTTGGGCTACGCACATACCTAACGTACCAAATTGACATGTCGGTCTCACTAATACATATCACATAGCGAGCCTCCTTAAGTTCTATGTTCTGGGGCACGAATTCGAACCTCACCGGAATCGTCAAGGCGGATCACCCACTACGTGAGAACCTCCGATGATAGCAAGTAGTGCAGGTATGCTAAATGATAACATCAATCATATAGGTACACACAGAACCTATATATATATATACATATTTATTAGGTATTCACATAACCTAATTATCATCATTCGTACATAGTATATAACGCTCGAATACTCATCGTACTATCAAGTTACGACTTTTCTCACTATCGTATTTAATTGAGTATTAATCTCTACTCTAAGGGGCCTAGTTACTCGTTTATGATTTCAGTTGCTAACTCTTCCTTACGCTAGTGGTTCATGCCATAAGCTCACTCACGATTTCTTGTAATTACATTCTTATTCTCCCGAATTAATTACTTTGTCATTAAATCTCGTTGAATCATCGTCTTAATTCTCTCGATACGACTAAAATCCCATAACCCTATAATGGCCTACTGCAATATAAAAGATCCCTCATTATATCCTAAAAATCTACCAAAAGTTTTCTCAACAAAAATTTAGGAGTTCTAGGTAAAAAGGGAGATTTTACATTTTTCTAGGAACCGAATCGGTTTGCCTCTGATCCGAACCAGTTCGCCCCTCTGAACTCTGTCTTCTTCATTCCGTAGATGCATATATCACCATTAATACACCTATAACATCCATGTTTCTCCACCAAACTCCACACCAATTGTCCCAAATCCTTCTCACATGTATTAGGACAGTTTCTAACATAATTTTTAAATCAAAACATTACGAATAACATTCAAGAATGGATTTAAACATATAATCTTCTAGAACCCTAGGTTTTCATGTTCTTCCTCTATTATTCATCAAAACCTAGACTTAATTCGTGGATAATCATACAAAATCTCTACTATATTATTCTCTACAGATATCAAATCTTTTTACTTGCAATTCCTGCCCAAATATGCATTTAAATCAATCTTCTCTTCTAAACATCATCAAAATAATCAATATAATTGAAACCCTAGTCACATGGGTATTATAACTTCATATTGATTGAAATAAACACTTTCCTTAGTACTATAGAGTCTGATTTTGTGGATTAGAAATTAAGTTGATTATTTTTCTCCTCCAATCTTCCTTCCCAAGTGTTTGTGGTGCAAGACTCCATTGAATATCTCAAGAACTCTTCCTTAAGCTCCAAGATTAGTCTCTAATGGCTTCTTTGTGTTTTCTAACCTCTCAACCCTAGCCCCCAATCCTTATAAGCTGATTACGAGTTCTAAAATTAGTGGGTATCTAAACCCCATAATGTAAAATGATAAAAATACCCTCGTATGGTCTCGGTTTAGCTTAAAATCGACACATGACTCAATCGACAGCCCCGGGTATATTATTTTGACTAATTCGACCCTTCCAGACTCATCCGTGACCTCACAATCATCATCTGAGTTACTCTAAATAAGTATACTATCTCGATCCCAAGTTAATCTACACGTGACTCCCAGTTGAGAAAAATTTTGATTACGTCCATATCACTCGCTATGACGTAATTTCTAATCATTAACCATTTTCTATTCACCCACTAAATATAATTCATAATATTAATCTTTATTTCACTCTCGATTAAAATTTAATAATTACATCATTATTCAATTCAATTCAATTACTTCTCTCGCGTTATTTTAAATAAAAATCATTTAATTACTCAATTAATTAAATCTCAAATATGCAGAAAATACGTGGTATTACACCCTATTTACTTGCCTAGTCTTCTAATAATATGTGTTCTCTCCAACTGTACCCCATTTATAGAAAAAAATCAACTCCAGGACCCTAATATGAGTTCCTTGAATTTCGTTTAATCTATGGACACCATTTACAACCCTCCAAGTGTTTGGTGCCACTCTAGTAGGAACAACGTCAAAGTACTTACAAAATTGAAGAAAAATAGGCTTTGATGAAAATGTGATACCACACTCAGCTATGAATAAGGCTGAGATCCAGTGACCATCATGAAGAGAATACAAATTTACCCAAGAAGAAATTTTTATATTTTCTCTAAACTCGTCTAATGAACCCTCATCTACAATGTGAACCATGGTGGAAAAAGATGATAAAATAGAGAAAGAGGGAAATAAGGCTTACAGGGGATTTAGAGTGGCTTCATGAATTGAAGAAAAAATAATGGCAGCGAACGATAGTATAAAGAAAGCTTGAAGATGAATTAAAACTCTTAAGTGCAGAAGGTTTGAGGTGAAAAGAAATGAGGGAAAAATTGTACCTATTTACAGGTTGCCTCGATTAATTGGAGTGAAATGAATAACTAAATAATAACTTAAACTATTACCGACTGCATGCCTCCCGAATCTTCAAAAGACTATTGTATCCTTTGGCGGTTCAAATTTTTTTAAATTATTTACAAAAATGCCATTACCAAATAGTACTGGTGAAAATTTCCACAACTGTAGGAAGTCAGATGCCGACCAAATACTTAATATAGTACGCCGAGCGATTTCATGGACCAAATACTCCATAATTTCGATCAATCATCAAGCATGGAGCATTGGGGGCTTTTGTTGTATGTAAAAATTACTCTCCTACGTGGACCAATGATGAACGTACACCTGTCCTCCTATGTGGCCAACTATCCACCTTAATTGGCATCAACGATACTTAGTCGACTGGATGGCCCATCCACTCCAGGAATGCTAACCATCAGGAATATATAAAGTTAATCACATGGGATGCTCACCAGCACTGCATTCTAAAAGTTTCATTTATTGTACACAGATATAAATTCTTGTCAAATATAAAGGCATTCAATCCATAGGGTTTTACACCATTATAAATATGAAACACTCCATCAGCTAGAGGGAGAGAGAAAAAATCCCTCATATGCACACCATACTGAGTGATTGTAACCTTAAACAGTAATACCAATAGTGGATATGGGCTATTTTACACCTGAATCACTCCCAAAATCTCATCTCTTGTGCATGTGATTTGATTAATTTACTATATTTTTATTTATGATTATAAATCTGGATTAAGTCCATTTTTAGACATCAACACTAATGAACTATTAAATCTGCCAACCTTTATGTAGAATTTGAGTCCCCTTACAGGCCATGATAGTATAAGTTTTAAATTTCCTCATGCAAAAGTGACATAATGCCCGCGGCCAAATAGGGAAGGCCGCAAGCATTACAAATGGCATCATTGCTTTCGACCTAGGGAAACATTAAAAGTGCGAAAGATAATATAGTCTAGTAACATTTAACTAATTAACCCGCTTATAGGATATTAGATGTATACTTGTACGGTTATTGTCAAGAATCAATGGTAAGATGTAATGGTAAAAGAGCTCGAGGAGCCTCGCCCAATAATGAGGTTGTAAACCTGTTGTTCCCAACGTGGTACCTAAGATGGTAGTTGAGTTTGCGAAATCCCTATCTAAGGCCATGGCTGCAAGGATAACTTAAGTAAGTCCATTGGGACATATTGTGGAGCAATTTAATATGTAAAGGCGAAATCCTTTTAAAGGAGGTTTTTATCTGATAAAATGCGATACCTGGATAAGGAACATAGATAATATTTTTAAGGTCTTGAACTCCACTGAAGAATATATAGTATATTTTTCCTCCTTTATGTGTTAGGGTGAGGAAATTTACTAGTGGTCTATAGTCAAAAGAACCCAACTAGGAGGAGAGACCGTGGCCATATATTAGGATAGATTTAAGGAGATTATCTTGGAGAAATATTTCCCAGTCACGATAAGGGATAATCTATAAATTGAGTTTATGGAGGTAACAGAAGGAAACATGTTTATGGCAGAGTACAAAACAAAATTTATATAATTGTCATACTTTCCCCCTACCTTGTTGATACTAAAGAAAAGAAATCCGAAAGGTTTGAGAGGGGTATAAAAAGACGACTCCTCAGCAGGGTGATGGGGATGAGGCTACGGACTTACACTGAAATGTTTGAGGTAGCTCAGATCATTAAACATGATTCTGAAGATGGTCTAAAGATCAAGGGAGAGAAGATAAAGGGAGGGGATGAAGAGAAGAAGGAAGAAAAGCCACAGTATTAGGCATATAAGTCATGAAAAAACCATGGGGCTATGAAAGGAAACCAATAAATGAATAATCACACTGTGAATGTTACTTGATTTAACTATGGTATGTTTTTACAAAGGCATGCCCTGTGGGGATAAGATGGTACAATTGTGTCAAACCTAGATAAATACTGCAGACTACCGAAGAAAGATGCAGGGAGTTCACAAGCTCCTACCAAGGTTTTGTCTTTTAATGCCAAAGAAGATGAGAAGGTCGATGACGTGATATACGATATTGTTACTATTGATAATAGAAATGCCTATGTCATCTTATATTCCTATGACACACACTCATTTGTATCCACCATATTTTCATAAAAAATTAAAGATAGGCCACCGACCTTGAATTCTCATTTAGTAATTAACACTCAGTAAGAGTATCATATGGGGCCACGACAATCTATGAGGGATGTGCCATGGATATTCGGGAGCAGTATAATGGGGTTAGTCCAATTCCCTCAAAAATGGAAGACTTTGATTTAGTCTTAGTAATAGATTAGTTATGCATCTTTTTTTCTAGGATAGAGTATGACACAAAGAAGATTATTTTATGTAAACCTGAAAAGACTGAAGTTAGTTTTAAGGAATTTAAACCCGAGAGAAGGTCTTTGTGAATATCATCCTTGAGGACTAGGAAAATTATTAGGGTATCGTGGACACTTAGGTATCTCGAGGATAATGAAAAGACCTTGGCCACTTTATCAGATATTCCTGTGGCTACAGACTACAATGACTTTTTCCCAAAAGAATTATGAGAGCTACCTTTGGATAGAGAAATTGAGTTTACCATTGATTTGGCACCAAAGGTTGAGCCCAGTTGTAAGGTGACATATAGAATGACCCCCACAGAGTTGAAGGAGTTAAAAGAAAAATTAGAGGAGTTACAAGGTCGTGGCTTTATTAATCCAAGTACTTCACCTTGGGGTGCTCTAGTGATATTTAAAAAAGAAAAAGGATGAATATGTGAGGATGTGAGTAGATTATAGGGAGTTGAACAAGATAAAAGTGAAGAATAAATACCCTTTGCTAAGGATTGATGCTTTTTTTACCAATTGAAGGATGTTACATATTTCTCTAAGATTGAAGTCAGATAAGGATACCAATAACATTCATAAAAAATCTTTCAATCTAGGTATGATGCCTCTAGGGTTAACCAATGTCCCGACAACTTGTATGGATTTGATGAATAGGTTATTTAGACCATTCTTGGAAATTTTATTGATTGTTTTTATGATGATATATTTATTTATTCTAAGTCAACGAAGGAGCATAAAAAACACCTCCGTGGAGAGTTTGAGGTTGTTATGAAGAAAAAATTATACACAAAGTTTTATAAGTGTGTATTCTAGCTTAAGGAGATTACCTATTAATCGCGGATCAGGAAAGGTCGCTATAATTATTGATTATAAGAGGCTATCTATAGTTACCTAGGTTAGAAGCTTCTTTGTCCTAGCAGGCTACTATATAAGGTTTATGGAAGGATATTCTAAGATAGTTGTGCCTTTGACCTAGTTAACACATGAGGATAAGAAATTTTCGCAGAGTGTGAAGAGAGTTTTAATAAGTTAATGGAAAAAAATAGTGGTTGCGCCCATCTTGGCCTTATCTAAAGAAGGGGGAGGCTATGTTATTTATAGTTTTATTTCATAATGCGATCATTGGTTATGTGTTGATGTAAATGGAAAGGTGATTGCTTATGCCTCTAGACAGTTGAGGCCACATGAGAAGAATTACCCCGCCCGTGACTTAGAAGTATCCGTAGTAGTTTTTGCCTTGAATATTTAAAGACATTATTTATATGGAGACAGTTATGAGATATTAACATAACATTAAAGTTTGAATTACATTTTTACTCAACGATAATTGATTGTAAGTCAATGGAGGTGGTTAGAATTAATAAAAGACTGCGATTGTTCAATTAAATATCACCGGGGATAAGCCAACGTGGTGACTGATGCCTTAAGTATAAAAGGTTCCCTTAGAACTTTGAGGATTACTAGCCATGGACATATTTTGAGAAACTTGAAGTAAATTGGGATTGAGGTCATTGACCGTGGAGGCCGCATACATCTTAGGGCGCTAACATTTGAATCTAACTTAATTGAGAGGATAAGGATAATTCAGGCCATGGACCTTAACCTCCATAAGATTCTTAAACTTGTATTAAAAGGAGATAAGCCAATCTTTAGGTTTGATGACTCCAAAGCCTTATTATTTAGAACCATATTATGATTTTTTCCTAATGATGATATTAAATTTGAGGTGCTGGAAAGGGGACATTCGTCACCTTTTGTAATTCACCCCGAAAGCACCAAGATGTACTAAAACTTGAGGGGGAATTTATGGTCTCCTAACATGAAGAGAGAGACCACGAAGTTTGTGGTTAGGTGCGTAGTATGATAAAAAGTTAAGGCTGAGAAATAGAGACCATGAGGACTGTTGCAACCTTTCCTAACCTGGAATAGAAGTGAAAAACATATTTATGGACTTTATAGTTAGACTGTCACAGACTCATATAAGGATGTATTCCATTTCGTTTATTGTTAATAGATTGGCCAAGTCTGTATTTTTAGTCGTTAACACCATGACCAATGTTGATCATCTAGCCAAACTTTTAATCAAGGAGATTGTAATACTCCACAAAGTTGTAGTGACCAAAGTAACATGCCACGATCCTAGATTTACCTGAGGATTTTAAAAGAGATTTTAAAGAGCAATGGGTCCACGACTACCCTTAAATATAACTTTCCATCCGTACACAGATGGACATATAGAGAGAACTAATTAGACCCTTGAAGATATGTTTAGGTCATGTGTACTAGACTTCCATAATAATTGGGAAGACCACCTATATTTAGTGGAATTCGTTTACAATAATATTTATCAATAGAGTATTAAGATGTCCCCATACATTGCCTCATATGGGAGAATATTCCACAACACTTTATGCTGGGATAAAGTGTGAGAAAGATAAAAACTAGGACTAGCGTTAGTAGAAAGGGTCGCGGCCAATGTTAGGATGATTCAAAAGAGGATACAGAGTGCTCAAAGTAGACAGAAAAGTTAGGCTGATATCAAAATAAAGGATGTAGACTTAGAGGTTGGGGACCATGACTTTTTTAAAATTTCCTCATGGAAGGCAATTATGATATTTGTAAATAAGAACAAGTTAAAACCACATTATATTGGGATAATTGAAGACCTTATGAAGATTGGGAAGACTTAGTATATGTTGAGTCTGCCCCAAACTTGTCCCGTGTGTACTATGTGTTCTATATCCCTTTTAAAAGGGTAATTATGAAAAATAGTATCCATAAGAGTAAAACTCTAGGTTTCCCACTAAAACCTATAAATACCCACTATTGGAACACTTCCCAAGACTATTAAAAAATCTAAAATTCATTTTAGAAAGAGAAAGTAAGGTTTAATGTTAAAAATGAAGTGTTTTCGGAGTGAGGCCATGGACAACTATTGTTCATCCGAGAAGAAAGAGGTGCTAGAGGTGATAAAGGGCTACTATTCATTGTATCAATCAACTAAGTTAAGATATTATTCCTCATCTTCTTCTTCCTTGATTTAAAATTAGTTGTGATTTATTCAATTCATTGAGATATGACATTATGCGTAATTTAGGTATTTCCATGGGGTTTTACTATTCATATGGGTTTCTGGGTTATAGGCCATGAAAAGATACTATTCACCAAGGTTTAGAGGCCATAGAGTGTAAATATTAATGATGATGTGGAGACTTAGGCATAGTACAATCCATGGGGTACATATATGATTTTAGATGTTTTCTACTAGAATTCTTGAGATGAGATTGTATAGTTAGAGAAAAGAGATTTTGAGGTTATTTTTATATGATCGTAAAAAACTTAAATTAGGAATTTTCCTTTAATTTTTGTAGTTTTGGGTGGGGTGTAAATTAGGGTTTTAAAACATCCATTTTACTATAATTCCCTTGTTGTTGCATATCAAGAGTTTCATCTCTTCCGTTTAGGACGCATCTTATTATTAGAGGTCGTGGAGTTGGAAGGCAGTATTGTATTGTGTATAGGGAGTTAATGGGATTTCGGTGCTAAGGCCCCGACATTCATAAGCTAATCTAAGGCATCATGTCTATTAAGGACCTCTTAATCAATACTTGAGATCAAAATCGTTAGGGATATTGATCATAGGCTAACTGATGGTGCCAAATATGGTACCATCAAGTAAATGAGTGAGTTATCAATCCAGTAAGATCTCACGTGTGCAATAATGGTGAAATCACAACAATATAAATAAAGTGGGGGGGTGAGGCAAATAGGAGAAAGACAATTATATAAGTTGTTCAACCTATCTAAGCCTACCCCACTATGCAGGTGAGTGAATGTTTACTATCAAACTAGGCTCTAATGGCCTTAGGTCACAATGCACTTAACTTTCTCTTTCTACTACAGTTTTAATAGAGTTTAACTAGGGTTTTGAATTAAGATCCTTTCCAAGGTTGAAAAAAACTGGTATATATAGTTCTTGGGGGGTGTAGTGTACCCTCCAAGCTTGTAATAAGCATGCGTAGTATGTGGCATCCAATAATGAGTAGCCACCTATCGGTGTCACTAGTATATTATGATGATGAAATATCCCTCACATGTGAGGGAGATGTTGCAACAGTTTTATCCATGTGGGGCTTGTAGCCCATGCATGCTCCATTCCACGCGCTCTGCCAAATGTCAAATTATCATGTTGTGGGGGTGTCGTCCTGGACGAGTATGCCACCTCCAATGGTACAGTTGTATGAGTAAAGATGGAATACTGGTCTCGATTGATGGTGGTGTCTGGCCGAGACGAGTCTGACCCGTGCCTATGGTAAGTCTGGGCCTACAAGAGTACGAGCCGAGTTATATAGCCTAGGCTGCTGAGAGGTCTCGACTTAATCATTTAGACGAGAACAAGGTCACCAAAGTTGGTTCATGCAAAACACTTATATGCATGGATCGACCCTAGCCGAGAAGTCCTCTCGTGGGGATGAGGTCATATTTGGGCACATCAATCACCCTTAGCCCTTAGTGTTCTGTGTAGATAGGATACCGAGGGATAAAAATATTGCATCGCAGGCCGATGATATGACATCTCTAAATTTTCAGAGACAGATTGATTAATGGATGCGGTAAAGTGACACTTGGTACAACATAATCATAGTTTTGCAGACTTGAGGTGACACATGTCTCAATTTTCATTGATTAGCGTCTCCCCCAAGCATGGCTGACAACTGGGGTGCTTTGGGCTCTATGCCTTAAGGATGATGGCCTTGAGAATCATATGCAATAATTTGATGGTATTTAAACCACAATTTTCATTTCTCTTTCTTCTCAAAAACTTCATTTTCCCAACTATAGCTTTCTGCATTCAACTGCCATAGCCATGCTCATTTAGGGATTCGATTCAAGGTGGTTTGTGGTGTTTTACCTCTCTAGATCTCCTAGTAATCCAGGTGACTTTCTTTCACTAAAAATCCTTTGATTTAGTTTATCCTTTTTTATCTTTATGTGCTTTACAATTTTTAGCGAGTTTTGTGTTCTCGACGATAACTTTGGTGATTTTAAGGCCAATCTTTTAGGATTCCTGGTGGGTGTTAGAAGGTAGGTTGTGTTTAGGTCATTCACTTGGAGATTTTGAACCTAGAATCATCTTTATTTGTAATTCCCATGACTATCTGGTCACCTTCTTTGGTTATCTTTTTTTTAGTGTTCTTGAGCTTTTTCTTAAAAATGATTTTCTTCCCTTTTTGATCCTTTAGTCAACACGATCAAACTTGCAAGTTGTTTCATATTTTAGTTCTTTCAAAGATTAAAGTTTAAACTCATCTTACTGATGTTAAGGATACTGTATGATCTAATCTACCAATTCCTAGACCTTCGGGAGAGGCTCGTTAGTGACTTCCATTAGCACGAGGCCAAAACTGAGGCTAAACTTCTGGCCGAGGAATTTCCTTTGCGTCCAATATTCGCAGTTCCCTTTGCTGTTATCCATCCCCCCGATAGTTGAGAGATGGGAGGATCCTCCAAGATCTCGTCCTCTTACTTTTGATATATAGGAGTATTCTTCTACCACTCATCCCTCGAATATTTTCATAAGTGGAGATACGATGAGTGCGAGCTCGTCTTTGAGTGATGATGCCATTGACATCTCATCCTCGGAGGTTTGGAGTCTTTTTAATATAGGATCTCATCTAAATCCGACTCTTTTATCCATGCTATGAGGATGCCTGCCTCTCGTAATGCCGATATGGGGGTCACTAACTCCAATGAGGTGGAGTTTCTTTCTAATGTCTTTCATACGATCGACACTGGGAGCACTCAGTCTGATGAGGTAGACCTTCCAGGTAATGATTCAGTCCTTGAGGGGCCGAGAGTTACCATTCCTTAACCTATAATACAAAAAATTATCCATATATCATCCATGACCGAGGGAGAATTTTAGATAGATTTCCAAGTGGAGTACTAGCCACCAACATCATCGGCTCAAGAGATGAGGCTAAGGAACCACTGGATACCACTTATGATCAAACATTTTAGAGCACTGTAAGTGATGTTGACCTCTTACATTGGAGGCACATATACAGAATAAACTTTGATATGATCATGAGGGCCCCTGATGAGTCTGAGAGGGATTTTAATGGATGACCATGTGAGGTTGCAGTGTATGAGCAAATGTTCAAACTCGCCTTTCGCCTTCCAGTACATCTTGTCGTACGTGCCATGCTTGCCAACTTTGACATAGTTCCTACTCAACTTTCTTCGAATGCTTGGAGGATTTTCCTCGGCTTTATACTTCTCTATAAGTTCTATCATGGTAAGGAGCTTCCAGTTAGTGTGTTCAAGGCATGCTATAATGTCTCTTGCACAGGGGCACATGCTAGCTACTACTACTTTATGTCCAGGAAGTCGACGAAGAAAGTTATTTTCATCAACTAAACATCTAATCATCATTAGAAGTCAAGATATTTCTTTATATTTGGCGCGTGGGAATTCCCCACAAACTACGAATGTTCCTCCTCCGAGCCAAGAATCCCCCATAAATGGCGTAAAGTGCCCATGGCTGCGAAGCTTGCAGCTTAATCCTAGATGATCGGGAGAAGATTGAGATGATTAGGATTCAAGGTGAGGATGGTAGTATCACTGAATATGAGGACCTCATGACCCCTGACATCTTTTTCGAGACGGGACTAGACATTGGTCCTCTTACCAAGATTCGTAAGTAAATTTTATGAAGGCATTTTAACCTCGTCTTTAGTAGTAGTTTCATTTTTGACATCTCTGATATTAACCTTTGAACTTTTGCAGATTTTCCAAGTGGTACACTTAAGGAAATTTGGAATATGATGGCCGCCAATCTTGCCAACATGGTCAAACAATTTAGGAAGAAACAAGTAGACCTAAGTGGCCAGATGAAGAAGACAACTCTTATTGACTCAAGCCAAGTGAAGGATACAAGGAGAAGGAAAGAGCGGGTGGGGGACACTACTATCCATCACCAACAAAATAAGATTCGACCGGACAGAGGGTCTGATAGGGAGATACCTATCTTTATGGATGATGCCCTCACCTCTCATCTCTCCCAATTGAAGCTTAAAAATGAGAGTTTTATTGGGAGTGCTAAGAAGTTAATTGACTCAATCGGCTCCTTGATATCCGATGCTGACAAGCTCTTTCTTCATTCTATGAGCTCGTCCTTTCTCACTAAATTTTGTCTTCATAGGTCCATTCAGTTAATTGCTTGAACTTTGGCAGTTTTTATTTTTTAAGTGTTATCTCATACTAATTTGATTCTTCAGGTTTTTACAATCTTTTCTTGCCCTCTATCACCTGGGGGACTGGGTTGAGAGGAAGCTTCCTTTAATTCAGAAGGGAAAAAAGCGGAGAGGATGGAGCAAGGATTGAGGAATGACCTGGAAATTAAGAAGACGATCTTGAAAAGGCTATGACTGCTGAGAAGCAGAAGAGCCAAGAGTTGACCAATGTGAAAGCACAGCACAAGAAGGTCTTATAGGAACTGGCTAAGAAGAGGCAAGCTAAGATAGATGCTGTATTCAAGGAAGCTTTGGATGAGGCAAAAGCATAAGCCGTGGCTAAGTTCAAATAATATGAGAAGTTTGGGGGCTACGCCTTCGAATATCTTGAAAGAGGAATGAAGATGGTCTTCATATGAATCGCCTTTAAGCACGCTACAACCCAGACTTTGAACCCAAAGGACTTTGAATGCCTTAATTTTAATGACCCCTACTTAGCATTACATTGTCCGACGTGGATAAGTCGACCAAAACTACTACGGCTAACCAGGTTGAGTTCACTGAGAAGGTTGAAGATGCGACTAAAGATGGTGTTAATGACAACGGAGCCGAGACTCAGACCCCTGCAAGCAATGTCATCATTTCTCCCTCCTGAAGAGACTCTTAAAGTTTAACTCTAGCCTGGGCATCCCTTTTTGGCCGTGTTAGCCATTGTTTATATCTGTTTGATTGAACAATGTCCTTGAGATAATTATAACTTTTTGCCTAATGTCGTTTCAGAACAATGTCTTTATTGACGTTTGTATGAATGGATTTGTTCTTATGATATTCACTTATTTTCCTATATCACTTATTTGATTTGTAGATTACCACTTTGATGGTGTGAGGGCTATAATAAAATGACTCTAAATAACCTGATTTTGAGTAGGATATCACCGAATTAATGTTGTTGTTTCTCTAGTTTCTTTTTGTCCATAGCCGAGATGAGTGTAACCAAATTGATGTTTTTTCAAATTTAAATTCACTAAATTAAATACAAGTAATATCTCATTATTTTGAGAGTGTATGGACGAGTGATGTCTCGTCCTTCACTATCGTCTCGGCCGAGAGAGTTCTTCGCCAAGTTAATGATGTTGAGATAAACCATAATTAAATGGTTTTTTAATTTGAATTCACCAAATTATGGTGTTTAATCACAATTCCCCTCTCATTATTTTGAGAGTTTATGGACTAGTGACATCTTATTCTACAATGTTAATGATGTTAAGACAAACCATAATTAAAATATTTTTGAATTTTAATCCACCAAATTATTTTGTTTAATCACAATTCCTCTCTCATCGTTTTGAGAGTTAATAGACGAGTGGCGTCTCTTCCTACACTATCGTCCTAACCGAGAGAGTTCTTCACCAAGTTAATGATGTCGATACAAACCATAATTAAATTATTTTTTAATTTGAATTCACTAAATTATAGTGTTTAATCATGTACCCTGTCTTCGTTTTGAAAGTGTATGGATGAATGAAGTCTCATCTTACACTGTTGACTTGACCAATAGAGCTCTTCACCAAGTTAATGATATTGAGACAATTGTGTGTTTTCCACCCCTAGAGACGATGTTATCACACTACTTCCCCTCTCGGCCATTCACCACCTAAATGATGTTCTATGGTTTAGGACTAGTGGAAACATATAATTTGATCAATTCATACAACAAGAATAAGAAAGAGTTTTTCATTCATTACTTTTTCCATACTTGTCTCATACAATGTTATAATGATAAAAGAAAAATATCTGCAATGTCCTATTGATAATATTTCTTTAAATGGTCAACATTCTAAGGATTCGAGAACGACTCTCCTTCTAAATTCTCGAGCCGATACATGCTCGAAACTACTTATTTTGTAACCCTATAGGGACCATGCCAGTTAGCATGACGTTTATTTAGCTTTTCCAAGCTTCCTTTAAAACAAGTCTCTCACGGCTAATGGCCTAGCCTTCACCCCTTTATTGTAGAATCTAGTAATCCTCTACTGATAGGCAGCCTGTCGAATTTTTGCATCCTCTCTCTTCTCTTCAATGAGGATTAGGTATAACCTTCGTTCTTTAATGTTCACTTTTGGTTCATATATCTGAACTCTATGGCTTGGTAGGCCAAATTCTATAAGGACAACTACCTCTGAGACGTATGCAAGCATAAAAGGTGTCTTTCTTATCTATCGGAGTTCTCTCTGTTGTCCTGTCTTCAGTCCAAAGAATTTTAGTGTATTATAATTTCTTCTTGATCCCATCCAGTATAGTTATTTTAGTCACCTGTATTTGTCCATTTTCCCGATATCGGCCTGGGACTGAGATAGATTGCTTAATGCTGACCCTTTTGTAGTAGGCCTCCAAAGACGAGTTCTTTAATTGCTTGACATTGTCTGAGATCAGGGTGTGGGGCATGCCATACCTACAAATAATGCTCCTCCAAATGAACTTGAAGTCTTGATTTCAGTGATGGTAATCATGGCCTCTGCCTCAACCCATTTAGAGAAGTAGTTAATCACCATGATTAGAAACCTATAGTTTCCAGTTGCCTTGGGAAAGGGTCCTAGCAAATCAATTCCATAAATAGAAAATGGATATGGACAGGTAATAGAAGATAGAGGTTGATGAGTATGATGAGGGATGCTTGCATATGTCACACATCTTCACATAACTGGATGCATCCCTGGCTAAGGTCGACCACCAATACCCTTGTGTGACAACCCTGTTTACCAATGATCTTCCTCCTATATGACTGGAGTAAGAACAGTCATATATATATTTCAGGATGTATTCCACCTTTTTTGGATGGACACATCGGAGTAGAGTTATGATAAATACTTTCTTGTATAAAACATTCCTAATAATAGAGAACTTACCTAACTTACACCTTAGCTTCTTCCTTTTTAGCTTTGACTCTGGTAGTTCACCATCACTTATATATCGGATGAGAGGATCCATCCAAGATTCACCAATCTTAAGGTTAAAGCAAAACTTAATCGTGTTGTCTTCTTCTACAATGCTCGATCGGTATAGGATCTCAACTGGTACTGACCTTATGATATTTGTCCTCGTTGTTAACGATAGTCTTACCAGTGAATCGGCTCGGCCATTGTCTAGCTGAGGGATTCTTTTCAGTTTCACCTCCCTGAAGTTTTTTAATACTACTTTTACCCTAGACAGGTATCTCACCATCATCCCATATTTTGTTTCATATAATCCTAGGATTTGATTCACTACCAACCTAGAGTCACTATAAACCAACAACTGGCTGGCATTCAGTGCCTTAGCGAGGGTGAGACCAGTTATGAGGGCATCATAGTCGAATTTATTATTGGATGCCTCAAATTTGAATCTCAAAGCATACTCTATATCAGTTCCATATGGATCTGACACTATCAGGCTGATTCCACTCCCTACCTTAGAAGAAGAACCCTAAACAAAGAGGCTCCACACTGTACCTTTTTTAGAAAAGTTGCCTTCTTCCAAGGCTCCATTCTTAAATAAAACTTTTTCAATTCATTATGGGCCACCATCATCATGGCCGTACTCGTCTCAATCTCAGTCGGGATAGGACTTACTTGCTATGGTTTATCCTCATTGACTGGATTTGTAAAATCTTCATCCTCGGCCTTGTCTTAAGTGAACTCGACTAAGAAATCTGCTAAATCCCATCCCTTAATAGTTGTTCTCGGCCGATAGACAATGTCATATTCTCTCAGATCTATTGATCAAGCCATCAGCCTACTTGACTTCTCGAGTTTATGAAGGATCTGGTTAGGGGGAGTTGGTAAGGATGGCAATTGTGTGTGCCTGGAAGTAGGGTTTCATCTTCCTTAATTCATGAATGAAAGCATAGGATAGTTTTTCCATCTTTGGATACCTTTTCTAGGCCCTTTAAGGGCCTTTCTATTGAAATAAACTCGCTTCTTATTAGCTTCATCATCTCTCATAATTTTTGCACTAATGGATGACTCAGACACGACCAAGTACAAATATAGCTTTTCACCTTGAACAAGTCATGATAATAAAAGTGGGGAGCTGAGGTAGGTCTTTAACTCTTGAAAGTCCCTCTCACACTCCTCAATCAACTTAAAAGCTTTTGTCAACACCTTGAATAAGGGCAGACACTTATTTGTTGCCCTTGATACGAATCTATTTAGCGCTGTAACTCATTCAGTCAGCCTTTGGACACATTTTATTGTCTTAGGAGTTTTCATCTCCACCAAAGCTTTGATTTATTCAGGATTAGACTTTATCCCCCTTTGATTGACAATAAAACCCAAAAACTTACCTACCCCGATATCGAAGACACACTTAGTAAGATTAAGCTTCATCCTATATTCGTCCATTATATCGAAAGTGCGCTCTAGGTCGGCCACATGCGTCTCGACCTTGAGGATCTTTGTGAGCATATCATTAACGTATACCTCCACGGCCTCACCTATTTAATCCTAAAACATTTTTTTACTAGACTTTTGTATGTATCCCCAGCATTCTTGAGGCTAAAGGGCATTACCTTGTAGCAGTATGTACCTTTATTCGTGATGAACGAGATATTTTCGGCGTCATATGGGTCCATGAATATCTAATTATAGCCTGAGTAGGCATCTATAAAACTCACGAGTTCATGTTCATTCATAGTATCAAACTCTAATCTATTCTTGGAAGAGGAAAGCTGTCTTTGGGGCATGCCTTATTTAGATTTATGAAGTCAACACACATTCTCCATTTGCCATTGGGCTTTGGCACAATGACTGCATTGTCTAACCACTATAGGTAGATAACCTCTATGATGAAGCCAACTTTCTCTAACTTCTTCACCTCATCTCTTATCACTTCGTATATCTCCCTGGAGTAGGTCCTCATCTTTGTCCAACTGGTTTAGCTCCCTAGACTACGTTTAATTTGTGGTAGATGACCTACGGATCAATTTTTTGGCATATTTTCATGACTCCAAAAAAATATTGTTCATTCTTATCCTCAAGAGTTTAATAAATTCTTCTCTGATCTCTCTCTTCAGTTTTTTGCCGATCTGGATGGTTTTTCCAGCTCGCCCTCATTGAGGATGATGGATTCTACCTCCTCGGTGGGTTCACCCTTTTTTATATTCATTTCGTCTCTAGTGTCGAGAGTGTCTATGTTGTAAGTAGTGGTGGCCCTCTTATGCACCTCTCTTTCCTCAACCTAATTGAAATATCATTTGCGTGCCTCAACTTGGTCGCCTTGAACTTCCCCTACTCCATAAGGAGTAGGGAATTTTATTATTTGGCGAATGGTTGAGGACAAGACCTTAAACTCTTATAGGGATACTCATCCCATAATTATGTTATTCGTAGAATAAACATTCTCGTCCATGATAAAAAAAATGATTTTCTTTGTGAGATACCTCGACTAAGTCTCCCCCATGCTAACGTCCATATGATAAATCCCCAAATGATGTACTTTATCCCCAATAAAGCCAATTAGTGGTTGATGATATGGGACGATCCTCTTCTTTCTTAATCCCAGGCCAGAGAAACAATCCCAGAACATTATATTGACCGAATTTCCACCGTCAACCAGTATCCTAGGGACCTCATACACATGTAATCTCATAGTGATTAGCAATGGGTCATCATGTTGAGATAAAATCCCTTTAAAGTCCAATCGCGAGAAGTTGACAACCAAGGTGTTCATGTCAACCGTCTTCCTCTTACCTGTCTTCGAATCAATATTGGTCGAGTTCACTACCTCTGGCTTGGGAATAGCTTTGGCTTCTGCAACATGGACTTTACGATCGGTTATCTCTTTACCACCACCGGTAAAATTGCCACATATCATTTTCCCATCATGAGAAATATAATGCAACCAACTCTTGGGATCAGTTTTGTTCAGTGGGTGGTCAGGGTTGACCTCTTCATCATCGCCTAATGCATTATCATCCTTTTTCACTAGGTCATCCAGTTTTCATGTATCGTCTCGGCCACCCCTCTTATCTACATACTTTTTAAGTTTCCATTACTTAAATATCTTTTCTATTTCATCTTTCAGTGTGAAGCATCTGTCAGTGGTACGACCATGGTCTTGGTGGAATTCATACCATTTTCCTTTATCCCTCTTACGAGGAGGTGCTTTGAGATTCTACGACTATCTTAAGGACATATCATTATTACTCTCATTTAGGATCATTTTTGGGGTGGCAGTCAGTGGGATATAGTCAGAGAACTTGTTGTTCGCCGACCTCTTCTTATCTCCTTTGCCTTTGAATTTTTGGGACTTTCTCCCACTAGCTCCCTTTTGATCTTCACCTTTGGCCTCCTCGACGTTCATGACACTACCGACCATAGCCAAGAGTTCTGCCATGGACTTAGGAGGGTACTTGGCCATATTACACAAAGCTTTCCTTTCTGTAAACCTCCTATCAGAGAAGTCATTGCAATATTATCATCATAATCTTCCACCTTCAATTTCTCTTTATTAAAGCGAGCAATGTAGTCCCGCAAAGATTCATTCTTCTCGTGCTTCACATACAGCAAGTGGGTGGTTTTCTTTCTTAGATTAACCCAAAAATAGAAGTTATGAATGAACCTTTCTACCTGTTTCTTGAAGTTCTCGATTGAGTTTCTTGGGAGAGAGGTATACCAGACGTCCGCTAATCTAGTGAGGGTGCTAGAGAAATCCCTGCACCACATCTTGTCTGATATCGAGAAGATGTATGTGGCGTATCGATACATTTACACATAGTGGACTATATTAGTACTCCCATTATACCTCGATGTCACCATCGAGTACTTAAACTTAGCCGAGGTATGGTAATTCACAATTCTAGTAATAATTGGCAACCCTTTCATTTAACCCCTCTACCGAGGGTCTCGAATCTTTAATAAATCTCCAATGTTTTTCTCTAGTCTCTGAATAGAGATGTTCCATGGTTTTTCAGTAGCAATGACTATGGCATTATCTCCCTCGGCCAGAGCAGCATTGTCATCGACCCCTTCCCTCTCAACCTCACGCTGGACGGGTTCTTGGCCGACCATGGATATTAACTTCATGTTGCTCCTCATCCTGGATAAGGGGGGTCATTTGTGAGCACACTCTTCATTTCTCATGGATCATGCCTTGCTATGAGACCCAGATTATTGGTCTTGGAGGTCACAAAAGGGACAAATTTGTCAAAGACGAAACCCTTGTTGATCCTATCAAGTGCTGAAGAATGAGACCATCCTTCTTGGCTCGGCCTTGAAGTGTTTATCCTACTAACTTGAATAGGGATCAAAGTATTTCCCAAAATTTCTCATGGTTCCCAACACTCTGCATCACCATCATACTCATTGTCTTCATGTTCTTGACCTTGCCTCCCCAGTCATCTATTCGCCTCTGTTGCAGAGGTGCATCCTTTAGTGGGGTCGGGGGTGGTCCCATTATCACTTGATGTACTCCCTCCCTGGAGACCGAAGTTATCATTTTTACCATCACGCCAGTGTGTCTGACCAAGAAATTCTGGCAGAAGGCAGGCAACTGCTCCGACATCTTAGTGTGATTGTTTACCATGAGCGCAATGCTGATAATGTCCGCCATCTTAGATTGTGGAGGTGCTTGACTAGAACTAGGGACACAACTTAGTGGAAGATTTGATGCCATGGAATTCGATGAACGAAAAGAACAAGAGGTGTACTGGAAGAGATGAATGAGCTATAATAAATCTTGAACTCAAACCAATGCTCTTTCAATGGTGGCTTAACCTAGTCAAGTGCGGGGTTGGGCCACCACCAGGGAATCCGTTTAAGAGTAATCTCCAAATGAAAGGAAAGAGATGATGATCTCGCTTCCCACAAACGGTGACAAAATGATGGTGCCAAATATGGCATCGCCAAGTAAATGAGTGAGTGCTCAATATAATAAGATCTCAAGTGTGCAATAATGGTGAAATCACAATAATATAAATGAAGGAGAGTGTGAGGGGAAGAGGAGAAAGACAACAATATAAGTGGTTCAGCCTATCTAGGCCTACTCTACTATATAAGTGAGTGAATTTTAACTATCAAACCGGGCCCTAATGGCCTTAGATTACAATGCACTCAATTTTCTCTCTCTACTACAATTTTTATAGAGTTTAGCTAGGGTTTCGAATTAAGGATCCTTCCTAAGGTTGAAGGAGACTGGTATATATAGTGTCTAGGGGTGTAGTGTACCCCCAAGCATGTAATAATCATGTGTAGTATGCGGCATCCAATAATGAGAAGCCACCTATCGCAGTCATGAGTAGATTATTATGATGAAATATCCCTCACACGCGAGGGAGATGTTGTTGCAACGGTTTTATCCACGTGGGGCTCACAACCCATGCTCACTCTCCCACGCGCTCTGCCAAGTGTCATATGTATCCTGTTGTGGGGGTGTCAGCCTGAACGAGTACGATACTTCCAATGGTATAGTTATATGAGCAAAGATGGAATAGTGGTCTCAGATAATGGTGGTATCTAGCCAAGATGAGTATGATGTGTGCATGTGATAAGTCTAGACCTACAAGAGTACGAGCCTAGTTATGTGGCCTGGGTCGCAGAGAGGTCTCAACCTAATGGTCGAGACGAGAACAAGGTCACCAAAGTTTGTCTATGAAGAATGCTTGTATGCATGGCATGGCTCAGCCCTAGCCAAGAAGTCTTCTTATGGGGATGAGGTCATATTTGGGCATATCACTAACTATGGGGATTAACACCATGGGTGAGGTCGGATAAGGTGGATTGTTAATAGCAGATCATAGATTGTTCATCTTAGAATTAGGTGGGTGAGGAGTTTGCAACATGTTCCATGACAAGGTTAAACACACTTTGATTAAGTACATGGAGTTTGAGAAGTCCAAGGTCATAAAAAGTATATATCATAGACTATGAGGGAGAACCATGGGAGACTAAGCCAACGGGAAGTCGAGAAGTTGAGACCTTTAAGAAATTGAGACATAGGTCATTGGGAAAATCTGAGGGGTTGGAAAATACGATTCTTTACTTTCCTTCTTGCTTAAAGTCCTGCTAGGAGTCCCAAATAAATTCCCAAAAACCTCCCCAAAAGGAATAATTTTTTGTGCCCTGGCAGGACCCATACTACAAGGCTACACTTAATAGGTAAGTGAGAATAAGTGGAATCCACGTCACTTTTGGGGGAGGTTTTGGGGGGATTTTGGTACCTATATCATTATTCTATTGCTTATATTTCACATTTATTATTTCCTACTTAGTATTATCTGTATTTTTGTTGCCTTTATAAATACTAGCATTAGTAGGTGGCTGAGGACTTTTGAGTTAACCTTTGTTGAGCTATTAGAACTCACCCGTACAATATTCTTTGTTTCCTTAGGGTAGAAGCTGAGGAACTTAGTAGAGGCCACAGAGTACATATAGATAGAGGAAATAGCTTTTAATAGATCTCCTTTAGGAGTTTTTATAAAAAATTCACTCTTAGCTTTACTTATTCAACTTTATAGTTTTATGTTGAAGATTGTATGAGGAATGACTTATTATATGGCATGCATTAGAGACTAACCTTGAAAAGTTTAGTTGATGATTCTTCTCATATGGTGTAATATTATACTATAATGAACTATTAAATGTGCCAAGTGTGATGTAGAAGCCGAGGCCCCTTACAAGATGCGATAGTATTACAATTTCCCTATATTGTTTAAGTTTTAAATTCCCTCGAGAAAAAGTGATCTAATATTCGCGGCCTGATTGGGCAGGTCACGGGGTGTTACATTAACCATCAGAGGTTTTTGAAAGAAAATAAGTGTAAGTATAAGAAGTCCAAAATAAATTCAAAACTCAAATATAGTTTTTTTTATTCTATTTACATAAGCCTAATATGATTACTCACACACATCCTCCCCTCTTCCCCATTTCTCATAAGGGCGATCAACGATCCACCCTTAGTATGAATCATTAAAAACTAAGACCCCGCGTCTTGAAACATATTTATTTATAAGGCCTTTTTCCATTCATATTATATGCCAACCTTACCAAACTACACTTGAAACACGCACAACATGTGACTTGAAAATTGATAGCTCAAAAGTGTCAATCAACTATAACTTATTACCATAACAAAATATGTTTATTGAATTTTCAAAAATAAAAAGCACTCCAAAAGTAAAAAATTTCTCCATTTTTGTAGATTGAAATTTATCGGAATACTATTTTTTTACAAATCTCAATTTCCTCCATTTGAGATTGAAATGTAAGTTCCTTACTTATTCCCCATTATACCATATATCTTTATCATCTACTGTATAATATTAATCTTATTATTTGTTTTTATTATCTTAGTAAATGATAAGGACGAAAAGAAGTGGAAACATTGAGTCTCAAGCATTCATAGCTATTATAAACATTCATTTATTCTTAGTAATGAATTTAAATTACACTAATATTCGTATTGTTAATCATTTGTCATTAAGTTGGATTAATATTTCTATTTCGATCTATAAAATATAGTAGATTTAGATTCAATTTTATTTCACAATTTTTTTCTTAATGTTATATAACATTGTTAAACCTTATAATGAATTCACATTCGTAAAAGTCAATGTTGATAAGTGAGAAGTAACTTTGCGATCTATATGAACTTATTATCGCAATATTATTTTTTGAAATGAAAAATTGCACTGCAAAATGACAGTGTGGAGAAATAAATCTTTATTGCCGTAATTTTGAAATAACAATGTGAAATCATATTTGACAATTCTGGTAGATAAAACTTTGATTATAACATTAATTTAAAATTTCTCCTTTAATTTTACAACCAAATTATGATGGGAACTAATATGTAACAAAGGATGAAAAACCAAAAGCTTAAAAGATGCTGGTCTACCTTCAACATTGTTTGGAACAATATAGGTTATGAAAAGGCTTAAGATTACCATTAAACATAAAGATGCACTGAGCTTGACACCATTCCATATAATTTTCAAAGATATATGTGAGGGACACACAATTGTTGTGTTAATGAAGAAGTACAATGAAGATATAGGTCAGCTAATTAGACAAATAAGGATAAGTTTGTGAGTATTTTTTTTTATTAATGAGTGGAGGATAATATGAATGGACATTAAGAAGAAGATTGAAGAATGAATAAATAAAGAGTAAAAGATGAAATTGAGGATGTTGTCAGATGGTTGACAACTCACTTGCTATCAACTACGTTCTTTATAGCATCGAGAATAACAATTAAATGGGCTTTATAAGGTACATAACTAACCTTAGAAAAAACAAAATCTATAAATTCTTAAAGGAGATGATTGATTTTATAATGGAATCGGTTGGATCTGAGCATCACCACCCTGGAAGAGTTTGCCTCCTCTAATGGTATATATTTATGCATAAATGTTATTTTTTTAATTTTAATTTCTTGAAATCGTAATTATATTAATTTGGGTTTTCTTTTCAATACTGGTTATGTGAGAAAACTAATATCGTGAAACTAATATCTCCATCTGAAGACCCTTAGTTTCTCAAGTGGTCCTTAGACCTTGTTCATACGAAAAGTGAAGAATAATGAATATAACTAGAATTCCCCTCCCTATCCTTGACATTTTATGATATATCAATAGAATATTTCATAAAAGCCCAATTTCGCAGTTTAAATTTCATAATGGTACTAATCAATTCCATTTCTCACTACAATTTTGCAATGCAAATTATTTTATTTTATTTTGTATAGTGATTTTGTAGTGAGCATTGACCTTTCATATTGGTATTTCACATTGAGATTTCATAGTGTTATTTAGAATTTTAATACATTATATGTTGCAATTGCTTATAACAAATGAAGTAATTTCATATGGAATATATAGTTAAGATAGAAGAAGTCAGAGCTTGTTGAAGCTAAAGTCGAATTTGATGTTAAGGGCAAAGAATAAGATGAATTTATCAATGATACTAGCATTTTTAATTAGTATTATGAGGGATTACATGATGATGACAAATACTATGATCGATGGGCTAAAATTGATTAGTAAAGAGCCTAACAAGCGATCATGGTTTTAATGTAACATCGATCGGACACAAAAGGTTCGTTATGAAATGCTATTAGTAAGACTGTATTAGATGTTGTTTTTGAGAGTGACAAATCAAAATTTATCGAAGGTATAATGGAATTGTCAATGGCAACACACAACTTTGACATTAAAGATCATTAGTCTGTCCATCCAGTTGAAAACTAAGTTGAGGAGAACTTAAAAAAATTGGTAATTAAGAAAGAATTAATGGGGAGAACAAGTAGGGAATAGAGTTTAACAACTTTAGACAAAGTATGAAGATTTGAAAAAGGCTATTAATATGGAGGTTTAAAAAGTTGTGTGTTGGTACGATCTCGTACGAAAGGTGATGATCTTAGATTGCAACATGAAGTTGATATGAACAACTTCAAGACTCTTAAATGTGAAAATTTAGCTCTATCAATAAAGTTAAACGAATTATAAAAAGAAATGGAAGATAAAAATTACAAACAGTCAACTGAAATGACATAAGATAATTGGAAGCAGAACTTTTCCATCATGAACACAAGGATAAAAAAGAGAAAGAAGCCTATGTAAATAAACTGAAGTAAAGCTTTGATGAATATAAGGAAAAACATAAAAGTCTGAGAAGGATATGCAATTAGATATTACTCATTATGAAGACTAGAATAAAATAATTAGAAAGAGAGAATAATAAAAAAGCAAAACAATTGGAAAAAAAGGACGAATTGTCACAAAAAGAAAAAAAAATGTTAAAATTAAGGATTGTCAATAGAAAGAATATGAAGGACTGTTAGAAGCAAGAAATAACACTCTTGAATCAATGAGGGAAATAAGTAAAGATAATATGAATAATGTTAATTCCATAATCAACAAGTAAATCGAGAGTTAAAATGCCGTAAGGTTGAGATTGATGTTTTAAAATCAGATATTCAAAATATGAATAAAGATGTTTAGAAAGAAGTAAAAGTTCTTTAAATAAAATTATCTGTTATAAATAATGAAGCTTTAAATAATTAAGCAGATGAAAAAATTATAAATGCAAAGAAGGATCTCAAAAAATTGATACTGTGACTCATGAAACACCAAATAAAAATATTGAAGAATAATGAATTCAACACTATTATTATTGGGTGAAAGAGAACCTGCGAAATGTTTTTAAGACAATTGGTGATGAATTCATGGCAAAGGGAAAACACAAAAGAGGGAAAAAACGTTCACATGAAAGACTCTCTAAAAAATAAGAAAGAACCTCCACATCATGAGAAACAACCAGTTGAGGATGAGAATTATTATGCAGTAAAATGTATAATACTTTACCAACTAATATCAACACTTAAAATGTATCAACAAACGCTAGTGGGTATTTAAATTTACAAAGATTTCAGACCCAATAAGTGATCCCCTTAGGACATTAGATCGATTAATGAGGAGGAGTGTCAAAGTTGAAAAAAGGAATATAAATTGGTTCTAACCTCAGCTGAGGATCATACGCTCACTGTCAAAGGTGTTTCTCTGTATATTAGACTTATAAACATGTGTATTATAACTTGGAGATGTATTAGGTTTTGGCTATGTCAATCTGAGGTGTTTGTGGTCTTTATCACTAATCAAGGTGACAATGATGTAATTTATGGACTTATCTAGGTATTACTTATCTTAGTTTAGGACTGAATGGAGAATACAATTTTTTGAAGGTTGTATATGATAAAAAAACTTCTTTCTTAATTAGATAATAGTGCGTTAATTAGGGAAACAACGCCGAATATTGTTTAACGTCTATTTTTTCATTCAGATTACATTTCTTTAGCTTAGATAAACTTTAATTCACTTCGCTTAGCTTGTCTTAAGTGGTTTTCAACTGTTGACTTGTATTCCATATATGAGCAATCTTTTGGAGAGAGAATGAGTGGGCTATAACATCATGGACAGGGTTGCCCTGAGGTGTAACGGCTATAGTATCATAATGGAGTAATGGTAAACGGTTTGAAATTGGTGTAAGTTAGTTATTGGAAGGATTTAATACAAATGGGAGAACTCAATGCTAATGGAAATGAGTGGTGGCGATAGGTAGAAAAGGGTTAGTACCTTCTAACTACCCATCAGAGAAGTTCAAGAAGCTTGGCCAGTCTGTGTGGTTTTGGAATAGCATATGTCTTCCTAAAATGGCCAGAGCATGTTTTCATATTATATCATAAGGGTTCCACCTTAAAAGAGTGGCTATGGGCCGAATATAAGTTAATTCTTATTATATGAAGGTGTAACACCCCGTAATTTTAATGATTTTTATAATTGGATTAATTGTGAATTAATTTGGGATTATTTAAATTAAATTGAGGTAATTAATCCAAGATAATAAATATTAATTAGCGAGATAAGGTTTAATATTTATTTATATGGAATACTACTTATTTAATGAGTAATAATAATTATATGAAAATATTATAATTGTTGTGAGTGAAAAATACAACAGTTATGATAAATATAGTCGGGATGCGCTTATTAGTCATGTTGGGACTTAATTTGGAAAATAAAATATAAGTTTACTTTTTGATATTGCATATAATCATTTCGAGCGCGCCAGTGCGTCCAGAAGGGTTGAGGTAGTCAGAAAAGTGTACCCGAGGGTTTAGTTTGCGTCCCAGGGCATTTTTAGGCCAAATCGGCACCCCGGAGGGGTATTTTAGTCTTTTGAAATTTTGAGGAAATTAAACCTACGAAATTTGCTAATTTTATATCAATGTTAGGTTAAGGAAATTAGGTATAGAACCTGCAAAACTCACAAAGGCCATTAGATGAGGAAGGAGATGTACTCACCAAGGATAGAACCACCATTTTTGCACCTTTTGAACCAAAAACACCACCGTTGCGTAGATCAGAAGGAGAGGAACACAACCATATCATCAATTTTGTGGAAATCAGACCTATAGAAAAAAGGTAAGTATTTATCTTACTTAATTCTTGAAGGATATATCATCCATGTTAGATTAGGATGCTTAATATCTTAATTTCATGTATTTTGATGACTCCATTGGGAAATTAAATAATGTTTTGGGTTGAATTAATATTGGAATTGAATTTCTTATTTAAATGACAAATTTTTGATAATTAAACATGAAGAAATTTGGGTTTTATAGAGGTTCTTGATGACTATTGATGAATTAGGATTTTTAGTGATAATTATTGATTGAACCCCAAATAAATGATATTTCTTGATGATTTGGTGATTATAAAATGTTAGAAGTCATGTATATATGTTAGAATGATGTTTGGAAAGTTTGGTTAGGACTATAGGATCGTGTAATGAAGGTTTGGTTGATTGAAAATGGTGAAACCCATAACTGTTCGAGGAAGAAGAAATAGACCTGTAGCATGCGAATCGATTCGGTTCCCTAGCCGAATCGATTAGGTTCAGGTCCGAATGAATTTGAATGGTCAGATTTTGACAAATTTTCTCCCTTTTTATTTGGAACTCACGGGGAACGATTGAAACAACTCTTGAGATAATTTATATTTGTAAAGAGAGTTATTTTAAGAATATCAGTAGGTAAATATTAGGTATAATAGTTAGTCACATGGGGGAAACTTAGAGTCTAAGGCTAATTAGGTGTAAATGAGGAATACAAACCTAATTTGGGAAATGATATCGTGTCACAGGAATTCGTAGGAACGATGACCTAGTCTAGTAGGTAATGAGGGAATATCTACTGAATAAACTGAAGGGATGATTGGTAACCTTCCAAGTGATGGTAAGCACTCGGGCTTAGATGATTAAGAAGTTCAACATTATGCTAATAATACGTAGGCTCTGTATACTATGTACAAAATATATGAAGGAGTAAGAGATTACCTAAAATGATTGTATATTCATAGGTTATGTGAATATCTAATGCGTGACTTATTATGTGTATCACATACCTGCGCTGCTTTCTGATCGAGGGAGGTTCAAAAAAGGGACAGTCTTATCTTGAGGATCCGTCTTGGGGGATTTAGACTTGTGCCTCTAAACATAGAACTTAGGGATGAGCACCCGTTGTGTGAATGAGGGTGTGGCTGGTCATTTGGGTGCATAAGTATGTGCATAGCCCAAAGGCGTAGGACTATGTCCACCTCCAATAAATGTGATTTTATTTTTAGTTTGAGCGTGATCTTAGACCATTAGTCCTTTAGTTTGTATGTGATGTACCGGGACTTGATAGCAGAGTATGCATGCACCGCAGCTCATCCTATGGGTGCTATATTAGTATATATATAATTAGAGTGACATGTATATATATACTTGTGATTTAATTCTACTATTTGTGCTTAGTAGATAAGAAAGATGGTGATAGTTAAATTTACATAAGTGTGCGAGAATTTAATACTATATGAGAAATTTATAAATGTCTAATGGATATAGGACTTAAATTGTTGTTGCATAGGTAATACAGGTGAGCACCAAAAGTTAATAGGTGTAGTAAATTATTAAATTGGAACTAGTTAGGTGGGGTAGCATAACTAGAACGGGTTAGGAGTATACGTTAGGCGTGCACACTAGCTGAGGGGTGAGGACCTCAAGTGAGAGTCGGGAACCTAACATTAGGGTTTAAACGGATATTCGAAAATCCACATTTGTCTGATATCCGTATCGGAATTTGCGAATATTTATCCGAAAAAATGAAAACGGATATGAATATGCTGTTACACCCCGCCTAATTGAACATTGGGTGATCAGTCCTTTATTAAATTAAAACAGATTTTTCATCTGATTCATTCTTAGCATCACTGTCATAAACTTTTTAATTACTAACCACCTAAGTGAAAATTTATGCGGTTGCCAAATGTTAACTTCAATTAAACATGCAACAACATGCAAAGCAATATATAAATCAAATACCAACATAAGAGTCTGAATATAAACCTATAATCAAACAAAGTCTTGTCGAATAACCCATCGGCCAAAAACAAACTAATACCAAACTCTAAAATGAAAGTACTGAGGGACAACATGTCCATACTAAAATCTGAAATCCTAAACTAAATCAGAAAGGGAAAGAGGCGTCTAATCAAAGTCCTGCAACAATCACCTATGCTGCAGCTACGAAGTCCCTGGAATGAAGTCACGCTTGTCGTACCTGCAGCTGGACACCTAAAAGGTTTTGAAACATATTTTACATAGAAAGATTTATTACTCAAAATGTTTTGAAATATTTAGCAAGTAATTTATTGCAGCAAATATTAGTTATTGATTACACATGTTAGGTTTACGCAGACTCCCCTGAGCTTCCTCACCTCTCATCTATAGTGCACGCCTAACATTCCATACTAGCCTATTTAGCTAAATTACCCAAGATATTTAGACTGTTTTAGTCATCTGAAATTACCTACATGTCTAAGTTCCCGTACCGTCCATACATTACCAAATTTAATTATCACTCCCCATATGTGAGTTAATTCCCGTGTAACATTTCACATATATTGGTTCCTTATTTTGAAAGTTAAGTCTGACAACTTAATATTATTGATTAGATGTTCACTATCTAATATTATAGCTTTCCAATTAAGTTTTCACCACTTAATTTACTTTTTAGATTTATACATGTCATCTAATTATCTACTAGTTTGCCCTACTAGATTGTTCATATAATACATATTTCATACACAATATAGACTATAAGGATCATTGGCCTGGTCTAATCATCGACTCCAATTCTCCCAATTTATATTTTTAGATGTATGCACGCCATCTAAATATCTACTATCTCACTCAAGTAGATTATTAATATATTGTATATTTCACTCACAATATACACTATACAAATTATTAGCCTGGTCTAATCATTGACTCCAATTCTCCTTTCATTTACATTGGTCCGATCTAATCATCAACTCCAATGGTAAATGTTATATAAATGTATTGGCCCGATCTAATAATCGACTCCAATACTATATAAGTACTGTAGGTATTCCACACAACTTAAGTACATAATTTATAGGTATTCACACAACCTAATCATTCACATTAGTACGTAGTATATTTCTCTAATATTCACCGCACAATTTATTTTATGATTTCTCTCATTATCGCACCTTCTCAAGTCTTCTCCCAACTCTAAGGTTCCTAGTTAACCCCTTTGTATTTTCACTAGCTAAGACTAACTTACTCTACTGGTATACTTATTGTTCATCCGAAGTTCCCGTAAATTATTATTTAACTATCCGATAATTTACAACACAAATTTATCCCCATTGATTTCCATCTTACTTCCCTTGATAAGACAAATCTACAAATCCTAATCAGGCCTACTGTAGTATTAATAATTTCCCCAAAATCCCTTAGTAAGGTTTTAAAATTTTACACGATAATCAATTAAAAAAACTAAGTAAAAATGGGAAAAACAGAATTTCTGGGAACCTGAACAAACACCGGGCCGATCCCTTTTTTTTTTAAATCGTATCGATCTTCCTTTTTTTAAACCAGATCGATCCTTTTTTTTACTAAATCGATCCATTTTTTTAGACTGGATCGATCCCTTTTTACCAGACCGATCCCTTTTTTTTAAAACCCGATTGATCCCCTTTTCTGCAATTCACCATTCTCATCCGTTCATGCATTTTTCGCCCATGATCTAGTACCAACCTCCATAAATCTACACCAAGGTTTTAGCTAAACATTCCTAACCATTTTTGCATGCATTAGGACAAATTCTAACGTAATTCTTTTCTCAAAACATTACAATAATTATGCAATAAAGGATTTATTCTTTCATCCATGATTATTCATCAATACCCAGATTTATTTCGTGGATACAACCCATATCTTCCAATAGCAATATCTCTACAGATTTCAAATCTATCAACATGCAATTTCCTACCCCACATGCATTTAATTAAAGTTTTCTTCTCAAGAATTCATCAATATCATCATATGATTGAAACCCTAATTACATAGGTATTATAACTTCAATTAATTGCAATAAACACTTACCTTATTCACTGTTAGGTTTGATTTCGTGGGTGAGGATGATGATTTAATGTTTCCCTCTTCAAATCTTCACTCCTTAGGTGCTTCGTATGCAAGAACTCTTTCAAACCTTCAATAATCCTCCTTAAGCTTTTAGGAATGGTCCTCTCTTCCTGCTAATGGCCTCTCTAAGCTTTTTGTGTTAAGAACCCTAGCCGCCCATTTATAATCATCAGATATAAGGATCTAATTTTCGTAGGTCCTTTAATCTCTATTTTTAAAATGACCAAATTACCCTCCAAAGGTGTCAGTTTGGTCCCAAATCGACCCATGACTCAATTATCATCTCCAGGTATACTATTTTGACTAATTCGCCCGTTCCGTACTCATCCGTGACCTCTAAATTATCATTCGAATCACCTAAAATATATTTCTCATTTCCCACCTCACCATAGTCTAATGCGCGACTCTCAGTGAGATAACATAAAATACGCCCATATCATTCGCTATGACGTATATCATATTTAACTGTCAATATTTAGTATTCACTCTTAGTAAATTTAAATCATATAATAATCCGTCTCTATCTCTCGATTAATATTTGAATACCACGATTATTATTCGATCACTTAATAATCATAACTAAAATTTCATCTCATTAAATTACTTCACTCCCGTAATTTAAATATTAAATGACATTAAATTACTCTACTCACGTAATTTAAATATAAATTAATATTAAATTAGTCTACTCATGTAATTTAAATTAAATGTATTTTCCTATTTCATTACTCAATTAATTAAATTCTAAATACGCATAAATATGGGGTATTACATACTTTCCCTCTTACAAAGGAATTTTGTCCTCGAAATTAAGACAAGACAGATACTAAAACTTAGGATCTTTAACATCACGACATCCTATAGTAGTCAAATTCAAATCATGATACCATAAGGGTCACTCCACTATATACTCGCTAGTGGTACCCACCTATCAAAAGTCTTAGTCACTGTAGCCTCAGTTTACCTGCAAGCTTTTTCAACTCACTACGTACTGATACGCCCCATTAGTCATAAGGTCTCATCTAAAAAATGGAACATCACACATTGTGCCTCTACCACAACATTCTGATAAGACGAGCTTACATTTCCCCGACTCTATCGCTTTAATACTAATGGAAGGTTGAACATGACTAAGTAACAGCTTCTCGTATACACCCCAACACATAACTCCCATCCTGAGAGAAACCACAAGGACATCTAACCGCTCATATATGTCCTCGAAACATCGGTTCATGGCGATGTAAGTCTTACAACATTCAAACGTTATCCAATTCAGTTTGGGATTACTCCACTTTTTCTAACGGACTGTAAATCACGTCCGATCGAAAGTCTAGTTATCCTCTCCCTTTGGATAACCCAAAGAGTAAACGATGAGGCTTACCACGTAAAAACCTCAAAACTACTTTGTGGGTGATGAACAGGCACGAGTTATTACACACAACTCTATCAATGGTAATTTCTCTCCTCAATTAGCCTTCAAGTCACCAAATGCACTACTGGCATTAACCCATATAATAAACCAACTCTCGTCTAACTATCGATTATAGTTGATACAAAGGCCTAAAATAAATTTCGTCCCCATTACTTTATGATAATCCCTATCAGAGGTGAGATTTCAGGATCTCATCCTGATTCACAATAATATTGGGCAGCACTTTGCACCGGTGTAATCCTTCCTTTTAAGGAAAGAAAATATTTCTTCATCTCGATCAATTCATTTCACAAATTCTAGGAAATTCTTGACCTTGTCACGACTTGGCATCCCACCAATGAAATTTTATAGTCTGCTTACCCATTTCATCACTGGGAAATGCAGACTTGTTACCAAGTTTCTGGTTTCTCATCTCAAGTCAACCTTTTTCCATCCCTGAGTGATGTAACTAGAGACAATCTCACAATGTCTCACCTAACATCAATTCCCACTTATAATATCTCACATTAAGTGGTACGTTATACACTCCTTCTTTTCTCGGATTATACTAACATTCCAGAAGTGTGCAAGCCACTCTTCAATCATTTATTCGAGTAAGGCTCCACTCTACTTTCTTACAATAATTTGTTATCCTATTTATCAAGAGATATATTTTTAAATGGCTTCCCATGGCCTTTCAACCCTTCTCGGGTGTGCTAGCTCTTGTTGCACATATATACATGGATTATCGTCTTTCTCATACGACGTTCAATCCATTATACCATTTAAACTTTTGTTGATAACTGTCCTTTAGGAATATTCTCATGCATAATTACCATGCCCTTTGTATCTCGGACGAGTTTTGTAAATCCAGCTAATTAGGGCGCCCATACACCCTCTAATTCAGCGTACTTGCACAAACACCGCAAACGTCCCACACGTAATACACTTTTGTCAAAATTGGCCTCGTAATTTCATCTTGGTTATAGAACTTGGGTATTCTCAATCACCAATAATTCGTAATTAATACTCCTCAAGCTTGTCCCACCTATCAACTCATGGTGAGAAATATTTTATGGATTTTTCCAGGTACTATCGGCTCCACTTGCCTTAAACCGTATAATAGCTCTCCGCTCATAGGGTTTCCTTAACATGCTTGAGGATTTATATTCATCATCGATGCCCTGGCATCCATACACGTCTCTCTACTCTCGGAGTTTATCAAGGTTCATGCATGTCTCCTCCCGTAGTGAAAACTAAGAAAGGACTTCCTCACAGTTCACCATCACTATCATTATTGGTAATCAAGTTTTATAAGCCTTAAATGCACAATCGGGACACTCAAATGCTATCCCCAATGTGTAAATATACATCTCACTCCTACGTCTCTAAAGGAGTTATAAATCACTGAGCCCGCACTATCACTAGTCATTAAAACTAAAGATCCTAATATTGAGCTCAATTTCTCCACTTGATAATGCATCCTTTATACTCTGGATCACATCAGTAAAGTCCCTATGCACCGGGATCAACTATAATGCGACATCTCCACTCTCCAAATTCACGCTAACCAGTGCATATGCAGGATAACATCTACCTTGTATAATACATCACTATAATGAGTAATTTGTATAAAGTATCACCATTTGGTCTACACCTTCTCCCCCGAGAATGAAACCAAAGATAACTCTGCTACAACATACTAATCTCTCAAGCAAATCTCATCTAAACATAATATCGTGCATCGCTCGTAGCACACCAAATTTACCTCTTTCACCCGAGGATAAAACTCATTTTTTCTGCCTTACTCATCACTTGGCTATTTAAATGGTTCCTGTACATAACATGTTTGTTCACACTGATCCAATAACTATTTTAATCATTGTCCCTGGCAGGAAGCATGCTCTGGTCCCTTTTCTCACTTCAGGTGGAATCAAGGCGTGTGGTCCTGCTTTCCACGAAATATTTCATGATAAAATCTTTCTATCTCTGTCCACATTATCCATATTAAATTTGTCCTTATATCTAACCTTGGTATCCTCATCTTAGATGGTTACCGTTGTTGTTACCTTAGCTCCTATGTCCTTAAGGAATACACTGCTAGCCTTACCAGTCCCAACTGAATCCATCATCACTCGGCATGAATACAGTTATTTGAATCATTTAAGTGAGTTCCCTTATGTGTTTCTTCATGTGGTGTCTCATTAATACTATTATATTCAGTATTACTCGCAGACTAAATTATTCAACATTCTTAACTCCATTCTCATGGAAGTGCTAATATTATCTTGTAAAAGTACGACATTATCGCCATTTACATTAAACAAACAAGCACAATTATTCCCATAAATGTTAACGATGGCTACTTGTGAGCCCATTATTCTAATAAGGACTCTTTTATCTATTGTAACTACCTCATCGGTTACAACGTTTGCCGAACAATATAAATTCTTTCTCACAGCCAGACTCTGTCTGACCGTCATGTGATAAGTTCAGAAATGTCTCTCGCATCCCTTTCTGAACAAAAAGAAAAGAAGGAACTTGTGGTTAAACTGTACCTAGGATTCCTCCATGGGAATAATATTCCTCTTTATAAATGTGGTGACTATTTTCCCCCACTATCACTATGTTGTTCCTCTGAGCTAAGAAAATCTTAAAAATATTCACTTCCGGGTATTTTTACACCCAACCATATGTCACTGTCTATGGATGTTCTCTATCCATTTAGTTGACACATATAACATCCGTATTTACACAAATTCCAACGGGTGGCCCTTTCCAAAGATCCCTCAGTCTCTCTCCCAAGTTCTTCAATTCGTTTTATATATATATCCTTATGTGGGGTACCAAACTCACATCATTACAGTGCTGCTCCCATGAGCAATATACTTTGGATTCCTTCCATCCATTTGTCTATCACCTATCATCTTTATCCCATTTTCTTATAGGTGACCCTTTTGGAAGAGTTCTCCCTTAACTCTCTCTCCCCACTTACAACTCTGGGAAGTCTAAAATTTCCCCCGTTCTCTACAACGGTGTCTGGGACACTACCATCCCCGAGTGATTAACTGTCTCGTCATCTAGTTAAATAGTATTTATGGTGATCTCCCACTCGATTGCCATTTCTCGAATAATTGATGACTCATACTGAACCGTTCCCTCTTGCAGTCTTTCAAACGCCTTCGTTGGTCGTCTTAAAGAGTTCAATGTACTAACTCCAATCGAACTCGTATATGAATCACATAATCTACTTACTTGTAGGAGAACGTAAGCCACGTACGCAGAGGAATAGAAAAATCATAAAATAGGGCTCTATACCAATCAAACGATACGATGTAAACATAGTGAGCCGTACAGATCCTATGGACACTAGAACCTGATGCTCTGATACCATCTGTGACATCCCGCCTAATTAAATATTAGGTGATTAATCCTTTATTAAATTAAAACATGTTTCTCATCTGGTTCATTCTTAGCATCATTGTCATAAACTTTTTAATTACTAACCACCTAAGTGAAAATTTATGCGGTTGCCAAATTTTAACTTCAATTAAACATACAACAACATGCAAAACAATATATAAAGCAAATACCAACATAAGAGTCTGAATATAAAACTAAGATCAAACAAAGTCTTGTCGAATAACCCATCGGCCAAAAACAAACCAATAACAAACTCCAAAAATGAAAGTACTGAGGGACAACACCTCTGTACTGAAATCTAAAATCCTACACTAGATCATAAAGTGAAAGAGGCGTCTAATCAAAGCCTTGAAATATCCACTTATGCTGCGGCTACGAAGTCCCTGGAATGAATTCACGCTTGGCATCCCTGTGGCTAGACACCTAAAAGGTTTTGAAAAATATTTTACGTAGAAAGAATTAGTACTCAAAACGTTTTGAAAATATTTAGCAAGTAATTTATTGTAGTAAATATTAGTTATTGATTACACATGTTAGGTTTACGCACACTCCTTTGAGTCTCCTCACCTCTCATCTATAGTGCACGCCTAACGTTCCATACTAGCCTATTTAGCTGTAGTACCCAAGCTATTTAGACTATTTTAGTGGTCCAAACTTACCTACATGTCTAAGTTCCCATACCTCCCATACAGTACCAAATTTTATTATCACCCCCCATATGTGAGTTAATTCCTGCGTAACATTTCACATATATTAGTTTCTTATTAGATGTTCACTATCTAATATTATAGCATTCCAATTAAGCTTTCTCCATTTAATTTACTTTTTAGATGTATACATGTCATCTAATTATCTACTACTTTGCCTTAGTAGATTATCCATATAGTATATATTTCACACACAATATAGACTATAAGGATCATTTGTCCCGTCTAATCGTCGACTCTAATTCTCCCAATTTATATTTTTAGATGTAGGCACGTCATCTAAATATCTAATATATCACTCAAGTAGATTATTAATATAGTGTATATTTCACTCACAATATACACTATACGGGTTATTGGCCCGGTCTAATCATCGACTCCAATTCTCCCGTCATTTACATTGGTCCGGTCTAATCATCGACTCCAATGGTAAATGTTGTATAAAAGTATTGGCCCGGTCTAATCATCGATTCCAATACTATATAATTACTGTAGTATTTCACATAACCTAAGTACATAATTTATAGGTATTCACACAACCTAATCGTTCACATTAGTACATAGTATATTTCTCTAATACTCACTGTACAGTTTATTTTATGATTTCTCTCGTTATCGCATCTTCTCGAGTATTTTCCCAACTCTAAGGGACCTAGTTAACCCCTTTGTATTTTCAGTATCTAAGCCTAACTTACTCTACTAGTATACTTATCGTCCATTCAAAGTTCCCATAAATTATTATTTCACTATCCGATAATTTATGACACAAATTTATCCCAGTTGATTTACATCTTACTTCCCTTGCTAGGAAAAATCTACAAATCCTAATCAGGACTACTGTAGTATTAATAATTCCCCCAAAATCCCTTAGTAAGGTTCTAAAATTTACACAATAATAAATTAGAAGAACTAAGTTAAAAAGGGGAAAAACATAATTTCTGGGAACCTGACCAAATACCGGACCGATCCTTTCTTTTTTAAACCGGATCGATTCTCTTTTTACCGGACCGATCCCTTTTTTTCTAAACCGGATCGATTCTTTTTTTACTAGATAAATCCCTTTTTTAGGCCGGATCGATCCCTTTTTACCAGACCAATCTTTTTTTTAAACCCGATCGATCCCCTTTTCTGTAATTCACCAGTCTTGTCCGTTCATGCGTTTTTTGCCCATAATCTAGTACAAACCTCCATTACTCTACACCAAGGTTTCAACTTGTAAGGACATTTTTGTCCATGAGCAATTTATATGCCGTACGTCGTTACACCGTTGAAGAAAATCAAGATCATACACTCATCAACGGATCCGAATATCAAAAGCAGAAGAGGAATCAAAGGCTGACAACCGGACCGGTCCGCCTGAATAAAAGAACCGATCCGGTCAACCGGACCGATCCAGTCACAAACGGACCGATCCGTTATGCTGAAGGCCAGTATACCCCGGATCGATGGCAAACCGATGAAGCTGATAACCGAACCGATCCGATGTCAACCGGACCGATCCGCCTTCAATAAAAGAACCGATCCGATGTCAACCGGACCGATCCGCCTCAGACCCGGACTGGTCCGCCAAGGATAACTTCAATCAGATCGTGTTCAGATCGTGTTCTGAATTTTATGTCTCAAGTTATCTTATTTAATCCCACTACGGAAAGTGGTTTTCTAAGACTTATACACATGATTTCCAGAGTAAAGAAAGCCCTAAGTCTTCACCTATTGAGTTCCAATACTCTAGGTTTTTGATTCACACAAATTCCATACCTTTGTGAATCACTTTGCAACCCAGGAACGCACTTTTGGTGTTCAACCCTTTGTGGAGGAGACCGTTCTTCTTCTCCATTGCAGCCCTACTGGACAGGGATAGTTCCAATCGCCGACTACAGAATCCGATACCTGAGGGTAATTCTTAGTCACTTGTATTTTAATTGTAATCCGATTGTAAGCCATTTTCTTATAAATTATAGTGAAAATAAATGGTTTTGCCCGTGTGGGGGATTTTTCCTCAATTATGTGTGTTTGAATAACTCTTGCATGATTTCATATTGTTTCTATCACACCTAGTTGCATGTTTGGGGTTTGTTTGGGTTAAAAGGTGTTTAATATATAATTTGATCATTTGAACGTGAGCACACACGTTCTCAAATTGGTATCAGAGCAGGTTACGCTAATCTATCGCGTATTCCTATTTTCCGCAAAAAATTTCTAAGATATCAATTTTCTGATAAAATTGATTTTTGAAAAAGTGCGTGTTCAAATGGAGAAATTATATAATAAAATGCCTGTTTTTGACGGGACAAATTCCGAATGAAGTCGGCTTTAAAAGCCATTGATGAACGTGTCTGGATTTTAGTAGAAAGAGGGTGGACTCCTCCCTCCGTGACTGTTGATAATGTGATTAGTTTGAAACCTGACACTTCTTGGACTGATGAAGAATTTAAATGGTCATCTTTTAATTCTAAGGGTCTAAGTGCTATTTTTGGGTCTGTCACACCTGATGAGTTCAAACGCATAATGACGTGCACCACGTCAAAAGAGGCATGGGATGTTTTACAACTCACCCATGAAGGAACTAATGCTGTGAAAGAATATAAGTTGCAAAATTTGACAACTCAATTTGAAACCATCACCATGCATGAATCTGAATGCTTTGATGAATTTTATGCCAGACTTTCTGACATAGTTGTTAAAAAGATTCTTCGGTCTTTACCTAAGCGTTTTATCCCTAAAGTGACTGTGCTAAATTCTATGTGTAATTTAAATACGCTAAAATTGGAAGAACTTGTAGGAGATTTGCAAACTTATGAAATTGATATGTTCCCTAAAACTGCTAAATCTAAAGATAAGGGAATTGCACTTAAAGCCCAAGAGAGAAGGAGTGAGGGGTCGATTAGAAAAAGGGTAGAGTCGTCTAGAAAGAGAGAAACTGACACGTCAGATTCTGAGTGTGATTTTGACCTAGATGATTTAGCTCTTTTTGCAAAAAATTTCAAGAGAATTCTCAAATATAAGAAAAATGGCAATTTTAAAGATAAAAAGAAATTTGAGAAAAATAAGTTTGAAAAGAAAAATGAAAAAGACTCCAAAAATCATCCTAAGAAATAAAGTGAGAGATGCTTTGAGTGCGATGGTAGGGGTCATAGAGCCTTTGAGTGTGCCAATCGTTTGAATAGAGAGAAAGGGAAAGCTGCCCTTAATGCTACCCTTAGTGACGACAGTGAGGTCGAGACGGTGGATTCAGGAGATGAGTCACCGCACGAGTGTAACTTCACCTCATTCATGGCCAGTCAAGTGAGGACTCCTAGTTCTCTTCACGACGATGAAGATGATGCTTCACAGGGACACCTCGACAGTGAGATCGATGAGAGTGAGGGGGATGATGACTCAAGTGAGAGCGAGAGTGATATTCAACGCGCCTACGCTGAGTTATATTTTGAGTCATTGAAAACTAAAAAACGTAACAAAGCGCTATTTCTTAAGATCACCGGCTTAGAGGAAGATTTAAGAAAGGCGAAAGAAAGAGAGTCCTCCACCGTCACCACCCTGAGAGAGAGAGAATATGCCTGTGTCGAGAAAGAGATTATGTTCAGAGAGAGAGAGTGTTTTAGAGAAAGATAGGGGGGACTTGACTAAACAAGTGGCTAGTCTTACGAGTCAGCTCCATTCCTCCGTGGAGACTCGGAAGAAACTTGAAGCCCTTATTGCCCAGCTGACTCATGATCTTGAGAAAGCACGGGAAGTCAAGGTACAAATCGAGGACAGATCTGGGAAGATGGGAAAGATGATCCTCGGCCCCGCTTTAGGTTTTGGTGATCGGCAAGGAATTGGATATGATCGTGCCTCCACGTCCCAAATTGCACCTGGACCAGTTCCTGAGTTTACTACCACTCCTTATGGTCACCGACAAAAACCTCGAAGGAGAGTTCGACCAAGAAAGGCAAACCAAGGTCCGCCTTTGACTGTACTCTTTTGTACTTATTGCAAAAGAAAAGGCCACCTTAGGGAGTCTTGCTATAGCATGGGTCGGACACGACGTACTATTGCTCCACCATGACGTACTGATGAGTTTTCTAGTCTGAGAGAGCGAGTTGAGTTCTTAGCTGCCACGACTCAGAGTTTAATGGAAGAATTCCGATGGATGTCTTTGCTGTTAGTGAACGCTTCTCACATTCCAGCTAAAACCAACAACAACAAAGGCAAACAAAAGGTCATACCTGTTTGGGTACCTAAGAAAGATAAAAAGGCCTTCGTTGTTCATGTTGCTCTCAAAGCACATAATACCTCATAGTGGTATTTTGATAGTGGGTGCTCCAGACACATGACAGGTGATGCCTCATTTTTTACGACTCTTGAGGACTATCAGGATGGCAGAGTCACCTTTGGAGATGGGAGCAAGTCTAGCATTATAGGACGTGGTACTGTCGAGTTACCTGGATTTCCTAAGCTAGAAAATGTTTTGTACGTCAAAGGTTTGAAAGCAAACCTTCTCAGCATTAGCCAGTTGTGCGACACTGACTTTGCAGTAAAGTTTGACCGGGACGCGTGTAAAGTCTATAATCAAGCCGGTAAACTTTTGATGCAAGGGGTGAGGACCAAGGATAATTGATATGGGACTGAGCCCACATCCTCACTTGTCTACAGCAGCGCCACGATCACTCCTATGGATCTGTGGCACCAACGTCTAGGTCACGTGAACGTTAGAGATCTTAATCGATTAGCTAAAAAGGACCTAGTACGTGGCTTACCATCTCTTGGAAAGTCAACTTTGACCGTTTGTGGACCCTGTCAGTTGGGAAAACAAATTCGTAGTCCTAATAGGAAGTTGCATTCCATTACCACCTCGCGTGTTCTTGAGTTGATTCACATGGATCTTATGGGTCCCACTCGTACTGAGAGTCTAGGTGGTAAGAGGTACATCCTCGTGATGGTAGATGATTTCTCCAGGTAATCCATTGTAGGTTTTCTGAGAGAGAAATCCGATGCTGTAGAATTTTTAATGACCAAGTGTCGTGTCCTGCAAAATCAACACGGTGTCACTATTAATAGGATGCGTAGTGACAATGGCACTGAATTCACAGAAGAAAAGGTAGACCTTTACTGTGATAGCCTCGGGATCAAACATGAATTTTCTGCTGTGAGAACTCCTCTGCAAAATGGGATTGTTGAGAGAAAGAATAGAACGATCCAAGAGATGGCTAGATCTATGCTTCTAGGTCGTAAAACTTCTAGGAGATTTTGGGCAGAGGCAGTGTCTACTGCATGCCACACATTGAATAGGGTGTATTTGCGTCCACACACACTTCAGACTCCTTATGAGTTGTTGACTGGCAAGAAGCCCAACCTGGCATATTTCCGTGTTTTTGGGAGTAAATGCTACATCCTACGGGATAGAGAGCAATTAGGAAAGTTCGACTCCCGGAGCGACGAGGGAATATTTCTAGGATATTCATCGACTAGCAGAGCGTATCGGGATTTTAACTAGAAGAGCTCTAAGGTTATGGAATCAATAAACGTCACCGTACAAGATGATGAACCTTTGACGATTATTGATCCTAACCTTCAGTGTGAGGATGAGGATTGTTCTGACAGTGATTTACCTGTTCCTCTCTCACACTCTGTGGACCCTACTCCTGTGTTAGGGGACACACCTGCTTGGGTTCTCAAGAGTCATGACCTGTCTTCCATTGTTGGCGATCCCACTCTAGGGGTCAAGACTCGTGCTCATCTAGAGAACGTTGTTAGCCATCTTTGCTACACGTCCAAAGTCGAGCCCAAGAACCATAAAGAAGCACTCAAGGATGAACACTGGATATCTGCTATGCAGGATGAGTTGCTTCAGTTTAAAAAGAAGAATGTCTGGGAATTAGTCCCCCGACCTAGCGAGACTAATGTCATAGGTACCCAGTGGATTTTCAAGAAAAAAATGGATGAAAATGGTACCATAATCAGAAATAAGGCTAGGTTGGTCGCTCAAGGTTACACACAGATAGAGGGTGTAGACTTTGGGGAAACATTTGCTCCTGTTGCGAGGCTTGAGTCCGTCCGTCTTCTGCTCGCCATCGCATGTCATCTGCGCTTCAAGGTATATCAGATGGATGTTAAGAGTGCCTTTCTGAATGGCATTCTATAGGAGGAGGTTTATGTGGAACAACCAAAAGGGTTTGAAGACCCTCATCACCCAGAGCACGTCTACTATCTTAGAAAAGCCTTGTATGGTTTGAAGCAAGCACCCCGTGCTTGGTATGAGAGGCTTAATTCCTATCTCTTAGCTCGTGGCTTCAAGAGAGGGGGAGTAGATATGACGTTGTTCGACAGGAGAGATGACAGTGCTATTTTGGTTGCCCAGGTCTATGTGGATGATATAGTCTTTGGATCCACATGCTCCCAGCATGCTCACCACTTTGAGGAGGAGATGAAAAGTGAGTTTGAGATGAGCATGGTTGGTGAGCTTACATTCTTCCTTGGTCTCCAGGTTTATCAGCTAGAGTATGGGATGTTCATCTCCCAATCCAAGTATGCTAGAGACCTAGTGAAGCAATTTGGCTTAGACTCCGCTAAGCATGCACGTACACCTATGAGTACCACTACCAAGCTTAGTAATGACACTTCAGGCAAGGACGTAGAGCAAACCTTATATCGGAGTATGATAGGTAGTCTTCTCTATTTGACTGCCAGTCATCCCAACATCGCCTTTAATGTTGGAGTCTGTGCGTGATATCAGGCGTCCCCGAAAGAGTCACATTTACTTGATATAAAACGTATTATTAAATACGTGAGTGGGACTCTCTCATACGGGATTTGGTATTCCTTTGATACCGATGACCGTTTGTCCGCCTATTCGGATGCCGATTGGGCTGGGGATGTAGATGGTTGTAGGAGCACTTCTGGTGGGTGTTTCTATTTTGGTTCTTCTCTTATCTCCTGGCTGAGTAAGAAGCAAAATTCCATCTCTTTGTCCACTACGGAGGCTGAGTACATAGCCGCCGGAAGTTGTTGCACACAACTCTTGTGGATGAAGAAAATGTTGGAGGATTATGGGATTTCACAAGACACCATGATCATTTCTTGTGATAATACGAGCGCGATACACATATCCCGTAATCCCGTCCAGCATTCGCGCACAAAACACATCAGGATACGTGAGCACTTTATTCGTCAGTTAGTTGAGGAGAACACTATATCCCTGAGTTTTGTTCCCACCGACCGTCAGTTAGCCGACATTTTCACGAAACCTTTAGATGCCCTTAGATTTGAGAGTCTTAGGAAGTCTTTGGGGATTTGCACAGTTGACTGAGAGGTTGGTCTATGTCTAGAATAGGATGCTTTCTCATGTTCATATCATATTCTTCCTGTTGCTAGTCTTTTTTATATGTACCACTGCTTCATTGTATAGCTTTTCTTTATTCTTTTATGCTGTTTATATTGCTTTTGAAAAAATACAAAAAGATTTTCCTTTTAGAAAAATTTTAAGAAAAGCACAAAAAGATTTTATTTTGATAAAAGTTTTAAAAAAAAAATCATTTTTATGGATGAGCATTCAAGATAGCCAAGTCACAACTTCATTCCATTTATCCATGTGACTGTTTGATAAAGATTTGAGAGGCTACATCATTTCATCCATGTGCTTTACATTGGTTGGAGTCTTTGAGATGTAATTAGTGATATCTTCCTACATGTTTGACTCCTATATCCTTTATTGCACACATGCACGGCTATATTTGAGTATTGCACTTGTCTATCTCATATTGGCTTGATTGTTTTCATCTCAATTCTGTCTATACAATGTACAATATGCGATAAAACTTGACAAGATTGGAATGCATGTAAAAACCGTTTTGGTGAGACTGTGTGTTTTTGTATAACGGGGAGGGGCTGCGAAAGGTAATCATCTATCCTTTGCGCAAAAGCCACTGTTAAAAAGGACCTAAAAATGGAGGAATTTTAATATCCGAGGTCCAACGAGGTTAAAAGAGCCCGAAAAAAATTTAAAGGCAATAAAAAGTAATTCATGCCAAATATGGGCCACTTAGGTTTCACCATCAATTCTCCAAAGTTTGAGAACTTAGAATGCCTCTATTCAACATTATATCTGAGGGAGTTTGGTTGGAGAATCTTTAAACGGGCTTGCACTTCCTTGAAAGTTCTGAAAAAACATAAAATCATTTTGGACGTTATTGGTGTGAAAATCACTTTGAGCTTTGATTTGTTGATTTGATTGAGTCTATACCTTATATTGTCATTATTTTACACCAAAGGAAGTATTAGAGTTCATTCGCTAGGAATATCCAATATTCATCGTGCACATATGTCATGTTTGTATGCATTGATTTTCCTATCGAATTTGATCACACCACTTCATTTACGCTATCATCGACTTGGTTGCTTTGTGCTCATTCATGGTGTGATTTTATCCGAGTGACACCCTGCACTTGCTTATTTGATATATTTCTCTCATTTGTCTATTTGGGGACATCATAAAAAGGGGGAGAAAGAATTATCTTATTATGGGGGAGATTTAAAAGTTTGAGAGTTTGCTCATAAATTGGTATATATGTTCTCATTTCAAACTCGATATGTCACTTGGTATTTTGCTTTGTCTCATGTGTGTAGGTACTACATGGATTATCATTTATCATTGAATTGCACACCCTGATGAGAAAAGCGTTGAGATTCCTGCAGAATTGAAGAGCAAACGCTGTAGTCTTATTCAATTGTATCTTTCCAGTTTTGGGTTCATGGAAGGGTAGATTTGTATAGGCATTTTCATTTCTTTGATAATTCGGGTGTTTATTTTTATGTATGTACCGGCATAGACATAGGGGGAGATTTGTAAGGACATTTTTGTCCATGAGCAATTTATATGTCGTACGCCATTACACCGTTGAAGAAAATCAAGATCATACACTCATCAATGGATCCGAATATCAAAAGCAGAAGAGGAATCAAAGGCTGACAACCGGACCAGTCCGCCTGAATAAAAGAACCGATCCGGTCAACCGAACCGATCCGGTCATAAACGAATCGATCCGTTATGCTGAAGGCCAGTATACCCCGGATCGATGGCAAACCGATGAAGCTGATAACCGAATCGATCCGATGTCAATCGGACCGATCCACCTTCAATAAAAGAACCGATCCGATGTCAACCGGACCGATCCGCCTCAGACCCGGACCGGTCCGCCAAGGATAACTTCAATCAGATCGTGTTCCGAATTTTATGTCTCAAGTTCTCTTATTTAATCCCACTACGGGAAGTGGTTTTCTAAGACTTATACACACGATTTCCAGAGTAAAGAAAGCCCTAAGTCTTCACCTATTGAGTTCCAATACTCTAAGTTTTTGATTCACACAAATTCCATACCTTTGTGAATCACTTTGCAACCCAGGAACGCACTTTTGGTGTTCAACCCTTTATGGAGGAGACCGTTCTTCTTCTCCATTCCAGCCCTACTGGACATGGATAGTTCCAGCCGCCGACTACAGAATCCGATACCTGAGGGTAATTCTTAGTCACTTGTATTTTCATTGTAATCCGATTGTAAGCCGTTTTCTTACAAATTATAGTGAAAATAAATGGTTTTGCCCCTGTGGGGGATTTTTCCTCAATTATGTGTGTTTGAATAACACTTGCATGATTTCATATTGTTTCTATCACACCTAGTTGCATGTTTGGGATTTGTTTGGGTTAAAAGGTGTTTAATATATAATTTGATCATTTGAACGCGAGCACACACGTTCTCACAACTAAACATTACTAACCATTTCTACACGCGTTAGGACAGATTCTAAAGTAATTCTTTTCTCAAAACATTACAATAATCATGCAAGAATGGATTTATTATTTTTATCCTCTAAAACGCTAAGTTTTCATATTCATCAATTATTGTTCATCAATACCCGATTTATTTCGTGGAATACAACCCATATCTTCCAATATCAATATCTCTACAGATTTCAAATCATTGTTCATGCAATTTCCTTCCCAACATGCATTTAATTAAAGTTTTCTTCTCAAGAATTCATCAATATCATCTTATGATTGAAACCCCAATTACATGGGTATTATAACTTCAATTAATTGCAATAAACACTTGCCTTATTCACTATAGGGTTTGATTTCGTGGGTGAGGATGATGATTTGATGTTTCCCTCTTCAAATCTTCACTACTTAGGTGCTTTGTATGCAAGAACTCTTTCAAACCTTTAAGAATCCTCCTTAAGCTTTTAGGAATGGTTCCCCTCTTCATTCTAATGTCCTCTCTAAGATTTTTGTGTTAAGAACCCTATCCCCCCATTTATAATCATCGAATATAAGGCTGTAATTTTCGTAGGTCCTTTAACCTATATTTTTAAAATGACCAAATTACCCTCCAAAGGTGCCAGTTTGGTCCAAAATCGACCCATGACTCAATTATCATCTCCGGGTATACTATTTTGACTAATTCCCCCCTTCCGGACTCATCCATGACCTCTGAACGATCATTCGAATTATCTAAAATATATTTCTCATTTCCTACCTCACGATAGTCTAATGCGCGACTCTCGGTGAGATAACATAAAATACGCCCATATCACTCGCTATGACGTATATCATATTTAACTGTCAATATTTAATATTCACTCTTAGTAAATTTAAATCATATATTAATCAGTATCTATCTCTCGATTAATATTTGAATACCATGATTATTATTCAATCACTTAATAATCATAACTGAAATTTCATTTATTAAATTACTTCACTCACGTAATTTAAATATTAAATGACATTAAATTACTCTACTCGCGTAATTTAAATATAAACTAATATTAAATTACTCCACTCACGTAATTTAAATTAAACGTATTTTCCTATTTAATTACTCAGTTAATTAAATTTTAAGTACGCAGAAATATGGGGTATTACAGATACTCTTTAAAAATATCCGAGAAAATGGATATGGATACGGATACGAATAGTACTAGTATCCGACATGGATAATCCGTATCCGATGTGGAGTATCTATTTTACCAGATATCCATTTTATCGGATATCCTTATCCGTCAAACATATGGTTAAAATATTAACAATAATATTAGTATTATTATTACTAATAAAATAATATTTAAAAAAAAACTTAATCGTTTATTCCCTAAAATAAAACAAACACATATTCCACTCAAAACAAAAACACCCTAAAGTTATTATTTTATTGGGTATATTATAAAACTCCATGTATTATTATTTTATTGGGTATATTATTATGGAGTTATACTAAAGTTATAATACACCCTATCACACACTACATACACCCATTAAAGAACATATATTCCACTCAAAACAAAAATCCTTATTCCACAAAAAATAAGAGAAAAGAAACCCTAATCTCACACCATAAAAAATTCTCATTCCACCACCTCCCCCTCCCCCGCATCAGCCCACTGTTGCTCATCAACCCCGCCACCGCTTCTCATCAACTCCTTCACTGCGCATCAATTCTTCCGCTTCGCATCCCGTCCTCATGCAATAAAAAGGTAGCAATATCAGGTACATACAAAATAAACATACATATATATAACTGTATTTATATATTGTTCATGTGGTTGTTCATTAGTTTCCCTAATTATAAATAAATGTAGGAGAGAAACAAAAAAGTAATGAGATGGTTTTGATTGTGATGAGAATTGAAGTTAACAACATGTATATTATATAAAAAATAAAAATGTATACTTATTACAATAAAAATATCAGTATGTTTTGAAGACTAAAAGGTCCATAAGGTTATCATTCTCAATAAATTTGATTTAATCTAAAAGGTGCATAATTATATCTACTGTTATGGAATGCTACTGTTATTTTTTTTGGATGGCTTTAAGTTTATACGGTTGTAAAGTATGGATGTCTTTAAGCCATATTATCATTATGGAATGCTACTATTATTATAGAGCCATACTTATTGATGTAAGGAGGTAGTAATTTTGTTATATATTTATTTGGATTGGATTGGATATTTTAATAGTTATTTTTTGCAATGGCTAAACAATGCAAACAAATATGGATATTCTTCGAATTTGAGGTATCCGAGCAGATATGGATATGAATAGTTGTTTTAACTATCTGGGGAAATACGAATACGGATAGTGCATCCAGATGGCGAATACGGATATGGAAAACATAATATTCGATCCTTATCCATCCGTTTGCCACCACTACCTAACATGTATAGAATATCTGTTGATTATGCATTTTAAATACTTGCTGAATTTTTAAATATTTTTACTTGGGCTCTGGACCATTTTCCAAATCTATTTGGTAAAAACCATTTTAGGTGCCCAGTCACAGGGAGACCCAGTTTATGAGTTCAATTTCATTTGACGTTGCTGCAGTTGTTGTGGATGATTGAAGGACTTATTTGGTAGTCGCCTCCATTCCTTTCATATTCGATGATTCCTTTATTTTATCTTAGTCGAGAATGTCGCCCATCTTCTATTAATTCTTACTTCCAGAGACATTTTACTTCTTTTACTTTTTAGTTGTGGATTTATTTTATATGGATTATTATATTGGAGTTTCAGACTGGGATGTTTACCCCGTCATATCTAATTTGATTTAGTATTTCACTAGTTGTAATGTTGATTAATTTAGTATGGTGAATGTAACATTTAAATTGGTTATTTGTTTTAAATCAATTCATTTAATGATAAACATAAAATTTGACACCAACTTTTCAAATACTAGGTGGTTAGTAAATACTAAAAAGTTTTCGACAGTGATGCTAAGAATGGACCAATTGTATATTCTGTTTTAATTTAATAAAGGACTGGTCACCCAATATTTAATTAGATTGGGTGTCACAGATGGTATCAGAGCATCAGGTTCTAGTGTCTTTAGGATCTGTGCGGCTTATTGCGTTTTAGCACAACTTTCTTTGATGTAGAGCCCTATTATAAGGACTATTGTATTCTCTAATATACATTTACATTTTCAGCTATTTTAAGACACGTTGAATTATGGAATGATGGAAAATTCTTTCTCATTTTAGATGCCTCCTCGACGTGCCACACAAGCCACCCCAAAGGCGCAGCACAGGCCTTAGCCAGTCCCAAATCAAGGTTCTATGAACTCCGCAGAGGTCGCCACTATAGTCGCTCATGCAGTTAATGCGGCATTGGACATGGTTGCGTAGCAGGACCCACTCCAGGCACAGGTTATGGAACCAGCTAAGATGCAGGAGTTCCCTTCTACTTGGGAGCGAGTCAGAGATGCCTTCCAAAAGGCACATCCTTCTGAGTTCCAAGGGAGTTCAGACGTATTGGTTATGAGCCAGTGGAAAAGGACATCCAGACACACCTACTGATGTTCAGAGGCAGATTCTAGCTACTTTTAAGCTAGTTGGGGTGGTACTGTAGTGGTGGGAATCTATTACCACCTTTAGGAGAGGGACAATATGCCGATACAGAAGTTTTGAGAGTGGTTTGACCAAAAATATTTCCCATCCACCACACTTGGAGGATCCGATAGAACCTATTGGGTAATCCATCTCTAAATACCTACACTGAGGTATTGAATGATGCTCTGTTACATTGTCAGGATCATTGCTTCCATGTTAAAGGGAGTAAGCGAGTAGGAGATTCCAGCCAGTAAGGCAGTACTGGGGGCAGTAGCATTGGCAAGGCAAATCCAACATAGAGTTAGCAGAGGCAGGGTGAGGAGGGTCCCCACCAAGGGGACACTTCTAAGAGGTTCCATTTTGGGGATTATCAACAGGGACATGGTGGATATAGGCAGGACCAGCAGGGCTAGCCAGGTCAATAAAGAGTTCATCGAGGATAGTAGAGCCAGGGTAGGGGCGGTAATAGTCAATAGCGATGAAACTAGCTGGGCCAGAGGGGAGATAACTTTACAGGCCGATGTTTTATTTGTGGTAGGACTGGAAATAAGCGATAGGATTGCCATGATAAGAGTCGGGTTCAGTAGCAGCAGGGAGGTTGCCAAGAGGAGCCTCAAAGACCTATCTTCCCCACTGCCCTGCTAACACCAACACCTATACCAGCCTTACCTGCAGCACCAGCAGTTCCAGCAGCCCCACCGCAGTAGGGGCAGTTACAGTATGGGCACATGTATCATGTCTACCAGGCTGCAGCGCTATAGGCCCCACCCACTATTAAGGGTACATTTCTCATCCATGGAATTTTTGACCTTATTTTATTTGACATTAGGGCTTCACACTCATTAATAGCCACTAGGTTTGCATGGACTACAGGATTGTTAGACACGGTCGATAGTATAGTTACGTGTGTAGACACGTCGTTGGGTAATGGGACGTTGATTTTCTTTATCTTTTAAGGAATAAGTATAGATATAGGGAGACTAATTTAGCCTGTCGACATGCTCGTTTTAGATATGACTGAGTATGATGCTATTATAGGCGTGGATTGGCTATCCACTTATAGGGCTATGCTTGACAGTTACAGTAGGAGTATTGTGTTCGCTATACCAGGCCATAAGATGTTTTTGGCAGTAGTGCCTCGTTCTAAGGTAAGCTCATCCACCCTCTTACACTACATATAGGAGGAGACCTCTTAGGAGGTGGTTATTTCACTCGATTCGATTCCCGTTGTTTATGAGTTCTCTGATGTATTTTAGGAGATACTGGGACTGGCCCCTAGTAGAGAGATTGAGTTCATCATCAACTTAGCACCGAGAACTCGACAATAGCACGTGCACATTATTGTATGGCTCCTACAGAGATGAGGGACCTACGAGATTAGATCGAGTAGCTTTTGAGACAAAGTTTCATATATCGTAGTACGTTACCGTGGGGTGCCCTTGTATTATTTGTAAACAAGAAAGATGAATCTTTACGACTGTCTATTGACTATCGAGAACTGAATAAAGTTACAATACAAAATAAGTATCTGTTGCCCCAAATCGATGACTTATTTGATTAGTTGAGAGGAGCTGCCTACTTCTCGAAGATAGACTTGAGATCTGGGTATTAGCAGTTGCGTATTACGGAGAAGGGTATGTATAAGACTGCCTTCTTGATGAGATATGGGTCCTACAAGTTTAGGATTATGCCATTTGGGCTAACCAATGCACCATCCGTAATTATATACTTGATGCACAGGGTGTTCAGAGAGTTTTTAGATCAGTTTGTTATCGTCTTCATTGATGACATTTTGATTTATTCGTGGACTGAGGAGGAGCATGCCGAGCATTTACGATGAGTTTTACAAACACTGCATGAGCATGAGCTGTATGCAAAGTTTGGAAAATATGGGTTATGGTTACGTGAGGTGCAGTTTTGGGGGCATATCATTTCAGAGTCAGGGATATCGGTGGACCCGAGTAAGGTGTTAGCGGTGAGGGAGTGGGTAAAAACCATGACACCGACGTAGGTACACAGCTTCTTGGGTTTGACGGGATATTACTAGCGGTTTATTTGAGGGTTTTTGAAGATTGTGGGTCCTTTGACTAACTTGACTCGCAAGGGAGTTCCGTTCATTTTGGATGAGGCTTCTCGGTTATCTTTTGATGAGATGAAGGATAAGTTGACTTCAACACCAGTTCTCACTCTACCCAAACTAGGAGTGGAATACCTAGTGTACACTGATCCATCCATATAGGGACTTGGGGGAGTACTCCAGCAGAAGTATCAGGATATAACTTTCATTTCCCGCAAGATTATGCCTCACGAAAGGAATTACCCCACCCACAACTTGGATATAGCAGCAGTTGTGTTTGCCTTTTGAATTTGGAGACATTACCTGTTGGGAGAGAAATTTTTCCTGTTCACAGATTACAAGTCGCTACAATACTTGTTCACTTAGAGAGAGTTGAATATGCGTCAGCACTGGTGGCTTGAATTTGTGAAGGACTATCAGTTTAAAATTCAATATCACTCGGGGAAGGCCAATGTGGTGGTCGATGCTTTGAGCAGTAGACCAATGGGGGAGGTGGCCGAGGTGTGGAAGGAAAAATGGAAGGAGCTGGGTCATTGGGATGCAGTTTCCATATCTTTCATGTCAGTTATGACCGTTACACCCCAGATTGTCACGAGGGTGGTAGAGGCACATACGATGGATCCATTTTAACAGGACTGGAATAGACATCTATTTGATGGGGTAGCCGAGTCGTACTCCATTAGTTCTGAGAGAGGTTTGCGATTCAACGAAGGTTGATAGTTCCTGAGTGGGAAGACTTATGACATGCTGTGATGTTATAGGCACACGGGTCTCGATTTGAGGTATATCCTGGAGGGAATAAGATGTACGAAGACATGGGACGGCAGTACTAGTGGAGTGGGATCAAGAGATATCGTTGAGTTCGTCTCGAGGTGTACCACCTATCATCTAGTAAAGGTGGACCACCAAAGAGCAACAGTAGTCCTACAACCGTTGGAGATTCCTATGTGAAAATAAAAGAGCCTTCCCATGGACTTTATTACTGGGTTACCTACTTCACAGAGCGGTCACGATGCCATATGTGTGATAGTGGATTGTTTGATTAAGGTAGCTCACTTCTTGCCAGTCCGGATTTATTATACTAAAACTCAGTACGCTCATATTTTTATTGCTGAGATAACGAGATTACATGAGGTGCCATTAAACATTGTGTCCGATAGGGAAAATATTTGGGTATCTCAATTTTGGGAGAGTTCTTAGGAGGGTATGGGTACCGAGTTGAGATTGAGTACAACTTATCACCCATATATAGATGGGAAGACGAAAAGAACTAATTAGATGTTGGAAGATATGCTACAAATGTGTGTCCTCGATTTTGGGAGAGGTTAGGATCAGTATCTTCTACTGGTGGAGTTATCCTATAATAAATCCTACCAGTTTATGATTAGCATGGCCCCATTCGAGGCATTATATGTTAGGCCATGTCGTTTGCTATATTGTTAGTTAGAAGTGGGAGAAAACAAGCTACTCAGGATAGAGTTAATTCAGGATACTTCAGGCAGGATAGAGATGATTCAGAGCCGTATACGGATAGCTCAGGATAGATATGAGATTTGGAAAGAAGGGGAAATTGTCTCCAAGGTATGTTGGACCATTTCCTATAATTAAGCAGATTCGTCCACTGGCATATAGACTCGAATTACCGAAGCACTTGTACCATATTCATGATGTGTTCCAGATTTTTTCGTTACGGCGATACCTACGGGATGATTTGGATTACACCCATATTTCACTGAAGGAGATAGACTTACAACCTCATACTTCGTATAAGGAAAGGCCAATCTCTATCTTAGACCATAGTGAGAGGAGATTAAGATCAAAGGTAGTGCCGCTTATACGTGTTCAGCGGGGGCATTATAATGACGATGAGTCTACTAGGGAATGTGAGGATGAGATGCGTGAGAGATACTCAAAGTTGTTCATACCGGGTATTTTCTTTTTTCAAATTTCGAAATGAAATTTCGTTATAAGAAGGGAAGCATGTAACACCCTGTAATTTTAATAATTTTTATAATTGATTGTGAATTAATTTGGGATTAATTAAATTAAATTGGAATAACTAATCTGGGATAATAAATATTAATTAGCAAGATAAGGGTTAATATTTATTTATATAAAATATTACTTAGTGAATAAATAATAATAGTGATATGAAAAGATTATAATTATCGTGAGTGAAAAATACCGAAGTTACGACAAACGTAATCGGGACGCACATGTGAGTAGTGTCGTGACTTAATTTGGAAAACAAAATATAAGTTTACTTTTCATATTCCATATGGTCATTTCATGTGCGAAAAAGCGTCCGGAAGGATCGAGATAGTTAGAAAAGTGTACCTGGGGGTTTAGTTTGGGTCCTAGTGCATTTTTAGGCCAAACCAGCACCCCAAAGGGGTTCTTTTTAGTCTTTTATAAATTTGAGGAAATTAGACCTACGAAATTAGCTAAGTGTATATCAATGTTAGGTTGAGGCCACTAGGTTTAGAACTTGAAAAACTCATAGAGGCCATTATAGGAGGAAGGATAGATACTCCACAATCCTAAAACCACAATTGTTGCACCTTTTGAACCACAAAAGGAGTCGAACACCACCATACCATCAATTTCGTGGAAATCAGACCTACACAAAAAGGCAAGTATTTATCTTTCTTAATTCTTGAAGGATATATCATCCATGTTAGATTATGATGCTTAATATCTCAATTTCATGTGTTTTTATGACTCAATTGGGAAATTATATCATATTTTGGGTTGAAATAATATTGGAATTGAATCCCTTATATATATGATGAATTTTTAATAATTAAACATGAAGAAATTTGGGTTTTATAGAGGTTATTGAGGACTATTGATGAACTAGGGTTTTTAGAGATAATTCTTGATTGAATATTAATTAAATGATGTTTCTTTATGATTTAATGATTATAAAATGTTAGAAATCATGTATATAGGTTAGGATGATGTTTGGTAAGTTTGGTTGGGAGCATGGGATCGCCTAATAAAGGTTTTGTTGATTGCAAATGGTGAAACCCGTAACTATTTGAGGAAGAAGAAATAGACTTGTAGCATGCTAATAGATTCGGTTCCTTGAACAAATCGATTCGGTAGGTGAATCAATTTGGCTCACGGCCGAATCAATTTATCTGCCTAGATTTTGACAATTTTTCTCCCTTTTTGTTTAGCACTCATGAGGAACGATTGAAATAAATCTTGAGATAGTTTTTAAATATTAAGAGAGGTATTATAAGAATATCAGTAGGTAAATATTGGGTTTAAGACTTATTCACACGGGGAAACTTAAAGGCTAAGAGTAATTAGGTGTAAATGAGGAATAAAAACCTAATTCGGGAAATGATATCGTGTCCCGAGAATTCGGTGGGTACGATGACTTATACTAGTAGGGAATGAGGGGATAACTATTGAATAGACTAAAGGGATGTTTGCTAACCTTCCAAGTGATGGGAAACACTCGGGCTTATACGAATAAGAAGTTTAGAAGTATGCCAATAATACGTAGTCTATAAGACAATTATGTAGACTACGTAGAGAATATATTAAGGAGTAAGGGATGACCTAAATTGAATGCATATTCATAGGTTATGAGAATATCTAATGTGTGACTTATTATGTGTATGACAGTCCTACGCTGCTTGCTATTATGGGAGGTTTAAAAAGGGGACAGTCTTATCTTGAGGAGACATCTTGGGGGATTTAAACTTATGCCTCAGAACATATAACTTAGGGATGAGCGCCACTTGTGTGAATGAGGGTGTGCCCGATCATTTGTGTGCTTAAGTATGTGCGTAGCCCAAAGTCTTAGGACTATGTTCGCCTGCAATATGTGTGATTTGTATTTTTTGTTCGAGAGTGATCCTAGACCATTACTCTTTTAGTTTGTACATGATGTATCGGGACTTGATAACTGAGTATGCATGCATCGTAGCTCAGCCTAGGGGTGCTATATTAGTATATATATAATTAGAGTGACATGTATATATATATACTTGTGATTTAATTTTACTGTTTGTGCTTAGTAGATGAGAAAGATGGTGATAGATAAATGTACATAAGTGTGCGAGAATTTAATATTATATGAGCAATTTATAAATGTCTAATGGATAGAGAACATAAATAGTTGTTGTATGGGTAATACAGGTGAGCACAAAAAATTAGTAGGTGTAGTAAATTATTAAATTCGAACTAGTTAGGTGAGGTAGCATAACTAGGACATGTTAGGAGTATATGTTAGGCGTGCACACTAGTTGAGAGGTGAGGACCTCAAGTGAGAGTCGTGAACCTAACATGTATATAATATCCGTTGATTATGCATTTTAAATACTTGGTGAGTTTTTAAATGTTTTTACCCGGGATCTGACTCATTTTCCAAATCTTTTTGGTAAAAACCATTTTAGGTGCCAATCTATAGGGAGGCCCAACTAAGTAGCTCAATCTCATTTGATGTTGCTGTAGTTGTTGTGGAAGTTTGCATGACTTATTTGGTAGATTCCTCCATATCTTTGAGATCCAATGCTTCCTTTATTTTATCTCATTCGGGCATGTCGCCCATCTTCTATTAATTGTTACTTCTAGGGACATTTTACTTCTTTTACTTTTCAATTGTGGATTTAGTTTTCATATGGATATTATATTGGAGTTTCAAACTGGGGTGTTTACCCCCGTCATATCTTATTTGATTCAGTATTTCACTATTTTTACTATTGATTAATTTAGTATGGTGAATGAAATATTTAAATCGTTTAGTTGTTTTAAATCATTGCATGTTAATGATAAAGATAAAATTTGACGCCGGATTTTCAAATACTAGGTGGTTAGTAACTATTAAAAAGTTTTCAACAGTGATGCTAAGAATGGTCCAGCTGGATATTCTGTTTTAATTTAATAAAAGACTGATCACCCTTATTTAATTAGGCGGGGTGTCACAGAAGGTCTGTTGGATCGACCTGAGAGTTTAAGCCATTGGTTCCGAGGTCTTTTAAATGGACGTTTAAGGTCTGGTGGAACAATTAAGTATCTTATAGTGGTGGAAACATTTATAGGACTTTAAGTTTTTTATGGGACCTTCTTTAAGGTGATTATTATCTTTGAGGGTCAACACTAGTCTGGAGGAGGTCTTTGGTAGACCTTAGGGCCCCTTGCCTTGCATTGGGGAAGTTCAGAGGTTATGAATTCTTAAAATTCTTGAGTTCTTAAATAGGGTATCTCCAGATGCTATCAAGGTTTTTCCTAAAAAAGATAAGACGTTGAATATAAAAGAATAAGAATAAGTCTCATTAAAAATATTCACTACATTAATCTGTTGTATTATATTAAAACTTTATTTTTTATACTATATGACATGACAATAATTTGGAGTTCTTGAGGTGAACCTATGATACACCATAAAATTTAATAATAAATTGATCCTGTATAACACAAACTCACGGGAATCAAGAAACTAAATATCATTCTAAGTGTGACTATAATAAAAATTTAATGCCAAAATAAATAATTGAAACATACCATAGGTGAATCACGTAACTTTGATACTGAGCTGACTGTAAAAACTTAAATCAAACTACTAAAATGATCTTGGGGGAGGCGACACAACTACCTATGTCCTAAAAATGTTAATATACGATGTTAAACTCAAGCCTATTTAATATTACAATATAATTGACTTTAGAGTACATTATGACTACACATATTCAATCAGTCTTTTAGTTACTTTAAAGTTTATCCAACCCAAACAACCCTACATATTACATACACCTACTTCCAAGCCCATATGTGCCCCATGACTAAGTCTTTTACAGCATTATCGACTTTTTGATACAATTCCACATTTAGTCCTTTGAACTTAACCATTGGATAATATCACAGGAAAATATCCACATCAATAACATCATAAGCCAGTACGGTCTGAATTGCATACCATATAAAAGGTACCCATCACAAGACAAAATATAAGGAAAGCCTAACCTATCACCTTTAGGGATTGCTCGTGCATAGTAAGCATAGCTTTAGGCTTTCCCACACCTATTACTATTTACTCATCTCTACGGGAATACTCATTGTGCCTTCATACTAGTCATATAATCCAACACCCAAAACTATATAAAAAGTTCGTCTCAAGCATCTATCTCTATCGGTCATGAGCGTTCAGTGTGTAGTGTCCGGGGTAATCATAACTAGACATATCCAATTATCTTTGCATTAGGGTAGTGGTATCCGTCATTCATGCCCTTTATGGATATTTTCTTTACGACGTATCTCATGAGTACACACACCAGGTATGTTTGCATTTATATACTACACAAGTAAATTCTACATAGATAGGGATTAGAAGCCTAATTCCAATTTAATCACCTTAATTAATAAAATGTAACTCGACTTTAAAGTCGATAGATCTCCTTATTCGAATGAGAATACATAGTTCGTTTGAATGAATTCATATCTTCGTTCGGAAGAGAATACAGTCTTTGTTTAAAAGAATTTTTATTGTCGTTGTAACGAAAATGATTTGTTCATTCTAACGACTCCAAATTTTCATTCGAACGAGATCTGGATAGAACTCTTCTTCTTTATAGTGAAAGTTTGCTATTATCGATCCCAATTTCACATTTTTAGGTCCCTAAATATCCAAAAATTTACTTTTTCGATGTATATTAGTCCCAATATTAATACTAACCAATCTTTAATTATTTTAAGTTATCTTAATACAAGTGTTGATACCAAAATTAATATGCTGATGTGGACGAATAATACGAAGATACGTGTCAATCTGCGTGGCACAATAGCAGCGAGGAAGATCATTTCCCGACCAACCATGCTTCTTTCCGAGCAACGAGAATACACCGAGAAACTCTATCACACCGAGGAACTCTATCACACCGAGGAACTCTATCGCACCGAGGTACTCTAATGTTCCGAGGAACTCCTGATCAGCGAACAACTATGGCGGTCCGAGCTGCATCTCGGTCGTATCATTAAATTGCCAGATAATCAACAGTTCAGATATTCATTGAATGCTTATATTCTTGACACGCACTCTGCATTAAATGTATTACCCTTTCATATGTATGTCATTTAATGTATCGAACCTTTCATGTACAACCTCAAGGCTATAAATACCTTGTATCATCCTCATTCAAGGGGGACCGAAATTTCTTGAGAGAACTTGTAATCAAGAATTCCACAAACACTCAGCAATAACATAACAGTGGACGTAGGCTTTATTCCTAGCCGAACCACTTTAAAAATCATTGTCTTATTTATTTATCTGTGATTGAATAATTAGAGCAATCTAGTTTTTTACATCAACAGATTGGCGCCGTCTGTGGGAAACGACTGTTACTATCGTTTTTCATAAAAATCATTTATCATCAATGGCAGATAACCCAGAATCCAGTAATCGTAACGCTGGAAATACTGGAAATCTTCCAAATCCATCTGCATCTCCAGATCTGGCTGGGATTATGACAAATCTGGCTCAAGGACAAACCGCCATGCAAGAATCTATGAGGCAACTCCTTCAAACTCTTCAAGGCGGTGCACCTACTTATTCAGGGCAAAGGACTGATCGTGGGCAATCGCGATCCAGACGTACTGGATCATACCACAATGGAGAATCTAATGATTCTTCTTATCAACCTGGGCGAACTTCATCGATACGGGCTACGGATATAGATCAACGTATCACTCTCTCTCCGGAGAGAACTAGCGCTTTGGAAAGGTTAAGCAGAGTGTCTCCTTTCAGTCGGTTAGGACCAAGGAGGAACATGAGTCCACCTAGGGCTCCATCAAGAAGTTTTCGACCACCACCAGGTTTGAGAGAAGGATCTGCACAATCGCGACCAACTACTCGTCGAGATAAATCTCAGGAAGCTACGTCAGAGCAATCAGTTGCTCGGACTAAGCGGCCCGAGGAAGGGAATGAAGCATGGAAAGGTTCCATTCAACGGTTGGAGGATAGACTGGGAGAAATGGCTAAGGCGAGGAACCCCTTACAGAGAACTTTTGTTCAAGGGACACCTTTTGTGCAAGCCATTGTTGATTTCCCTACACCGTCGAAATTCAAAGCACCTGTAGTGACCCCCAAGTACGATGGAAAGACAGATCCCGTACTTCATATAGAACAATACCAAGCTGATGCAGATATCTACGCTGTCCCCGACGAGATGAGGTGTAGAGCATTCTCGGGAACTCTTACCGGATCTGCACAGATATGGTACAATAATCTTCCTCGGGGTAAGATTTCAACTTTTGTTCAGTTAGCCGAGTTGTTTATTGGCAATTTTTATTTTGGAGCAAAGCCGGTAAAGCGAGTAGCACACTTGCTAAGTGTTAGACAAAAATCAGGTGAAAGTACTAGAGATTACATAACTCGTTTCAATAACGAGAAGTTGGAAGTCATAGATTATGAAGAAAAGACAGCAATCACTGCTCTAATGAGTGGTTTGCTGCCTAACAAGCTGTACTACACTTTGGCCAAAGATCCACCTAAAAATATGTCGGAGTTGATGGGAAAGGCGGCCAAAATCATGAATGCCGAGGAGGCTATGGCTGCGAAGAAGAATATGGATAAAGAAGTTAAAGTGGAGGTCGACAACTCTAAGAAGAAAGATCAGAAAGGTAATGGTGGTGACAAACATTCCAGGAATAACAGGATGAAGTTGGAAGTCCTAAAGAAGTATGATAATTATACTCCATTAAAAATGGGTATTAATCATGTTTTGGAAGAAATCAGGAATAACGAGGAAATCAAGTGGCCAGAGAAACTGAAGACAAATCCCGATCTGAGGAATAAGGCCAAATATTGCGAGTTTCACAAAGATCATGGCCATATGACCAAAAATTGTATAGCCCTTCAGAACGAGATTGAAACACTCATCCGAAGAGGAAAATTATCAAAGTATGTAGATCGCAGAGGTGAAAGGAAGAATGATGATAGAATTAGAGAGAGATCTAGATCTCCTCGTCGTGCAGAGGAGAAAAAGAGGAGGGACCATGAAGAGGATCCAGATGATGACCCCGATCTTCCCAAGAAACCAAGGAAACCTGAACGAGAGGTATTTTCCATACGTTTTGGGTCATTTGATTGTAATGTTATTACAGGAGGAGATGCAGGAGGAGGAGACCTTACTGCAAAAAGAAAAGCTTACCTCGGAGAGGCTCAAGCTTGTTCATACATTCAGCGAATAAACCTGGCCGAGGATGATCGTCCGAGGAAGGTAAACAAAGAGAAGCTAGTGATTGGTTTTTCAAAAAATGACCTGGCAGGTGTTCTTTACCCTCATGATGATCCTTTGGTGATCAAAATGAGGATGAAGGATGTGGTCATTTCAAGGGTGTTAGTAGACAATGGTAGTTCGTCAGACATCATGTACTATTCATGCTTTGATAGCCTGAATTTAAAATTATCTCAATTGGAACCTTATCACAGACCCATTCTGGGTTTTGCTGGCGAGAAAGTTTTTCCACTTGGGACGATCAAGTTGGATATACTCATTGGAACTTGGCCTGCTTGTCGAACAGAAAGAATACGCTTCTTTGTGATGGATAAGAATGTGCAGTCCGCCTACAACATCATCATGGGAAGAGTTGGATTGAAGAAGTTCGAAGCAGTTCCATCTACAGTACATCAGTGTTTGAAATTCCCAACGAATTTTGGAGTAGGAATTATGAAAGGTGATCAAAAAGTAGCTCGGGAATGCTATTATTCGTCTGCCGAGCAAGAAGAACTTGAAGAATCAAGGAAAAAGACTACTACTTATCAAGTGGAGGAAGGCACAGAAATTGAAACTCTTGACCCTAGGGATGAATCTCAACTTGTAAAAGGACAGGTGATGGAATCTACAGAAACTGTTATCCTGGACGACGAGCATCCTGAACGAGTAACTCAGATAGGATCGTCGTTGGATGTTTCAATAAAACAAGAGTTGATAACTTTCTTGAGAAGCAGGAAGAATACTTTTGCTTGGAGTCATGAAGACATGCCAGGTATAGATCCAAACTTTTTATGTCATGAGCTCAACGTGAATAAGGAGATCAAGCCTGTGAAGCAAAGAAGAAGAGTGTTTAGTCCCGAGAAGAACCAGGCCATACAAGAGGAGGTCGAGAAACTCCAGAAAGCCCAATTCATTGAAGATGTGAAATATCCAGATTGGTTGGCGAATGTGGTGATGGTAAAGAAGAAGAACAACAAATGGAGAATGTGTGTTGATTTTACTGATCTCAACAAGGCATGTCCAAAAGATCATTTTCCATTGCCCAGAATTGATCAACTAGTGGATGCTACCTCGGGACACGAGCTACTCAGCTTCATGGATGCTTATTCTGGCTACAACCAGATCAAAATGAAACCTGAAGACAGGGAAAGTACTTCTTTTATTACCCCAAGGGGAACTTATTGTTATAATGTTATGCCTTTTGGTTTAAAAAATGCAGGTGCAACATATCAGCGGTTGATGAACAAGGTTTTTACCGAACAAATCAGCCGCAATATGGAGGTCTATGTCGACGACATGCTCACCAAAAGCAAGAGAGCTGCAGATCATTTGGTTGACTTGAGTCAAACTTTTGATCAACTGGATAAATACCAGATGAAGCTTAACCCGACGAAGTGTACCTTTGGAGTACGAGAAGGAATGTTCCTCGGATACATCGTCAACCAACGAGGTATTGAGGCAAATCCAGAAAAGATCAAGGATCTTTTAGGGTTGCGATCCCCGACGACGAGGAAAGAAGTGCAGAGTCTTACCGGACGGGTTGCAGCACTCAACAGATTTGTATCCCGAGCAACTGATAAATGCCTCCCATTCTTCAAAACACTGCGAAAAAGTTTTGAGTGGACTGATGAATGTGAGAAAGCCTTTCAAGATTTGAAGAAGTATTTGGGAGCCCCACCATTGTTGTCTAGGACAATAAATGGAGAGAAGCTGTACTTGTATTTGGCAGTATCAGAAAATGCAGTTAGCTCGGCGTTGATCAGATTGGAGAATGGAGTCCAGAAGCCAATTTATTACACAAGCAAGGCCTTCCGAGGTGCGGAAATCAGATACCCAAAGCTGGAAAAATTGGCACTGGCATTAATTGAAGCAAGTAGAAGAATGAGGCCATACTTCCAAGCCCATACCATCATTGTGTATACCGACATGCCGTTAAGACAAGCCCTTCACAAGCCAGAAAAGTCAGGAAGATTGATGTACTGGGCAATAGAGCTCGGTGAATATGATATTGTGTATGAACCCAGATCATCGTTGAAGGGGCAGGCCGTGGCAGATTTTATAGCAGAGTTCACATACCCTGATACCCCCGAGGAGCAAAAGGTGCTTGCTGACCTACCTGTGGACGATACAGGATCAACAGACACAGATCCAGACCAACCAAGGTTGGTAAAAGGACTTGTGGATGTAGAAAAATCATCATATTCAAACCCCGACCAACTCCGGTTGGTAGAAGGGCGCGAACAAATGACCGACGAGGAACGAAGGATATCCGGGGATGATGAAAGAAAACAGATGATATTTCACCGAGGAACTCTAACAGATATGAAATTTGAAGACGAGTTACATACATGGAGATTATATGTAGATGGATCATCTTGCACGGCTGGTTGTGGAGCAGGGATTGTTTTAAACTCTCCAGATGATATTGACATGGAGTATGCCTTGAGATTCCAATTCAAAGCTTCCAATAATGAGGCTGAATATGAGGCTATGATAGCAGGTTTTCATTTGGCGAAAATTATGGAGGCACGTCAAGTAATTGTTTTCAGTGATTCTCAATTAATTGTGAATCAAATGATGGGAATATATGTAGTGAAGGGAGAGTTAATGGTGAAGTACCATGCAAAAGTGATGGAGTTATTGACAGAATTTGATGCTATTCAATTGGTGAGGATACCGAGAATGGAGAATGCTAGAGCAGACGCATTAGCCCGACTAGCGTCAGCTACGCGCACCGAGCTGCGAAGAACAATACCAATTGAAGTATTAGAAAGTCGGAGCATAGAAGAAGATCTGACGGTGAAGATTATTACCCTTGATTTAGGACCATCTTGGATGGATCCTATCAGAGCATACATTGAAGAAGGAGAATTTCCGGAGGACAAACTAGCTGCCAAGAAATTGAAGTATAAAGTTGCTCGGTATGTGTTAACTAATGGTGTTTTGTATAGACGAGGAATTATGGCAGGTTTGCAGAGATGTGTGCATCCATCAGAAGTCAAAGAATTGATTGAAGAAATTCATGAAGGATCTTGTGGAGCTCATGTAGCAGGTCGGACACTTTTACAAAGGGTAATGACACAGGGATACTACTGGCCGACGATGAGGGCTGATTGTATAGCCTATGCTAAGAAGTGTGACAAGTGCCAACGTTTTTCCTCCATCCGAAGAACCCCACAAGCATTGTTGACACCCATAACCTCACCTTGGCCATTTGCCATGTGGGGAATTGATCTGGTCGGACCACTGCCGACGACCCGAGGAAGGTTCAAGTATCTCGTCGTGGCAGTAGACTATTTTACTAAGTGGGTGGAAGCTGAACCACTAATTGATATGACGTACGAGAAGGTGTATCAGTTCATATGGAAGAATATCATTTGTCGATACGGTCTCCCCCACGCTTTCATCACAGACCATGGAACACAATTTGATAATGAAGAATTTGCTGCCTATTGTCATCAGTCGAACGTTTTGAAGTTTCATTCAGCACCAGGCCATCCCCAAAGCAATGGACAGACTGAGGTGACGAACAGAACATTACTAAATGGGTTGAAGAAGAGGTTAAGTGAGGCTAAAGCAAATTGGATTAATGAGCTACAGTCAGTTTTGTGGGCTTACCGAACAACTCCCCGAGCAGCAACAGGAGAATCACCATATATGCTAGCATTTGGAAGTGAGGCTGTGATACCTGCCGAGTTGGGCCTACCAACACATAGGGTGTTAAATTTCAATTCTCCGATCAGTGATTTGATGAGAAGACTGGATTTGGATATGCTCGAAGAAGTCACAGAAGAGGCAGCCATTAGGAATGCTGCTTCTCAACAACGAACAGCTCTGTTTTATAACAAAAGGGTAAAGAAATGTGATCTAAAAGAGGGGGATTATGTTCTAAAGAAGGTCATTCAGAAGCAGAATAAACTGGAAGCAAACTGGCATGGACCTTACCGAGTTACAGAGGTTGTTCGACAAGGAACTTACAGAATAGCAACTCTAGAAGGAGAGGAATTTAAGAACGCATGGAATGCTGAACACCTGCGCAAGTATTATCAGTGATGTCAAATGTAAAGCATTTCTTTCATTATGAATAAAACGAGGATGTTTTGCCATTTTCTTTCTGGTTGAAAGTTTTTCGGGGAATACTAGTGTAATACACTACACAACAAAAGTTCTCTAAGGAGCCAACCTCCTTTGGTTAGGAGGACAGCTCTACGGAGCAAAAGTGCTATAAGTAGCCAACCTCCTTTGGTTAGGAGGACAGCTCTACGGAGCAAAAGTGCTATAAGTAGCCAACCTCCTTTGGTTAGGAGGACAACTCTACGGAGCAAAAGTGCTATAAGTAGCCAACCTCCTTTGGTTAGGAGGACAGCTCTACGGAGCAAAAGTGCTATAAGTAGCCAACCTCCTTTGGTTAGGAGGACAGCTCTAAGGAGCCAAAAATATTCCTTTGGTTAAAAGGTGTACATCAATTACGGTTGGTAAGATAAAAATATACTCTCATATTACAACTTATGTTGGTCGGGAGGTAATATTATTACAAAGAGTTCTTTAAAGAACAAAATAGTCAAAAAATACACCAAGTATAGTTGGTCGGGGATAAAAACCCAATAACTGTAGTTGGTCGGCGAGGACAAATTATTGATCTTAGTTGGTCGGACGCATTTTTATTGAACCAAGTATAGCTGGTCGGGGATAAAACCCATCAACTGTAGTTGGTCGACAAACATTATTTACCCACCTTGGTTGGTTGGAAACAGTTTGAACATTTTTACTCATTACTTTATTATTAAGTGATCGAGAAACATTACTAATACTTGTAACTTTTTATTAAGTTGCTTAATGAACAATATTATTGTTATCTTTTTAACAGATACATACGTACAAATATAAAGGTGTTTGATAAACACAAGACAATAGCAAAATTGGCAAATAAAAAATGAAAATCTTTTCATTAATCTAGAATAAATTACAAGTTACATAAATGTACTAACTGTTACATTGAAAACCTATTCTATTGGTTTCTTTCCTTTATTTTGTAAAGCAGGCTCCTCGCCAGCAGGAGGATCCTCTAGGCAAAGAGGAGAATTGATGAAATTAACATCCCTGAGCATTCTGACGTTCATCACAGAAGGTGTATCCAAGAGATGCTCAGGACGAGACAATTCAACCTGAGAATGAAGGCTATAATCGCCAAGGTATTTTGAAATCAAGCTACGAGGAATGGAACGAGCTGGGATCCATGCCATGTCCAATTTGAAAGGTGGTACAGGCAGGTCTAATAATGATGGAGCATGATAGTCCCATAAAAAATGCCCTTGCTCCAATTTTAACACACCCAGTGCGTTTAACCATCCTTGCTTGTAACCTTCATTGTTGGCATGTTCAATACGAGCATCCAGGTGAACAAGGGCTTCATTGTATCCTACCATCCAGAATTCCCTTGGCTGTTTATGGAATTGGAAGGTTAATCTATCCAATTGTTCATGAAGGCTTTTGGCAAAAAGATCCTTATTATGCAAGGCAGATTTCGTCGATGTAAGCTGATCTTCCAGAGACAGATTTTTATTGGACATTTCAGTCAGAGCACGGTCTTTTACTTTCAACTGGAATGCTTGAGTTTCCAGAGTAGACTGAGTGCGAGCCTCTTCAACATTTTGGCTGAGGATTCTTCCTCGCCCCCGAGAACCTCTTCCTCGTCCCCGAGCAGTTCCAGAAATGGCAGATCTTCTTAAGTCCTCCAGCTCTTGCCTTAGTTTGGCATTTTCGACCTCTAAGAACGAGAAGCCTTCATCAGTAACTGGTATTAATGCAGTAGAAGATGAAGCAGCAGATTTATATTGAGCCAATTTTTTCTGCAAATTATTATTTTCTTGTTCCAGGATCTCGGCAATTTGTCTGCAGGCATCAACTTCACCTTTTAGGGTCCTCTCCCTAATATCATATGCAGCAATGATCTTTTTATGACCTGTATCAGAAGAAAGTTGTTGATATCTATTTTCATATTCCTTGTGTAATGAAGCCATTGATTCATTGTGCTGACCTTGGAGATCCTCTAAGGAACAATGCAGCTCTTCAATCAAGTCATAATAAGCAACATTGTTGGCCACAGCTCGGTCGAGTAAATCTTTCAAGTACCGATAAGCCTCAATAGCCTGTTCTGAAGCACCATGACCAAGGATATCAGTAATTTCCGATGTACTAAGGTCTGTATGACCAGCCTTATAGTATTGATGACATTGCTGCATCAACTCGATATCATGTGAAGAGATCAATTCCATTCTATCAACAAACTAAGGACGAGAAAAAGACAACAATCAACAAAAACAAGTTATCAACGACAGAGTATCAACAAAGAAGAGAAACGAAGATGTATTTTTATTAGATCATCAAAAAGTTACATTGTTCGATTACAAGTAAGGAAATATAGAAATAATACCGAACAACTTCACACCTTTTCCTTGTCCCCCAAGACTTTCTCGGGAGGCTGGGACGAGGAGCTCGGTGGTAAGAACGGTTTGATCAGCAGGAATCTTCTCAGGAGGAGGAGGCATGGAAGAAACGTCCTCGTTGACAGAAGGTTGAGAGGCAGAGATTAGGTCACCCGTAGCTATAGAAGATTCATCTGAGGCAGGCTCATCTTCTTCTTCTTCTACAATTGGTGGAGGAGGACCAGGGAGATGTCGTTGGAATAACTCAGAATCATCTTGGACCTTCAGCTCTTGCAGAGCAGCTACCCAGCCATCATGGAAGTATTTCAATTCCCCATATTGAACTTGGGATGTCATTGCAGCTATCCCTCTCTCCCATCCTTTCTCCCAACCAGCACTGAAATGTTTCTTGATTGCAACTTTTCTCCTCGACTTCTCCGAGGAGAGCTTCACCTCCAATTCCTCTTTCTTGACCTTGATATCTCGCAGAGTAAATAATTCTTCCTCTGCCTTCTTCAACTTATCATCAGATTCCTGATGTTTAACCTCCAAACCTTTAACTTTCTCCTCCAAATTCTTGGAGGTTTCAGCCATCTTCATCTTATCAGCCTCAGCCACAGCTAGCTTTTTCTCCCAAACAGTTTTCTCCTCGATGTACTGTTGGCGAGATTCCTTCACAGATTGGGCTAAACCCAACAAAGCATCGTCAACATCGGACGAGGAACTAGAAGCTTTAATAACTTGATCTTTCTTCACGATGGTATTGAAACAATTCACCAGCTGAAAGATAAGAAAAATAATAAAGTCAACACAAATACAAGAATTCAAAAAAAGAAAGAAAGACCAAAGGTATGAGAAATTTACTAAAGAAAGATGACGAGCAGCTAGGGATGTCAGTGTATCCCTAGGAATTTTTTCATCAACCCCGAGAACCTCGGGTATAACTGAGCTCTTTGAAGAACTCGGAAGAATGATGTTTGAAACACTACTACCACCAGCGGGTAGAGAAGATACAGTTCCAGCAAGATTAACTGAGGATGATTTCCTCAATCTCTTCAAAGGAGGGTCAGCAGCATCAACCAAGGAAGAAGTCTTGGTCGGAGAGATTGTAGTTACTTCTACGGGAGCTTTCTTCTTGCTCGGAGCCACTGGGGGCTTCTCGGCAGCTTTTGAAGGCTCAATATCCACCTTCTTAGTCCCTTCTGGGACATCAGTTCTGCTTTTCTTAGCCTCAGCAGCAGAGGAAGAATCATCAAATAGAGCAGGAGGAGTTCTCTTCTTGCCCATTTTCTGACTTAAGGGGACGTGAGAATCTGATGAGGAGTCCTCTGGAGTTGATGCAGGCTCAACAGGACGAGCAGTATAAGAGGTCGTGTAGCTCTTATACTGCAGCAAATATGATGCAGACCTAATATGCTCGTCTGCAACTGTCTTATGCGAATTCCAGATAAGTTTCAAATGCTTGATATTCACTTCTGACTCTTTTGGAGTTTTTCTTTTGCTATCAACTGCAAATAAATACATAATGGAATATCAGTCATATATTTTGTCAAACATAATGAATTCATAAGTTCATAAATGAGATAAAATGAAAAATAAACCTATCCCGTTGCCATATAGGGGACATCTGGGACCATTGTACACTTCGTCTCCCACCAGAGGGGCATATTGCCAATTTTTGATAATCACCCCATGTTCAAAATAGTCTCTATTTGCATCGGGGAGGTTAACTACAAGGGCCCTATTTAAAAACCTAGTTTTTAAATAATAAATATTATCTAAAACAGCCCATCTGTAGCAATACATGATTTCAGGGATCCCTATGCGAGTCCCATGAGTTATATTTAATTTATATACCCCATTAATAATTCTCCATGAATTTGGGGCTATCTTTGCAGGAACAAGATCAAAATATTGACAAAACTCAAGACATAATGGGTTTGGTGGAAAGGAAAAACCACATTCAGCAACAAAAAGACTGGGGAACCAATGTCCCTCAGCCAATCGAAAGTAATCTAAAGGCTCAGAAAGAACCTCTAGAGTTACCCACGAAGGAATGGAAAAATCAGAACGGAATTTCTCAACAGACTCCACAATATAAACCATAATGAACAAAGGAAGAAGGAAGAAAATCTTACAGAAAGGAAGAAGGTCTGCTGACAACTAACGAAGGAAAAGACGAACGCACAAGAGGGAAGGAGAGAATAGAAAGCTTGAATGCAGAAGATTGGAAAACGTAGAGGACGGTATGGTTACCAAAGAAGTTTAAATACTTTACATTGGGAAGCGGCGAAAGAAATGATTACCAAAAAGAAACTACTGAACTTCCGGCGGCTAAAAGGACAAAAATTACACGAAGATCGAAGCGCTTATAAAAAAGGCGGAAAACACAGGAAATTTGAATACAATGTTCCTGAAACCCAGGAAGGTCATTTAATATTGCCATATACCGAGAAAGAATGTTACATACTCCTCAAAATTCGAAATATGAAACATTGGGGGCTTCTGTTGATACCAAAATTAATATGCTGATGTGGACGAATAATACGAAGACACGTGTCAATCTGCGTGGCACAATAGCAGCGAGGAAGATCATTTCCCGACCAACCATGCTTCTTTCCGAGCAACGAGAATACACCGAGAAACTCTATCACACCGAGGAACTCTATCACACTGAGGAACTCTATCGCACCGAGGTACTCTAATGTTCCGAGGAACTCCTGATCAGCGAACAGCTATGGCGGTCCGAGCTGCATCTCGGTCGTATCATTAAATTGCCAGATAATCAACAGTTCAGATATTCATTGAATGCTTATATTCTTGACACGCACTCTGCATTAAATGTATTACCCTTGCATATGTATGTCATTTAATGTATCGAACCTTTCATGTACAGCCTCAAGGCTATAAATACCTTGTATCATCCTCATTCAAGGGGGACCGGAATTTCTTGAGAGAACTTGTAATCAAGAATTCCACAAACACTCAGCAATAACATAACAGTGGACGTAGGCTTTATTCCTAGCCGAACCACTTTAAAAATCATTGTCTTATTTATTTATCTGTGATTGAATAATTAGAGCAATCTAGTTTTTTACATCAACAACAAGATTTAGAGATTAATTCTTAATTATCATCGCAAGAACTCTACTCATGATTCCATCTCAATGAAAATAAATTTCAATTTATCTTAAAATATTAATGTAACACCCCGCCCGGGGAGAGCGGAGCAGTACTCGATAAAACTAAACAAATCCACAATCAACAAGGTATAAAGCATATAAATAAATCCCACAATATAAAATAAAAGAAACCACTAATCTCAATCTTCAAATTAAGAACAACCAAAAGTCTCTCGAAATAATACCACTATCTATCTCGAAATAAAATAAATCGTCAATGCTCTATACAAAAAAATAAATACAATTATTCTTATTGTACTCTCGAATATTCTTCCCAATATGACCAAGATAAAATCAATTTCGAATAAGTCCATGGCGCCCAAACCTACGCTAACCTACTACTAAGAAAAAAATATGGGGAAGTACACAATATGACAAGAAAGATGCTCAACAAATATTAGCAGTGAAAAAAGCGTAACAATACGAGTACGAATATTCAAATAAAAAAAATCTCACAAGCATTTTATCAATATAATTTCTCAACAACACATTAACCGGGTCATCAGGCCTCACCAAATCGCGCCATACTTTATCACGTAGACGAAAATTGGAATCTTGGCAAGTGCCAAACCTCTGTGCCATATCAAAATCTCATGACAACGTGCTCAACACAAATATAATACCACATGAATAAAAATTAGATTCCAACAATAATTTTCAGATTCCAAATGAATTTAGCAATTCAAATATGAGTTCAATGATCACATGAAATCAAAGGAATAACAACATATTGTGTAAAACCCCATACCTTAAACCATCATAAGAAACTAACATGAATCTGCCCATAAACTCAGATTAAGCCATCAAGAATCATCTACAAGCTCCAACATCAAAATAGCCACAAGAACACCTCTAAAAACTAAGGTTGAATACATAAATATAAAGGAGCTATGTGTATATAAAAAGAAGAAGAATAAAAATATGTTTACTGAATATTTTTGTGATAAAAGTTGGTTTGGAAAAGGTCTCCCACAACATTTTTTTATAAGGCAAAAAAGTACGAATTTGAATAAAAAAAAAACTCTTCAAAAACTTGTAGCACACGATTTCTGTTGGGGTCGATCGATCGATCCCCTGGAGTCGATCGATCGATCACTCAGGAATTTTGAAACTGCCGACTTAAAATAAAACCAAAGGATAATCTTTTTAACTCGGATTTCGAAGTCGATTGACAACCTCGTGTTTAAAAAAAATTCTCAACATTTTGGAGCATGAAAAATAATTAAATCAAAAACTTTATTTTCTTCTATATTTTTTAAATTAATTTAAAATACCCCAAAATGATGCAGGTTGTTATAATTAATAAGGGATTCCTAAACTTTAACATGGATTACAATATCCATAACATTTGTCTAGCAATTTTTACTCCAAATCATGATAATCATCCCAATTTCATAACAATGTCTAATTCCCTAATTCTAACAATGGTTATACAAAATGTCTAATTGAAATTTTTTTTAATATTAAATTAAAAATCCAATAAATGATAACATCATAATACAACTTTAATTATACTCTTATATTAAATAAACTTTCCTCAATTCTCAATTAGGTTAAATCTTAGAAGAAAACGTCCAAATCTTCTTTCTCCTTTCCTTAGTATTCCTCCTTAGATCTAGGTTGCCTCCAAATGTATAAAATGATTAGTCTAAACCTAATCTCTATTTTATACTCATTACGCACGTAATTTGTCTTAGCCTCTACATGGACAATAAGTTATTAAATTGAAATCACAATCTGATTACTCTAAAGTCTAGTCCAAGGCTTATACTAACATATGGGTCTTAAAAAATTTTAAGGTGTAAACGAACCTTCTACTATCCTGAAAATCGTCTATAAATAACCAAAATAATTATTTACTTCTGTTAAATAATTATTATTGTCTTAATATATTTTCAACTTAATCCAATATCAAATAATACACGTAAATTGGTGACTTCACTCATCACAGTAAGTAAATAAAGCAATATCCATTAACTAGAATTTTAAATCACTTAAGATTTAATTTACTTAAAATTACTCATTATTACATTATTCCCCTTAAAATAGGTAATTTCATCCTCGAAATTTGAATTTATTATTCCCATACTCGAAAATCTATGATTATCTTTCCTGTCGTGCCCTCAGAATCTATACACTACATCTACTCATTCATTGACCTAATACCCAATAAGGACTCTCGTCGTAAATCGCATTTGTTAAGAACTAAATCAACTAGTCCAACCTTTGAAATACCAATTTATCCTGTAAGACCTTCCTCCATTGTATACCTATAATAACATCTTGTCTCCACTAACGATGATAAGGTGAGATAAAAATGATATCATTCCCACCATCTCCACTAGTATGGAAAATATCCATACATTGGAATGCCAACTTCCCTTTTGAACCTGACTTCGTAATCTCCATCATCAAGGAAGTCTTCAACAATATTTGATCTACCTCTTGGGACCTCAAACCATGTTCTCATTCATCACAAAAGCTCGTTTGGCTATTCTTGTAATCTTCATACACCTATTTATGAACGCCAATTTTTTCAAGGTATCCTAAATACATCTTCTTACCACAATTTTTACGTTGTTCAATTGATTCCTTCCAAACATTGCATTTATTTACCACTTATACTTGCATATTTTAGCCCCTTTTATGCATTAATTCCTATTTATGCTCGATAAATAGACAACCCCTCTCTCTCTCTCTCTCTCTCTCTCTCTCTCTCTCTCTCTCTCTCTCTCTTTATATATATATATATATATATATATATTGTGAGATATAATTGAATTTTTGTAGGTGTTAAGTTACTAAGCGTGATGTTTAGTTGTATTTCGAGAAATTTTCGTCGTACGATACAATCTCAAGGGCAATTTGTTATTTTTAAACTCTATATTTTGGATGTTATAAAACTACTAACATGTAGATATTTAAACTATCTTTGCGTGACCGTAAAACATGCGTTATTTTTTTATCTCAAAAGAGGAAGTTATGGTCGTTTTTAAAAAAAATCAGTATTTAGTTCAACTTCAAGGGTAATTTGGTATTTTCATACTCAATAATTTGGAGGTTTTCAAAATATCAAAATGTATATCATTGAATTATCTTCGTGTATCTTCTGATCGTGTGCAATTCGAAGTCCGTTTGAGGAGTTTATGGCCTTTTGTACCGACATGTGAAATCGAAACTTAACTAGATAATGGTAGCAACATTTAAAATTTGCAAAATTGGCCCAAGCTGGAATCGTGCCTGAGCCAGCCCTGGAATGAAAAATCCACGAATTTACTATTTTTATTTCTTATTTAACTTACATTTCTTTCCTCACTTACTATAAATAGTAAGTGTGGTGTTCTTAGATGATATATCTTCATTTCTAGGTTATTTTAGCCAGATATTTTGGTTTTGGGGAGCTTTCTTCCATGTCTCTCTCTCTGAGGGCTTGTTTGGTAAGGGTGCTAATCATTATCTTCTTCATTTGTATTTTCATTACTATCTTTATTTTTTTCTTTGTAACTTATTTTTGATTTAATATAATTAGTATTTTTTTCATTTGTTAATTAGTTGTACTTTCCATGTTTAGTTACTAGTTTAAAGGATGGGATCATATTTCCACCATTGATGTGTATTGCTCTTTAAAATCTAGGTTTTTGGTTCAAACATTTTTAATTTAAACCTTGTGTGTTAAAGTCAGAATATTACAAGTTTAACTTCGTTTGTCATACAATGGTAGTATTTATAGAGATATTGCGATTTTAATCCATTAGTGACCATTTTTAATTTTGAAAGTTTAATCTTTGATTGTTAAATAGAATTTCTTCATGTTCGATGTTTATAACTAATTGAATATGCTCGATTAATTATTTTCAAACCCAATTTCTGAATCACATTGTTTGCCCATGGTGGGGATATGATCTTAAACTCGCTTTTTTGTAATTAATTTAGTTTACTTATTGCCTAGTGTTAATTATATTATCAACATATCATCTTGTATGTTTTCTCATTTTCTATGTACTAAATCAATTTAATCTTAAATACTGTTCCTTGTGGATTCAATCCCCGCTTTCCGCTATACCTCTATTTATAGTGTGCTAAGTTGTTCTATCTTTTTATATAGGGTATAAATGACTAATGATATGTTTTAAATATGAAGATTAAGCCTTATAAAAAATGGCGTCGTTGCTGAAGAACGGTTTATTTTAGGATTTTTATGTTTTAAGACTTTATGTATATATGGTATATTATCTTTACCTTATTTGTGACTTTTACTAAATTGTTTTTAGAAACATGAAATTTTGGTTCTCATCGCGTATTTGTATTTGTTGTATGCTATTTCTAAAATCGTCTCTTCTTAAATCCTTAGCTAGTGGAAATGTTATAGTAAAACTTTTCGAAGTTACACTCCCAAAACTATGTGTGAATGCTTCCAAATTCTTGAAAATGAAATAATTAAGCTTGAAAAAATTTCTTCCCCACCTATGATGATGGGTGGTTACTTGAAAAATTCTTGACAATGAGCGAGTTCAACGAAGCACTTAGGAAACAGTCCAAACTGGGAATAAGGAATTATGAGATCAATTCGAGAGTTATGAATCTTGGACAAACGAAAAAATGTCCAACTAGATGAAATGATTTCTTCCTCCAAAAGCTCGGTTAAGGTTGAAACTTATTTTTCACCCCTACCCACTTTTGAAGAAAAAACCAATGGGAGTGATCCAAGAAGTTTCAAATTTCAATCTCTTACTGACATTTCAAATTCTTTAGACGTTGAGTATCCTTCCTTTCCTTTATTTTCTACCTTTATCGAACCATTACAACTATCACAAGACTCGGAGGTCTTGAGTACTTTTCCCTGATTCTTGAACGAAAATGTTACTTTGAGATTCTTTATTTGATGGAATATTCACTCACACTTTCCCCACCTACCATTTTAATTAAAAAAAAACATTGGGAGGTGATTTTGATTTTCTCGGGACCAATTTGGTATTGTCCCCCTGTAACAACCCGTCCTTTTGGGGATAATTAAATTCCATAACTGGGTACAAATTGGAAATTTGAGGAATTTCTCAGAATAGTGATTTTTGGGATTTTCAAGGATTAGATGATTTTCGAGGGGTGTGGTATTTACTTTTGGAATTAAGTAAATATGTCGAAGTATTTTAATTATATGTTGTCGTTGAGTAAAGTGACAAACGGTAAGATTTTAATTGGAAAACCCGCAGTGAGATGCAATGGGTTAAAATAGTGGATTGCAGTCAAATACCTCGGATGGAAATTTTGACTGCGCAGTGAGTCTCGGAATGGCCGAGATAGTCAGAATAGAGTATCCGGGGATAATGTTTAGGCTTCAGGAATTTTTCAACGAATAGGGACTCGCAATTGAGTAAATGAGTCATTTTTGGGTTTTAAGGGGTATAACCCCTTTTTTCTCCCTATATAAGGAGGGAGAGGGGGAGGGAAGAGCAAGAAAAGAGAGGAGAGAGAGAAGAGTAGAGAAAATAGGAGAAAAGGGGAAACTCCGGCCAACCTCCGCGGGATTCGACTCGGGATCGTCTAATTTTATCCACGAGGCAAGTGTTTACTTGCTTTATTTACTTTGGAGCATAAATTCTCATATCATAGTTGGTAATAACAAACCCTAAAGATTTTGGGTTGGGTTTTCGTGGATAAAATGGGTTTTCGGGAGTTAAAACGAATAAACCCCAATAATTTCCCAATTCGAGAAACTTAGGATTTAACAGAAATTAGTTGTTGGTTTCGGGTTCTAGGACGTTTAGAACCCATTTTATACGTGTATATATTGTTGATCGAGGTTGGGGGACGCTAAAGACTGATAAGAAAGCTTGGTAGAAGGTTTAATGGCGGAAACAGCTTCTCGAAGAAGAAGTTGTCCGGCGTGATCGATTGATCGAGGGCATAGGATCGATCGATCGACCATTGATCGATCGAGCGACATGGGTCGATCGATCGACCCTTCAGGAAGTTTGGCAATTTTTTCCTAGGGTTAATTGGATGGGATGAATTACAATTTTTAATTGATTCTATATTATTTAAGAAAGGAAATAAGTAATCTTTTAAGAGTAAATAGTCATCCAATGGAGGGAAATTATGGTAATTAAGTGAGTGTTTTATGTGTGTGACACTAAAACTATATTTTTGAGGAAAATAGTATATTTGAGAAATTTGAATGTTGGGGTTCCTAAAATAGGGTGGGGACCTCTAAATGATTATTTGGACAAGATGTAGTCCTTGGGTTGTGGGAAGGAAATCCACAACCTAGTAAATTTTAGGGTATTCGGGGACGAATATCAATTGGGATAGTTTCAGTGGCCGTTTTGGCCTATATGAATATACATGCGGGATAACATAATTATGTTGATGATGGTTGAGGGAATCCTATGAGATTATTAGGATGAATTGGAGAATATACTTATTTAGTTAATATAAATTGGTATATTTGGAGCTATCCACTAAATCCTTAGATGGGAATAATGTATTTATTATTTATCAAAGTGAGGGAACACTTTGGGTATAGTGTCATGTGTATGTGAACGTATGAATATGATTATTTGAGAGAATCCTTGGGATTATTGGTCATCGCTAGATGTGATTGGCAATTATGGCCATTTATATATATTCGAGGAGGAATATATAGTATGTATACTATGTGATTAAAGTATATATAAACTATGATACGGATGTGTATTATATAGTATATTCCTTGTGCATGAGAACAAGGTAATATATATGTCTATGAGAATATAGAGATTCTCAGTTTGTGAGATAGATCCGGATGTGTATAGAGATTCTCAGTCCGAGAGATAGATCCGGATGTGTATTATATAGTATATTCCTTGTGCATGAAAACAAGGTAATATATATATATATATATATATATATATATATATCTACGAGAATATAGAGAATCTCAGTCTGGGAGATAGATCCGGATGTGTATTATGAATATAGAGATTCTCAGTCCGGGAGATAGATCCGGATGTGTATTATGAGTATAGAGATTCTCAATCCGGGAGATAGATCCAGATGTGTATTATACAAATGAAAAGAGAATATCCTCAGTCTCGGAGATATAGCCGGATGTACATTATAAAGATGAATCTAGAGTAAACCTCAGTCCGTGAGATGTTATCCGGATGTATATTGTAAGAAGTATATGAGAATGAATATAATATATATATATTATTATATGAATATGTTTATATATTTGTTTTTGTACGAAGGGCCTAATGGATCTCGACCATTGACATTGCCAAGTAGTAGTGTATTGGGGGAATTCTTATTTAGATTTCGCTTCGCGAGACACCCCACGCACGAACTTGGTGCAGTGTTGATAATGGAGAGAAGTTTAGCCCTTAGTACTAGGGTTGTGGTGGTCCTAGGAGACGGGTGAATTAGTTTAGTTAGGCGGGGTAGCTTAGCTACAAAGTTTCAGACGAGTGCATTAGGTGCGCACCATTAGAAGAGGGGTGAGGGGTATCTCATGGGAGTGCGATACCAATTTAAATATGAGATCAAACATATTTTTAAAAATAAAGCATTTATGCACTTACTAAATATTTTTCACACTTGGGCTCTAACCCGTTTATCTACTTTTCCCTCTCTTGGTATATATATATATATATATATATATACACACACACACACTAGCATATGCCCATGCCTGAAGGCACGTTTCCAAAAAATTTCAAAGTGCGTAATCGCAAAACGACAAAATTTTCAAAGTGCATAGTTACAAAACGGCAAAAATTTCGTTCCCCGACAAAACAAAGTGTAATTTAAAAAAAAAATGGCCATGAAATCTCATATCGTTTCGTATTTAATTTGGTCAAGTTCATTTTTGGTTAGAAAAACATTGGGCCGTGTTCGAGATAGGTAAACATTAATATTTCATGTCATGTCGTGTATATTTTGGTCGAGGTCATTTTTAGTTTGTAATTTTTTTTATATTGTCTATAACTTGTCAACACTATAACTTATTTTATTTACAACACAACCTTATTAAACACGACCTGGTTAAACACAGCAAAACATTATCTAAACAAACACTGTGAAAATTTTCGAGCATCCCCTAGCACAATATTTATATTTAAGCTTACACCATAAAAAATTAATATAAAATATCAGATTTGATAAAAAAACCGGAATTCGTATCGCCAGATGCTGATTTTATTTGTGTCGAGCGTTTTTGGTAAAAAAATATGAGTAATGCTAGGATGACACAGGCAGCAACACAGAGAAATTAACACAGTGAGGGGTCAAAATGAATTTTTCAAAGTATGTAATCTCGAATCGACGAAAATTTTCCGAAGTACAGTAAAAATTTTGTTCCCTAACAAAATAGTGTGAACAGAATATTAGAAAACCAATTGCCACAAATTCCCTAATGTGATACCAATATGTGCATACTAACCAAACCAAATGTTATAATCACTTACAATATAAAGAATGAATGTACAAATGTTTCCATGAGTAGTTGAGCACTGACAAAGTATTGGGCACTTAGCGTATAATAAATTTTTTCTCAAGTTTCATTCATAATACGAATATTTTACAAAAATTGGGCAGAGTGTCCTTCGTTTATATGACTATCCACCCTATTTAGACAATACAAAATACCATAGAAATAATAATAATAATAATAATAATAATAATAATAATAATAATAATAATAATAATAATAATAATAATAATAGTCCAATCCTGGACCTCGCATATATCACCAACTATTCAACTAAAAAAAACATGTACCACAATAGACAATTTCAAGTATCCAGGCCATAATGCTAGAATTGCACATAAAGAAGATATACAATCTCATTACAACAACATATTTCCAAGGGCGTTCACAATTACACCATGCCGCTTGTATCGCCCACGTCATGCTTGACACGTTATCCTCGTATTTTTCATAATCTGAAATTAAACAATAAAAAAATAGACATGATTAACTCAAAACATTGTAGATGAGAAGAAAATGTTATGATCAGCAACTAAACAGTAATGCATAATTAGCAAATGTAATGCAGTACAACTATAAAGAGTAGCTGATTATAGCTGATCATAGCAAATGTAATGCATAATCATAGCAAATGTAATGATTATTGCTTATTATACCTGAATATACATGACCCACTCGTGGCCTCTTTGTGGGTGAATGTCGCACACAGGTTGCAACAACCTCAATCATTCTAAGCATTTCACTGTCAACGTAATTCTTTTCTAGACTTGGATCTGCTAACCCTTCAAATTCCTCGGTATCAAGTGCATTAACAAGTAAAGGTCGAGCCTGAAAGATGAGTTTTTTTATTAAGAAAACGCAAGATTTGAAAATTTTCTTGATGTCTAGATAATATTATATCAAACCTGCATATGAGTATTTTGGTATGCATGTTGGTATGCCAAAACTTATCCTCGCTAACTTTAAATACATAGCAGCTGCTGCATTTGAAGAAGGCGAACACTCAATGTATACCTACTTGCATATAATGCCATATAAACTGCTACTTACCTGCTGTTGCTACAGACATACATGTATATGTATTTGTAGGCTATTCATGAGAAGAGAAAACATAAATTGTAGCAAAAAATTTTAAAAGAAGAAAACCTTAATTTTCATCGTTGAGTTCATTAATGGTTGTGGTATTGGAGAGCGAAGTGGCATCAAAAGATACTCTAAAATTTAGAATTAGAATCTAAAGTCTGAGCTAAATATAAAATCATATCAAAAAATAAACTAAGTATGCAAGAGAAACACTAAAATTTATAAAATATACGCTAAAAATGTAGTCCCAAACTTCAGAGGATACAATGCTTCTGAGATAGTTTAAACGAAAGACACGTAAATAAGATTGTGAATCACATTTTAGAACACTAATACCTCACCCGATCCAATGCAAATACTTGGCATGATTCACGACTTTTTCAATTAAACAAAGTTAAATATCAAATATTAGAAAAAAAATCTTAAAAATCAGAAACCAAATGGCACGCACATAATTTTTTTCGGGTAATGTACAAAACTAACAACCATGACCAACACAAATCAATCATAGGGCTATTAAAGTAAATTAACTCGCAAATAACTACTATATAGCAACTATAGCTGGTATATAGCAGCTATATGCTTGCTCCTAAAGTTTGAGAGGGGGGCTGGTAGGAAACTCCAAAAAATCACCATCACATGCCTAAAAAGTCACAAAAAATAGTAAGGAAAACAAAAAAATGCACATAAAGGTGACCCTAAAGCGCTAAAGAATAGAAAAGCATCATTGAGAAGGTAACAAAATATGGCAGGTGTGTTGGAAATATAATTGAACCAACCAAAGCCAAAAATTCACTAAACACACACACACACACACACACACACACACACACACACACACACACACACTAAGAGGAATTTTTCAAACATGTATAATGAAACTCTCAAACTTCAAAGCTTAAAGTCGATCTTAACAACATAAGTTACTGCCAAAAGAGACATAAGGTACAAATTTACTGCCGTCGTTGAACATCGTCGTGGATTAAATCACTTTCCAACGGAAATCTCATTAAGGTGGTCTAGTAATGGACGTCGGTGATTTAGACGTTAGTAAATTTTATCGAAGAATTACATGTAAAGACAACAAAATCACACTGAATGAATAACTGAATTCATAACTGTAGGTAGATCACACTGAATCCATAACTGAGTGTTAATAATATGAATGAATAACTGAAATGGTTAGCTAAACTCATAGTAGGTAAATCACACTGAATGCATAACTGAGTGTTAAACTCATAAAGGCTATTACTATGCATATTTCTCCCTCTAGGCCTGAAACAGTAGTAAAGTGTTATGATCCTGCAAGATATTAATGTACACCAAAATATCACCAAAGAAAATGGATGACATAAATTAAAACGTTTTGCCAAAGTCCAACTTTTGATAAACCAGATATTAATTCCACTAACTAATCTTGTTCAAACATAGAAAACAGTACCAAACATAGATAACATAGCAAATAGATAACATATCTTATTCAAACATAGAAATAAGTATCAAAATGACTTACTAATCTAGTTCAAACATAGATAACATAACAAAAAGTACAAAAATACAATGCCACGATGATCATATTTCCAGAAGCTCTTATTTGTCTAACTTGGGTGATATCCCTTGAGCTTTGGTGACATATGGACAACAATGGAGTTACAATGTAATTTCAAGTAGCCTTCGTACATGTGAAATTAGTCAATGAGGCCCTACATAGTGAGAACTTATTTGTTAAAAACTATTTTTGAAAACTTCATATCCACGCTCACCAATGAAATTTTCTTTTGAAAACTTATTTGTTGCAATTTGTAGGTTTCGTAGTGAAAACCAGTGACCCCAACCAAGGTTACAAATCTCCGACAGGTCACACAGTATCCAGTGCTTAAAGTTTAAAAGGGATTCAAAAGGCATGATAGAATGGGCAAGAGGTTTTCACATCAAAATACCTGATGAATCTCATTGTTTCCTCGTAGAATAGTAATTCGTTAAGTTGTGTATTTAGTTATATTCACACGTGTTAAATGCTCCCGCATCACCACTAACACATTTGTCATGCCAAACCTAAAGTATTCCCCATGATTAACATATACATGTTAAAATATCTACACAGCTGCAACAGAAATTTATGCTAAATCTTATTGTATTGAAAACAAAAATTACTAAAAAAATAACATATTAGTGCTAATAATTTGCAACGCAATAAAATTTATTGAAAAATATATGTTCGTGTAATGTTATGTCTTATCGCAAACATTTAAAAGAAAAACAATAAGAAATAGGAAAAGAAGACTTCACTGTTGTAAATATGGCCTCTAATTTTACAACTACAACTAATTCAAATTTACCACTTTCAAGTTTCTTTCGCAATTGCCTTCTCATTTTTTTTCCACAATTGAAAAAAATCAACTGTTGTATATTTGCACCCACCACCAATATCTTTTGCACATATTCATGTGGTGGAAATCAACAGTTGAAATTTCAAATCAACATACGTTTAGTTCAAAGCGATCCATCAAAACTTTACAAAGGAACCAAAACTGGTTCCAATTTCGAAGATCACCAAAATAGGTGAAATAACTTCAACTTTCAACTGTGTCATATAAAAAAAACCGTCATATAAAAAAAGTAAAGAATCCTAAATTGAATATTATGCTATAAAAATAGTTTTATTAAAACTAAGTCATTTAATCGTTCGTCTAGGTAGTCATTTAATCGTGACTTTATCAGCAGTATTTGAATGTGAGAGAGATGGAGTTTAGCAGCGACACCCAAGTGCCCCTGCAAGAAAAAAGACTAATAAGAAAAGCTACACCAGTTTGAATATAAGATACACGCTTGTGTGGAGTGGCGACGACAGTTTTGGTAGAACAATTTTGATAACATGCCATGTTTATTGCGTCAATGATGCACATAACAAAATATAACTCGAAATATAAATATTAATCCAATCACGTGTATTGTGACAGCAAATCTAGTCGACGACTTAAATAGTGAATGTATTTAAAATATCACTAAATATAATAAATATACATCCACACACTTACATAAGACGCTATGCACAAAACTTGAGGTATGGCATTAGACCTGTTGGATTCCCAGACAACCTCCCTGCTACAAATGCATTAGAACTGCTGAATTAGCCGTGCAAGGTACATACATATAGCCATAAATAGTACTATATATAGCAACTCATATGCAAGGTACTATATATATAGCAACTTGGTGAATTAGTTATTGTACTGTATATAGTTGCGTTGCTGTTGTATATGGCCGTTCAAGGTAGCATCTAAACATAATATGAAACCAAAAAAATAAAACCTTTGAATGGAATGCTACGGATATGCTACATCACTTAACGGATCTGCTATAGCCCACTACAGATCTGTTACAACAGATTGGATTCGACTGCGGATCTGGTAGTTTTTACTATTTAGAACATATTCCCAATTTCAAGAATGAATTAAAGATGTCCGTTCATGTACGTATAAAGACACCTTGCAATCTCTGGGGTAATAAGACATTTCTCAAACATCTTAAAGAATTTAATAAAAACTTTTGCAAGTGAAAGAAACCCCTTGTAAATTACTAACTTACATTAGTAGATGTATAAATAAATTGATATAAAGAAGGAACAACAATAAAGAAGGCCACTTTAGGTTTGGATTTTCGGGACAGGTTTATATGTTAGGACACTACATATCAGATAAGTGACCACATCAAGGATATGTACACCTTTCACTCTCCAAAGCAACACAATCAATGCACAAAAGATGCTTATATGGCATAATGGCAAGTAATCAGCACCATTATTTGCACCTAATTAAAAATATATAAAGAAAATCACTAATTATAATACAATCTTTATATCAGTTATTACCCAATCCATTATTATAATGAAACAGCGAGTAACAGAGAACTCTACCAGTAAGAATTTCATCATTTGCTATTCAATTGTACTGTACATAGCTAATGTTTCCACAACCATAGGCCATGCAGAACGCATCATATGAGCACGACTAACACCTCTTCCTTCGTCCATAATGACAAAGTTACAATCAATATAATCAGGTATGTGCATTTTATAAGAAGGAAGCACAATCATTTTCCCCACGAAAATTTCCAAAATTAGGACTAAATTTGAGTACATATAGTACATATCAAGTTGCCAACATAATAGTGAATTAATTCTAATGATCTAAATCTTCCGATGGCAGGAGAAAGATACATTTTATAAGGGAAATAACAGGTTTTCTTTGAGAAGAATGGTAAATATACGAAGTAATTAATGAAAATGTCTGATCCCTATGATATATGTCTCTCATAAAACATAATTCAAAGTGGTCTCTTACCTTTTGTCCAAGATTAGTTCCATTACAAATCCATGTGTTACAAAGCTCAAATCAAGACCTAATGTTGAACTTCCATCCATCAGAAGAGACATGGAAAAGATCGAATTACCACTCTAATTCCATAGTAAAAAAACAAAAAAGATCAAAAGTTACCCGCTTGGCTTGGCTTGCTGCTGCGAATCGCTGACTCGAGGGAGAGACTCGAGAGAGATGAAGGGAGCTGCAGGCAGGGGCGGAGGAGGAGGGGTACTGGCAGGGGCACTGGTATGGGGAGAGCAACACTATTGCAATTACGTCGGTTGCCTGTTCTTGCATCTTCCCCCACAATTGCGCCGCGATTGCGCTGGTTGCATGCTGTGATTACGCTGCTGCAGTAGCACCACATCTGCCCCCGTGCTTGCCTGAAAATTAAAGGCTGTCAATATTTTCTATAGTCCGTCATCTTGGTAATATTCATATAAAAAATGGTCATCAACCACGGGTATGGGTTGAATATCGTTGTCCCAACTTCCACCGGAGTTCCCTTGCCCTCCTCTGAAATGAGAAGTAGAGTATTCACGAAAAAATACCCGTGTACGACTTGTGTTTATATTTGCATCAATCCATTGAACCCATGTTCTCAAGGCCCTTGTATACTCCTCTACCACTTCTAGTCTCTTATACACATGATTGACTTGTAGTCTCTTATACACGAGATTGAATTTTAGTCTCTTACTGGTAGAATATGCTATGATCCTATAGTAATGCTTATTTTAATTTGGTATTGTCAGCAAATTCTCAGGTAGAATGATGCCTAGCAACTATTTTTCTTTGTAACACAAATAAAACACTCCCCAACACTACTACCAGTGTTTAATACATTAGTGATTTGGATCCTCACCCCCACCCCCCACCCCCATCCCCACCCCCAACATTGGTCGATATTCACTCCTGACATGTGGATGTTTGGCTCTAACTTAAAGGATGGTCTTAGAACCATTCTTGGTATGTGCATCCCTTTTATCGGATACAAATGATTATGAATATCTTTCATATGCTTCTGATGCTCGATAATATAAAGATAAATCCAAATGAGTTTTTTTTCTTAATTTTGATAGTGCATTTTTTCAAGCATTTTGTAAAATTAAATTTGAAAAAATTGAAAGCATAATTAACAGAACAAAAGGTACTTGAACATATGATTAGAGTGAAACGAAGGGTGTGGGATAGATAAAATAAGGCACTGGTGTGGAAATACTATGCGACTGCGCGTGCGGTGGTTGCCTTAAAGAACCAGGGGTGTGATTAAGGATACTGCCTTACTCGAATATAAGATTACCATATCATTTCTATAAAATTTGCTCAAGCTCTTTCTGTTTCTGAACTTCATCCCAGAGGTAGTTAATACTATGTGAAGCGGTTAGGTGCTCTTGCTTTCGTAAAGTTTTGAAGCACTCTAGCTTCGTTCATGCAGTGTCCATCTGCAAAATGTATCCAAGATTCATTGTTAAAACTATTACTCAAAACATTTCGTGAAATAACTATAAACATTTGCATAACTATAATAAACAAAAAAGTTATAAACATTTTCATAACTATAATATCAAGATGCAATAATCCATTTTGTACTCAAATCATCACTTGACCAAAAAAAGTCCCAACTATATCACCTTGCCAGATGCATTAATCAATTGAATCACCCCTTTAACAGACATACAATGAAGAGTTCACCATTCAGTGGTCACTAAAAATTCTCGAGTTCCTACCGCAATACAAAAATAAAGTACACTATGTATGAAATATTGTTTGGGAATAAAAGAGACAACATCATAGGTAAATAAAGTACATTATGTTCAAGAAAAATCAATGGTGATGTTGGAGTCCTGGCAGTGAGTGAGTCCACCTCAGTTGCACCAACATCATAGGTAAATATTCTCTCTTCGAACTATGTACGTTGGGATCAATTAAGGGGAGCATTATTTCCCTTTCATCACTCCCTTTGTCGCCTCCGAATTAATATCGATCTTGACACCATCCTTAGGGATGGCATCTCAGGTGTAAATATATTCCTGAAAAAGTCACCAAAGTTCAAGTAACATCAATATTTAAAGAGAGCCAAATTCCCCAAAGTTACATTTGGCATTAGCTTCCAATCCATATCAAAAGACACTTGCACAAAACTAAACATAACTCAAGTAAAATCAATATTAGGGTGCATGGTGTAGTTGAGACAATTGCTCAAAATAAAAGATAATGCCACGATTGTATATTTGCACTGATGTATGCACTTTGAATAAAATGAGTAATTCACTTATAGAGACAAAAAATAACAAAATATGTTTGTGTGTGAAATCAGACAGACAAAACAACAAAGAATACAAAATAAACACCAAATGAAAAACAACAAAACATAAATAAGAAACAAATTAGTACATACCAAAAAAATAAATTAAAATGCCAGCAAGCCCTAAACCCCAATACATGAGATGCTTTGAATAAAAAATACACCGCCAAAAGAAATTCGAGAGGCTACCTCAATCGAGAGATTACCTGTACCAAAGACTAAGAATAAAAAAAGAAAATTAGTCAAATAGTGTGAAGATGTGCAAATTGAATCGGGTTCAACGACGAAATTTGTACATTAAAACCACAAATGAATACAAAAGAAACTTAGGTACAAAAGAAGCTGCCTCATTTATCAATATTTTTAATTTTTAATGAAATAATTCTGCATCAAAGAATAAGAATTAAAAAAAATAGAGAGGACTAAAATAGAGAGAAGGACTAAAAACCTAAGATAAGCTCCTATTGTCAAAGCATCAAATGTTTACAAAAAGAAAATGGTTATATGGTATGTTTCTTACAATAAACACCCCAAATGGGTTTCATCACAATATCATATGTGTACAAAAAGAAAATGGTTATATGGTATGTTTCTTATAATAAAAACCCCAAATGGGTATGTATCTAAACAAACAGATATATGGTATGTTTTTTACCATAAACACACCAAATGGGTATGTATCTAAACAAACAGAGACTCATCACACATCATATGTGTACAAAAAGAAAATGATTATATGGTATGATTCTAACATCATGAACTTCTATGAAAGAGACAACACCACAAATAGATGTCTTGAACCTGCACACATGAGTTCAATATAAACTTATCACATATAGATTCCATTATATCTAATTTCAGAAAGTGGCGAGTTTAAGTAAAAATGATATTGGAGATATTAGTTTCAAAATAAATACCCCTAAGAGCCATCTACTTCTCATAAATAAATAAACAAACACTTAAAATTAAATTTTCAACCAATAAACAAACCCAAAAAAATATACCGCAAATGAGCCAGCGAATCCAAGAGTTATATTAAAAAAAATCGCATGAAACAGATCTGGGGATACTTGTAAAATCCAACACTTGAAACCTGGACTAAACCCCCCAAACTTAACACTTGAAAAATCGCATGAAACAGATCTGGAAAAAAAGAAAGAAAAGGATACTACCATAAGTCAATCTACTATGGGAGAGAGACGACAGCCTTGGAGCTCGGAGGGTGATGGTGTATGCGTGGGTTTATGGTGGGGGTAGCCGTGTGCATAGGGGTGTGGTGTAGAGGAGGAGGTGGTGGATTGGAGAGGGAGAGAATGGGTTTATGTTTGTGTTGTGGTAGGGCTCTTTTGGGTTCACGATGAGAGAATGGGAGAGAAGTAGAGAAATGAGAGTGGGTGCTGATTTGAGAGAGAGAGAGAGAGAGAGAGAGAACCGGATTAGTGTTGTTTGTGTGTCCTTTGTGTGTGGTGGGGCCCAAAAGATGATTGAAGTGTGATATTTGCTATTTTAACCATGTTTTTGAATTTTGAGTAAGAGGGGGAAAGGAAATGAAGTGTTAGAAAAGTAAAGGAAATGGAATAATAAAGGGACAAAAAAGGAAAAGAAAATCTTTTAATCTCCACCCTTCATTTCGTGCCTTGTTGGCTTCGATCTGAACCGTGAAGTGTCTTCCCATCTTATGAATAGTGAAAACACTATTGTAACTTATTATATATATATATATATATAGGTGTCCAGACACAGGGACGCCTGGATGATGAACCTTTCGAGTTAGATGTTTGTTGCAGCAGTTGTGGATGCATGCAGATTTTTGATAGACGCTTCTATCCTTGTAATCTAGATAGGAGGTATTGTACAAATATTCGGGCCAATGGCCCAATTGCATTTATTTATTCTTTTACCGCCTTTTAGTGCGGCATTCGATATGGTTGTATCATATTTGAACCGAGTGTTCGGTTATTTTATTTCTTTCTAGTTTATTTATATAAATTGTGTGGATGTTTTAATCATTAAGTCGTTTAAAAAGAGTAGTTAAGTAAAATTTTGATGCCAGCCTAATAGGTTATTAGTAATTAAATTTGTTTTCGACAGTGATGCTAAGAATGATCCACATGCGACTCCTGTTTTAATTTGATATAGGAGTGATCACCCGGTATTTTATTAGGCGGGTTGTCACAAATGGTATAAGAGCATCAGGTTCTAGTGTCCTTAGGAATCTGTGATGACGTAATATGCTTTCAGCGTTGCTCTCGATTTTATATAGAGCCTCATGATTAGGATTGTTGGTTTCTCTTGCGAGATTTTGTTCCCCTGCCATAGTATAAGATTATGTAAATATTTTGCGCGCTCGTTTGAGATTCGTGTGTGGGGCTTGGATGGCAGCATGAGGCGGGGATGAGGACCGTAGTAGATGTCACTTCCTTTATAGTGTTTGCTAACGATTATTGCAACGACTACTAAAGTATAGTAGTTATGAGTACCACAGTACTGCTGTAGTAAAGAGTGGTACTAAAGTTGAATTTCCCGATGATGATAAGGGTTCGAAAGGGATCTTATGAATAGTTTTAATCGTGAGTCCCCATGATTTAGCAGGAATGAGAAGAATGCAGTTTTTGAATTATTCACATAAGGATCGGCGAGAGGCTGACAGTGAATAAAAAGTAATATGGATAAGTGAACCCTGTATCGAGGTGAGGTAGGTACAATGAATAATGAGTCCTTTTGAAGAATGATAGGCTGACGAGATAAATGTTGCTAACACTTATGGAGAATGTGTATGTTTGAGGACCCCATTGGTGGACATCCACCCGGGGAATTTTTTAAAGCGGGGTTATTGAGGTCGGTAATGGAATCTCCTTCTAACAAGAAGAAGTTAGGGGAAATTAGTAAAGTGATTGTCAGGAGGCAATGGAGTTCAAGAATGCTGATAACCTTAAAAGGGTCAGGGTGACTCAAGATGAGGGAATGCTGTGTGACACCCCGACTAATTAAATACCGGGTAGCTACTCCTTTATTAAATTAATTCAAAATGCCAAGTTGGTCCAGTTAATAGCATCACTGTCGAAAACATTTTAATGATTACTAACCACCTAGTATTTAAAAAGTAAGTTGCCAAATTTTAATTTAAGTCTGATTAACATGCAACAAGTAATAATGAAGAATAATAACACCATTCACCATAAAGAAGTAAATAGAGTAACCATCACATAATGTAAATAAAGTCTGGAGGAAAAACTCCTCACTACAATCCCACAACTGAATTAAGTAAACCGAATACTAAAACAATACATGCCAAAGTCTGAAAACTGTAATGGAAAGATATCTCTAATAGAAATGGGCAACATGCCCTACAACTGATAGATAATGAATCTGGAATCCAAGTGATAGAAGCGTCTACAAGCAAATCCCTGTAGCTTCCACAAACAGCTACAGCTCATCACCAGAATGAGTATCCTATGCATGGTGTCCTTGTGGCTGGGCACCTAAAATGGTTTTACAAAGAAAATAGATTTGAAAGCAAACGGGTCAGAGCCCGAATGTGGAGATATTTTAAAAACCTGCAAGTTCTTTAAAAATATTTAAAACATTAAATGCAAAGTACATGTTAGGACGTGCACTGACATGATATTCTCACCTCTCGTCTAACTGTGCACTCCTAACGTAAGTACCCATCTACAACGACACAAACCACTAGCTAAGTGACATCATATCTTGCTAGACTGTCATAAGTCCTACCCTTATTACTCGGTTCTATTAACATTGTAACGCTCGTAATTAAATAGGGGTTTAACGTAAACTCAGATGTGCCATATGACATATATTTCACTATCAGCTATCCCGTTATGTTTCTCGAAACAATACCGTAATTATATTCACAACATTAACATGAAGGTTCCCATTAATTAAGTGTATATTATTCACAACATAAATATACAATACAAGCACCCCGAGAACTAAGCTGTGGTGCACACATACTCTGCTATCCATCCCGGTACATCACGTACATAAGGATTACATATTCCGAATCTCTCAGGAATAGTTCACAAATAACAACATCACAAATAATGGAGGCGAACACAGTCACATCACATGGGTCACGCACATACCTACGCTCCCACGATCAGCGGACTTATTAATATCCCAATAAGTCTTTCTATGACCTATGTTCATCAAGGTAACCAGTCTAAATCCGGGCAACACAAGGATTAGAGGGCCCTAAGCGAACGCAAACCTCCCGTGATAGCAAGTATGGTAGGTATGTCATACACACAATTCATATACCAATACTAAGTAAACACACGTCTTAGTAATCCCGTAGTTTAATCGTAGTACTATTCTCATTCTAGTACCAATATATATAATTTACACACTTTATACGATTCCAGTTTATAATCATACGCGCCATAATTTATTCTCACGTCGTAGTAGACACTCACGTCTCAACCCAAACGGTTCATTGATTTAAATCACTCGTATATAATTTACTCCTCATAATAACCCAAAAGTCCCAAATCTATCAATACATCATCAAAGGAATGTTAACTCTACCCTCGAACAAGTTTACGGGACTCCCAAAATCAAAACAGGCCAAAAAGGTCCAAACTGCCAGCTCGTTAGAAGTCTCGTTCGAACGAGGCTGTTCGAACGAGATCAAACTGTCAGCTCGTTAGAAGTCTCGTTCGAACGAGGCTGTTCGAACGAGATCCAGTTCGTTCGAACGAACTGTACCTTCTAACGAGATCTCGTTCGAACGAAGTATCGAACGAAATTCCTTTTCGTTAGAAGCGACTGGTCAACTCGTTAGAAGCTCGTTCGAACGAGGCTCGTTCGAACGACCTGGGGAGGCTCTTCTAACGAACGACCAGTTCGAGCCCAGATTTTTCCTTCTTCGTTTTACATCAATTTTACTCCTCAAATCTCCTCTAAAATTAGTCCCAATGATTGTTTTAAGGTCTCTAATCAATCCTAAACAAATTATAGTCACCTCCTAACACGTTTTAAAGGATTAAATCACCCTAACATCAATCAATATACAAATCTCTACACTTTTTCCCCAATTATTCAAGAACATAAACCCTAGAATTTGTAATCATCAATTAGTCCATTCTAGATCCGTTTTTGTTACATCCCACGTATACTAATACCAGAATAATCATCTTTATATGGATCTACATGCAATTTGTCCTCAATATTCAAGTTCTAAATCCAATTAACATGGGTTTTCATTCATCTTTCAAGAACAATTGGAATTCTTCAATTTTCTAACATGGAAAGGACATTCTCTGAATTTAAATGTAGTTAAATCACTTGCCTTGATTGTCTCTGAATTTGATGTTGATTTTTGTAAAGATTTCTGCAGAATTCCTTCTCTTTCTCTCCCTCTCCAAGCTTTCTTCTCCAAAGGTGGCTATGGTGGCTAGGGTTTTCTTTGGGAAAGTTGGAAACCTAAATGATAACCTCCGTAGCTTATTGGGTCATTAAGGGTTGGTTAGTGGGTTTAGTGGGTCTATTCCCAATCAGATTTACTTCTCTAATTTTCGTCATTTTTAATTCCTAAAAATACGAAATTACCAAACTACCCTTTATATTGCCGGTATGGCCTAAAAATACCCCGGGACCCAAACTACACCCCCGGCTAGTGTTTTCTGACTATCTCAACCCTTCCGGACGCGTTGGCGCACTAGAAACGACCATACGGTTAATAGAATTTAAAATCACTTTTATAATTAAAATACTACACCATGACGCGGTGGTCACACGCGTCTCAACAAAATTTCCAAAATGCCGTATATAAATCTCACGATAATTTTTTTTTTATAATTCAATATTCATATAAAAACATGTATGCACATAATCAAATACCAACTCGCATCTCGTTAGTATTTTTAACCCGGATTAATTTCCAATTAATACGCATTTAATTAATTAATCCCAAAAATAAATATAGCCAAAAATACGGGGTATTACATACTTCCCCCCTAATAACTGAATTTCGTCCCGAAATTCGAAACTAGTAAGTACCTGCTAAAAACAATTCTGGATAACGTTCGCGAATCTCATCCTCGCGCTCCCATGTGGACTCCTCGACATTGTGATGTCGCCACTGAACACGCAATAACGGAACTATCTTTGACCGTAGTTTCCTCTCGCTTCGGTCCAAAATAGCAATCGGCCCCTCCTCGTAGGAGCTATCCGGCTGGAGATCGATGTCCTCCACAGCAATGTGAGAATGAGCCAAATTATCTCTAAGGTATTTCCTCAGCGAGGAAATATGGAACACATCGTGAATCCGATGCAAATTCTTCGGTAACCCAAGTCTATACACAACCGGTACGATCCGCTCAATAATAGGAAACGGCCCCACATACCTTGGTGCCAACTTCCCCTTCTTCCCGAAACGCATAATCCCCTTCATAGGAGATACTCTGAGTAAAACCTGGTCCCCCACTTGGAACTCCCTGAAAAATCTCTTCGCATCAGCATAACTCTTCTGCCTGTCTTGAGCTACCCGAATGCGACTCCGAATCAACTCAATCCTTGCCGAAGTATCCTGAATCACTTCCGGCCCAAGTAGTTTATTGTCCCCCACCTCTAACCAACATGCTGGGGAATGACAAGGCCTACCGTACAATGCCTCGAACGGAGCCATGCCAATAGTGAACTGATAGGAGTTATTGTAAGCAAACTCTACCAGTGGAAGATACTGCTCCCATCCACCCCCGAAGTCAATAATGCACATGCGTAGCATGTCCTCCAACATCTGATTTGTGCGCTCGGTCTGCCCATCTGTCTGCGGATGATAAGCCGTACTCAACCGCAATTCCGTGCCCATGGCCTCCTGGAAACTCTCCCAAAACCGCGAAACAAATATCTTGTCTCTGTCAGACACGATATTTAGGGGCACACCGTGAAGTCTCACAACCTCTGAAATGAAGAGCTGGGCATACTGTCCCGTAGTGTAGTCAGTCCTTACGGTTAAAAAGTGAGTGACTTTGGACAACCTGTCCACAATTACCCAAACGGAGTCGTGACCCCTCTGCGACGTAGGTAACCCCGTGATAAAGTCCATGGATATGCTCTCCCACATCCACACCGGGACCTCCAACGGCTGTAGCAGTCCTGCCGGTCTCTAATGATCCACTTTTACAAGCTGACAAGTGGCGCATTTCGAAACAAACTCAGCGATATCTCTCTTCATACCGCTCCACCAATACTGGCGTCTCATGTCTTGGTACATTTTGTCCCCTCCAAGATGTACCGCGAACCGTGAGCCGTGCGACTCTGCCATCACCTCGTGTCGCAATTCCTCCCCTTCCGGAACCACCAATCTCCCATTGAAGCGTAATCCCCCGTCTGAGCTAACGGTATAGGACTCGGCTCCCTCTGCTAGTAATCGAACTATCTGTTCCTGACAGAACGAGTCATTAGCCTGTGCCCGTACTACCTTCGTGACAATCTGCGGTGTAACGGTCATCACAGACATGAAAGATCGGGCCACTGCATCCTGGTGTCCCAACTCCTTCCACTTTGCCTTCCACACCTCTGCCACCTCATCTGCTGGCCTACGGCTCAACGCGTCTGCTACCACGTCAGCCTTACCTAGGTGATACTGGATATCGAACTGGTAGTCTTTCACAAACTCAAGCCACCTACACTGCCACATATTCAACTATTTCTGCGTGAACAGGTATTGTAGGGACTTGTGGTCTGTGAACAGTTGGAACTTCTCCCCCAAAAGATAGTGCATCCAAATCCGTAGGGCAAATACCACTGCCGCCAATTCTAAATCATGTGTGGGGTAATTCTTCTCATGAGGCTTAAGCTTACGGGAAGCATAAGCTATGGCCTGTCTCTCCTGCTGCAATACACCTCCAAGCCCTTGCAAAGACGCATCGGTGTAAACCAAATACTCAACTCCCGGTCTCGACAATGCTAACACAGGTGCTGAGGTCAATTTGTACTTTAACTCATCAAATGCCAACTGACAGGCATCACTCCAGATGAATGGCACACCCTTACGAGTCAGATGTGTCAAAGGACCCGCTATCTTCAAAAATCCCCGAATGAACCTCCTGTAGTATCCTGCTAGACCCAAGAAACTACGAATCTCCGTTGGTGTCGTGGGCTGTCCCCAATCCCTCACCGCGGATACTTTCCCCCGATCAATAGATATTCCCCGGTCGGAAATAATATGTCCCAAAAACTGGACCTCCTTCAGCCAAAACCCACATTTCTCATATTTTGCATACAACTCGTTGTGACGAAGTGTCTGCAAAATCTGCCTCAAATGCTCGGCGTGCTCCTCCTCTGTCTGGGAGTAAACCAGAATATCATCAATGAAGACAATGACAAACTGGTCTAGGAAATCCCTGAACACTCTGTTCATCAAGTCCATAAACACTACTGGAGCGTTGGTTAAACCAAAAGGCATAACCCGAAACTCGTAAGAACCATATCTTGACAAGAACGCAGTCTTCGAGACATCCTCCTCCCTGATACGCAACTGATGGTATCCCGATCTCAAATCAATCTTTGAGAAGAAGGAAGCTCCTCTCAACTGGTCGAATAAGTCATCGATTCGAGGAAACAGATACTTATTCCGTATCGTGACTTTATTCAACTCTCGGTAGTCCACACACAATCTCAGTGAACCATCCCTCTTCTTCATAAACAAAACTGGAACGCCCCAAGGTGAGGTACTCCTGCGAATAAAGCCCTGACCTAACAGCTGCTCTATTTGATCCCGTAACTCCCTCATCTCAGCTGGAGCCATACGGTACGGTGCGCGTGCTATAGGTCTCGTACCCGGTAGCAAATCTATAACAAAGTCTATCTCTCGACTGGGGGATAAGCCTGGTATCTCCTGAAACACATCCGAATACTCCCTGACTACTGGGATAGAATCTAAAGGAATCACTACCTCCTTAGAGGTATCCTCCTCAATGTAATACAGATGAGCGGTCGATCCTCCCTCTGGGCGAGGCATCGCCACTACTAACATCTCTTGCCCCGGAATGGCAAAAACAATGCTCCCGCTGAAGCAATCAATCATGGCCCTATAAGCTACGAGCCAATCCATACCGATAATCACATCGTGAACATGCATATCTAATACCAACATATCTGCAGGTAATACCAGACTACCAAAACCTACTCCCACTCCCCGGCATACAAAGAAGATAAGTGACCCACTCCCCAATGGTGAGTCGACACACGTCACTGTGCTCTCTGCCGTAGCTAACAATCCTAAAGCTTTCGCGAAGTGTGTAGCTATAAAACAATGCGTAGCCCCCGTATCAAATAATACCCGACCCATAGTGCCATGGATAGGAAACGTACCCTCAATCGCGGGCGGTGCCTGTGGAACTGTTGCCTGGTGGACGTTGTAGACACGTCCATACTGTAGCTGCCCCCGCTGAACTGGGACTGCTGGAATGGGTGGAAATGCTTCCATCTGTGGCGGTGCGGGGAGAGCGGCGGGAAACATAGGCCTCTGCGGCTCCTGGCGAGCACCCTGCTGCTGCTGCTGTGGGGCCCTGCCCCTATCAGGACAATCCTGTCGCTTATGGCCAGTCTTGCCACAAACAAAACACTTCCCTGGGAAGTTCCCTCCTCTCTGCCCCTGCGGTCCCCGGCCCTGGTGGCCGTTACCGTTCCTCCCTTGGCCCTGCTGGCCCTGATGAAACTGCTGCCCATTCTGCCCCTATTGGCCCTGATGGCCGTTTGGACCCTGATGGCCCTGACGGAAACCTCCCTGTCCCTGTCTGTAGTTCCCTGATCGGAACCTCTTCTGATCCCCCTACTGCTCACCCTGCTCACCCTGTCTCTGCCCCTGGACAGATTGTGCCCCACCGTCACCATGTCCTCCAGTCCTGCCCTGATGCCTAAACTCTCCCGACCTCTTGCCCTCAGCCATATGAAAGCGGTGGTCCTGGCAGTGTAACAAAGCAGCGTTAACCACATCAGAATACGTGGCCAATGAAAGGTTCCCCAACAGATGCTGACGGATCCTCCATGTCAACCTGTCCGTGAACTTCTCAATCTTCTTCTTCTCTGTTGGTATCTCATCTGGAACGATATTCAACAGATTCGTGAACTCGGCCTCATACTCGGACACGGTCTTACCCTCTTGCCTCAGATTCATCAGTTTCCTCCTCATTTCCGTGTGAACAGCCGACGGAAAGTACTTGCAGTCAAACCGCACCCAGAAGTCCTGAATAGTGAGAGTATCCCTCTCCTCCATGGTGGTAATAGACTCCCACCACTGTAGCGCAGATCCAACTAGCTTGAAAGTAGCTCGCACCTGCTTCTGGATGTCCGTGCACTCATACATCCTTAAGTGCCTCTGCATATCCTTCCTCCACTGGCTCGAGACTACTACATCTGAGCTACCTGCAAACTCTGGCGGATGCGCTTTCTGAAAAGCGTCACGTAACGTTCCCAAGCAGACGGGAATGCATTTGCCTGTACTGGCGCGGCAACCGGCGCCTGAGGTGGTGCCTGCTGAACAACGGTAATTGCGGCATTTACCGCTTGGGCTACTATAGCTGCAACCTCAGCGGCGTTCATCATGCCCTGAACTGGAGCGGGCTGGGGTTCGGGCGTTGCATCCCTGGGAACTCGTCGTGCACGTCGTGGAGGCATCTGAAATAAGAACAAAGTTTATAAGTTCGCTGTTATAAACTTAAAATAGCTGAAGAACGAAGCATACACAAAAAGAGTGAAACAGTCCTAAAATATAGGGCTCTTTATCAAAGAAACTTAGCGGAAACATAACAAGACGTCAGATCCTAAAGGACACTAGAACCTTATGCTCTGATACCACCTGTGACACCCCGACTAATTAAATACCGGGTAGCTACTCCTTTATTAAATTAATTCAAAATGCCAAGTTGGTCCAGTTAATAGCATCACTGTCGAAAACATTTTAATGATTACTAACCACCTAGTATTTAAAAAGTAAGTTGCCAAATTTTAATTTAAGTCTGATTAACATGCAACAAGTAATAATGAAGAATAATAACACCATTCACCATAAAGAAGTAAATAGAGTAACCATCACATAATGTAAATAAAGTCTGGAGGAAAAACTCCTCACTACAATCCCACAACTGAATTAAGTAAACCGAATACTAAAACAATACATGCCAAAGTCTGAAAACTGTAATGGAAAGATATCTCTAATAGAAATGGGCAACATGCCCTACAACTGATAGATAATGAATCTGGAATCCAAGTGATAGAAGCGTCTACAAGCAAATCCCTGTAGCTTTAACAAACAGCTACAGCTCGTCACCAGAATGAGTATCCTATGCATGGTGTCCTTGTGGCTGGGCACCTAAAATGGTTTTACAAAGAAAATAGATTTGAAAGAAAACGGGTCAGAGCCCGAATGTGGAGATATTTTAAAAACCTGCAAGTTCTTTAAAAACATTTAAAACATTAAATGCAAAGTACATGTTAGGACGTGCACTCACATGATATTCTCACCTCTCGTCTAACTGTGCACTCCTAACATAAGTACCCATCTACAACGACACAAACCACTAGCTAAGTGACATCATATCTAGCTAGACTGTCATAGGTCCTACCGTTATTACTCGGTTCTATTAACATTATAACGCTCGTAATTAAATAGGGGTTTAACGTAAACTCAGATGTGCCATATGCCATATATTTCACTATCAGCTATCCCGTTATGTTTCTCGAAACAATACCGTAATTATATTCACAACATTAACATGAAGGTTCCCATTAATTAAGTGTATATTATTCACAACATAAATATACAATACAAGCACCCCGAGAACTAAGCTGTGGTGCACACATACTCTGCTATCCATCGCGGTACATCATGTACATAAGGATTACATATTCCGAATCTCTCAGGAATAGTTCACAAATAACAACATCACAAATAATGGAGGCGAACACAGTCACATCACATGGGTCACGCACATACCTACGCTCCCACGATCAGCGGACTTATTAATATCCCAATAAGTCTTTCTATGACCTATGTTCATCAAGGTAACCAGTCTAAATCCGGGAAACACAAGGATTAGAGGGCCTTAAGCGAACGCAAACCTCCTGTGATAGTAAGTATGGTAGGTATGTCATACACACAATTCATATACCAATACTAAGTAAACACACGTCTTAGTAATCCTGTAGTTTAATCGTAGTACTATTCTTATTCTAGTACCAATATATATAATTTACACACTTTATACGATTCCAGTTTATAATCATACGCGCCATAATTTATTCTCACGTCAAAGTAGACACTCACGTCTCAACCCAAACGGTTCATTGATTTAAATCACTCGTATATAATTTACTCCTCATAATAACCCAAAAGTCCCGAATCTATCAATACGTCATCAAAGGAATGTTAACTCTACCCTCGAACAAGTTTACGGGACTCCTAAAATCAAAACAGGCCAAAAAGGTCCAAACTGCCAGCTCGTTAGAAGTCTCGTTCGAACGAGGCTGTTCGAACGAGATCAAACTGTCAGCTCGTTAGAAGTCTCGTTCGAACGAGGCTGTTCGAACAAGATCCAGTTCGTTCGAACGAACTGTACCTTCTAACGAGATCTCGTTCGAACAAAGTATCGAACGAAATTCCTTTTCGTTAGAAGCGACTGGTCAACTCATTAGAAGCTCGTTCGAACGACCTGGGGAGGCTCTTCTAACGAACGACCAGTTCGAGCCCAGATTTTTCCTTCTTCGTTTTTCATCAATTTTACTCCTCAAATCTCCTCTAAAATTAGTCCCAATGATTGTTTTAAGGTCTCTAATCAATCCTAAACAAATTATAGTCACCTCCTAACACGTTTTAAAGGATTAAATCACCCTAACATCAATCAATATACAAATCTCTACACTTTTTCCCCAATTATTCAAGAACATAAACCCTAGAATTTGTAATCATCAATTAGTCCATTCTAGATCCGTTTTTGTTACATCCCACGTATACTAATACCAGAATAATCATCTTTATATGGATCTACATGCAATTTGTCCTCAATATTCAAGTTCTAAATCCAATTAACATGGGTTTTCATTCATCTTTCAAGAACAATTGGAATTCTTCAATTTTCTAACATGGAAAGGACATTCTCTGAATTTAAATGTAGTTAAATCACTTGCCTTGATTGTCTCTGAATTTGATGTTGATTTTTGTAAAGATTTCTGCAGAATTCCTTCTCTTTCTCTCCCTCTCCAAGCTTTCTTCTCCAAAGGTGGCTATGGTGGCTAGGGTTTTCTTTGGGAAAGTTGGAAACCTAAATGATAACCTCCGTAGCTTATTGGGTCATTAAGGGTTGGTTAGTGGGTTTAGTGGGTCTATTCCCAATCAGATTTACTTCTCTAATTTTTGTCATTTTTAATTCCTAAAAATACGAAATTACCAAAATACCCTTTATATTGCCGGTATGGCCTAAAAATACCCCGGGACCCAAACTACACCCCCGGCTAGTGTTTTCTGACTATCTCGACCCTTCCGAACGCGTTGGCGCACTCGAAATGACCATACAGTTAATAGAATTTAAAATCACTTTTATAATTAAAATACTACACCATGACGCGGCGGTCACACGCGTCTCAACAAAATTTCCAAAATGCCGTATATAAATCTCACGACAATTTTTTTTTATAATTCAATATTCATATAAAAACATGTATGCACATAATCAAATACCAACTCGCATCTCGTTAGTATTTTTAACCCGGATTAATTTCCAATTAATACGCATTTAATTAATTAATCCCAAAAATAAATATAGCCAAAATTACGGGGTATTACATGTTGTAATATGGAGTGTAGAACTATACGTATAGTCATTTCCCAGTGAGATTCAAGGGGAAAGAGTAGGGTGCCTAGATGGGTCATAAAGTTAAGTAATTTTGGTTCAGTTAGGATAAGTGTACCAGGTCCGAGAACCAATTGGAGTAGATAACTACGAAGTTGTTGTTATGAGTTTCACCTTAGAAGAAAGAAGTATAATTGGCGTGGCTAGATAAAGTCGTTGTGTTTAGTTAGCCCCAGACTCGTGTGTGTAGATTGAGCTTCGTGGAGGTATCGTAACATTATATAATATAAGCCTATGTGTTTTTCGCGATAGCGGAATTTTTTTTCATTTTCTATAAAGGCGGGTGTTGATATTTTGAATATATATATATCTGGCTTATGATACTCGTCTTATATGTTTATACGGGTATGGTAATATTATGAGTATATTATATTCTTTGTTGTTTAGAGCGATAGCAGGCTAGTGATTGCAAGACTATCGTGTTCGCGGTTCCAGGGTGGAACGGGTTTTTCTTGCAATATCTCACCTGGATACAGGTTGAGTTCGCCTTTGTTAATGTGGATATGTGGAACCCTGGTAAGCAGAAGTTTCATTATCATGATTTGAGTGTGTGGCAACCTTATAGATGTGGTTTAAGGTATGCAGGGCTGATTATTGAGCTGTGATTTTAAGTTCATTATTGATTGCGCAAGGCCTGAGTGGGGTGCGAGCGCTTAGTGGTATGGCTCCTGGATAGAGATGGGAGTTCAAACCTCATTTGGTTGAAAGAGGGGATAGGATTATCCTGGTTGCATATTCGAAGATAACAGACCTCCAAGACTGACAAGGTTAAGTAGTAGTGTGTTGGAGGAGTTCCTTGTTTGGATTTCGCTTTGCGAGACGCTCCACGCATGAACCTTAACAACGTTGGGAGTGGAGAGATGTTATAGAATGCAAGGATGTGGGTTTTGTGGATAATTCATATAGTGTCGATGAAACACTATAGACTATGAGCCATGTGATGATGGTATGTTTATGAAAATATTATGCTATGGAAAAGCGCCAAAATGTTTCTCTCACCGCAAGTAAAGGTGAGGCAAGGTAAAGAAAAGTGATTTGAGGCTTATGGTTGGGCCTTGTGCAGAAGGCGTATTTTAGAGTTAATGCATTTTGGGTAAAATAATTGTAACGTCTCGATGGAGAATAGGCACCCGATCGATAGAATGATAGTGATAGATGAATGTTAGTTAGGTTAGAAAGGTCATAATTAGGACGTCCCGCTGATGTGCCTTAGACCATTATACCTCGATGACAGACGATGCGAGGGAGTAGTGTAACGGGAGGGTTCCCTGTCTGGATTTTGCTTTACAAGACGTCCCACGCATGAAACCAAGCAAATGTCAGAAGTTGAGAGAGGCCTTAGGTACTAGGGATATACTTACGATTGTACTCGTTTTGCGTAGGTGGGGCAACGCCTAGATCGTAGGTTTATTAGAGAATAAGTTCAATAGAGTTAGTGGCGCCGATATAGAAAGATTTTGGGAAGTAAACCACAAGTAGATTGGTTGATTAACTCTGAGGAGAATTGAAATTTCGTGGGTTGGGAGGACCCATGTGTGAGTATTACACCGAGGAAAGGAGGCCCTTATTTAGAGAGAGTGCTACGTGTTGAACGTTGGTAATGGTTGTGCAGATGTGCACGGGTTAAAAAGGTGTATGGGCACCTCAGTAAGTTGGCTTTATATACTGCCTGAAAATAGAAAAGGCTTAGTGTATAAAGTTGGAGTTTATGCCATAAGGTAGTCACGAATGGATTTGGAGTGTGTTGGATGGAACATCATGCCCAAGATAAGAAAGGACACTGACGAGAGTGGTCGAGCGATAGAGTAATTTATTTTTTGATGGAAATTAGATACACGAATTTTGACGAGTGAACGTTAAAATCGTGTTTGGACATTAGAGCGGCAACGGTAGGCTTGTCTTTCCACATGGGGCACAAGAAATGATGGGTGCAATTTGGCGTTGTTGGAGTCACTTTACGACCATGGTAGCCGTATAGTGTATGGTTGGGAACCATTGGGTGAGTATCGTTCCACTTGAGGTATTAGGATTTGGAGCAATCTTAGGTTAGTACTGGTAGCATCGGTTGTATCTGATTTTCGAGGACGAAATTCCGTTGTAAGGGGGGAGTATGTAACAACCTCTCCTTTTAGGGATAATTAAATCCCATAACTGGGTATAAATTGGAAATTTGAGGAAATTCTAGAAATAGTGATTTTTGGAATTTTCAAGGATTAAATGATTTTCGATGGGTGTTGTATTTACTTTTGTGATTAAGTAAATATGTCGAACTATTTTAATTATATGTCGTCGTTGAGTAAAGAGAAAAAAGGTAAGATTTTAATTGGAAAATCCGCAGTGAGATGCAATGGGTTAAAATAGTGGATTGCGATCAAGTACCTCAGATGGAAATTTTGACTGTGCAGTAAGTCTCGGAATGGCCGAGATAGTCAGAATAGAGTATCCGGGGTTAATGTTTAGGCTCCAAGAATTTTTAAACGAATAGGGACTCGCAATTGAGTAAACGAGTCATTTTTGGGTTTTAAGGGGTATAACCCCTTTTTCTTCCTATATAAGGAGGGAGAGGGGGAGAGAAGAGCAAGAAAAGAGCAGAGAGAGGGAGAGAAGAGGAGAGAAAGAGGAGAAAAGGGGAAACTCCGTCTAACCTCCGCGAGATTCGACTCGAGATCATCGAATTTTATCCACGAGGCAAGTGTTTACTTGCTTTATTTACTTTTTAGCATAAATTCTCATATCATAGTTGGTAATAACAAACCCTAAAGATTTTGGGATGGGTTTTCGTGGATAAAATGGGTTTTCGGGAGTTAAAACGAATAAACCCCAATAATTTTCCAATTCGAGAAACTTTGGATTTAATCGAAATTAGTTGTGGGTTTCGGGTTCTAGGACGTTTAGAACCCATTTTATATGTGTATATATTATTGATCGAGGTTGGGGGACGCTAGAGACGGAGAAGAAAGCTTGGGAGAAGCTTTAATGGAGGAAACAACTTCTCGGAGAAGAAGCTGTCCGGCGTGATCGATCGATCGAGGGTATAGGATCGATCGATCGACCCTTCATGAAGTTTGGCAATTTTTTCCTAGGGTTAATTGGATGGGATGAATTCCAATTTTTAATTGATTCTAGAATATTTAAGAAAGGAAATAAGTAATCTTTTAAGAGTAAATAGTCATCCAATGGAGGGAAATTATGGGAATTAAGTGAGTGTTTTATGTGTGTGATACTAAAACTATATTTTTGAGGAAAGTAGTATATTTGAGAAATTTGAAGGTTGGGGTTCCCAAAATTGGGTGGGGACCTCTAAATGATTATTTGGACAAGATGTAGTCCTTGGGTTGTGGGAAGGAAATATACAACCTATTAAATTTTAGGGTATTCAGGGACAAATATCAATTGGGATAGTTTTAGTGGTCGTTTTGGCCCATATGAATATACGTGCGGGATAACATAATTATGTTGATGATGGTTGAGGGAATCCTATGAGATTATTAGGATGAATTAGAGAATATACTTATTTAGTTAATGTAAATTGGTATATTTGGAGATATCCACTAAATCCTTAGATGGGAATAAGGTATTTATTATTTATCAGAGTGAGGGAAAACTTTGGGTATAGTGTCATGTGTATGTGAACATATGAATATGATTCTTTATGAGAATAGTTGGGATTATTGGTCATCGCTAGATGTGATTGGAAATTATGGCCATTTATATATATTCGAGGAGGAATATATAGTATGTATACTATGTGATTAAAGTATATATAAACTATGATACGGATTTGTATTATATAGTACATTCCTTGTGCACGAGAACAAGGTAATATATATGTCTATGAGAATATAGATATTCTCAGGCCGGGAGATAGATCCGGATGTGTATAGAGATTCTCAGTCCGGGAGATAGGTCCGGATGTGTATTATATAGTATATTCCTTGTTCATGAGAACAAGGTAATATATATATATATATATATATATATATATATATATATATATATATATACACGAGAATATAGAGAATCTCAGTCCGGGAGATAGATCCGGATGTGCATAATGAATACAGAGAATCTCAGTCCGGGAGATAGATTCGGATGTGTATTATGAGTATAGAGATTCTCAGTCCGGGAGATAGATCCGGATGTGTATTATATAGTATATTCCTTGTGCATTAGAACAAGGTAATATATATATACGAGAATATAGAGAATCTCAATCCGGGAGATAGATCCGGATGTGTATAATGAATATAGAGATTCTCAGTCCGGGAGATAGATTTGGATGTGTATTATGAGTATAGAGATTCTCAGTCTGGGAGATAGATCCGGATGTGTATTATACGAATGAATAGAGAATATCCTCAGTCCGGGAGATATATCTGTATGTACATTATAAAGATGAATGTAGAGTAAACCTCAGTCCGGGAGATATTATCCGGATGTATATTGTAAGATGTATATGAGAATGAATATAATATGTATATTATTCTATGAATATGTTTATATATTTGTTTTTGTACGAAGGACCTAATGGATCTCGACCATTCATACTGCCAAGTAGTAGTGTATCGGGGGGGGGGGGGGTCCTTGTTTGGATTTCACTTCGCGAGACACCCCACGCATGAACTTGGTGCAGTGTTGAGAATGGAGAGAAGTTTAACCCTTAGTACTCGGGTTGTGGTGGTTCTAGCAGACGGGTGAATTTGTTTATTTAGGCGGGGTAACTTAGCTAGAATGTTTCAGACGAGGGAGTTAGGTGCGCACCATTAGAAGAGGGGTGAGGGGTATCTCATGGGAGTGAGATACCAATTTAAATATGAGATAAAACATATTTTTAAAAACAAAACATTTATGCACTTGCTAAATATTTTTCACACTCGGGCTCTGACCCGTTTATCTACTTTTCCCTCTCTTGCTATATATATATATATATTATAGGTGTCCAGACACAGGGACGCCTGGATGATGACCCTTTCGAGTCAGACGTCTGCTGCAGCAGCTGTGGATGCATGCAGGTTTTTGATAGACGCTTCTATCCTTGTAATCTAGATTGGAGGTACTGTACAAATATTCGGGCCAATGGCCAAATTGCATTTATTTATTCTTCTATCGCCTTTTAGTACGACATTAAATATGGTTGTATCATATTTGAACCGAGTGTTCCATTTTTTTATTTCTTTCCAGTTTTATTTATATAAACTGTGTGGATGTTTTAATCATTTAGTCATTTAAAAAGAGTAGTTAAGTAAAATATTGACGCCAGCCTAATAGGTTATTAGTAATTAAATTTGTTTTCGACAGTGATGCTCAGAATGTTCCATATGCGACTCATGTTTTAATTTGATATAGGAGTGATAGTCCGGTATTTTATTAGGCGGGTTGCCACACCCCCTTTGCATCAAAACCCCCCATAATCTGCCTAAATTGTTTAATGGTGATGGTTCATATCTCAAGCCTTGAAAATGTTTTCCATTGTTCAGATGGAATTCTTATTTTTCAGAAGGCATGCACTCAAATGAGGGACCACCTTTAATTCCTCAAAGTCAGATTGTATTTTGTGTAATTCCTTGCAAATTTCAACTTCTAGTGTATAATTAGTTAGAAGTTAAAATAATAGGTTATAAATAATTATTTTTTATATTTTTGTGTAATTAATTAATGTTTTATCATTCTTCTTTGTTATGCATAGTGCTAGAATGTTTTGTAGAATTAATGGTCGTATGCTATCCAGATATCGCTCCATTTTGGGTAATATCTTAATTTTCCTCTCATTATATTGTGTTCTTGATTTGCATTGAAAAACAATGCAATATTAAAGACGATGGGTGTGTTTATTCTTCCCATTCATTAGTAGTTTATTTTATTTGATCAAATTTTACAAAGTATGATTTTGTTGAAAAATTGAAAATTTTCAAAACAAAATCTTTATTTTTCTCCATTGTTGGGCATTTTGCCTTGGTTTCTGATGAAAAATTCAAAATAAAGGCTCGATCCAATAAATAATCCAATGATGCATGTTCTTGATTTTAGAAGTTATTAGACTTTAGTCCTTCAATAATTAATGTCATGAAAAACTTTATGAATTAAACATTAACCGCATGAGCACATGCGCTTTCTTGTTTCCTTGATTTGGTTTAAGGTTTTGACAACTCAATAATCTTTTATTTCTTTGTCTATGCTTACATTAAGTGATATTTGGGATTTGTTTTCAACTGTAAATGTTTATACATTTATTTTTTCTCCTTGAGAATGTTAAATTCATCAGTAATCTCACTATTCTTTCATTTGATTGTTCACTATTTGAGTTCAAATATGAAATGTGTTACTTGATCATGATTTCAATGTTATTTTGACTCTAGAATTGCATAAACTTTAGGAAAGGACCCCATGATCTTTTTCTTATATCACCCATATTGACCTTGACCTAATTTGAAATGTTTCACCTTGTCAACTCTTTTGAGCCTGAATATAGTCTTTTATTTCATAACCCAAAATCCCATAACCAACTACGAATTGGAGTTTTTAAACTCTATATACACCTCCCATACCTTTGTTTGGAATAATAGTTGAGATTGAATGATATTCTTGTTTTGTGGTGGAAATTGAGCATGTGAGAGTGAAAAGAAAATAAAGAAGTGAAAGAGAAAAGAAAAAGTGAAAAAAAGAAAACAAAAGAAAAGAATAAAACAAAACAAAGAGAACATATTTATATTTTGTACATAATGTTCAAAAATCTTAATCGCTTTTCAATGTTATATCCAGTGATTTGTATGGGAATCCTATTCAAAAATCTCTTACTGATTTTGAAAAGTACTTTGTAAAGAAAATCTCTTTGAATTGAACCCAAGTTAAGTTATCCATATTTCGAGAGCGAAGAACAGACTGTCGTAAAAAATCTTTCTATCCTTCAAACAGATTTGTGGCTAATTTCACCCTAAGTTCAGGGCTTTTACTTACTCCCTTTTGAACTCTAAGTGTCTAACGTATCCATTTTTCTAGCTTCGGTAGCACTGGGTTTTCGACAGAATACTGGTGTTTTTATCAGAGAAATTGTTTAAGTTCATTCATTCTTTGGGGGTCATTCGAAATGTAATTATTAACCAGGTGTAATGGCGGTACATTTTGTTGCATCATGGTCAAAGTTATTAGTTCTTGTAAACAACGTAATATTCCTTCATTAGCTATAGGTGTAATTGGTATGCGTGGAACATATTTTAGTCCCCTTGGAATCCACTGTCAGATGCTCCTGTCTTAACCATCCTATATAAACAAACATGCTAAGGATATAATGATAATGGAGGTAACCAAACAAACTTGTTATATTGATATCACAACTATGTTACATAGGGATATAGTGCATTAAAAACTTGTGAAAATAAAAGTACACACATATAGGTTAATATTTTAGAACTCCTGTGGGTACAAACGATTAGTCAGGTCTACTATGCTTAGTGAGGAACATGGTGATCACTATTTCTCAAGAACATAAGCTCAACGTAAAATACTAGATCTCTCATGGGTTTATTTACTTACAAACATATTTTTTTATTTGTTTGCCTTAAATAAGCTGAGGTATGATTATATAAAATTCAGATCCTGGGTCAGAACGATCGGAGTCATTCGAGGTAATGCTAGAGGAAGTGGATGTAAAAAAGTTGGTGTTAGATGAAATTGGTCCATAATCAATTGTGGAATCTAGAGGAGCGACGATAATTTCTTCGGGTGGAGCCATGTCCCAAGATAGACGAATGGATTGTTAAAGCATATCGAGATCTTTAGAAAAGCTTTTGTCTTGTCCTTCAGGTTGTGCCTATCCCATCAGGCGAATAATCAGGAGACTGTGTTTAATATCAAGAGTGGATATACCCCAGTATAGATCGATACTTGGGATAGTTTGACATAGCTTGGCATATCCCTCATCCATTATGGCTTGCTCAAACTTCTCATGGGTCACATCACATATATCTAAGTAAATTTCATCCCATATGTTCATGTCTACAAGACATAATTAGTTACAAAATGTAAGAAGGAAGGTTTTAATAAATAATATGCTTATTATAAGTTTCGTATAGGCATAAAATCCTCTCAGTTCTGTATAAGTATAAAACCTGACTTTTTCTCTAATACCATATTAACACAACCGAGGATCTATTTCTTGTCATACAAAAGTAACGATTATAATTAAGTAGAAGGAAAATAAAACTTTATTTATTTGGATGCATATCATATTATTACATAGCTTGTGGTCTTCATAAACAGAAATAAAAAAAGGATCTCTCGAAGACCTTATAACATAGTAACAACAGGGGAGCTAAAAGGTAACATAATCTAGTACGTTGTGGTGAAAGTAATCCAATGGTTGCTACCGTCTTTGCTGGTTACTGCCCTCACGTATGTAACTGAAAATATTTTCCTTGATAAAATTGAATAAAAATTCAATGGGGCGAGGGGTATTTCTCCTTCTTCGATTTCATTGTTCATCTGTAAGGGAAACAATGAAGAAAAACTTTTCCATGTAGGTAATTTTATTTCAATTGCAATTATATATATGTGATTCTTTTTAAAAGTATCAAAAGTTATGCCACAATTATAGTAAAGGAAACAAATTGAGATATCAACAGTAATGAAGTAGGGTATATGGAATTCTATTTATATTACTAAGAATAGTATGGTGATTGTAACGGGATAAGTTTTATACCGATTCATAAGGAAAAAGTTCAGACTATACTAGGATAACCTATAATTTTCGTTTATAGACACTTCAACTGCGTAGCGATACCCTTGTAATAACATCTATAAACTTTGGATAAATCATTGCAAAACCTTTGAATATGTAATCAACCCAAAACCTTTGGGGAAATAACCTGTTAGGCACACTAACATGATTGGTACTCATACGCATGTAGAAATAAAAATTACACACTCAAACATGTGAGTCCTACATGCCTACCAAAAGTATACTCCCTAAATTATAAGATACGCTACTGTGTTTAAATATAATCATAGGTTACATGAAATTATCGGATTAGGGCTTAATCGGATAAGGATCGAACAAATGCCCACGATACTTGTGAACTGCACTAAGAGTTCATAAATGAGAACAAGAGTATATGGGCTATCACATAGTGATATAAATAATTACAGTAAAGCAAAGGTTTAAGATCAAAAGTAATATCGAAACAGAATAACCTAGTTTTTCAATTTTACGTTGTTTGAAATTGATTTTCTTTTTCACTAGAGTAAAGCGGTATACTGGAATCATAGATGGTATAAATGTTTAGAGTATGGAAGAGAAATAAAATTCTTAGTAAAATTTGGGGTGAAAAATAATTTGGTTTTAGTGTCAAATTTAAGGTTGGGGTTTAATATATAATTACACAAAATTTAGGTTTTTTATTAAGTTCCTTATTTCCATTCATTTTTAGACTTGGCGATAAGAGGAAATTTTGTTGTATTTATTAAAAGGGACTTATATTTAACACTTAGGACTGTTTTTAAATAGTTAAAAAATTTAGGGGTTTAAAGTAAAATTTAACAGTTGAGTTTAAAACTTTAAAAACTGTTTTCTCGAGAAACTTATTTGTATGAATCCAAATAGGGTGATGCAATATAACAATTTGATAAAAAAGAAAAAAATGGAAAAAAGTAAAATTTTATGATTGGAGGCGCGCCCTCACGCGCTGGGACAAAGACCAAATGCGCCTGCGTTTGACTCCACTGTAGTGCGTGTAATAAACTTCATCTCCTACCCTCGATTTGTTGACTTTAGGTTATAAAAATTATGACCCTAATTTTGAACAGTTCTTGAATACAATTTAGCTTGATTCTTGAATAAAATTTATTTGTTTTGTTTTGAGGAGTCTTACCATATTAGTTTCAAGTATTTTGGTAAACTAGTTCGAGCAATTGATTTTCTATAAAAAAAAATGGTGTAAGTTTGATTTTAACATTAATTGGATTAGGCGATTATTCAAGCTACAACATGTTGATTTTCATGATCTACGATCAAAAGTTAGTCAAAATGGTTTGGTTTCAAAGATTTTTATTTACCACAGCTCCTGAATTACGTTTTCAAAATTTCAAGGTCCGTAAATTTGAAACTTTATTTTGGGGTATCAAAACTTATTTTGGGTTAAATCTTTGAACCTAAGTTTCTTAGACCCAGAGCTTGAGTTCTCCCACTTTGAAACTAGTCCAAAGTCAATAGTACAAGTTCCACCATTAAAGCTCAAGTTTAATGGAGGTTTATAATATTAAATCCTTTTAAGTGCTTTTCCCACATTAAAACTTACATGTAAACACATATTTCTACTCTAGGAATACCCAGAAACTTAAACAAGTGAAAAGAAACAATAATATTACATAAAATCATAGAAATAATAAAATGCTCACATTTTGCATTATTTTTTTCACTTTGGTTGTGTACATTTTTACGGTTGTGAAGAGGGTCTTTTATAGTGTTGGTGAGGGAGAAGGGGCTGGTGGAAAAAGAGGTGGAAGTTACCTTAGTTAGGTTAGATTTTACCAAGGTACCATGTGGGAGGTTCCCATGTGGTAGAACTACCCACAATGTAGCCATCTGTCCAAAATGATTAGGGGATAAAGTGTAATTAAGTTTTGTTTTGATTTGGGTCCTTGGGTTATATGTAAAATTATTGTATCTTTTAAGGATATTTATCATATATTGTTAGGTTGTTAAACTTGATGTCTTTGAACTATCAATTATTTTTGTAAAACTAGACAATAATATTCGCATGGTATTTCTTAGAACATAATTGGTTCTCACATTTGTATTCATTTTGTCCATAAACACTTCTTGGTTCCTTCAGTACTTTATATAATCTTACCTTTCATTATTCTTATACAAGTGTCCCCATTCTTACTCACGTAGGTGATTTCCCTATAAAGTATCCTATAATACCTACTTAGACGTTATACAAGATGCGGAGATTATTAAAACCATTACTTATCCTATTTCTCATGGAAGATTTGCATTATCTCATCTTTGGATTGGATAGGAATAAATATCCTATGTTCGTAGTAAATACAATATACTTAGGTTTGTCCATTGAACCTAAATCTTGGAATCTACAATCATCTAGGCTAGTTTGCCACTATATTAACTCTTATTTAATGCACATGTTTTAAACCTTCCTCTCGATGATCTTTCCACTTTCTCTCGATTCAATCCTTCGGTAAAAGGATCCACAATATTATCTTTTAACTTTATATAGCCAATTAAGATAATTCCATTTCAATAAAATTGTCTAATGATATTGTGTCCACGACTAATATGGTGTGACTTTCCATTATACATATGATTATGTTCCCCTACCAACTGTCGATTGACTACCAGAGTGTATACATATCGTGGGCATATGTTTGGACTAATTTGTAACATCCCCAAAGAAATTTCAAAGGCACTTTGTTTCTTCTCCAACTTTATATAATGAAATTAATTCAAATACCATTATTGACCTAACGACACATATTTATTTTGAGGATTTTCAAGATACGACTACACCTCTAAGGATAAAGACATATCCATTTGTCGAGTTGGAGTGTTTTGTACAAAATATCTGATTTCCGTTATAATGAACTTTAAGTACAACTCGCTATCCTGAATAGTGCAATCCATAATTTTGAGTATGTTTTAGATAACCTAAAACTCTCATTACTTCTTTCCATTGAGCTTTTTCGGGATTACTCGTATCAAGACTTAGCTTACTTATTGAGTATTCTATATTAGGTCAAGTGTGATTCATGACATACATTATACTCTAATTAATATATGAAGTTTCCATTATTTTTGGTTGGATGAAGATTCATATCCACTTGTCTCTTATCATAACTAATATTATACTTCTTGAATTTTTCAAGTGTTTTCTCGATGTAATGAGATTGAGATAATATAAGTATACTGAATGTTCTAGAAATTTTAATTCCTCGTATCAAATTAGCAACAACTAAATCTTTCATGCCAAATCGACTAGCCAAAATATGTTTGGTAGCCTTCATAATAATAAGTATGCTACCCATGATTAACATATATCTACATATAGACATACAATGACATATCAACTTCGATTGATTTTAGAATAAATGCATTTATCACACTCATTAATTTTAAAATCATTTGATAACATAGCATTATCAAATTTTTCATGCCATTGCTTTGGTGTTTATTACAATCCATAAAGTGATTTAACAAGATTATATATTTTCCTTTCTTATCCTGGATCAATATACGCTTCAGTTTATTTCACATATATTTCATCATCCTTTTTAGTCTTAGGAGCCATCACCTTTCCTAAACACTCTCACACTCATAAATATTCATAGCTAGGTCTTCGACCCTTTTCCTAATTCAAAGGGTGTTTTGTGAGTTTTCTTTGGAGGCACGTTGTTGAGAATATAATTGACAAAAAGTAAGTATCCCACCATACACAAATTTTGTGGTAATCCAGAACTTACTAACACAACATTCATCTTTTCTTTCGATGTATAGTTTTCACGTTCCACAATACCATTAGATTGTGGCGAGTAAGAAATTGTAGTTTGGTGAATGATTATATGTTCCAAACTGAATTCTTCAAAAGGCTATTTGTATTCACCACCATTATTTCTTAGGATTTCATTTATCTTCTTGATAGGTTGATTATCAACTTCATATTTATACTGTTTTAACACATTCATATCCTCCTCTTTACTTCTTAGCAAATGCACATAACAATATTTTGTGCAATCATCATTAAATAAAATAAAATTTCTTCTTGTTTTAAAAACTTTAGATCACATATATCAATATGAATCACGCTAAAGGTTCACTTTTTCTTTCAATTGAATGAAATGTTAATATTTGTAATTTTCATTCCACAAAAGTTTCACATTTATGATTTGTGACACCCCGCCTAATTAAATACCAGGCGATCACTCCTTTATTAAATTAAAATCAAGGTGAACAGTTGGTTCATTCTTAGCATCACTGTCGTTAAAATACTTTTTCCAATTTAAACACCCTAAATAATTAAGCTAAGTGTCAAAACCATTTAAAACCGTATTCCCATTCTATGAAATTCAATTATAAAACCTTCAATCATTTACATTTTAAAGAATCACACATTAAGAATAAAAATTAGAATTTAACATACACGAATTTAATCATCAATAATAAATCCCAACATTTACAACACTAAAGGAAAACATCTTGACAGTAATAAATCCCGAAATAAAGGTACTGAAAGTAAAAATTACAATCTCTGACAATACCAACTAAATAATAGAAAGAGGGCGACACATGCCCCTGCTGGATAAAACTGAACTAGGAGTAGAATCGAATGGATGAGGTCATCTAAACAACAGGCTTGCAACTCCCACCTAAGTTGCAGCACGTTCCTTCCAAAGGATCCTAAGTAAAGCCCATGTGTTTGGGCACCTGTAATACATACATATATATACAAGAGAGAGAGAGAGAGAAAAACGGGTCAGAGCCCGATAGTGTATATGATTTTAAAAATTGTTTAGCAAGTATTTAAATTGATACAGGCCAATGCAACAACATATTAGTGCGACACTCTCTTGAGAAATTCTCACCTCTCTTATAATGTGCACACCTATCGCACTATCCTTCCCAACGGGTTGTCTTATCATTTATCGAACTAATCTTCCCAATGATTTAACTTATCTTAGATTACTCGTAAGATTCAAAATTTAACGATTCTATTGTTTGAAAAGAATATTTCAATTAGTAACCAAATTTCTCATTTTGACTTTATTAATCAATAAAGTTTTCCAATTTCATATTATACTTTCTCAAAACAAGTATTTACAATTTGAGTCAACAACCATGTCCTACATATCAAATCACAGTAGGCAGTTCCAGATTTCAGAATTTCATATATATATATATATTAACTACTCGAAAATATATATATCATAACAGCACCCCAAATAATAACTATGGTGCGGGCATACTCTACTATCCAAACCCCATTTCACTCACATTAAGGGGAATACAAATTCGAAATCACTCTCGAATTTTATTAACACATACTCAAACAATATTGAGGCGAAGTATAGATTCCAAGTCTCGTAGGACCGTCTGAACTATCACTGCGATAGCCTGTACCAAGGATACTTATACATAAATAATTTTGAGGCGAAGCATAGATTCCAAGTCTCTAAGAGGAAAGCACATGCCCGCATCTCTTAGGACCGTCTGAACTATCATTCCGATAGCCTGTACCAAGGATATCTATCTTCTAGGGTACAACTCAATATCCCCCATAAACGTTCCATCGAGATAAGACTGTCCCAGCGCGGAAACCTCGGGGATAGCAAGTAGCGTGGGCATGATTTTTACACATAGATAGTATATTCATACACAATCATATAACTATATTAATATTACCATATCAATAATGGGTAAGTTCTCAATTCCCATAATTACGTCATTCGCATTTATTTCACATTATATAGTTATCACGTATAACCATTCACATCTTACTTCAATTTGAGGAACTTTCCACTTACTACATAACGCTTTATGGATTCTATCCTCCCAATTATAAAATTCAGTAGGTATATACATTTGTCCCAAAGTAACTCTCTTACGTGTCTCTCTCTTTAAATCATGATTTTACCGACCCTTATGTAATTATCCCAAAATACAATCTTTGCCCGACATCAAGGGTCCCAAAATCTATTCACATGTCCTACTGGTCTTCCCTATCTCCCAAAACATTTTACTAAGGATGCCCAAGAATTATCTCACAATAATTTGAATTTAACTCATTTAAAAAGGAAATAGGAGTCTGCCAGGAGGGGTCGATCGATCGAGGTTTGGGGCTCGATCGATCGAGCCTTCGATCGATCGAAGCTCTAGGCTCGATCGATCGATCAAGCAGGTATTTCGATTTTTGTAGAATTGCAGTTACGGGTTCTACCACCTATCTTCATCCAAATCCATATTTTCCAAACCCAAACGTCCCAAAAATTCTACTACTAACATTATATCAATATACCAGATATTTCTAACGTAAGGCATGTGTATTTCTATCATTTAAACATGGATTATCAACCCAAAATTTTATCTAATTATCAAGAACCCTAAAATTTTCTTAAACAGGTTTCTAACAAATTTTCTCCAGAATTTCCTTCTTATAATCATCAAAATTTCGTGGTTAAATTCCTCTACATGGCAAGGGTTTCCAGAATCATCATATAAACCAATACTACATGGATTTTCCTATCACAAATTGGGTTTTCTTCCATATATCTCGTCCCTAATCATTCCTAAACTAATATGGAAATTGCACCAACGAAATAAGAAAGATAAACACTTACTTGGGATTTTTGACCTTCTGATTTGCAGATGTTTTTGGTGTGGTTGCGTAGCCCGTTGCGCGATCTACGCGTTGGTGGTGGTTGCGGTGCAAACGGATGACTTTTGGGGCCTTGGATTGCCTTGGAAGCTTTCTTCTTCCCTCTCCTATGGCCGTCACTTGTGTTTGAGTTTTCTAAACCTAGCTGACTAACCTAAATGGCTGATATAGGTTTCTGATTTTCGTGGGTTTAATTACCCATAAATATGAAATGTCCAAAATGCCCTCCCGGGGTACTAATTAGGCCTAAAAACGCCCCGAGACCCAAACTAAACCCCCGGGTACACTTTTCTGACTATCTCGACCCTTTCGGACGCGTTGGCGCACTCAAAATGACCATACGAATGACTTATAAAAAATTTCACTTTTATTTATCAATAATTTGCCCGACGCGACACGGGCGCGTCCCGACTCAAATTTCCAAAATTGTCATTTTATTCACTCATGACATTCAATATAATCAATATTACATATTACTTTGCTCATTAGTAATATTCAACAAATTTTCCATATTTACTAACTCTCGTCACGTTAATAATTATAACATAATTAATTTCCGGATTTTTATTATATAATTAACCCACATTAAATTTAATAAATCCCCAAATTAATATAGCATAAAAATACGGGGTATTACATACTTCCCCCCTAATAACGGAATATCGTCCCGAAATTCAGAAAACAAGGCATACCTGGTAAGAACAAATCTGGATATCCTCTCAGTACGCAAACTATCTACATAGTACGGCGCTCAATCACTATAGCTTTTTCCTCACAGCAACATTGTTTTACGTTCTCATTGGAGACACTTCACATTGTGCTCCCACCCGAAAACATTTGCATAGGTCACGCCTATGCGTTATAATTTCCTTATCTCACTATCAGTAGGAGGCCGCACCTCACTACAAGACAAACTACTCGTATTTATTCATACACAAAAATCCCATTCTGAGAAGATCATACGAACATTTGACCACTCCTGACAGCCTAAAACAGTCGTGGAATTCCACCATAGATATCGGATATTTTCTCGACCGATCAAAAATTCTGATTATTTACTCTCCTTTAAACATACGGAAGGAGAATAGTCGAGGTTCTTCTATAACAAAACCTTAATAAGTACCTCGTACGCGACAAACAGGTACGAGTGCTTCTATAGAGCATACTTTAAATCATCGTACCAATATTTCCAAAATCTCCTTCACGTGGTTCCACTAATATTTAATCACCATGCGCTTATTCCCTGGTTAAGGGTGATACATCCTACTCGAAATGAAATCTTTTCTCCGATAGTTCCTGAAATCCCATATCAAAGGTGGGATTCATCAATATCATCCGGATTTAGAACTTATACTGCGTCGGACCATGCACTGGTGCGATCCTTCCTTTCAAAGGAAGTCTGGGGCATACTAGTTAATATTGTAAGTTAGCCCAAAGGAATACCAATCACTTCCTTCTCGGCGACTTAATTCACATGTTCGGGATAAACCCTTGATCTTGTTTTGAGGATGGCAACTCATCCAAGAACTTTATCGGCTTTATCAACCTCTTCCAAGTTCAGGAATTTTTGATAAACACAAAATTCTTTGGTTGATTCTCCTCTTTCAACCAAACCTTACCTATGGGCGGTGCATGTAGAGATTACTCACTACGTCTCGCTAAACATCGATTCTTCCCTTGAAATGTCTCACATTAAGTGACACCTAATACTCCCCTTCCTTCCTTGGAGTATGCCAAAAGTTCCGACCCGTGCTCTTCTCTCCACGAAGCGCACTTCTAGATCTCTTATACTATACTAACATCATTACTCTTTGTATGCGCAAGTCTCTCTCACTCTTGACTAATAACAACTCCGCTCGGGGTGTGCTTCATAACAATTAAATTCTACTCTATTCAAGGAATACCAATTCTTGAATGGCTTCCCACAGCCTTCCAGTCAAGTTAGGGCGTGCTATTCTAATTGCACACTTATGTATGGATTATCGCCCCTCATGTGACATTTAATCCATTCTATCACTTCCACTTCGTTATACTAGTCCCACAAACATATATTTCACACGTCTATTACCATGTCCCTTCGACTCGGACTATTTTAACTGTCGTTAACCAAGATGTCAACATTTTTGCAACACTCCGACCGCCCTGGGAGAGCGAACGGCGTGCTACTCATCTGTAGGACTAACTAAATTCAACGGAATAAAAGGAATAGGGCATTCAAATTCCATGACAATAAAAGAGGAATAATAATTCTCAATCTTCCTCAGATAAGTACAACAATTTTCCGAAATAGGTACAACAACCAAAATAAATCACTAACGCTCTTTTCATCAAAATGATTACAGGTTATCTCTTTTGTATAATATAAAGTTCTTTCCAAATAATCCATGATAAAAATCATTCCAACTCTTTATCATCGTTCCACCCCTCAACTCGTGGGGATAACTTTCAATGCTTTCCTACCACAAAAAAAATTCGGCTCCAATGACCTTAAAACAAAATTCAACTTCCAACTTACATACATAATTACTTGATCCCATTTCGACCAGGGTACCGAACTCATGGAATAGTGACCAAACTTCTCCCTATTTCCAACCTTACGCTAAGTTTCATGCGTGGGATGTCTCGCAAAGCGAAATCCAAACAAGGAACCCCCCCGATACACTAGTACCTAGCATTATCGGTTATCGGAATCCGTTAGGTCCTCCGTCCATAGTATATACCCCTGTATTCCGTCCCTTGACAGAAAAGTTACAATTTCTCCCGTAATTATGCTTAACAAAGAACGTTTCACCAATTTCACTATCGTCCCGTATTGGTTGATGGTAATAGCATTCTATAAACCTCTGATACATATGATCGGAATTCTCGAAATTCCCTTCCCTAATAATAGGGGTATAACTATTAACTCCCACATCTCTAAAGGATAAATATAACAATGCACCCTTCCCATCACTAAGTCCAGAGTGCCAAACATAATACTGCGTCAAATCTTTTCGCTCAACGGTAAGTCCCGATACATACCGAATCATACTGACAAAGTCTATACATACATTGGCATCGAATATCTCGAGCCCACTATCTCCTCCGAAGTCTCTTGGATAGATAATATAAGTGCAAGTCCAACCTTCTTACAGGTAAAGCCTCGCCAAAACAAACATAAAACATGTTGCACCAATGCAACTACTCCGATAGCCTAGCAATAAATGCCCACTATCGTACTAACCATTTCTATAACGTTTTAACAAAGATAATATCATACTCGTGTATCGCATCACTACAACGAGTAACCTCAATAAAGTATGAAACACAGTTAATATACTCATTCATCCTCCGCGGATAGCACTAAAGAAAAATCCCGCTATACTAGGGAAAATTATTCACATTTTAATAAGGTTTATAATGATATGCATTAAGCTCGTCTCACATGCTAATCTAGCAATGAACAAAATATGGTGACTCACTCGTGTCACACAAACACGCCGCATCCTCTAAGGATACAACTTATACTTCCATCCTGACAATCGTCTTGACTGCACAAATGGTTTTCGGACGTAACACGTCTACTCAAACCAAACAAAATTATTTTAATCGTTGCCTTTTACTAGGCACCGTATTCCTGTCATTTTTCTCATTTTGGAACATATTATCGTGAGCGATTTCACTCCGCACAAAATACCTCAACACATAATCCACTTACCTCCTGTCCTACTAACCAGGTTAGGATTGTCCTTCTCTCGGACGTTAGTAAACTCGATTCCTGTTAGCCATCCCGGTTGTTCCCTTAGCTTTTTAGGCCATAAAGATCATGTTACTATCTATAATAGTACTTACTGAATTTACCATCACTTGGTAAGAATTTAACTATCTGAATCATTTAAATGGTTTTCCTGATGTGTATCCACATCCTTTTGTGGTGCTATACCACCACCGTTGTATTCAGTCTTATTCTCGACTAAATTCTTCGATTCCTTTAACTTCCCCCATAAAGAAGCGTTATCATCTATATTGACAAAATATGACATTGTCAACCTCTGTATCGGTCGTCCATCAAAATTACCTCTTTGAGTGTTATCAACTATTACTACGTGTCGATCTCCCACTCGGAGTTGTTTCCCCCACTTGTATCTACATCTTCCGATACAAAATTCGCTAACGGTTAATATTTATATTCACGAATGGACCCCTGATATGCCCTCTCTCGATGAGTTCCGAACCACATTTGCTTCTCATCCTGAACAGTTGAGGAAGGAACATACAGTCAACACTGTACCTAAGGTTCTCCTATAGGCATAGCATTCCATTTCTCAAATTGGTGGTTGACTCCAACCATTATAATTTCGACCCGAAAGCCAAGAAATTTTTTTCTAAATTTTCACTTTCAGTTTGCCACACTCCGTCCTATTTTTACGCCTTTGGATACTTTACCTCCGTTGGTAAACACAAACAATTTTCGTGTTTCTAAAATTTTCCACTGACAGTCTCTATACGTTTTTATAATACGTTGAGTAAGTTTACCCTCGCACCTCATTTGACTATAACAGAATTTGAAAATCATTGCTGCACCTTAGTCGCCTTTCTAGTCGTGGCTTCTCGTGACATAATGGAGGTGACCTCGACTACGGTCATCATCCTCGGATATATATCATAATTTCAACTGAGCCCTGCCTCCTGATGTACGCTTAACGGTCCTCTTCGGACATCCGTCATCGCTCGGTATATGCACACATCCGAACGAAATTAGAATATACTAATGTATACACATTATAGTAGGAGAACGAAATCTCGTCTTAGGAATCGAAAATCCTAAACATAGGGCTCTATAACAAACAAAGCAACGCTGAAAGCATAATAAGCCGTACATATCCTAAGGACACTAGAACCTGATGCTCTGATACCACCTGTGACACCCCGCCTAATTAAATACCGGGCGAACACTCCTTTATTAAATTAAAATCAAGGTGAACAGTTGGTTCATTCTTAGCATCACTGTCGTTAAAATACTTTTTCCAATTTAAACACCCTAAATAATTAAGCTAAGTGTCAAAACAATTTAAAACCGTATTCCCATTCTATTAAATTAAATTATAAAACCTTTAATCATTTACATTTTAAAGAGTCACACATTAAGAATAAAAAATAGAATTTAACATACACGAATTTAATCATCAATAATAAATCCCAACATTTACAACACTAAAGGAAAACATCCTGACAGTAATAAATCCCGAAATAAAGGTACTGAAAGTAAAAATTACAATCTTTGACAATACCAACTAAATAATAGAAAGAGGGCGACACATGCCCCTGCTGGATAAAACTGAACTAGGAGTAGAATCGAATGGATGAGGTCGTCTAAACAACAGGCCTGCAACTCCCACCTAAGCTGCAACACGTTCCTTCCAAAGGATCCTAAGTAAGACGCCCCTGTGGCTGGGCACCTGTAATACATACATATATATAAAAGAGAGAGAGAGAGAGAGAAAAATGGGTCAGAGCCCGATAGTGTATATGGTTTTAAAAATTGTTTAGCAAGTATTTAAATTGATACAGGCCAATCCAACAACATATTAGTGCGACACTCTCTTGAGATATTCTCACCTCTCTTCTAATGTGCACACCTATCGCACTATCCTTACCAAAGGGTTGTCTTATCATTTATCGAACTAATCTTCCCAATGATTTAACTTATTTTAGATTACTCATAAGATTCAAAATTTAACTATTCCATTATTTGAAAAGAATATTTCAATTAGTAACCAAAGTTCTCATTTTGACTTTATTAATCAATAAAGTTTTCCAATTTCATATTATACTTTCTCAAAACAAGTATTTACAATTTGAGTCAACAACTATGTCCTACATATCAAATCACAGTAGGCAGTTCCAGATTTTAGAATTTCATATATATATATTAACTACTCGAAAATATATATATCATAACAGCACCCCAAATAATAACTATGGTGCGGGCATACTCTACTATCCAAACCCCATATCACTCACATTAAGGGGAATACAAATTCGGAATCACTCTCGAATTGTATTAACACATACTCAAATAATATTGATGCGAAGTATAGATTCCAAGTCTTGTAGGACCGTCTGAACTATCACTGCGATAGCCTGTACCAAGGATACTTATACACAAACAATTTTGAGGCGAAGCATAGATTCCAAGTCTCTAAGAGGAAAGCAAATACCCTCATCTTTTAGGACCGTATGAACTATCATTCCGATATCCTGTACCAAGGATATCTATCTTCTAGGGTACAAGTCAATATCCCCCATAAAGGTCCCATCGAGATAAGACTGTCCCAGTGCGAAAACCTCAGGGATAGCAAGTAGCGTGGGCATGATTTTTACACATAGATAGTATATGCATACACAATCATATAACTATATTAATATTACCATATCAATAATGGGTAAGTTCTCAATTCCCATAATTACGTCATTCGCATTTATTTCACATTATATAATTATCACGTATAACCATTCACATCTTACTTTAATTTGAGGAACTTTCCACTTACTACATAACGCTTTATGGATTCTATCCTCCCAATTATAAAATTCAGTATGTATACACATTTGTCCCAAAGTAACTCTCTTATGTGTCTCTCTCTTTAAATCATAATTTCACCGACCCTTACGTAATTATCCCAAAATACAATCTTTGCCCGACATCAAGGGTCCCAAAATCTATTCACATGTCCTACTAGTCTTCCCTATCTCCCAAAACATTTTATTAAGGATGCCAAAGAATTATCTCACAATAATTTGAATTTAACTCATTTAAAAAGGAAATAGGAGTCTGCCAGGAGGGGTCGATCGATCGAGGTTTGGGGCTCGATCGATCGAGCCTTCGATCGATCGAAGCTCTAGGCTCGATCGATCGATCAAGTAGGTATTTCGATTTTTGCAGAATTGGAGTTACGGGTTCTACCACCTATCTTCATCCAAATCCATATTTTCCAAACCCAAACGTCCCAAAAATTCTACTACTAACATTATATCAATATACCAGATATTTCTAACGTAAGGCATGTGTATTTCTATCATTTAAACATGAATTATCAACCCAAAATTTTATCTAATTATCAAGAACCCTAAAATTTTCTTAAACATGTTTCTAACAAATTTTCTCCAGAATTTACTTCTTATAATCATCAAAATTTCGTGGTTAAATTCCTCTACATGGCAAGGGTTTCCAGAATCATCATATAAACCAATACTACATGGATTTTCCTATCACAAATTGGGTTTTCCTCCATATATCTCATCCCTAATCATTCCTAAACTAATATGGAAATTGCACCAACGAAATAAGCAAGATAAACACTTGCCTGGGATTTTCGACGTTCTGATTTGCAGATGTTTTTGGTGTGGTTGCGTAGCCCGTTGCGCGAACTACGCGTTGGTGGTGGTTGCAGTGCAAAGGATGACTTTTGGTGCCTTGGATTGCCTTGGAAGCATTCTTCTTCCCTCTCCTATGGCCGTCACTTGTGTTTGAGTTTTCTAACCCTAGCTGACTAACGTAAATGGCTGATATAAGTTTCTGATTTTCGTGGGTTTAATTACCCATAAATGTGAAATGTCCAAAATGCCCTCCCGGGGTACCAATTAGGCCTAAAAACGCCCCGAGACCCAAACTAAACCCCCGGGTACACTTTTCTGACTATCTCGACCCTTCCGGACGCGTTGGCGCACTCAAAATGACAATACGAACGACTTATAAAAAATTTCACTTTTATTTATCAATTATTTGTCCCGACGCGACACGGGCGCGTCCCGACTCAAATTTCCAAAATTGTCATTTTATTCACTCGTGACATTCAATATAATCAATATTACATATTACTTTGCTCATTAGTAATATTCAACAAATTTTCCATAATTACTAACTCTCGTCACGTTAATAATTATAACATAATTAATTTTCGGATTTTTATTAAATAATTAACCCACATTAAATTTAATAAATCCCCAAATTAATATAACATAAAAATACGGGGTATTACATTTTGTCAATATTAAATTTTCTCAAAAATTCTAAGTTAATTAATTTACATAAAGTATCATAATTAACATCACTTAATCTAGCATGCCACATATTTGAATACTCAAGCAAGCTAGTAAGAATAATAATAGTAATTATTATTGATATGCTTTAGTATAACAGTTATTAGATTCATCTTAAAGTAACCTTCAATAATGTAGCCCTTTCCAACAAACACATCATTTTTAGAGAGTACAAATTTATTAGATATAAAAATAATCTTAAAACCATTACGGCTAAGTAAGAAACTTGAAATAAAATTCTAATGAATATCTGGTTTGTGAAGCACACCATTGAGAGTGAGTTCCTTTCCTAATGTCATTTTCAGAAAAAAAATATCCATGGCCTTCAACTTTGGAACATGATGAGTTAACTATAAAAATATTCTCTTCAATTTTCGTAGGACTTTAGGTAGAGAACATCCATGTGTTCGAACAAATGTGGTGTGTAGCACCGGTATCCGTACACCACTCATTTCGATAAACTAACTAATTATTTATTACAAATGAAATACTAGAACATATTGTTCTACTTGATTGAATTTTGATTCAAAAGAAGAAAGCATGGAGATGAAATAACTTGCTCAGAAAGCTTTTTAATGCATTATGTGGTATGATTAGATTGAATACATATAAACGCATAGATATTGATGTCGTCCATGCCGTCTGAAATTTTTTCACTTTCTATCACATTAGCTTGAGCATTTTGGTTATCAAAATTATTTAACTTGCAACATTAGTCCGAATGATGTCTAGGTTTTCCACAATTATAGCATTTGCATTTGAACTTCTTCTTAAGCTTTGAAGTGCCTTCATACTTCCTTTTATTAGTTGTAATCTCTTATTCCACAATATTATTCTTGTCTTCCATAGATCTATTTTCATTCTTCTTCTCAATTATATGATTGTCTTCTTCAATCCTAAGTTTGATATAATTATTTCTTCAAGATTCATCTCTTAGTGTTTGCACTTTAAATAATTCTTCGAATCATTCTATGAAGGTGGAATTTTTTCAATCCTTTCAACCACCTAGAATGAGTAGCTTTGGCACATAACTTCAATATGAATGTCATGAATAATCACTTATAGTTCATGAACTTGAAGAATTAGAATCCACTATTTTATAGTCAAGAAATATGCCGATTATGAATTTTTTCATCACGACATCTTCTGTATTGTATTTCTTGTCTAAGGAATCCATAATTCTTTTGCTATTTTAACGGTATAATACACATTGTATGGTGATTTTTTCAATTTTATAAGAACATAATTCCTACACTGGAATTTTGTTTGCATCCACGATAGAAAACTTTTCTTTATCGCTTTGCCCCTCAATAATTGTAGGAGATTCCTCTTGAAGGAACCTTGCCATGCTCAGAGTAGTGAGCAAGAAGAAAATCTTCTTTTTCCAACTCTTGAAGTTTGTTCCATTAAAATTTATGGAATTCTCTCCATGAGCCACAACCATGAGTGAGGGAGAAGAAACAACACTAACATATGTCATTTATGTTATAAAAATAGAAAATGGGTTTTAATATATATATGATTAAAGAAAAGTAATTAATAATAAAACATAATATAAGATTCTATTCATAGTTTAATAGTGCACTAAAAAAAGATTTGTAGAATTATAGAATTCTTTCTGTTTTTTTATAAAAAAAGAAAGAAATATAGAATTATCACCGAAAACAAATACAATTAATCTGTACTATAAAAAAAGAAAAATTATTTTTTTCGTCTTAAGATTGTTACCTATATAAAATAAAATTATTAGTTTGTTATATATATATATATATATATATATATATATATATATATATATATATATATATATAGGTGTGTGTGTGTGTGCTACAAAATAACAAAACAAAAGCATTAATTGGTTATTGTGGAAAACAATTAAGAGGTAGTGGAAAACAATTAAAAGGTAATATATATATATATATATATATATATATATATATATATATATATATATATATTTGAGCCCTGTGATATCCACAGTGTCCTTAAATATGAAATAATTCCCTCTATTGTGCTTAAGGTTTTTGAATTATTGTCTCCCAAGATAGAATGAATTTCGAGTTAAAGAAGCGACAATTCAATCTCCAAACCACAACGAACTCAAGTTATGTGTAATACTCTGATTGACAATTATGCAGAGACAAAGAGAGAAGAGAATTTTATGTTTTTCATCTTTGCAAAAGAATAAGTATTTTCAATTTATAGACTTCTTGGTGACTGTTCAAGATAGAAAATCGGAATAGTTACAATGGATTGTATTTATCATGTCCAAACAGGCTCTACAGAAGTTGATTAAAATTTTAAGCCAAATGGATAACTTGATGGGTTAAAAACCCAACCCAAAATAAAAATGAATATTTCCTAAAAATAATAATTCTAGAAGCTCGTGCCCGAGTACGAACTTGGCCAAGATGAGCTGAGACGGTCGAACGGATGACAGTGGTGGAACGCTCATGGGGTTAACCCACTTGCATATAGGTCCTCTCTCTTTCATAAAAGTGGTTTGGCCTTTGGGACCCAATCCTAAAGAGAAAAATAATTATATATAAGAACTTAACTTTTCCACCAAACTTCCAATGTGAGACAAGTAGTTTATATCCCCAATTTATTAAGTTTCATTCATTCAAATGGAAAACCTTTGAGACAAATTTCTAATTCATTCTTTAATATTTTTGGATAAACAAATATATATACTATGTTAAACTCCTTGTGGAGAAGAATATGGTTATGCATGGTCCTGACTAAATAGGAGTGTGGGTACCACATTAATTTGAGCATAAAGTTGCCTATTTATTATCTTTCCAAACCCATATCAAACATCTGTAAATCATGTTTAGCCACAATGTTGTCTCCATTATTTTTCTCTTATTGTTTTGTATTTTACAAACTTAAAACCTCTCAAATAGAAGTTTTATTTATACAAATTTTCTCCTCCTCTTTAGAAAGTTCTTGACAATATTTACAAAAAATATCCATGAAGTATATGAAAATTTGATTCACCCCCAATTTCAGTATAACTTGCAAATTTAAAAAATGTTAGATCATTAGTGTTGTGCAAAATGTTAGAAATTATTGGTATGAATTTTCTTACAAGTTCCACATATACAAATTATTATGGTCTTGAACATTAATTAATCACAAATTTTAACATTCGCTAAGTTCTCGAAACAACGATGACGTTATGATCCTCCCTCGGCCCGTTTGACTTTGGTCAACTCTCGAACTCGAGAGTCCTTCCCTTAGAAAATCATATAGCTTTGAATATCTTTTCAACAGTGCATGAAACAAAATTTTGATAAAAGGTTATGGCCCCAGAACATAATAGAACCATACAAAACCTACCTATAGGTAAGACACCTCACCCACCTATAGACAAATAAGGTTTAATGGAAAGGCAAGTCCAGTCAGCCTACATATAGGCATGGAGGGAAGATTTTTCCATTTTCATTTTAAGTTTTTCCTATTTAAGGAAACCCTAACATCACTTGGTTCTCATTCAAACGAGGTGAAATGTCACTAGAACGAAGTGTTAATTTAATTAGAACAAACTTCTAATGAACATCTAACATGATCATCTTTGTTTTACATAACAACACTTGTTGGAAGTTCGATCAAACGAAACAAGCCTTTCGTTAAAATGAAACCCTTATTTAGTTTGAAAGAAGTTATTTTTTCTTTCGAATGAGATTAACACCTTGAAAAAAATATTTTTCTGTAAAAAACATTCTTTTTAATTGTTTTACTGAAAACTTTTGGCAAAAATCAATTGCCATACTTGAACCAAATTTTTATTTTTTTTTGTTTCATAACAAAACTCTAGTTTTCCAAATCATACATCCCTTAATATGATTTGTTGAGTTTTTGTTAAACCCATTTTCCATATGTTACATCAAACCCTTGTAGAGTTTTCTCTACTGCTGATTGTGGAGTTGTAACTTTACGACTGGATTATACGTAGTGCATCTTTAACTAGTCTTTAAGTCATCGAGTATGTCAAACTCTTTGGCAGTGTTGAATATAGATTTTCCCTAAAAGGGATTTTTTCTCAATTCTTCTTCATGTGTTTAGTTTGATTGTCCGATTGGATATAATTTAATTTGGACTTTATTTTGCATGCAAAGATAATTATTAATAAAGATAAAATTGCATTTAAAAAATTGAATCTTTGTGTGTGTAACCTAAGATACAAATAATTTTATATAGCCCCAGTTGCATTTTCAAATTAGTCTTAGAGAAGGTTGCACTAAGTTATTATGTGGTCTTTAAATTTGTCATATACGAATAATCTGTATAATAGGGCTCCTCTTTTTGATGGGTCAAATTATGCATATGAAAAGCGATAATGATCTATGTTTTAAAAGATATTGATGAAGTGTTATGGATTATGTGTGAAAGAGGGTGGACACCACCCACTATGACTAATGGTGTTGTCATAAGTCTTAAAACTATCACCTATTAGATGGTTGATGAATTTAAATGGAGTAATTTTAACTCCCGTGTCTTGAGTGCAGTTTCTGGAGATGTCACCTCTGACGAGTTCCGGCTCATCATGACTTGCGCCATGTCTAAGGAATCGTATGATAGTCTTCAGCTCACTCACAAGGGTACTAATGCTGTGAAAGCTTCTAAGCTTTAAAATATCACCACACAATTTAAGATTATTATTATGCTAGAGACTGAGACCTTTGATAAGATTTATGCATGTTTCTTTGATATAGTCAACTCTAGTTTTAATTTATGTGAGAGAATTCCTACGACGAGTTATGAAAAATCTTATAATATCCCTTCCATCATGCTTTATTTCTAAGTTCATTTCCCTTAATTCGTCGGGAATTTTAAATATGCTTAGGTTAAAAGAACCCGTAGGAGACCTTCAAACTTATGAGATCGACATGTTCCCCAAAATTATTAAGACAAAAGAAAAAGGGGTTGTTTTAAAATCCCAAGATAAAAAGACAGCGGATGTATCTTTGAATGCAAATATGATTTTGACTTAAGATGATCTTGATCTTTTTGCAAAAAAAATCTCAAGATAAAAAAAGAAAATAATTAAAAAAAAACTCATGTTTTGAGAGATAAAATCTTTAAGTCGAGAAAGAAAAGGTTTGAAAAAGAGAGAGGATAGTACCCTAAGGAAGATGAGGAGATATGTTATAAGTGTGAGGGTAAGGGTCACAAATCTCATGAGTGAAATATGAGGTTATAGAGACGAGGTGAGGGGCCCTTAGTGATAATAATGTTGAGTCGGTGGATTTCGAGGAAAATCACTATATGGATATAAATTCACTGTGTTCATGGATAGTCTTGTTAGTACATTGAGTATGTCTCACACCGATGAGGACGTTTCCAAATATGATGACCTCGACTGTGAGTTTAGTCTTTTAGGAGAGAGTGAGTGAGATAAATGTTTTAGTGAGGGTGAAAGTGACCTACAATGTGCTTACATCATGATTTACGCCAAGTACTTTAAGATGAAAAATAAAAATTTGGCGCTTAAGATGTTAGCCATAGATACGAATTTGAGAGAGTCAAGAGAGAGTGAGTCCTCAGCGAGACTTTCTTTAGGAGAAAGAGTCATTTTAGTGGAGATGTCAAATGATTAATTGACTAACAAAGTGACTAGTCTTATGAGATATCTTCAATCTTTATTAGGGGCTCGTCAAAAACTTGAAGCCCTAATATCCTAACATGAGAAAGATCTTGAACATGCCCGGGAGGTCAAGGTTATTGTGTACAATACATAAAATGTAGTAGAGATGTTTCCCAGTCCCGCCTTAGGTTTTATAGAGAGGCAAGGAATAGATTAAAATGGTGCATCCAATTTCCATGCTGCACCAAAAAAGATTCATAAGTTTATGGTGGATCTATATGGGCCTTAATCTAACCCACCTACGAGAGTTAAACTTAAATGATCTAACAAAGGTAGACCCAAACTTGTTTATGTTTGCACTTAATGACGAATGAGAGGTAACCTTAGGGAATTTTTCTACAAATTAGTTTGAACTTAATGTAAGAATACTCTCGCATGTTGTTATAGCAACTTTCCTAGTCTTAGTGAGAAAGTTGAGTTCCTAGTCGTTACTTCTCAAAGATTAATGGAAGAATTTAAAAGGATGTTTATGCCTTTTGAGAATGCTTCTAATGCTAGGACTAGAGACAACAATAATAAGTGAAAACAAAAGGTTACATCCACTTGGGTACCTAAGCGTGACGACAATGCCCTTGTTGTTCACATTTGTATTAAGGTTCAAGATACCTCCCAATGGTATTTTGATATTGAATAATCTAGACACATGATTGGTGACAAATAATTTTTTACCAACCTTATGGATCGTGAGAATAGAAAAGTCACCTTTGGATATTGGAGTAAGTCTAGCATTTTAAGGAGTGGTTGTATCGAGATACCCAGATTTCCTAAGCTAGATAATGGTTTGTACATTGAAGTGTTAAAAGAGAGCTTAATTAGCATAAGATAATTGTGTGACACAAACTTTACGATAAATTTTGACAAGTCTGAGTGTAACGTATATGATTAATCCAATGAGCTTATACTACAAGGAGTGATGACCAAAGATAATTGCAATGGGATCATTGACAAGTCCTCCTTTATGTGCAATAATATAGGATATCCTCTATGGACCTTTGGCTTAAACAACTAGGTCATGTGAACTTTAGAGATATTGAGATATTAGTGAAGAAAGACCTAGTTCATGGCTTACTATCGCTTGGGAAACTAACTTCCTCGATTTGTGATCCTTTCCAACAAGGAAAATAAATTTGAAGTCCCCGTTGGAAGTTAAATATCATTACCATCTCTATTGTGTTGGAGTTGATACACATGGATTTTATGGGTACGAATCATACGTAGTGAATTGGTGGTAAGAGTTACATTCTCAGATGATCGATGAATTTTTGAGATACTTTATTATGGGGTTTCTTAGAGAAAAATATGATGAATTTCAGTTTCCAATAACCAAGTGTCATATCCTACAAAACCAACATGGTGTCACTATTATTAGGATGCGTAGTGATAAGGACAATGAATTTAAGGAAGATGGATTTGATATATATTGTGATGAAGTGGGGATCAAACATAAGTTTTTTTCCATTTGTACTCCTCAATAAAATGAGGCAGTTGAGAGGAAGAACCAAACGATTTAAGAGATGGCTAGTTCCATGGTTCTTGGGAGAAATATGTATAAACATTTTTGGGTAGAGGTAATTAATACTGCATGCCATATGGTAAATTGGATATATTATCATCCACATGTTACACACAAAATATGAGTTGTGTATATAGAAGAATCCAACCTATTTTATTTCTGTGCCTTTGGGACTCCTTGCTACATTTTAAGAGATAGAGAGAACTTAGGAAATTTTGACTTCCGAAGTAATGAGGGGATAGTTTTATATTATTCATCGTTAAGTAGAGCTTATAGGGTATTTAACCTTGAAAGATATAAGATTATGGAATCAACAAACATCATGATTCTATTGACCCTGATCCCGAATGTAAGGATGATGCACTCCTCAATGATAATCCCATCATTCCTTGTACTACCCCGGCGGATCCCTCTCTAAATTTATAGGATCCCCACTCCTAGGTTTGAAAGAGTTATGACCTTTTCGCTATATTGGTGATCCCATACTAGGTGTTAAGACTCGCGCTCAACTTTAGAATGTGGTTAACTACTTCTGCTACACCTACTTAGTAGCACTCAAGGACGAGTATTGGATATCCTCGATATCAGATAAGTTAGTTCAGATTCGTAAGAAATATGTCTAGACTTAGTCCCTTGACCTAGCAAGACTAATGAGATTGGTACCAAGTGGATTTATAAGAATAAGGTAGAAGATAATTGTACCATAGTTCGCAATAAATCTGGTTGATTGCTCAAGGCTATACACAGATTGAGGATGTAGACTTTGATGAGACATTTGCTCTTATTGCTAAGCTTAACTTCATCCGCTTATTACTCGCCATGGAATGTTATCTACGCTATAAGTTATATCAAATGGTTGTCAAGAGTTCCTTCCTTAATGGTGTTCTATAGGATAAATTTTACATTGAATAACCAAAGTACTGGGTACACATCTATTATCTTAAGAAGCTATTGTATAGTGTGAAGTAAGCACCCCATGCTTTGTACGAGAGGCTCACTTCTTAACTTCTTAACTAGTGCTACGGTAATCAAACACGGATTAGTCGGGATTAAATTATATATATAGGTGTATGTGTGTATTGATTGTGTAGTGTATATATTTTATGTTCTTTATAAATATTGGTGTGAATAATATTTATATGAATACTTACCCCTCTAGTGCTATCACAGACGGTTGCGCGATGTGGGTGAATCCCCCCGCTAATGAATGTAGGGCAAGTATAATCCCCAAGTCATAGGCATCCAGGATTTGTATGTTTGATTTTTTTCCGGGTGAAATGCGTTGGGTATTATTCGATCTCATAGCGAGGGAACTATGGCCGCCTCCGCTTTGCATATTTTTGTTTTACTGATACAAGGAGCTAACTGCATCAAGGTATCCGGGTGGATGAGTATACTCGGGTGATAGCATTTTAGAGAAAACATCCGGTGAGTTCCTACTCGGGAGGATGGGTATATATACACAGAAGGTGTGTGAATGTATAATATAATGATACGTATATAATGGTGTGGATATTTATATATGGGTGCAACACATGAACTGCATTTGTATTAAGTATATGTGTATATAAGGGTGTAAATATTTATATACGAGCAAATTACATGAGGTAAATAAAAAGGTATTACTTGTATATAACTAGTGAGACTCTTATATAGTGCATTTAAAAAATATTTATTAAGTTAATGCGATAAATAACTTATAAAGTAAAAGTACGACTTACTTGGGGTAGTGTAGTAGTTCAGGAAATTTTTAGGATAAGGCTAGTATGACGAGGTAGTGTAGCTAGGAGGGTTAGGAAGGAAGCATTAGGTGTTCACTTTAGATGAAGGGTGAGTAGTATCATAAGTGAGTGCGACACTAACTTAAATATGAAGAGAATTCATGCCTTTTAATTGTTGCATTTTAATTCACTTGCAAAATATTTTCAAAAGAATTTGGGATCTGACCCGTACTTGTTAAATATTTTCAAAACCTTTTAGATGTCTAGCCACAGGGAAGCAAAACTTGATGATCTATTCCAGGGATGCGTAGCTGTAGCATGTGTGGATGCTTACAGGATTTGGACTTTTTCGCTTTGGTTACTTCATTCCTAAAGTAGGATTCAGTTCAGTTATTTCATTTGGGCATGTTGCCCAAATTATTTTATTTAAGTCAGACTTCGTATTCAGATTTATATTCTATTGGATTATTATTTTAATTTAGGAATTTTTAGTTGATGGTTTATTTGGCAAGTCTTTTATTTATTTATGCAGTAATGATTTAGACTCAGTGATGGTGTGAATGGTTTAATTGATATTTTTCACATGTTGTTTTTGTTTAATAAAAAGATAAAAATTGATACCGGCTTTTTGAATACTAGGTGGTTAGTAAGTTTTAAAAAGTTTTCGATGGTGATGCTAGGAATGAACCAAATGAGAAACCTCATTTAATTTAATAAAGGACTGATCACCTGGTATTTAATTGAACGGGGTGTCATATTATTCATACCATTATATACATTACCCATCATTTATTCTATCTCATTAGTACTATCATTATTATATTTCATAGTGATCCCACTCATGTGTGATCACTTTCACAATAATGAGGTCCTAATACCGTGTTATTTCTCAAATGTCCATCCTTAAGAGAAGACGTATCCATCTTTTTTATAGTGATGATATGTTGACTCCACTCTTCACATACACACATATATACATACATGTATATATTCACATTTATTCCACTTTTGTCCACTGTCAGGGAGATAATATATCCACATGTGTTAAGATGGTGAATGCCCATTGATGCTGTAAATATGTCTTATCCATGAAGATAAGGAATGTTGGAGCTAACCGAACTACAAGAATCAAGGAGTGAGATATGGCCGATAAAGTTGGTATAGTTATCATAAGTTTTTAATCCTGATATAAATAAACTATATATTTTCTAATAAATATAACCCTATTCCCCACGGGAAATGGATGTACTCATAAAGTCTTAAATTAGACTAATAGAAAAAATAACCACCCCTAGATAGAGTCATATTGTCAAACCACATAAATAATGTTCTTATGTGATTGTGCACTATTTACTTATTCTTAGCTAAACTGTGTTTTATTTTAACTAGTAGGATAATACTACTACTTTTATACCCTCTTCCTTTTCTCCTCGCTCTACTAGTGATGTACGGGTCACTGCCTCGAGGGTGGATCTCTTTTGAGAAGGGTATGGAAATAAAAATGGATTTGCTAGTCTATTTTGCAAACAAATAAAAGAAAAAGAAAAGTTATCCATGCACACATAGTGAAGACAAGGAGTATGCTTGTTTAACATGAGACTTAAAGGTCGTTTGGCGGGTAGGGGTGCAACCGGGACGGTATGGTCAGCAACGACCCTTACCAATACCAGAACCATAATCTAAATGGTGAAACTGTACCAATTTATCGGCAGGTACATCAAAACAAAATTATAAAACAAATCGACCGATTTTTTTAGTTTTTTTGGGTATTTTTAGTTTCGATAATTTCGGTTTCAATTTGTTTTTTTCCCGATAAATACCAGAATTTTATATCAGTTAATGCATTTCGTAAATCCGTTATTTCGATAATATGATTCCGATAAATTTTTTAAATCATTTAATCGGTTAAATGCATTACTTGAAACTAAAATATAATACAAATTGCAGCAAAAATAAAATGAAGATCATGAAGAAACAAATTAAATTTCATAGTTAATTGCGTCCAATCCATATCAATACACATTAATCTCCAAATTGAACATTACAATACAATAGCCAAATAGAAAAATACCATCATGCAAAGTAAACTACAAAAAACAAAAGTAAAAAGCTTGATGTAAATCATTCTTCTCTCTTGCCTCCAAAAGACACGATCATTCAAAAGACAAAATAAAACAACACCATCAGTCTTCTCTTTTAACTATAATTTTTTCACTTCACCTGTAAATAAAGACAAAAGAAAAAATAATATTAGAAAAGACATCAAGAAACATTCCTAAAAACAACATTAAAAACCTTTAAAACAACCATAAAACGGTAAAAAAAAAGTCATAAACAACACTAAAAAGGACTAAAAATAACACTAAAAGCCTTAAAAACAACCCTAGAAACAGTTCTAAAACGCCTTAAAAACAACACCTAAAAGTCTTAAAAACAACCCTAAAACGCACTAAAAACAGCACCTAAAACACACTAAAAATAGCACCTAAAACACACTAAAAATAGTACCTAAAAAGCACTAAAAATAGCACATAAAACGCACTAAAATAGCCCTAAAACGCACTAAAAACAACACCTAAAATACACTAAAAACAACACTAAAAACATCACATAAAAAGAACTAGAAAACCCCTATAACGCACTAAAAAAAGCTAAAAATAACACTAAAAACAACACTAAAAATCCTTAAATACAATAATGAAACAACCAAAAATTACCTCATTTTTCAGAAGATCAATGTCGATTAATCCGAACCAATGTTTAATCCATTGAACTCATCCATCACACATACAAGCACAACAACAAATGCATATCAATAAATATAAATATATAAGCGAACAAAATAAGTCAACTTAAAACTTGTGAATATAAAATACATACAAGCTTCAATGCCTTCAAGTGATTCTTCAATTTCAATGGTTATGGAACTTCTAATCCAATCTTGGGCGCATACTAAACACTCCACCGTTTTTGGTGTCAAAGAGCTACGAAATGGATTAAGGACTCTTTTACTTGTAATAAAGCACACTCGGAAGCCACCGATGTCAAAGGAGTGGCCAAAACATCACGTGCCATCAATGTAAGTGCATGGTATGTTGGAATCTTTCCCTTCCACCAAATCAAAACATCAAAATTTTGATCATCAAGAGCCTCTATACCATCATGCAAATATCGATCCAAATCATTCATCAATTCAACATTCTCCTTCCTTTTCAAATACTTTGAAAATTCTTTTTTCTTCAAAGCACGCTTGTCAAAATTTCCAACTAAATTACCCGAAATATCACCATCACAATGAACCACACTTGACAATAGTCTTTTTTCGACTTGTAGTGATAATACATTTGTGACATCAACCCTTTTAATCCTTCAATGAAGTCAATGACTTTACACTCTCTTTCTCCTTGAGAAATTGTGTGATCCTTGGCAAAATATTCATTATACCAATACTCCACATATTGCAACTTATGGCAAGGGTCCAAGATAATAACATTAATAAAGATTAAATTTAAAAAAGAAATATCACAATACTTGTCAAATTTGGCATTCATTTTCATAGCCATGTTACAATAAAAAGGATCATCACTCTCTAAATATTCTAAGAGTAAGTATATAATGGAAGTTACTTCATCAAAGTAAGAATTTGAAGTGATGTAATGAGAATCGAAAATACGTTTTGTTAGAAGACATAATTCTTCCAAAAATATATGCAAAGCTTTCAATGTCTTCCAATCACTCTCACACATGACACCATCTCTTTTGCTACTAACCTCTAATTTGTACATATCATATTTGTCATTGAGACGTTCAAATGCCTTTTGATATGGCATTTCCGCACCAATCATAAGGTATGTAGAATTCCACCTTGTTTTCATGTCAAGGCATACACACTTTGTTGATGTTATCCTTTCTTCCGCGACACACATTTTAAATGTTTTCAGCCTTCACGGAGAACTTCTCACATATTTCACACTCCTACGAAGTCGTTATAATAACCCTTGATTTTGAGTGATTTATTTTATATTAATTTTCTATGTGAGATAATTATATAAAATATTGGTAAATGAGATAAATATTATTTTAAGTGAATTAAAAGATAATATTTATCAAGTTGTGCTTATTTACCGTTATGTGAATGTAAATGGCATTATGTTATGAGATAGGGTGTCGTTGTACTTTACACGACAATTATGGTTTAAATGAATTTGAAAATGGAAATGAGATATATTATTCCGGATGCCAATTTAGAGGGCGTAGCTAGTCCCGAAATAGTTGAGATAGTCAAAATAAGTGCCATATTGTATTTTTGGGTTCCGGGCACTTTTTGCATATTATGACTTATATATGTAGTTACGAGTCATTTTAATGGGATATTGACATTTAAAGATTGGAATTAAGGATAGAGGCATGTTTAAGTCTTACAAACCCTTTTTATTTTCTTAAAGGTGTATTTCTAAACCTAGAAAGAAAGAGAGAAGAAAAGAATTGTGGAGAAAACAAGAGAAAGGAGAAGAATTGAAGATTTGGGGTTTGATCTTGCATTCATCTTCCAAGAATACGAGATTTCAGTTTAAGGAAAATTTCTTACTTGCTAATATATGATTTAGGCTGAATAAATTGTAGTGATTGTTGTGTATGTGAATCAATTGAACAGATGGGAATTTTAATGGATTTGTGGTGTTTGAACCCTTAAATGTTATTTAGATGATTTTTATGTTGAGTATAGTAGTTAGTAATCATGTATTAGGGTTTTGGTTGAATTAATTGTGGTTGTTGTGGGTAATTATGGAGGAGAAATGAATATTGGGAAAAGTAGGGCATTAAACACCATAGTCGAAATTGAAAATTATGGGTTGGGCGAATCGATTTGCTAAAGGGGTAGGATACAGGTCTGGGATAAGAGAATCGATTTGGTATCTACGAATCGATTCGGCAGTTTGCAGAATGTTGGGTTCTCTTGACCGAATCGATTCAGACCATCCGAATCGATTCGCTCTCAGACCAAATCTATTCGGCCAGGGCGAATCGATTCGGCCAGGGCGAATCGATTCGGAATTCCTACTGTCTTAAGTGATTTTTCTAACTTAGTCTTAACCCCTTTATTTTAGGATTAGGACCTAGGAACCTTCCCTTATGAAGTAAACTTAGTGTCCGAGAGTCTTATATTAGTTAGGTTATAGACCTATATTAGAAAAGGAGTGGATAGGGTTTATTCCGGGAAATTGCACATGGATGATAGGGTAGTTTCTTCTCTTAGGAAGCTAGTTTGAGATTAGGATATGTAGGATTATAGTCATGTAACACCCTGTGTTTTTTTTAATTAGTTTTATTAATTAATTGGAATTTTCGAGAAAACTAAATTTTTGAATTTAATAATTTTTATTGGCTAAATATGTTGGTTATAATTTTAGAAGAATAAAAGTTCAAGCGGAATTAAAATTGAAGTTAAAATGGATTTTATATGATTTTTGGAAATAATTGTCCCTTATATTTTTTAGGCCGAACTGTCAGTTTTTGGAGGTGATCGATCGATCGAGCCTGGGGTCGATCGATCGATCCTCCCAGAAAACGTGACCAACAAGTTGTTTTTAGTATTTGAGTAGGATTAGGACTCCTAATCACTAAATCACCTTGTTAATTCGTGGGGGGACTTCTCATAATCACTTTTTCTCCAGTTTTTCTCCAGAAAACACTTCCAAATATTTTTCTCTCACTCATAATCATCAACCTTCTTCATAATCAAGTTTTTGTCAGAAGTTTTGGGAGGCTTAATTGAAGTTTAATTAAGTTTGTTCAAGAACACTCTTTTGCAAATTTTTCGTAAGGAATCCAGATTTCTAATCAGATTTTCAACACAATCTTTATAGGCATGAATACTCTATTCTTTTCCTTTAGTATTATGCGTTTTAAGTGTCGCGCAAACACTTAATTACATGTTTTCTTAAAATAAAGTAGTGACTTAATTAGGAAAAGTGGACACTAATTATGGGGCTGTTTTTATTAAATCTTTTAATCTGAATAATATTGATAACCCTTGGGTACGTAGGATTGATGAGTGAATTTTGGGTTTTATTGGTGTAGGTTGTATGTAGAAAAACTCTAGTCTTAAAATAAATAATTTTTGGGTGCGTATAACTCATGTAATACATGTAGAGATAATAAAATTTGGTTTTGATGAATGTATGATGAAAACTTGGTATATTTAATTTAAAATAATTAAATGAGATTAATTGGGTATTGTTGACGAGGTGATAGTTAAATTAAGATTTAATTGAATTGGACTATCATGCGTAGTTTTATACGTTGATTAATTATGCTTGTTTGTGTGACTTTTTGGTATTATTATATTGCCTTGTGTCGACGGGTTGTTGGGTAATTATGCTCTCCCTATACTTTAGAATGCCTTCTAGGTATGGGACTAGTGGGTATGCCTTTTGATGATTTACATCTTCTAGGTATGGGACTAGTGAGGGTAGATTATCGCGTTTTTATCATCTTGGGGGTGGGCTGATTTTTGGTACTTTACCGTCGTTACGCTAGCCTAAGCATGAGACTAGGTCGAAATTTAAGTCAGAAATTCATCCTATACATAGGTTAGGACGTATTAATAACTTGGGGACCCTTAGTTATGGGACTAAGGGGTATTTTGAGGATCTCACATCGATTAAAAGGGTGGGGTGATTATAAATTAAGAAATTGAGAATTAATGCCTAAGATAAAAATGGGTATTAAAATTTGTAGCAACATAATGTGTCGGGGCCGACAGTTTAAATGGGTCGGAGGACGATTTATGTCGTGTTGTGTGTGGAACCTTGTCATGTGTCGGGGCCGACAGTTTAAACGGGTCAGAGGACGATTGATAAGGGGAAGTGTGACACTTTAATAAAAAGTGAGAACAATAATAAAAGTTGGCTAATTTAATTAAATTAACATCGTGGGACTTAGGAATTTAAAATCATATTGGTGTGCCTTTATAAATGGAGATTTTTGCGGGTAGTTAGTAGTTTATATTTATCGCGTTTAAATTATTCTGTTTAATTTAAAATATTCTATTGTGATATTTATTACGTATAATGCTATTGTCTGGATTTAAGGATCCTATTTGAGGGGAGTAGTGTGTATTCTTGCTCAGGGCTTTGGCTCTGACCCATGCGTTGACTAATCTTTTTCAGGATTATAATTAGAGAAGCTGCATAAGTTTATCGGAGTTATCATTGGAGGTGCAGCTGGAGTTTTTTTTATTTTATGCCATAGTTTAGTTAGACTTTATTTTCCAGTCGTATTATGAGACTTCATTGGAGTTTTATTGGGCCATTCGGTTCCAAAGTTGTTCAGAGGATTTCTTTTGGGATTATTTCAGATTTTATTTTATCATTATTGGAGAATGGATTTTTGGAGTTTGCATGTGATGGATCTTTTATCGCATAGTGATTTATGATCATTTGAGATTGATTCAATTATTTATCTTATGGACTGGTTTTTTTATGTCTCATATCTGTCTCATGCTAAGAATGGTATTTTATTTACTCACGCCTGACTTAGTTTTGGTGGCAACCGACGCCAGAATTAGGCGGGGTGTGACAGATGGTATTAGAGAATGGTCTTAGGTCTCGTAGGTTATGAGTCCATTTAGCTTCCGCGTTGCTTATCTTTGATTTCGTTTTGGTGATTTGTACTCTTAGTCATTCCGAGTCTGATGTTGTTTTGTTCCTATCTTTAGAGATGGCGAACACAAGGAGAGTTGGGAATAGCGGAGAGGAGTCTATTTCTGGTTCCGCAGCTTAGGAGAGGCGGCGTTAGATTACTTTGGAGGCCGAGGAGTTAGTGGCTATCATTCGGGAGGCCACAGCGGCCGGTTTGGAGATGGGGATACAGATAGGGGTGAATTATTTTGTAAGAGTTTCTTTTGTTAGATTTTCATGGTTTGATCATAAATCCAGAGGTATTTAACCAAGATCTTCAACTCTCGAGCCAGTGCTACCGACCATGAGGTATTTTTCATATCTTGAATTTTTAGGGCTACTTTTCATATCTTAAATTTTTTGGGGTTTTTCGTTCACAATTTTTTTTACAGGGTTCTTCGTTCCAAATTTATCGAGCATCAACAATTAGTGTTTATTTTTTTTGCTTGACCATTGGTATGGAATTCCCCCAAGGCATTGTTCTTCTACTCATTCGTGAGGAAATGTGGGTATTTATGAGTTTGAAATTCCCCATCAAAATAAATACATAATCTTCTGTATATGTTAGTATTTTTCTCTTCTTTAGTAAGTTATAACTCCAAACTTTCAACTTCTGATGTTTCTCAGTTTGTCATATGGGTAGTTCGAAGATTTTATCTGATATATAAGAAATAAAGTTTAGTTAATATGAAATGGAAACCCATAATAACTTAGGGAATTTTAATGTTTCTCAGTTTGTCATATGGGTCAGATGCCAAGTTAACGCATACTCAAGGGCAACATAATCTTCGGTGCTTATGATCATTTTGCCTCAATGTAGTGTATGACCGATACAAATTGTTTGATGAAGGCATAGGAAGTTTTGTTCATGTTGAAGATTGTTCATTCTGTTATGTACCAAGGAGCCATGACCGTGGGGGTCGTGGTCATCTTAAATATGCATAAGTTGTAACGTTTGCTTCCTTTATTTAATGTGAGATAGCAATGTATTATGTGGAATTTATGTGTGCATAATGAAGATGTGTATGAAATTTAATTGAGAAATGCACTTTTACTTCATTCATAGACGTAATCGTGTGCAAATGAATCAAATAGAGGTTAAATAAAGGATCTAATATCTTCTCAATAATAGGAATTGTAGATTTTCTGTTAAAAAAAACTATTCACCTTTTGATATGGGGTTTTTCTTATCATTAGTTCAATACATATGTTTGTGGTATTGGGTATATAATTTCTCTTGATCCAATATTATGTATAAGCTTGGTTTATAAACCATTTACTTCCTTGAACTTTCATTCTTTTTAGTTTTTAAAATAATTGAATCGAATATTCTATATTATGCAGTCCTCATTTTACATAAGAATCAGATCTGCTACTAATCATATGTTATTCAGTATGTTGGTTTATTTCAGATTTTGGTCATTGAATGGAATGTGCATGACTTATTTTCAAGGCGAAGGAGGATACAAAGGGAAAATGGACAACTGTCGCCGCCTCTATGGTAACTAAAGAATCAAAGGCTCTAGAGGCTACTAAACTTGCCTCAAGCCTTGAATCCTAGTTGAAAGCGCTCCAAGAAAAAGTTTCCCAACAGAAGACTGATCACGTCGCGACCATCAAGCAGATTGAGGACTCAAACTCTGCACCCCTCTAATAAGACATAGAAGCTACTGCGGCAGACTATAAAAATCAAGAGACTTGTTCCTTACCAACAAAAAGGCATACATCCGCAGCTATCAAGAGTTAAGATATAGGGTGGCCAAAAACTTGCCAGATTCCAAGGACCAGGTTATGTTCTGGAGTGTTGGTGATGCAAAACATAGTGCCTACGTGGCTGAGATGAGGGTTGCAATCGAGGAGAGAACAAGGAAGCTGGTGGAAGAGGCTGCAACTGATAATGAAGAAACTGAGATGGTTGCAGAAGGAGAGGAAGGATATGTTAAAGATGATGCTAGGTCTTAAACCTAGGAATTTATCCTTTTTTGTGATGTATACTGGGTTGCGTCCCATAAACATTTGAACTTTATTTTAGGCTGTGGTCACATGTCTATAAAAAAACATTTCTCTATTTTCTGCCAAGATTGCGGCATTTGATCTCTATGTGTGTTTTAACTACTCTTTTGCTTACTGCTTTATTGTCCGCTCTGATATTAGCATGAATTATTTTTCTATATTTGAATTATTGATTACTTGAATGAACTTGACTGTAAATGTGGATATAAGGCCGCGGAATCACTTTATCAATGGTTCCTCCGAATAGGCGGCGACCTGTTATACTTTGCCTTAGACTTTTCAAAACATGATGTATTTTTCCTTGAAGACTTCAAATTTTCCACTCTGACGTGGTTATCACCCCCTAAGCAGCGGTGCCATGGAAAAATCACTTTGGGGCTGTAGCTTAACTTCATTTTTCCTTTTTCTAACTTTTGATTTTTCCATTCAGAGGCTACGACGGGTTTGCAACAAAGCTACGAAATTTTATCAATTCTAATAATGTCCACCATCTTTTTCTACTGCATCTTATAAATGAATGAATGAATGGACTCCTTGAGGGCTGCAGCCATATTGATAGGGATGTGGTGCCTTTCAATCCCTTGTCAAGAACTTGATGACAATATGATGGGCTGAGGCTAACTTCTTTCTATAGCTTTATTATTCTTCATGATGTGAGTGTCACATCATCCTTTAGTCACTTCAATTGATTTTCGTGGGTTTTCTTTAGTCGTTTTATAACGAAACCACTTTCATAGCTTCTCTTAGACGCTTTGATTGGGTTATTATCAAGCCTCCACGGGATAGGTATTATAAAGCTTCCCCAAGATATATTTGGATATATATAAAGCCTTCTTAGTCAATAAATGGATTATCTGCAAACAATTAAGTCTTCTGCCCTTCAAATATAGGATTATCCGTAGACAATTAAGTCTTTGGCCCCTGTGGGTTATTATCAAGCCTCCCTCGGCTAGGTATTATGAAGCTTCCCAAAGCTAATGTACGGGACATTTTTAAGCCTCCCAAGGTTGTGTTTGGATATATATCAAGCCATCCCTAGCTAATTAAAGCATCCCAGAAGATAAGAGGGGGCGATTTGAGCCCTTAAAGCTGATAGTAGCATATATTAAATTATGGTTGGCTTTATGAGTATAAGAACATGGCCTTGCACCATGAGTGGCATTGTAAGCCAAATATGGTTGCCCTTTTTTATCCATTGGAGCATTCCCAAAATAAATAATCATCTGAGATAATTGATCATCTTTTCCTTGAAATCTATCCCAGACGAAGGTCCACTCATAAGATTTCTATAAATGAGAAGTCAATAGATCAAACAGGACTAAATCTGTTCTTCATATATATATATATATATATATATATATATATATATATATATATATATATACGATTTTGTTAGGACAACACAAAGTAAGCCTAATTTCATATATTCATGTATATATGTTAAGTTTGAAGGAAATATAATGCTTGTGTGTAAAATCAACACTTCAGGTTTAACAGAAAATAAAGACTAAAGAGGAGTTAAGCATGTGGAATATTTAGTAAAGGTTGCATCCTCTAAGCATTTTTAAGGAATTGCTGCAGCATCCCCTACCTCACAAGCCTTTCAGTCTCTTTCTTCAGGGAGTGGCATGCATTAGTGTCGTGGCCATGGTCTGTATAGAATTTCCACCACTTGGCCTGATCTCTTTTGTGTGGAGGAGACTTTACCTTCTTTGGCCACATCAGCAACTTGTGTCCCTTGATGAGCTCTAAGATGTCTTTAATTATGTAAATCAAAGGGTGTAGACCTTAAAGTATTCTTCATCCTTCTTCACCCTCTTTCTCTTTTGGTCTAGGTCTACGACCACTAGGACGGGAGCTTCTGTGGCTGCTACAATAGGAATTGGACAACAACTTTGGGTGTCGCGACCTATAACATAAGGATCCTTTGGGTCAAGAAGTTGACCTGAGTCAGGAGTGAGGCGTGACTGCGACACAGATGATTGAGGTGGTTTTACATCTGAGCAATCTCATTCTTTATTTATGTACTTTAGCTAGACTCTCCCTCTATTTTTGCTTTGTTAGTCTTTAAAACATATATAATCTGAGACAAAACTAGGAAAATTAAGTAATCACATAATATATGATGAATTATACATCAAGTTGGGATGCACCGTTTGCATCGCTGCATAATTTTACTGTTGAGGCCGTAACCAGTAAGGCATATATGTGCAATGCCGTTTCCCTTGAGTGGAATTCACCAAGGTTGAACTTGAGGCCACCAGAGTCCATTCCCCTATGATTTGAAGTTGTTGTAAACCAACTACACTAGTAGGGGTTGCGGCAAGAAGGGAAGTTAAACTACCAAGCCGCATCCCATCTTGGGCAGAATGGAGAAATCCTAGAAACTAAATTTTTCACACGAAACACGTGGAGAACATACCTACTAGGGTCTATCCAGGGTAGAACAACCTCTTAGTGCACAATAATGGCACAATCATGGTAGAAAACCATAGATCATAGGCTGAGAAAGTAGAAAACAAGCAAATAGATCTCATTACTAGCTACTCACCTTTGTGAGGCTATTTCCCTTTGCACCTTTTTGTGTTATCTTGGTGGGGCAACATCATTGGGGTATGTAAAAATAGATCTAAGGTCATGAAAAGGAGACCCATGGACAGATCTGAATAGATACGATACCCATTTGAGGGTGTGTATACAAAATAAAACTTCAATAACCAAAATTGCCCCATAAGATAATGATCCTAAGGATCCCCATGAATAAAATAAGGTATTTTAGAACCCAAAATATAGAAAAACAAGATTGAAATACCTCGTTTCCCATAGACGGCGCTAGATTAATGATAGGAGAAATCGTCCACTTGTCATTCTTGTACCAACAAGTCAAGTGTAAAATACATAATAAGTATATAAAGCTAATAAAGAGAGATAAAAGACAAGATATAGAGCGGTTCGACTATTAAAATGATCCTACGTCCACTTTGGTGCCCCATTCTCATTATATGCATTGTAACACATGTTTACAATGTCGTAATAGGCATATAATGTAGATGAGAGGAGAGAATACATGTTTATGATGATTCTTGGAGTGGCAAAAAGATGATCGTGATACCGGTGAGTAGCCCCCAAGCTGTGTCGAAGGGTGTAGAGTGTTTGTCAAGGCCTCCACCAATGTCGTGTCTCTGGACTGTGAATTTGTATAAGAAATGATCTTGGATCCCTATCTCGGTTAGATCAGGTAAGGACACTTATTCTCGAGGTGTGGACCTTTATTTATAGGAGACATGGGTGTATTGTTGTAGATATAATGGAAAGGGATGCGACCAGTTAAGTGAACAGGCTGGGGCCAAACCCTGTAGCATGTAAATGTAAGGCTACGACAGTACATCTTTGTGCTTGCCTCTCAAAAGTGTCACGGCCGGGGTGTTATATTTTCCATATCATTCGAAGTCCCCATTGGAAGTTGAATATCATTACCATCTCTCTTATGTTGGAGTTTATACACATGGATTTTATGGATCCTAATCACACGGAGAGCATTGGTGGTAACAGTTACATTCTCATGTTGAATGATAAATTTTTGAGATACACTATCCTAGGGTTTCTTAGAGAAATATATGATGCATTTCAGTTTCCAATAACCAAGTGTCTTGTCGTACAAAAGAAACAAGGTTTTACTATTATTAGGATGCATAGTGATAAGGATAGTGAATTTAAAGAAGTGGGATCTGATAGATATTGTGATGAAGTGGGCATCAAACATAAGTTTTTGGCCATTTGTACTCCTCAATAAAATGAGGTAGTTGAGCGTAAGAACCGGACAATTTAAGAGAAGGCTAGATCCATGGTTCTTGGAAGAAACTTGCCTAGAAATTTTTGGGCAGAGGAAATTAATATCGCATGCCATATGGTAAATCGGATATATTATCATCCACACGTTACACACACCATACGAGTTGTGGATATAGAAGAAATACAACCTATTTTATTTTTGTGCCTTTGGGACTCCTTGCTACATTTTGAGAGATAAAGAAAACTTAGGAAAGTTCGACTTCCGAAGTAATGAGGGGATATTTTTAGATTATTCATTGTCATCTAGAGCTTATAGGGTATTTGACCTTGCAAGATATAAGATTACGGAGTCAATAAACATCATGATTCTATTGACCCTAACCTCGAATATAAGGACGATGTACTCCTTAATGACAATCCCATTATTCGTTGTATTACCCCGGTGGATCCCACCCTTAATTTAGAGGATCCACACTCTAAGGTTTGAAAGAGTTATGACCTTTCCTCTATATTGGTGATCCCACACTAGGTGTTAAGACTCGCGCTCAACTTTAGAATGTGGTTAACTGCTTTTGCTTCACCTACTTAGTAGCACTCAAGGACGAGCATTGGATACCCTCGATGTAAGATGAGTTACTTCAATTTTTTGAGAAAGATGTCTGGACTTAGTCGCCTGACCTAGAAAGACTAATGGGATTGGTACCATGTGTATTTATAAGAATAAGATAGAATAGAATTCTACCATAGTTCGCAATAAAGCTAAGTTGGTCGCTCAAGGCTATACACAGATTAGGGGTGTAGACTTTGACGAGACCTTCTCTCTTGTTGCTAAGGTTAACTTCATCCGCTTATTACTCGCCATGGAATGTTATCTACGCTTCAAGTTATATCAAATGGATGTCAAGATTTCATTCCTTAATGGCGTTCTCCAGGATCAATTGTACATTGAACAACCAAAGGGGTTCGAACAACCAAACCACTGGGTACACATCTATTATCTTAAGAAGTTATTGTATAGTGTGAAGTAAGCAACCCATGCTTTGTACGAGAGGCTCACTTCTTATCTAGTAGATCGTGGATTCAAGAGAGGGGGGATGAATAAGACGTTGTTTATTCGGGGAGAGAGTGGTGATATATTAATTAACCAAGTCTATGTGGACGAAATAGTATTTTATCCATGTGATCCGATGTGCTCACATATTTAAGGAGGAGATGAAGAGTGAGTTTGAGATGAGCATAGTTTATGAGCTTAAGTGCTTCTTAGGTTTCCAGGTGCTTCAACTAAAGCATAGAATATTCATATATCAATCCGAATATTCTAGGGACCTAGTGAAGAAGTTTGGTATAGATTACACTAAGCACTCACGCACCCTTATGAGTACATCGACTAAGCTTAGAAAAGACACGTTAGGCAAGTACGTAGAGAAAACCCTTTATAGAATAATTATAGGGAGTCTTATCTACTTAAACATTAATCATCCCAACATTGACTTTGTCATTAGAGTTTGTGCACATTACCAAGCTTCCTCAAAAGAGTCTCACTTTCTCGCTCTTAAACGTATAATAAAATATGTGAGTGGCACTTTTCATACATTATTTGGTACTCCTTTAATAGCAGTGACCATTTGTCCACCTATTCGGATGTCGATTGGTCCCAGAATATTGATGGCTGTAAGAGTACCTTGGGTGTGTGTTTTTACTTTGGGAGTGCTCTTGTCGCTTCGTTGAGAAAGAAGAAAAACTCCACGTCTTTGTCCACGACAGATGCTGAGTATATAGACACCGGGAGATGTTTCACACAACTCTTATGGATAAGGAAATTTTTGGAAGATTATGGGATTTTCCAAGGCACAATGACTATTTCGTGTTATAATAAGAGTGCAATTCATATATCCAGTAATCTAGTCCAATATTCTCTCAAAAATTACATTAGGATATATTAGCATTTTATTCGTAATCTCATTGAGGAGAAGGTCGTCTCTTTGAGCTTTGTGAGAACCAAACTTCAATTAGTCAATATTTTCACGAAAACTTTAGATGCACTTAGATTCGAGAATCTTAGAAATCTTTGGGTGTTTACTGCGTTAATTGAGTTCAAGTATTCTATCTTGTATAGGGTGATTATTCTAATCATATCGTTTATCCCTATTGCTAGATTGTATTTCTATTATATTCTTATACTTATACATAAATTTTCTTTATGATATGTTTTTAAAAATCCAATTTTTTAATTTAATTTTTGACAAAAAGTTTGAAAGTTTTAAAAAAGACTTTTTTTTATTAAACTTTTTGAAAAGATAAAAATACTTTTGAATTTCTATTTTTCACATTATATGGATGTGTATTTATAATATTTGGATCACCCCTGCACTCCATCCATTCATATGACATTTTTATGATGTTATGAGACATTTTGATTTTTTAATGTGGTTGATGATGTGTGGATAACTTTTCGTTGTTCATTAATGATTACTTTCTTCATGCTAGATTCTTTATCGCCATTATTTCACACATGCACAAACTTTATGCGCATTATACCACTTGCCATATGTCAAAGACGGTGTTCTCATCTCAGTCATTCATAATAATGAACCAATTGTACTAGAGATAAGTTGTGCTTGCAAGAACCATTGGCCAAATTTTGTTTCTCAAAAACTTTTCTATATGTTAAAGAATGGAAAAGGGCTATGAAAGAGCAAAATGTCCCTATCGTTGAAAGTCGCGATTTATAAAAAGAGCCTAATGTAACAACCCTCACTTTTGAGAGCCTATTTTATATTTATTTACTATGTGTAGTAATTATATAAAATGATGGAATGTAGAGTAAATATTAATTTAATGTGGAAAAGGTTAATATTTACTGAAATGTTCTATAGTTACCTTGTGAGTAGGTAAAAGTATACATGTTGTGATTTATTGTGTCATAAGGTTTAAAATGACATTTTGGTTTAATATGAAACCAGAAGTTAAAATAAGTTCTAAAATTTCCAAATGATAAATTGGAGGGTGTAGTTAGTCCCGATAGGTGCGAGACAGTCAAAATAAGTGTCATATTGCATTTTGGTATTTCGAGCACTTTTGACTGGTTATAGCTTAAATGTGTATTTGCGAGTAATTATATCGCGTATTGATCATTTAAGTGGGATTTTAGACTTAAGCCACGTTTTAAGTCCCCCAACTCTATTTCTATTCTTCCATTTCACATTTGAGCCATAGAGAGAATAGAGAGAGGAAGAGAACTTTGGATAAAGAGAGAGTTTGGAGCTTGGATTGTTGTCTCCATCAAATCAAATCTGAATTTGCAAGATCAAGGCAAGTTATCTACTTGCTACTATGTGATTTAAGGAGAATAATTAGTATTGTTAGTTATGAATTCTTATGGTTTATCATTTTAGGGTTTTGTTAGATATATGGGTATTACAACTCTTAGAAGTTGATTTGGATGATAAATGTTATTATTGATGGTAGATAGATACATTTATGATGTATGGGTTAGAATTTATGATCTTGGTTTGGTTGGTTTTGGGTTTGGGAAGAAATTTGGAGTTCCAAATTCCATAGCAAAACTTGGCATTTTTGCAGGGGCGAATCGATTCGGCCCCTAGGGCGAATCGATTCGCATAGAAGCAGTTTTCCAGGTCTGTGTACCCGAATCGATTAGGCATTTGAAGAAAGTTGGGTTTGTCCTCCGAACCGATTCTCTTTCAAAGAGAATCGATTCTCCAGGGCGAATCGATTCGGTTCCTGCAGTTTTGAGTCATTTTTCTTATATAATTTTTAACCTTTTTCTTTAGGCTTAGGACCTAGGAACCTTCTTGAATGATGTAAACTTAGAGTCCTAGAGTATTATTTGAGTTTGGTTGCCACCCTAGATTTGAATGGGCTCGTCTGGGGTTTCTTTCCCGAGGGTATTTAAGTAATGTTAAGGCATTACTTCTTTTATTTAATGTTTAGAAGTTAGGAACGTTAATGCCCACGCTTGGAGACTTTAGGGGCTTATCGGAGTCATATGAACTTTGGGAATTGTATAATCATAATGATAATTTGGAGACTAAGTTGGGACTTGTAATTTGAGGAATATTAATGATGATATTCAATGATGATAGGTTCGAATAAAATGAAACAAACTATTCAAAGATGATAGGTTCGAATAAAATGAACCAAACACATGGATAATGGAAATGGAAATTGGTAATGAAATTGAAAATGAAAATGAGATTTAAAATGGTAAATGTTAATTTACTTATACACACCTCTCTAAATACTATCATAAGGAAAGTTCGCGCGCGAGGTGATGCCCCCTGACAAATTAACGCAGGGTGGATATAATCATAGGCCATATGAGCGCTCTTATATATATATGTATTTTTCTGTGATGGGTAGGAGATTCCGGGTGTGGTCTTGACTATCTCGCAGGCATATGGCCGCTTCCCGACGTTGCGTTATGAGCCCAGGTTGTCTTATATGATAGGCCCTGGAAGATGATAGTTATTTAGGGGCGCGCTCAGTGGGGAAACTCGGAGGGGCGGTCTTAGAATCGTTATATGTATGAGAATATAACTTTTCTGCATCAAGTGGGACTTGATGCATATTAATGCCATAAAGAGCATGGATACGTGGAGCATGTGAATGAGATATGTGCCATAAAAAACACCTGATATAAATTGTATTCCTGTTAAGGAATGGAAAGATAAAATGTAAATGATGTTTAATGATGGAAGTTTTAATTAATGAAGTGAAATTATATCTTCTTGATTAAACCGAATGAAAGATTGTATTCCTCTTAAGGAATGTAAGGAGTAAATGGTGCTATGATTAATGAGAAAAGGTTTTCAATTAAAGATGTTTACTTATAATTCTCTTGTGTAAATAATTTACATTTCATAATTAGTTAAAATGTCTTAAATTGTAATGTAAGTTTCATATGCTAGATAACATGCTAGATTTTCATCCTTATCATTCATGCATAACTGTTCATTCCTATCATGATTATTATTCTTCTGGCGATCATATAAAATCGGGCCCTAACCCGTTCATTTTCTATGTTGTGTATGTTATTGTATCCGCTCAGATGCTCTGCCGTAAGGGCGCCCGTTGTGATTATTCCCATTCCAGTACTTTTGACGGGCTGTAAGATTTTGTGGATATTACAGGACGTTGTATTAGACGCTTTCATTTTTATATTCTAGATATGATCGGGTCTTAACTCGGGCGTGTGGCCCAAACTTTTGTACTTGATTAATGAATGTATTACATAAGATATTAAACTGTTGTAATGTGTTATATGTAACTGTGGACCGACAACGTATTCGGTCATTTTCTTGTATATTCGTTTTAGATGTATTATATATACTCTTTTGGAAATTCCACTTGCTTGTGAGAATGGGTTGTTTAATTTAATTTTCTTAACTGGTTTTAAAACTAAACTAAATTTAAACTTTTTGCCAACCCGTTTTCTGATTTATTGTGTGGTTTTCCTGTATACTCCATTTTTTTTGTGATGCTGAGAATGATATACATCCCTGATTCCTGTTACATTTGAGTATCGGGCTGGCCACCCCTTATCTCGGATCGCGGGTTATCACAGTTGGTATCAGAGCATCAGGTTCTAGAGTACTAGGATCTATGTGGACTCGTCACGTTCTACCGTAGCGTTCTTTGATATTAAGCCTTATGTTAGGACTTCTTTGTTTCTTATGTTTGCAATCTTCTGCAAAATAGATTGTTTTGAATAGTGTTTTTACTTTATTGCTTCTTCATCTCAGATGCCGGACAAGAGAGGTCACCCAGCGAGACGTAATAGGGTTGTAGAAGAGGAGGTAGGTCCTCCACCTCCTCCACAAGGGACCATTAACACTGCAGATGTAGCAAATATAGTGGCTCAAGCGGTTAACGCCGCCATGACCGCAGTGGTCCAACAATTTCCGCAGGCTCAAAAGTGGGCTCACGATGTTCAAGCTCCTACGGGACCTTCTCCCTTGGAAAGGGTTAAAGAGTCCTTTCTAAAGGGCAATACCCCAGTATTTGAGGGAGGTGCTAATGTTATTAAAGCCAATCAATGGAAAAAGTACATGCAACACCACCTTCGAATGATAGAATGTAGCGAGGAGAAGAAACAAGTCCTTGCCATTTTTGAGCTTGTCGGATCTGTGTTACACTGGTGGGAGATGACGAACACACCAGAGCAGAGAGACACAATGACGATCACTGAGTTCTGGGCTTTATTCGATCGTAAGTATTTTCCTCCCATAATTCAAAGGGAGATGAGAAGGAGGCTCCAGGACGTTGTGCAAGGAGAGAGATCTGTTGCGGAGTATGAAGAAGAGTTCAATCGGTTTGCGAGTTTTGTACCAGATGAGGTGACTCCGAAAGATAGGAAGATCTCGAATTTCGTGGGAGGTCTAAACTGGAGAATCCGACAACACCTGCTGGGTAATCCATCTTTACAAACTTTTAGTGAGATTATGAATGCAACATTGCTCTATTGCCAGGAGCATCGGTTATATACGTAGGGTAGCAAGAAAGCTACTGTTGTGGGGCAAGCAGGAAAGCCTGGAGGGCTTGAGATTGGAGGAGGAGCATTTCCCACATCCCAATCTTCGGGTAGTAAGCTGAAAGAGAGGGACCCCCAGCAAGGGGATTCACCTAAGAGGCAACGTTTTGGAGGGTTTATTGCGAGTGATAAAAACAATAACAGGCACAGTAAGGGTGCTCAACAACAAGAAGGTCGGGGTGGTCAGGGAGGTAGAGGCCATCCGGACCAAGGCGTCACCCAGTTTAGAAATAACGGGGTTATTCGTCAGGAGGATATGAAGGGACGGTGCTTCCAATGTGGGGAGGTGGGTCATTATAAGATAGAGGGTCCTCGGTTGATTGGGGGTCGGTTTCCTAGGGCTCCGCAGCAACCATACGCTCAGTTTCCACCTCAGGCACGTAATCCGGCTGTTCCTCCGCAGCAGGGACAGCTATAGTGTGGGCGAATTTATCAAATTCAGGAAGCTATGCTTCCTCCAGCTCCGCCGGCACCACCCGCTATTGAGGGTAAGTATTTAATTCAAGGGTAATTGAGTTGTGTGTTATCTGATACGAGTACTATGCACTCATTTATTTCTAGAAGCTTTGCTCAGACTACAGATTTGATAAAATCTGCTGAGAGTACTTTTACTAGTGTTGAGTTTTGCGGGTGATTGTTCTCTTATTTTTCTTATCTGTAAACATGTAGGAAATTACTTTTGGTAATTTGTGCTTTGAGATTGATTTACTCTTCCTTGACATGGTCGGGTATAATGTGATATTGAGCGTGGATTGGCTAGTAAAGTATCATGCTATTGCTAATTGCTATGGTAAGAGCGTAGTGTTTGCCGCTTCGGGGCAAGAGATGTTGCTAGTGGTTATGCCTCGCTTAAAAAAGGGGTACTAACACATACTTATATTGTATTGCGGAGGAGTTTTATCGGGATGTAGTTGTTCCCTTGGATTTTATTCCGGATGTTAGATATTTTTATGCTGTATTTCGGGAAATACCGGGTTATGCCTTGATAAGAAGGATATTTTAAAAAGATGCATATATGTTGTGGGGTAAATAATTGTAAGACTTTACGGAAAGTGAATATCTAATTTGTTGAAATCTTTAATTATTTAAGTGGTAAGATATATAAGTAGGATCTTATTAATAGAGTTGAGAGTTAGAATCTTTTCGGTCCCGAACATGTGTCTTAGACCTTTATATCTTGATGACCGATAACGCGAGGTAGTAGTGTAACGGGAGGGTTCCTTGTCTGGATTTCGCTTCGGTGAGACGTCCCACGCATGAAACCGAGCAAATGTCAGAAGTCGAGGAAGGTCTAGGGCACTAGGGATATACTTAGTATTAGGTGTACACGATTTAAATAGGATATATGTAAGTAGACCTTAGGATTTGTTGGACATCAGGCCTTTAGGGCATGTGACGTTCGTTTAGGAGGGCTGTTGGGGGTTGACCACGAATAGATTGTGTGTTAACTCTAAGAGGGATTGGTTCCCTAGTAACGAGAAGTGGGAGATTTTGAGAGGGTTAGTAGGTTAGGCCGAAGGAGATGAGGCCTCTCGTAGTTGGAGTGTTACATAGGTAACGTAGCTTTCAGGGAGCTAAAAGGGGTGAATTGACATGCACTCCTGAGCCCAAGTTGCTAAGCTCGAGGATGGATTTAATTAACAAGCCTCTACCAGGATGGGGAGTAATAATAATGGAGCATAGACCTATTGTTTGTGTGCCTCATAAGCTAAGATTTGTGGGAAGTGATATCCCATTATTGAATTAAAATTCATCATGGGGGTGATCGCCGTATAGAAACGGAGGTATTACTTCCTGGGTAGAAATTTAGTTTTTCATGCGAGCAACAATTCGTTGCAAGATGTTGTAGGAGGGACAAGGGTTGTTAAGACCGCCTATACAAGCTGCTAACCGAGGGAACATAATCCTAATCTATTGGTTCTAAGGTTGGGGTGCATTTCTCGAGAAATTTATCATCTCCGATGACAAGGAATTAAGAAGGGCAGCAATAGCGGAATCTCATAGTTCTAAGTTTGCAGTGCATCCGGGTAACGACAAAATGTGTCAAGATATGCGTCGCTAGTATTGGTGGCCGGGCATGAAGAGGTTGTTGGACTGCATGGGGTGCCTTTGATTATAGTTTCCGATCGAGAAAAGATTTTTGTTTCCCACTTTTGGCAAGTTTCCAAGAGGCCATGTGGACCGAATTGAGGTTAAGCACTTCTTATCATCCTCAAACAGATGGCCAGATCGAAAGAGTAAACCATATGTTGGAGGATGTTCTCCTTATGTGCGTGCTTGATTTCAAGGGTAGTCGGGAACAGTGTTTCCCATTAGTTGAATTCGTTTACTATAGTTCACATCAATTCGCTATTGGGATGTCGCTTTATAAAGCCTTGTATGGTAGGCCTTATGGATTTCACGCTTGTTGGTTAGAGGTGGGAAATAATAACTTCCTCGGACCTGAAATGATTCGGGATACTTTTTCAAAAATCGAGCTCATTTGGAATCGCATTCGGATAACCCAAGATCGACAGAAAAGCTATGTCCATGCGGGGAAAAGGCATGTGGAGATGGAGGTCGGGGACCAAGTGTTGGTGCGAGTGTTGCCTATGAAGGGCATTAAGTGTTTTGGGATGAAAGGGAAGCTTGCACCACATTACGTTGGACCTTTTTCCATTATCGCTAATGTGGGTCCGGTAACCTATTAATTTGCTTTATTGAAACACTTGTTGCAAGTTTATGACGTGTTCCATATCTCCTCTTTAAAGAAGTAAAAGAGGTGTGAAGGTGCCCTTTGGCACATCCCTTTTCGAAGATATTGAGTTGCAACCCGACGTTTCTTATGAGGAGCAATCGGTTGCTATTTTAGATCATGGAGAGTGGCGATTGAGATCGAGGGTAGTACCTTTGGTTAGAGTATTATGTAGTCAGCATAACTTCGAGGAATCGACATGGGAGAGCGAGGATGACATGCGAGAAAAGTATCTGCATCTCTTCTTGCAAGGTACGCCTGAATTTTGGGGACAAAATTCCCTCATAAGGGGGGGAGTATGTAACAACCCTCACTTTTGAGAGCCTATTTTATATTTATTTACTATGTGTAGTAATTATATAAAATGATGGAATGTAGAGTAAATATTAATTTAATGTGGAAAAGGTTAATATTTACTGAAATGTTGTATAGTTACCTTGTGAGTAGGTAAAAGTATCCATGTTGTGATTTATTATGTCATAAGGTTTAAAATGACATTTTGGTTTAATATGAAACCCGAAGTTAAAATAAGTTATAAAATTTCCAAATGATAAATTGGAGGGTGTAGTTATGAAAAATATGTTACTAAAGCCGTTTATTAAAAATAAACTATTTAAGTAACTCCGATCCGTTTTTTAAGAAACTCTTTTCGTAAAAACCAAACTATTTGAACACAAGATGTGTTTAACAAATCAGTATGTACGAGATCTATTCAAAATTTGAATAACAGGTTTATAAAGTAGTTTAAAAAACTTAAACTCAGCACAACCAAGAATGAGATGAGGAGATGTAGAAAGATTATGTTCACGATGTTTTTACGTGGTAAAACCTCACCAATTGAGGAAACATCCACGACTCCCTCTACGGAGTAAAATGAAAAATTCACTAAAACAAATTTATGAGTTACAAACTATATAACTAACATGCAAACAACTCAGACCTATATAAGTTAAGGAATGTACCCTCTGGTGTCCTTATAACTTCTCTGCAGTTCTGATTATAGATGTAGTTATCCCAGTTTGTTAACTTTTGATTTGTTCCAGCACTTTACGTCGACTCTTGTTCACAAGATCTTATTACGAACACTTTTCGTGTTGTAGGGTGAAAGTGTTTGTGGAGGTGCTCTCTAACACATGCATGCACACACACACACTTATTAAGTACAAACAGTCCTAACAAATTACAGTAACACTATATGCTGTGATCTTTTCTTTTTCTTCCTTCTTACAAAACTTTGAACCTTATTTGACCTTTAAATCAATCCCAGAATCCACGGATACCTTGCTAAGAAGACAGACAAGGTCTTAATCAATCTCAGAATTTAGAAAAGTTTTTCTAGATTGAAAACCTCCAAGTGTGATTCCAAACTAGGTCAAAGGTTTAGTTTTACAAGAACTAGAAACAGAAAGCATTTATTGTTGATTTCAAAGTAAGCAAACATTTTTTAGAAAATAATCAACAATATATTTCTCAAGATGAGAAATAAAGAATGAAACTAAGTGTAATGTAACCTGAATAACTCAGATCTGAAATTTCTATGAAATCAGAAAGTAGATCTAAGTAATAGGTTAAGTTGAAAACAAGATCTAACGAACAAGAGGTTACATCAATAATTACAAACTCAACTCAAACTCTCAAACACTCAAGAACACTCAGGGTAGTGTTTTGGATATGAATGAGTTTTGAAGAAGTGTTTGATTTTGGATTGAAGAGGTTTTAACGAACAAGGTTAGGGTTTCTAACTCTCTCTCTCTCTGGTTTCTCTCTTCTCTCTCTTCTCTCTCTATATATCAGAAAAATGAAAATGGAAAAAGTCTTCGAAGTCAGAGATTAGGGTTCCTTTTATAGTGTGAAGAGAAGGTTCGAGAGACTGGATCAAAACCAAGGACAGGATTAAGTCAAGTTAAATTGACTTTGATCGAAGGGTTCTAAGAACGCGATGCTTAAACGATACCTGATTGGTTTAAAATGTTGCACTGGGATTCACCAAGACAACATGCAGATCGTCGATAACCAATGATCCAAGGGTTAAAAACATACGTGTTTATAACTCAGTAAAGAAACACAATCTCAGCCAATCAGATGAAGACAGGTGTTGGCCAAATAAAGGATATGAAACGCGCGTCTTAATGTAATTAAAACCACACCCTAAGGTTTACTCCGCTTTCGGATTCTACCCAAGGTAACATTAGGCCAATATACCCAACAAAGTATATTTACAGATTGACCACAAAAACTTATAAATCAAGTTTTAATTAAGAAAACCTTATTTAAAAAGTGTTTATAAAATCCCAAAAAATTATTTAAATTCCAACTTAGGGATTTAAACACACTCAACATATGTACACACATTATTATGCAGTATGATATGCATTAAATAAATTCTACTGTGTGTGAGTGTTGGCAATTTGTTCTTGATCACTACAAGATAGAGAGATGAAGTAGCAAACCAATTTCTGAGGTTCTTTGGTTTCTTGGGAGGACATAATTTTGTCACAATTTTCAAACTAGATGAGCACTTATACAATATAGACTCAAGTGAGTCAAAAGTATAAGGGCTTCAATCTCCCCCTTTGGAAATATGAGACAAAATCTGCTTTGAGTCATCTAGGACTCATAGGGCAATAAAAAATAAGAAAATCTTATTCCTATCAAAATTCTATCTACCCAATACCTAGAAATCAAAAAGTACATAACTCAACTAAGTACATTTGAATACCCTATTACAACTGTTGAGAGTAACTGTACAATAAAAACCTGCAATAAATCACTAAGATCAAGCTGTTTAGCATATGTAAGAAATTAATTGACTCAAATTTCTCCCCCATTTTGTCTCAAATGGACAAAGGGAAAAACTTGGATAAACAGCAAAGTTATTACTTAGCATAAACCATACCAATAGATTTACGTAATGAAATGAATCTATTATAATCTAGAGGTTTGGTAAACATATCTGCGAGTTGTAGATCAGTAGGAAGATAATTGATTTCTAATTCCTTAGATTCAACCAATTCGCGTATAAAATGATGTCTTATTTTTATATGCTTTATTCGTGAGTGTTGAACAGGGTTTTTAGAAATATTAATCGCGCTTTGATTATCACAATAGAGATGCAATTGGTTTTCTTGAATACCATAATCACTTAGCATTTGTTTAAGCCATAATAATTGAGCACAACAGCTACCAGCGGCTATGTATTCAGATTTAGCTGTCGAGAGTGATGTGCAGTTTTGTTTTTTACTACTCCATCCTACCAAGTTATTACCTATATAATAACATGCTCCTGATGTGCTTTTACTATCATCAGTATACCTAGCCCAGTCAGCATCAGTGTACCCAATTATTGTGCTTGGTTTGTCATTAGTGTACCAAAGTCCTAGATTTAGAGTGCCTTTTACATATTTAATGATACGTTTAACAGCATTCAACTGGCTCTCTTTAGGGTTATTTTGATATCGATCACATACACACACAGCATACATAATATCAGGATGCGAGGCAGTAAGATATAGTAAGGTTCCTATCATACTACGATACAGAGTAGGATCTACGGATTTTCCATTTTCATCTTTAAAAAGTTTTAGCGTAGTACTCATGGGCGTTTTAGCATCTTTAGCACTCTCGAGGCCAAATTTCTTTACTATCTCCAAAGTGTACTTAGATTGCGATACAAATAATCCTTCTGAATTTTGTTTGACTTGGAGGCCTAAGAAGAATTGTAGCTTCCCCATAAGGGACATTTGAAATTCCTTATGCATAGTTTCAAAGAAGGATTTGACTTCTGAGGGAGAAGTTGATCCAAATATAATATCGTCAACATAAACTTGAGCAATAGTGATGTGTTTGTCAAAATGTTTGACAAAAAGAGTTTGGTCATTTTCGCCTCTTTTGAAACCTTTATCTAAAAGAAAGATGGAAAGACCCTCATACCAAGCTCTAGGAGCTTGTTTAAGGCCATACAAAGCCTTTTTCAGACGAAATACATGATTTGTATATTTAGGGTCAATGAACCCTTTAGGTTGTTCTACATAGATTTCTTCAGCCAGTATTCCATTAAGGAACGCAGATTTAACATCCATTTGGTACAATGTAAAATGCATGTGGCAAGCTAAAGCAAAAAGCAGACGAACAGATTCTAAACGAGTTACAGGAGCAAAGGTCTCGATAAAATCTATTCCTTCTATTTGAGAGTATCCTTGAGAAACTAATCTAGCTTTATTTCTAATTATTATCCCATTTTCATCAGTCTTATTTTTAAAAATCCAACGTGTGCCAACAACCTTTTTGTGATCAGGACGTGGAACAAGATACCAAACATCATGAATGACAAATTGTAAAAGTTCTTCCTGCATAGCAGAAATCCAGTGAGAGTCATTGAATGCCTCATTTACATTCTTTGGTTCCACAAGGGAAACAAAACATGCATAATGTGTATAATTTCTTAGTTGGTATCTTGTACGCACTGGCTCACTAGGGTTACCAACTACGTTATTTATGGGATGATCTTTAGAAACCCAGTTAGGTACCTCAAGTGTCTCAATTGGTAATGAATTGTCCATTTTAGAGGAGTCATTTTCTAAAATATTTGTAGACTCTTCCTCAATAGTAGATTCACCAGTCTTGCTTTCTACAGTAGTGTCACTGACAATTACATTTATGGATTCCATCAAGGTTTTAGTGTGAATATTATACACTCGATAAGCTCTACTATTAGGCAAATATCCTAGAAATATGGCTTTATCTTCCCGGCTCTCAAATTTGGATAAGTGTTCCCTATCTTTGCATACATAACAAGTACTGCCAAAGGTTCTAAGATACTTGAGATTAGGCTTTTTATTGTACCAAAGTTCGTAAGGGGTTTGTTTGGAATTCTTTCTAAGATAGACCCTATTTATAATGTGACAAGAAGTACGAATAGATTCTACCCAAAAATATTTAGGTAAATTCTTGGCATGTAAGATAACACGTGCCATCTCTTGAAGTGTACGGTTCTTTCTCTCCGCAATACCATTCTATTGAGGGGTCTTAGGAGCACTGAACTCGTGTTTATAACCATTATAGTCACAGTATTATATAATACCAGTGTCTTTGAATCCACCACCTCTATCACTACAAATTCTATTCACTTGAGTATCCTTCTCATTTTCAATCCTAAGAAGAATTTTTAGGAAGGTTTGAAATGTTTCAGACTTTTGTTTTAAGAAGTCTACCCAAGTAAATCTAGTGAAGTCATCAACCATAACAAGGATGTAACTGTGTCCACAGAGACTCACAGTTTGGGAGGGACCCATTAGGTCCATATGGATGAGTTCTAAGGGATTAGAGGTAAGAATATCTTTGACTTTCTTATGAGGTGCCTTAATAATTTTACCTTCCTGACAGGAACCACAAATAAGATTGGGTATGAGTTTGATTTTAGGAACTCCTCTAACTATTTCCTGAGAAGTCAGTCTACTAAGGTTATTGTAATTTATATGACCCATTCTGTTATGCCATATCTCATTGTCATCCATTCTGGCAACATTACAAATTTTAGAATTGTTCATGACAGTGTATCAATTGTCAGGAGTTCTGAATCCAGTAATTATGCATTCACCTTTTTCATTTAAAATTTTGCAATTTTTCTTTGAAAAGGTAACAGTATGATCTGAGTCACAAAATTGCGATATGCTAAGTAGATTTGCCTTAAGACCTTTGACTAGAAGAACATCTTGAAGAATAGGAAGCCCATCTTCTTGGAGAGTTCCTTTGCCTATGATTTGAGATGAAACTCCATCACCAAAAATGACTTTACCACCAGCAAAGCTAGTTTTGTTTAAAAGTTTAGTTTCATCACCAGTTATATGGTTAGAACATCCAGAGTCTAAATACCAATCGGATGATGTGTGTTCAGCTTTTAAAGCAGTAACAACAACATTACACTTCATCTGAGGTAATAGATCATCTTTTCTAACCCAAATTGCCCTAGTTTTCATCTTGCGCTTATTAGCTCTCAATTGATAAAATTTGTGAGCTTTGGATTTTTGCTGAAAAATGTTTTGCGCATGATTTTGAATTTTGTGAAAGACTTGAGAATTTGGTTTAGGAAAGTGCTTAGGATTCCTTCTAGGAAATGTTCATTTAGGTTTGGTCTTTATCTTTCTATAATTAGAGTTTCTATCTGGCTGTATAGGAAGTATATAATTGTTGCGGCTCCTCCTAGAATAGTTAAAGTTCTGATAGATATGAGGATTATAGACAGGTTTAACTAGTCTCCTAGCATATCAACTATCAAAAGAGTGACCGTATATATCACAGTAAGAACAATAAAGATTTCTCAAGATTGGGGTCTCCTTAGGAAAGTCTGTAAACAAAGATTTTGAGAAGTTTTGAGGTTGAACTCTATTCCTAGGTGTGACAATCTTGTATGCAGACTCACTCTTCCTAATAGAGGGGCAGACGTATTTACCCTTAGGTTAACTTTCATGTTTAGAGCAACTTGATTCTCCAATGTTAAAATTTTGATGTTTTGAATCAAACTCAGTTTTTAGAGAATGAAAATCTGGTCATGTTTCATAAGGTCTTTTGCCTCCTGACACAAACTTGATAGGTTCAAGAGATTTTGTTTGTGTTTTCAAATTGGGGCAAAATCCTATTCCAGTTCGATCATCAGAATTGGTTTTTGATTCAGCAACAAATTCATCAAAACATTTTGAATTATTTTCAAATTTTGTAAATTTTTTGAAAACAGTTGCTGTTTTTTCTTTAGTTTGTTCCAATTCTAACAATGTCCCTTTGTACTTTTTCTCCAGAATTTCATTTGTTTCAGTTAAATTTTTCAGTTTTTCATCAGACACTTTAATTTCACTTTCATGAGTTAAACATTGGGTAGTATACTCTTCAGCATTCAGTTTAACCATCAGGCTTAGATCTTACAACTTTTTGGTAACTTCTTTCACAATTTTTTCTAGTCTAGCGCTTTTCTTGAGAGTTTTAGCATAAAGTGTGTGAATGTCTAGGAGGTCTTCAGTGTCCGCGTCACTAAGTGTGGTGTGTGGAGTGACCCCTAAAAATTTATTTTTTAAACTCACACACCCATTGACATCGTCATTATCGCTATCCCTTTGACGCACACACCCCGAGGTAGAACATGCAACATTCTCAGAAATCAAAGCATCTAAACCAGTATAAACATGATTCTCAATAGCAGGAGTAGAGTTACTAGAAACATTTTCATACACAGGCATAGGCACATCATCATTATATATGATCTTGGCAAAGAAAGACATGCAAGTGTCAAAAACATCAGATGACTCAGGTTCCTCATTTTCAGAGTCACTTGAATCATCCCATGTTTTGCAAATGTTAGCTCTAGTGTGTTTGTTTTGAGTGTTCAAGTTAACTCTACAGTCTTGTACAATGTGCCCCAGTTTACCACATCTATAGCATTCAGTCTTATTAAGGTCTCTATTAGGTCTAATATGAGAGTCCTTATGATTTTTGTCATGGTTTTTCTCATGAGGTCTGTGATTAGAGGGAGTTGGATAATTTGACTTGCCTTGTTTATTTGCCACTTTGTTTCTAAACTTAATGATTTTCTTAAACTGTTTTGTAATTAAGGCAATCTGATTGTCCAAACTCTCTATATTGCATTCCTCATCAGAGTCATAAGTGGGGAATTTAAGCTCAGGCTTAGTTAACTTAGAAGAGAAGCTCGGATTGGAACTAGTCTGTTTCCTATGGGTTTGGGTCAATTGTTTCTTAAATTCTAGTTCCATTTCCACAGTTCTTAGTTTACTACTAAGTAATTCAGGAGTGAGATTTTGATCACACATTTCCTCAATAGCATATCTTTTGTTATCAAATTTCTGTGGTAATGATCTTAGAATTTTAGATACAATTTCATGCCTGTCATAAGTCACCCCATTAGCATGAAGTTTGGTCACAATATTAGTCAGGTTCATATAGAAGTCATCAAATGACTCAGTCTCAGACATAATTAAGGAGTTATATTGTTGAATGAGCATTTGAGTTTTAACAGCCTTAACTCTAGTGTCTCCTTCATGAGCAGTAACCAAGGTGTCCCAAGCTTCCTTAGAAGTGGTACAGGATGAGATTCTTTTGAACTCATGTTCATTTATGGACATAAATATGGCATTCTTTTCTTTGTTATTATTTCGAGAAACTTGTTTCTCTTCTTGAGTGAACTCACTTAATGCTTTCTTAACCCTCTCATTACTTCCTTCGGTGGTTGGTTTTGTAGGAAAAGTGTAACCATTTTCAACAATGTCCCAGACATCATCTCCCAGAGTTCCTTGAATGAAAGCAATCATCCTTACTTTCCAGTAATCAAAATTGGTTCCATCAAAGATTGGAGGTCTGGTCAAGTTACCAAATCTTTCATTTTTCTCATCCATATTTGATTTTCAGAAAACAATTTCAGAAACACAGGTTCTCTTTTGAAAGCAGATTACCAAGCTCTGATACCAATTGAAAAATATGTTACTAAAGCCGTTTATTAAAAATAAACTATTTAAGTAACTCAGATCTGTTTTTTTAAGAAACTCTTTTCGTAAAAACCAAACTATTTGAACACAAGATGTGTTTAACAAATCAGTATGTACGAGATCTATTCAAAATTTGAATAACAGGTTTATAAAGTAGTTTAAAAAACTTAAACTCAGCACAACCAAGAATGAGATGAGGAGATGTAGAAATATTATGTTCACGATGTTTTTACGTGGTAAAATCTCACCAATTGAGGAAACATCCACGACTCCCTCTACGGAGTAAAATGAAAAATTCACTAAAACAAATTTATGAGTTACAAACGATATAACTAACATGCAAACAACTCAGACCTATATAAGTTTAGGAATGTACCCTCTGGTGTCCTTATAACTTCTCTGCAGTTCTGATTGTAAATGTAGTTCTCCCAGTTTGTTAACTTCTGATTTGCTCCGGCATTTTACGTCGACTGTTGTTCACAAGATCTTATTACCAACACTTTTCGGGTTGTAGGGTGAAAGTGTTTGTGGAGGTTCTCTCTAACACATGCATGCACACACACACACACTTATTAAGTACAAAAAGTCCTAACAAATTACAGTAACACTATATGCTGTGATCTTTTCTTTTTCTTTCTTCTTAAAAAACTTTGAACCTAATTTGACCTTTAAATCAACCCCAGAATCCACGGATACCTTGCTAAGAAGACAGACAAGGTCTTAATCAATCTCAGAATTTAGAAAAGTTTTTCGAGATTGAAAACCTCCAAGTGTGATTCCAAACTAGGTCAGAGGTTTAGTTTTACAAGAACTAGAAGCATTTATTGTTGATTTCAAAGTAAGCAGACATTTTATAGAAAATAATCAATAATATATTTCTCAAGATGAGAAATAAAGAATGAAACTAAGTGTAATGTAACATGAATAACTCAGATCTGAAATTTCTATAAAATCAGAAAGTAGATCTAAGTAATAGTTTAAGTTGAAAACAAGATCTAACGAATAAGAGGTTACCGCAACAATTACAAACTCAACTCAAACTCTCAAACACTCAAGAACACTCAGGGTAGTGTTTTGGATATGAAGGAGTTTTGAAGAAGTGTTTGATTTTTGATTGAAGAGGTTTTAACGAACAAGGTTAGGGTTTCTAACTCTCTCTCTTCTCTCTCTTCACTCTCTATATCTCAGAAAAATGAAAATGGCAAAAGTCTTCGAAGTCTGAGATTAGGGTTCCTATTATAGTGTGAAGAGAAGGTTCGAGAGACTGGATCAAAACCAAGGGACAGGATTAAGTCAAGTTAAATTGACTTTGATTGAAGGGTTCTAAGAACGCGGTGCTTAAACGATACCTGATTGGTTTACAATGTTGTACTGGGATTCACCAAGACAACATGCACATCGTCGATAACCAATGATCCAAGGGTTAAAAACATACGCGTTTATAACTCAGTAAAGAAACACAATCTCAGCCAATCAGATGAAGACAAGTGTTGGCCAAATAAAGGATATGAAACGCGCGTCTTAATGTAATTAAAACCACACCCTAAGGTTTACTCCGCTTTCGACCCAGGGTAACATTAGGCCAATATACCCAACAAAGTATATTTACAAATTGACCACAAAAACTTATAAATCAAGTTTTAATTAACAAAACCTTATTTAAAAAGTGTTTATAAAATCCCAAAAAATTATTAAAATTCCAACTTAGGGATTTAAACACACTCAACATATGTACACACATTATTACGCAGTATGATATGCATTAAATAGATTCTAGTGTGTGTGAGTGTTGGCAATTTGTTCTTGATCACTACAAGATAGAGAGATGAAGTAGTAAACCAACTTCTGAGGTTCTTCGGTTTCTAGGGAGGACATAATTTTGTCACAATTTCCAAACTAGATGAGCACTTATACAATATAGAATCAAGTGAGTCAAAAGTATAAGGGCTTCAAGTTAGTCCCGGTAGGTGCGAGACAGTCAAAATAAGTGCCATATTGCATTTTGGTATTTCGGGCACTTTTGACTGGTTATAGCTTAAATGTGTAGTTGCAAGTAATTATATCGTGTATTGAACATTTATGTGGGATTTTAGACTTAAGCCACGTTTTAAGTCCCCCAACTCTATTTCTATTCTTCCATTTCACATTTGAGCCATAGAGAGAGTAGAGAGAGGAAGAGAACTTTGGAGAAAGAAAGAGTTTGGAGCTTGGATTGTTGTCTCCACCAAATCAAATATGAATTTTCAAGATCAAGGCAAGTTATCTACTTGCTACTATATGATTTAAGGAGAATAATTAGTATTGTTAGTTATGAATTGTTATGGTTTTTCATTTTAGGGTTTTGTTAGATTTATGGGTATTATAACTCTTAGAAGTTGATTTGGATGATAAATGTTATTATTGATGGTAGATAGATACATTTATGATGTATGGGTTAGAATTTATGATCTTGGTTTGGTTGGTTTTGTGTTTGGGAAGAAATTTGGAGTTCCAAACTCCATAGCCAAACTTGTCATTTTCGCAGGCGCGAATCGATTCGGCCCCTAGGGAGAATCGATTTGCATAGAAGTAGTTTTCCAGGTTTGTGTACCCGAATCGATTCGGGTTAAGGCCGAATCAATTCATCATTTGCAGAAATTTGGGTTTGTCCTCCGAACCGATTCACTTTCAGAGCGAATCAATTCTCCAGAGCAAATCGATTCGGCCCCTAGGGTGAATCGATTCAGTTCGTGCAGTTTTGAGTCATTTTTCTTATTTATTTTTTAACCTGTTTCTTTAGGCGTAGGACCTAGGAACCTTCTTGAATGAAGTAAAATTAGATTCCTAGAGTATTAGTTGAGTTTGGTTGCCACCCTAGATTTGAATAGGTTTGTCTGGGGTTTCTTTCCCGGGGGTGTTTAAAGTAATGTTAAGTCATTACTTCTTTTATTGAATGTTTAGAAGTTAGGAACGTTAATGCCCATGCTTGGAGTCTTTAGGGGCTTATCGGAGTCATATGAACTTTGGGAATTGTAGAATCATAATGATTATTTGGAGACTAAGTTGGGACTTGTAATTTGAGGAATATTAATGATGATAGGTTCGAATAAAATTAACCAAACTATTCAAAGATGATAGGTTCGAATAAAATGAACCAAACACATGGATAATGGAAATGGAAATTGGTAATGAAATTCAAAAATGAAAATGAGATTTAAAATGGTAAATGTTAATTTACTAATACATACCTCTATAAATACTATCATAAGGGAACTTCGCGCACGAGGTGATGCCCCCTGACAAATTAACGTAGGGTGGATATAGTCCTAGGCCATATGAGTGCTGATATATATATATATATATATATATATATGTATTTTTTTGGGACGGATAGGAGATTCCGGGCGTGGTCTTAACTATCCCGCATGCATATGGCCGCTTCGCAACATTGTGTTATGAGCCCAGGTTGTCTTATATGATAGTCCCTGGAAGATGATAGTTATTTAGGGGCGCGCCCAGTGGGAAAACTCGGAGGGGCGGTCTTAGAATCGTTATATGTATGAGAATATAACTTTTCTGTATCAAGTGGGACTTGATGGATATTAATGCCATAAAGAGCATGGATACGTGCCACAAAGAGCATGTGAATGAGATATGTGTCATAAAGAACACCTGATAAAATTCTATTCCTGTTAAGGAATGGAAAGATAAAATGGAAATGATGATTAATGATGGAAGTTTTAATTAATGAAGTGAAATTATATCTTCTTGATTAAACCGAATGAAAGATTTTATTCCTGTTAAGGAATGTAAGGAGGAAATGGTGCTATGATTAATGAGAAAAGGTTTTCAATTAAAGATGTTTACTTATAATTGTTTTGTGTAAATGATTTACATTTCATAATTAGTTAAAATGTCTTAAATTGTAATGTAAGTTTCATATGCTAGATAACATGCTAGATTTTCATCCTTATCATTCATGCATAACTGTTCATTCCTATCATGCTTGTTATTCTTCTGGTGATCATATAAAATCGGGCCCTGACCCGTTCATTTTCTATGTTGTGTATGTTATTGTATCCGCTCAGGTGCTCTGTCGCAAGGGTGCCCGTTGTGATTATTCCCATTCCAGTACTTTTGATGGGCTATAAGATTTTACGGATATTACAGGACGTTGTATTAGATGCTTTCATTTTTGTATTCTAGATATGATCGGGTCTTAACTCGGGCGTGTGGCCCAAACTTTTGTACTTGATTAATGAATGTATAAGATAAGATATTAAACTGTTGTAATGCGTTATATGTAACTGTGGACCAACAGCGTATTCGGTCATTTTCTTGTATATTCGTTTTAGATGTATTATATATACTCTTTTGGAAATTCCACTTGCTTGTCAGAATGGGTTGTTAATTTAATTTTCTTAACTGGTTTTAAAACTAAACTAAATTTTAAACTTTTTGGCAACCTGTTTTCTGATTTATTGGGTGGTTTTTCCGTATACTCAGTTTATTGTTGTGATGCTGAGAATGATATCCATCCCTAATTCCTGTTACATTTGAGTATCGGGCTAGCCACCCCTTATCTCGAATCGTTGGTTGTCGCACCTAAAAAGATTAACGCCACACAAAAATAAAAGTGCCAAGGCTAATTTTAATTTCATTGATACTTTCAGCATATGGGCATTAAGATATCTTCATAATTTGAGAGTGAATTCTATATATGTGAGATTTAAAGGTGTTATAAAGTAAAAGATCAATGGGTTTACACAACAGACTCTCTAAAAAAGTATTAAATCATTTGACGCTACTGATTTGAGAATCATTTAAATTCATGGCATGTTGCATAAGTCGAGTCAATTTCATTTAAGCTCGATATTTTTACGCCCAAGTTTGAAATTGAGTTTTTTTATTTAGAAGTATCTCATTGAACGTGCACCTATGTGATGAATTCCTATGCTGATTTGGCCATAAAAAATATTCACACAATGACATTTTTCTTTCATGATTTGAATATTTTCATTATATTTTATGGTGGTATTTATTTTTATATCTATATATACCTCGTATACTTATACTTTTTATAATTAAAAATTTAAAAAAATTCCAAAATATTGGTATGCTTCGTTGAAATTCATTGCATGTGCTTACTTGTTTATCCGTGGGATGTTATATTTCTTTTGGATTGATGTGATGTGTATAATTCATGTTTAGCTTCTTACCCTTTGTATAATATCGATAAAAAGGGGAGAACAAATTGAAAGGGAGTTTGTTTATTTTTGATCTCATACATGTCATGGTAATATTTTATTTCATATGTGTAGGTATTTTTCACTTTGATGATGATACTGCTCAAGATGAAACATTAAAATTGAAGATAAAGTCTCGAACAAAGTCTTGCTTTGATGAGCATCATTTTCGAGTTTCCAGACATTGGAATTGTCACCAACACTTTATGGAGTTATATGTATTTTGTTGTTTTGATATATCTCAACCAATTATATTATGGGATGATTTTTATACTTGAGGAATTTTTTCATAAAAGGATTTTGAAAATATTCTTTAAAATATGTTTTGCTCGTTATAACGAGATTCTAATCTCGTTAGAATGAGAATTGGATCTCGTTCGAAAAAGGTTAAATTTTTTGGAACAAAGTGATAATTTCATTAGAAGGAACTTCTGACGAACATCTAATGAGATCGTCTCTGTTTGACAAAATGACTCTCGTTGGAAGTTCATTGAAAGATCGACCGAACAAACAAGACTTTCATTCGAACGAGATTGAACCTCATTAGAACAAAACCTTGTTTTCATTTGAATGAAATCCTGTTTTCATTTAAACGAGATTGCCTCCTCGAAAAATGTGGTTTTATATAAAAAAAAAAGAAGATACTTTTGGCTTGTATAGTGAGAACTTTTGGCAAAAATCATTGCCATACCTACATCGAAATTTTCCTTTCTTTTGTTTCATAGTATTACTTTTGTTTTCCAAATCATACCTCCCCTAATATAAATTTTTGAGTTTTTATCAAAACCAATTTCCATAGATTACATCAAATACTTGTAGATTTTACTCTACTACTGATTGGGGAGTTGCGATTCTATGATTAAAGAAGAAAGGATATTGCATTTTGAGGCTGATAGGTGGATACCAAGGGAAGAGATGCTTTTTGTAGATCGTGCTAGACCATTTCGTATATGTTGAAGATTTGAAGACCTATAATTTATACTTATTAGAGATCTAAGTAGTATGTAAGTCATTAAGTATATTAAACTCTCTAACTATGCGGAATATAGATTTTGCCTAAAAGGGATATTTCCTCAATTCTTCTTTGTGCATTTGGTTTGGTTGTGCGATTCGATATAATTTAATTTGGACTTTCTTTTTGTATGCACAATTAAATATTAATCAAGATAAAATATGATTTAGAAAATTGTGTCTTTGTATGTGTATCCTAAGATACAAATAATTTCATAGAGCCCTAGTTGTGTCTTCACCATCCATTAGCACAACTCCACCACCATCACACATACCCTAAAAATCAGCAAACCAAGTGTCCAAAACATAATTTGATATAACCTAATGGTCAAAAACACTTTTATATTTACTATTCTCACTAAATGACATTATGTATGTTTTATTTATTTTTTTCTTATTATATTTGTTATATTATATCTTTAGTTCTAAAAATTCCTTAATTATACCCTTTTATTATTAAATATACTCTCAAATTTAATTTCATAAACAAATAAAAAAGAGACATTTCATAAAATTACCAATTCGGACTGTTCTCATTGCATTTTCCACAATTACATTACATTTCATCCTCTTTATTCTAAACCAAAAGTGACAATGATTTAGACCCCTCCTTGTTTATTATGTGAAATACATGGATGTTCATGCCTCTTGTGGCTATGTTGGCATCTAAAAATGTATTTGGGATTGAAGTATGATACTATTCATTTCATTTAGTTTATTTTATATTTTATCATCTCACTAATTTAATTAGTGAATTGAATCTATATATTTAATCCTTTCACTTTCATTATCCATTTAGTGGTCCCATTTATGCATACTCACTTCCTCCTCGTGAGATTGTGATTTCAAGGCTTCACTCACATTTACAGTCATTCATACATTTTTCGTCAACATATTACTCATGTTTTTTTAGTTTCCTCTTCTTCGAGTAGTTCTATTTATATGCGTTCTCACTTTTCAGCAGTGAAATTACGATTTTGGGGTGTTGCTTATAACACCCCGTAATTTCGAGGACATTGAATTTAATTATTTTTTGGCTGAAATAGAACTTATTTTAATTTAGAGAAATTTAAATTAATTATTTGGAGGTTTATTTAAATTGGAGGATTTATTTAACTTGGAGAATTGAGATTTAATTAATTTAGAGCATTTTTAGATTTCACGTGTGTAGTATTTTGAGGTCGAAATTGGAGAATGTTATAAAGTAATTCAAATGATAATTATGAGTGCATGATTGATTTCAAATAGGTCGAGATAGTCAGAAAAGAGTTTCCGAGGGTAGTTTATGGCTCTCGGGGCATTTTTAGGCATAATCAAGCCCACCGGTTAGGGGGGGGGGGGGGGGGGGTAGGCCATTTTAATTTAGACCACATGTTTAATTTCGAGATTCACATTAGACAACCTAAGTTTGAGAGTTTTAGGTAGACACAACTCTAAAAGAAAGGTATTGTAAAACCCAAATTCAAGAGGTTGGGGCAGGCACAACTCAAAGAAATCCTAGTTCGGCAGAGAGGAAAAGAGGGTTAACTTGGGGAGCTTTTGGGAGTCAAATTGAAGAGGGATTTAAGTGCTTGTGCTAAATCCATCATTTTCATCAATGGAGTGTACGAATCAATAAAGTCAAGTGGTTAATTTGCTTCAATGTAAATATGTGATAATCGATTCATATCATAGTGGGTGCGATACAAATCCATTATTTTTGGGTTGGGCTGGAATATAAATTGGGTTTTCAATTTATGGAACATTACGTGTAAATTTTTGAGGAAAAATGGATATCTCAAATAATATTTCTGGGGAATTAGGATTTGTGAGTTGAATCCAGAAATTTATATCCTTATATTGATGATTAGTGAAATCAAATTTAGGTAAAATTTATATAAATCTCATGTACTTGGAATTATAAATTTTTTGAGAGAAATTCGTATTTCGTTAAGGATAATGGTTTAACAGTAATTATCAAACTTCGGCCATTAATTTAATATGGATTTGGGAATAAGAATCGGGTAGAAATCAATTTAGTATTAAGGGGTTTACAAAAGGGAATTATGGGAAGAAAGGTGTGAAGATTCATCCATGGAGGATGAACACAAGAAGGAGGAAGAAGAGAGAGAAAATCCCAGGCGTGGTTTGAGTGACCCTAGGCCTCGTTCGAATGACATGGTGAGTCGTTCGAGAGACGTGAGAAGGCCAAGTGCAGGTTGGCGTATTTTCTGATTGGGTCTGAGATGGTTATTTTGCTGATTCAAGAGAAGTTAATTAGTAGGGCGTTTATATTTAAGGATTTAAAAAGAGGATGAGTATCGATAATTGTGTAGAGCCAAAACAGTGAAGCCTAGATTATGGAATTTGGGGGCGATAAATTCTAAAGAATGGGGAGACGGAATGTGTTCGGGCATTTTAGTTGAGTGACACCATTTTAATAAATTAATTAATGTCCAAATTAATTAATGTTTAGAGTCGGAAAATTGACTCCGATATTTTAGGCTACTGCTATGGGAATTAGGCACTGATTAGTCGGGTTTAAATTATATATCTATATATATATATATATATATATATATATATGCGGTGATTGTGTAGTATATATATTTATGTGCTTTATAAATATTGGTGTGAATAATATTTATAGGAATACATACCTCTCTAGTGCTATTATAGGAGGTTGCGCGATGTGGGTGAAACCCCTGGCTAGTGAATGCAGGGCAAGTATAATCCCCAGGTCATAGGCTTCCAGGATTTTTATGTGTGATTTTTTTTGAAGTAAGACACTTTAGGTACGATTCGGTCTCACATCTGGGGAACTATGGCCACCTCCACTATGCTTATTTTTATTTTACTGATTCGGGGAGCTAATCGCATCAGGGTATCCGGGCGGACGAGTATAGCTGGGGTAATAGAACTTTAGAGAAAACATCCGGTGAGTTCCTACTCGGGAGGATGGTTATATATATATGGCATATGTGTGAATGTCGTAATATAATGATACGTATATAATGGTGTGGATACTTATATACGGGTGGTATACATAAAGTTTAATTGCATGAAGTGTTTACGTATATAAGAGTGTAAATATTTATATACGAGAAAATTACATTAGGTAAAGAAAAAGGTATGACTTGTATATAACTAGTGAGACTATTATATAGTGCATTTATAAAGGATTTATTAAGTTAATGCGATAAATAACTTATAAAGTAAAAGTACGACTTACTCGGCTAGAGTAGTATTCAAGATGTTTTCAGTACAAGGTTAGTTAGATGGGGTAGTGTAACTAGGAGGGTTAGGAAGGAAGCGTTAGGTGTGAACTTTAGACGAGCGGTGAGTAGTATCCCAAGTGAGTGCGACACTAACTTAAATATGAAGAGCATTCATGCATTTTAATTTTTGCATTTTAATTGACTTGCAAAATATTTTGAAAAGCATTTGGGCCCTGACCCGTACTTACAAAATATTTTCAAAACCTTTTAGGTGTCAAGCCATAGGGATGCCAAACTTGGCGATCGGTTCTAGGGATGTGTGGCTGCAGTAGCTATGGATGCTTGTAGGATTTGGACTTAGTCGCTTCTATTATTTTATTCCTACAGTAGGATGCAGTTCAGTTATTTCATTTGGGCATGTTTCCCCAACTATTTTATTTCAGTCAGACTTTGTATTCAGATTTTTATTCAGTTGGATTATCATTTTGGATTTGGGATTTTTTAGCCGATAGATTATTCTACAAGTCTTTTATTTATTTATGCATCATTGATTTAGACTCAGTGATGGTGTGAATGGTTTAATTTATATTCTCCGAACGTTGTTTCTGTTTAATAAAAAGATAAAAATTGACACCAGCTTTCTGAATACAAGATGGTTAGTAAGTTTTAAAAAGTTTTCGACGATGATGCTAATAATGAACTAAATGAGAAACCTCTTTTAATTTAATAAAGGACTAATCACCCTGTATTTAATTGAACGGGGTGTCACAATCGGTATCAGAGCATCAGGTTCTAGTGTCCATAGGATCTGTAATGATTTTCTACATTTCATCTTAGCATTCTTTGATGTTGAGACTTAGGGTAGGATTGTTGTATTCTTTCACGTACGCACATTTACGTTCTTCAGCTATTATATATGTATGAACTGTGAACTCATGCAACTCATTTTGAAATTTTAGATGCTACCTAAGAGAGGACGTCGGGCAATGGAAACAACAAGGGATGATGAGAGGGAGACTCGTCAGGAGCTAGCGATTTCGAAGCCGTAACCACCACTAGGGAGGATGAGGACTGCCCAGGTGTTCGAGATAGTAGCCTAGGAAGTCAATGCAGCTATGACAGCCATGGACATGCATTTCCCATGTCCCCAGCTGCAGCCGCCAGTGGAACGAGAGATCCAGGCCCATCCAGGGACATATACTTGGTAAAGAGTAGGAGAGTTGTTTCAGAAGGGCCACCCGCCCGAGTTTCAGGGTAGATATGATGTAGTTGAGGCGTGTCAGTGGAAGAAGAATATGCAGTGTCACCTGCGCATGGTGGAGTGTAGTGAGATGCATAAGAAGGAGTTATCTACTTTCAGACTTGTTGCAGAAGCATTACAGTGGTGAGAGTCAGTTACCACCATCGAGGAGAGAGATATGGTTACTATTACTGAGTTTTGGGTGCAATTTGATCTCAAGTATTTTTCACCAGCAGTAGAGACCGAGATGTGAAAGAAGTTTAGTGAGGTGACCCAGGGTAATTGATCCATAGCAGAGTATAAGGAGGATTTCGCCCGTTTAGACTTTTTTTGCCAGACGAGGTGAGTAATGAGGAGCGAAATAAAGCGATGTTTATAGATGGATTATCCTGGACGATGAGGCAACACTTGATCGGCAACCCAACATGGGTGATGTATACGGATGTTGTCAGTTCATTATTATTACACTACTAGGATTCTCTCTTTCATGTGAAGGGAAGCAATAGATAAGGTGAGCCCAGCCAACAGGGAAAGGTAGGTGGTTGTACTGTTAGCGAAGCACAACAATAGGATGGTAGGCAGCAGGGACATGATTCCTAACAAGGGAATTTTTCCAAGAGATTCAGATCTGGGGGCTATTAGCCAGATGGTCAGGAGTTTTGATAGGACTAGAAGGATCCCGATCAATAATATCCCTTTACTCTTCAGCACCGCCATGACCAAAGGAATGGTGGGGGAGGATTTTCTAGGAAGTGTTTCTTTTATGGAGAGGCAGGTCACATGAATAGATATTTCCCTAAGCGAGGTAGGGGCAACTACAAGATGAGGTTTTGGATGTACAACCACTATAGCATTTCATGGGTCAGTTAGTATGCGAGAATTCTAACCAGGAACCCAATGATCAGGCAAAGCAGCTAGACTATGGAGATAAGTTGTATTTTTATCCTATAAGCATGGGGTATGTTTTGAGTGAAATTTTGTATGCCACAACATAAGATTCTTATCACTAGGATTCATGAGTCAGTCAGATTTAGTGGGTACATTGGCCGTAATAATCATATTATATATAATTATCGTGGGGTAGCGGTGTTCTTGGTGTTAACCATGAGAGACCGGGGTGTACACTAAGGGGATGTTTGCATTACCCGAGAGGTTAACACTTTTGAGAGTTATGGGAGTAGGGTAGGTGGGATTCCAAGTTTCGATTGGTTAGCGATGGTTTGGATTGGTGATTAGTTATAATAAGACTTTGTGTTCACTGTACCAGGGTATGGATTATTTCTTCTAGTTATCACTTGAGATAAGGTCTAGATTGTATATACTAGCATATATGTTAAAATGTGTTTCATAATAGACTTATAATAATATTATTAAAATGTTAATTGTGATCCCGGGGTCTACGGATGTTTACTAATGGGATTCAGGGTGGACATGCTTATTTTTTAGTAGAGAGATATAACTCACGATTTATTCATTCTAAAAAACTAGTGATAGTAAGAGTGTCGTGGTATATGTTGTCTTTTGTAGCATAAGAGTGGATGAGTATACTTTTATATTAGGAGACAGTAATTTGGGGGTATGTCCTATGGACTGAGGGCCTAATGGATCTCAACGACCAATAATGTTGGTTAGTAGTGTAATGGGGAGTTCCTTGTTTGGATTTCGCATTGCGAGACGTCCCATGCATGAAACTTAGTGCAATGTTAGAAGTAGGGAGATGTTTGGTCATTATTACATGGGTTGGGTACTTCGATTATTATTCATGTACGAAGATATAACTGTGAGTTAGAAGTTATATTACGATTTAAGGCTGGTAGAGTTGGGTACCATTTTGTGAGGATAAGTACGGGTGCACGGTGTATGGGCACCCTAGCTAACTAATTTAATTTTCAAATAATTCGCAATTAGAAGTGGTAGAAATAGGTGTAGCGATCTTAAGGGTATGTGATTAGGGTGATATTCGACTATTGGAGTACTAGACTTACTTTAATTTTGAGGATGAAATTCCTTTGTAAGGGGGGAAGTATGTAACACCCCGTAATTTTGAGGACATTGAATTTAATTATTTTTGGGTGAAATAGAACTTATTTTAATTTGGAGAAATTTAAATTAATTATTTGGAGAATTTATTTAAATTGGAGGATGTATTTAATTTGGAGAATTGAGATTTAAGTAATTCGGAGAATTTTTAGATTTAACGTGTGCAGTATTTTGAGGTCGAAATTGGAGATGGTATAAAGTAATTTTGATGACAATTATAAGTACACGGTTGATTTCGGGTAGGATAAGATTATCGAAAAAGAGTACCCAGTGGTAGTCAATGGGTCTCGGGCTTTTTTAGACATAACCGGCCCACATAGGGATGGTTGGGCCATTTTAATTGAGCCCTCAAGTCTAATTTCGGGATTCACATTAGACAACCTAAATTTGAGAGTTTGAGGTAGACATGACTCTAAAAGAAAAATATTATAAAATCCAAATTAGAGAGATTAGGGCAGGGATTTAGGTGCGTGTGCCGAATCTATCGTCTTTGATTAGGCATAAATTCTTCCAATCTATCCCCTTAATTTAGAGTCTTTTATCATCGGATACATTGTAAAATGTGTTGATTGATCTCATATCTTTGCTACTAATATTTCCTATATAGTGCATCGATTTTCGTGTATTTTTCTTGCATTTGTAGTTATTTTATAGAGAGCTTTTGAAGCTAAGAACCCTAGGGAATTATTTTCTTCAACAATTGTTCAAGTTTTAAGAATTAATTCAATATTTTTCTTCATTCCAAGTAATGTTTTCTTCGTGATTTAAATTTCTTTCATATTTTTGTTTGATGATTCGTAGAGAATAGGTTACAATTCGTTTTTACAAGTTTTGTCCCATTTTTCACGCAAATATGAATACATACAAAGTAGATTTATTGTTCAAGCATAGTGTAATCATGTCTAGCTAGATTTTTAAGTGTTGGGATGCATGAACCCAACCCGATGTAGTTTACATGTATGGAAAATTTATTTTGAATTAAATATTGAATGAATCGTGTTGTGTAGTGAATACAACCATCGTATATCTTTTAACCTTGTTTCCCTGAGGTAACCGGGGTGTTTAAGAATGCGATGTTCATATTGGCTAATACATCGCCACTTTATTATTTCCCTTGATTATGTATGGTGCGGGATAGTACCCTCATATATGTAATGCTTGGGATTAATAAAAGCTGGCTTTAATCAACTATCTAATTCAAAAGCTAGTTTTATATCCGGTAATGTACTAGGGTTTGGGGGATTGTATTAACCTGCTTTTTATCATTCATAGTTAATCGCCTGCAGTAGTTTTAATTTTGCGCACTTACTTTAATTAGTAATTTTAATTTTAGTTTTCATTTATCTACTAAAATTCAATTCCAAAATTTATCACTTTTTCATTTCTTTTCTCGAATCAGTTTAAGGTTAGTCTCCTTTCCTTCGTCTTTATGAGAAATCCTCCTAATTTCCTGAGGATCGACCCTGTCTTACCCGGTTTATCACTTACGCGACAGGCTTGCACTTGAGCCTATATAAGCACACACTTTACACACATTTTTAGTCACGTCAATCTTCATCAAATGAATTAGACACTACGAATCAATACAGGAAAGTGGTTAATTTGCTTCAATGTAAATCTGTGATAATTGAATCATATCATAGTGGGTGTGATACAAATCCGTTATTTTTGGGTTGAGTTGGCATATAAATTGGGTTTTCAATTTATGGAACATTACGTGTAAATTTTTGAGGAAAAATGGATATCTCAAAGCATATTGTTGGGGGATTAAGATTTGTGAGTTGAACCCATAAATTTGTCTCTTTATATTGATGATTAGTGAAATCAAATTTGAGATAGAGCTTGTGTAAATCTCATGTATTTAGAGTTATAAAATTTTGGAAAGGAATTTGTATTCTGTTAAGGATAAAGGTTTAATATTAATTATCAAACTTGGGTCATTAATTTGATATGTAATTGGGATTGAATATCAGGTAGAAATCGATTTAGCGTTGATGGGTTCACATAAGGGAATTCTGGGAAGAAAGATGTGAAGATTTATCCATAGAGGACAAACAGAAGTAGGAGGAAGAAGAGAGAGAAAAACCCAGGCATCGTTCGAGCGACCCTGAGCCTCGTTCCCGCCACATCACCTGTCGTTCGAACGACAGGGTGAGTCGTTCGAGCGACTTGGGAAGGCAAGGCGAAGGTCGTCTTATCTTCTGATTGTGCCGACGATGGTTATTTTTGTGATTCAAGAGAAGTTAATCAGTAGGGTGTCTATATTTTGGGATTTAAAAAGGGGATGAGTATGGATAATTGTGTAGAGCCAAAAGAGTGAAACCTAGATTATGGAATTTGGGGGCGATAAATTCTAAAGAATAAATTGTCGGACGAGGTAATGTGTTCGGGCATTTTGGTTGAGTGATGACATTTTAATAAATGAATTAATGTGCAAATTAATTAGAGTTTAGAGTTAGGAAATTGACTCGGATATTTTAGGCCAGTGCTACAGGAATCAGACATGGATTAGCCGGGTTTAAATTTTATATATATATCATTAAGGATTTATTAAGTTCATGCGATAAATAACTTATAAAGTAAAAGAATTTATTAAGTTAATGCGATAAATAACTTATAAAGTAAAAGGATTTATTAAGTTAATGCGATAAATAACTTATAAAGTAAAAGGATTTATTAAGTTAATGTGATAAATAACTTATAAAGTAAAAGTACGACTTACTTGAGATAGAGTAGTAGTTCAATAAATTTTTAGGACAAGGCTAGTTTGACAAGTTAGTGTATGTACGAGGGTTAGGAAGGAAGAAATAGGTGTGCACTTTAGATGAAGGGTGAGTAGTATCATAAGTGAGTGCGACACTAACTTAAATATGAAGAGAATTAATGCTTTTTAATTATTGCATTTTAATTCACTTGTAAAATATTGTCAAAAGGATTTGGGCTCTAACCCGTACTTGCAAAATATATGTAACACGCCACGATTTTGGAGACTGAGAAATTAAATTTTGGGAAAATAAAATTTAATTGAATTAGAGAATTCTAAAATTGGGAATTCAAGTCCAAAAATAGAGGACATTTTAAAGTATTCCGGATGATGATTTTGAGGGTACCATTGATCCCGGAAGGGTCGAGATAGTCAAAATGACTGTCATTGGGTTTTATTTCGGCTCCGAAATATTTTTAAGTCAGTTTGACTCGAATTGGTGTAAACGAGTCAGTTCAATTGTGTATTAACATTTAAAACTGGGACTTATGTTTTATAGGCTTAAGAGGCTTACGGATGAAGCCTTTTCATTTAGAGAAAGAGGAAAAAGAGAAAGGAAGAAGAAAAGAAGAGAGAGAGGAAGAAAAGCTTGGAGATTTTCGGCCCAATCGCGACATCGAGGACGATCCAACCTCTACAAATCTGAGGCAAGTGTTTAATCTTGATAAATAGTTATTTGTGTATTTCATTTCATAATTTGTGGGTTAAAGAAATGGATTTTTGGATATTAATATCAAAACCTAGATTTTTGGGTTTAATCTTGAAATCAATGTTTAAATATGGATTTAATGGAATATAAATGGTTGGGATCAACTTTGGGTTGATATAATGGCTTAGAATCTTATTGTGATAAAGGTTTTGGGGGTTAGAATGAAAGATTTAGGGTTTATAATTCGTGTGTTTTGATGAAGAAGAAGAACCCTTCAAAAATTGCAGGTCCGAATCGATTCGCCCCTTAAGCGAATCGATTCGATTTAGGGAAATTGGTAGGTCTGCATTGAGCGAATCGATTCGGACCCAAGCCGAATCGATTCAGCCTGTGGCAGAAGCCCAGGTATTTGGACCCGAATCGATTCGCCTTGGAGACCGAATCGATTCGCTATGCCGAATCTATTCGGAAATAGGGCATTTTGGAGTATTTTTCTCCATAGGGATTCCAAACCCTTTTTGGTTGGGTTTATTGATTTGGGGCCTTCTCTTATGAAGTAAGAGATATCTTTTGGTGACTTATAGGGGGTCTCTTACTTAGTATGATAGTGGGGACTTCTTGGAAGAATTGGAGAAGAATGTATCCATTTATGTATTTGGAGTTGTGTATAGAGATTGTGGAGAAACCTTTTTGGGATTGAGGATCCTAATTTTAGATATAAAGTAAGTATAGATGTGATGTGAGGCTAAGAACTCTTAGGGAGAATTGCGAGGGTATGTTGTAAAATTCTAGGCCAACCTTTATGTCAAATCCTTATAAGGATAGGATATTATTAAGTTACGATTTGGGGCCCAATGGAAGACTGTACTTGCATACCCTTAGTAATGATAAAATTAAGAAATAAATCTGAGAGATCTTAGACTAGGGGATTCACAAAAGTGATTGAACCGTAGTCGAAATCGAGAGCAATGGGATTATTTGATGAATGTAAGATTGAGATTGAGGCTTATAGACTATTAGTTATGTGTATACCGATAGTCAAAATGATTACTAGATTCTTTAATGTGCTCTCGGATACAGATGGTATGTGTAGTGATGGTTTCCTACACTAAACTTTGGGTGATAACCCTAATGTTGGATATGTATGTATAAAAATATACATATGATTTTGGGAGACTATTCATCATAGAAAAAATGATTGAATATGTTTAAAGTGAGGGATTGTATTCACCTATCGAGGTAAATTAAAGGAAATTGTGGTGACAGCTTGTATATTGAGGATTATGTATACTTATAGCCGAGTTTATATATCTTATACATATGAACGAGAATTAGTTTGTATATATAATGATATAGCGATGTGTGAATATATGTACGTATATCTATATATAAATATGAATATATGGATATTATTATGTTGTCGACATACATGGTATGGATATTTAAACCGTATATGATGGTTTACTATTTGATCGTACGATGGGATCATATGGATGTATGTATATTGTGCATGTGAACGATATATATACTTATGTGGTTAAGCTTACCCCGCTCATGCTATCAGTGGGAAGTTTTCGCGCAGAGGGTGAGTATCCTGGCATATAGAGCAGGGTGTGGATATTCCCCAGGTCATAGTCGTCCCGTGTGTTATTATACGATAGATATATTTTTGGGATGAGACGTGGTGGGTATGTTTTCGTCTCATTGCCATTTGGAGCTATGACCGCTTCTCGGGACGTCATGTGTGTGAGTTATCACGAGATGGGTGTCGTTGATCCCCACCAGGTGGTCCCAAATTGCTACGTGAGCCGGGCACTGGGAAGATGATAGCATTGATGCAGTTTTATCGGCGCGATATATAGCCGGGTGGATTATGTGCATGTCCATTGTACATCAGATATGATATGTACACTTGGTCATGGGTATGGATGATTAGTATATGAATATATATGGTGAGAATAAAATGTAACACCCCGCCCGCCCGGGGAGAGCGAACGGAGCGCTAATGCGATAAAATAAATCCAAATCCACAAGTAACAAGGTATAGAGCATCTAAATAAATCCCAAAATACAATATAAAATCCACTAATCTCAATTCTCTTCAAATACAACGACATCTCTTGAATTAGAATTACAACTATCTAACTCGAATGAAAATACAAATCTCCAAAGCTCTATACATCAAAATAATACAAATCTTTCCCCAACAATCCTCGCTAAAATCAATCTCCATAGCGCCCACTAAAAGAAAATATGGGGAAGTACACAATACGATAGGAATTATGCTCAACAAATACGGATTAGCAACGAATAAAACGTAACAACACGAGTACGAATATTCAAATCAAAATGTAAATCTCAAAGCAGTTATCAATATAATTTCTCAACAACACTTTAACCGGGTCACCAGGCCTCACCACATCCCTATATGCTTTATCAAGCCATAGCTCGGGAAACAGGAATTTTGGCGGGTGCCCAACATTCGTGCCATATTAAAATCTCATGACAACATTCTCATCAACAATATAATGATACCACATGAATCAAAATAATTTCAACAATTATTTTCTAGATTTCAATGAATTTATCAATTCTAATATGAGTTCAATTAACAAGAATTCAAAGAGAATGACACTCGCGAGATTTAAGGAGCATATTGTGTAACACCCCATACCTCAAATCATGATGAGAAACCAATGATCACATCCTCAAGATCAACTCAAAAGATCTACAAAAGCTCCTCCAAGAACTTTCAACAAAAATAGCCCCAAGAACACCTCTAATCTAAGGTTGGAACTCACAAATCTCAAGGGACAAAGTATAATTAAAAAGAAGAGGAATATAAAATATATTTGCTGCCAAAATTTGTGACAAAAGTATGTTAAAAGGCTTGCCCACGACTTCCTTTTATAATAAAAATAAATGAAGAGTTGGAATCCAAAAGACTCCTTTAAATAAGGCAAAGAAATGAAGAGTTGGAAGTCAAAACAACTCCAAGAGTTAAAAACATTTAGAAATCATTTTAAAATCCGTTTTAACTCCCTTTTCGAAACCGTTTGAAATTCTCACCTTTAAAAATAATAACCAACATATTTGAGCAATAAAAATAATTTTATCAAAAACTTTATTTTCCTCCATTTTCCTAAATTAATTAAAATAACCCAAAAATTACGCGGGTTGTTACATAAAATACCTATATATATATATATTTTTATATTTTTATATCCTATAGATGAAAGGATATAGAATCTTTGTGGAGTACATCTTGGATGATTATGGTGTACTTGATTGATGGGAGTTGATGTATCGCATTTAAGGAATATTTCGGTTACATCATCCCAAGGTTATTATTGGAGATGTTAGTTGTAGTAGTAGTATAATATTGTATACGTGGCATTATGGATCTCTAAGATCGACATTGTCAAGGAGTAGTGTAACGGGGTGGTTCCTTATTTGGATTTCGCTTTGCGAGACACCCCACGCATGAAACGCAGTGCAGTGTTGAAATTGGAGAAAAGTTCCGCCAATTATGGTATGTACGGTATTATGGATCTCTAGGATCAACATTATCAAGGAGTAGTGTAACGGGGTGGTTCCTTGTTTGGATTTCTCTTTGCGAGACACCCCATGCACGAAATATAGTACATTGTTGAGATTAGAGAGAAGTTCTGTCGTTATTTATGTGTGGCATAATGGATCTCCAGGATCGGCGTTGACAAGGAGAAGTGTAACGGGGTGGTTCCTGTAATACCCCGTAATTTTAAATGACTTTTAAAATGGGTTATATTTTAAATTAATGGATTAATTAGATTTTCTTATTAATTAATTCATTCGGGTTTTATCCAGACGGTGGATATTAAAATTGATGATTCTGAATATTACTTAAAGATATTTAGGTAATATATGAATGTGATGTCATTTATATGACTGTATGATATAAATTCGGTAATTTATATTTTTAGTCAGACGCGGTATGGGACGTGTCGGGACTAGTTTATTAAATTAAAAAGGAAATTTATTTTCTATCGACCTTATAGTCATTTCGACTGCGTAGTTGCGTCCGAAAGGTTCAAAATAGTCAGAAAAGTCTATTTGGATGTTAATTTTGAGTCTCGGGTCATTTGGGAATGAATAGACAACCCGAAAGGGCATTTTGGTAATTTTTCTAGGGGGGATGAATAGTGATTTCGGATTTGGAACTATTATAAGTATTGGTAGATTAAGTGTATGGGGGTTATTCATCTCCTCTTCACAAATAAGAGCAGCCATCTTCCTAGAGAGAGTGTAAGAGTGCTTGGGAAGGGAAAAGCCACTTGGGAAGGAGAAGAACAAGAACCAAGGTTCACCACCACCAACCACCACCGGAGTTTGACCGGAGAAGGGACAACCAACTGAAATATACTACACCAAAGGATCAGACCTACAAAAAAGGAAAGTGTTTGATAATGTCAATTTAAGTTTGTATATTGTCCATGTTAGAATAATATGAAAAGAGAAGATTATTATTGTTTGGAAGAAATAATGGGGTATTAAATGGATTTCTGGAAAAATGAAATGATATAGGAATCTAACTCATGTTTTAGGATGATATTAATCCACGAAATAGTCATGAATCTGTTGAAGAATCTATGAAAACCATTGATGTGTTCTTGAAGATGATAAGGAAAACTATAGAAACGTTAGGCATGCACAATAGCTGGGAGGTAAGGAAAACTCAAAAGAGTGTACGTTAACCTAACATGTGTAATCAATAACTGATTTCTAAACTGTTATAAACTCTTGCTAAATATTATTAAAATGGTTTGAGTTCTAACCCCTTGCTATAAAAATATTTTAAAAAACCTTTTTGGCGTCCAGCCACAGGGGCGTTGGGCTTGTTGTTCTGTTCCAAGGAGACGCAGCTGTGACACAGGTGGATGTTCGCAGGACTTTGCTTAGCCGCTTCCATTATTCATTATGATTTAGTGTAGGATCTCAGTTTAGTATTCCATTATGGACATGTTGTGTTTCTGAAAGGTGGAATCCCCGGATTTTACTAAACACAGATTAAAATATAATTTCCTTTTAAATAAATGCGGAAGCGTTGAGATGGTTTTAACTTTCAAATATAACACCAAGTTTTAATTTCTCAAAACAAATTAAAACATAATTCAAGTCCTAGAATATGCCTAAGTCAAAATTAACAATTATCCGAAGTTAGGCGAAACCAAATTAATGCAAGTGACTAGAATTACACAATTTTACCCAATATTAAATTAAAGTCCAATTTTAGTATAGTGTGAGAATTAAACCGAATTTTATCTTGAATTAAACCTGAAGCATGCGTTCTAAATATTGTGCAAGATAAAAATAAACAATGTCACACTACACTGCGATGTACGAGGAAAAACCCACTAACGGGAAAAAACCTCGGGACGGCCCTAGCCTCAAATCCACTAAAAACGGTATTACAAAATACAAGACAAAAGACTTACTTCCTAAACTCGAACCCTCTCAAGCCGTGATGCTCCTTCTTGTATCAACCTCCAATTAGAGGATAACCAACGGAGCTCCACCGTAGTCTCGGAATTCACCGATGGGACTTTATATGGTCACCGTCACCCAAGCATGGAGCCTTTCTCCGTGTGGGTAGAATCTCAACAAAAGTCTTCTTTGTGATGGGGTGTAGAAGCAAACCCGAAACGTCTCTTGAAATCGGTAGAGAAAACCGGTGCCAAAAACTCCAAGCAATTGATATAAATATAGAAACTTGGATAAACAATTATTGGGTGTAAACTAGAGTGTGTATGAATTTTTCATTAAAAAATAACACTCAAAACTTGAACATTTTCCTAAACTCATTTTGCTCTCAAACTCTCTTTTGGAGATAAACAAATGTTGGAAAAGTTGTCTTGGAAAATGTGTTTCCCGCACATACTAATGTATGAAAAAAGTTGGTTGAAAACCAAGTGGAGGAGTGGGGAAAAACTGCAAAAAACTGCCAAATAACTGTTCCCGCTGGAATCTCGTTCGAACGAACGTGATTCTCGTTCGAACGAGACTTCTAACGAGTGACCAGCCTGGGCTCGTTAGAAGTTCGTTAGATACCTCGTTAGAACGAGCATTCGTTCGAACGACATATCGAACGACTGACCAGTTAGGGTCGTTGGCAAAACTCGTTCGAACGAAACTGGTTCGAACGAAAAAACTCGTTCGAACGAAACTGGTTCGAACGACAAAACTCGTTCGAACGAAATCTGGTTCGAACGAAAAAAACTCGTTCGAACGACATTTCTAACGAACGACCAGAAAGATTGAAAAATTCGACTTTGGCCCAGAAACTTTTATATACTTATATTAAAGTTCTATTTGATTCTTTCTGAAAATAAAATGCAGTTTTTATTATACCTAACACCCAATAGAAATTGTTCCAAGCTCCTATATAAATATAATTACATTCATACCTTGGGAGCATGGAACCTTAGTTGATGACGTAGAAACGGGGCACACAAACCGGCATTTTGATGAAGATTTAAATTCTTTGCCGCTACGTCTTCAATACATAATTCATAGGCTTGAGAATATTACAAATAAATACTATCCTATGAATAAATGTTTTTGTCCGGAATTGAGCCAAAACTATATATGGACTCAATTGGAAATTTGTGTCCTTACAAATCTCCCCCTTTGGCTATTCCGGGACAAAAACCAAACAAAAATCCTAAAGGGCCGTCAAGCTCTACTAGACTCAAAACATAACCCGCCCAATCTTGACTCAACCCAAGGATCAAACGCTTTGCCATAGAAAGATGCCGCTTTAGAATAATTCCTGCACACTTAAGCAAACTCATCAAATACATAGGGAATATCAAAATATTAAATGCAATTAATTAATTACTCCCCCTAAATTAATTCTCCCTTTAACTGCATGACCTACTTAGAAAGACGTCTCCCCCTAAGATAAATCTCCCCCAAACGAAGATACGATAATAATAGGATTAGATACCATTTCTCCCCCTATCATCATTCTCCCCCTTTTTGTTCGGGAATAGGCAAAGGATAAAGAACTAATAAACAGCATGTGGAAGCTTAAAAAAAAACATGACAGCATATGGGCAATAAAAGCAAGGCAAAGACAAACAAATATCATATATATATATACTATAAATATACCAATAAGTACGTGCATATATAGATAGATATAAACACACACATGACACAAAATACAATAAGTTTGCACACTCGTATGGCAAAAATGTGTCATATGGAAACGGAAGTGTAGGGGTGTGAACTAGCAACAATTGAATTTAGACTCAAACACTTAAGAAACGTTCACGGAGTTCTCATTTGATTGCAAACTTTATCACATTTAAATATAACCTCATGTGACAATATAAAGATTGAACTCAATGAACAAACATACACAATGCATACAAGCCTAGCATGATGATGATTCTACAAACCAAATAGAGTCATGATATTAAAGACAACTAGGATAAACGGACATTGTGCAAATCGTTGATATACCATCCAATTCTCCCTCAATGAGCATATATATTCTTTTGTTTTTGAATGAATATATCATACAAACATAGGCCTTGGCAATTACTTTCTGTTTAATGCCAAATATTCTGTTTTTAGGCCTTTGGATCACGTATTTCTTTTAGATCCAATCAACGGTGGCTTACTATCGCAAAGGATTTAATTCATCCTTTCGGAGCCCTTCCCCGTGCATATATTAATTTATCATGTTTTCATTTTTCACACAAATCTCACATGCAACGGATTTTGACATGCACTAGTCCTCCTAGGTCATAGATATGTAGATGACTAGATTGATAGGAGAACACCTCAAAAAGCTCAAATATAACATGTGACATTAAGATTTCAAAAGAGCTCGTGCATGTGTGAATAGAGGCATATAGAAATAGAATCCATTTAAACAATACAAAATCCAACTACTCCATATAAAACATGGTAAAGAACATTTTAAGGATTGAAAATCTAAACCAAAAGTTCTAGCCACATGGAAGCGTAAACGATAGGATTCAAACACAAATATATGCCACATAAAGTGTGTCAAACAAAAATACACACAAAACAAAATCTTTTTGAGTTTCTAACATTTTTAATCAAAAATAAATATTTACTCAAAAGGACAAACAAAAATCATTTGTATTTTTCATTAAGCTTAAATGAAATAAATAAAACACAAATGATAAACAAAAAAATTTTATATTATGCAGTCAAATCAAACACAAAGAATAATACAAAAAGATAAACAAGTCATAATTTCTAGCATGTGACATGAAATAAGGCAATGACTAGAAAATGACTAAACAAGCATACATTTAGCATATGAATATGGCATGAAGTACAAAAGCTAAAGTATGCAAACACTAACACATTCATCCTTTAGATTTAGCAAGGGAGGAAGCATGTGTAACTAAATGAGAATTAAAATCCCTATTTTGTAAGGCAACCAAGTCGGATTTCCTAACCCAAAGTAATGAAGAATTACTATCTTGGGGTGTAGGAACGTTAGCTATCGTGGTTACTTTACTATGGGATTTTCTAGGAATTCGTTTAAGATCTAAACAAAATTTCCTAAGATGACCTTGTCGACCACAATGTGTACAAGTGAGAACATGTCGAAAAGATTTACTTAAGGAGTGATCTTTAAATGTATTCCTAGTTGATTCTCCTAAAACATTGGTTTGGGCATTATGAGTAAATTCATTACAAGGATTGAAGCCTAAACCACAAGTGTCATTTTTAATTTGGACCGTTCCTAACATTTTATCTAGTTTTTCCGAACGACACTCCAAATCAAATTTGACATTACTAGAATCTTTTAATTTATTTTCCAATTCAGCAATGTTAGATTCTAGTAAAACATTTTGCTCTTCAAAAGCAAGAAGCTCCTTTTTCAAGGATTCCATTAAACCCCTAAGGCTATCTCTTTCGCCTCCTACATATTCAAGCTTCTCTTGAAGAGTCCTCACATGTGTCCTAAGGTCTTCTATTAAGGCACTATCATCAACGACCTTGACACTCCTTCTTAAACAAGCTTCTAACTTCAAATTAGTTCTTTTCAAATTAATAGATTCTTTATATAATTCATGAAAAGCATTTTGAAGTTCACTCACATCAACCTCTTCTTCATTTTCACTCTCACTATCTTCTTCACTCTCACTATCATTAAAAACAAGGGAATCATGAACAATGACCTTGGAAGTGGCATGTGCAATCGTGTCATCAATCGATGAGTTCTCATTATCACTCACATGACTAGCCATAAAAGCCACAAAATTTTTTTTAGTGGGGGAATCGGGCTTTTCTTCCTTATCACTATCACTAAGGGTTGCATTATATGAAATAGGTCGCTTACCATCTTTCCTTAGTTTAGTGGGGCACTCATAAGCCCTATGGCCATAACCTTCACAACCAAAACACTTATTAGACTCGTCCCTATCTAAATGTTCATTACTAGGTTTAGGGATTTTCTCGGCTTTAGAAATCTTCTCGCTTTTATCATGTTTAGAAGTATCAAATTTCTTAAAATCATTTTTAACTTTATCTTTGTTAAATTTAAGAAATTTTCTAAATTTACGAGCAAACAAAGCCATGTCTTCCGAGTCACTATCACTATCGCTCTCTACTACTTGTTTGACCTCTTTACGGGCTTTGAAAGCAACACCCTTTTCAATTTTCTTTTCAGTTTTAGAGGGAAACATATCCAGTTCATAGGTTTGTAAATCACCTACAAGCTCTTCTAATTTCGTAGAGGCTAAAGTGGGTAAAGAATTTAAAACGGTCACTTTAGGAATAAATCTATCGGGTAGGGACCTTAAAATTTTCTTTACAACACGGTCGTCAGGTATTTTCTCTCCCAAGTTAAAGGATGAATTAACAATATCAGAAAGTCTAGCATAAAATTTATCAAAAGTTTCTTTTTCATCCATTTTGATAGTTTCAAATTGAGTGGTGAGGTTTTGGAGTTTTGAAGCTTTAACGACACTAGTTCCTTCATGAGTTAATTGTAAAATATCCCAAGCTTCTTTAGCGGTTTCACACGTCATAATACGTCGGAATTCATCCGGTGCGACAGCGCTAAATAAGGCATTTAAACCACGGGAATTAAAATTTGCAAGCTTAAACTCATTTTCGGTCCATCTATCGATGGGTTTGGGAACACGTTCATTTTCAATTAGATGAGTTGGTGGGGAGTACCCGGTAACAACAGACATCCAAACACGTTCATCGATAGATTTAAGTGCCGATTTCATTCGCGCTTTCCAATACGCGTAGTTAGAACCATCAAAAATAGGAAATTTTGAAAATGGGGAAAAATCCATTTTAGCCAAAAATTAAAGAATCTTAACGAAATAATTTATCGTTTTTGGCTCTGATACCAATTTGAAAGGTGGAATCCCCGGATTTTACTAAACACAGATTAAAATATAATTTCCTTTTAAATAAATGCGGAAGCGTTGAGATGGTTTTAACTTTCAAATATAACACCAAGTTTTAATTTCTCAAAACAAATTAAAACATAATTCAAGTCCTAGAATATGCCTAAGTCAAAATTAACAATTATCCAAAGTTAGGCGAAACCAAATTAATGCAAGTGACTAGAATTACACAATTTTACCCAATATTAAATTAAAGTCCAATTTTAGTATAGTGTGAGAATTAAACCGAATTTTATCTTGAATTAAACCTGAAGCATGCGTTCTAAATATTGTGCAAGATAAAAATAAACAATGTCACACTACACAGCGATGTACGAGGAAAAACCCACTAACGGGAAAAAACCTCGGGACGGCCCTAGCCTCAAATCCACTAAAAACGGTATTACAAAATACAAGACAAAAGACTTACTTCCTAAACTCGAACCCTCTCAAGCCGTGATGCTCCTTCTTGTATCAACCTCCAATTATCGGATAACCAACGGAGCTCCACCGTGGTCTCGGAATTCACCAATGGGACTTTATATGGTCACCGTCACCCAAGCATGGAGCCTTTCTCCGTGTGGGTAGAATCTCAACAAAAGTCTTCTTTGTGATGGGGTGTAGAAGCAAACCCGAAACGTCTCTTGAAATCGGTAGAGAAAACCGGTGCCAAAAACTCCAAGCAATTGATATAAATATAGAAACTTGGATAAACAATTATTGGGTGTAAACTAGAGTGTGTATGAATTTTTCATTAAAAAATAACACTCAAAACTTGAACATTTTCCTAAACTCATTTTGCTCTCAAACTCTCTTTTGGAGATAAACAAATGTTGGAAAAGTTGTCTTGGAAAATGTGTTTCCCGCACATACTAATGTATGAAAAAAGTTGGTTGAAAACCAAGTGGAGGAGTGGGGAAAAACTGCAAAAAACTGCCAAATAACTGTTCCAGCTGGAATCTCGTTCGAACGAACGTGATTCTCGTTCGAACGAGACTTCTAACGAGTGACCAGCCTGGGCTCGTTAGAAGTTCGTTAGATACCTCGTTAGAACGAGCATTCGTTCGAACGACATATCGAACGACTGACCAGTTAGGGTCGTTGGCAAAACTCGTTCGAACGAAACTGGTTCGAACGAAAAAACTCGTTCGAACGAAATCTGGTTCGAACGAAAAAAACTCGTTCGAACGACATTTCTAACGAACGACCAGAAAGATTAAAAAATTTGATTTTGGCCCAGAAACTTTTATATACTTATATTAAAGTTCTATTTGATTCTTTCTGAAAATAAAATGCAGTTTTTATTATACCTAACACCCAATAGAAATTGTTCCAAGCTCCTATATAAATATAATTACATTCATACCTTGGGAGCATGGAACCTTAGTTGATGACGTAGAAACGAGGCACACAAACCGGCATTTTGATGAAGATTTAAATTCTTTGCCGCTACGTCTTCAATACATAATTCATAGGCTTGAGAATATTACAAATAAATACTATCATATGAATAAATGTTTTTGTCCGGAATTGAGCCAAAACTATAGATGGACTCAATTGGAAATTTGTGTCCTTACAATTTCGATACTCATTTAGTTTCAGTTCTGACATTAATTCCTTTTCAATTTTGGATTATCGGTTGGTTTTGGATTTTATGGATGATGATGATATCGTCATGGCATTTATTTGTGATTTCTTATTATGGTTTTAATTCTATATGTTGTGGATTGTTTAAGTTAGTTTTTTTTAAGTTTATTATTGTTATACTTAATGCAAGATAAAATTTGACACCAACTTAATTGACTGATAGGTGATTAGTAATTAATTTGATTTTCGACAGTGATGATAAGAATGGACCATTTTGTAAACCCTATTTTAATTTAACAAAGGCCTAATCACCCGGTATTTAATTAGGCGAGGTGTCACATGTTCCCTATCAGTTGACCTATTCTGACGTCCTTTATTTTAGTTGACCCTCTAAAACATACAATAGTTTTGTCTTTAGAACTCGAAGCATTAGAAACATGTGAGCCATTACAATCACTACTCAAGCCACTCGAGTCTTTTAAATCATTTTTTAACATCAAAATTTTAGACTCAAGAAAAGAATTATACTCTTCCAATTTTAGGGGCTCATTCTCCATATTTTCAATCAGATCTAAAAGGTTATCTCGCTCCTCCTCAATGAAAGAAAAATTATCCCTAAGAGTCTTCTCACGTGCCTTACAATCATTAGTCAAAATATTTTTATCTTTTTTGGCACAAACACAAACCCTAGCCTTTTTCAAGTCCTCCAATTCTTTTTCTAAAATAAGGACTCTGTCATCACTCTACTTTTTGGCCACTTTTAAAGATTTAAAGTCATCATATAAACCAAACTTCTCACAAACAACATATCTTTGATTTTTCATAGTTTGCGAAAGTTCCAAAAAAAATTTAAAATAATTTTCAAGAAATTCAATTCTTCCGGCAAACTTTAAATTCCAATGAGAATCCATTGAGAGAAAAAACAAACACAAGAGAATGAGTAAACAACCACCCAAAAAGCAGGTAAACGGATAAAACACGATAACTTAGTGCAATCTGCTCTGATATCAATTCGTAAAAGTTAAAAATCCTGACAAAAAAGCTCTGATACCAATTTGTAGATGTGAAAATAATCGCAAGGGTGGTTTCAAACAAAACTTGCAATACCAGTTTTAAATGCGGAAGCTAATTTTAAATTGGTTTTATCTTTCTATCCTAAACATGCATTTGTGGTGATAAAATAGATAAATCAAACAAGCAAATACGACAAGGCCAAGTTTTAGGAAAAAAATCTCATAGGGAAAAAATATTTTGTTCCATTAATAACATGCAAATCGCAACTTACAAACCTACAAGTGAAATACATCAATGAATTTTTGCGGAAACCCAAAAATACTACAGTCTTCAACTCAACAATGATTCCCTCGAGAACCACAATGTACCATAGTCCTCTGTTACGCTTAACCTTCATCTTTTACAGTGAATCTCCGCAGGTATCACAAGTCAGCAATGGAGATCCTCTCCATAAAAGGTATATGCAATATATACAAAAATTTCTAGGGTTCTAAACTAATCCACAATAATAATATTATAGGATGTTTTGTTGTGAATTAAAACAAGTGTTTTTCACAAAAAACTTGAAGAACCTTTGTATAAGATATGTAGATACGTTTTCGCAAAAGTCTTAAACAATCTGAACACAAAACATGTATTTATACAAAACTTAAGGATGCTTGTCATTCGAATGAGTTAAGCAGGTCCTTTGAATGACAAAGATATGTTGTTTGAATGACTTATCCATGTCGTTCCAATGACAATAAAAATGACCTTCTATAAAATAAAATAGTAGCATGTCGTTTGATCCAAAATCGATCAAAACTAAAAACGATGTTCTAACTACCTATAAATGTCGTTTGCACGACATTAGGATGTCATTTTCACGGAATTAGGATGTCGTTTGAATGACATAAGTGAAAATGCTTTTTTTTCAAAACTCCATCTACAGTATCTCAAAAGACATATTTTTCAAAAATAGAAGTTCTTGTTCAATTTTTATAAAAATAAAACATTTCAAACAAAATTATATGAATTAATTCAAACTTTAAATTGTTTAATATCGCATCGGGATGTCGGAAAGTCTTCAAACTTTTATATGCTTGAGTTTGGTTTGTCTTGACAGTGCAAGACAATTTGTATTGGAATATGCCAAACTAGCTTAAAGTTATGCTATGCACAATCCTTGAACAATTGTTCTTAGAGTTACTATCCAAAACTCTGTCGAAATGTTGGGTCATCATGTCGTCCAAATTTTCATGTGATTTCATTTTTTTTCAAAACAGGACCCTGTCCACGATCCTAGCAACAATTCAAACCATGTTTTACATATTTTTCAAACCCAATTTCCTGAGGTTCCGGTCCCGTCCAGCCTTTATTTTTTCATTTAGGTAAACCTAGTACAAGTGAGAACATAATAAATGATAATCACGCTGAGACTTTTCTCACGTTTTTTCCTTATTCCTTACCCAAAAGGTCAAAAATGTTTTCCCCTCCTTTTATCAAAATACCAAATATATTTTTATTATAAATACCAAAAAAAAAATTCCCTTATTTTATCCAAAAAATACCAAAAACATTTTGTCCTCCCTTCCCAAAAATGATCATAAACATATTATTCTTTCCCAATATAAATAACTTTTCCTTTTCTTTCACAATAAATAAATTTGAATCATTTTCCTTATCAGGTTGATCGCATACCTGACCCTTGGACTGGCTCCCTATTCGCTTCGGTCTTCCATCAAATAACCCTAAGCTCCGTAAATTCCCTCAACACTTACTCAGAGTTTGAAATTCACCTTCACCAGCTCTCCATGGAAAATGTATACCCTGTACCAAATATGTAACCTAATTTGATGACAGTCCTAGTCCAACTTACTACTAAGATTGACAACCTTCAAACCGAGGTTCATGATATGCAGCGAAACTGAATCCTAATTCTTAAAGATCCTGAGGTCCTCTTTCCTCGTGCTATGGGTACACCCAAACTTGAGACCATTTAGATCCCAGAAGAATATATGCACGCTCCACGTGCCCCTCCTACTAATGGGCCATGACTAGCTCAACTCCTTATGCTGAATCTTGCCCAACCAGGGGCTAACTTGCCAGTGCCTGTCGATTCGAAGGAAGAAGAGTTGAGGTCAAGGATTACCTTATGTTGTTAACTAAGAAGTTTAACCAGGTATGAATCTCCGAGAACTATATGGATTGCACCCATATGTCTCCCTACCATAAAGCAATGCTACCGAAAAAATTCAAGATGCCCAACATTGAGAAGTTCGGGGATAGCGGGCCCCCAATTGTTTATCTTCAAAGCTATCACCGACCCACGACTCTCCTAGGTTCCTTTGAGGAAATAATGGCCCAGATGTTCTAACAAACTCTGAAAGGCAATGATCTTCGTTGGTTCCTATCCGTCGAGGAATCCAGAATTTGTAGTTAAGAGGATGTTTTCTGTGAATTCATATCACAATACAAATACAATGAGGAGTTGAAGGTTATATGTCGTGATTTAGTACTTCTCAAGTAGAACCCTGGAGAAACTGTTAGTAATTTCATAGGAGGTGGAGGGAGAAAGCGGCCACTATGACCAACCGGCCTTCCGAAGAGGAGAAAGTTAGCATTGTGAAGAAAAACTTCTTATCCCATTTTCGAGTGAGGATGGGAGGACAATATTACCCACATTTTGTAGCCTTATGGGAAGAAGGAGTGGATATTGAAGAAACTATTTCTAAGAAAGAATCTGAACCGAAGAAAGAATCCAAAAAGTTCACTCTAAGAAAGTATGAAAAGCCTGCTAATACTATAGTCTCGACCATAAACAACATCTCCTATCCTGCTACATCTTGGGCGCCAGAAAGTCGTGCTAGTCTAGTCAAAATAGAATACACTAAGCTTCACGGTCCCCTTTTAAAATTATACCAAGCCCTATTGGGCCGAAATATCATCAAGCTATTGAACCCTCATCCATTACTAAACCCACTTCCAAAAAATTTCAAACTCGACGCCCATTGTAATTTCCACAAAAATGTCGGTCGTACCACTGATCAATGCTTCTTTCTCTAGAATATAATCCAAGGTCTGATTGACTGGGGTGTCATCGCCACACCAATTAATCCTTAACCCAACACCACTTGCAATCCACTCCCAAATCATGGCAATACCATCTTCCTAGAAAATGATCCGAAATTCGATCGACCCATCTACCCAAATTGTACCCATTAAATTTCCCATTATACCTATATCTCCAACTAAACCTCTAAAAGTTTTCCCATATTTTCTTCTACACCCTACCTATTTTACCAACCAAGCCCTATCTCTTCTTACAAGAGCATTCATTACCATTCTTACTCATTTCAGGGGAAAAGATATGGAGTTTCCAGCAGTACTGAACCAACTCCTAGAGTTTGGATAAAATTGCCCTTCGAAATGATCAATGACTGCCAGAAGTTTGGCATCCTATTCATGGAATCCCGAAAGTAGGTTTCGGAGTCAGATAATTTGGTGGTACCCATTGACGAAGTCAGTTTAGATGATGCCATCCGAATTATAGCAGACATATTTTGAAAGGCTATAGAGATTTGCAGTATGTCCGAGCTACTTGATGCTTTAAAAATAGAAGGGCGATTGTTCCTTTCACTTATGAATCTTCCTATTGAGTAAGAGGATCTATATGAAGAAGCCGTGGAATTTGTGGAGTGCATTGAATTCTCATGTCAAGACAACATCATTTCCATAAGATGGGGGATGAGTTTGATTATTCATATGAATAGCCAAGCCAGGAAAGGGTTTGCCTAGTGATTAGTATATAATGATATCATTTGAATATTTTTTAGGAGAGATCAACAACGTGAATGAACAGCCCAAACTAGATGAAGAAATTGGACTTCTGTTCTTTCCCTCCTTCGTGAACCATATGATAAGGTGTGGGAGGCACTACCAGAATCTGAATCCTTAGTCAGCAGGGATATATAAAGGAAATGGAGTCTTCAGGGAACTCCCCATGCCATAAATGACCATCGAGGATAGCAAGATCCTCGACCAATTGAAGAAAACTCAAGATAACATCACTTTGTGGAGGCTTTTCATATATTCCTAGTTACATCGAAATGCTTTGATAAAATTGCTCACTGGGCCTACAATCCCTCCTTCCACTATGACAGAAGAAGAGGTGAACCTGGTGGGATCCTTAACCTCTACTATATTGCTTTCCTTCTCTGAAGAAGATATCCCAACGTTTGGCCCTAATCACAACTATGCCCTTAACATCTCTGTTAAGGTAATGGGGAAGATAGTTCCGTTCTCACTTGTCGAAAATGGATTAACACTTATTGTTTGACCGTTAAGAACCTTCAACTTCTTTGGTTTAAAAGTAAGTGACATTGCTCCAACTTTTGTCGCAGTGCATTCCTATGATAATATTCGTCGAGAGGTGATGGGATCCGTAACACTCATTATGGCGCTGACCCTATGAATCTCATTATTGAGTTCTAAGTTATTAGCATACCTACTTATTTCAACCTATTGCTTGATCGACTGTGGCTTCACATCATTAAGGAGGTATCTTCCTCTCTCTATCAAAAACTGAAGTTTTTCGCCAAGGGGTAAGTGATCACCATCTTGGACAACGATGATAATACTAATAATGCAAGAACCAATAACTCAGTACTAGAAATATAGCATGGGGCGAATGTCATGATTTTGTATGGTTTTCGATTCTAACCACTTCCAGTACCAGCAAGGGATGATTTCAAAGATCGAGTTTATCCAAAGCACGATCCTCACGACAATGTCAATGAGATACAGATGTTCAAAAATATGCACTTCATGCCGGGACTAAAGCTGGGACGACGACAATAAAGGATACTATAACCCATAGTCCTAAAGAAGGCCTTTACTCCATGTGACCTAGGTTATCAACCATCATCAAAGGAACTCAGAATGCTCCACCAACCCCCGTTAAAGTAAAGATTAGAAAGTGCTAAGACTGTTTTGGTAGATTCCTTGAACGGAAGATTCGTCAAAGAGGGTGAAGATTTACCGTTATGTGTTTTGCAAGTCTTTATTTTCCTCTTCTTATTGTCACCTTCAACCTTGCTACTCTTATGTGTTTCTCTCCTTTCACAACCCATATAACATTGATCGTTCTACCTAATTGTTGGAGACAATATGAAATTTATCCTTTCACAACCCAATATTCATCCCAGTGTTTATTTTCCTCTTCTTATCAGTGTAGTATTCTCTTAATTCAAAGTAATTACAGTGACACGGATCCTTCGAATGTTAGACCCACTAATCATTGATTCACGAGATGGACTAATATGTAAATTAATTACAAAAATAAGTAGTTTCCCTATTACCAAAAGACTGGAGATATAAGTGGTCAAGTTCTTAAATGAATTTTTTGTACCTCATTCTTGTTGAACGCCAGCGAATTATACTTCTCGAGGAATTAAAATCTTTTAAACAGTTGATACATCCTATAACAAATAATCAAATAATGTTAGGTTTGTAGAAATGATAATTGATGCACTTAAAGTTCTAAATTATGGTTCTTACTATTTTCAAATCGGGGAACTCATTACATAAGATTGGACCTTTTCTATCCTAATTATGGTTCTTATGATCACCCTTTTTTAATGAAGAAGTTCAAGTAGGGTATGCGCCCATGTAATCATTATTATTTTTCTGACTATCGAAGGAACCACCACTAGTACTAGCACTAAGGATGCACATATTATCGATGTCCCTCCAGAATATTGTGTTGTGCATCATCAAATTGGACATAAGTTGTATTAATAAATTAATAAGTTGTACAACACATGATGAAAAATTATGTACATAACATATACAACAATGACTATGTGGTGTGACTTTAGTTAAACACAACCATAAGTGGCCTCATGGTATAATATATAGTCATAAGAAGTCGTTAATTATATGCCACGATCACTTGTGATCGTGACCAACACCATGAATACTCCAGGCCGTAATAAATGACCACTTATGTTAACAAGACCATGATTGTGATGCAAATTATCACCATAAGGACACCACAAACACTTGCCATCTTGTTGGAAACATGACAAATTTAAATCATTTTTGGCAAGAAATCATGGTGATAAGTGGTTGTGGTTGTATATTGTCTCTTACTCCATCTAACGAGGACATGATTAATATAATGAAAGGGTTTAAAAATACCTCATACAAATCGAGTGAGCAATGAATGTTGATTTTTTCATGTTGTCCTTCATTTGTTGATTTTTGAAGTCTCATTGATAATAACTACAGTTTTTCCTGGCAAAAAAAAAAGTCCAAAAAAATAAATAAACCAAGAAAATTTCAACATATCACAATAGAGGTGGATGTCGGTGGATAGATTAGCGAATGGTGGTTTGGGCTGTGGGTTAAGGTTTAATACAGTGGTGGTTTTGGTTGATGTGAGAATGCCAAAAGTTTGTTTTTAGTTTAGAAGGAAAATTATTTCAGGGTGTTATTTTTTATTTTTATTAGGGTTATTTTAGTAAGTTCATAAAAAATTACAATTACTTTTGATGATTTGAACTATAAATTTATTTTACTTTTGAAAAAAAATTATTTTAATTTTGAAGTAAAAATTTATTCTACTTTTAGTGTGTTTGGGATAATTTTTTGGGGTGGAAATAACATCACCCATTTGAAATATCATCTTATTACATCGTTGGGTTATTCAATTTTAATTCACTTCATTTATAGAGTAGGACAAAATTATTTTCAAATATTTTCATGTGAGACTCTGATTAACTATATATCTCAAAACACACTTTGTGAGTTTTTGAGTAAGCAAAACACTTAAAAACTTTTCCAAAACCTGTAGGACATCCAAGATCCTAGGAAGTTGTATTTAAAACACTTGTAATTTATCATGGTTCCATTTATAATTAGAACAAGTTTATTCTTTAATCGAAAGTGGTGAGAATGAAGACATCAGTTATGGGTCGAGTCCCATCGTGGCTGTGTGAGAAGAAAATCTCTGAAAGAGCTTAAGTGAAACTTGTACAAATAATAGTGTGAGATGCAAATCCTTCTTTGTAAGTCCTACCATTATTTAATTGTCATTTGTTCCACATTTTTTCCTGCATTTAGATTTATCATTTAGTTTTACAAGATGAATGAGGTAATCTCCTTGGTAAATCATTTGTCACATAGACATAGGTTATGTTTTTAAATATCTTTTAAAGGAATTAAACTTTACCACCACTTAAATAGATTTTAAATTGGGTTTTTTGAACTCCATAAATGGGTTTAAGCATGTATTCATCATGTATTTGAGTTTGTCAACACTCACTCTTAATCTTTTTTGACATTTTGACAATTGAAACACCGTGTGTAAGATGAAAATTAAAATAAAATTCTAAGGTTAAATTTGCAATTTACTTTAGTATAATCTAATTCTTTGTACACTTAAGAAATTTTTCTTTATATTCTTGAAAGTATGAAACTTAATTAAACGCATTTCTTGGTTTTATAATAGAAAGAGATCTTGCTAGCCCACCAAAATTAAATGAATTATTTAATAGTAAATCTTATCTTTCTTAAAATTCTAGTGCTTTTTTTTTACAAATCATTGATATGTTTAAAATTCCATTCATTGGTGTTTAAAACGATAATAAGGGGCTTCATAATCAATCAATATGGTTTTGACATATTAGTGAGGCAGTTGAGCTCATCTACAGTCACGCGCAGTCCATCTTAGAGCCATTGATATTATATTGGGATGAAAGTCAAGATAATAGGGTACAAAGCACAATATACGACAGTGAGTACATAGGACATGAGCCATCCTAGAATGTCATTAATTGATAACACCATGGGGAAAATGAACAGTAAGGAAAACAAATACGGAGAACGGGATATTGAGAATAAAGAAGAAAAGAGAGGATTGTAATGGAAGTTAGATCATCATGTTGTTTTGATGACCAATGAGATGATTTATTGAAAAAGAATGAGCCAGGGAAGATCAATATGAGAAAAATGTTATTCTCTCTTCTTATTATAACATAATTGATGAGTAAGATAGAGAGTGTTTGCATCAATTTTCTCATTCTTTTGTCCTTTTTAACTGTCTATTAGAAGGTTGCAGTTTCTATGGTAAAAAAAGGTCTTGATAGAGACCTAAAGTAGGGATAATAAAAGGATTTAAGATGAAGTTTCCAAGTCCTAAGAAAAATTCTATAGGAAAAAAAATTTAACCCGCAGGTTATCCTGTAAATTGAATTTTAATAAGTGCCTGATTATGATACAAAACAATATATTCAGAGGTTTGGGTGTGGCCTGCAATTATTATTACACCTTAGGGTGACATAATGTAATTAGGTTGGAGTAAGGTGCATACAACTATAAGAAAATCTTGCAAAAGTCCAAACTATACTCAATATTTTTTGTATGTACAAGACGTTGTACTAAAAGTATTTTTTGCGTCAAAGTTTTGTCAAATGATGCTTGTCATTAATCAATGATATCCTAAAGATAGAGAAAATATAATACTAGCCAAATAAATTACATGTCCTTTTTATTATGAATTATAGTTATAGCCCAACCAAATACAACCAAAAACATAAATTTTTCCATCTAAAAATTTTAGCAAATTTACAAATTCAAGATCAAATCCAATGATATTGCACTTAACAATCGCCTCCATAAATTATTGTTATCTATGGTCTTGATCATTTCATTCACCAAGAAAATTGGAGAACATATAATAGGTGTCTTAGGAATTTCATTACCGTATCTATATTCTTCTTCTTGCTCTTTTGGAATGGGTGAAGAAAATTCCAATCACATCTCCTTTATAACATGCTCATAGGATTCACAGTCTTCATTAATCTCAATCAATAAATGTTGAGTTTTTTCCTTAATTTGATTGTAGATCATATTTGTTGAACAATGACGACGTGCTAGATTTGATTTGTTGATAAATATCAATCAATAGATGTTGATTTTGTTCCCTAATTTGGTTGGTTTTATTGAACATTGAAGAAATGTTAATCTGATTTGTTGATCAATTAATATATTTTATATAAGCCATGGTGTAATGATATCTCTTTTTTTATTTTATTTATGTTCAACTTGTTATTTCAATATCTACATACACAAACAAAGTATGTACACAATGGTATTTCTATATGTTTATAATTACATAGTTTTGTTTGTATGGGTTGTTCTTAATGTGGTGAAAATGAAGTGAGATTATGAGTATTCAAATACATTTTACTTATTAGTTACGGTTATGCGTTACACAATTTCTTGATTAATTATTACAATAGGGTATATGGTATATTTTCATGATTATTTAATTGGATGGTAATAAATTGATTTAAGTTTCTCCATTTTATATAAAGAACTAGTTTGCAACCCACATTTTATGTAATTATTTTGTTATTATAACACCATAGAATAAAAAAGAACCAAAAATATTATTAATATATAGATTATAAAATAATTCAACTTTTATCAAGTAATGGTGTAAATTAGTACTCTATTTTGAGTTTTAAAACAAGAATTTGCAATTAAATAAATGAAATTAAATTACGTATCAATGAAAACGCATATCCACATTGACCATTTTCAAATCACTTGATCATATCATCAGCGGAGATATTGTATCAGTTGGGAGAGAGATTAATAGTCCTTAACACTATTCTTGAACATGATTATATAAAATAATTAACAAAAAAGACATATCCCACTATTTCAATAACTTCAAAACCTTTCACTCATTTATTAAAATCTTGGTATAATTAGAGTCAAAATAATTGTCATTTAATGTTCGAAAACAAAAAAGTTAAGAATCAACAACAAGTTTAAATACCTTGTATTTCCTTAGCATATAAACGAAAATAAGGATACCTTTTCTCACCACCCGTGTAGACTCCCAAAGTTCGTTAGTCACTAACAAAGTCATCCCGTAAATATAACATAAAGAGAGTTGATGAGATAAAAATATTTGTTTTATTTGAAAAGTCAAAACAGTAATTTATGTTGAAGAAAGCATAAGATGAATATATGTAAAGAAAAAGAAATGTATCTTTTTCCACATGAGGGACTAAAAATAGGCTAATATTTATTACTAATTTTTGTTTCATAATTAGTATAAATAATAGATATTGGCTTACATTTAGGAGTCACAACACTTGGTTGGCAATGGATTGAAAAACATGTAAGGACACAAATTTTCAATTGAGTCCATTGTAGTTTTGGCTCAATTCCGGACAAAAACGTTTGAGTCATAGGATAGAGTTAATTGATCATCCTTCAAGCCTATGACGAGTTTGTTTGAAGATGTAGCGGCCAAGTATATAAATCTTCATCAAAATGCCGAGTTTAAGTGCCTCGTTTCTACGTCATCAACAGTGGTTCCATGCTCCCAAGGTATGAATACATTACATATATATATAGGAGATTGGAACGTTTTTATATCGGGTGTAGGTTTAATTAAAATTGTTGTTTATTTTTAGAAAGATTTAATTAAAACTTTAAATAACGTTTATAAAGTTTATGGGATATAAATAGAAATTTTCAAACTTTCTGGAAGTTCGTTCGAAATGTCGTTCGAACAAGTTTGTCGTTCGAACCACATTGTCATTCGAACGAGTTTGCCAACGAGTTCCCATATTGGCTAGTGGAACTTCGTTTGAAATGTCGTTCGAACGAGATGGATGTTCGAACGAGATTTCCAATGAGATTTCTAACGAGTTCATTTTTAAAGACACTAGAACTTCGTTAGAATGTCGCTAGAAGGCCGTTCGATCGAGACTTCGTTCGAACGACAAATCTCGTTCGAACGAGATTTGGCGGGAACAGTTAAATGGCAGTTTTTGACAGTTTTCACCCACTTTCCCATTATCTTTCCCCACTAACTTTTGACTGATTATCTAAGTGCAGGAATCAACTTTGGAAAGTTAACTTTTTCATACACATCTATCTCCAAGAGAGAGTTTGAGAGCAAAAGAGAAAGAGAAAAAGTTCATGATTTAAAGTGGTTATTTTTCAAAGAAAAATTCATTTACACTTTAGTTTTCACCCATATTGTTTATTCAAGCTTCCATATATATATACATTACTTGGAGTTCTGGCACCGGTTTTTGATCTCTACCGTTTTGAAGAGACGTTTGGGTTTGCTTCTAAATCCCACAAATAAGAAAATGCTTGCATTGATTTACTCACTTGGAGAAAGGCTCCTAGTTCCGGTGACGGTGACCATACAAAGTCTGATCGGTGGATTCCAAGACCGCGGTGGAGCTCCGTGGTTATTCGCTAGGCGGAGGTGTTTACAAGAAGGAGCGTCGGGGCTTGATAGGGATCGAGTCATGTATTGTAAGTCTAATGTCTTGTATTTGTAAATTCCTTACTTAGTGGATTTGAGGCTAGGGTCGTCCGAGGTTTTTTTTCCGTTGTGGGTTTTTCCTCGTACATCGCGGCGTAGTGGATTAATTGTTTATTTTATCTTTTGCAAAATCACCTAGAACGCATGCTTAGGTAAAAATATAAAATTGGTTTAATTTAATCACTCCTTGTTTAATTTGGTGCAAATTAATATTGGGTAATGTTTGTGTTAATTTAATTCAATTCATTTAATTTATTGTGTTAAAATTAGTTTGGCCTAATTTGTTAAAATTGAGAAATATGACTTAGGCAAATTTTCTAGGACTTGGGTTAATTAATTTGGTTTAAGTGAAATTGAAATAAGTGTGTGTGTTTGAATCTAATTTCACTTGGTATAATTTTAATTTATATAGAAATTATATTTTGTTGTTAATATTGAACCATCATTTTACGCTTCCGCATCTCATAAAAGGAAATTATCTTTTTAAAGTAAAAGAATTTAAAACTGGGGGCCTCCGGGACTTTTCAAATTGGTATCAGAGCCAAAGCGATAAATTATTTAGTTGAGATCCATTATATAATTTTTGGCTAAAATGGAATTTTCCCCATTCTCAAAATTTTCTATTTTCGATGGTTCAAATTATGTGTACTGGAAAGCGCATATGAAATCGGCACTTAAATCTATCAACGAGAGGGTTTGGTTATCTGCAGTTAACGGGTGGTCTCCATCAACTCATTTAGTAGATAATGAACGTGTTCCCAAACCGGCGGATAGATGGAGTGAGAATGAGTTTACACTTTCTAATTTTAATTCCCTAGGTTTAAATGCCTTGTTTAGCGCTGTAACGCTGGATGAATTTCGATGCATTATGATGTGTGAGACCGCTAAAGAAGCGTGGGATATTTTACAGCTCACTCATTAAGGTAATAGTGTCGTTAAAGCTTCGAAACTCCAAAACCTCACCACTCAATTTGAAACCATCAAAATGAAAGATAAAGAAACTTTTGATGAATTTTATACTAGACTTTCCGATATTCTTAATTCATCTTTTAACTTGGGAGAGAAAATACCCGACAACCGAGTTGTAAAGAAAATTTTAAGGTCCTTACCTGATAGATTTATTCCAAAAGTGACCGTTTTAAATTCTTTACCAACTTTAGCCTCTACGAAATTAGAAGATCTTGTAGGTGATTTACAAACCTATGAAGTGGACATGTTTCCCTCTAAAACAGAAAAGAAAATTGAAAAGGGCATTCTTTAAAAGCCCGAAAAGAAGAAAAATAAGTAGTAGAGAGCGAGAGTGATAGTGACTCGAAAGATATGTCCTTGTTTGCTAGGAAATTTTGAAAGTTTCTTAAAATTAACAAAGATAAATTTAAAAATGACTTTAAAAAATTTGAAACTTGTAAGAATGACAAAGCCGAAAGGATCCCTAAAACTATTAATGAAAATTTAAACAGGGACGAGTCAAATAGGTGTTTTGGTTGTGAGGGTTATGGCCATAGGTCTTCTGAGTGCCCCACTAAACTAAGAAGAGAGGGTAAGCGACCCATTTCATATAATGCGACCCTTAGTGATAGTGATAATGAAGAGGGACCCGATTCCTCCACTAAGCCCAACCTTATGTCTTTTATGGCTAGTCGTGAGAGTGATGGTGAGAACTCGTTTATTGATGAAATTTTAACATATGACACTTACAAGGTCATAGTTTATGATTCCCTTACTTTTGATGGTTGTAAGAGTGGAGACGAAAGAGAGAGTGAAAATGAAGAAGAGGTTAATGTGAGTGAACTTCAAAACGCTTTTCAAGAATTATATGAAGAATCAATTAAATTAAAAAGAGCTAATTTGAAGTTAGAATCTAGTTTGAAATAACATGTTAAGGTCATTGATAATAGTGTGTTGGTTGAAGACCTTAGGACACATGAGAGGACTCTTCGAGAGAAGCTTGAATATGTAGAAGGTTAGAGAGATAACCTTAGAGGTTTAATAGAATCCTTGAAAAAGGAGCTTCTCAAGTTCGAAGAGAGAAATATTTTATTAGAGTCTAACATTCTAGAGTTAGAAAATAAATTAAAAGACTCTAGTAATGTCAAATTTGATTTGGAGTGTCGTTCGAAAAAATTAGATAAAACTTTAGGAACATTCCAAATTGAAAATGACACTTGTGGTTTATGCTTCGATCCTTGTAATGAATCTAATCAAAAAGCCAAAACCAACTTTTTAGGAGAATCGCCTAAGAAAGCCTTCAGAGATCACCCTTTAGGTAAATCTTTTCAACATATTTTTTCTTGTGCACGTTGTGGTCGAAAAGGTCATCTTAAGAAATATTTTTTGATCTTAAAAGATTTTCTAGAAAATCCCAATATAAGGCAACCAAGGTAGATAAGATTCCTAGAACCTGAGATCGTCATTCGTCATTAGTTTGGGTTAGGAGATCCGACTTGGTAGCTTTACAAGATAGGATTTTTTATTCTCATTTACTTTCACATGCTTCCTCCCTTGCAAAATCTAAAGGTTGAATGTGTTGGTTTTATTTGCATACTTTGGAATTTGTACTTCATGCTATATACACATGTTAAATGTATGCTTGTTTTAGTGATTTTCTAGTCTATGCTCCATGCTTTATCACATGCTAGAATTATGATTTTTGCTTATCTTTTGTATTATATTTCCTTCATTTTCTTTGCATTAAATGAAAAATATAAAAAGATTTTTGGTTTGTCATTTGTGCTTTAATTGTTTAGTAATTTAGGCTTAATGAAAAATACAAATGATTTTTGTGTGTCTTTTGAGTATATATTTTTATTTTTGGTTAAAAAAAAAATTCAAAAACTCAAAAAGATTTTTTATTTTGTGTGTATTTCAGTTTGACACACTTTATGTGGCATATACTTGTGTTTGAATCCCATATTTTACGCTCCCATGTGGCTAGAAATTTTGGTTTAAATTGTTAATCCTTATTATGTTCTTTACCATGCTTACATGGAGTAGTTGGAGATTGTGTTGCTTAAATGGATTCAATTTTTATATGCCTCTACTCACACATGCACGAGCTCTTTTGAAATTTTAACTTCATATGTATATTTGAGTTGTGTGAGGTGTTCTCCTACCAATCTTGTCATTTACATATTTGTGACCTAGGAGGACAAGTGCATGTCAAAATCAGTTGCACGTGAGATTTGTGTGAAAAATAAAAAAAAGATATACATAAATGTGCACGGGGAAGGGCTCCGAAAGGATTTATCGTCCTCTGCGAATAGTAAGCCACCGTTTGTTTGGACCTAAAATAAATACGCGGTCCAAGGCCTAAAAGAAAATATGGCATTAAAAAGAAAATATTTGCCAAGGCCTATGTTTGATTGATATATTCATCCAAAATTAATATAAAATGCTTATTGAGGGAGATTGTATGGTTTATCAACGGTTTGCATAATGTTCGTTTATCCTAGTTGCGTTTTCAATGTCATGACTCTATTGGTTTGTATAATCATCAACATGCTAGGCTTGTATGCATTGTGTATGTTTGTTCATCGAGTTCAATTTATATTGTCACTTGAGGTTATATTCAAATGTGATGAAGTTTGCAATCAATTGAGAACTCCGTGAACATGTTTTAAGTGATTGGGTCTAAATTTAATCGTTACTAGTTCACACCCCAACACTTCCATTTCCATATGACACATTTATTCCATACGAGTGTGAAAATCTTATCTTATTTTGTGTCATTTGTGTGTTTATATCTATATATGTGTACTTGAGTCTATTAGGTATATATTTTATATACATATATTTGATATTGTTGTTTAGTCTTTGCCTTTCTTTCTAGTCCATATATGCTTTAATTCATAATTGGTATCCATCTTGTTGCATTCTTTGTTGATATCACATGCTTAATACCTATGTATCATATTGGTATCTCCTTCTTGCCTCTTAGTTGGTATCCATTAGTATTTGTTGGATTAGTTATGATTTTGTTGCCCATGTGCTTTAATGTTCTCATCACTTTTTATACTACTGCATGTTTTTATCTTGTTATCCCATTATATTTATCCCTTGCTTAGTTTAGAGGGTGTATATGCTTTAATTGGGGAAGATAAGTTAATGTTTAATTTTTTAGCCTTTGTCTATTCGTGAAGAAAAGGGGGGAGAATGATAGGGGGAGAAATGGTATCTAATCCTATTGTAATCGTATCTTAGTTTGGGGGAGACGTCTTTTTATAGTTGATAAAGGGAGATAATTAATTTAGGGGGAGTACTTACTTTACTTGCATTAAATATTTTGATTTGATATTCCCTATATGTGTAATGTGTTTTCTTAAGTGTGCAGAAATTATATTATAAGTGGCAACTTTCACCGGAAAAGATTGTGATCCTTTGCGTTGTTTGAGTCAAGAATTGTATTTTTATTTTGGATGGGACATTTTTGTCAGTCTAGTAGAGCTTGACGGCCCTTTAGGATTTTTGTTTAGTTTTTGTCCCGGAATAGCCAAAGGGGGAGAATTGTAATGATACAAATTTCCAATTTAGTACTTTGTAGTTTTGGCTCAATTCTGAAAAAAAATGTTTGAGTCATATGATAGAGTTAATTGATCATCCTTCAAGCCTATGACGAGTTTGTTTGAAGACATAGCGGCCAAGTATATAAAGCTTTATCAAAATGTCGAGTTTAAGTGCCTCGTTTCTACGTCACCAACAGTGGTTCCTTTCTCCCAAGGTAATGCATTACATATATATATATATATATATATATATATATATATATATATATATATATATATAGGAGCTCGGAACGTTTTTATATGGGGTGTAGGTTTAATTAAAATTGTTGTTCATTTTCAGAAAGATTTAATTAAAACTTTAATAAAGTTTATAAAGTTTCTGGGTTACAAATATAAATTTTCAAAATTTCTGGAAGTTCGTTCGAAATTTCGTTCGAACGAGTTTGTCGTTCGAACCACATTATCGTTCGAACGAGTTTGCCAAGGAGTTCTCATATTGGCCACTGGAACTTCGTTCGAAATGTCGTTCGAACGAGATGGCTATTCGAACGAGATTTCCAACGAGATTTCTAACGAGTTCATTTTAAATACATTAGAGCTTCGTTAAAATGTCGTTATAAGGCCGTTCGAATGAGACTTTGTTCGAACGAAAAATCTCATTCAAACGAGATTTGGCGGGAACAGTTAAATGGCAGCTTTTGACAAATTTCACCCACTTTCCCATTATCTTTCCCCATTAACTTTTGATTGATTATCTAAGTGCGGGAATCAACTTTGGAAAGTTAACTTTTTCATACACATCTATCTCCAAGAGAGAGTTTGAGAGCAAAAGAGAAAGAGAAAAAGTTCATGTTTTAAAGTGGTTATTTTTCAAAGAAAAATTCATTTACACTTTAGTTTTCACCCATATTGTTTATCCAAGCTTCCATATATATATATACATTGCTTGGAGTTTTGGCACCAGTTTTTCATCTCAACCGTTTTGAAGAGACGTTTGGGTTTTCTTATAAATCCCACAAAGAAGAAGATGTTTGGGTTGATTCACTCACTTGGAGAAAGGCTCCTAGTTCGGGTGACGGTGACCACATAATGTCCGATCGGTGGATTCCGAGACCGCGGTGGAGCCCCGTGGTTATTCACTAGGCGGAGGTGTTTACAAGAAGGAGCGTCGGGATTTGAGAGGGATCGAGTAGTGTATTGTAAGTCTAATGTCTTGTATTTGTAAATTCCGTACTTAGTGGATTTGAGGCTAGGGTCGTCCGAGGTTTTTTTTTCGTTGTGGGTTTTTTCTCGTACATCGCGGCATAGTGGATTAATTATTTATTTTATCTTTTGCAAAATAACCTAGAACGAATGCTTAGGTAAAAATATAAAATTGGTTTAATTTAATCACTACTTGTTTAATTTGGTGCAAATTAATATTGGGTAATGTTTGTGTTAATTTAATTCAAGTCAATTAATTTATTGTGTTAAAATTGGTTTGGCCTAATTTGTTAAAATTGAGAAATATGACTTAGGCAAATTTTCTAGGACTTGGGTTAATTAATTTGGTTTAAGTGAAATTGAAATAAGTGTGTGTGTTTGGATCTAATTTCACTTGGTGTAATTTTAATTTATATAGAAATTATATTTTGTTATTAATATTGAACCATCATTTTACGCTTCCGTATCTCATAAAAGGAAATTATCTTTTTAAAGTAAAAGAATTTAAAATTGGGGGCCTCCGGGACTTTTGAAAACAATTCAATCTTAAAGCATAAATAGATAATGTTTGACTACCAATTCAATAAATGGATCAACTAAAACATACTTTGATGAGCTATAATTACAATAACTCAATTTTTAATTCGTGAGAACCAAAACATCCATACAAAATGAATATCCAAAAATAATTATTATTTCTATGTCTATGGATAAACACATTTAGCATTTGGAATTAAATATTAATGTCCATATATGTCCGAGAAAAATATGTACTTCTACATTCAAGAGTAACAAATATACGAGCAAAAATTGAAATAATAAATTAAAAACCCTATTTTAGATTAACTATAATATTATACAGTTGTATTTCTCCACACCATATTTGTATGAAGTAAAAAATATGAACCCAATCCATCGATTCCTTTAGAATATTTTTATGAGTTAATGGCTTATCCAATTAGGAGCCTAATAATTGTATTTATACTAAACATATTACAATTCTCGAAGGTTATAGAGACTACAAAAGTAAGGTTCAAAATACGGAGGGCCCAATATAAAGGGTGAAATACTAAAATAGCATAAAATCAAACACCCCCCTCAAGATGGAGAGAATATGTCGATCAATCACATGTTATTAATGGAAGATCAAAGAAGAGAGGTCCCTGATGATTTGGTGTTTAAAGTTTCCACCTAATCCAAAGAAGGGATAAAAGTTTGATGAATAATGTTGGGCCTCACTATTTCCCTAATAAAATAACTACTAACCTCCACATGCTTCGTTCTATCTCAAAGCACGGAATTAAATGAAAGAATAATAACAGACTTATCACCGCAAACTGACTTCGATGATTATTTTTCCATGAAACCCAACTCCACCAAAATTGATCGAAGTCATAAAATCTCACATGTTCCCTCATCCATCACACGGCACTTAGTCTCTTCTAAAGAACGTGAAACCAGCATCTACTTTTTTATCTTTCATGAGATGAGGTGAGAACCATATAATGCACAAAATCCCGAGGTGGAACGTCTATCTATTTTAAACCCTTCATAATCTGCATCTTCCAAGCACGAGAGGAATATATGACTCTTCGAGGCATAAAATAACCCAAGTCCTGTACATGACTTGAGGTATCTTAAAATGTGGTAAACAACATTCAAATGTGTGGTGCATGGAGTATCCATAAACTAGACAATCTTACTCATGAAAAATTACAAAACCATCCTCCTGTTGGTCAAATAAATGAGGCGACCAATCAATCTCTTAAAAACTAAAGCATCGAGATTCAAATAACCCGACTCGACTGAGAGAATTAAGTTGAGGTCCATATGTATAGAAGTTGGATCACAACCTAGAGTACTAAAATTATTATGAATATCCAAAGTGTAATATTGTTGGGGAAAAGATGTCCCATATTGGGAGTGATCCACCTCAATCCTAAAAAGTGGCAGAGATGATCAAAGTCCTTCACATCAAACACATTGATAATATCTAATTTTACTTAGTCAATCCCATAAACATCATCACCTATAATAATAATAATAATAATAATAATAATAATAATAATAATAATAATAATAATAATAATAATAATAATAATAATATCATCAACATAGACAAAAAATATAATGCATCTACCATCGAGATGATGACATATGAGACATATATAATCAGAATGGCACCGAGTAAAACCCATGGAGAGAACCACCGCACTAAAATAACTCAACCAAGCCCGAGGTGATTTCTTATGTCCACGAAATGACTTCCAAAGATGGAATACTTTACCGTATACTCCCTCTCTCCTCGAAAAATTGAGGAGGGGCCATGTAGATGGTCTCAAATAAATCTCCGTTTAAAAAGGAATTTTTCATGTCCAAAAATTGTAGAGACTAAGAATGAGAGGCATTAAGTGAGACTAATTGATGATGCTGGAAACAGCACAACCCTTCTAGGTGTTTTCAAGCTCAATTCAGTGTTAACAATGGAAATATAAAGGTATATAGTAGAAGAAGGTGAGGAGAAGAGGAATCACACCGAAATATAAGTGGTTCAGCCAATCAGGCCTACGTCCACTGTGAAAGTATGGGAATAGTATTACTACATGAGTGCTCTAATGGCCTTAGATACAAACTCTCAATCTTTCACTCTCTACTATGTATTTAGACAGAGTTCCAGCTAGGGTTGCTGATTTCGGATCCTTTTCAAGGTAGAGGATGACCTCTATATATAGTGCTTAGGGGGTGTAGTGTACCCCCCAAGCATGCCATGAGTATGTGCATGAGGATCGAACCAGTATGAGAATGACACCTGGCTGATCTCATGTAGATAATGATGACCTCAATATTCCCTCACGTGGGGGGAATGATTCGGTTATAACTGATTTGTATACACGTGTTCCTAGTCCCACATATGCGCAGAAGAGCTCGGCCATCTGTGATTGGTCACAACCTTGGCCTGGAAGAGGACGAGGTGGTGACCTTGGTTCAGTGGGAGAGCCGAAGTATGACATGTTGAGCTATGACGTCGGCCTGGGCCGAGGTAGTGGTGGCAAAGTAGCAACGTCGGCCGATTCCTAGTCGAGATTGATGCTGATGGCGGGTAACCTCTTCATCTTCCAAGCCGAGGTTGCAATCCTTGGAAGACCAGGTGGATAACCTTCCCTGGATCATGGGTGACCTCACTTGCCGAGGTATCAGGAACGTCAGCTGCTCCATAGCCGACCTTTCTTGGGGCGAGATCGCTGGTTGATGAGCTAGGACCCCTCCAACCTCGGCCATCCTCATTGGCCGAGGATGATGTCTCTGAGCCAAGGGGGTATATTCAGGGCATATCAATCACCCCTAGCCCTTAGTTACCTGTGTGATCAGGTGCCTAAGGGGTATGTTGGTACGAGGTTGAATTTCTATAGGTGTTGATACTTTTTTGACAAGTTTCAGCAGCTAAAGAGATTAGCGTTCCTGACAAGGGTAATGAAGTTTGTTGTCTTTTGGGCTCTCAAGGCAATGATGGGCCTTGGGATGCGTGCATTGAGTGTCGAGGGTTATACCCCCTTTCTTCTCTTTCTTGTTCATTTCTGTATTCCTCGCTTATAATTTTTTTCCTGCCTCTCTCTCTCTCTCCAGAAGAACTCCGGTTTGAAGCTCATTGGGTGGTTTCTCATTGCAATCCCTTCTTTACTCCTTACCACTTTTCTTCAGGTATCTTTTACCATCCATTCTTCTTCATTTTTGTTGGCTTGTTCTTATTTTTGCATTTTTCGGTGAGCTTAAGCATTTTCCGGTGAACCTATTAGTTTCTGGTGAACTTTTCATTCATTGTTCTTGCTTAAAAACCCAGTTTTGATCCTTAGTCAAATTACCAACATTGTTTGTTTAGAAGAGTCACAAGTGTAGGGTCTGCCTTATATGCTTAGACCCCTTTACCAACCCTTAGAGTAATTCCCCTTTCTTAGGGAGAGGACCTAAGATAAAATTTGACAAATAAAAGGTGCACAAGAGGAAGCTCGTAGGGCAGAGGCGTTCCCCCTCAGGCTATTTTTCCACCACCTCTCAAGGTCATATACCCTTAACCATCTGAGACAGTTATCCGAGTAGATGTCCCAGCTTAACCCTCTCCAATGTCTGAGTCTGAGTCATCCACCTCAGACCCTATGCCTGTGAACTCCTTCCAAGAGGCCATGGACATCTCAAATCAACAAGATCAGGTCCCTGATCAGGCAAAGGTTTCCAGTCAGGCCTCGTCTCATAAAAGTTCAAGCACAACAAACTCTTCCTTAGAGGTTGCAATTATTGGACCAAGTGTGGCTGTTCCACTGATTCTTGAAGCCATTCCTCTATCAGCAGTCACAGGGCTGAGTTTGCCCAGAGGTTTCCAGGTGGTGCCCCATCGTCTGCTCGGGCCGTCATTGAGCTAGATGATGATGATGGTGTGGAGAGTGACGTTGATACATCTGAGGTGGTCGAGATTCAGAGTAAAGTTAGTGAGGTCGACCTTCTGGCCTTCAGACATCTATATTCCATAAGTCCCTCTATAAAACTCAGGAGACCTCTGAGGGAAGAGAGGGCTTATGAAGGCCGGGATGGGGAGATCTGCCTATATAAGCAGATGTTCAAGTTGGGATTTCGTCTGTCCCTTCATCTGCCAAAACCCATCCGAGCTATTATCATTTCTTAGCTCGGAAGTCAAATAAAAAGATGCTTTGGATTACCCAAATCTCAAACCATAACTGGAAGCCAAGTTACTTCTTTGCATCAGGGCCATGGGAATTTGGTCCATGTGCCCCCTCTTCCTCATTAGAGCCGAGGATACCCCTGAGGTGGGGAAAGGTTACAATGGCTGCTAGGGCCGACCCTGGGCTAAGACAAAATAATCTTCAGAAGGTCAAAGACCTTCAGGACCAGGAGGATCATGGTCTGCTTGTCAAATTTGAGCACCTGATGACCCCCTATTACCTCTCTGAGACAGGTCTTGGGGGGAGTCCTCTGACAGAGCTTCGTAAGTGTCTTTCTATTACAACAAGTTATACCTATGAATTTATGTATATATGATTTTCTAACTCAGACCTTTTTATCATGTAGAGCACCCAAAAGGAATATCTGACGAGTTGTGGGAGATGGAAGCTCCAAGTCTAACGAAGCACGTCAAACAGGCAGGTTTGAGTGATCCTCCTCCCCCTCCTTCCACCTCGAGGGCTGAGGCCACTAAAAAGAGGAAGGTTGCCTACCCTTCCCCTGAGGATCAGAGGCAGAAGAAGAAAGGGGGGGATCGTGCCATCCTTATTTCTTCTGAGGATGCCTTCATTGCTCGTCTTGAGTAATTAAAGATTGGTGATAGTGTAATTGGCCAAAGTATGAAGGCCTTAGATGCTATCGGTGGTGTCATGACCGAGTCCGACAAGAGCTTTTGTCGATCCCTGGATAAGCCCCTGCTGGTTGAATTCTCTCTTCACCGTACCATCCAGGTAAGGCCTTTAACTTATTTGCTTCTGAATGTCTGACATTATCATTTGGACTATATCAGACCTTAGATTGACATCTATGCATATGTTCTGCAAGGTTTACTCACCATGCATCATTATGTCAACTGGACCTTGGGAAAACTTCCTTTGATTGAGAAGGGCCAAGAGTTCGAGAAGACTGAAGCCACCTTGAACGCCGAAGTGGAACGTCTGAAGGCTGCTCTAAAGAAGGCCGAGAATAAGGTGAAGGGATTGTAAAAGGATATGGATAAGCAGAGGGAAGATCATAATACTTCCATGAAGACTCGGGCCGACTCTCTTCAGCATAAGGTCCATGTGGCTGTTAAGGCTACCTGGATGATGCCTTCGAGAAGATCTTGGAGGAGTACAAGGTCTCTGATGACTTTAACAGCTTTGGATTTGAATATCTGGAGAGAGGGGTCAAGGCCACTGGTAAATAGGCTGCCATGAAGGAAAAGGAGTTAGGAATCCTTGCAGCCTCTGACTTCATCAGCCTAGTTATGCCGACCCCAAGTTTTTTCAGGTCCTGCAGGAGGTTAAAGAGGAGGGAGGTGTTGCACCCATCGAGACTGCCCCTCAAGGAGACACCATAACTGAAGATGTTGGTGCTCAAGACGATGGGGTGGAAGTAGACACCCTTGGTCAAGGAAATGCAGACGTGACCACAAACCCTGAGGCTGCGAACACTTAAATTTTTGTGAAGCTTTGAGCAATCTTTTGTAACTCTTTATTGTAACCTATGATAAACACTGTTACTTTATATCTTTGCATTTTGTAACTTAATCTGTCAACATCTGAGGAGGGCTTTTGTTTCTTCTCTTGTTGAATTGTTTATTAGATGATTTTCTTTTTCATGCAATGTATGTTCAGTTCTCAAGTCTCGATACAATGATATCTTTGTTGAGCCAAATAAATGATTTTTAAGGTCTGAGGTCACCCAAGTATGATGTATTACCTCAGACCTTGTCACAAAATTATGATGTTATAAGGTCTGAGGTCATCACCTAAGATGTTATCCTCATAAATAATTTTCACCAAATAAATGATTTTAAGGGTCTGAGGTCATCCAAGTATGATGTCTGACCTCAGACCTTGTCACCAAATCATGATTTTATAATGTCTTAGGTCATCACCTAAGATGTTACCCCCATAAAATTTTCACCAAATTAATGATGTTAAGGGTCTAAGGTCATCCAAGTATGATGTTTGACCTCAGACCTTGTCATCAAATCATGATTTTATAAGGTCTGAGGTCATCACCTAAGATGTTACCCCCATACAATTTTCACCAAATTAATGATGTTAAGGGTCTGAGGTCGTCCAAGTATGATGTCTGACCTCAGACCTTGTCACCAAATCATGATGTTATAAGGTCTGAGGTCATCCAAGTATGATGTCTTACCTCAGACCTTGTCACCAAATTATGATGTTATAAGGTCTGAGGTCATCACCTAAAATGTTATCCCCATAAAATTTTTACCAAATTAATGATTTTAAGGTCCGAGGTCACCCAAGTATGATGTTTGACCTCAGACCTTGTCACCAAATTATGATGTTATAAGGTCTGAGGTCATCACCTAAGATGTAATCCTCATAAATAATTTTCACCAAATAAATGATGTTAAGGGTCTGAGGTCATCCAAGTATGATGTCTGACCTCAGACCCTGTCACCAAATTATGATGTTATAGGGTATGAGGTCATCACCTAAGATGTTACTCCCATAAAATTTTCACCAAATTAATGATGTTAAGGGTATGAGGTCATCTAAGTATGATGTCTGACCTCAGACCTTGTCACCAAATCATGATGTTATAAGGTCTGAGGTCATCACCTAAGATATTTTCCCCATAAAATTTTACTACTAGAGCACAATGAACTAAGAATTAACAGGGAAGCTGATCTTCTCATTAATAATCTCTTCCTAAGATGATACATTTACACACTTTCTTCTAACATCATATGTAATACTTCTTTATATGATCAGCATTCTAGGGATTGGAAAAAGGTTCCTCCTCGAGGTTTTCCAGTATGTAGGTTCTGGGTACAACCTCCTCAATTACTCTGTAAGGACCATGCCAATTTGGGTGGAGCTTGTTCGCCTTCTATAACGTCTTCTTCAGCACCAGGTCCCCTACAGTTATGGGTCTTGATTTTACCCTTTGATTGTAGAATTTTGTTGTTCTGTGCTGGTAAGCTGCTTGCCTGACTTCTGCGTCTTCCCTTTTCTCTTCAATCAAGTCTTGGTCGAGTCTTCTTTCCTCTCCATTCTTCTCTGGGTCGTAGGTCTGAACCCTATGAGTAGTGAGTCCTACCTCTGTGGGTATGACAGCCTCTGAGCCATGTGATAACATAAATGGGGTCTCCCCCATAGGTGTCATATCCGTCATTCTATAGTCCCACAGAACAGTATAAACCTCTTCAGTCCATATTCCCTTAGCCTCTTTCAACCTCTTCGTAATCCCGTCGAGGATTGTTCTGTTGGTGACTTCGGTCTGACCGTTTGCCTGAGGTCGGCCAGGAGAAAAGAAAAATTGATTTATCCCAACTCTTTCACAGTATTTTTCTAGGGAAGAATTCTTGAACTGGGTTCTATTGTCCGAAATGAGGGTATTTGGGAGGCTATGTCTGCATATGATGTTTTTCCAAATAAATTGGAAGGTCTTCTGCTCTGTAATCATGATCATCGGCTCTGCCTCTACCCACTTAGAGAAGTAATCAATGGCAACTATCAGAAATCAATAATTATTTGCAGCCCTTGGCAGGGGACCTACTAATTCAATCATCCATACTGCGAATGGCCAAGGGGAACTGATAGACGTCATAGGCTGATGAGGTAGATGGGGGATTGTAGAGAATCTTTGACATTTGTCGCACCTCTTCACGTACGCTGCAACATCTTTTGCCAAGGTCGGCCACCAATATCCTTGCGTGAGAATCCTCTTGGCCAAAGGTCTCCCTCTGATGTGACTGGAGCAAGAACCCTCATGTACCTCCTATAGGATGTGGGGAACTTAGATGGGATGAACTCATCTGAGAAGAGGTAATAGTAATCCCTTCCTATACAGGACATCTCCTACTATTGAGAACTTTGCAGCTCCGTATCTCAATTTCCCCCTTTCTAACTTTGACTCCGGTAGAACCCCCTCTCTGATGTATCTGATAAGGGGATCCATCCATCTGTCCCCTAGGTTCAAATTGAGGCAAGGGTTACTGACCTCTTCTTCTTCGATGGTTGCTCTGGGCAGGATCTCAACGGCGACCTCCTTCTGATATCTGTGTTCGTTGCTGAAGCTAGCCTTGCTAATGCTTCTGCATGACTGTTGTTTTGCCTAGGTATTCTCTTCATTTTTACCTCTTCGAAGCCTTGCAGTATCGTTCTCACCCTCTTCAGGTATTTGGCCATCCTTTTATCCTTGGCCTCATAAACTCCCAATACTTGGTTAACAACCAACCTTGAGTCACTGTGAAGGAGGAGTTGTCTTGTTCTAATGGTTCTTCCAAGGAGAGTCCTGCTATCATGGCCTCGTATTCTGATTCATTATTTGATGCCTTGAAGTCAAACCTTAGGTAATATTCGATGTTAGTACCATTCAGGGCTGAGAGTATCAACCCCGCACCGCTCCCACTTTTACAAGAGGACCCGTCGACAAAGAGGTTCCAGATGTCTCTATCTGATGAGAAGCCACCTTCTAACATTATTCCTTGTCTGAAGAGGTACCGGTCTTCTTTATTCTCTTCCATTCTATTCCTGGTCCCCCTAGATACAACCTCTTCTGGATCTCAGAAGACGTTCACATTTGACCCTTCTGTAGTTTCTTGATTATTCTCAACTTCGACCTCTTCCCATGTGAACTCTGCGACGAAGTCCACAAGAGCCTGCCCTTTGATGGTCGTCCTAGGCTGATAGTTAAGGTCGTACTCCCCTAGTTCAGTGGCCCATGCAATCAATCTTCCTGACTTCTCAAGTTTATGGAGGACCTGTCTTAGTGGGGAGTTCGTGAGGACGACCATAGAATGGGCTTGAAAGTAGGGCTTCATCTTCCTAGAGGCATATATCAAAGCATAGGCTAACTTTTCTATGCGAGGCTAATTCTTTTCAGATCCCTGAAGGGCCTTACTGTTGAAGTATATGGGACTTTGAACCCCAACATCCTCTCGCACAATGGCCGCACTTATAACCAATTTAGAGACCACTAGATAAATAAAAACCATATCTCCCGCTATTGGCCGAGATAAGATTAAGGGAGACTCAATGTATGACTTGAGTTGATCAAAAGCCTCATCACACTCTTTGTCCCACTCGAATGCCTTTCTAAGCACCTTGAAGAATGGAAGACACTATCGGTCGCCCTGGAAACAAATCTATTGAGCGTAGCCACTCTTCCAGTGAGCCTCTGAATGTCCCTGATACTCCTAGGTGTCTTCATGTCGAGAAAAGCCTTGATTTTCTTAGGGTTCACCTCTATTCCTCTTTGATTGATGATGAATCCAAGAAACTTCCCAGCTCCTACCCCGAAGACACACTTTGCCAGGTTGAGTTTCATCATATACAGGTCCATGCTATTGAAGGTCTTTTCCAAGTCTTCCACATGAGTGCAGGCCTTTAAGCTCTTCATCAATATATCATCTACATACACCTCTATGGTCTTGCCTATTTGGTCTTTGAACATCTTATTCACCACACGTTAATATGTTGCCCCTGCATTTTTCAATCCGAAGGGCATCACCTTGTAGAAATACGTCCCTTTTTCAGTAATGAAGGCTGTCTTTTCTGAGTCTTCAGCATCCATGAAGATCTGATTGTAGCCTTAATACGGGTCCATGAAGCTCATGAACTCATGTCCTGCAGTTACATCTGCCATCTGTTCGATCCGGGGTAGGGGATAACTATCTTTTGGGCAAGACTTGTTCTATTCAATAAAATCTACGCACATTCTCCACTTTCCATTGGCCTTGGGCACAATGACTACATTTGATAGACACTCCAGATATATCACTTCCCTGATGAACTCAGCCTCTTCCAACTTTCAAACCTCTTCCCGGATGACGTCATACTTCTCCCTGAAGTATACTCTTCATCTCTATTTGACTGGCTTAGCATCCTTAGTCACATTCAGCTTGTGGCACATAACTTCAGGGCTGATGCTTGGCATGTCCGCATGACTCTATGCGAAGATACTCTGCCTCTTCCTCCGGAAGTCTACCAGCTCTTCCTTGATTTTTTCCTTTAAGTCTTTTCTGACTAAGACGGGTTTTTTCAAATCGTCCTCATTGAGGATGATGAATTCTACCTCTTTCGCAGCCTCTCCTTTCTCCAACTTCATTTCACCTCTAGGGTCAAGCATATCGATGTTATAAGTGGTAGTTTCTCTCTTATAAGCCTCTATCTCTTCAGATGAGTTGAAGTAGCATTCTCCTGCTATGGTCTGGTCACCCTGCACTTCCCCTACCCCATAGGGGGTCAGGAATTTTAGCATCTGGTGGACCGTTGACGGCACGACTTCAAACTCCTTAAGGATACTCTTCCTATGATGAGGTTATAGGCCGAGAAGACATTTTCGTCCATAACGAAAAATTGATCTTCCGAGTTAACCTCATAGGCCACTTATTGTCCATCTCATACATGACCAGCGGATGGACCTTTTCACCGCTAAACCCCATTAGCGGATGATAATAGGGTACCAACCTAGCTCTGCTCAAACCTAGACTTTTGAAGAAGGTCCAGAACATCACATCTGCTGAACTTCCTCCGTCTACAAGAATTCTTTGCACCTCGCATCCATGAACTCTTGTCGTGATCACCAAAGGGTCATCATGTGGAGCTAGGATGACTTTGAAGTCGAGTCGGGAGAAACCAACTACGAGAGTGTCCATGTCTACCTTTTTTCTCTTCTGCGTAGTCTCGGAAGACGTCAGGTTTACCACATCAAGTTTGGCCACTGATTTGGCCTCTGCCACATGAGCTTTCATGTCTGCAACCTTAGAACCACCCCCCGCAAGTCCTTCGCATATGGTGCTAATGCCAAAGGAGATCATACCAACCCTCTTCACTGGGGTGTTGTCATCTTTTTGTGGGAGGTTTGTTACGTCTTCGTCATCTTCATATGAGTCACCATCTCTTCTTGCTATGGTATCCTCACGACACTTGTTGTGTCTCTTCTTTTTGGGGTCTTCCCTTCCCCTTTTGGGAGCTTTACCATCAATCTATTTCCTCAACTTTCCTGACTTCAACATCTTCTCGATCTCATCCTTCAAGGCGAAGCACTTGTCTGTTATATGGCCATGGTCACCATAAGTTCTGGTTCCTCTTATGTGGAGGAGCCTTCAACTTCTCTGGCCATCTTAGGGATCGGTCATTCTTGATCTCATTGAGGATGTGTTCGCAGCTAACCGTAAGAGGGGTATAACGCGCAAACTTATCATCAACTGGACTTTTCTTTCCATCCTTTTTTTGGAACTTTCTGCTGCCACCGCTGTTCTCATCCTCATACTTGGCGGCCATGGCCTCTTTAGCGTTCATAACCTTCCCCATAGTTACCAATAGCTCCGCCATGGACATTGGAGGTTCTTCCGCAAGTTTCCACACCAACTTTCCCTTCTGAAGACCTCCTGTGAGGGCGGTCATGGTAATATTCTTTTCGTAGTCTTCAACCATAAGTTTATCTTTGTTGAACCTGGCAATGTAGTCTCTTAGGCTCTCATGCTTTCCTTGTTTGACGTACAACAGATGGGTGGTCTTCTTTTGGGGTCTGAACCCAAAGCAGAAATTGTGAATGAACCTTTCAGCCAAGCCCTTAAAGTTTTCAATTGAATTCTTTGGAAGAGAAGTAAACCAGATGTGCGCTGCTCCTGTCAAAGTATTGGAGAAGGAACGACATTTCATCTCATCTGGTATTGAATAGATGTCCGCCACCGATTGATACATCTTAATGTGATGTACATGGTTGGTGCTACCATCATACTTGGGAGTTACTCTAGGTGGCTTGAACTTAGATGGTGTAGGGAAGCTTACTAACTTAGCCACGAACGGGGAGCCCTTTGAGAAACCTCTTTGTAGTGGATCCCGACTTTTGATGAGGTTTACTATCTTGTCCTCGAGACGTTGGATGGAGTCATTCCATGTTCTTGCAATGTCATCCAGGCCGAGGTTATCCCCTGCCACCTCCAAGGGGTGGACCGAGGGTTCCCCACCCACGGCACAACGCCTGCTGTTGGCCTCTTCTTGGTCTCTTACTAATCCCGGTTGGGGCCGACGTTGCCTCTCTTCCCTTTGTGATCCTGCTTCACTTCTCGACCTTGATAACCTTTATCTTAGGTCATTTACTGGGCCCAAACTTTCAAAGGCTGACTCTCTGCTCAGTCGATCAAAAGCTGATCCTCGTTGTTAGGCTTTGTCACCCCTTCGGCCTCCATAACCTTGGCTCCGGTTATCAGGACGAACTGTGTTGTTCGAAACTTCATATGGCTCCCAACAGTCTTCTGGGACGTCTTTCGCCTCTAGATCATCATACCTATCCACAGGGAAAGGGTTTCCTTACCTCCCCAGGTGCAAGCACCTAGGGGCAGCAACGTCCCTCCTCTGCTGGGGTATAGGTTGGTCTTTTCGCGGTGTCTGGGGTAGTCCCCTGGCATCAGGATGGGGCTGAGCAGCCACCAGGGTGATCATCTCCGGTGAGACTCCAGGTGGCCTCATCATATTTTGGATGAGCTGTGCAAATTGCTCCTGCATTGTTTGTTGCGTCGCTATCAAGAACCTCAAGACTGCGGCCACCTTCTCCATTTCAGATTGGGGCGGTGCCTGGATGGAGCTGGGTCCTCCCGCTCCAGGCGACGGAAGAGGTGGTGGTAATTTCGGTGCCTTGTGTAAACACAAAATAGTTGTAGTAAGTGAGCTTAATACCTTACGGGACCTCTTTCAATGGTGAAATAGCTCCGCGCAAAGGGGGGAGGCCTGGCTCACCACCAGAGTCTCCGATGAGGTTGAGAGAATAAAGAGGAAGAGACAGCTTCTCGTTCCCACAGACGGCGCCAAAATGATGATGCTGAAAACAGCACCACCCTTCTAGGTGTTTGCAAGCTCAATTCAGTGTTAACAATGGCAATATAAAGGTATATAGTAGAAGGAGGTGAGGAGAAGAGGAATCACACCGAAATATAAGTGGTTCAGCCAATCAGGCCTACGTCCACTGTGCAACTATGGGATTAGTATTACTGCGTGAGTGCTCTAATGGCTTTAGATACAAACTCTCAATCTTTCACTCTCTACTATGTATTTAGACAGAGTTTCAGCTAGGGTTGCTGATTTCGGATCCTTTTCAAGGTAGAGGATGAGCTCTATATAGTGCCTGGGGGGTGTAGTGTACCGCCCAAGCATGCCATGAGTATGTTCACGAAGATCGAACCAGTATGAGAATGACACCTGGTTGATCTCATGTAGATAATGATGACCTCAATATTCCCTCACGTGGGGGGAATGATTCGGTTATAACTGATTTGTATACACGTGTTCCTAGTCCCACATATGCGCAGAAGAGCTCGGCTATCTGTGATTGGTCACAACCTTAGCCTAGAAGAGGACGAGGTGGTGACCTTGGTTCAGTGGGAGAGCCGAAGTATGACATGTTGAGCTATGACGTCGGCTTGGGCCGAGGTAGTGGTGGAAAAGCAGCAACGTCGGCCGATCCCTAGCCGAGATTGATGCTGATGACGGGTAACCTCATCTTCCGAGCCGAGGTTGAAATCCTTGGAAGACCAGGTGGATAACCTTCCTGGATCATGGGTGACCTCACTTGCCGAGGTAGCAGGAACGTCGGCTTCTCCATAGCCGACCTTTCTTGGGACGAGACCGCTGGTTGATAAGCTGGGACCCCTCCAACCTCGGACATCCTCATGGGCCGAGGTTGATGTCTCTGAGCCGAGGGGTATATTCAGTGCATATCACTAATAATCGAAAATAAGTGAGCTTAGCCACAGTGGAAAAGGTTCCACCAAAATCCTTCTCCATAACTTGAGTAAATCTTAGCCACCAATCACGCTTTATAGTGATCAAAAGATCCATCGACCAAATATTTCACCTAAAAAGAAATTTGTATCCACTGTCTAATCCCCAGTAGGTAAGGATACAATCTCCCAAGTACCACTACAATCCAAAGCATCCATTTACACTATCATCTCTTCTACGCACTTAGGATTTTGAATGGCCTCAACCTCATATTGAGGAATAGAAATGGAGTTAAGTTTGCCTAAATATGATCGAAAATGGCCCAAAACACAATCATAAAAAAGATGTAGATGATTAGTTATATACGTATGTCAATATTAGGAAGGGGTTGAGAAAATGAGATGGACAGTGAGGCTGGAAATCATTAGGAAATGGTAAAGAAGAGGTCTAGATACCGAGTTTAGAGAGGTGGTTGGCGAAGGTGGAAGAGGGCAATGAGAATACTCGTGCAGGGAAGGCTCCGTGAGGAAGAAAAATTCTCACTAAATAAAGAAACAGGTTGTGCAAGAGGTGAAACCTCATCAAAATACATCTTCATATAGGGATCAAAAAGTAGGACCAATGAAGTCTCATAAAATAAAGGAATATGTCAAGAAAGAGGTGAATCTCATCCTCGAGTGACATGGGAAAAAGGTGATTCTAGAGTAGCCACTCCTGCTCCACCACCTAAAAAGGAAATTCTCATGAAATGAAACATAAAGAGAATGATACATGTTTTTGGACACCGGTTCAGAGCATAGATACTCCTTAGATATCGAGCAGTACATACCAATAATGCACCGAATATATGTATCATCTAGTTTGTGTCAAGGGGGACTATTCTTATGAATTAAACAAGTATTACCAAATACTCTCTGTAGGATGTGGAACAAGGAGCTAACGGTCCAAAGACACTTAAAGGTCACCTTACCCCCAAAATCTTACTTGGGTTGAGATTTTTTTTATGAAAATGATGGTAAGTACATCAAAGTGGCAATAAGACTTTGGCACATTCATAGCAGTTGACAAGCACCGAACAACTCCCATTATATAATGACTTTTTCATTTCGTAACCCCATATTTGTTATGTGTGTATATCAAAAAGTGAGTTGGTGAAGGATCCCAATCTAATTAAGTTGGGACTAAAATTCATTAGAAACATAGTGATGCCTAGTATGAGTTGATATGTTACGAACCACTATCTGAAATTCAGTCTTAACCATTTGAAGGAATTCCAAAAATAAGGAGACGAATTTAATTTCTTTTTAAAAAGATACACCCATCTATACCAAGTATGATCATCAATATAGGTTACATAATAATTATTAATAGAAAAGGAAGTAATAGGATATGGTACTCACACATCCGAATGGATCAAATCAAATATATAAGGCGAAAGACTCATATGTGGTATGCATCTAGTTTGAATATGCATAGAGATCTCACAAACTTCACCTAAAAAGGGAAGGAAATAACCAATATATGCATCGAAAATTGGCATTCCCTAAATGAGCATGCCATAAATGAAAGATCCAAAGGGAAAACTCATAAAAATGGAACTTGAGAAGACAAAAGTACTAGAGGTGATGGTTGTGATGGTGGTGGTCGGTCCCTAAAATAGTACAACCGATCGCGCTCATAACCCATCCAAGAATCCTAATTGAACATAAGTCTTCTAAAAGATAATGTGTTGTAAAGAATATGATAGTAATATCGATAGATGTTTGGCAAGTGGGACCAAAGATAAGAGATTAAAAGAAAAATTCAAACAATGCAAAACTGAGGAGATAGTAATATCGATAGATAAACACGCATCCTCTATAAAATGGATACGTGTATGGGAGCCATCCACAATACGAACATATTGGCAAATGGAAATGATAAATGATGAAATGAGAGATGACTCTCTGTCATGTGATCGGTGGCTCCAAAATCCAAAATTTAAGTAGGCTTTTAAGCTTTACCATGACAAATAGTGGCATTATGATAAGAATCACCCCCACATGGTGGAAAATCCACCTAAGGACTAGTTGACATAAAGAACTTTAATCACACAGGATGTCAAACAATATATATAAACAATCTCCTCATTACCAAGATAGGATCTTAAAGAAAATTTGAACCTATTCATGTGGGGACTTATACCCAATTAAAACATGGTACGTTTTTCTAATGAAAAAGTGATTTGTCTTCTACTCAAATTTGTCATTCAAACCCTAAATTATTAATAAATTAATCCAAGTTATATCAACCTCTAGTCACGAACCACTAATAAAATCATGAATAATCATGAAAATCATCCATAGTAGTTAAATTATATTCCCCAAACAATAAATTATCACACAATCACCCCCCAAAACACCAAAAGAATGGCAAACAATCAAAAAATACCGTTAGAAACAAAATCTCCATCCCTCAACAATTTATGGATGTAACAAGTTTAGTACAATAGGAAACAAAGGACCTTATATAAGAGTGAAGAATATAAAAAATCCCTAGATCTAGGTTTATTCCTAATAAAATGAAGACTACCAAGAAGGGGATTAGACCCAAAACCCAACTAAAATATAAAGTGGTGGTTATTGTAAGCACGAGAACACTCGCAAAGGGTGATTTTAACAAAAATTGCAATACGAATTTTAAATATACGGAAGCGACATTTAAACCGATTTTATCTTGTTTATCCTAAGCATTCAACTATGTGATAAAACTAATAAATCAAACCATGCAAATAACTCAGGCCGAGATTCAGGGGAAAACACTAAAGGAAAAACTTTTATTCACTTATAAATTTATAAGAGAGTCGACTTACAGACTGCTTGATTCCCCACAAGCATAATGCACTATTCTTCGAAAGTCTCTAAAGAACAACTGTGATGCTCGCAAGAGCCACATGACCGCAATCCTCCGAATTGGCCTCAATATTCATTCTTCAGGAGTGAATCCCGATAGGTATCACAAGTAAGCAATGGAGTGACTCTCCACCAAGGTGTATGTAAGAGATAGAAAACTTTCAAGGGTTCTAAACTAATTCACAAGAATAATATTGCAGTATGCTTTGTTGTGAATTAAATAGTGTTTTGACACACAAAACTTGAAGAACTTTTTGCTACTGATATGTAAAAATGTCTTTTGCAAAAGTCTTGAAAACCAGATTCACGAAACTGTTATTTATACAAACCTTGAGTTGATGTGTCGTTCGAACGAGATGTCAATTTGTTTTCAATGAGATAAGATGTCGTTTAAACGACCTATTCTCGCGACATTAGATGTTGTTTAGGTAGCGTAAAATATTAATGTTTAAAATGCATTCCAGTAGCATATTATTTTATAATTTACTTCAAGCGACCTAAAAATAAGTTACGCGCGAGATCAAACAGTTTTGACACAAAAATTCTTTTTGGAAAAATTCCTTTTAAAATCATTAAAAACATGCTCTTCTTTTTTATAAAAATTAAACATCCCAAATATGAATCCGTAAATTAATTCAAACTCTAAATCATTTTATACCTTTTGGGATATCTGGAAGTCTTCAAACTTGTAGATGCTTAAGTTCGGTTCATCTTCTTTGGCGTGACGATTTGTAACGGAATGCGCCAAACTACCCTAACGCTATGCTATGAATAATGTCAGAAAAATTGTTCTTAAAAATCTCCCCCTTTGGCTATTCTAGTACAAAAAAAAATAGACCGAACACCAAATTATAATTAAAATCTCATATTATAAATTATAAAAAGTACTAACACCCTTCCCAACCCTATAACAGAATGGCATAAGTCTCTTTGTCTTCAAAACGTCATCTTTTGCCATTAATCTTTATCTCCATCTGTGTGTCTTTGAATTCTTTAAGTACCTACACACACGAGACAACAAACATATACCTATGACACCCGCCTAATAAAATATCGGGTGATCAATGATATACCAAATTAAAACAAGAGCCTCATATGGTTCATTCTCAGCATCACTGCCTTCGCATGACTTAACTTCAACATATGGTCCTTGTCAAAGACCCTTTCAAACTTTTTCCCCAACTTAACTTCAGGGAGTATATCAACTTTAGCACCACTATCTACTATAGCGGTACTTGGATAATTATAACTACTATACTTTAGTAGTCATCATAGAAATCCTTAATAATGCCACAAAGGGGAGTGACCACTACTGCGGTCCTCATTCCCAACTTCAACTTACAGCTCCAACTAAGCCCCATCACATGTTGCTCTTGAAATGGCCTTCTTTGGTCGCTCTTCATCGATCAACACACGAATATCGAACGAGCGCGCAAAAGATTTACTATAATCTTACATAATGGCTAGATAACGAAATCTCATAAGAGGAATTCAACAATCCTAATCCTAAGTCTCTATGTCAAATCAAAAGGAACGCTGAAAGCGTAGTACGTCCGCACAGATTCCTAAGGATACTAGAACCTGATGCTCTGATACCATCCATGACACCCCGCCTAATAAAATACCGGGTGATCAATCCTATACCAAATTAAAATAGGAGTCTCATATGGTTCATTCTCAGCATCACTATCGAAAACCAAATTAATTACTAATAACCTATTAGGTTGGCGTCAAAATTTTATTTAACTAATCTTTTTAACCAAACCAACCAAATAAATCAATCACAACAATTTATATACACGAAATTGAAATGAAATAAAATAACCGAACACTCAGTTTAACATAATATAACCAAATCGAATAGCCATAAATCAAAATGCGTTAAAAGAATAAATGAATACAATTATGCCATCGGCCCTGAAAGTTTCTACAATACCTCCTATCCAGATCTCAAAGATAGAAGCGTCTACAGTAAACCTATATGCATCCACAACTACTGCAGTAAACGTCTGACTCGAAGGAATCATCACCCAGGAATCCCTGTGTCTGGACACCTATGCATATATATATATATATATATATAACAAAAGAGGGGAAAAAATAAAGAAATGGGTCAGAGCCCGAGTTTGAAAATATTTGCAAGTGCTTAAATGTCATATTTTTAAAATATGATTTATCTCATATTAAATTGGTATCGCATCCCCATGAGATACCCCTCACCCCTCTTCTATTAGTGCACACCTATCTCATACCTTTTTAAACTTACTAGTTAAGCTACCCTACCTAACTAAACGCTATCACCCATCCTCTAAGAATCCTCATACCCAAGTAATAAGGGATAAACTTCTCCCCATTCCCAACATTGCTCTACATTTGTTCGTGGGGTGTCTCGAGAAATGAAATCCAAATAAGGAACCCTCCCGCTACACTACTACCTGGCAATGTTGATTATCGGGATTCATTAGGCCCTCGGCACATAACACATATATAAGTAACTTATATATATATATATATATATATATATATATATATATATATATATATATATATATATCACTAGAACCTATTTCCCATATTCAAATAAATACGGATATAAATCTACCGAAAAGGGAACACGCCTTGTCGTTCTTTCCATTCTTATATACATTTACTTTATATGATATCTTATCCTCATATATAAAAAATATACTATACAAAATAAGTATAATTATACCTATCACAAACATAAGTATAATAACCATCCCTCCGAGATATAACTCGAGGATGCAGTGTCATAGTGCCTATCCAAATTCGGGTTTACTCACTATACCACGGTACCAAGACAGACTTACTCATGGCCATGGTAAAAATACACAACGGTGGAGGCGGACATGTTCCCTCTGCAAGTGGAGTACACACATCGCAGTCGAAAGAGGGACGATATGACATGGGGATATACTCTCCCTTCTCCTCAAGCCAGGGGATTCACCCACATCGCGTAACCTCCCTAGATCGCACTAGAGAAAATACATAATCTGGCTGCCCAACCCTATGCCCGGGAAAGCCCGTGGAACAAGCCTCTAAGATACAAATATTCCAATCACACACAGATATATATGTATTTTCTTATCATATTATACATACTTTAACAACATCGCATATATAATCTATATCACTTCTCAATACATATGGCTATAATTTCCCAACTCTAAAATCGATAGCCAATAACCCCGAATGTTCCCATTCGTAATAGTATATAAGTATTTGCACACTTAAAATAGTAATCCAATAAGTATTCTCTTACTTAATATATAAATCGCACCTAAATCACTTTTAAGTACTTATATAAACTCCCGAATACACCAATTCGTACAAATCAAATAAGTATATTATCGACTTATTTGGGTTCTATAGGTATCGCATCACCTATAATAATAGTCGTCAATAGACATATCGGATAGTCGCTTTATCCTTGTTAGCCCATATCCTCGAATCCATCCTATTCGCCTCCTAGGATTTACTCAAATGTATTCAGCCCATATACATTCTAACCGCATAAATATCTGTACACACTTACCGAAGACCTCTCTCTCGAATGTTGCTCGACCCGAACATTCACTAGGTTCGTTCCCCAGATTGTACGCTAAATTAACCTGAGGTCCTCTCTTTTATTCCGAGGTTTAATCACCCACAATACCATCATCTAGGAGACCTAATATCATATCTAGACTCCCCAATAATCTTCCCCAATTTCGATTTAACTCCCCCAAACTCAAAGAAGGAAAACTGCCAATTTCAACATAGGCGAATCGATTTGCCCCAAATGTGAATCGATTCGGGTTATAGAATCGATTCGATTCCCATACAAATCGATTTAGAAAGTGTTCTGGAAGAAGGTCCTTAAAGTCGAATCCATTCAGTCTAAATCCGAATCGATTCGGCCTGAGACAACCTTACAAATCCCCTTATGCGAATCGATTCGGTCTAGGCCCAAATTGATTCTCCCTGTTCGAGGGGCACTGTTTGGGCGATTTCTCAATCTCAAAAATACCCAAATATCAACCCAACCTCCATTTTAATGGTTTCTAATCTCAACCAACAACTCTATAATCATCCTAACATTGATTTATAACTAACATCTCAATTTATTTGCGGTATTAAACCGTTTCTCTTAGGTTTAAACCTCAAAACCATTAAAGCCCTAATTTTATCATTAGTCCCATTTCAATTCAATTTTACACTCCATTAACATGGTTTTAACACTAAAAATCATTAAGAGTTTACAATACATCAATTTGTAAACTTAAACTCAAATTTCCCAAATTTATTTTAAGGGTTCTAACCCAAAATCATATAGTTTACCAACTATAATATGAGATACATACACTCAATTAAATCAAGCAAGTAAACACTTTTCTCGTGGATAAAATACGATGACCTTGAGTCGAATCCCACGGAGTTTGGCCAAAATCTCCCTTTTCTTCTCCCTATCTTCCTTCATATCTTCTCTTTCTCTCTTTTCGTCTTTCTCCCACTCTCCCGTGCCTTATATAGGTAGAAATAAGGGTTTATCCCTTATAAACCCAAAAAATGACTCGTTTACTCAATTGAGAGTCCCTACTAGTCCAAAAATCCACGGAACCTAAACGCCACCCCCGGATACTCTATTCTTACTATTTCGGCCATTATAAAATCAATCGCGCATTTGAAATCTCCATCCGATTCACTTAGCTACAATTCACTAATTAAACCCAACACTTCTCAATATACGTTTTCTACAACGTTAAATAATTCTCGTCATTTTACCCAACTGCGACATGCCATAAAACATTCCAAATCATTTACTCAGTCCCCAAAGTAAATTGAAAACGCGTCGGTAAACATCTAATGCTTATGAATCCAGAATTTACTATTTACTGAAATTCCTGAAATTACTAAATTACTCCCACTTATGTAATTTAAATATCCATAAAAGTATGGGGTATTATAATACCCTCGTGACGCATCGAGTTTGAAACAAAGTAAATAAAAAATAATAATCCCCCACAATTCAAACTCAAGAAAAACTCCATTTTAATTTCCTCTCCCCCATTGTTTTTATCGAAATAGACAACGATACAAATAAGTAAAAACAATAAACATGACATACGGAGAATCACGACGAAGAAAAGATATCATCACAAAATATGTAAATCAAGAACGTGTAATGATCATCTCAAAGGTTAACAAACACCAACTATTTTTGAAATTTTTCAAAGCCAAAAAAATTTCACAAATCCAACAACCATACTATATATAATATATGAAAAATATATCAATGCGAATACGACACACATATATAGGTATAAACGACCATAAAACACAACAGAAAATATATAAGCTTTACACACTAGCATAGTATCGATGTATCCAAATGTGTGGAATGGAATGAATGAGTGTGAACTAGAAACAAAAGAATTATAATCCATACACTCAAATATGTTCAAGAAGTTCTAATTGTCCATAAAACTTTATCAAACTAATCTTTAGCCTTAAGTGATAAATAAAGTTTAACTTAATGAACAAAATAAGAACAATGCACACAATCCTAGAATTTTAAGGATTCTACAAATCAATAGCATCATGACAACAAGTTTAACTAGGATGCATTGTCATTGTGCAGACCCGTTGATATTTCCATCCAAACTCCCTCAAAATAATTGTTTTCTTTTGAATAAACTAAAAAAATTGGCCCATTTTTGGCATATTATTATTTTTATTTCCTTAATTTTTTCTCGAGCTCTTTTTAAATGGAGGCTTTCACGACATGATTATTATTCACTCTCATCTTTTTTTGATGTTCGCTCATCATTTTTTAAATATTAAATAAATCCTCACGGACAATAGTTCTTACATGCACATATCCTCCATAGTCCAATAAAAATGTAGATGGCAAGATTGATAGGAGAACATCTCACCAAGCTCAAATATACATCATGAAGTCAAAATCCAATAAGTTTTTGCCTGCGTGTGTATATAGGAATCTACAGAGTCGAATTCATAAAGCAAGTCAAGTTCTAAACAACTCCATAAACACGGTTAAGATCAATCCAAGTATCCAAAGTCATAACCAATTGTCCCAGCCACATGGAAATTGTGTAGTGAATTGGATTCAAACACTCCAATATGCCACACCAAACGTGTAAAACTACAATACACAAAGAATCGAAAATCTTTTTGGATTTTTCAAAATATTTTCAAAAAAATAAAATATTTTTGTATTTTTCAAATATGACTCAATAAAAGAAAAATATAATATAAAAAGTACACGTCATAACACTAGCAAAAATATATCATGAAGCATAACTAGAGCATGACAACAAAATCATGCAAGCAATCATCCATAAGAAATAGCATGTGATGCATCATGTGCAAGCATGTGAAAATCAACCAATCTAATATTAAGCGTCCCCAAAATGAATTTTCTAGCCTAGACACGTGTATGTCTAACTGGACGGGCTATGGGAATCGACGGGACACTATCCTTAAATTTCCTAGGACCTCTTCTAAGATCATAATAAAAATGCCTAAGATGACCTTTCCTACCACAATGTGAACATGTGAAAACTCGAGGAAAGTTACCTATTGGATGACCTTTTCTAATGTCCATGGATTTGGTTGACTCTTTAAAAGAAACAATGGTCTTGGATTTGACAAAGGAAGCATTAGAACAAGACGATCCATTACCATCACTACACAATCTACTCGAGTCTTATAAATTATTTTTCAAGTTCAAAATTTTTGACTCCAGAAAATAATTATACTCTTCCAATTTAAGGAACTCCTTCTTCATATTTCCAATCATTCCTAGAAGGTTATCGTTCTCCCCCTCAATAAAAGTAAACTTTTCCCTAAGAGTCTTCTCACGTGCCTTAAAATCATCGATTAAAATATTTTTATCCTCTTTGGCACAGACACAAACCCTAGAATTTTTAATGTCCACCAATTTTTTTCTAATAATAGGAATCTATCATCACTCTCTTTTTTGGACAATTTTAAAGTAAAAAGTCATGGTCCAAAGCAATAAATTTCTCACGTTAAAAATCTCTTTGATTTTGAACCATTTGCAAAAGATCCATAGCGAATTTAAAACAACAATTTTCTTTTTTTAAAACTTTAATTCTTTTCGGAAACATTAAATTCAAACTATTTGTATCGTTAAAACAAGGAGAATCCACCGAGAGTAAAAATAAGTACATGAGCGATGAAAAATCAATCACACAAAAAGCAGGTAAACAAGATCAAACACAATAAATTAGGGCAACCCACTATGATACCACTTGTAAGCGCAAAAACACTCGCAAAAGGTGATTTAAAAAAAATTGCAATACCAATTTTAAATATGCATAAGCGACATTTAAACCGATTTTATCGTACTTATACTAAGAATGCAACTATGTGATAAAACTGATAAATCAAACCACGCAAATAACTCATGCCAAGATTCAAGAAAAAAAACAGGGAAAAAACCTTTATTCACTTAGAAATTTACAAGAGAATCGACTTATAGAGTACTTGATCCCCCACAAGCATAATACGCTATTCTTTGAAAATCTCTAAGGAACAACTATGATGCTCAGAAGAGTCATATGACCGCAGTCCTACGAATTAGCCTCAATCTTCGTTCTTCAGCAGTGAATCCCTGCAGGTATCACAAGTCAGCAATGGAGTGCCTATCCACCAAGGTGTATGCAAGAGATACAAAACTTTCAAGGGTTGTAAACAAATTCACAAGAGTAATATTTTAGGATGCTTTATTGTGAATTAAAAAAATGTTTTGACACACAAAAGTTGAAGAAAATTTTCTGTTGATATTCACAAAATCTTTTACAAAAGTCTTGAAAAATTGAATCACAAAATAGGTATTTATACAAAACTTTAGTCGGCACATCGTTCGAACGATATGTCAATTTTGTTTCAACGTCATAGGATGTCATTTGAACGACCTCTTCTCACGACATTCAATGTCGTTAGAGCGACATAAAAAATTAATGTTTAAATGCATTCCAGTAGCATGTCACTTGATAACTTACTTAAAGAAACCTAAAACAAGCTACATGCGAGATCAAACAATTTTGACACAAAAATTCTTTTTGAAAAAATTCTTTTTAAAATCATTAAAAACCTATTCGTCATTAAAATCCTATTCGTCTTTTTGATAAAATTAAACATCCCGAATATGAATCCATTAATTAATTGAAACTCTAAATCATTTTATACCTTTGGGATGTCGGGAAGTCTTTAAACTTGGCGATGCTTGAGTTCTGTTTGTCTTTTTGGTGCATGACGATTTGTAACGGAATAAGCCAAACTAGCCTAACGCTATGATATGAACAATGCCAGAAAAATTGTTCTTACAGTTATCATGTGACCAGAAAAAGGGATGACAAAGATGGACAGTCGACAGTCGAAAAACTTAGCGGTAATGGTAGACCGACCTAAAGAAGGGTGCAATTTTAAGATTTTGTTAGGCTACGTTTGTAGGTGTAGGGTTAGGGTTGGGTTAGGATTTTAGGGAATAGAGTTAGGGGTTATGGGGCTTATATATATGAGTGTGTGTGTGTGTGTGTGAGTGAGCGAGAGAGAGAGAGAGAGAGAGAGAGAATGTGTTTAGGGTTTAGGGTTCGAAAGTTTGATACCAAGAATATTTTTATGATGTAATGTCTTACCCAATTGGGAGACCAATAATTTTATCTATATTAAACATATTATAATTATAGAAGGTTTTAGAGACTAGATAACTAAGACTACACAACTAAGGCCCGTAACACGAAGGGGCTAATACAAAGGGGAAAATACTACAATAACGTGAAATCTAACAGTTTTCTATGTGGTTTACATCCCTTCGCTTCCCATCTTCAATTGCTAAAAAAAATATCGTATAAAATACAAATTATTTAAAAATAAAAGAAGTAATTTAGATATTAATTAACCAAATTACACATCAATATTTCTTCAACCATATTTTAAACTTTTATTGGAGCTTTTTCATGTGTTGATCTTTTCAAAGATTTTTAACCAATAATTGTTATTGTAGACTTAATTTCTTGGGATGAGAGATGTAGATGCTAGACTATGTTTAAATGGTTGATATCATGGGTGTATATCTTTCCATGTAATTTGCATTCATGTAAACATAAAGAATATGACAAATTAAGTGATATATGATTTGTACATTTAAATGTTGAAAAGTGACTAAATCATCAACTAAATTAAAGCATATAAAAAAATTCATTTAATTGACTATGATTAATTCATAAGATCTCAATATCCTGATATTATGCAACTACCACGGGAGAAATCGGGATTTAACTTTAAGGGGGACACATATACATGAAAATAAATTTTAACCTGCAATACAATATTAATCAACACAAGATAAAAATTATGCGATACATATGAAAAACAAATTACTAAAATAAAAATTAGAAAATGACAGTATAAATTCATTAAGATAATTGAAAGTTGAAAATTAATAATTTAAACATGTAAATGGTTTAGTTATTTACTCGGGTAATGAGTATCGCCCTTCATTTTTTTAAATCTAAACCCAGAATATGTTTAAACATAAAAATTCAATAAGAACTAACTTGATATAAACAAATATCAATGCATTACAATAAACAATGCATGTCAAAATATAAATATACTCTTAAGTAATAATTTTTCAATTAAAATATATATGAGGGGCTAAAACTAAGATTTCCAATTAAAACACAAACTTGCGATAAATGATTATTTAACAATTAGGTTAAAATTCAAAATATTGTGGGTTAAAATATTGGGGTAAAATAGTTAATTAATTTGTTTCGTCTCTCTCTCTCTCTCTCTCTATATATATATATATATACACCTCTCTCTCTCTCTCTCTCTCTCTCTATGTGTGTGTGTGTGTGTGTGTGTGAGAGAGAGAGAGAGAGACTTTAATGGACATTTTACTTAGAACTAATAGAATAAAAGGGTTTGGAAATTTACTGGGAAATCAGAATTAAAAATATATAAATAAAAAAAATTAGAGAACTAAAAAGGTAGGGATCATATTAAACAGAGAAGATATGTACAATAGAACAATAATTGTGATGAATATATTTACATTCCACCTCCGTTTTTTAAAAGAAAAAAAACTCCTTAACTTACATAATAATGTATAAATTTGGAAAAGTTTGTAGGGGCCATGCCCCCACTTTGTCCTCTGGTAGTTTCTCCTCTGGAAAGTAAAAATTCATTTAGTATAGTTCCCCTTATCTTTCTTTGAGATATTGAACTAAACAATTAGTATACGCCATATAATATTCAAATGATGAGTTCATTTAAAAAGAAAGATAAGCAATACACTAAACAAGAAAATTATAATCAATTATAACAATAAACATATCAAATTAAAAATTCTAGTCATAACTACAACTAGACAAATGGAATTCTACATAATATCTTAACTTGGAATAATACGCTCGAAAATATACCCGAGAGAGGTGTGGGGGGTGAATTGTCTATAAGGAATTAATGGCGATATTAAAAATATTCTTAACTTAACTGTAATGATTATTTGAAATATGATATATTAAACTATACCAAGGAAATTAATCAATAATAATATAAATAATTAAGAGATGGAGAATAATGAAACTTTGCCAACTGAGATTTTAACATGGTTCGTCCTCTACTTACGTCCACGCTCGAGCTCGAGAATTTTACTATCTCTGGTTCACTTAAACCTAACCAAAACCTCATAAGGAACTCTAACTTTCAAATCGCAACCAACAAGATGTTAAACTCATCTTTGCTCAAGCGGTACCCACACAATTGCTCAAGGTATGTAAAAGCTTAGACTATTCACAATAATGGCACTACTAGCCAAAAAGATATAATAAAGTTTAACCATTTGTCACAACAATGAGATACGGAACCAAAATTAAAGTAAAGCAAAGTTGTTATACAAAAATAATGGAATATTAACTTTACTTTCTCTCTTCTAAAAATATAACTAAATAAGTTTCACAAGTATATAGATCAATTGGGTTTCGAGTATAGCTTTAACACAAGCATGGATTTTGACTTTAATAAATAAGAAATGGTGAAGCGTTTTTATGTTCAAGTAGGTTTTCATGAAATTATTGTTTGAATGGAGTTTTTTGGTTTACAACTCACAAGATATTTCTCTCACTAAAACTCAAGGAAGGGGATGACACATACTAAGGATATTGGAACTTTCCTTGATAGAATGTTATTATGGTTTCCGAATCATGGAAAGAAATGGGAGATGGTTATTTATGACGTTAGGATGAAAGATTTGGCAGCCACAAGTAGGTAATAAGGTTGGTAAAAAGTTGGGAATGCTTAGGAGTTGGGGTACAAGTTTGGTGGAAGTTACTAAGGTTGAAGCTTGGAAAGTTTGGGGGTTTAAGTCGACTGAAATGTAACTTTTATTGTAGTTAAAGTCCTTTAGTATAACTTTTTCCCTCTAAAAGATAGTTTAGGTTTCTAAACTATATTTTATGAATTTAGTTGACTAAATCTCAAATTTATTCAACTAAAACTCTCTAGTTTTTTTTCTAAAGGTTATTTGGTTTGGGTCTAAGCTATGTGGGAGGTTTAGGATGGTCTTGGGAAAGTTTAAGTGAGTGGAATTTTATCTTATACGGGTTTAAATGATTCACTTTAATTTTATACTATGGTTCTTAAAATACAACAAAGAAAACGTTATTTTGGCTTCTTAGCATTTCTTTGACTTGTTTTGAGACATCAATCAAGGGCTTGTGATGTATTGACTGCATGAGTTAGGTCATAGGTTGTGTGCTGAGATGAAATTTCTTGAATTGACTAATATTATGAATAACACATAAGAGGGTACTAGTTTGTGCAAGTTTCATGATAATATTGCGAACTTCATTGTATTTGTGTAATTGAAAGACTTTACAATTTCGCATACTATAGATAATTTGGCATATCATGTTACAAGCCGAACAGTACGTAACAGCTTGGCCTGGATTTGTGGATTACTCATAGTCAACCTGATTGGACATTAGGTGCGAAGTGCGATGAGACAGCTTAAATAATGTTTATAATCAAGTTTTATTTAATTAACAGTTCACTTGTTTATCATGTGATGTTTATTTAAATCAATTTATATGAGGGAACCATGGGAAGCATCCCCTGAATCCATGTATACAAAGATCCTAACGTGAAATAAAAGAATACTCAACTGTATAATGCTCTCAACATACGAAATCACATATAACCTACCGTAACAAAGAGGAGGGAATGAGCCGAATGCCCAGTGAAAAAATACAACAATGCAATATGAAATCGAACAACATCAAAGATACTTCAACACATTATACCTACATGAACATGTAATTACCTTATTTATATTTTTTAAGCATGAAAATAAATTTATTTAAAAAAAATTATTTACAAATTGAAAATGTAGCCTATAGGGAGAGAGAGAGAGGCGATTTTCTGGGCGATCCCAGGTTACCCTAGGGTTTGTCCCAGTTCGTTACCTCTTATAGTTAGTCCCGTCTCTTTTTGGGATTAATCCACTTGCATTTCGATCTCAGTATGGTTCAAATCACATTTGTTCTCTCCTGGTATTTGGTTTTACTGGATAACAGTGAAACTTCAAGTGGTGGCTCATTGGACAATTTCATTTGTCACGGATGGTCAATTGTGGTCAAAGCAAGATATACACATTTGCGCTATCCCTCTTTATTTCTTTTCTCGAATATCTATCAGAGAGAATATATCATTACGTGGGTCCCAATATTTATTTTGGGTGGCCACTTTCTGAATCATTCATAGCATCATCTATTGGGTGGATATGCCCATGGATACAGCATATGGAATGCTTGGTATCAGGTGGGTTTTTTACCATTGAATGATTCTTCTGTCATTGTTGGTGAATGATCAGTCAGCATAATTTTTATTATTTGGATCCTTTTGATCCAACAATCAACTTTGGAGATTTGGGGGGTCTACTAGTGGATCAAAAAAGTATCATTCTAGGAAGCAAATGAGATTTAGATGATTCTCATATGATTAGTTGTTTCAGTGATTCAAAGATCCAATTGATGCTTTGGAAAATGTGATTCAAAATGGAGCTGCAATTCAATGCTCACATAAGGTGCAACGTCCCCATAATTCTCGATGATTGGTTCTATCTATTCCATGTTTGACTCGTGGTTTGGTTGATATTAATTAGGGGTGGCAATTTTTGACGCGACACGAACTCGACACGAAGTTAGCGGGTTAGGGTTGATGATTTCTTGACACGAACCCGAATATGACACGCCCCGCCAACACGAATAATAAACGGGTTGGGTTAGTGTCAAACATGTATAACTCGAAAATGACACGAATAGACCCGTTTAACTCGTATTTTATGGAGACTATATTAGATAATTTATACAGCTTGATAGGCATTTTATAAAATTCATGGAGAATCGGATGATAAATAATTTATGTGTTGAAAGAAGTTAAAATTAATTAAATTTAAGTTATTGTAGGTCTATCATTGGTATGATTGGTTGAGAGAGAAAAAAAAATATTTTATATTTTACTTAATGGGTTATGCGGATCAACCCGAACACGACACGATAATAAATAGGTCGGGTTAGTGTTTGCTCATCTAACACGATTAGTTAAATGGGTCAGGTTAGGATTAACTAATACTTAACACGAACTCGACATGACACGACCCGAACACGACACGACGCACACGAATTACCACCCCTAATATTAATCATACTCGTGGTTTGGTTGATATTAATCATATTACTGACCCCTATTCCATGGCTGCAATTTGACTTTTCTTCCTGTGATTGGATATTATCATATTGATCACATGGCCTCACAAATGGTTAGCTCTCATTTAAGATGGGTTGCAATATTAAAGATGCACATGGGTTGTGCATCTTCTGTAGTTGAATATGGTTTTAACACAGATGCACCCAGTGGAATATTGCATTGGTAAAATTAAAATTCTAGTGTAAAATGAGTCAATATGATATGACTGATTATTAGAGTTTTTCTTTTACTTGTTAAATGATGAAGATAAATCAGACCTTAAATTTAATTTAAGGCCAATTGTTTCTCTTTCATAAATTTTCGCAGTTTGGAAGATTTTCTTTCATTTTGTTCAAATCTTCTTTAGCTCCTGTAAGAGCCACCTATGAGAGGTTTTTCTCCTAATCGTTTATAAATTACCTTTATATATATATATATATATATATATATATATATATATACTTGTACATACATTAATGCATGAAACTGTTTTATTTCAAAACGTTACTTGTTTTAATTAATTCACATTTATTCTATAAAAGAGTCCATTTTTACTTAACATTAATTTATTGATTTAACACACCCCGATTAAATACTTTAAACAAATACCTTTTTATTCAATGGAAGACACTTCTTTCACTAAAATTACCCTTACACATACCAAAATTTCGTTAATATTTCCCTTGGAAATCACCTTCAACATACGTAAGCACCGTGTTAAGAAAATATTTATTTTTCATTGAAAGCCTTTCATAAATAAACTCTTGTATTACTTATGGGTAAAACCTTTTTAGGTTTCTTAATTACATGTTTAATAGCTTCACTTTACCATTACGTTTACACAATCCGTTTCTTGATACGTTCCACTTTTCATTAACTTTTCTCGAAATCCATCAAACAACTGCCTACTTTAACGGGCTCCACATGCAGATTACACTACCATATGTTGTGGCCAATGTTTTTGGGTCTTTCACTCTAGGTCGTTCTTAATTTTTTTCCAGTCTCATTCTAGTCTATATTAATATATTTTAATATTTATCAAATGTCCACATTATTCCCCTTTTTACCAGCTAAAGACAAACCCCGAGGATTTCACCCCACTTTATGTTACGTTTTGAAAATCATCATTTCTTGTCGATGACACACTTAAGTTGTTTTTATCCTAAAAATCACTTTCATTTAGGGCTATTTGTGTAACACCATTCCCAACATTTGTATTTCATTAAAATATTCCACTTTATATAAAATTACCATTTTACCCATTTTATTTCCAAACTTGCATTTTCCTCCTTGTTCACAAGTGTTATTTCCCCCAAAACATTATTAAGTTCTATATACCAACTTCTCAAATGTTTTTACATATTAACACTCATTTCACGCTTCGGAGTTAACACCCCTTTTAAGATAAAAATATCTTTATTTAATTTCTTTCTTTATCAAGAAGACCCTTTGGCATTTTGGAGACTACTTTATAAGAAAATACCATTTTATTTCTTCATTTTCACATGTAATCTTGAACTACCCACTTATCACATTTTCTACACCTTTTTAACACATTTTAAGGTCTGAAAATTTTATTTTCTTTATTTCATGTTTAAACTCAATAAAACCTTCGTTAAAGTTTTCATATGCTCATCATCAAAATACTACAAGTTTATATACATAATAGGGTGGATTTTAAGTTTAGAAATCCATTAGAATGAGTTTTACACATGATTTATTCTAAAAATTTCATAACATTTGCATAAACATGCTTTTCAAAACCAAAGACATTTTTGTTCCTCCAAAACTAGGATAAATGTCTAGTTTCATAAAATTCCAATTTTTTCAAGAAATCCTGTAAACATCTCCTTAATAAATACTATTTCCATATTTTATTGCATAAAATGTTTAAATACCACGATTTCTCTAAATATATATTTTTTTCAAAAATCTTGAAATCATTTATAAACCATTTACACAAAATCATTAGAAATAACGTTCTTAAATTATATATGCGGCTTACTCTTACAAACTCTAGCTACAAGACCAATACTATGGAAAAATAGAGTTCTTAATCTAAAAATAGAGTTTTACACCTCAAAGAAGCTAAAATAATGGTAGGGTGAATGAAGAAGAAGATGGCAACCTCCCACCTCCTAAGGTGCTCTTAAAAAGGTTACCTAGCTCCACTAAGCTTGCTTCTTGAAAGTTTCATGAAACCCCCCTTAAAACTCTTTAATTTCTTCTTCATCTTCTCTCCAAAATCCCCCAATAACATCTCCAAAATCCACAACTTTTCCCAACAATAGTGTATACGGATTTTATAAGCTTATATATAGTGGGAAAGGGTTAAACTATGGTGGTTTTGGGTAGGGGATGCTGGTGCTTGGGTGGTGGTTAGTGGAGGAAGAGATCCAAGAGATAGATAGATAGATAGATAGATAGATAGATAGATAGATAGATAGAGAGAGAGAGAGAGAGAGAGAGAATGCCCCAAATGAGCAAAAGTCTCATGTAAATACTCCAAAACCTTAAGTGGATACCCCTAAACTCAACCTTTTTTCATTGGTCCATGAAGTTTTTATCTCCCATTTTGGTGTGAGACACTGATACTTCGACATGTCATCCAATCTGATGATACATCTCATGATAGCACATTAAAATGTGCAGATTTTTCAAAATATCGTTTGGTCGTTCGAATGAATTTGGAACTCGTTTGAATGAGATACCCTCCCATTCAAATGAGAGATCTAACGAGGTACTAAGGAGGCAAAATCTTAGGGTTAAAATGGACGTGAGATGTACCTCGTTCGAACGGGAAATACCCATTCAATCGAATGACTATGTAACTCGTTCGAACGTGGGCCTTTCGACGAGATTCCAAAGAGCGGGGAAAATCGAGCATTTCTCACTGCTTAAAAGGTCGTTCGAACGACTACAAAAATCCACCATATTAACTTTAGGCCATAAAAATCCAATTCAATTACATCAGGGCCACTACATTACCCAATTTTGGCTTATGATCCACCTCAACAAATTAAGAGTCCAATTGGTCATAACAAGTAACCAAATCACTTGAGTATGATCAAAGTCGTAGGGACGGGTGTTACATTCTTCCATCCTTAGGAAATTTCATCCTCGAAATCATTAATCCATTAATTCCTCGAATTTTTAAGGTTATCAATCCTTACTTTAAGTCATAGGAATCTTTCAAGGCTATATTATTGTAATCCCAATGACTAGGAAATAATCATATCTTCTTTCACCAAGAAACTCAACATATAATATATTCGAATGCTCCCCATTAGGTTAGCCATCAAAACCGCATAACAGTTCTCGAGTTTCCACTTACTGGGTGGGTATACTCAATCAAGTCCTAAGGTTTCATCGTTAACACCCGAGGCATATTAGCACATCTACTGGAGAAATACTTCCAAGTGATCGACACTCGCCCAAGTGCAAATGCAAGAATAACGAGCATCCCATTCATCAACGTAAATTATTTAAATCCTTAGTACTACACCTTGGGTCTCCTCAAATTCTCAACCTGACCACATAAGTTCTATTAAACTCGATACCAGCCTCACATTGCTAGTCTCTCACATCGAAGGAAAACATAATGATTAAGTCATATATCATCATCCTGCTAATACCTTTCAATAGGACCCTTCTATGAATCTAGGGTCACTCTAGAAGTACCACTATGGAACACTCATTTGGGTATTACACCAATCCACTCACCATGGCAAAAATAACACTTACATTACAAGAAATTTGAGTTACGATGACGTTTTTAAAATGTCAGTAAATTATAAAAAAAATCGCCAAAAAGAAATCTGACGTTTTTGGAAAGCGTCATGGTATCTCCAGTCGAGAAATACCCAATGTTTTTGTAAAACAACGATAAATAATTTCTTGGCGTTTTCTTTGATATTTTTTAAACATCCTAAAATCTCTTCCCTTGGATATATCGCACGACATTTTTAGGAAAAAACGTCGCTGAATTATATGCCAACATTTTTTAAACAAGAAAAAAATTAAAGCATTTATGCATAAACGTCGGGTTTCATCAGAAGCCACTTTGGTCATATTTAACTATTATTTGACAATAAAAAATCAAAAGTAACTTCTAATGAAGTGAAACATCATTTCCAAAAATCTATTATATTCAAAGGAGCAACATTAATATCAACATGTCTAAATAAATATAGGATCAGCCAAGCATTGAGTATTTATATAAGCAACCTTCCAAAATAAAATTGTATTTTCAATCTAAAACAAAGTCTACTATGCGTCCAAATTATCCCAACAAAATAAAACGAGACTATACATTATCATAAAAAAAGTAACGAAATTTTCTTATAATTAATCAAAATACACCTCCACGAGCAAGTGAGACCAAATTCAAAATATGCAAAAAAAGTGAATGAAATGTTAAAATGAAAATTGGTCAAAGGGGATATTATAAGAATGAAATGTGTAATCACATCGCATGTGGATCTTTTTGCCTACTTGTTCGTTTTTATCCTCTTAGCCGCAATGCGATTCTGAAATTAAAAATAAAAGTAGTTATGTTTAAATTTATGTGAGTAATTAAAGAAAATAAGGCATAAAAATATTTATTAATCATCCAAATTAAGATGGAGGGCCACACTGGAATATTCAATTTTTTTTAAATGTAAATCCATCGACAATTAAAATTAAAAACTAGTTTATTATCCTTATAATAAATAAAAATTAATGTAATGCTAGAATGCACGTTAATTAAAGTTGAATAAGCAAAGGGGGTAAGGTTGGACTACATCTACCTCTTCCAGACCCTATTAAAGAGGGAACAATGTATATTGGGTACGATATGTGACAACCCACCTACTAAAATAATAGGTGGCCAGCCCAATACTCTAATAATCACAGGAATCATAGATGGTCCATTCTCAGCATCATTGTCGATTAAAATAATAGTACGAGATAACCACCAATCATTTTAGAAAACAGACTGTCAAATTAAAATTTTGTAAGTAAATGAAAAACACTTAGACAATCCAATTTGCAAAAACGGTGGATACCAAAACTCGACGAGTAATAGAATACAATATGCATAAATCAATAACCGAATAAGTTTTCGGTTAACAGGCCAATACAAATAGTTACACCGAGTATTACAATTTAAATATCATAGTATAATAAATGATTACACCGCTTGGGCAACACGCCCGAATAAATGTACTGAACATAACTAGAGTACAAAAGATAGGAACGTCTAAAATAATTAACCTACAACATCCACAATATGCTATAGCTCCTTGACAACTGAAATGGAAAGTCAATACAGGTGTCCTTGCGGTAGAGCACCTGAACGGACAAAGAGTTGCATGAAAAATAAAGAAATATAGACGGGTCAGGGCCCGATTTCATATGATTACCATGTGACTAAAATGCATGACGGTTAAGTGCCTAATTCTCTCGCAATTAACTTAATATTTCTCACCTCTCAATTCTAAAAGCACAACCTAGTGCAATATCAATGATGCTCAATGATCATATATAAATACATTGGGAGAACCCATCTACATTACTCAAGGAGACAAAAATAACTCCATTCACAATTCTACATGCACAGTTCCTATTTCTTTCTTTAGGAATATATATATATAGATGGTAAATTCATTTTATCAAATGTTTACCAAATCAATCTCAATTAAAAACCTTCTTTACCAATTTTATTTCCTTTCTTCCATCTACGAAAAATATAAGTAAAAGCAAATTTTATTAACATAAAAATGCTTTTCTTTCATTTCATATCTTCCCATTTTCCTTCTTCCATCCGAAAAATGTAATTAACTTCCCCATTTCCCTTGTTCCATCCGAGAAATGTAAGTAAAGCCATTTTATTATCATAAAATGCTTTAACATCAATAATGTCCCACATTATTAAGAATAGTTATATGCACATACATATAACGATTCTAAGACCGTCCCTCCGGGTTTCCCCACTGGACGCGCCCCTAAATGGCTATCATCTTCCAGGGCCTATCAAACAAGACAACCTGGGATCATACCGAAACGTCGGGAAGTGGCCATACCCCTGCGAGTGAGTCATAACCACACCCAGAATTACCTCACTAGAGCAGAACAAATATACAATAACTGGTCATATTGCCAAATGACTATATTCACCCTGCATTCATTAGTCAGGGGACTTCACCTTAACGCGCGCAACTTCCCTTATGATAGCGATTTAGAGAGGTGTGTAATCATAAATTAACATTTATGAAAATCATTTTTCTATTTTGAAATCATCGAATTTTACACTCTCGAAAACCATATATACTTATCCATTTGTGCCAAATTTTAGAATATACATTTCTTATTCTTAGAGTCATATTATTATAATGACCTAAGACCCGAAGTGCCAATCGACTCACACTAGTCTCCAAGAGCCCAACACAAAACCATAAATCATCAAAATGAGTCTCCCTCAATAATAGAATCCCAAAAGCCTCAACATTAACATTTTTCCCTTCTATTAATTTTAGGTTAACTTCCTATATCATTCGGACATTAACGTACACAATTTAACCTTTAGAATAAGCCCCAAATAATCACATGCTAGCCTAGGGTATTCGTCTACCCAAAACAACACTCTAGGACTCCTCATTACTTACCAAAGGAAGGTTCCTAAACCTCGAACGTAAAATAAAAGGGCTAAATCAAAACTAGGAAAATCTCACAAAAATAGGGCAACCGAATCGATTCGCCCCTGGTTGCGAATCAATTCGCCCAAAAGCGAATCGATTTGCTGAGTAAAACCAACTTTCTGCATTTGTCCTCGGTCTCCCAGACCTCTATCCTGCCCCCTAACCGAATCGATTAGCCTGGGAGCCGAATCGATTCAGCCCTGCGAATTTGCCCAATTTGGGCTACAGGTTTAAGAACCCAAAAATCCCAAAAACCCCAAATCCTTTATTTCTTCCAACATAAACAACAATTAATTCTCTTAAATCACTTCTACACCACTAATAACTAATATATATTCCTCAACTCAAATTTGAAACAAGATTAAAGGATTAAACACCAAAAATTCCCAAAACCCATAAATGGTTTAAATTTCCCAAAAACTAACTATGCATGCAAATTATCACATTAAATCAATATCTAGAAAGTAAGAAACTTGCCTCGAGTTTGTAGTCTCGGATTCCCTTATGTTAGCAACGGAATCCGTCTCCAATCTTCCATTTCTCTCTCTTTTCTCCTTTTTCTCCCAACTCTCTCTTCTCTCTCTTTCTCTCTTGGCTTCTAACATGAAATGAGAAAAATAAAAGGGCTGGGGGACTTATACGGGCCTTAACATAATTTCCCCACTTTTAATTGCTAATACACCATTAAAATGACCCGTATCCACATAATTGAGTCATAACCTGTTAAAAGTGACTGAAACTAAAAAATACAACTTGGCACATATTTGACTTTCTCGACTATGCTAAAAACAACCGCACCCCCTATTTTGGCATTCGGAATAACATGAACTATTTTTGTGTTCCAACTTCATTTTATTTCATTAATTATACTCCAATCTATATATGAGTCATAACCGTCATTTTACATATAACGACGCAATAAAACACAATATAATGCTATTTACCTTCTCATAATGGTAAATAGACAACCCACAGTAAATATTACCCCTTAATATCACAGGAAATAATATTTACTCCAGCTACCTCTATCTTATAAAATTAGCCCATCAGGCAAAAATAATATTAAATTGTCGCTCAAAAGTCTGGGTTGTTACATACTCCCCCCCTTAGAAGGGAATTTTGCCCTCAAAATTCAGGCGTATCGTATCACCATATAAAGGTATACCATACTAAACTACCATTATATTATTCTTAACAAACCCCTCAGTAGTGCGGCGTCCCCATTGGACTCGGACTAAGGTCATCACTATTCGATCTTAATCTACATTCTTCGTGCTCTAACATAGCACCAAATCGTTACTCATGAACTATCAATCCTTCCTTTCTACTACGGAAGTAGATACCTACACATCTCGGCATAAATTTCCTTACTTCCCGAATCACGTTATACCCTTACCAGGGAATAACTACTCTAACTTATAATCGCTCACCCCAATACTACTTACCTCTATTCGCATTGGCGTAGCCATTAAAATTATGCGTCTCAATGAGTCCAATCACTTCGTTTAAGTCGAACATACCAATTCAAGGCATGCCCTCCGACATTTGTCTAACCTTCCCCATTCACTTGTCCACTTTTGGGTGGTAGGATATACTCGATTTCCATACGGCTCCCATTTCTATCGAGAAACTTTACCAAAATTTTGACACAGAAATCTAGCCTTGTTCCATTACTATTTTGATAGGAACCTTATACCATCCCATAATTACCCCATAAAGAGCTAGGCCTACTCCTCCGCAATTAGTCCACCCATATCAGCTGGATAAGAAGCTATTTATCCAATGATCAATAGTTTTCGCAACTAGGATCATAACCGTTGAAATATCGATAATTTGATAAGAATGTCCATGGACATACCCTTCCTCGCTCCACACTACCCTCTTCACATGAGTAGGTGAGGTGGTAAATCACAGACATGAATGCTCTAACTATAGCATCCCCTCGGTTCAGCTCGTTCCATTTAGCTTTACATGCCTTAACTAATCACCCCCACGGGTTTCCCTACTCGGCGTATCAGCTACCCCATTCACACCTCTTTAGCGAAAGGCAATATCCAATTAATAGTCCTTTATGAACTTCAACTCATTTCTCATGAAAAGACTAATTTCCTACCCAGGAAGTAGTGCCTCTATTCCTTTAAGGTAAGTACTACTTCTATGAACTCTACATCAAGCGTGGGATAACACTTCTCACGAAATTCAAGTTTGTGAGACACATGATCAATGGGTCCATGCTCCAGTATTAATACTTACCGTTCCTGGCAGAGACTCGTTCGTTAAATTCGCTCTTGATCTTAATAACACGAGTGCAGGAGTAAAAGTTCAACTCATCCTTTTAACTCCCCGAAAGCTAGGTTACCAACGTAACACTCTATCTAAGAAAGGCCTCACCTTGGTCTAACATTCCGAATCACTCGGGATCATATACTTCTTCGTTCTAGGGACCCAATCCTACTTAGAGTTAACCCATAAACCTATTGTGGTCAAATCCCTACTGCCTTCCTGAAGCCATGCCACCTGCCCTAAGGGACTTACGTCCTAATAATCCTAAAGTCGATATATATAATCTAATCGAGTCGTAATAAGTATTATACTAATTATATCCCTAGTGTCGAAGGCCTTTCCCAACTTTCGACATTCACTTGGCTTCATGCGTGGGACGTCTCGCCAAGGTAAAATCCAAACAAGGAACCCTCCCGTTACACTACTACCTCGCATCGTCGGTCATCGAGATATGACGGTCTAAGACACATGATCGGGATCGATAAAATTTTAACTTGTAACCCTACTAATGCACTTCTACTTCTATGTTTTACCATTTCAAATAATTGAAAATTTAACTAACGTGGCATTTACTTTCGGTAAGATTCCACAAATGCTATATCCCAACATACATACATACATCTTTTTTTATGGCCTTCTCATTAAGGCAGAACAATAAGTCTCAATCCGACTTTCATATCTAGGTCTCCCTCACATCGATCAGAGGAGAGAACCATTCACAGTGCTTCTATATCGCACATTAACTTTATATTAGCCCCTTAATCACTCAATTTCGTGATTCTCGGCTAAACCTTCCAACCCAGCACTCAACCGACAAAGAGAAAGAAAAGAAAGAAAAAGAAAAGAAATACATCATCTATCCACTTCCAACGTCATTAAGGTTCACGCGTGGAGTGTCTCGCAAAAGAGAAATCCAAACATGGAACCCCTCCTATGAATTACTACTTAACTTTGTTGGTCGTGGAGATAAGGAAACATCATACACAAGCAAAGCAAACAAATAATCAAACAAAACAAATAATGAAAACTGCCTACAAATCGTAAACCAACTCTATAAAGTCCCAACCTATATCCAGGAGAGATATTATAGAACAACTAGTTCCATTTTGAAACTAGACATAGGATAGCCTCGCGATTTATTCGCTTTCTATCACTCCCACCAAACCAAGAATATGTGACACCCCGCCTAATTAATCCCGGGTGATCAGTCCTAAATCAAGTTAGAAAAGGTTTCTCAGTTGGTCCATTCTTAGCATCACTGCCGTCTTTTTAATTATTAACCGCCTAAGTGAGAAAAGTAGACTGGTGCCAATTTTTATCTTTCAATTAATTAAATAAAACTCGTGCGGAACATAAAATAATATACAATCACAGTTAACTAAAATAACCATCCACAAATAAAATACTTAACCGAATAAACCATCGGTCCAAATATCCAATACAAGTAAAGATAAGAAGAAAATCTCAACAAGTCTAATACTGATAAATGAATTGTGAGTGACAAGCTCAGATAACTACTATAGAGTCTCTACACGAATGAAAGAAGGAGTCGTCTATCAAAAACCCCGCAACATCCACATGTGCTGCAACAAAGGATACCTGGAGTAGAGTCAAGCCAGGCATGCCTCTGGCTGGACACCCAAAAGGTTTTAAAAAAAATTTATAGCAAGGGTTAGTACCCAAAAACATTTGAAAACATTTAAAAAATGATTAACTTGCAGTAATAAAAAAATATACATGCTCTTCATATTTTAGTTAGTGCCGCACTCTCTTGAGGACTTCCTCACCCCTCCTCTAATGTGCACTACTAACGCTTCCATTTAATTTACTAGGTCCTACGCTCCTGACCCAATACTCATTTTAACCCGTGAAATTTACCTACTCTATTCGAGTATGCCTTAATTCATGATTTTTAAGTTATTATAAACGTCAACTTAGTTAAACCATTACCCTTTTTAATTTCATATAACTTTCACACCTGTTATGCACATAATACATTTTTCACTATGTATTAATTATGCAATATATAATTATTTACCTAATTATATATTTAATCATATTACAGTATTCACAAACATACTGAAATAACATTTAATACAAACTTTCGACCGAGTAAAAATACTCACAAAATATAAATTTTCCCAAGTGCTATCCCAATAGGTGTATTCACATCACCTAGTTATCCAAGTTAGATTCACCCACTAACTTAGTTTAACATACGAATTGGAGGCGGTCATATTCCTTCCCTGAAAGTGGGATGGCCCTCACCCATATAACGGACGCTATGCCCTGGGATTTATACTCGCCCTACTCCTCAAGCTAAGGGATTCATCCACTACGCGCAACCTCCCCCTATAGCACTAGAGTATATACTAATAATATTCAATTAATGATATTAATGCACACACACTATATATATACACTATCACACTCCGTACATATATAAATATAAAGTGTCCCGGCTACACCATGTACAAAATCCGTAAAATAAGCCTATTTAATTTATTAAGAGTTTATGGTCCAACTCTAATTATTAATTAATTCGCACATTAATTAATTAAGTCACCTTTGGTGTCGCCCCCACCATAAAATTGGACTTACTCTCGTAGTCCGAATTAACCTCACCCGAGTCTAAATTCCCGACTCCCGAATTATTTAGCCTTTACCTAAATAAGATTTATCTCTCGGTATTCCTCAACCGTTATCCCCGGACTTGTTCACTACATCTATATTTAATCCTTTCGAACACCTTCCCAAAAATTCAACCTTAGTGTGTCACACCTAATTTCTCCAAAACCCAACAAATTTAAATTATGATGTCACACTAAGTCGTCACCAAATTCTAAATTAACTTTATTCACCATTAATTAGATTTAAAACCCATGTATAAATTTCTCACCAAATTAATTCATGGAAAAAGATTAAATTAAAATTTTCTTCGTATAAAAGAAAACTGGGCGAACTGTCAAAATCTGCCAACCATCGATCGATCGGCCCCAGACCTTCGATTGATCGATCGAGCAGGTCTTCGTCTTCTTCGCGAAGACAGATTCTGCCATGGACGAGTTTCATAAAATCCTAACTCCTTCTACTAGCAATCTCAAGCCTTCTTAACAATAATACAAGTTAGGAACCTTATTAGGGACCTCCAGAATGCCCTCCAACGTTATTAATTCGTCCATTAACTACAATTTCTGAATTTGGGTAAATATTCATCTTTAATTCCTTACCCATTTACATCCCATGTTCCTTCACCAAATTCGTTTCTAATTATCTAGATATCATCCTACTAGATATGTATCAATTTATAGTATCAGATTTCTACAAGAATCCTCATTCAAATTCGTAAATCAAATTATTATTTTCAAAACCTCATGTTTATGCCATGAACACCCAAAACAAATTTTGATCAAACACATAACATGAATATGAATTAAAAAACAGATTCAATACTATTGCAAGTTATCCACTTGCCTTAGGTTTCGTAGTGTCTGATTCGGAGATGAATTCCAAGGTTGAAGATGATCCTTGTTAGCTCTCTAGTGATCCCAAAACTGCCTTTAACTGCTATTAGGGTTCCTTAATACACTTAGCCTTTTTCTAAAACTCTATCAGCCGTTTCCTTTCTTCTCCTAACTTAACAATTAACCTAAATCCCGTTTTTTGCCTAATGGGCCAAGCCCAAATGACCCAATTGCCCCCGTGTGGGCCCGATTATGTCCAAAAATGTCACGTGATCCGTTTACTACCCCCGGGTACACTTTTCCGACTATCTCGGCCCATTCGGACTCAATCCTACACTCAGAATTGGCATCTGAATTAATTTATAAAATACTTATCCCCCACCCCTTTAGTCTATACCGACTCCCGGTTGAGATAAGTGCATACCTTGTCATTAATACTCGAAATGACTTAAATAATTGATTACTATTCACTTAGTAAATAAATTCCTGTAAATATTAACCATTCACTCCCCGATTAATATTTAAATAAAATTTCCCTAATTAATTCAATTAAAATTATGTCTCACAAGTAATTTTCAATTCTCGAATTAATTACATATTTAATGCATGAAAAATGCGGGGTGTTACATACTCCCCCCCTTACAAAGGAATTTCGTCCCCGAAATTAGGTCATACCTGTGATGAAAAGCTCTGGATATTGCTCCCTCATATCCTCCTCCCGCTCCCAGGTAGACTCGTCAATGTTGTGATGACCCCACTGTACTCTAACTAGTGGAACAACCTTGGATCGGAATTTCCGCTCGCTACGGTCTAGAATATCCACCGGACTCTCCTCATATGAGATGTCTGGCTGTAAATCAATTTCTTCGAGTGGAATGTGCCAGAAGGCCCTCTCGCTCCTGCGATATTTCTTCAGCGATGCCACATGGAACACGTCGTGTATCCGCTGAAGGTGCTCCGGCAATCCCAGCCTGTAGGCTACAGGCCCAACCCTCTCTATAATAGGGAAAGGTCCCACGTACCTCGGTGCTAGCTTACCCTTCTTGCCGAACCTCATCACCCCTTTCATAGGGGACACCCGGACCAATACCTGATCCCCAACCTCTAACTCCACATGTCTCCGTGAAGCGTCAGCGTAACTTTTCTGCCTATCCTGAGCTATCTGAATTATCCCTCGAATCGGTTCTATCTTGGCAGATGTCTCCTGCACAATATCTGGACCCAATAGTTTGTTATCCCCCACCTCTAACCAACAAGCGGGTGAACGATAAGGTCTCCCGTATAGTGCCTCAAATGGTGCCATGCCGATCGTGAATTGGTAAGAGTTTTTATACGCAAACTCTACTAGAGGAAGATACTTCTCCCAACCTCCCCCAAAGTATAATATGCACATTCTGAGCATATCTTCCAGCATCTGGTTGACTCTCTTGGTCTGTCCTTCAGTCTGTGGGTGATAGGATGTACCCAAACGTAACTCCGTGCCCATGGCCTCCTGAAAACTCTGCCAAAAGTGGGCCACAAATATCTTGTCCCTATCCGACACAATATTTATCGGTACCCCATGCAGCTTAACAATCTCTGCTATGAATAGCTACGCATAACTCATCGTCTCAAAGTCTGTGCGAACCGACAGGAAGTGGGCCACTTTGGTCAACCGATTCACAATGACCCATATGGAATCGTGACCCTTCTGCGATGTCGGTAACCCTGTAATGAAGTCCATAGATATGCTCTCCAACTTCCACACAGGAATTTCAAGTGGCTGTAGCATCCCTGATGGTCTCTGATGGTCAACTTTCACAAGCTGACACGTGGCACATTTTGAAACAAACTCTGATATGTCCCGTTTCATCCCTGCCCACCAATACTGCCTCCTCATATCTTGATACATCTTATCCCCGTCGGGATGTACCGCGAATCTTGACCCATGAGAATCCGTGATAACAGCGTGCCTCAACTCTGCATCCTCTGGCACAATCAACCTCCCATTATGGCGTAAGGATCCCTCCGAGCTGATCGAGTAACCCTCTGCTCCCTCAGCTAGAAACTGGCTCACCCTATCCCGACAGGTCTGATCCTCTGCCTGAGCCCTCACAACCCGCATAATGATCTCGGGTGTGATGAATAATGTTGACATGCAAGCCCTGGCTACATCATCCTCGTATCGAAGTTCTCTCCACTTCGCTTTCAAAACTTCTGATATTTCCCCAGTCGGTCGCCAACTCAATGCATCTGCCACCACATTAGCCTTATCAAACTGATAGTCTTTCACGAATTCTATCCATCGCCTCTGTCTCATATTCAGATCCTTCTGAGTGAAGAGATACTTAAGTGATTTGTGATCCGTCAATAGCGTGAACTGCTCCCCCTGGAGATAATGTCTCCATATCCTCAAAGCAAAAATGACTGCTGCTAACTCCAGGTCGTGAGTGGGGTAATTCCTCTCATGGGGCTTTAGCTTCCTCGATGCATAAGCTATAGCCCTTTCCTCCTACTGAAGCACACCCCCAAGTCCCTGTAAGGATGCATCAGTGTAAACCCGATACTCTAATCCTCCTTTCAGCAATGCAAGCACGGGTGCAGATGCAACTTGTCCTTTAACTCATCGAAGGCTAATTGACAGTGATCACTCCAAGTGAAAGGTACCCCTTTCCAGGTAAGATTCTTCAAATGGCCACCCTTTGATGAACCGTCTGTAATAACCGACCAATCCCAGAAAACTGCGCACTTCTATCGGTGTCGTGGGCTGTCCCCACTCCCTCACCGCTGATACTTTACTTGGATCCACAACAATACCCCGGTCTGACATCACGTGGCCAAGAAACTGAACCTCCCATAGCCAAAATCCACACTTATCGAATTTGGCATAGAGCTGGTGATCCCGCAATGTCTGTAACATTATACGCAGGTGCTCTGCGTGCTCCTCTTCAGTACGCGAGTAGATCAGGATGTCATCAATGAACATGATAACAAATTGATTGAGAGACTCCCTGAAGACTCTATTCATGAGGTCCATGAACACTGCTGGTGCATTGGTGAGCCCGAATGGCATTACCCTGAACTCGTAAGATCCATACCGCGACAGGAAAGCGGTCTTCGAAACAGCCTCCTCTCGGATACGTAGTTGATGATACCCTGACCTCAAGTCGACCTTAGAGAAATAAGACGCCCCTCTCAACTGGTCAAATAGGTCATCAATCCTAGGCAACAGATACTTATTCCGTATCGTGGCCTTATTCATCTCTCTATAGTCGACGCATAATCGTAGTGAGCCATCTCTCTTTTTCACAAACAACACCGATGCACCCCACGGCGATGTACTTCGTCGAATGAAACCCTGCCCCAGCAGCTGCTGAATTTGCTCCCTCAACTCACGCATCTCTGAAGGGGCCATACGGTATGGGGCCCGAGCAATCAGCCTCGTCCCCGGTGCTAAATCGATCACAAATTTGATTTCCCTGCTAGGTGGCAATACTGGTATCTCCTGATACACATCCTTAAAGTCTCTCACCACTGGGATCGAGTCCAATGGAATTGCCACCTCCTGTGAGGTTTCCTCCTCAATGTAATACAAGTGTGTGCGTGACCCTCCCTCGGGTAGCGACATTGCTATCAAAATATTTCCTTCCCTGAAATAGAGAACACGATGGTCCTCTCGTAGCAATCCACCATTGCTCGATAACCTGTCAACCAATCCATACCTAAAATGACATCGTACCCCTCCATATCCAACACTAAGAGGTCCGCTGATAAACTAATTCTCCCAATTAAAATGTCCACACCCCAGAAAATCGAGTGAATCGTAGCCCCGCTGCCTACTGGCGACTCTACACACATCCGAAGACTACCCGCGGTCTCTAGTAGTCCGACCCGTTTAGCAAAATTTAATTTAATGAATGAATGCGATGCTCCCGTATCAAAAAGAATACTACCATCATAACCATGAATGAGAAACATACCCTCAACTGCTTGTGGTGCTTGCTGCGCCGGGGGATTGGGAACATCCCGAACGTTATACACAAGTCCGTAGTGCACCTGCCCCTGCTGAGGTGGGGCGGGCGGGGCTGCTGCTGCTGATGCTGGAGGTAATTATCCCCATTGCCCCTGTTGGGCCTCCTTCTGTTGACCTCTGCCCCTCTGTGGGCACTCCCTCTTAAAATGCCCTGGCTGGCCACAACCAAAACAACATTTCTAACCATCCCACTGTCGTTGGCCCTGTTGGCCCTGACGCGGCTTACCCTGGCCCTACTGGCCTCCCCCATTGTTCCCTTGGCCCTGAGGAACCTACTACTGCTGATTCGGGCCCGACTGCCCCTGCCTGAACCCCTGTTCTCCCGGTCGGAACCCACCAGACTTAAACTTCTTAGCCTGATTCCCTTGCTGACTGCCTGCCTGCTGCTGAGCACCACTTGTGTCACTACTAGTAACGGCCTTGCCCTGTTGACTCGGCTCCCCTGTTCTCTTGCTCCCCTTCGCATGGAAGCGATGATCCCGGCAGTGTACAAGTGCGACATTAACGACGTCTGTATACGTCACTAATGCCGGATTCCCAATCAAGTGTTGCCTGATTCGCCAGGCTAAACCGTCCATAAACCTCGATTTCTTCTGCTCCTCATCGCTCACCTCATTTGGCACAAAGTTTGCCAAACGAGTGAACTCTTCCTCATAGTCTGCCACTGATCGGTCACCCTGAAATAAATCACTGAATTTCTTTGTCATCTCAGTCTCTACTACTGGTGGAAAGTATTTGCGGTCGAACCGCACCCAAAACTCTGCTATCGGCATCAAGTCTCGCTCCTCAGCAGTGGTAACTGACTCCCACCACTATAAGGCTGCCCCCGATAGATGAAAGGTAGTAAGCATATCTTTCTGTACCTCAGTACACTCTAGCATGCGCAGATGGTGCTGAATGTTCTTCTTCCAGTCACAAGCCTCTATCACATCTGTGTTACCCCGAAACTCAGGTCGGTGACCCTTCTGAAAGGTCTCCCTAACTCTCTGCCAAGATGGCGGTCCCACTGGAGCCTGAACTGCTGGTGCCACTGGAGGCGGTGCTTGGGGCCGTGGAAAGTGAGCTGCCATAGCTCTCATTGCTGTTTCGACCGCCTGTGCCACTATCACTGCCACCTGAGTAGTGGAAATCAACTTGGGCGGGGGTGGTGGTGGTGGTACATGTGGCTCCTGGTGAGCCTCCATGATTTAATCCCTAGCCTCAGCCCTCTCCGCTCTCAGTCTCCTCGGTGGCATCTGAAATAGATTAAATCGCATAAGTACACAGTTTACACAAAAATATTCACAGCAGAAATGCGATATCTCACAAGCGGAAAAATGAATCAAGAGTCCTAATAATAGGGCTCTACAACAAACGAGTGCTACGCTGAAACGTAGAAAGCCGCACAGATCCTAAGGACACTAGAACCTGATGCTTTGATACTATCTATGACACCCCGCCTAATTAATTCCGGGTGATCAGTCCTAAATCAAGTTAGAAAAGGTTTCTCAGTTGGTCCATTCTTAGCATCACTGTCGTCTTTTTAATTACTAACCACCTAAGTGAGAAAAGTAGACTGGTGCCAATTTTTATCTTTCAGTTAATTAAATAAAACTCATGCGGAATATAAAATAATATACAATCACATTTAACTAAAATAACCATCCACAAATAAAATACTTAACCGAAAAAACCATCGGTCCAAATATCCAATACAAGTAAAGATAAGAAGAAAATCTCAACAAGTCTAATACTGATAAATGAATTGTGAGCGACAAGCTCAGATAACTACTAGAGAGTCTCTACACGAATGAAAGAAGGAGGCGTCTATCAAAAACCCCGCAAAATCCACATGTGCTGCAACAAAGGATACCTGGAGTAGAGTCAAGCCAGGCATGCCTCTGGCTGGACACCCAAAAGGTTTTTAAAAAAATTTATAGCAAGGGTTAGTACCCAAAAACATTTGAAAACATTTAAAAAATGATTAACTTGCAGTAATAAAAAAATATACATGCTCTTCATATTTTAGTTAGTGCCGCACTCTCTTGAGGACTTCCTCACCCCTCCTCTAATGTGCACTACTAACGCTTCCATTTAATTTACTAGGTCCTACGCTCCTGACCCAATACTCATTTTAACCCGTGAAATTTACCTACTCTATTCGAGTATGCCTTAATTCATGATTTTTAAGTTATTATAAACGTCAACTTAGTTAAATCATTACCCTTTTTAATTTCATATAACTTTCACACCTGTTATGCACATAATACATTTTTCACTATGTATTAATTATGCAATATATAATTATTTACCTAATTATATATTTAATCATATTACAGTATTCACAAACATACTGAAATAACATTTAATACAAACTTTCGACCGAGTAAAAATACTCACAAAATATAAATTTTTCAAGTGCTATCCCACTAGGTGTATTCGCATAACCTAGTTATCCAAGTTAGATTCGCCCACTAACTTAGTTTAACATACGAATTGGAGGCGGTCATATTCCTTCCCTGAAAGTGAGATGCCCCTCACCCATATAACGGATGCTATGACCTGGGATTTATACTCGCCCTACTCCTCAAGCTAGGGGATTCATCCACTACGCGCAACCTCCCCCTATAGCACTAGAGTATATACTAATAATATTCAATTACTGATATTAATGCACACACACTATATATATACACTATCACACTCCGTATATATATAAATATAAAGTGTCCCGGCTACACTGTGTACAAAATCCGTAAAATAAGCCTATTTAATTTATTAAGAGTTTATGGTCCAACTCTAATTACTAATTAATTCGCACATTAATTAATTAAGTCACCTTTGGTGTCGCCCCCACCATAAAATTGGACTTACTCTCGTAGTCCGAATTAACCTCACCCGAGTCTAAATTCCCAACTCCCGAATTATTTATCCTTTACCTAAATAAGATTTATCTCTCGGTATTCCTCAACCGTTATCCCCGGACTTGTTCACTACATCTATATTTAATCCTTTCGAACACCTTCCCAAAAATTCAACCTTAGTGTGTCACACCTAATTTCTCCAAAACCCAACAAATTTAAATTATGATGTCACACTAAGTCGTCACCAAATTCTAAATTAACTTTATTCACCATTAATTAGATTTAAAACCCATGTATAAATTTCTTACCAAATTAATTCATGGAAAAAGATTAAATTAAAATTTTCTTCATATAAAAGAAAACTGGGCGAAGTGTCAAAATCTGCCAACCATCGATCGATCGACCCCAGACCTTCGATCGATCGATCGAGCAGGTCTTCATCTTGTTCGCGAAGACGGATTCTTCCATGGACGAGTTTCATAAAACCCTAACTCCTTCTACTAGCAATCTGAAGCCTTCTTAACAATAATACAAGTTAGGAACCTTATTAGGGACCTCCAGAATGCCCTCCAACGTTATTAATTCGTCCATTAACTACAATTTCTAAATTTGGAGAAATATTCATCTTTAATTCCTTACCCATTTACATCCCAAATTCCTTCACCAAATTCGTTTCTAATTATCCAGATATCATCCTACCCGATATGTATCAATTTATAGTATCAGATTTCTACAAGAATCCTCATTCAAATTCGTAAATCAGATTATTATTTTCAAAACCTCATGTTTATGCCATGAACACCCAAAACAAATTTTGATCAAACACATCACATGAATATGAATTAAAAAATAGATTCAATACTATTGCAAGTTATCCACTTGTCTTAGGTTTCGTAGTGTCTGATTCATAGATGAATTCCAAGGTTGAAGATGATCCTTGTTGGCTCTCTAGTGATCCCAAAACTGTCTTTAACTGCTATTAGGGTTCCTTAATACACTTGGCCTTTTTCTAAAACTCTATCAGTCGTTTTCTTTCTTCTCCTAACTTAACAATTAACCTAAATCCCGTTTTTTGCCTAATGGGCCAAGCCCAAATGACCCAATTGCCCCCGTGTGGGCCCGACTATGTCTAAAAATGCCCCGTGATCCGTTTACTACTCCCGGGTACACTTTTCTGACTATCTCGGCCCATCCGGACTCCATAGTACACTCAGAATTGGCATCCGAATTAATTTATAAAAATACTTATGCCCCCAGCCCTTTAGTCTATACCGACTCCCGGTTGAGATAAGTGCATACCCTGTCATTAATACTCGAAATGAATTAAATAATTGATTACTATTCACTTAGTAAATAAATTCCCGAAAATATTAACCATTCACTCCCCGATTAATATTTAAATAAAATTTCCCTAATTAATTCTATTAAAATTATGTCTCACAAGTAATTTTCAATTCCCGAATTAATTATCTATTTAATGCATGAAAAATGCGGGGTGTTACATAATATATTCACTCGTATAACACATATAATACGAGTCGCACATATCACATATATACTTCTAAAATATCATCACTCTCCTTATAACGAGCGAAGAAAATATAGAACCTCCCTACCCCGAAAGTCCTATAAATACACTACGTAGTAACATCTATACTACCACAAGCTCGATTTACACACCCGAATCTAGGGTTAATACCATACGACTCCACCTTATCTTAAGGAATGCACCACCCTCACTAAGGTGGAATCCCTGCCAACATTCTTGCCAATTTCTGGCCACTACCAATGGTTCCTAGACACATTATTCTAGTCTTAACCGAACCAAACTACTTCCATTATTGCCCCGACTTGGCACTCTATTCTTGCCCTTGTTCTCCAAATAACAAGATCAAAATGCGTAGTTCTCTTAACTTCTTCAGCAAAGAGAACATTCTACTAGCCTCCCCAGCCTTAGTTCGATGAGTCTTCCCCGATTGGATGTCCGCCAATGGGGTCCCATGAACACTACTTCTCTAGAAGTGTTAGCAACACTAACTTGTGAGCCTATCATTGACAAAGCATAAATTCTTCTGAATTTAGCCCCTTAAGTTAGTGATTTTGATATCTCGAACAAAGTAATTGAATAATTTTTATCCCATATCATTACCATTGACTATTTCTAACGAGTATCCCGAGTTTCGTGTATTTGTTATGGATTTTACAGGTAATTAGTGCAAGAAAAGAAAGAAAGAAACTGGAAGAAAGGAAGAAAAGAAAGGAAGACAAGTCAAAGGGCAAAAGTGTAAATTTACACCTGGAGTTCGGAATTGAAGCCTAAAGGAAAATTGAAGATCCTTATTCCATAAGAGCATCGGAAGAAACAACAATCAAATCAGAGCTCGAGATCAAAAGTTGTGACCAGTTAAAGATGGAAAGAAAAAGTCAAAATGGAAGAAAATCGGACCGATCCAGTTTATCTCGGACCGATCCGAAATGACACCATTCCAGTAGACCCCGGATTGATGCCGAACCGATGGCAAGAGAACCGATCTGATATCATCCGGACCGGTCCGGTAGAAATAAAATAGAACCGATCCGGTTACTGAAAAACGAATCGATCCGATGGCATCCGGACAGGTCTGACTGTTCGAATTTTTGGCATTAATTATGGAGCTAAAGAGGTACAAATCTGGGAATATATTGTGCAACCCATCGATATTTGCTGTCAATTCGTGCTAGTTGGTGTTATAAAAGGCCAAGTCCTACATCCTTCCAAGGGAGTCGAATTTTAGAGAAGAGAGAGTCAGATTTTAGAGAGTTTTTAGTAGACAAATTTCATATTCTTAGAAAAGCCCTAGTTTGTAAGTTTGAGGAACAAGAAGTATTCTGGATTCAATTTCATCTATTTTCCCTAGTGCTGATTACAAGTTTCAATTTCCCATTCTCTTATTTTATCTCAATTCTATTTTCAATTCAATTATCACTTGTTTTGTAATTTTTGTGTTTACAATGTTTCTTAGATCCATAATTACATGCATTGTTATGAATTTATTTTCTAATAAAATCATGTCTAGCTAAATTTTCAAGGGTTGGGGTACATGAACTCATTCCGAGGTAAATTACCCATGTAGAAAATAGAGGGTAAATTAAATATTGACCGAATCATGTATGGAAATTATACGAACATAGCCGATATTTTAATCTCTCTTGCCCTAGGTACTTGGGATGTTTAATAAGACTATACAAGTGTAATTTTCCATTCACCGCTTTGTATTTACCTTTGATTTCATATGATGCGGGCTAGTTCCCTCATATATGTAATGCTTAGGATCTATAAAGAGTGGATTTAGTCAAGAATTTCAATTTACAATTCTAGTATTTTATACGGTAATTTACTAAGGTTTGAGGGATTGTACTCCACCCTATTTTCTCATATTCATATATAATTTCTTATAATTCTTAGTGTTTTTGTGCGTGTAGTTTATTTTTTTCATCACTAATTTGAAATTTCAACCCATCAATCATCTTTTCTTTTCTTTTGAGAAATCGTTGGAAGGATAAATAACTTTTTCTACACAATTTCCAATTTCCAATTTTTGATCCTTTTGGAGACGATCCCGACTTGTCGGATTACTACTAACGCGACAGGCTTGCACTTGAGCCTAGAGGGAATGCACTTTTGAGACAAATTCTTAGTCGCCTCAAGTTTTTGGCGCCGTTTCCAGGGATCGAAAATTGGTGATTTGTAGGAAAGTGAATTTAATCCTAAAGTGTTTTCCCTAAAAAAAATTATTTACCCTTCATCTCATCTCTTGTAAGATTACATGCAAAATCCACTTCTCACCCAAGTCCACGAAAATCCTATTGCCGAAGCTAGTTTTGAAAATTCTCACACCACCGATTCTCCACACTTTTGGGTTCCACCTCCTTCACCGAATAATTCAATCACAAGTCACACTTTGAGTCAAAAACTGAGTGAGAGTTCTGAATCGTTTGGTAGCAATATGTCTGTGCATGGATGCGTTGGTGTTGGTGCTGGAGAGGAAGAGTTACCATATCTTCCCATGAAAGATCTTTTATTTCCGGAGTGAACTGTTACCCCTGGTTGCATTTTACTCCCGTATAATGTCGGTCAGTTTCACTTTCGAAATGGGATGATTCCAATTCTTCCTAGATTCTATGGGATGGATTCTAAAAAACCATATCTCCATATTAGAGAGTTCGAGGAAGCATGCGAGACGTTTGGTGACCAAACCTTCCCACAAGATGTTATTCGGTTAAAGCTTTTCCCTTTTTCCTTAAAGGATAAAGCTAAGACTTGGCTATAGTCACTACCCCCGAATTCTGTTTTATCCTTGAGAGATATGCAAACTAAGTTCCTATCCAAGTTCTTTATACAACACAAAACCAACTCTATCAAAGCTCAAATACAAGGTTTTCGACAAAATGAGAATGAAGCTTTTGACAAGTGTTGGGAACATTTTCAGGAGTTAGTTAGTGCTTGCCCACATCATGAATTCGTAAAACATCATCTTATTTCATTTTTTCATCAAGGGATTACTTTAGCATCAAAATAACTTGTTTAGATAATGTGCGAAAGACCATTGAAGGGCTCTCTCTTCCTTGTATCTACCCACTTCGATACAAGGTTTCCTTAACCTTGCAACTCTTTGTTCACTGTCGGCCTCTGACCGAGCCTCAGGTGAACACTTGAGAATCTACTTTCTCATCATTTCAATTATCCCAAAGAAACTTACTGTTGAAAATATCTACCGGGTTTCTCTATGGGAAAAACTTCCTGCTCAACCAACATATGGCGACTACCATTTCCGCCATTTCAACCTTACTCCTATAGGTGAAAGATTTTCCTCCAATCTTTCTCACCTGGGAACTTCTACACCCCTCTCTAGGCTAAAACTCTTGGGCCTTATACTTCCACCGAATGAGGTTACACTTCCTCCCTCTGGCTTAACTTCAACATGTGGTCCTCGTCAAGGACTTTTCAACTTCAATTATGGCATCACTTGGAATATCAATCTCAGTACCACTCTCTTCTTGCAGCGGTACTTGGAGAATTATGTCTACTGTACTTAGAATTATCTCAATCTCAGTAACGCTGAAAGCATAATAAGTCCACATACATTCCTAAGGACTCTAGAACCTGATGCTCTGATACCATCTGTGATAACCCTCCTACTAAAATAATAGGTGGCTATCCCAATACTCTAATTATCAGAGGAATCATAGATGGTCCATTCTCAGCATCACTGTCAATTAAAATAATAGTACGAGATAACCCCCAATCATTTTAGAAAACAGACTATCAAATTAAAATTTTGTAAGTAAAAGAAAAACACTTAGATAATCCAATTTGCAAAAACGATGGATACCAAAAATCGACGAGTAATAGAATACAATATGCATAAATAAATAACTGAATAAGCTGTCGGTTAACAGATCAATACAAATAGTTATACCGAGTATTACAATTTAAATATCACAGTATAATAAATGATTACACCGCTTGGGCAACACGCCTGAATAAATGTACTAAACATAACTAGAGTACAAAAGATAGGAGCGTCTAAAACAATTAACCTACAACATCCTCAATATGCTATAGCTCCATGACAACTGAACTCAAAAGTCAATACGGGTGTCCTTGTGGTGGAGCACCTGAACGGACAAGGAGTTGCATGCAAAACAAAGAAATATAGAAGTGTCAGGGCCCAGTTTTATATGATTACCACGTGACTAAAATGCATGACAGTTAAGTGCGTAATTATCTTGCAATTAACTTAATATTTCTCACCTCTCAATTCTAAAAGCACAACCTAGTGCAATATCAATGATTCTCAATGATAATATATAAATACATTAGGAGAACTCATCTACATTACTCAAGGAGACACAAATAACTCCATTCACAATTCTACATGCACAGTTCCTATTTCTTTCTTTAGGAATATATATATATATATATATATATATATATATATATATATATATATATATATATATATATATATAGATGGTAAATTCATTTTACCAAATGTTTACCAAATCAATCTCATTTCAAAACCTTCTTTACCAATTTTATTTCCTTTCTTCCATCCAGGAAAAATATATAAAAAAGAAAATTTTATTAACATAAAAATGCTTTTCTTTCATTTCATATCTTCCCATTTTCCTTCTTCCATCCGAAAAATGTAACTAACTTCACCATTTCCCTTCTTCCATCCGAGAAATATAAGTAAAGCCATTTTATTATCATAAAATTCTTTAACCTCAATAATGTAACAACCCTCTCTTTTAGGAGGATAATTTTATATTAATTTATCGCATAAGGTAATTATATAAAATGTTGGAACCGGAGTAAATATTAATTTAATGAGTTAGAAGTTAATATTTACTAGATTGATGCATATTTACTGTATGTGAAAGTAAATATCATCGGGTTGCTTATTTTATAGTGTCATGTATTTTAAATGACATTATGGTTAAAATGAAATTGGAACCAGAAATAATTTATAAAATAATTTAAGCCACGATTTTAAGTCTTGCCCCTTATTTCATTTCTCATTTTTGTGTGTTACCTTAGAGAGAAAAAGGAAAGAAAGAGAAAGGAAGAGAAAAATGGAGAAATGAGAGAGAATTGGAGATTGAAGATTGGAGATTACTTCTTCTCCAAATAAATCTGAGTTATCAACCCTAAGGCAAGTTTTCTACATGTTAATATGTGATTTAAGATGATTAAGTTATGTGATAGTTGTGTATTTGAAATTATGGATCAAAATGAAATTTAAGGGATTTAAACCCTAATTTCGGTTCTTGATGATAAAATTGTGGATTATAGTGGTTATAAATCATGTCGGATGAATTGTGGTAGATTTATGATGTTAGTTGTGGGTAAAAGTGGAGTAGTATTTAGTTTTGGGGAAAATCTAGGGTTCACAACCCGTAAGCCATTCTTGGCAAAATTCTCCAGACCGAATCGATTCGGCCCTCTGGGCGAATCGATTCGCTAAGGTCCAATTTCCAAGTCTGCTTAGACTGAATCGATTTGGTCCTAAGCTTAATCGATTCGGTAGTTGCAGAATCTCAGGTCTTGTGTCCGAACTGATTCGCTGTTTGGGCGAATCGATTCGGCCCTAGAGAGAATCGATCCAGATTCATTCTGTTTTTGAGTTATTTTTTTTAACTCAATTATTTTCCTTTTCCTTTAAATCTAGGGCCTAGGAACCTTCTTGAATGAAGTAAACTTAGAGTCCTAGAGTGTGAGATGAGTTAGTTGTCTACCCTACATTAGGAATGGGTTATATGGGGACTTTTTCGGGGTTATGCCTATTGATGATAGGGCATTCTTTTCTTCTAGTTAATCACTATAAATCTAGGAGATGTAGTGTTATGTTTGGGAGAGTTTAGAAGCTCAATTGATCTATACTAGTTTTGATGGTTTATATTACCACCCCAAAAGAATGTTGGGAGATTTTAGAAGCTCAATTGAGCTATGCTAACCTTGATGGTTCTTAATAACACCATAAAAGTGTGTTGGGAGAATAAATTGAAAGTTTCTTCATTACTTTGAGGTATGATAGTATTGGGGTTTTAAAGTAACATTCCAAAATGTTGGATATAATTGAGAGTTTATTTACTCCTTTGAGGGGGTAGTAACGATACAAGTTATCGTATGGCTCCGGATTTAAATGAGTTAAATTATTTACAAAACGTAAATGATACTGGTTTCGAATAAAATGAAACATACATATGGTTATGGTAATGATGATGGTAAATGATAATTTACTTAATCATGGATTTTGGTAAATGATAATTTACTTGATTTTGATAATGGTAAATAAAATGGTTGAACACACCTCTATAAATGACATCATAAGGGAAGTTCTCACATTGAGGTGAATCCCCCTGACTAATGAATGCAGGGTGGATATAGTCCTAGTCCATGTGAGCGTTTGTTGATATATATATTTTTCTGCGATGGGTAGGAGATTCCCGTTGTGGTCTTGACTACCCCGCAGTCACATGGCCGCTTCCCAAAGTTTTGCGTTGTAGGTGCCCAGGTTGTCTTATGATAGGCCCTGGAAGATGATGGTCATTTAGGGTTGCGCACAGTGGGGAAACCCGGTCGGACGGTCTTAGAATCCTTATATGTATATAAATATAACTATTCATAATCAAGTGGCACTTGATGGATTATATGCCATAAAGAGCATACTGAAGTGCCACAAAGAGAAAATATAAATGCCACAAAGAGCATTTGAAAATGACCATTTTCCTGATAAGGAAAGGATTTTTACAAAAAGTAAAATTGAGATAAAAATGCCATAAAGAGAATAAGATTGTGAATATATATATATATCCTATTAAGGAAAGGATATATGAAATAATTGGTGCGCATGATGAAGTTTTAGATTAATGTTATTCATTTTATTTTTCTGCTTAGCTTATGTTCTAAATTGCGTAGGTAGATTCTTATTTCTCTTCCTTCATGACTTATCATTCATAACTGCCATACTTTTTTTATTCATCTGGTAATCATATAGAACTGGGACCTGACCCGTTCATATTTCTTGTTGTACTTGCATCTTTTATTAGCTCAGGTACTCCGCCGCAAGGCGATTTGAATTCCGATCCCGGTGTCTTTGGCGAGCCGTGATGCTTTGCGAGTATTACGGGGCATTTGGAAATAGACGTTGTCATTCTTGCACTCTAGATAAGATCGGGTCTTTTTACTCGGGCGAGAGGCCCAAGCTTTTGTACTTGATTAATGTAATGTATTATGTAATTATTTGAACTTGTTTAATTTTATTATATGAGTCTGTGGCCGATAGCATATTCGGTCCCTTATTGTACATTTATGCGTATGTAATATAATTTCATCTGGATTTCCACTTTCTCTTATTGGGTTGTTAAGTTGTTTTCTTTAATTAACTTTAAAAGTCAAAATTTTTGGCAACCCGTTTTTCTAAAATAAGGAGTGGTTATCCCGTATACTTCTTATTTTGTTGTGATGCTGAGAATGATTCCATCCATGATTCCGTTATTTTGGAGTATTGGGCTGGCCACCCCCTATTTCGGATGGCGGGTTGTCACAATTGGTATCAGAGCATCAGGTTCTAGAGTCCTTAGGAATCTGTGTGAACGCTTTATGTCTTCAGCGTTGCTTTTGATTTGATATAGAGCCTTAGTATTAAGATTGTTGAATTCTCTTGTGAGATTTCATTCTTCTGCCACGAGGTAGAACCTATAGAATCTTTTGCGCATTTGTGTGAGAATAGTAAGTAGATTTAAGAAGGGCTTCATGATAAGGATTTACTAAGGACTGTAATTTGTGGTCGGGGATGAGGACCGCTTTGGAGGTCGCTCCCTTTTTGCAGCACTTTCTTTTCTTGCTATTGCGACTACTAATTACGGTGGATTTAGTTTTCCAGGTTCCGCTAGAAGTAAGGGTGGTACTAAGCTTGAGATTTCAAGCGATGTTAAATTGAAGTAGAGAAGTGCCCGGAAGTAGGAGGGAGGAAAATTCTTCACCTGTAGGAGTAGTGTTGTGATGGTGGGAGCGTAGTCACCTTATTTGTGGGCACGGGAAGTTTTGAACATGGAGAAACCCGATAGATACTTCCTATCGTATGTTTCTCTGGAATAACTGGAAGAAGGATAAGGTGGATCCTCAAATGTTCACGTGAGGCTCGGTCAGAGGCCGACATGTGAAGAAGAGTTGTGCGATTAGGGAGATCGTGAACCAAAGGAAGGTAGGTATAAGGAATAGCCCCCCAATGGAATGATAGGCTCCAGAATAAGTGTAGCTAACACTTCTAATGGAGCAGTGATCATGAAACCGCATTGGTGGATATCCGTCTGGGAAGGTTTCATTGAACTGAGGAAGAGGAGGCCGAGAGCGTGTTCTCTTTTATTGAGAAAGTAAAAGGAACTACATGGGCTATTGTGACGTGGAAGAACCACGCATTTTCATTACATTGAATTGGATAACAAGGGCAATAATAAAGTGCCTAGCTGGGGAGTTGATGGAAGTAATGTTGGTCCGTGTAAGGCTCGAATATGGAGTCTGAGAAGCATTAGTATTGACCCGGAGTGATTGGCATGAAATGTTGGCGGGAATTCCACCTTAGTAGTGGGTGGTGTATTCCTTAGGATAAGATTTAGTAGTTTTGTTTCTACTATAGATCTGGGTGTGTATATTGAGGTTGCGGTAGTCTCGAGATTACTAAATAGAGTAATTATATGACTTCCATAGTAGGGGAGTTTTATATTTTCTTCACTCGTTATAAGTGAGTGACGATGTATTTTCTTTTAAATATTATGTATGTTATATGTTACTTGTATGATATATACTATACAAGTAAAGATATTTTGGTTTAGTTGGGGTGATATCAAGCAATTAGATTGCGAGGCTATCCTACTTCTAGTTTCAGGATGGAACTAGTTGTCTTATAATATCTCTCCTGGATACAAGTTGAGACTTTATAGGGGTGGTTGAGGTAAGTAGGAGGTTTTTATTTCTTGTTATGTTATCTTGCGTGTGTGTTTGGTTGGTTGATTATTTGTTTTGCATGTGATTGGTATGCCTTATCTCCACGACCGACATAGTTGAGTAGTAATGCATATGAGGGGTTCCTTATTTGGATTTCGCTTTTGCAGGACGCTCCACGCATGAACCTCAATGATGTTGGAAGTGGGGAGATGTTATTTTTTCTTCTTTTAGTTCATTCCATTTTTTTTTTATTTGGGTTGGTTAAGAGATGGGTTTAAAGGTTTAGCCGAGAATCACGTAGAAGAGTGATTATGGGCTATTAAAGTGCGAGATAGAAGCACTGTATATAGTTCTCTCCTCTGATCGATGTGAGGGAGACTGAGATACAAAGTCGGATTGAGACTTAGGGTTATGCCTTGATAAGAAGGCTATTTGAAAGATGTATATGCTATGGGATAAAATTTGTAAGACTTCACAGCAGGTGAATATCTGATTAATTGAGATGTTTAAAGATGAAATGGTAATACATATATAGAAGTGGAATTTCATTAATAGAATTGCAAGTTAAAATTTATAGATCCCTATCATGTGTTTTAGACCGCCATATCTTAATGACCGACGATGCGAGGTAGTAGTGTAATGGGAGGGTTCCTTGTTTGGATTTCGCTTCGGTGAGACGTCCCACGCATGAAACCGAGAGAATGTCGGAAGTTGAGATTGGTCTTAGACACTAGGGATATATTTAGTATTATATATATACGACTTAGATAGGATATATATATGAATAGATCGACCTTAGGTTTATAGGTATGTAAGGCCATTAGGGCATGCGATGTTGATTTAGGAAGGTTATAGGTGGTTGACCACAAATATGTTGTGGGTTAACCCTTAGGGGGAGTAGATCCCTAGGAACGAGAAGTGTGGAATCTCAAGAATTGTCGGAGGTTAGGCCGATGGAGATGAGGCCTTTCTTAGCTAGAAGGTTACATTGGTAACCTATCTTTTGGGGGAGTTAAAAGGATGAGTCGACTTTCACTCCTGAGCCCATTTTTGTTAAGTTAAGGGGGTGAATTTAAAGAAAAAGTTTTTGCCAGCATGGGGAGTAATAATATTGGAGCATGAAACCGTGGTGTATGTGTCTCACAAACTCTATCTTTGTGGGAAGTATTATTCCACGCTTGATTTGAAATTTATTGCGGTAGCAATCGCCTTAAAGAAGTGGAGGCACTATTTCCTGGGTAGGAAAGTTGGTCTTTCTCATGAGCAACAAGTTGTTGCAGTATGTCGGGGGAGAAATCAAGTTAATTTATGAAGTTTATAACGGATTATTGATTTGGATTCTCTCATTCGCTAAGGGAATGCGATTGGGGTAGTATATGCGTCAAGTAGAAACTGTCAGAGATATGGGTGATGGCATGGAGAGCCAAATGAATCGAGCATGACTAGGAAAACTTTGTAGCAAAAGCATTTCGGTCTATGATTGACCATGTCACCTACTTGTGTGAAAAAGAGTAGCGGTGGAACGAAGAAGGGTACATTCATAGACGTTCACACTGAATTGCTGACATCAAACTGGTCATGATCCTATTTGATAACATTTTCGATTGTTTGACCAAACCATTGCTTTTTCGATCATTGCGGGCGAACGAAATGTAAAGGAGTACGCCCCGATTTTTATGGAGAAATGATAGAACTGTAGGAGGTGCCTATATAAATGGTGGTGCACAGAGATTAGATATTCGTGTCGATGGTTCGGTAGAGTTTCCATGAAGGAATGGGAACCGTATGGAGATGGCGTATATCTTACCATCCTAAAGTGGATGAATGATTAGAGGAAGTTGACTAAATTCCAAAGGACATATCTTGAATGTGAACCCTAGGATACATAGCGGACGGTGTAGTAGTTGTGTGGATGGAAATTCCCATACAATAATTGGTTCCTTGGACATGGAACGGTCCCGAAACATTCCTTAAGGATAGAGCTTTTGAGCCATATGCTTTGAAGAGCTACGGCTATGCAAGGAGAAGTTGAGTAGTGTTGGGGTTAAGCCAATTAGTGTTGGTATAGGTATCCCCAAGGTGGTATGTAGCGTGATTTAGGATGTAAAACATTTTGCGCCTAGTCACGTAGTTAGCATCTTCCGCCGTAGGAAGCTAGAACTAATAGTTTGTGAGGAACGCTTTGTGCTATGCAAGAGCACAAAGATTGTAGACTGAGATCGATAGTGACGACCTTAGTCTGAGTCCATTTTGGGACGCCGTAGTAATGAGGGTTTGTTAAGGACGATAGAATGATAGTTTGAGATAGTATACCCTTTATGTGTATAGGGTATGCTCGAATTTTGGGGACAAAATTCCCTCATAAGGGGGGGAGTATGTAACAACCCTCTCTTTTAGGAGGCTAATTTTATATTAATTTACCGCATAAGGTAATTATATAAAATGTTGGAACCGAAGTAAATATTAATTTCATGAGTTAAAAGTTAATATTTACTAGATTAATGCATATTTACGGTATGTGAAAGTAAATATCATCAGGTTGCTTGTTTTATAGTGTCATGTATTTTAAATGACATTATGGTTAAAATGAAATTGAAACTGAAAATAATTTATAAAATTATCGGATGCGAGTTTAGAGGGTGTAGTTAGTCTCAGAAGGTGCGAGACAGTCAAAATAAGTGCCATATTGTATTTTTGGGTTTCGGGCACTTTTACCTGGTTTTTGACTTAAACGCGTATTGGGAGTCATTTTAATGTGGTATTAACCACTTAAGTTGGAGACAATAGACTTAAGCCATGATTTTTAGTCTTGCCCCTTATTTCATTTTTCATTTGTGTGTGTTACCTTAGAGAGAAAAAGGAATGAAAGAGAGAGGAAGAGAAAAATGGAGAAATGAGAGAGAATTGGAGATTGAAGATTGGAGATTGCTTCTTCTCCAAATAAATCTGAGATATCAACCCTAAGGAAAGTTTTCTACTTGCTAATATGTGATTTAAGATGATTAAATTGTGTGATAGTTGTGTATTTGTAATTATGGATCAAAATGGAATTTAAGGGATATAATCCCTAATTTTGGTTCTTGATGATAAAATTATGGATTATAGTGGTTATACATCATGTAGGATGAATTGGGGTAGATTTATGATGTTGGTTGTGGGTAAAAGTGGAGTAGTATTTAGTTTTGGGGAAAATCATGGGTTCACAACCCGTAAGCCATTCTTGGCAAATTCTCCAGTCCGAATCGATTCGGCCCTCTGGGCGAATCGATTCGCTAAGGGTCAGTTTCCAGGTCTTCTTGGACCGAATCGATTCGGTAGTTACAGAATCCCAGGTCTTGTGTCCGAACCGATTCGCTGTTTAGGCGAATTGATTCGGATTCATGCTATTTTTGTGTTATTTTTTTAACTCAATTCTTTTCCTTTTCCTTTAAATCTAGGGCCTAGGAACCTTCTTGAATGAAGTAAACTTAGAGTCGTAGAGTGTTAGATGAGTTAGTTGACTACCCTACATTAGGAATGGGTTATGTAGGGGCTTTTTCGGGGTTATGCCTATTGATGATAGGGCATTCTTTTCTTTTAGTTAATCACTATAAAATTAGGAGATGTAGTGTTATGTTTGGGAGACTTTAGAAGCTCAATTGAGCTATACTAGTTTTGATGGTTTATATTACCACCCCAAAAGAATGTTGGGAGATTTTAGAAGCTCAATTGAGCTATGTTAACCTTGATGGTTCTTAATAACACCATAAAAGTGTGTTGGGAGAATAAATTGAAAGTTTTTTCATTTCTTTGAGGTATGATAGCATTGGGGTTTTAAAGTAACATCCCAAAATGTTGGAGATAATTAAGAGTTTATTTAATCCTTTGAGGGGGTATTAACGATACAAGTTATCGTATGGCTCCGGATTTAAATGAGTTAAATTATTTACAAAATGTAAATGATACTGGTTTCGGATAAAATGAAACATACATATGGTTATGGTAATGATGATGGTAAATGATAATTTACTTAATCATGAATTTGGTAAATGATAATTTACTTGATTTTGAAAATGGTAAATAAAATGGTTGAACACACCTCTCTAAATGACATCATAAGGGAAGTTCGCGCGTTGAGGTGAAGCCCCCTGACTAATGAATGCAGGGTGGATATAGACGTAGGCTATGTGAGCGTTTGTTTATATATATATATTTTTCTGCGATGGGTAGGAGATTCCTGGTGTGGTCTTGACTACCCCGCAGGCACATGGACGCTTCCTGATGTTTTGCGTTATAGGTGCCCAGGTTGTCTTATGGTAGTCCCTGGAAGATGACGGTCATTTAGGGGCGCGCACAGTGGGGAAACCCGGACGGGCGGTCTTAGAATCGTTATATGTATATAAATATAACTATTCATAATCAAGTGGGACTTGATGGATTATATGCCATAAAGAGCATACTGAAGTGCCACAAAGAGCACATATAAATGCCACAAAGAGCATTTGAAAATGACTATTTTCCTGATAAGGAAAGGATTTTTACAAAAAGTAAAATTGAGATAAAAATGCCATAAAGAGCATAAGATTGTGAATATATATATATATATATATATATATATATATATATATATATATATATATATATATATATATATATATATATATATATATATATATATATATATATATATATATATATATATCCTATTAAGGAAAGGATATATGAAATAATTGGTGCGCATGATGAAGTTTTAGATAAATGATATTCATTTTATTTTCCTGCTTAGCTTATGTTCTAAATTGCGTAGGTAGATTCTTATTTCTCTTCCTTCATGACTTATCATTCATAACTGTCATACTTTTTTTATTCATCTGGTAATCATATAGAACCGGACCCTGACCCATTCATATTTCTTGTTGTACTTGCATCTTGTATCTGCTCAGGTACTCCGTCGTAAGGATGCCTGATTTGAATTCCGATCCCGGTGTCTTTGGCGAGCCGTGATGCTTTGCGGGTATTACGGGGCATTTGGAAATAGACGTTGTCATTCTTGCACTCTAGATAAGATCGGGTCTTTTTACTCGGGCTAGAGGCCCAATCTTTTGTACTTGATTAATGTAATGTATTACGTAATTATTTGAACTTGTTTAATTTTATTGTATGAGTCTATGGCCGACAGCATATTTGGTCCCTTATTGTACATTTATGCGTATGTAATATAATTTCATCTCGATTTTCACTTTCTCTTATTGGGTTGTTAAGTTGTTTTCTTTAATTAACTTTAAAAATGAAAATTTTTGGCAACTCGTTTTTCTGAAATAAGGAGTGGTTATGCCGTATACTTCTTATTTTGTTGTGATGCTGAGAATGATTCCATCCATGATTCCGTTATTTTGGAGTATCGGGCTGTCCACCCCCTATTTCGGATGGCGGTTGTCACAAATAATGTCCCACATGATTAAGAATAGTTATATTCACATACATATAACGATTCTAAGACCATCCCTCCGGGTTTCCCCACTGGACGCGCCCCTAAATGGCTATCATCTTCCAGGGCCTATCAAACAAGACAACCTGGGATCATACCAAAACGTCGGGAAGCGGCCATACCCCTGCGAGTGAGTCATAACCACACCCAAAATTACCTCACTAGCGCAGAATAAATATACAATAATCGGTCATATGGCCAAAGGACTATATTCACCCTACATTCATTAGTCAGGGGACTTCACCTTAACGTGCGCAATGTCCCTTGTGATAGCGATTTAGAGAGGTGTGTAATCATAAATTAACATTTATGAAAATCATTTTTCTATTTTGAAATCATCGACTTTTACATTCTCGAAAACCATATATACTTAGCCATTTGTGCCAAATTTTAGAATATACATTTCTTATTCTTAGATTCATATTATTTTAATGACCTAAGACCCGAAGTGCCAATCAACTCACACTAGTCTCCAAGAGCCCAACACAAAACCATAAATCATCAAAATGAGTATCCCTCAATAATATAATCCCAAAAGTCTCAACATTAACATTTTTACCTTCTATAAATTCTAGGTTAACTTCCTTTATCATTCGGACATTAACCTACACAATTTAACCTTTTTAATAAGCCCTAAACAATCACATGCTAGCCTAGGGTATTCGTCTACCCAAAATAACCCTCTAGGAATCCTCATTACTTACCAAAGGAAGGTTCCTAAGCCTCGAAACTAAAAGAAAAGGGCTAAAACAAAACTAGGAAAATCTCACTAAAACAGGGTAGCTGAATCGATTCGCCCCTGGTTGTGAACGATTCTCGCAAAAGTGAATCGATTCGGTGAGTAAAGCCAACTTTAGGCATTGTTCCGAATCGATTCGGCCTTAACCCGAATCGATTCGGTCTCCCAGACCTGTATCCTACCCCCTAACCGAATCTATATATGAGTCATTCGGAATAACATGTACTATTTTTGTGTTCCAACTTCATTTTATTTCATTAATTATACTCCAATCTATATATGAGTCATAACCGTCGTTTTACATATAATGACGCAAGAAAACACAATATAATGATATTTACCTTCTCATAACAGTAAATAGACAAACCATAGTAAATATTATCCCTTAATATCACGGGAAATAATATTTACTCCAGCTACCTCTATTTTATAAAATTATCCCATCAGGCAAAAAGAATATAAAATAGTCGCTCAAAACTCTGGGTGTTACACGACATTTCTTAAGTCGATTTGGAAAACTACACATCATAACATTTTTGATTACTTATACAAGTATTTGACAATCTCAGGGGCCAAAGTTGTATCAATTAAAAAGTACGGGGACCAAAGTAAAGTATTGGGGTGAAAATTCTAATAACCCAAATAATGTAGTCCTATGTAGATCATATAGGTCAAATGAGTTGACTTGGTTGTAGATAATAGAGTGATAATGAAAAAAGTTAAGATAATTAACATCGAACAATATTATTAAGATGATGTAGTTTCTATTAACTCTTAATATGGATGTATATGTATTTATGTAAGAATGTGTTATCCAATACCAATGTGTAATGGGGGTAAAGCTTCACGAATGTGTAGTGAAAAACTCATCTATCTCTAACATCCTGCAAAGTTGCATTTTTTTTATTTATGGTCTACTTATTATTACTATTGCATTGAACAATTTTTCAATATCTCTTTTATAGAAGAGGGACGGTATCTCCATAAGTTTTATTTATACAAAAACATGGAAAAAACCTTTCATATATTTCAACCCCATCTTTATAGCTAGATGTACATGAAACTTTTCAGTTTCCAATCGATGCGGTAGAACATTTTAGATTGAATGATTTTCTCTAGAGTAATTTTACGCCAACTCATGAATTTGACTTATTTTGTGCAACTCACTGACGTGGCATGTCTGCGCTAGTTCATTTTTTAGGTGATACTCAATGGACCCCATGTGAATCCCAAAAATGAACCAACGTAGACACGAGACGTTAGTGAGATTCACAAACTGAGTTGGATTCGTGAGTCGGCCTAGAATTACTGTTTTCTATAAGGTTCCCAATCTTATATGCCTACTACTTGCACATTTTTTGTCTTCCTGATGATGTGGGACTTGAAACTACTTAGTACAGCTTGATTCTCTCATGAACCTTGGAACTACTCACCACTCACCTGTAGGACATATATGTGAAGAACGTATCCCATCATGTTGTATATTTTCTACTCTAAGCCACAATATAAGAAAAAATTCTAACATGAAACTACATTTTATCTCTTTTATTTATAAATGTAAAATATATTTAATTAATAACACTCGAGATCATTTGTATATAACATATTGACAACTATAAAAATATAGAATTAATAATACTCGAGACACTCTCGAGGCGCTCTCACTTATCAATATTTTAACGATCGATGCGTATTAGGAACCTAGGCTGGGCTAGTGAAATCAGTCTAGTTTGTTTTTTATAGGTTGTAGTTCGGTCACGCCCATTTCATTTTGTTCCTTCCGGGGCAAAAGCATCTCTTCCTGCTGTTAGGTGAGATGGGGGTCAATATGAGGGGATGAATAGAATAGAGAAGTTTATATTTTGGACAAGGGTCAAGAGGGGTCTAATGGGGCTGATTATTGGAAGATTTTGCAGCAAAAATGTTTATGGAGGTATTGGATTATAATTTGAAAAAGTTCGAAAGGGTAAAAAGAGAGGTTCGGATTTTTTGCTCTTTGGGGTTGAAAGAGAGGTCTGTCTAATAGGTATTGAAATAGTAGAACCAAAGGATAATGGGGCCTATATGTGAGACTTGAATACTCAAATGTGTCACATTTAGATTCCGTATTGCATTCCCAAAAAATATGTACTCCGTTGTAAAGAAAGCATTAAAGCTAGATATAGACTTCTATGTGAATTTAACTCTACGGGAATTTTGGATTCCTAGAAACGATACGTTTCATATTAACGATATTCATGAATTGATACAGTGTATGGATGTTCTAACCTTACAATAATTCTGAAGTTAGGATCTTGATATAATTTGTGTTGGTGCTTGCATTGGTGGTTGTTGTCATTATTATGATTCAACCTTTGATGGATATTATCTCGACGATTCAAGAGTATCAACATTGACATCACGGGGAACCTACAAAAAAAGTTACATGGCATCATGGATTTTAGTAGCTCTGTTGCTCTGTCATTTTTGTATGAAAGCATAATAAAAAGTGTAGGATAAATGTGAATCATATAACTAACAAATCCAATCATAATAATTCCCTCCTTATGTGAGTGTTTACTCTATTTATACTAACGAATACATGTTGTTTCTCCTCTACTATCATGATAATCATATCACAAATGTGAATCATATAACTACCTAAAACTAATATATCCAACGACTAGATTAATTGAGTATAACTCAAACGAAATCATGTATACATATTCATTTCGAAAGAGCAAGGTTTCCTCTGTCTATTGCATTTGTTTCCTACCCAAACACTTGTTGATTCAAGATATATGTAAAATGTGATTGTTTCCAAGAACCACAATTATAGCCCATGTTTGAAAAAGTATGAAAATAAATGCAATTCATCAAAACAACCACAAACACCCAGTTACCTCCCCCAGTCTTACCTAACTCTTAACTAGCCCCTCCTATCCCATTCTCAGCGGTCTAACCCGTTGCTACTCCAAAACACAAACACAGGCATCTTTACACAAATATACATAAATTACATACACATTTTAAGTGAAAACATACATAAATTGTTTACGGAATAACCAATTAAAGAATTTTACAATAGATAAGTGGACAACTTGTAAAAATATAATTATCTAATTCAAAGGTACGTCAAGATGAAGGTATTAAGTATATTACCACTAGTTGTAACTAGTGACGAAGCCTAACCACAATAGAGAATTAGTCATACAGAAGAACATGACAACAATTTCATAGTGTTCCTTGCCCAACACCATATAATTCTAGGTTAACCAAGTATTCTACGCATGCACTTTTGGTAATCCGTATTTGCTTTATGTATCATGGAAATTTATGATTGAAAAATATACACAAATAAACAGTTAATATTTCTATCCTCTTTAGGTCTTTAAAATAATCCAAGCTCTCAATTGTATCTAAAGTAGTAGGGAATTCATATTTATTTGGTTCCCAATACGTGGAGAACATTCAGTTATTACAAAAGTTCAAAAGGAAAAAACATATATAAATCAACGAATATATATATGCTTACATACTCAAATTTTTCACATCAAAGAGAATATATCTATATATATATATATATATATATATATATATATATATATATATATATATATATATATATATATATATATATATATATATATATATTCTCTTTGATTCCCAGTTATTGTCTTTGATCTATATTACCAGTTCTCCTTTAAAGCCAAGTTCTGATCGATTTAATTCTTACACCCTTTGTGTTTGATCATCCCAACTTGCTAGATCACCTGAACAGTAAATTCAGTATCCAACAATAAGACCCAAGAGAGTGGCTTGAGTGGACACGTATGAGAGGGTATGTATTGAAACATTTTGAGAAAACAAACATGAAAATTGTAAGAAGAAAATAAGTTTCTTTAAAAGCTTTAAAATGAATAGATTATTTAGATCAAATTCGTTGGCTAGTTCTAGCTCTAGGTTTTCTTTAGCATTTCCCCCAGACATAATAAACGAAGAAGAACATGTTTATGAAGAAGTAAATTTAGATTTAAATGATTGAAATATTCCCAAAGTCCCAACAAAAAAATTTTACAAAACTAGTTTCCTAAAGTCATCTTTTAGTACTAATTACAATGTTAAAACTGTTGAACATGCTTATGATTTAAATAAAGAACACGATAGAATTCCACTATTAACTAGTGAAGCTATTACAAAACAAATAAAAACGGATTCAATTTCCTACACATAGGATTAATACAAGTAGCGGTCTAATCAGTAACTAGTAAAAGAATAAATGCCTCTATCCTCTTATGTCTTAGAGATTCTAGACATAATAATTACAACACTAGTATTTTAGGAATGATGGAATCAAGCCTTTTTAATGGTCCAATACATTTTAATTATTTTTCTGATTTTACATTAAGTTTAACTGACCCTCACATATTAAAAACCATGACAGTAAATATTAAAATATCTGGATATGAAATGTTAGAAGGAAGTAAACCACATTCTTTAATTTACAGAATTTATTACAAATGTTTAAGGACAAATCTAAATGTCCACGCTTTAGTAAAAAGTCCAAAAAATAAAACTCTACTCATACAAAGAAATACAAATGATGCTAATATTCAAGTCCCTAGGTCAATAAATTGGAACGATATTAATTTACCAAACGATTGGTTATTAGAAAATAAAAATCATCCCCGAAAAGTGCAAAACAATGCTATTAATCTTGAATGAATCCAAGAATATCTTGACGGATCAGTCAGAATAAGTTTTGATTAACCACAATTTAAAAATCTCCATATTAGAGATGATAGTAAATCCATAGATTATAGTAAATCCCAAACGGGTTATTCAACAAGAAAAGACTATGATCTAATACCTAGACGTAATATTAAGTTAAAAGAAATCGATACAAGTTCCCGAGTAAGTAAACCTTGTTATACAACGACCTCAAATTTTAATGATGATGAAGATCAACATTCCCCCACTCAAACAGATCTTGAAACAGGTTCAGTAAATCACCAATTATTAACAATCAATAAAGACTATAAAATTGACATGATTAAATTAGGAGAAGATTTTGAGTCAAAATAAAACCATACTAAATGGTGAGCATATCGAGAAAAGTACTCCCCAAGAGAAAAGGATAAAATAATAAGAAAGTGGAAAGCTTTAATAAATGAAATAAGAACGGACATAAAGTTCTTTGACTATTTAGATAACTATTATCAAAAAATAAATGTCCTAACAAAATTAAAATGGACAAAACAAGACAAAACTACAGTCTCGTCTAGTCACCCTCCACTTGAAACCATTTTAGTAAATCACATGGGAACAGAAGCAGTTGCTACACCCTTTAAAGTCACTTCTACTAATGATGATCAAAAAAGTTATTGAACAAAATAATTACACTAACCAATACCTGAACACTTTAGGAAAATAACTTGAATCCATTGAAAATAAGTTAGACAAACCAAACCTACCATATAAAAGAGAAATACCTTTAATTCAACTTCCGGAGGTCCGAAAAGGAATAAATTTACAAACAAAGTCTGAGAAAACTATAGATAAAATAGAAAAAATGCTTAAAGATATCACAGCATAATCATCAAATACTATTACTAACTATCAACAAAAATACTTATATTAACCAAACAGACTCATCCCAAGAATCTACTACAGATGAAGATATCCATACTATTGAAAAATAATTTACTAATGTTGAATTAAATAGAATAAAAAACTCCAGAGTAACTCCAACCACCTTAACACAAAATTGGTATACAAGACCAACACCCCCAAATATGCAATATGAAGAAAGAAATATACACAATCAATTCTCGATTTCATCAGATAGACTTTATGAATGGAACATAGATGGATTATCTGAACAAGAAATTTTAAATAAAGTGGAACACATATCTATGGTTGCCAATAATTACCTAAACAATCAAAACATTCCCCAAAAAGAAATAGTTGAGCTTTTAACAATAGGATTCACCGGTACATTAAAATCTTGGTGGGATAAACATCTTACCGAAGAATCAAAGGAACAAATTAAATCTGTTGTCCAACAAGATGCTAATGGCCTCCCAATTTTTGATGAAAGCATTGGAATAGGAATTCCAGATGGAGTTAACACTCTAGTTTTTACAATAATAAAACTTTTTTTAGGAACACCGAGTAATAAAACCTAAATAATTAATGATCAACTAAGTAACCTTAGTTGCCCAACTTTAAGCGATTTTAGATGGTACAAACATGTTTTCACATCACGAGTAATGCTTAGAGACGATAGTAATGAACCATTTTGGAAAGAAAAATTTATTAATGGTTTACCAAATTTATTTACTCATAAAATAAGAGAAGTTCTAAGTAACACAAATGGACACATTGATTATAACAATCTTACATATGGAGACATAATAAGTACAATCCAGAAAGAGGGATTAAAAATGTGTATAGATATGAAAATAAGCAACCAGGCTAATAAAGAAAAATTAAAGGAAAATATGAGATGGAAATTTTTTATGAACAATATGGTTTGAACCCAGTTGCACCATCAAGAAATAAAAATTATAAGTCATACCCAAAACAATACAAGAGACATAGAAAAAACTATTTCAAAAATAATAAATTTTACAATAAAGAAAATAAGAAATTTTATAAAAAAAACATAAAAAACCACACACTAATCCACAATATAAGAAAAATGACAAAAGTAAAGTAAAATGTTATAAATGTGGAAAAACAGGTCATTACAAAACGGAATGTAAAGTAAAAATCAAAATTAACCAGTTAAAACTATCATTTGAAGTAACACAAGAAATATACAAAAGTTTTGAAGTAAAAAATTCTTATTGTGAAGGTAAGCAAAACAATGATTACGAATAATCAAGTTACTATGAATCAGGTACAAACTCTAGTTCTCCAGATATAAAATTTGGATGCAAAGACAATTGCTGTAAAACTATCAATGTTCTTACTAAACAAGAAGAACATGAAGAATTATTAATTGATTTAATTGGAAAAATAGAAAATCGAGAATTAAAATCACAATACCTTTCAAAATTTAAAAAATCATTATCCAAAGAAGAAGGTGGTATAAATACACAAAACAAGATAAGTTTTGATAATAATTTAAAACAATTTAAAACTCACAAGGAATTTACATTACAAGATCTCCAACGAGAATTCAACATAATTAAACAAGATATCAAAGACATCAAAATAAAAAGTAAAGAATTAAAACAAGATATCACTATTTTGAAAGTAGACCAAACTTTTCAAAAGCAACAAGTCATCTCCTCAGAAGAAAGTGATATAGAAGCTGAACAAGAACCTAAAATAGAAACAATGGAAGAAATCGATCAGCAATTAAATATCATAAACCAAATTAATTTACAAAAATGGCATGTGCAAGTAAATTAAATTATTAACAAAGAATATGCGATAAAAGTCGTAGCATTAACTGATTCCGGTGCAGATTTAAATTGTCTACAAGAAGGATTAATTCCAACCAGGTATTATCATAAAATATTTGAACGATTAAACTCAGCCAATGGAAGTAAAATGCAAATCAAATACAAATTACCCAACGCACATATTTGTCAAAACATGTATGTTACAAAACTCCTTTTGTTTTAGTAAAAAATATGACTGACAAGGTAATCTTAGGAATACCTTTTCTTTGTCTTCTATATCCGTTCACAACTAGTGATACTGGAATAACCTCCCTAGCCTTAGGTCAACCAGTAAAATTTGAATTTCTTTCAAAACCAGAAGTCAGAGATTTAAAAATGCTCAAAGACTTTTCAATATCAGTAAACCGTCTTTAATACAAGAGAAGACAATTAGAATTTTTAAATGAAGAAGTAAGATACAAGAGGATTGAAGATCAACTTACTAACAAGATTATCCAAGATAAAATAGAAAATTAAAAATTAAAAATAATAAATGAAATTTGCTCCGATCTACCAAATGCCTTTTCACATAGAAAGAAACATATAGTAAACTTGCCATACACCAAAGATTTTACTGAAAAATTCATCCCTACCAAAGCAAGACCAATCCAAATGAATCAAGAAGATATGGAACTATGTAAAGATGAAATTAATGGTTTATTACAAAAGCAATTATAAGAAAAAGTAAATCTCCTTGGTCATGCCCTGCATTCTATGTCAGAAAAAATACCGAATTAGAACGCGGAGCACCCAGGCTACTCATCAATTACAAACCACTTAATAAAGTTTTAGAATGGATAAGATATCCAATTACAAATAAAAGGGAGCTCATGAAGTGATTAAATCAAGCAACCATTTTTTTCACGCTTGATATGAAGAGTGGATTTTGGCAAATACAAATCCATGAAAAAGATAGATACAAAACTGCATTCACAACCCCCTTTGGTCACTATGAATGGTGTGTCATGCCATTTGGCCTAAAAAATGCACCTAGTGAATTCCAGAATATCATGAATGAAATATTCAACCCTTCATCCCATTTTACGATTGTCTATATTGATGATGTCATCATCTATTCCCACACAATTGACGAACATTGGAAACACTTAAATTTATTTTTTAAACTAGTAAATATTAATGGTTTAGTGGTTTCAGCCTCTAAAGTCAATCTATTCCAAACAAAAGTTAGATTTTTAGGTCCAAATATTCACCAAGGAAAAATTAGTCCCATAGATAGGGCCATCCAATTCGCTGATAAATTTCCTGATGAAATCCTCGAGAAAATGCAACTTCAAAGATTTCTAGGACCATTAAACTACGTTGCTGAATTCTATCCAAATCTTCGCAAACAATGCAAATCATTATTTGAACGGCTACAAAGTAACCCTCCCCCTTGGACTATATAACATACCTCGATAGTTCAAAATGTCAAGAAACATGTTAAAACCCTACCTTGTCTTCGTCTTTCTACACCAAATTCATTCAAAATCATTGAAACCGATGCCTCTGACATTGGCCACGGAGTTATTCTTAAACAAAAAATCAACCCTCATTCCCTTGAACAAATTGTTCGATTCTATTCCGGAGTCTAGAATAAAGCGCAAAGTAATTATAGTACTATTAAAAAAGAAATATTATTTATTATTTTATGTGTTTCGAAATTTCAATTTTGACTTTTTAAATCAAAAAATTTTAGTCCGTGTGGATTGTAAAAGTGCAAAATATATTTTAGAAAAGGATGTCCACAATATTGCTTCTAAACAAATTTTTGCTAGATGGCAATCTATACTGAGCATTTTTTATTTTGATATTGAGTATATTAAAGTAAGTGAGAATTCCATTCCTGATTTCCTCACACGTGAATTTCTACAGAATAACAATGATGGAGAAAAATCCCCAGAGGACAACTAGATCTCTTGCTCTACCCACAAGCCAACCTTCTACTAAAATTGCATCCCCTCTCCAAGTAACAAACAGATACCAGGTCCTTGGAAACATTCCAAGACCAAATTTTAGTTACAGATCCACTCTTGCAACTCCTGTAGAGTTTGGGCCTTCTTCTAGTCAATACCTAGTCAATGACCCATTTGCTATACAACCCATTCAACAAATTACTAAAACCAAATTTTATAATCACCCTGCTGAAACTGAGTATGTGCTCAAACCAAAATTTTCAAATTTATTTTCTATTGAGCCAAATCACAGCCATATTAAAAATCCAATTGATTTAGTAAAAAAACTATTTTCCTCCCTTTTGGCACTTCACTCCCCACCATCCTGCCAAGACTTTAAAATTTTACATAGATATTCTCTATTCCTCAGAATTAGTTCGTATTAAAGCAATCATCGATCGCAACGATTCGTCAAGAATTCTTTACCATTCCTTGCACATTAATAATATAATCTCTCTTCAAGATTGGGGATCCTATCCCTCCATTCTAAAAACCCTCCCAAGGCATCATATTCAGTTTAGTTATTATGATTATATTGAAGCATGGTTTAAAGTTCTCTTTTACCAAAATGGGTCATTCACTCATTCTTGGTTTCTTTGCTTTGATAAAAAATTTAAAAGTCAAATTCCTACTTGGTTTTCCCGGTGGTGGACACAACATGGTTCTATCCCAGAAATCCTACCTGCAGACCTCCAAGACCAAGTGAAATATTTTTCCACAGTCTCTAAAGTAAATGAACATAATTTCCAGTTCCCAATTTTACCTTTGTTCTGTAGTAAATACAAAGTTCCATGGATATTCAAATGGCAATATGCAATACAAGAATCAACAATTGCCCAGCAATTTTATGTTAAATGGTGGGACTCTTTCGATCAACAAAGTATTATTAATGTTGTCGAAATGGAGTTTTCTTGCCAACCAGTCATTACAGTCCAAGCAGTTCAATCAGTTAATAAATCTAGTCAAGGTTCTATGGATACAACATTAGCCAAGTCAAAAAAAGTCCCACCAGCTCAAAGATTTAGCAAAACAACTTCTTCTTCATGCTGAAGCCGAAGAGGAAAATTATTATTATTCCACCTCTTCTATCGAGTCAAAAAATAGTCATCGAGTTAACACATCGAATCCATATTCGAGTTAATTATTCCAAGATGCCCAAGACCCTTACAGTTTGGAATAAAATTTATTATATTTTTTACAGGATAATATTTGGTCAAAATTTAATGATGAGTTACTATTTATGAGCAATAAAAATATTCCTTGACATGTTACTATTCATAAACAGTGCCAAATGATTAAAATATTCCCCGACAAGTTACTATTCATGAACAATCCACACACATTCGAACCTTCCCTCCTGATTTCGGCACAGGTACTATATTGGCTAGCCACGTAGGATATTCGATCACACAAATGAAACCCATGTTTAACTGTTTGACCACCTTTTCTTTGACCTTGAGTGACCATTCGGTGTGGATCTTTCTCAATTTTTGTTTAACCGACTTATAATTTTGGAGAGTGGGGATCTCGTGCTGAGATATTTTAGGATTAATGTCGGGCATATCATCATAGGCCCATGCAAAGACATCCACGAATTCATTTAGCAATTCTTCGAGTTGTGCACACTCATGCTTGTCAAGGGTGGACCCTATCCTAATCTCGCGCAGTTGGCTACTAGAACCGAGATTAATAATAATAGTCTCTTCCTCATTAACTTGAACGCGATTATGTTGTTTATTATTAACCTTATTTCGATCAATTAAGAATTGTTCATTTGCAAAATCATCATCATCAAAAGTTTGATTAGAATCCAAAAAATTAATGTAAGGCACAGCAAGATACTCAAAATCTTCGTTTATTTCATTGATAGGAAAAACAGCATTGAGAACCTTATTAAAAGAGGTCTCGATTACATTTGAACAAGGATAGACAACAGAAGAAGAAATGGGGTAAACATTGGGATTAGAGGAAATTTCAACAGGTAGAACTGGCACAGCATGCCAGTTGAGGAGGGGTGTATCAATAACTTTAATTAGATGGGATGGATCCATTGATGTACTGTCTGAATAAACCATGCAAAGAGCCAGCCCTAGTGTCTGCAAGTTAAAAGGAATCTTCAGAATCACTTTCCTCAGTCTCTTCGGTATTTTTGATGAGCAATTATACTCGGTGTTGGAAACTTTCGGCCCATGGTAGCTATATTAGAAAAAGATCTCCATTCCAGGCTTCACCTTCTTGTTTATGTGGTCATACCATGGTTCTGGAAAATTGCAAAAGGGGAAGTCTTCGCCTTCTTTGATGAATCGTCCATTCAAGGAGTCTCCTGTGATAGTTGGGATGCAGTCTAATCTTCTCTTTGGTCGAGACCGGTGGATCATTCTAAGTTCTTATTCTGATGGTTGATACCCCAAGCCACGAGGAGGGAAAGCTTTCTTCATTTCGATGGGTTCAAGTATCCCTTGCTACCTTTGTCCTAGCCCTAGTTCGGGCATGAAGTGCATGTTTCTGAACATTTGAATCACATTGACATTGCCATGAGATTCATATTCTGGACAAACCCTTTCTTTGAAACTGTCCCCTGCCAGGAGTAGGAGTGGTTCAACTCGAAATATTGATAGGAGCATATCATTTTATCCGTGTTGTATCTCAAGGATTGGACTAATGGTGCTTGCACCCTTGACATTTTCGTCGTTGCCCAAAATGGTGATGACTTGCCTGTCGGAGAAGAACTTCAATTTCTGATAGAGTGAGGAAGACACACCCTTGATACTGTGGAGCCAGGGTTGTTCGAGCAACAGGTTGAAACAAGCTGGGATGTCTATGACTTGGAATTCAATGACAGGGTTAATAGGGCCAACCCCTATTGCAAGTCTTATGGATCCCATCACCTCCTGGTGGGTATTATCGTAGGCACGTACAACGGCGGAGGTTGGAGCGAGGTCTCTTTCTTTCAGGCCTAAACACTTGAAGATTCTCAGTGGGCAGACATTCAAGGCGGATTCTTTATCGACAAGAGAGAGTGGCACGACCTTCCCCATAACTTCGAAGGAGATGTTGAGTGCATGATTGTGATTCGGCACAATTCTGGGGATTTCTTCTTCAGAAAATGATAGCATCCGGGTAGAAGCCAAGGATCTGACCAGATTTATTGTTTTTTTGGTGTGGTAAAAGGAGGAACTGTGCATCCAGTGAGTATCTTGATTAAAGCATTTTTGTGCAATTGGGAAGACATGAAAAGCCCCCATAGAGTGATGTTAGCTTGAGTTTTCTTCAGTTGATCGAGGATATTGCTCTCCTTCATGTTCATCTCTGGCATAGGAAGGTTTTCAACGTCATTCCCTTTGTCATTTACTGGTAGTGAGCTTGGAACCTGATAATGTCTCCCTGATCTGGTCATGTGATTTACTGAAGAAGGGAAGAACATGAATCCCGTTTCCTCGTCAATCTCAGGTTGTTCTGCCACCTTGTTTATTTCTCCGAGGAGTTCTTCAAATGATATCATCCCACATATGTCGGCCACTAGGCCAGGTCATCCTGAAGCTTGTTCTTCACTCGAATCTTCCAATTATTCCCCCCATCCGGTGGCAATAATTTTATATTTCCATGTAAAGTCAATGCATTCCACAACTTCAACGGCTTGTTCATACAGGTCTTCCTATTCTGTGGGGATATGTATGGTTGAAGGTACCAAGCACCCTTATAGCTTCAAAATGTCAAGTAACCCGGTGATACTATAAATTGTGTTGGTTTGCGCAAATAATTCTGCCATAATCTGGACAAAATCATCTAGGCTGACTTCATCGGTTGGTACCACCCACTTGTCTGAATCTCGACCCCATTTTCATGCTTCCAAGAATAGTGTACTGAACCTTTGGCAATCGATGACCATCTGTGAGGGCAATTTCAGCCCATACTCTAGGAGTTGGTTTAACACCTCTGACAATTCCATATTTCCAATTTCATAATGGGTACGGACAGCGATGCATGCTCTATTAAGGAGTGAAAATGCCTCATCAGCAAGGCTAGTAGGGTGTAGGAGGAAATATGGGAAAATTTGAAGAGGTTTAGGGGAGTGTTTGGCTTAGGATTGGCTGGTGGGTCGATGGTACCCCGGTTAATGATATCTTAGATTTTGTTTCGGAGGTGAAAGTATTGGTCGGTGGTATGGCCAATAGTTTGGTGAAAGACGCAATGAGCATCGATCTTGAAGTTTCTTAGGAGTGGATTTGGCAATGGACGGTGATCTAAGGGTTTGATGAGGTTTTGTCTTAACAAGGGTTGGTAAACTTTGGAGAGGGGAGCATGAAGCTCAGTGTATTCCCTTCGAATGGGGACAGGGCGGCTTTCTAGTGCCCATGATGTGGTTGGTTGAGAGATGTTGTTGATGGTTGAGACTGTAGCACTGGTCGGCTTGTCATACTTTCTAGGGGTGAACTGTTCGGACACCTTCGGTTTAACTTCTATTTTAACAAGGCTTTCCTCAGTTTCTACTCCTGCCTCTCTATAGCTTGGAAGTGGGGATAGTATTATTCTCCCATCATCGCTCGAATATGGGGAAAGAATTTCTTCTTCACTATGTTGACATGTTCTTCCTCAGATGGCCAATTGGTCATGGTAGCTGCTTGTTCCCTCCAACGGGTTATGAAGTTACTGACTGATTCCCCAGTGTTCTGTTTGAGCATCTCTAAATCACGATGGGTGACCTCAAGCTCTTCTTTGTATTTGTACTGCGACATGAATTCTCGGGCTACATCCTCCCAGCTACAGATTCTGGATTCCTCGATAGACAAAAACCATCGGAGGGCACTATCCTTCAAAGTTTGCTGAAACAATTGGGCCATCACTTCTTTAGAAGCCCCTAGTAGAGTCATGGAATGATGATAACTGTGAACATAAACAATCGGGGGTCCACTCCCTCCGAACTTCTCGATGTTTGGAATCTTGAACTTCTCGGGTGACCTCGCTTTAGGATAAGGAGACATGTGGGTGTAGTCCATGTAATTCCTTGAGATCTTGACTTGGTCGAACTTCTTGGTGAGCATCTTGAGATCTTCTTTGACTTTGTTCAACTCCTCCTCTTTTGGATCAACGGCCATAGGGAGGTTAGCCATAGGCTGGGTAATATTTGGCATCGAAAGCTAGGCTGGCGTCGGCCCATTGACAGGAGGGGCATGTGGAGTGTGCTGATATTCTTTGGGAACCCAGGTAGGCTCGGGCGGACCCATAGCACGAGGGAATAGGGACTCAGGCTCTTGAGGAATAGGAACCTGGTTTCGTTGCATCTCTCGGACCTCAGTTTGGAGGTTGTCAATCTTGGACACGAGCTGAGCTAGGATTGTCTTCAGATCCGGCTGTATGACTGGTACTTGATATGTATTCTCCATGGAAAGTGGATAGATTCCAAAATCAAAAGAAGTAGTAGAGGAACGAATGAAAATTCGAAAGATTTTATTGAAGACCGAAGCTAATAGGGAGCCAGGCCAAGGGCTTGCGATAGACCTGAGAAGGCGTAGAATGGGATTTATTTTTGAGAAAAAGGGAAGAAACTATTTTTTGATTTTTGATAAAGAAGGGTAAAAAGTTTTTTGATTTTTGATAAAGAAGCCAGAAATATTTTTGGATTTTTGATAAAGAAGGGAGAAATGTTTTTGGATTTTTGATAAAGAAGGGAGAAATATTTTTGGGAGACGGAACTCATCATGATTATTATGATTATTATGTTCTCACTTGTATTTGATTCTCCGAAATACAATGTCGGACGGAACCCGTGCCTGGAAAAGTGTGGTTTTTAATATATGCAAAGCTATGGTTGGACTTGTAACCAGGCTCACGGACAGTTCCCATTTTAAAAATGCGCAAAAATTGGGCGCCAGGCCAACCTAAAATTTTAGCAGAGTTGCAGGTCGAAATCGGCAATCTAAAGTGTATGTCCTAGGTTTTGACACCTATATGCGGGTATGCAGTTGGTTGGGTGAATCGGCATAGGTTCCCCCCTTTGACGTGACTTCCACGATATACGTCTTGCTCTTGCTAGCAATCGGTACGTGTGGACAACCCATTTGATATACCTGAGTGTATGTGAATTGTCTGACCATATACCTCGTGGGGACGGTACGTATGAGATCGAATTCGATATACTCGGCGTACGTGAATGAATTCCCTGCGATATATCTCCCATCATGAATTCGGTCAAGAGGTATGATGGGGGGGAACCGTTCGATATACGTCGAAGGTACTTGGCCAATGGAAGGTGAGAGTCATATCGCTTAGGCTAACTGCGACCTGCAGGACCAGCGCCCATCACGAATTGACCCTCCAGTTACTAGGTAAAATTTGGTCAATAACAATGCTCTTTGGTGATGCAGTGTGAATCATGCATGATTATTATTATTAGTATCTTATGATGAGAATGCTTTTCTTGATTATGCCAAACAGGGAGAAAAGTACAAGTACCAAAGGTACACCAAGTATGGATGGGTGATGCGTGCAACATGTAGATATATGTGATCCTAGGTGCACGTGGTGCGAAGTGTACATGGAGAATTTTCCACAAGTGTGTGAACATAAGCATAAGCATGGGATACACATGGAAAAAGGGGAACATGCAGATATAGGGGAAACATTAGCAAACATAACATCCATGCAAATAGAGTCAAGCGCTCAAAACATATAAAATATCCCCAGCAGAGTCGCCATTGTGGCCCTCCCCGATCCTCGCCGTGTGGGCGGGTGCGCAAAGGAAAAGGATCCTCGGGTCCCGTGCATCCCTCTCGGGAGCGCTTCGACCGGCGTCATTTGAGATGAGGTGTGAAAATGTAGAGAGATTCAGAGTCGCCAGTCGATTTTACTCAAAACCGGCAAAAGAAAAAGGGGAAGCCATCCCGAAGGATGGCATCCAAAGACATACTAGTGCATGCGAAACCAAAATGATTCGAGAAGAGTTCGTAGGCTAAGTTACTAAATGGGAAGGTGTTAGGCACCCATTCCGCCCTTTCGGTCTCTCATGGATATTTACTATTTTCCTTTATTTTTCCCCGTGATATGTGTGCATGTGTATATATATAATGGAGATTGGAATCCTCGACTTGTATCATGGAAGAGATAAAGCGAGTCATCCGTAGGAAGGTATAAAAATAATATTAGAAAGATAAGATTTACGCGATTACCCCTATGTTGATCGTTACAATGGAACAATAACGCATATGGAGTAATACGTCACTAAGAACAAGTGTATAGAATATAAGAAAATTGGATTTAGAGAAGATAGAAAATGACAGAGAAAGTGAGAAAGAAAAGGACTTGAGTCTCGGGTTTTACCCTGAGGTGCCTACGTAGCCAATAAAGGCATCAAAGTTCACGTAGTTCACATACAAAATGAGGGGTGGGGTTTATCCCATAAATCCAAATGGGGGATCTCTTATTTGTGAGTGTGTGTGTGTGTGTGTAGAAAAAGTGTTTTAGTTGTGAGAAAAGTGTGAGAAAAGTATGAGAATCCCTATTTGGAATTTATGAGCAAACCCTCTTTTTCTTATTTTTTAAGTTTTATTTATATGAAAGTAGGAGATGTGAAATAACACTAAATAAAAAGTATATTAGGATGTGTGAGATGAGATAAGAAAAGTGCTAAGTAATAAAACAAGTTATTGCGAATTTAAGAGAATTTGGAGAAAAAGTTGAGAAAATTGGACCTTCTTGAAGATCTCGAGCTTGATATTGAATGTTGGAGAGAAGCCCTTGCACTTGGATGATGATGGAGAGTGGTTAATTCACCAAGTTTGATGAAAAGGATGATGAAAAGTGGAAGTTAGGAAGGAATTTGGATGTTGAAATCGCGCTGCCTTCGAGAGAGGTTTTTGGGATTCGCTGAGAGCGATTTGTATCAGATCTAGGCTCCTCTTGCAAATGAGGTGAAGGCCTCATTTTATAGGCCCAGGTCACTACCGATTGGCATAGACCTGGTCCTGCCTATCGGCACCTGCCGATAGGCAGGGTCTGGAACTTGTCGTTTGGCAGTGTGTTTCAGGCTATTTCGGAAAATCGATTGCCGAGGGAAAATCATTGGTCAAAATTGCACGTGGGGTAGACGATTGGAAAGGTAATTCAGAGACCTTTGAAAGTCCATTGGATGGCTCCCGGGTTCGGGAGTTAACTTTGGGTCAAATATGGCTCGGAAGCGTTTGTCGGTCCATTAGACGGGGGACGCAAACAGATCGTTCGTCCGCATGGTAAGTCCGAATCGCGCACGGGGTAGACCTTTGGAAAGGTTAGTAGATGTACTTCGACATTCCAAATAGTTTCGCCCGATTTGGAGAGTTGACTTTGGTCAACCGGGCCTTGGAAGCATTCGGTGACCTTTCGGAGTCAAACGGATCATTCGTCAGCATGATAAGTCGAAATCGCGCACGGAGCGGTCCATTGGAAAGGGGTTTTAGTGCCCTTTGAAGATTCGTTCAACCTCGATCGAGCTGAAGAGTTGACTTAGGTCAAACAGAGCTCGGGAGCACCCGACAGCCTCTAGATCAAGCTTCAGACGCAAATGGATCGTTCGTCCTCATGATAAGTTAGAATCATGCATGGGATGGAGCGTTGGAAAGGGATTTCAGTCCCCTTCGAAGATTCATTCAGATTTGGTCGAGCTGAAGAGTTTGACTTTTTGGTCAAACGGAGCTTCGGAGTGCCCGATGGCTTCTAGGTCAGTACTCGGGACATGACCTAGGTTTGTAGTGATGAAGGGAGGTGTTAGGGACCTTAGGAGAGTTAGGGGGTAACAGAATGGGGTGTCTATAGTCCCCTTAGGCAATGTATGATTTGTTATCATCACAAGGTCGTTGCTGTGCAAATTCCCAAATTTAATCGAAACTGAACCTACGTGACAGTCACAATGTTCGTCAATAGAACCCTAAGGATAGTGGTACTATATCGAGATATACCTACAAACCCATGATGGTTTGACAAGACATGTTAAGAACTAGTTCCTTCCCTGCTATGGCTATTTTAACTTATACTATCAACACATGTAGATATTTTAATCATACTTGACATCCAATATAGGGTGTTATTCTCAAATCCTGAATATGACATCATCAACCTAAGTCTCCATTGCATTTCCTATTATTCATTAAAATCAAATACGACACTTTCACTTTGGTCATCCTATGACAACCGAGCATCACAAACAACAAAGAAATAAATTTCAAATTTCCCTTAGAAGGTTACATCACCTATATGTGCCAATTTGAATGACAGTACCAAGGACTTACACTATTAGACTCTTCTTAGCCGATAACCTTAGATCCCCACATGAACTTGAACATGAACATCATTACAACACTAATACTCTATCAAATCGAATTTGACTGGTTTCCTAAGGATACGAAGCACACCCTAATGTAAAATCATCGAAAACCCGATGAGATTTCATCAAATATGATCCTCTTATCGTAGATATGCCCTACTAATTTCCTAATATCCGTTTTATGGCCATTAGGTACACATAAAGATATTAACCCACAAATATCCACACATGGTGCATTTTAACCATTAAACACCTCAACGCATCATAACAAGTCGATTTCCATTCCTCAATGATGCCACACTCAACCAGTCCCAAGGACACTCAAATGAATTCCTTAAATCATACCCACCCTAAAATCTCCTTGCATTCCATTGTCACTTAGGCCTCTAGAATGAGCCAAGACATTTAGACAAGAACCTTATTTCCCATTTGTTTGAAACTTTATCATAAGTCTAACCTACAACTCTTTCCTCGAGATCTAATAATGGTTCGAAAACCTTCTTCTAATTGGATGATGCCATAAACAACGTATCAAACCACATAATGACATTACCGAGTATTCTGGCAGGATATAGGACGTCATTACCCAACTTATAAGCCTCTAAGTCCAATCTACTGACGTCACTAAGGATCTTATTCTCAAAATTTTCATTATATTCTCTAAAACCATGTCATGGAAGACTATCTAGGGTTCACTCTTACATCACTTCAACCCATCATTATTAAACACATAGCATACTTACCACCAATGGCCAGTAACTCTCATCATGGTTTGTGAGATACGATTTTAAATTGATAATTATCGAGGCACTTACCTATAATGATAGCATCCTATCAACTACGACCGAGTACACATCCTTAATTAATGACTGACATGGGTCTACATGCCCACCAAATTGTCAAATGCTTATGACATGACACTATTCCAAGTATCAAGTTCACCTAATAAAGTCATCATTATTAACCAAACATAAGTACTTAGGAAAGGAATTTAATGCATCACTCTCACAACATCAATATCGCTTAGACATGACAATTTTGTCTCATATCCTCCATAGTTGACCTTAAACGACACATGTCTTTCATTTCATGGATGTTATACACCTTTGTTAACATCTTACAAGGACTCTCACATCATCAAGGGTTAACAAAAAATCACCTCACACAAGAGAATGTGATGTCGACACTAATGGCCTATATGGACACTCGTAATTTACTAACATGCCTAAATTAGAAGAACGGAAGCTATTAATGGAAACTAACTTGGACACATGCTACTTGGCCACACATTGCCCGTCATGCTAATATCATTGACTCTAATGTAGATAACATGAATCAAAACTATCACATGTCTAGCGTCGACGTTGAAAGATCCACTACCCACCTTACCACGTCACGCTCGAAAGGAACCTTTAACCTAGAGCTTTGATACTATTTGTAACATCCCAACCCGAATTTATGGGTTACCCGTGGTGAACTCGGTTTGACATGAATATTAGGTGTGATGTTAGATAAGAAAACTTAAATAATGTTACTAATAAAGTTATATTTAATTAATATTTCACTTGTTTAGCATGAGATTCGAATTTAAATCAAACTACGTGAGGGACCCATGGGAAGTGTCCCCCAGAATCCAAGTATACAGAGATACTAACGTCAAATAAAAGAATACTTACTTATATAATTCTCTCAACATAGGGAAATGCACAGAACCTATCGTAACAAAGTGCATGGAATGATCCAAATACCCAATAGGAAAATACAATAATACAATACATAATCGAATGGCAGAAAGAGACTTTAACACGTTATACCTACGTGCTTAAGCAATTACCTTATTTATATATATACATGTATAGACATTAATGCATGAAACCGTTTCCTTTCAAAATGTTACTTGTTTCGACTAATTCACATTAATCCTAAAAAAAGAGCCCCTTTTTTACTTAACTTAATACATCCGATTAAATACTCCTTGATTTAACACATCCGATTAAATAATTTAAATAATTACCCTTTTATTTAAGGTAAGACACTTCTTTCACCTAAATTACCCTTTTACACATGCCAAATTTACCTTAGTGTTATCCTTGAAAATCACCTTTCAACACACACAAGTACCGGGTTAGAAAATACTTATTTTTCATTGAAATCCTTTCATAAATACATTCTTGTATTACTTATGGTTTAAACATTTTTAGGTTTCTTAATTACTTGTTTAATTTCTTCACTTTACGATTTTGTTTACTTTATGGACATTGATCGATTCCTTTCATTACTTGTCCATATTATCTTACAATCGGAACACGTATTATTTTCATTCAAGTTAGGTTGACTTTTCTTATATTCGTCACACAACCCATTTTTTGACATGTTCCACTTTTCATTATCTTTTGTCGGAATCCTCCAAATAATGACTTACTTTAACAGGCTCCACACCGCTGGCTACGCTACCATATTCTCTAGCCAGTGTTTTTTGGTCTTTCACCCTAGTGCTACATGTATTTCTTAATTCTTTCCCAGTCTCATTCGATCCTATATTAATTTGTTTTAACATTTATCAAATGTCCCGTTATTCCAGTTTTTATGGGTCAAAACCAAAACTCGAGGATTTCACCCCACCTTGTGTTAAACTTTTAAAATAATAATTTCCTATCATTTACACACATGCGTTGATTTTATCACAAAAACCATTCCCATTTAATACTATTTGTGTAACACCATTCTCAACATTTTTCTTTCATAAAAATGTTCCACTTGATGTATAATTACCATTTTACTTTTTTATTTCTAAATTTTCATTGCCTCCATGTTCACAAGTGTTATTTTCTAAAAAACATTACTAAGTTATGCATACCAACTTCTCCAATGTTTTTACTTATTAAAATTCATTCACACTTTAGAGTTAAAACCCTTTTTAAGTTGGAAATATCTTTATTTTATTACTTTCTTTACCAATAAAACCCATTGGCATTTTGAAACTACTTTACTAGAAAATACAAATTTTCCTTTATTTTCACATAAAGTCTTAAAATACCAACATACTACATTTTCTACACCTTTTGACACAATTTAAGGGCTAAAATTTCTATTTTCTTTATTTCATGTTTAAACCCAATAAAAATCTTCATTGAAATTTGTATATGCTAGTCATCAAAATACTACAAGTTTATATACATGAGAAGGTGAATGTTAAGTCTAAAATTCCATAAGAATGAGTTTTACACATGACTTATTCTACAAATTTCATAACATTTTCATAAATATGATTTTTAAGACTAAAAACATTTTTGTTCCTCCAAAACTAGGATAAATGTCTAATTTTATAAAATCCCAATTTTTACATGAAATCCTTTAGACATTTGATCAATAAATAGTATTTTCACATTTTATTCCATAAATTTTTAAATACCGAGATTTTTTTAAATATATAATTTCTCTAAAAATATGAAATTCATTTATAAACCAATTGCATAAAATCATAAGAATAACCTTCTTAAATCATATATGCATCCTACTGTTGCAATCTCTAACTACAAGACCAACGTTATGAAAAAATAGAGTTCTTAATCTAAGAGTAAATTTTTCCACCTCAAAGAAGCTCTAATAATGGTAGGATGGATATTGAATAAGATGGAAACCTCCTACCTCCTATGGTGTCCTTAAAGATGAAAATCTCTCACTTAGTTATTATAACTTTTATTAAAAAGTTCAAATGAGTTCCGAACTACTTTTTGAAGAGACTCTTGTAAAAATCTTGATTATTTCACATGGTGTGTTAAAAACAGTTTGTAAGAAAAAAATATTCAAGATTCTTGGAAATAAGTTTTTAGTTTGAAACCTAAGTCTATGCAGCAGATTGTAGCTATGCAAAATAAAGAAGAACACACAAGAGACGGATATTTTTACCTGGTAAAACTCCACCCAAATTGGGGCAACAACCACGGAGGTCTCTAAACATCAAAACAAAAAATCCACTAAAATAGTTTTAAGATTATAAGCATTCAATAAGATATACAAAAAACAGACCTATTCTAAGTCCAAAAATATACCTGCACTCGGTTATTTTTTTACTACTTTAAGGATTAGATGTTGTCCTTTCTCCGTTATTTAACTTTGCTCCTTTTCTCCTTTAGCTTTACGTCGACTCCAATGGTCAGAATCTCTCAACCAATAGCACTATTAATGATGGTGAGTGATTGTGTTGTGACTGTTGTGCCTATATAACATGCATGTTACACGCTTAATTATAAAACTCTAAGTATGTAACCTTTTTTTTCACACTACTGAAATTAGACTTAATCTTTTTCTCAGAATATTTTCAAATCTATAACTCTTTAGAATCTTAAAACAAAGATCCCTTAGAACTTATTTATATAAAAAAAATTAGAACTAAAAAATCTTAACAGGTCTGAAATATGCAAGTCTTTATTTCAGGTTTGTAAAAAACTGAGAAATAATCGATAAACAAGATCACTAACTTTACAAAATATGTTCGATCCAACATAAGATTTCTTAATAAAGAAATCAAAATAACCTATGGATCTAAGTGAATATGTATCACTGATTTAGATATAGGAGTTTCTAAATAGAAACGAATCTAATTCTGCGAGGCTGTTGAGTGAGAGATTTAGACCTAAAAGGAAAGAAATGAAAACCACAAACCCTAACTCTCAAACTATTTTCTGAAGAAAATTTGGAAGAGTTTATTTCACGATTCCTATTTTTTTCTCTATTTTATTTCTTTTCTTCTCTCTTTTCTTTTTTTTTTTCTCAGACGCTCAGAATTTTCAAAGATTGTAATTGTGAAGATGAAGGCCACTATTTATACAAGTGTTGGAAGGATGTGGAAGATCAAGGTAAATCAATGGTTGAGATTGAATTGACTGTTCGAAGTCTTCATCTAATGGCTATTAATGGACCACACAAACAAATGCTCTGGTTGGCTCTTCCTATTATCACAATAATTATCAAACATAACATGGAGACCTTAGATAAAAATGATCGAACAGTTGAGATGGAAAGCTGATGATGTGACTGTGAGAAAACAAAAATTGAACTAGTAATATGCAACCACGTGTCGGCCATATAATCAATCTCAAATGTGTATTTTTATACTTTTTAAAATCTCAATTTTACCCACAAATTTATGTAGAGCTTTTGGATTCTACCCAAGGCAGAGTTTAAGAAGTTCTAATATATGAAAATTAAGCCCCAAACATCTTAAAACACTAAATCTAAATCTTTAAAAATAGATTTTAAATGTTCAAAACTTCCTAAAAATTCCTAATTAGTGTAGAAAATTAATTTTAATCCAAATTAACACACACCACTCATATATAAATGAAATATGCAAATGTGTAATCCTAAGGTATTTTGTGTGCTGGTATTCTACCTGAAGACCATTAATCTTTGCTAATGAAGATGGACTTAAAGTTCTTAAAGATGCAATGAATTAAGAGGAGTGACTCAATATTGTTTTGTTTCTGAACTAGTTAAGATCCTATATAGTATATACTCAAGTAAGTCAACTATATAGTGTGCTTCAATCTTCCCCTTTGGAAATAAGAGACAAAATCTCCTTTGACTCATCTAGGACTCGTAGCGATAAAAAATAAGAAAAATCTACTCCTATACAAAAGGTCTATCTACCCTATTACCAAGAAATTAAAAAGTACATAACTCAACTATAAAAATACCAATTCCATAAATGTATATGATGGTAGTAATGGTATTGAATCCTATAAAAATAAAATCGCTCATGGCAAAGATTAAGAATTTTAGTTGAATTTATACATTAGAATGTCGAGATGGACTCAAATATCTCTCCCCCATTTTGTCTCAAATGGACAAGTGGTGAAATAACAACACAAGCATTTAAGTACGAAAATATAAATCTATCAACCTAAATTATTCAACGGGTCACCTCAGGGGTCTCCTACATAAAACAGAGATAGGAGGCGTCTTTTGTTATTTTTGAAATGACCGTGCCCTATATCCTCAAAGACCAATTATAAGCAAGAAAGTAACCGGAGGATATAATAATAGGTGATAGAGTTCTATTCAGGAATAATCGTACCATTGGATTTTCTTAAAGATTCAAATCGTATATTATCCAAAGTTTTAGTGAACAAATCAGGCAGTTGATATTCAGTGGGTAAATAGTTTATCCACAATTCTTTAGATTCAATTAATTCTCGTATAAAATGATGTCTTGTCTTAATATGTTTAGTACGGGAATGTTGGACAGGATTCTTAGAGATTATCGTAATATAGGTTTAGCTTTTCTTCTTTAGTGCTATAATTACTAAGCATTTTCTTTATCCACATTAATTGAGCGCAACAGCTTCCAGCTGCTATATATTCTGATTATTCTGTGTAAAGTGAAGTGAAGTTTTTCTTTCTAATGCTCCATCCTACTAAGTTATTACCTATATCTCTACTACTATAAAAGAGGGGAGTTGTTATTAAAATATAAAATCTCTAAAATACCCCCATTATTTGTAAACTCCATATTTTACCCCCTCCAACCCTGATAGAAAAATCACTGTTCCAAACATTTCCAACAGCCTTCGGATGTATTCTCCCAATTTAGAAATCAGAGGTCCCTTCCCCCTCATCTTACATATTCATCCATTGTATCTACTTATTCCATGAAATTAATGACAGCCCCTTCATCTTACACATTCATCCATTGTATCTATTTATTCCACGAAATTAATGACATCCCCTTCATCTTGCACATTCATCCATTTTATCTATTCATTCCAACTTCATTCATACTCTGAAATGGAATTGGAAACATCAATAATATGGAGTCCGTATGTAGCTTATTCGTATATAAGTTGTGTCTATTTCATTCAAGTGTCCTCCTCTATTTCCTTCATTGCTTCAGTTATCCTTCCAAAAAGGGGCATGTACTCCTACTTCCCTTTATAATTTATTTGTTGTTGTCACAAAACTTATTGGATTTCCAAATTTTTACATTGACAGAAAATGTCATTTAGGGATCTAAATGTACTTTTTAATACTAAATAAATGATATTTATAAATTATTTTGAAAAAATGTTTTCAATACGCCACTAAGTGGAAAACATTTCAGTTATAAAGAATTTATGGCCCATACTGTATAGTACAATAATTTTAAGGGCCAAATTGTAACTCATAAAACTTATTTATTTTCCAAATTTGACATTATTTTTACTTTTAGTCATGAAAATTTAATTTTCAAAAAACCTAGGGGTCTAAATGTAATTTTAAAAACTAAAAGATTTTTATAGATATTTTTGGGAAAACATGTTAAAGCATAAAATATTTTCATAGTTTTTATTTAAAACAACTATTTCATCCGAACACATTTTCTAGATTTTCATTTCTACGTTTTGAAAAAAACCCTTATTTTCTACAATTAAATTAGCCCCTACTATTGGATCCGAATATATTATTTTTTCATTACGTTCAACATTAATTTTAATTTCATTTAATTGCTTTCATGGCGTATCTGTTGTAGGTTTTTCCTGGAGGTCAATTGCAGTACTACCCAATTGACTATGAAGTCGCTTACATATCAGGTATTTCTTTATATATTTGCCTCAATTTGTGTAAATTTCATTAGAAAATATACAATGTGATATATATTTGTAGGATACGACCAAATTAGTTTTCTTCCTATAATTTTCTATGTCATTAATGCGTTGCCTTCACACTTACTGAATTGTCTGATTTCGTTACCCAAACACCTTCTCTCGAATTTCCATGTGTGTCAAATTGACTTAAACACGTTGATTAACACTCATAAGTTGAAGAAAGTGACAGATAGGAATCAATTTCAATATAAACACATCCGAAAACATTCGAAATATAGTAAAACATTTGAAATATAGTGTTACTGGTGTATACAAATGATCATTTTTATACCTATGGCTGCATTACTTTAAAAAATTTATTTACTTGGATATCATATTGAATTCAAAAAAAGGGAAAAGAAGAAGAAAAGGAAATTGTTAAAAATATTAGAATCAAAACTTTAGGATTAAAACTCTAGACCTACTACACTTTTTCCTTGTATCTTTCATCGCTTGATGATTCCATATGATGATGATTCTGACCCTCTTCTACACTATTTGATGGCGAATGTGCCATATCCAATTCAAAATCGATCAAACACATTGATTAACACCAATAAGTTGAATAAAGTGAGAGATAGGGATCAATTTCGATATAAACACATCCGAAAACATTCGAAATATAGTGTTACTAGTGTATACAAATGATCATTTTTATACCTATGGCTGCATTACTTTAACAAATTTATTTACTTGGATATCATATTGAATTCAAAAAAAGGAAAAAGTAGAAGAGAATGGAAGTGTTCAAAATATTATAATCAAAACATATCACTTGATGATTCCATATGCTAATAATTATGACCTGAATCTATAGCTATGCTTGATAAGTGTTTGTACTTACCTCATTTAGATGATTTTAGATGTTTTGATAGGCCTTTAATACTTTTAGAAAATTTTAAAAGAGTTTTAAAATTGTAGAGATGTTAACTTCTTTGAAGTCTACATGACAACAATGGGCTGAGATGAATCAGAGGTTAATGGAAAGGGAGAATGTATACTTCTTTAATGGTCAAAATAATGTTTATTAGAAAAAGTAGCATTAGGCATGATCTCAGGGGAGGTTAATGATAGTAGAAACTAAAAAATTAGGTTTGATGAATCCAGGAGTATGATGTATGAGAGAGGAGCCGTTTCATACGATTATTATTGTAAAATAATATTTACAAGTAGTTTATATAGAGATTTGTGCCGTTTAATATAGATCGCACCTTTTGTCTCAATTCATATGATATCTAATGTCAAAATTGATGTGAATCTTGGTCACGTTTGTTTAGAGAAGGTGTAAATCCATGGAGAATGTAATAGTAACTGTTAGAATATGTACCTCAGAATTTCTTTATTATTTTAAAAGAAACAGTTGTTATCATTTGAGATATTATGTATGGCAATTGCACTAGAGGAAATAGATGAAGCCTTTATGAAGATAATCCTCCTTTAATTATTCGTTACTAAAATGTGGTGAGAGATTAAATTGAGAAGTTTTGGGGCCACTCTGAAGCTTTTTGTTTTGTAAAATATTTTGAGGATGCTATTACTTCGAATGGCTCGACAGCCCTTGGATACTTGTGGAATAATTTTACTTGGTGTAACTTTAAATAGGCATGTGTCCACTAGGTAAAGGGACTAAAGTCCATGTATGATTTTGATCTAAAGTAAGATTGCCTTCGTGCATTGTTAACTTCCACTATATAAGTTGCAAAGATTCTTTAGTGGAGGTAGGTTCAAGTAGAATGCGTGTTAGGAGCTCAACCTTTTAATTCACTAATAAACTGTAAACAACCGAAACACTAGGGAGTTGCATAGGAGATGAGCATTCAGCATATTGGGCAAGTGAATGTGAACTCTGAGTGATAGCGAATGGAAATTAAGATATAAGATAATAGCAACCGATGAAAATTGAGAAAATTATTTAATGGGGATTGGTATTGTGTTACAATCTCTCGAGTACCCATTCCACCCCAACATTACGATTAGTGACAGGATATAATAGATCTTGTTGTTATAGTGTTGCTAACTTATTGCCACAATCAAACATTTCAGCTTTAGGTCAAAATGAAGATAAGATGAGACTCTCGGCCCTACAATAAAAAATGAAATGTCACCCAGAAGGGTACGAATCAGAACTGATCCTTTCATATTGCCATTTTGATTCAAGTCTTAATTTATACCGGCAACAATATTCTTTGAAATTCAATTGGACCCTTCGGGATCCAACTATTGCAAAATATCTTACCGATATGGCCATGTTCTTGTCTAGCGTAATGCCTTTTTACTTAACACACCTTTATAATTTTCCCCAACAACTCTCGGACTTATTGCATACTGGAACTCCCAAGGTCCCTTTATCGCTTCGTTGCCAACTCGCACGATCCCTTATTCTTATTGCCAACCAAAATATACGTTACTTCATATCGTAAATTCTGCTTATCTGCTAGCCTTTATTTCAAGCAAAGGGAAACACACTCTAATGTCGCACTATTATCTTTTTCATAGAAATAGCAATTGATTACCATAAGTCAATAGACTATTAAAAACTCTAATCTCTATTAGTTTTCCAATTACAACACCCCACAACCAACTCTTCATGAAATATATATACATAGGACATTTTCAAACATCCAATCCCCATTGGAATATTCCATCGCAAACATCAATGGTACAACTGGTGTGTGAGTACCGATTATAGATACATCTTCATTACCTAACAACCCATCCTCTGGTTTGTCTAAAAAATTTAATTCATGATTTATTTTCTTAATAATTCCATTGATGACATTGATATCCATCATACACTAGGATTACCAGGAACACCTAAAAAGGCTCCTAATTTATCCCTAGTATTTTGAAACCCAACTCATCCAGAATGGACAAAGCTCAATATTGTTGGTCTAGATGAATGTTATCCAAGAACTGCTACTGCTAGTGGTATTTTTCCAGAAATCCAAAAGTCTTTTTCAAAGGTCCATTTGGTTTAAACATAGGCATTCATATTTCCTTCTATGCTGAGATTATGGTTATTATCCCTGGAGTTGAATTGCCTTGGGAGAATAGCTGCCTTAATCTTTGGATTGAAGTGGACTCCATGGAAGTTATTTGTTGTCTTCCCAATAACAGTATAAGCTGTGAGCCTAATATACCACTGTTTCAGCAGGTTGAGCTTCAATTAAGAAAGTGACATGCTCCACATTTGGGCTAAGATGGTTATACCACCTAAGCCTGCAACATTTTCCAGGCCAAAAGTTTATGTATTTACATATGAAAGACCAGTTTCGAGTCCAGTACCTGTCAATGAATCTGATTAGGATAGACATTTGTGGATCGTTATTGGAATTTTAAAGAGTAATGTGACCCCGAAGGGTACGAATTAAAACTGATACTTCTATATCGCTATTTTGATTCAAGACTTAATTTATACCGAGAACAATCTGCTTTGAATTTCAAATTGACCTTTGGGGATCCAACTGTTTCAAAATACCTTCCCGATACGAATATCAGTTTGTAATCAGGTAGTTATCAGTTTGTAATCAGTATGTAATAAGGCTATGCTATCCATTGTTAAAGTTCATAGAATAACTATATAAGTTATCAATATTTATAGTAGACCTTATAACACCTTAGAACCTGATCACATTAGGATAGTAAAACAAGATTACAAAATCACTACAAACTCACATTGGGACACCGTAGAACTTGTATCCGTGGTTGTGGTTGATACTACTTGCGTCTAGAAGAGTGCTTAAGGGTTATCTTGTCTTCAAAGAATGCAGCAAATATTCTGGAGGTGCATGAGAAGTGGCACGAAATATAGATTGTACGAATGTTATTACTTATAAAGAACTTCTTACTTATAAATTCTACTATGATAAAAGGGTAAGTAGAACTAAAATTTTGAAGCTATTACTCTAAACTTTATCCCACCACTTTTATAAATTCTCTCCATGCATTTAACAATTCATAGATTAAGTAGTCTGTACAATTGACAATTAGAGTCATCTTATATTTAATGTAATGCTTTGATTTCCTCTTGGCTTCATTAATTTATTTTTCTCGAAAATCTTAGGTTTGATCTTTGTCGACTACTCAAAAACCGCACATGTTTGTCTTCTCAAGTAAGGTTCTTATATTTATTTAAAAAACATATCAATGATCTATTTCGTTACTAATTGTATGAAAATTTCTTACCAATAATTAATACGACATTTATTTATTGGGAAGATTATCCATATATTTTATTTTTTGTAGATATAAAAGTAAATACGATATATATGTGACATTTACATGAAGTTAATTTAAATTAAATATGTATTTCCATACATGTATTTTAACCATTCTTATATTTAATTAAATTTTTATTTTAAATTCTAAAATCAGTCAATTACATTTCTCGTGCTCCTTTCTTACTAAACTTATTAAATAATCTTCCAGGCACGTCATTTCCCAAATTGTTAGAAATGTCATCCATTCCACCATCCGAAAATGTATCTGGTAAACCCAATACAAGGAAAAGACAGAGAATTACTTAGTTACTTCGAGCCCAATTAAATTCTTACCAATACCAAGGTTATTTAAAATATAGTTTATGCTTAAGTAAATCATGTTAGACTTATGAAATTCATATTTAATATTACAATTGATCTCATATTAGGAGAAATCGTATATGAACCTCTCTGCTCTACATTTCTAGAACTAGAATCAACTCCCGATTGCCATCACTGCAATGCCCAAAGATTCCAATATGAACCCCCAACATTTTGTTGTCAAAAAGGTCAAATCTCCCTTGCTAAAACTTCGGTCCCCGAGGTTTGATTTCATCTTTTCACATCTAATTCTTCTGAATCAAGAGAATTTCGTGCTAATATCAGAACTTACAATAGCATATTCGCCTTCACTTCATTTGGAGTTACTCTTGACAAGAAACTAGATTCATCATGATGTGATGTATACACGTTTCGAGTTCAAGGACAAGTTTATCTTCATTTACCCTCATTTGAACCCACTAACAACCCCTGTTATTTCCAACTCTACTTCCATGACACTCGCAATGAGGTTCAAAACCGAATGGGAATCTTACTAGGGCTTAAACATTGATATAGTTGAAAAGCTCTTGAATGTACTAAATGAAAATCCATACGCTCAATTTTTACGGCGATTAAAGGACTACCCTTCACTCGATGCACTTCAAGTTCAAATCACTAAACATGTTAACCTTGATTAACGTGTTTACATTGCGTATACATCCGATGAAGTTGCTGCAGTATGGATTGAAGGAAACAATGCAAATATTCCTTTCGATAGAGACATCATTATCGTGTCTCACTCCGGTCAACGGCACCAAATAAAGCACTACTTTGGATGTTATGACCCATTACAGTACCCATTGCTTTTTCCAAAAGGAGATGTTGGATTGCATCAAGACATAAAGCGCCAAAATGATACCTCATCTACCACATCTACAAACATCCAAGCCTCCCTACCTACAATCACATGTACAGAGGGCATTCTCTCATCAGAGTAAGAAGGTATAGATTTAACATAAAATACATTTTAAAAATATCATTCTTAAATTCAAATTTGATTACATTTAACAAATATTATTCTTTTTCATTTTCCACAACCATACACTCTTCCCGGTGTTCATCGAGATAACTCATCTATAGTATCATATCGAGAATACTATGCACACAAATTGCAGATAAGAAATAATAGACAATCAACGTTGTTATTCGCTGGCAAGCAACTACAATAGTATTCTCTCAACTTGTACATAAAGTTAGAAACAACCCGACTTGACTTATATCATAACCAACAGAAAAAAATCAGAGGTGAATTATACTAAGGGTTGATCGACAGCGTCACAACCGGTGAAACAAGAGCCAACAAAGTCGGGTAAAGAATTGTTCTCCCAGCATCATTCATTGGTGGACCTCGAGATATGCATCAAGATCGACCTCGAGCAATGGGTTTAGTTAAAATATATCGAAAGCCAAATTGATTCATCACAATGACTTGCAACCCTGATTCGAATGAAATCCTTGATAACCTTCATCCAGGACAGGTACCTCAAGATCGACCTGATCTAACTTTGAGAGTATTTCAAGCTAAATTAAAGGACCTAAAGGATCAACTTTTTAAGAAAGAAATATTTGGAAAGGTAGCAGCACATGTACATGTAATCGAATTCCAAAAGAGAGGATTGCCACATACTATTATTTTGGTAATCCGAAAGAAAGATTACAAGCTCAATACTCCATATAATTATGATAAATTCATTTGTGCAGAGATACATGATATTCAAGAATACCCATTACTTCATTCATTAGTTATCAAGCACATGATGCATGGTCCCTATGGAGAATTGAATAAAAATAACCCCTGTATGATAAATGGGAATTGCAAATTTCATTACCCTCGCAAATTCGTATCTTCTACCTCTCAAGGCCAAGACACATATCCTATTTATCGACGCTGAAATAATGGAAGATAAGTACACGTGCGCAATAAGTTGTTAGACAATCGATGGGTTATTCCTTAAAATCCATATCTCCTCACAAGATATAATTTTCATATCAACGTTGAAGTCTACTCGGGATTAAAAGCTGTGAAGTACCTTTACAAGTACATTTATAAAGGGCATGATAAAGTGGTTGTTCATGTTTCACTCGATGACAATGACACAACCACTATTGATGAGATCAAACAATTCCAAGATGCAAGATGGGTATCTGCATAAGAAGTCATTTGGAGAATTTTTGAATTTGATCTAAATAAAATCAAGCCATCGGTGATAAACCTTCAACTCCACTTGCCAAATAAGCATACTGTCACATACGGGGAAAACCAAAACTTAAATAATGTGCTTGACACCCCGAACATTAGCAAGACAATGCTAACTGAATTCTTCAGTATGTGCTCCAAATTCTGTGAAGCGTGTCAATATCTGTACAAGGAATGCCCTGAGCACTACGTATGGGACGATAAATCGAAAACTTGGTCTAAAAGGAAGTATAAACTCAATGCAATTGGTCGTGTGAATGGTGAAAATCCTGTAGAAGGAGAACGATATTACTTAAGACTACTTATAAATCACATCTGAGGGCCGACATCATTTGAAGACCTTCTAACTTATGATGGAATCACTTACTTGACATTTAAAGAAGCCACCCAAAACGTGGACTGTTAGAATTAGTGATAGCATTGCAGATTACCTCTAGGAAGCTTCCACTTTCCAAAATGCCTGAAGCACTAAGAAGATTATTCACAATTATTTTAGTTTATTGTGAGCCCTCCAATGTGAGAAAATTTTGGGAAACAAACTTTGAGTTTTTGTCAGAAGATTTTAAAAGACTCCACCCAAATTCATTGGCAGCACAAAAAGATTGCACAATAAATAGCATCAACTTCTTTCTAGATTCAATGTGAAAATTGGTTAAAGACTTTGACCTGCCTCTATATAGCGGTAAACAATTATCATCCAATATCACCAATCGAAGAGAAATTATAGATGAACTCCACGCCAAGACACCAAAAGAAGACTACAATTTATGTATGCATTTAAACGTAGACCAAAGACATGCGTACTTGGTTATACTCGAGAGGGTGATTGCTGGAAATTAGGGTTCCTTTTTCGTTGATGGTCCTGGTGGAACAGAAAAGACATATTTGTATAGATCATTACTTGCTAACATTAGAAAGAAAGGTATGATTGCACTTGCTACAGAAACATCAGGGGTAGCTGCATCATTATTACCTGGAGGTCGAACTGCACATTCTCACTTTAAAATACCAATTCTCGCCACTGAGACAAGCTTATGTAACATTCCCAAGCAAAGTGGTACAACAATACTCATACGACAAACAATGATCATAATTTGGGATGAAACACCAATGGCAAAGCGATTCGCGATTGAAACTCATGATAGGACATTAAAGGATTTAATGGATAGTATTGAACCTTTTGGGGGCAAGGTGATTGTCTTCGGTAGAGATTTCAGACAAGTCCCGCCAGTAGTCCGTCGAGGGTAAAGATTGGAAACAGTAAACTCTAGCATTGTGATGTCACCGCTTTGGAATATAATGCATGTATTACCTTTGACATTAAATATGTGTGCCAAAAATGATCAACAATTTAGCGAATTCCTTCTATGAATTAGAAATGGGACGGAATCATCAACACGTGATGATCTGATAACTCTTCCGGATGAAATGTTTATACATCCACTAGAAAACGATGTCCCCGAATAATCTCTCATTGACTTTATCTTTCCATCATTAAATATTAATGCGACATTGCCAAATTTCTTGACAGATAGAGCGAATCTTGCGACAACAAACGAACATGTTGACTCCCTTAATGATATGATGATTGATATGTTCCCTGGAGAGTTGAAGACCGTAAATAGTTTTGATGAAGCTGTGGATGACACGCACAACTATTATCAAGAAGAATTTTTAAATTCTTTGTTGTCAAATGAATTTCCCCAACACACATTGAAACTTAAACCTAATTGTCCAATCATTCTTCTACAGAATATACATCCTTTAATTGGATTATGTAATGGAACAAGAATATTGAACAAAGGTTCTTCGAATAATGTCATACACGTGTAAATTTCAGTAGGCTAGCATAAGGGCAAAAATGTCCTATTGACACGCATTCTATTATCACCAGCAGAAAATGAGGGATATCCTTTCAAGTTCAAAAGGAAGCAATTTACTATTCTTTTATGTTTCACTATGACAATAAACAAATCCCAGGGATAAACAATTTCTAATGTTGGTGTCTATTTACTAAAAAACGTCTTCTCACATGGCCAACTGTACGTTGTTTTATCGAGAGGAACTTCAATGGCAACCACAAAAGTACCTCTCCAGTCTGATAAATCAACGAAAAATATCGTCTACAAAGAAGTTCTATTAGCATCAAGGTACAAATGAATTTATTATCCAACTCAATTTTTATATTCATTTATTTCTCAAACCATATTTAGGTTGGCTATTTCCCTAAAACATTTCTTACTTAAGTTCTTTTTTATTTATAATAAATTTCTTCTTATCACTTTGCATTGATATACTATACATACTGTCATCATCTTTTAATAGGCCAAACTCTTACTGATTCGATGGAACCAATTGAAGTCGAAATTGAGGACCACAAAATGATCACCAATCTACAAGACTCGATTCAAAGTGGCAAATTGTTGCTTAAGTCATGCGAAGAGGCAATATAAACTCTTACAACAATTCAAGAGGGGCTGGGAGTATTTTAAAAATAATATTGATGGATGAAAAGGTTACAATTTTTCAACTTACATTATTTAAAATCATTTATATGATTATTTTCTATATCGTAAATTTACTCTACTAAAAAAATATTCAGGGCACTTAAATTCAAGTTGTCGTATGGAATGAAGACATACAAAGACTAGAAGGATTGCTTCAAATTCAGAAACAATATTCCATTACTAATGGTATTGTCAAGGGAGTGAATGATGCTTACACAACTGTTAACGAGAAAATCGAGCTTTCACTAAATAAACATACTGAGATCGTTGAACGAGATCGTAATTTCAAATTCCCTTCATCATTCTACGAATTTACCTCCTTTGAAGAATTGCTCGATCAGACAGAGGGCGATAAAGCATATGGTATTTATTACTAAATATATTTCAATAAAACAATGGTTTAATTTTGTATAGTATCTTAATCCTACTTCTCAAACATACAGATGTCATTGCATTTGTGATAAATGTGAAATCAATGAGGACAATTACAAAAGCATCAAAATCTAATAAAATGAATTTGCGTGATATAACACTCCGAGATACAAAGTATGCATTCTATACTTTAAACTAGAAATTCAAAACAAATCTTCCTTAAACTTTACTCTCATATTTCTCGCTTTTATTCATATTCCTTAATATAATATTCAATATTATTATTTATTATTTATTATTTATGACAAGTTTCAATCAACGAAATTCACTCTACGGGGCGACTTAGCAGGGAATGAAGGAGAAAAACTAAGTGACTTATCATCAACATTTCCTATAATAGCCGTTTCTCAAGCTAAACGTTCATCCTACGAAGGTACAATACTATTTATCATCTCAACAAAAATTAATAAAACTACTACTAATTCAAAATAAATCAATGCATTTTTTACGGGGAGTATAGCTTGAGCAGTGTATCAAAGACTAAATTTCAAATTGACCCCGATATCATACAAGCTACCGAATTAAAGGATTGGTTAGACAATTTCTTTCTAAAAAAAATCACAATTCTCCCTTACATGTATTAATTTCACAAATGTCAATTACAGGTTGGAAACCTCATTATCATCCCCACATTTCAACAAATTTTCTTCGCCTCCACAAAAAATAATCAACAATGCGGACACTGTTTCTATTCGTGATATTATTAATGGAATCCCATCAACTATGGAGGTAATGAATCATTTACTATGATTCCCTTTTACGTCTCTAATATCCTCAATTTAATAACATAACATATCCAAATTTTCACAAACCGCGGAATCTTTTCTGTTCTTTCGTGGCAATGATTATGGAGGTTAGAAACAAAGAAAATCCATGGTATGATGCTTGCAATGTATGCAACAAAAAAGTCACGGTTGAAAATTGAATTGCCACATGCTTAAATTGTGGATCTTCAAATTCAAATTACACAAGAAGATAAATCAACATGTTCAAGAATCTTTCAATATTAGTTATAAAAATCATATATAAAAGTTTATTAATACATTATTCAAAAAATATTAGGTACTTACTTCAGTTTGTCTTCCAAGACGAAGATAAAAGAGCAACAGTGACACTATTTGAGGAAGCATAATCATTCATTGGCTGTAACATTCCAAATTTCATCACTTCTAAAGAAAAGGTAATAACATTCTTATTTATAATTCAAATTCATACATAAATTCAATAAGCTCGATAACATTTACATTTAATTAAGATTTATATATATAATTTGGTTTACACAATGAATTTTTCACTCAGACTATGTTCGAAAGTTATTATGTGCATTGGCAAAATATGCAGACTCTACATTAAAGGGAAATCACTTAAAGCTTACGATCGCAGGCTTGCACGTTTTATAGATCTGAAAGTTGAAGAGGAATAAGAACCATCGAATCCTAACAAATGTCAAAAGCAACATATTTGACGACCACATTCCATTTTTTACCCTTAAACATTATCATTATATAATTACTTCAAAACCAAATTATCAATTGATTTGCAATTTACATTTCATATAATTTGGATTTATGGATATTGATTTCAAATATTCATTCGTAATGCATGACTTATTACGTCAACATAAATACATTCTTGGTTACTTTACTTAACTAAGTGTCCTTAATTTTACAAAGGATTTACAATTTAGATAAAAAGATTGTAATTCATACATTATTATTCATGATTTCATTCCTAAAGAGAAATATCGAAACTCACCCACACGTTCAACGCATGTGGACACATCTAGTAATAACAAGAACCTGATGTGATTTTGCTATCGTCAGAACACCCAACCCAATCAGCGTCCGTGTATCCTACAATTGTCCTAGATGTATTTTTCGTGTACCATATACCTAGGTTTATCATTCCCTGTAACATATTTAATTATTCATTTAAGACATATAAGGTGACTTTCTTTAGGTTCACTTTGGTAAAAGGCACAAATACACACAACATACAAGATATCAGGTCGATAGGCTTTTCAGTATAACAAGCTGCCTATCATGCTTGTATATAGGCTAGGATTTATAGGTTTCCCATGTTCATCTTTGAATAGTTTCGAAAAAGTACTCATGGGAGTCCTAGCAATTTTGGCATTATCTAAAATGAATTTTTTACTAATTCTATAGCGAACTTAGATTGAAATATGAATAACTATTATCTTTTTTCTTGACTTCAAGTCCTAAGAAATATTGAAGCTCCCTCATAAGTGACATTTGGAATTCCGCGTGCATAATTTTAGAAAACTCTTTAACCTCCGAAGGGGAAGTAAATCCAAATATTATGTTGTCAACATAAACCTAAGATATTAAGATATGTTTATTAAAGTGTTTAACAAATAATGTCTGGTCATTTCCACCTCGTCGAAAACATTTATTGATAAGAAAGCTTGATAGGCATTCGTACCAGGCCCGAGGGGCTTAATTTAAATCATATAATGCCTTTTTCAATCTATACACATGGTTTGGATAATGAGGGTCAATAAAGCCTTTCTGTTGTTCAACATAAGTCTCGTCTGTCAAAATACCATTTAAAAAGGTGGATTTCATATCCATTTGATAAAGTGTGAATTGTAAGTGACAAGTTATGGCCAAGAGTAAGCGAACATACTCAGCTCGTGTGACCGGGGAAAAAGTATCCTCGAAATCTATTCCTTTAACTTGAGAGTAACCCTGGGCAACTAATCTAGCTTTGTTTCTAACTATCATCCCGGATTCATTTTTTTTTTTTAAATCCAGTGAGTGCCAATTACGTTTTTATTTTCTAGCTTAGGCACAAGATACCACACATCATGAATTTTAAATTGGACGAGATCTTCGTACATAGCACGTATCCAAGATAAGTTATTGAGTGCTTTATTTACATTCTTTAGTTCTATTAAAGAAATAAAGCATGCAAAATGAGCAACATTACATAATTGGGATCTTGTAAACACTTTCTCTTTAGGGTTACTAATAATATTATCTATGGGATGATCTTTAGAAACACAATTAGGTTCTTCAGGGGTCTTAGTGGGTAAAGGATCAACTATCTCTAGAAAGTCAGAGGTTAAATTATTTTTAGACTCATCCATTATAGTTGGCCCTTCTTTATTCTCGACATTAGTGTCATTCACTATCACGTTTATTGATTCCATTATTACTTTGGTATGCAAATTATAAATGTGATAAGCCCGACTATTAGGGGAGTAACCCAAAAATATGGCTTTGTCACCATGGGCATCAAATTTAGACAGATGTTCTCTGTCTTTGCAAACGTAGCAAGTACTCCTAAAAGTTCAAAAATATTTTAAGTTGGGATTTTTGCCATACCAAAGTTGATAGGACATTTATTTGGTATTTTTTTGAAGGTATACTCTGTTGATAATATGGCACGCAGTTTGAACTGCCTTAATCGAAAATTATTTTGGCAAGTTCTTAGCATGTATCATTACCCTGGGCATTTCTTGGATTGTTTGATTTTTACGCTCAGTAACACCATTCTGCTGAGGTGTTTTAGGTGCACTAAACTCGTGTTGGTAACCATTATAGTTACAGTATTCTGTTATGACTAAGTCTTTTAATTCACCTCTTATATCACCACGGATTCGATTGACTGGGTATATTTTTCATTCTCGATTCTTAAAAGAATTTTTAAAATTTATAGGAATGTATCAGATTTTTGTTTTAAAAAATCTACCCAAGTAAATCGAATGAAATCATCGACCATAACCAAAATATAATTGTTAACACAAATGCTTACAATTAAAGAAGGACCCATGATATTCATGTAGATTAGCTCTAGAGGTTTTGTTGTTAAAGTGTCTTTAACTTTCTTATGTGCAGATTGAACTATTTTTCCTTCCTTACACGACCCACAAACAACATTTGAAACAAGTTTTATTTATAGCAAACCTCTAACTATATCCTGGGAACTTAGTTTGCTAAGAATTTCATAATTTATATTAAACGATTATGCCAGATTTCATTATCATCAAGTATGGCTAACATACAAGTCTCTTTAGCCGAATTTATTGTGTAACAATTCTCAGGGCTCCCGTGACCGGTAAGGATGCAATCACCATTCTCATTTAAAATTTTACAATTAGTTTTAGAGAATGTGATTGTATGATTGGAGTCGCAAAATTATGATATACTTAACAGATTAGCTTTAAGACCATTTACTAATAAGACATCTTTGAGAATATGGAGTCCTTTTTCTTGAAGTGTTCCTTTACCTATGATTTGAGTTGATACTTTGTTGCCAAACAAAACATTTCTTCCTAAGAAGTTAGTTGTGTCGGATAATTTATTATCTTCTTCGATCATATGTTTGGAACATCCAGAGTCTAAGTACTAACAAGAAGTAGTGTGTTCATCTTTTAAAGTGCTTATAACTATGTTACACTTCAACAGGGGTATTGAATTGTCCTTTTTAACCCATATGGCTCTAGTTTTAAAAGTTTTGTGAGATTTTCATTTAGAAATAGATGTAGAAATCTTTCTCTTATAGTTTTTCTTAGCGTGAGATAATTTCCTCCTATTCTTATAGTTAGAGTTTTTATTGGGGTGTTTAGGAAGTACATATTATTTTTTACATGTCTAGAATAATTAAAGTTTTTGTAAACTGGTGATTTATAGACAGGCTTATACAGTCATTTTTGAAAACATTCATCGATATAGTGTCCATAAACATCACAGTATGAATAGTATTAGTGGCTATACGGTTGTCTCTGATTTTTAAAATCTTTGAAAAGAGGTTTATCCATTTGCTGGACATTGACCTTAGGTCTAAATGCAACAGTTTTCCATTCAGGTTCAAATATCCGAACAGGGGGCAAACATATTTGGCCTTAGGTTTAGCGGTAGGCTTTGGACAATTCTTGATCAAGATGTCTGACACTTTTTGATTATTCTCAAAATCAAGTTTTAAGGATTGAAAATCAAGACATAGATCAATAGGTTGTAACACCCCTTATTTTTGGAGTAACTGTTTTTATATTAATTTTCCATGTGGTTTAATTATATAAATAAAGGAAGTTGGAGTAAATATTATTTTAAGTGATTTAGAGATAATGTTTATTGAGTTTGGCATATTCACTGTTGAGTGAATGGAGACAGCATCATATTATGTTTGTACTTAGTTGTGCTTTAAGCGACGGGTAGGGATTACATTACAATTAAATCATTATTGATAAATTAAAATGATGTTGGAACCTGAAATAATTTAGGTTACTCCGGATGCCAACTTAGACGGCGCGGTTAGTCCTGAAATAGTAGAGATAGTCAAAATAAGTACCATGTTGTATTTTTGAGTTCCGAGCACTATTGACCGGTTATGACTTAATTATGTTGTTACAAGTCATTTTAATGGTGTAATAACATTCAAAGAAGGAATTTAGTGTTAAATGAACATTTAAGTCTTCCAATCACATGTATTCTCCGTTATGTGTCTTAACCCATGAGAGAGAAAGAGAGAAAGAGAAGTTGGGAGAAAATAAGAAAAAGGGAGAGAAATTGAAGAATTGGAGATTGAATTTGTTTCTACCGGAAGACAATCCAAGATTTCAATCTTAAGGCATGTTTCTAACTTGAAGCTATATATAAATGAGTGTGAATAAGGTGTATTGATAGTTGTGTTTTGATTTTGACCCACAAATGGAAATTGTTGATTTTAGTAGGATTAATCAAAGATTATAGGATCTAAACTTGTTTTTATAGACTCTTCTAGTCATTTAACTTCTATAGATAATTGGATGATGATAGGAGTTGATGGTTTAGGAATTTGATGAGAATAAAAATGGGTTTGGGAAAATTAGGGTTCATATAACCCATAGACCCAACTTAGCAAATCTTCCAGGGAGAATCGATTTGCCTTCCCTAGCGAATCGATTCGATAAAGTGGGTGTGGCTACAGATCTGGGGAGCCGAATCGATTCGGTTTAAGGCCAAATCGATTCAGAAGGAGAAAGAAAGTTAGGATCATTAGTCGAATCGATTCACTTTTAAGGGCGAATCAATTCGCTAGGACGAATTGATTCAGCCCCTGGGGAGAATCGATTTGGAATGTTGCTGCTTTGAAATATTTTTCTAGCTTAGTTTTAGCCCTCTTCTTTTAAGATTTGGACCTAGGAACCTTTATGAATAAAGTAAAAATAGAGTACTAGAGGCTATTATTAAGGTAATTGAGGGCCTAGGTTAGATATTGAGTGTTGGGGTTTAGTTTGGGAATTGATTAAATTAGTTATAGAAGGAGGAGAGGGTCCTTTTTACATAGTGATCTAGCCTAGGACTAGGGGAAGTCGAGTTATAAGATTGTGGGATTTTATACTTAGGATGAAGTAATAGTGTACTTGATGGCCTATCGGGTTGTTGTCAACTCATGAGGACTCATATGGAGATAATTAAACATTGAGGTTTATGATCATGTCATTAAACGATTATTGCTCTAGACAAAAATGTGATATACTATTTAAAATTGCATATTTTTGTGAATGGTAAATTGCATAAACATACCTCTCTAAATTCTATCATAAGGGAAGTTACGCGCATGAGGTGAAGTACCATGGCTAGTGAATGCAAGGCAAATATAGTCCTCAGCCATAGGACCGGTCATTATGTATTGTGATGTTATCTTTCGAAGTGAGGTCATTCCGGGTATGGTTATGACTCACTGTCGAAGGTATATGGAAGCTTCCCAACATCACGCGATTTAGGATGCCCGGGTTGTCTTGGTGATAGGCCCTGGAAGATGATAACTATTTAGGGGTGCATCCAGTGGGGTGACTCCCGAAAGGATGGTCTTATAATCATAATATGTTGAAATCATAACAATTCTTATGAAAACTGTACTTTATAAATGGTGAAGCAACTTATGAAATAAACTGTTTTGTAAATAAGTTTCATAATGAGGAGTAAACTTGTAAAGTCATAATGGGCTAAATGGAAATGGAATCTCAATAAGTAAAATTGAGTTATATTTTCATGCATAAATGATTATTCATCATTGTCACTGATATTGCGCTAGGTTGTGCATTTAGTTTGAGAGATGAGGATTATTATTATTAATTGTGGAGAGCGAGATATAGCTTATTCATGATGATTTGATATTCATAACTTTCATGCATTTTATTGACATGATGATCATATCAATCGGGCCCTGAGCCGATTATATCTCTTGTTTTTGCATGAATTCTCTTCACGCCCAGGTGCTCCGCCGCAAGGACGCACGTAATGATCCTTCCCTCTAAGTTTCATGGAGCTATAACATTTTGTGGATGTTGTAGGATAATTGTTATAGGCTCTTCTATCTTTTGCACTCTAGATATGATCAGTCTACACACTCAGGCGTGTTGTCCAAGTTTTGCACTTGCTTAATGTAATGTGATAATTAATTTTATACTCGGTGTAACTTTCTTGTATTGGCCTGTTAACCGACATCTTATTCGATCATTATATCGTGTATGAATGTATTTGTTATTTGACCTTCATCCACCATCTCTTCAATTTAGGTAGCCTATTGGTTTTCTTTTAAACTTACAAATTATTTGACTTCCGTTTTACAAAATAATTGGTTGTTATCTCGTATATATATATTCTTGTCGACAGTGATGCTAAGAATGGACCATCTATGATTCCTGTAATAATTGGAATACCGGGCTGGCCACCTCTTATTTTAATAAGCGGGGTGTCACAGATGGTATCAGATCATCAGGTTTTAGAGTCTTTAGGATCTATGCGGACAGTCACGTTCTACCGAGCGTTCTTTGATATAGAGCCCTATTATAAGGAATGTTTTATTTGTGTATGCTTGCGATCTTCTGTAAAGATAAATTGTTTTAATTTCTACTCTGATTCAGTTATTTCTTCGTCTCAGATGCCGCCTAAAAGAGGTCGCCCAGCGTGGAGAAATAGAGTTACAGAAGATGATGTAGAACCTCCACCACTACAATAAGGAACTATTAATGCCGCAGAAGTGGATAATATTGTCTCCCAAGCTGTCAATGCTGCGATGACTGCCATGGCTCAACAGTTTCCTCAGGCCCAACAACTGATAGTTAAGGAGGTGCAAGCCCATGCGGGACCTTCCCCATGGGAAAGAGTCAGATAATATTTCTTGAAGGGTCATCCCCCAGAGTTTCACGGTGGTTTGGATGTTATAGTCGCAAATAAATGGAAGAAGGACATTCAGCGTAATCTTCGCATGGTAGACTGTAGTAAGGAACAAAAGCAAACCCTTACTACTTTTAAACTGCTTGGAGCAGCCTTACACTGCTGGGAGTCGGTGACAACGCCAAAGCAGAGAGATATTATGACTATATCAGATTTTTGGGTTTTGTTTGATCGAAAGTATTTTCCTCCCGTAGTCTAAAGGGAGATGAGGAGGAAACTTCAAGATGTAGTCCAAGGTGAACGTTCTGTGGCAAAGTATGAGGAGGAATTTACTTTTCTGGCTAGTTTCGTGCTGGATGAGGTAGTTCCGAATGAATGGAGGATCTCAAAGTTTATTGGAGGTTTGCATTGGAGAATACGACAACACTTGCTGGGAAATCCATATTTACAAACATTTGGTGATGTAATGAATGTCGCATTGCTTCATTGCCAAGATCATCATTTTCATGTGCAAGAAGTAATAAGGTTTTAGTGTCGGTTCAACCTAGTAAGTAGGGAGGCAATGCTGCTGGAGGAGAAATATCCTCATCTCAACCATCGAGAAGCAAGCAGAAGGAAAGGGACGCCCAGCAGGGGGATCCGTCCAAGAGGCAACATTTCGAGGTTTTTAATTTTAGTGGTAACGGTTTTAAGCACGATCAAGGTGCCCAGCAGCAGCAACAGTAGCAGCAGGTGGGCCAGCAAGGTCAGGCAGGTCGGGGTAATAATGGGGGTTGAGGCCATTCGGGTCAAGGCATGGGGCAATTCTGAAATAATAGGGGCCGTTGTTTTCAATGTGGGTAATTGGGTCACTTTAAGAGGGCTTATCCCCAGATAATAGGGGGACAGTTACCTAGAGTTCGACAACACCAGCAGACACACATACCACCACCGGTGCTTAATCCAGCCATCCCTCCACAATAGGGATAATTATAATATGGGCGTGTTTATCATATTTAGGATGCTTTACTTCCTCCAGCCCCGCCCGCTTCGCCAGCCATCGAGGGTAAGTTTCCCATTCATGGGCATTTGGGTCGTGTATTGTTTGTATGGGTGCAATGCACTCGTTTATTTATAGAAGTTTTACTCAATCGACGAAATTAATTAAGGTTGCGGAGAGTACCTTTACTAGTGTCGAATATTCTATGGGTGATGGTTCGCTCATTTTCTTTGTTTGTAAAAGTGTAGAAATAAACCTTGGTAATTTATGTTTTGAGGCCGATCTTCTCGTCCTGGATATGATCGGGTATGACATTATCTTGGGTATGGATTGGCTAGTGAAATATCGTGTGATAGTAAATTTTTATAGGAAGAGTATAGTTTTTTCCATTCCGGGGCAAGAGATGTTTCTTGTGGCTATGCCTCTTTACGAGGGAGGTTCTAGCACGTATTTATTCTGCATTGCGGAGGAGACTTCTCCTGACATAGTTGTTTCCCTAGATTTGATTCCCGTTATGAGAGACTTTGTGGACGTTTTTTGAGAAATACCATGATATGCCCTGAATGTACCCCCTCGGTTCATAAACATCAACCTCGGCCATGGAGATGGTCGATGTTAGAGGGATCTTGGGTTCATCAACTAGCAGTCTCGTCCTAGACAGGGTCTGCCGAGGCCGACGTTGCTAACTACCTCAACAGGTGAGGTCACCATGATCCAGGGGCGGTTATCCACCTGGTCCTCCAAGAATTGCAACCTCGGCTCGAAAGATGAAGAGGTTGCCATCCCATCATCAACATCAATCTCGGCTAGGGATCGGCCGACGTTCCTGCTTTGCCACCACTACCTCAGCCTAGGACGATGTTATAGCTCAACATGCCTTATCTCGGCTCTCCCGCTGAGCTAAGGTCCTTAACTCGTCCTCTTTCAAGCCGAGGTTGCGACCAGTCACTGGTGGCCGAGCTCTTATGTGCATATGTGGGGCTAGGAACACGTGTACACAAATCAGTTATAACCGAATCATTCTCCCCCACGTGAGGGAATATTGAGATCATCATTATGTACATGAGATCATCCAGGTGTCATTCGCATACTGGTTCGATCCTCATGCACATACTCATTCCATGCTTGGGAGGTACACTACACCCCCCAGGCACTATATATAGAGGTCTTCCTCAACCCTAAAAAGGATCTGAAATCAGCAACCCTAGCTAAAACTCTGTCTAAATACACAATAGAGAGAGAAAGCTTGAGAGTTTGTATCTATGGCCATTGGAGCCCTCATACAGTGATACATATCATACACTTGCATAGTGGATGTAGCCCTAATTGGCTGAACCACTTATATTCCAGTGTGAATCCTCTTCTCCTCACCTCTTTCTACTATATGTGTATGTACCCTTGTGCTGCCATTGTTAACATTGAATTGAGATCACAAACACCTTGAAGGGTGGTGTTGTTTCCAGCATCATCATTTTGGCGCCGTCTGTGGGAATCGAGAAGCTATCTCTTCCTCTTTATTCGCTCAACCTCACCGGAGACTCTGGTGGTGAGCCAGGCCTCCCCCCTTTGCGCAGAGCTATTTCGCCATTGAAAGAGGTCCCGTAAGGTATTAAGCTCACTTACTACAGTTCTTTTGTGTTAACACATGGCACCGGAATTACCACCACCTCTTCTGCCGCCTGGTGAAGGAGGACCCAGCTCCATCCAGGCACTGCCCCAATCCGAAATAACGGAGGTGTCTGTAGCCTTGAGGTCTTTGGCTACGATGTAACAAGAAATGCAGGAGAAACATGCACAGCTCAGCCAAAATATGATGAGTCCACCTGGAGTCTCACGGGAGATGATCACCCTGGCGGCTGCTCATCCCCATTCTGATGCCAGGGGACCACCCCAGGCACCGCTAAAAGACCAACCTACACCCCAGCGGAGGAGGGACGTTAGTGACCCTAGGTGCTTGCGCCTGGGGAGGCAAGGAAACCCTTGCCCTGTGGATAGGTATGATGATCTAGAGGCGGAAGACATCCCAGAAGATTGTTGGGAGACATATGAGGTTTCAAACAACACAACTCATCCTGCCAACCGGAGCCCGGGTTGTGGTGGTCGAAGGGGTGGCGAAGCCCAACAACGAGGATCAGCTTTTGATCGACTGAGCAGAGGGTCTACCTTTGAAAGGCTGGGCCCAGTAAATGACCTAAAACAAAGGTTTTCAAGGTCGAGAAGTGCATCAGGCTCACAAAGGAAATAGAGGCAACGTCGTCCCCAATCGGGACGAGTAAGAGACCAAGAAGAGGTCAACAACAGGCATTGTTCCGTGGCTGGGGAACACTCGGTCCACCTCTTAGAGGTGGCAGGGAATAACCTCAGCCAAGACAACGTTGCAAGACCATGGAATGACTCCATCCAATGTCTTGAGGACAAGATAGGAGACCTCATCAAAAGTCGGGATCCACTGCAAAGAGGTTTCTCAGAGGTATCCCCGTTCGTGGCTAATATAGTAAGCTTCCCTACACCAGCTAAGTTCAAGCCACCTACAGTAACTCCCAAGTATAATGGTAGCACCAACCCTGTACATCACATTGAGATATATCAATTGGCGGCGGACATCTATTCGATACCAGATGAGATAAAATGTCGTGCCTTCTCCGAGACTTTGACAGGAGCAGTGCACATCTGGTTTACTTCTCTTCCAAAGAATTCAATTGAGAACTTTAAGGGCTTGGCTGAACGGTTCATTTATAATTTCTGCTTTGGGATAAGACCCTAAAATAAGACCACCCATTTGTTGTACGTCAAACAAGGTAAGCATGAGAGCCTAAGAGACTATATTGACAGGTTCAACAAAGAAAAACTTGAGGTTGAAGACTACGAAAAGAATATTTCCATGATCGCCCTCATAGGAGGTCTTTAGAAGGGAAAGTTGTTGTGGAAACTTATGGAAGACCCTCCAAAGTCCATGGAGGTGCTATTGGCAACTGCGGGGAAGATCATGAATGCTGAAGAGGCCATAGCCGCCAAATATGAGGATGAGAACGGCGGTGGCAGCGGAAAGTTCCAAAGAAAGAAGGATGGAAAGAAGAGGTCAGCTGATGATAAGTTTCCACGTTATACCCCTCTTACAGTTAGCTGCTAACACATCATCAATGAGATCAAGAATGACAGATCCCTAAGATGGCCAAAAAAGTTGAAGGCTCCTCCACATAAGAGGAACCAAAACTTATGGTGTGAATTCCACCTAGACCATGGCCATATAACAGACAAGTGCTTCTCCCTGAAGGATGAGATCGAGAAGATGTTGAAGTCAGGAAAGTTGAGGAAATATATCGATGGTAAAGCTCCCAAAAGGGGAAGGGAAGACCCCAAAAAGAAGAGACGACAAGTGTCGTGAGGATACCACAGCAAGAACAGATGGTAACTCAGACGGAGATGACGAAATAGATCCAGACCTCCCACCAAAATATGACAACACCCTAGTGAAGAGGGTTGGTATGATCTTCTTTGGCATTAGCACCATATGCGGAGGACTTGCGGGGGATGGTTCTGAGGTTGCTGGCAAGAAAGCTCATGTGGCAGAGGCCAAATCAGTGGCCAAACTTGAAGTGGTAAACCTGACGTCTTCCGAGACTACGCAGAAGAGAAAAAAGGTAGACATAGGCACTCTCGTAGTTGGGTTCTCCCGACTCGACTTCAAAGGCATCCTAGCTCCACATGACGACCCTTTGGTGATCACGACAAGAGTTCATGGATGAGAGGTGCAAAGAATTCTTGTAGACGGAGGAAGTTCAGCAGATGCGATGTTCTGGCCCTGCTTCAAAAGCCTAGGTCTGAGCAGAGCCAGGTTGGTACCCTATCATCATCCGTTAATGGGGTTTAGCGGTGAAAAGGTCCATTCGCTGGGCATTTACGAGATGGACGTACGAATGGGCGATAAGTGGCCTATGAGGTTAACTTGGAAGATCAATTTTTTCACTATGGATGAAAATGTCTTCTCGTCCTATAACCTCATCATAGGAAGAGTATCCCTTAAGGAGTTTGAAGCCGTGTCGTCAATGGTCCACCAGATGCTAAAATTCCTGACCCTTTATGGGGTAGGGGAAGTGCAGGGTGACCAGACCCTAGCACGAGAATGCTACTTCAACTCAGCTGAAGAGAGAGAGGCTCATAAGAGAGAAACTACCACTTATAACATCGATACGCTTGACCCTAGAGCTGAAACGAAGTTGAAGAAAGGAGAGTCCGCGGAAGAGATAGAATCCATCATCCTCAATGAGGACGAGCCGGAAAAAACCGTCCTAGTCGGTAAATCCTTCAAGGCAGAAATTAAGGAAGAGCTGGTAGACTTCCTGGGGAAGAGGTAGAGTGTCTTCACATGGAGTCATGCGGACATTCCAGACATCATCCCTGAAGTTATGTACCACAAGCTGAATGTGACTAAGGATGATAAGGCAGTCAAACAGAGATGAAGAGTATACTCCAAGGAGAAGTATGACATCATCCGAGAAGAGGTCCGAAAGTTGGAAGAGGTTAAGTTAATCAGGGAAGTGATATATCCAAAATGGCTATCAAATGCAGTCATTATGCCCAAGGCCAATGGAAAGTGGAAAATGTGCGTAGATTTTACTGACCTGAACAAGTCTTGCCCAAAAGACAACTATCCCCTACCCCGGATCGACCAGATGGTAGATGCAACTGCAGTACATGAGCTCATGAGCTTCATGGATGCGTATTCAGGCTAAAATCAGATCTTCATGGATGTTGAAGACTCAGAAAAGATAATATTCATTACTGACAAAGGGACGTATTACTACAAGGTGATGACCTTTGGATTGAAAAATTTAGGGGCAACATATCAACATCGGGTGAATAAGATGTTTGGAGACCAAATAGGCAAGACCATGGAGGTGTATATAGACGATATGTTGACGAAGAGCTTAAAGTCCTGCACTCACGTGGAATACTTAGAAAAGACCTTCAATACCATGGACCTATATAGGATGAAACTCAACCCGACAAAGTGTGTCTTCGGGGTAGGAGCTGGGAAGTTTCTTGGATTCATCGTCAATCAAAGAGGAATAGAGGCAAACCCTAAGAAAATCAAGGCTTTGCTCGACATGAAGACACCTAGGAGTATCAAGGACGTTTAGAGGCTCACTGGAAGAGTGGTTGCGCTTAATAGATTTGTTTCCAGGGTGACCGATAAGTGTCTTCCGTTCTTCAAGGTTCTTAGAAAGGCCATCGAGTGGGACAAAGAGTGTGATGAGGCTTTTGATCAACTCAAGTCATACCTTGGGTCTCCCTTGCTCTTATCTCGGCCAATAGCGGGAGAGAGGTTGTTTATTTATCTAGCAGTCTCTGAATTGGCTATAAGTTCAGCCATTGTATGAGAGGACGTTGGGGTTCAAAAGCTCGTATACTTCAACAGTAAGGCCCTTCAGGGATCTGAACAGAATTACCCTCACATAGAAAAGTTAGCCTACTCTTTGATACATGCCTCTAGGAAGATGAAGCCCTACTTTCAAGCCCATTCTATGGTCATCCTCACGGACTCCCCACTAAAATAGGTCCTCCATAAGCCTGAGAAGTCTGGAAGATTGATGGCATGGACCATTGAACTAGGGGAGTACGACATTACCTATCAACCTAGGACGTCCATCAAAGGGAAGGCACTTGCGGACTTCGTCGCAGAGTTCACATAGGAAGAGGTCAAAGTTGAGAATAATCAAGAAACTTCAGAAGGGTCAAACGTGAACGTCTTTTGAGATCTAGAAGAGGTTATATCCGGGGGGACCAAGAACAGAATGGCCAAGAATGAGGAATATCGGTACCTCTTCAGACAAGGAATAATGTTAGAAGGTGGCATCTCATCAGATAGATACATCTGGAACCTCTTTGTCAACAGGTCCTCTTGCGAAAGTAGGAGCGGTGCGGGGTTGATACTCTCAGCCCCAGATGGTACTAACATCGAATATGCCCTAGGGTTTAACTTCATGACATCAAACAACGAGTCAGAATACGAGGCCATGATAGCAGGCCTATTCTTGGCAAGGACCATTGGAGCAAGACGACTCCTCCTTCACAGTGACTCAAGGTTAGTTGTTAACCAAGAATTGGGAGTTTATGAGGCCATGGACAAAAGGATGGCCAAATACCTGAAGAGGGTGAGAACGATACTGCAAGGCTTCGAAGAGGTAAAAATAAAGAGAATACCTAGGCAAAACAACAGTCATGCAGACGCATTAGCAAGGCTAGCTTCAGCAATGAAGACAGATATCAGAAGGACGGTCCCCATTGAGATCTTGCCCAGAGCAACCATCAAAGAAGAAGAGGTCGGTAACACTTGTCTCAATTTGAACCTAGGGGACTGATGGATGGATCCCCTTATCAGATACATCAGAGAGGGGCTGTTACCGGAGTCAAAGTTAGAGAGGAGGAAATTGAGATACAGAGCTGTAAAGTTCTCAATAGTAGGAGATGTCCTGTATAGGAAGAGATTCCTATTACCTATTCTCAGATGATTTCATCCCATCGAAGTTCTTCACATCCTATAGGAGGTACATGAGGGTTCTTGCTCCAATCACATCAGAGGGAGACCTTTGGCCAAGAGGATTCTCACGCAAGGATGTTGGTGGCCGACCTTGGCAAAAGATGTTGTAGCGTACGTGAAGAGGTGCGACAAATGTCAAAGATTCTCCACAATCCCCCATCAACCTCATGAGCCTATAACGTCTATTAGTTCCCCTTGGCCATTCGCAGTATGGGGGATTAACTTAGTAGGTCCCCTGCCAAGGGCCGCAAATAATTATCCATTTTTGATAGTTGCCATTGATTACTTCTCCAAGTGGGTAGAGGCAGAGCCGATGATCACAATTACAGAGTAGAAGACCTTCCAATTTATTTGAAAGAACATCATATGAAGACATGGCCTCCCAAATACCCTCATTTTGGACAATGGAACCCAGTTCAATAATTCTTCCCTAGAAAAATACTGCTAAAGAGATTGGATAAAGAAATTTTTCTCTTCTTCTGGCCGACCTCAGGAAAACGGTCAGACTGAAGTCACCAACAGAACAATCCTCGACGGGATCAGGAAGAGGTTGGAAGAGGCTAAGGGAAGATGGACTGAAGAGGTTTATGCTGTTCTGTGGGCCTATAGAATGACGACTAGGACACCTACGGGGGAGACCCCATTTATGTTATCACATGGCTCAGAGGCCGTCATACCCACAGAGGTAGGACTCCCTACTCATAGGGTTCAGACCTACGACCCCGAGAAGAATGAAGAGGAAAGAAGACTCGACCTAGACTTGATTGAAGTGAAAAGGGAAGACGCGAAAGTCAGGAAAGCAGCTTACCAACACAGAACAACAAAGTTCTATAATCAAAGGGTAAAATCAAAGCCCATAGCTGTAGGGGACCTGGTGCTAAAGAAGACGTTACATAAGGCGAACAAGATCCACCCAAATTGGCATGGTCCTTATAGAGTAATTGAGGAGGTTGTACCCGGAACCTGCAGGCTAAAAAACCTCAAGGGGGAACCTTTTCCAATCCCTAGAATGTTGATCATCTAAAGAAGTATTACATATGATGTTGCAAGAAAGTGTGTAAACGTATCATCTTAAGAACAGATTATTAATGAGAAGATCAATTTCCCTGTCAATTCTTGGTTCATTGTGCTCTAGTAGAAATTTTTTATAGGGATAATATATTAGGTGATGACCTCAGACCTTATAACATCATGATTTAGTGATAAGGTCTGAGCTCAGACATCATACTTGGATGACCTCAGACCCTTAACAGCATTAATTTGGTGAAAATTTTATGGGGTAACATCTTAGGTGATGACCTCAGACCTTATAACATCATGATTTGGTGACAAGGTCTGAGGTAAGACCTCATACTTGGATGACCTCAGACCCTTAACATCATTAATTTGGTGAAAATTTTATGGGGGTAACATCTTAGGTGATGACCTCAGACCTTATAACATCATGATTTGGTGACAAGGTCTGAGGTAATACATCATACTTGGATGACCTCAGACCCTTAACATCATTAATTTGGTGAAAATTTTATGGGGGTAACATCTGAGGTGATGACCTCAGACCTTATAACATCATGATTTCGTGACAAGGTCTGAGGTAAGACATCGTATTTGGATGACTTCAGACCTTATAACATCATGATTTGGTGACAAGGTCTGAGGTCAGACATCATACTTGGATGACCTCAGACCCTTAACATCATTTATTTGGGGAAAATTATTTATGAGGATAACATCTTAGGTGATGACCTCAGACCTTATAACATCATAATTTGGTGACAAGGTCTGAGGTAAGACATCATACTTGGATGACCTCAAACCCTTAACATCATTAATTTGGTGAAAATTTTATAGGGATAACATCTTAGGTGATGACCTCAGACCTTATAACATCATGATTTGGTGACAAGGTCTGAGGTAAGACATCATACTTGGATGACCTCAGACCTTATAACATCATGATTTGGTGACAAAGTCTGAGGTCAGACATCATACTTGGATGACCTCAGACCCTTAACATCATTAATTTGGTGAAAAGTTTATGGGGGAAACATCTTAGGTGATGACCTCAGACCTTATAACATCATGATTTGGTGACAAGGTCTGAGGTCAGACATCATACTTGGATGACTTGAGACCCTTAACATCATTTATTTAGTGAAAATTATTTATGAGGATAACATCTTAGGTGATGACCCCAGACCTTATAACATCATAATTTGGTGACAAAGTCTGAGGTAAGACATCATACTTAGGTGACCTCATACCTTAAAAATCATTCATTTGGCTCAACAAAGATATCATTGTATCGAGACTTGAGAACTGAACATACATTGCATGGAAAAGAAAATCATCCAATAAATAATTCAGCAAGAGAAGAAACAAAAGCCCTCCTCAGAGATTGACAGATTAAGTTACAAAATGCAAAGATATAAAGTAACAGTGTTTATCAGAGGTTACAATAAAGAGTTACAAAATATTGCTCAAAGCTTCACAAAAATTTAAGTGTTCGCAGCCTCAGGGTTAGTGGTCCCGTCTGCATTTCCTTGGCCGAGGGTGTCTACTCCACCCCATCATCTTGAGCACTAACATCTTCAGTCATGGTGTCTCCTTGAGGGGCAATCTCGGTGGGTGCAGCACCACCCTCCTCTTCAACCTCCTGCAGGGCCTGAGTAAACTTGGGGTCGGCATAACCCAGGCCGATGAAGTCAGCGGTTGTAAGGCTTCCTGACTCCTTTTCCTTCATTGCGGCCCATTTACGAGTGGCCTTGACCCCTCTCTCTAGATATTCAAATCCAAATATAACAAACTCGTCAGAGACCTTGTACTCCTCCAAGATCTTCTCGGAGGCAACATCTAAGGCTGCCTTGACAGCCACATCGACCTTATGCTGAAGAGAGTCGGCCTGAGTCTTCATGGAAGTATTATGATCTTCCCTCTTCTTGTCCATATCCTTTTGCAATCCCTTCACCTTGTTCTTGTCCTTTTTTAGAGCAACCTTCAGATGTTCCACTTCAGCGTTCAAGGTGGCTTCAGTCTTCTCGACCTCTTGGCCCTTCTCAATCAAAGGAAGCTTTCCCAAGGTCTAGTTGACATAATGATGCATGGTGAGTAGACCCTGCAGAACATATGCATAGATGTAAGTCTAAGGTCTGATATAGTCCAAATGACAATGTCACACATTCAAAAGCAAATAAGTTAAAGGCCTTACCTGGATGGTACGGTGAAGAAAGAATTCGACCAGCACGGGCTTATCCATAGACCGACAAAAGTGCTTATTGGACTCGGTCATGACACCACCAATAGCATCCAAGGCCTTCATACTTTGGCCAATGACACTATCACCAATCTTTAATTTCTTAAGACGAGCAATCAAGGCATCCTAGAAAGAAATGGGGATGGCACGGTCCCCCCTTTCTTCTTCTGCCTATGATCCTCAAGAGAAGGGTCGTCAACCTTCCTCTTTTTAGAGGCCTCAGCCCTCGAGGTGGAAGGAGGGGGAGGAGGAGCATTCAAACCTGCATTCTTGACGAGCTTTGTTAGACTTGGAGCTTCCATCTCCCACAACTCGTCAGATATTCCTTTTGGGCGCTCTGCATGATAGAAAGGTCTGAGTTAGAAAATAAGATATACATAAATTCAGAGGTATAACTTGTTGTAATAAAAAGACACTTATGAAGCTCCGTCAGAGGACTCCCCCCAAGCCCTATCTCAGAGAGGTAATAAGGGGTCATCAGGTGCTCGAATTTGACAAGCAGACCATGCTCCCCCGGGTCCTGAAGGTCTTTGACCTTCTGAAGATTGTTTTGGCTTAGCCCAGGGTCGTCCCTAGCAGCCATTGTAACCTTTCCCCACCTCAAGGGTATCCTCGGCTCTAACGAGGAAGAGGGGGCACATGGACCAAATTCCCATGGCCCTGATGCAAAGAAGTAATGTGGCTTTCAGTTATGGTTTGAGGTTTGGGTAATTCGAAGAATCTTTTTATTTAACTTACGAGCTAAGAAATGATAATTGCTCGGATGGTTTCTGGCAGATGAAGGGACATAGTACCCTGTAAAGACTTGGACAGGAAGGTCTAAGTGATGGACAGCCCTCCATAAGACAATGGCTCCAATTATCACCCTCCAAGCATTGGGTGACAACTAGGAAGGAGCCAAGTTAATGTAGGCCAATATAGCCCTACTGATGGGATGGATGGGTAGATGAAATCCTAACTTGAACATCTACTCATATAGGCAAATCTCCCCATCTCGGTCGTCATAAGGCCTCTCTTCCCTCAGAGGTCTCCTGAGTTTTATAGAGGGACTTATGGAATATAGATGTCTGAAGGCCAGAAGGTCGACTTCATAGACTGTACTCTCAATCTTGGTCGCCTCAGAGGTATTAACGTCACTCTCCACACCATCATCATCATCTGGCTCAATGTCGACCCGAGCAGACGATGGGGAACCACTTAGAAACCTCTGAGCGAACACATCCCCTGTGACTGCCGATAGAGAAGCGGCTTCAAGAATCGGTGGAACAACCACACTTGGTCCAATGATTTCAACCTTTGAGGAAGAGGTTGATGTGCTTGAACTTTTATGAGATGAGGCCCGACTGGAAACCTCTACCTGATCAGGGACCTGATATTGTTGATTTGAGAAGTACATGGCCTCTTAGAACGAGTTCACAGACATAGGATCTGAGGTGGATGACTTAGACTCAGACATTGGAGAGGGTTCAGCTGGGACCTCTACTCGAATAACTAGCTCAGATGGTTCAGGGTATATGACCTTCAGGGGTGGTGGAAAAATAGGCCTGATGGGGAATGCCTCTACCCTACGAGCTTCCTCTTGAGCTCTTTATATTTGTCTAATTTTATCTAAGGTCTTATCCCTAAGAGAGGGGAATTCCTCTAAGAGTTGGTAAAGGGGTCTGAGCATATAAGGCATACCCTACACTTGTGACTCTTCTAAACAAACAATGTTGGTAATTTGACTAAGGATCAAATCTGGGATTTTAAGCAAGAATAATAAATGCACAGTTCACTAGAAAACTCATAGGTTCACCAAAAAATGCTTTAGCTCGCCGAAAAATGCAAAAACAAGAACAAGGCAACTAAAATGAAGAAGAAAGGATGGTAAAAGGTACCTAAAGAAAAGTGGTAAGGAGGAAAGAAGGGATTGCAAGGAGCAACCACCCAATAAGCTTCAAACCAGAGTTCTTCTAGAGAGAGAGAGAGTTGCAGAATTAGTCGAATCAGGAGAAGGAGAGAAATGAGTAATAAAGAGAATAAAAATAGGGTTTAAACCCTTAAGTATGAGTGCACATTTCACAAGGCCCGTCATTGCCTTGGGAGCCCAAGAGCCAACCAACAGCATTACCCTTGTCAGACACGCAAGCCACTTCAGTAATTGACAAGTGTCAAAAAAGGAATATTTGTACAAAGAAAAAGGACCTCGGAGTTGTAAGCCCCATAGTCACCTGTTCCCACAGGTAACTAAGGGCTAGGGGTGATTAATATGCCCTGAATGTACCCCCTCGGCTCAGAGACATCAACCTCGACCATGGAGATGGCCGAAGTTAGAGGGATCTTGGATTCATCAACTAGCAGTCTCATCGTAGAGAGGATCAGCAGATGCCGACATTGCTAACTACCTCGGTAGGTCAGGTCACCATGATCCAGGGGCGGTTATCCACCTGGTCCTCCAAGACTTGCAACCTCGGCTCGGAAGATGAAGAGGTTGCCATCCCATCATCAACATCAATCTCGACTAGGGATCGGTCGACGTTCCTGCTTTGCCACCACTACCTCAGCCCAGGATGACGTTATAGCTCAACATGCCTTACCTCGGCTCTCCTGCTGGGCCAAGGTCACCACCTCGTCCTCTTCCAGGCTGAGGTTGCGACTAGTCACAGGTGGCCGAGCTCTTATGTGCATATGTGGGGCTAGGAACACGTGTACACAAATCAGTTGTAACCGAATCATTCCCCCCACGTGAGGGAATATTGAGGTCATCATTATCTACATGATATCAGCCGGGTGTCATTCTCATACTGGTTCGATCCTCATGCATATACTCATTGCATGCTTGGGGGGTGCACTAGACCCCTAGGTACTATATGTAGAGGTCTTCCTCTACCTTGAAATAGATCCAAAATAAGCAACCCTAGCTGAAACTCTGTCTAAATACACAGTAGAGAGAGAAATCTTGGGAATTTGTATCTATGGCCATTAGAGCCTTCATACAATGATTTATATCATACACTTGCACAGTGGATGTAGGCCTAATTGGCTGAAACACTTATATTTCGGTGTGAACCCTCTTCTCCTCACCTCATTCTACTATATGTGTATGTAACCTTGTGCTGCCATTGTTAACATTGAATTGAGATCACAAACACCTTGAAGGGTTGTTCTGTTTCCAACATCATTATACCGGGTCCCCCAAGTCAGAAGATTGAGTTTGTGATAGATTTAGCACCGGGATTGTGACCAATTACTAGGATTCCATGTCGTATGGATCCTGTGGAGATGAGGGAGTTAAGAGACCAGATTCAGAAATTGTTAGAGCAGGGGTTTACTAGGCGTAGTACATCATCGTGGGGTGCTCCTGTATTATTTGTGAAGAAGAGAGATGGTTCCCTCCGATTGTGTGTTGATTACCAGGAGTTGAACAAGGTTACCATCAGGAACAAATACCCACTACCTCAGATCGATGATTTGTTTTATCAACTAAGGGGAGCGTCGTACTTATCTAAGATAGATTTAAGGACGGGGTATCATCAGCTGCAGATACGAGAGCAAGACGTGTCCAAAACTATGTTCTTAACTAGGTATGTGTCCAATGAGTTTTTGGTTATGCCTTTTGGGCTAACCAATGCTCTTGCAGTGTTTATGGACCTTATGAATAGAGTGCTTTGTGACTTCCTGGACCAGTTTATTATCGTGTTTATTGATGACATCTTAGTTTATTCTCAGCTTCTCGGACTGAAGTCGATCATGCTAAGCATTTACGGAGAAGTGTGGTTTTTGTCTACAGGAAGTGTAGTTTTTGGGTCACATTGTGACAGCTGAGGGTATTTCGGTAGATCTGAGTAAAGTTATTATGGTGAGGGATTGGGGTTGGCCCAAGACACCTACAGAGATTCATAGTTTTCTGGGTTTGGCTGGCTATTACCGTTGATTTATTAGGGGGTTTTCTAAGATAGCTAGGCCTTTGATAAATTTCACTCGGAAGGGAGTGAGGTTTGTATGGGATGATTCTTATCAACTAGCTTTTGATGAGTTGAAAGATAAGTTGACTTATGCTCCAGTACTCGCGTTGCCGAGACCAGGGGTGGACTACTTAGTCATTACTGATGCATCTCTATAGGGATTGGGAGGTGTGTTACAACATGAGCATTGGGAGAATTTCTTATGCTTCTCGCAATCTAAATCCCTATGAGAATAATTATCTAGCGTATGATATGGGGCTTGCTGCGATAGTGTTCTCCTTGAAGATATGGAGACATTACCTTCTGGGGGAGAAGTTCAGTATTTTCACGAACCACAAATCGTTGCAATATTTATTCTCGTAGAAGGATTTGAATATGCGACAACGTCGATGGTTAGAGTTTGTGAAAGACTACCAATTTGATATTCATTATCATCTAGGAAAGGCTAATGTTGTAGTGGATGCGTTAAGCCGAAAGACCGAAGGGGAGTTAGCGCAGATATGTAAGGCTAAATGGAAAGAACTTAGCTAGGAGGATGCAGTTATAAGGGCGTTTATTTCAGTGTTCACCGTTACCCCTACGATAGTGGCAAGAGTTTTGGAAGCTCAAAGAAGGGACAATGATTTTCAGCACCGTATACGCCAGTTACTAATCGAGGGAGCGGAATCCTACTCTATAAGTTCGGAGGGTGGGTTACGTTTCCATGGGAGACTTATTGTCCCGGATGAGGGAGATTTGAGGCGTGTTGTAATGATTGAATCTCATGGGTCCATATTTTCAGTACATCCTGGTGGAGACAAAATGTACCAAGACATGCGCCGTCAATATTAGTGGGCAGGTATGAAACGGGATATCTCTGAATTTGTTTCCCAATGTACTACTTGTCAGTTGGTGAAAGTGGACCATCAGCGACCAACGGGATTGCTACAGCCGTTAAAAATATCGGTATGGAAGTGGGAAAGCATCTCGATGGATTTCATCACGGGATTGCCAATGTCCCAAAGCCACCATGATTCCATTTGGGTTATCGTTGATCGTCTAACCAAGTCGGCACATTTTTTACCGGTACGTATGAATTACAATTAACTTGTTACGCCCTGATTTTTATTGCGGAGATTGTGAAACTCCATGGGGTACCCATTAATATCATCTCCGATCGAAACAAGATCTTTATCTCCCACTTTTGGCAAAGTTTCTAAGAAGCGATGGGAACCGAATTGAAGTTTAGTACCTCCTACCACCCTCAAACCGATGGACAGACGGAAAGATTCAACCAAATGTTGGAGGACATGATTAGAATGTGTGTACTTTACTTCAAAGGTGGATGGGAACAATATCTTCCCTTGGTCGAATTTGCTTATAATAATTTGTACCAATTCACAATAGGAATGGCACCTTACGAAGAATTATATGGACGACCGTGTAGATCACTTACTTGTTGATTGGGGGTAGGGGATAATAAACTCCTTGAACCTGAAATGATCTAAGATACGTCTTCAAATATTGAGCTTATTCGCAACCGCATCTGAGTCGCCCAAGACTGTCAAAAGATTTTTGCCGATGCAAATAGAAGACATATGGAGTTGGAGGTTGGAGATCAAGTTTTGGTGCGGGTGTCACCAATGAAGGGTATAACGTGATTTGGGAATAAGGGCAAGCTTGCGCCACGTTGTGTAGTCCCCTTTCCCATTATTGCAAGAGTAGGCCTCGTAGCTTATCAACTCGTCTTGTCGGAATGACTACAACAGATTCATGATGTGTTTCATGTTTCTTCCTTAAAAAAGTACATAAGGTGTGAAGGAGCTCACTGGAACATTCCCTTGGATGATATCGAATTGCAACCCGATGTTTCATACAAGGAACAACCAGTTGCAATCTTAGATCATGGGGAGCATAGGCTAAGGTCTAGAGTGGTGCCCTTGGTTCGGGTCCAATGGAGGCATCAAAATGCTGAGGAGTCGACATGGGAGGGTGAGGACAACATGCGAGAAAAGTATCCGCGTATCTTTTTACAAGGTACGCCTAAATTTTGAGGGAAAAATTCCCTTATAAGGGGGGGGGGGGGTATGTAACACCCCTTATTTTTGGAGTAATTATTTTTATATTAATTTGACATGTGGGTTAATTATATAAATAAAGGAAGTTGGAGTAAATATTATTTTAAGTGATTTATAGGTAATGTTTACTGTGTTTGACATATTCATTGTTGAGTTAATGGAGACAACATCCATTATGTTTGTACATCATTGTGCTTTAAGCGACGAGTATAGCTTACATTATAATTAAATCATTATTGATAAATTAAAATGATGTTGGAACCTGAAATAATTTAGGTTACTCTGGATGCCAATTTAGAGGGCGTGGTTAGTCCTGAAATAGTCGAGATAGTCAAAATAAGTACCATGTTGTATTTTTGAGTTCCGGGCACTTTTGACCGGTTATGACTTAATTATGTTGTTACGAGTCATTCTAATGGTGTAATGACATTTAAAGATGGAATTTAGTGTTAAATGAAAATTTAAGTCTTCCAATCACATTTATTATCATTTATATGTCTTAAACCTTGAGAGAGAGAGAGAGAGAGAGAGAGAGAGAGAGAGAAAGAGAAGTTGGGAGAAAAGAAGAAAAGGGAGAGAAATTAAAGAATTGGAGCTTGAATTTATTTCTACCGGAAGACAATCCAAAATTTCAGCCTTAAGGAAAGTTTCTAACTTGCAACTATATATGAATGAGTGTGAATAAGGTGTATTGATAGTTGTGTTTTGAGTTTGACCCACAAATGGAAATTGTTGATTTTGGTAGGATTAATCAAATATTATAGGATCTAAACTTGTTTTTATAGTTTCTTCTAGTCATTTAACTTCTATAGATAATTGGATGATGATAGGAGTTGATGGTTTAGGAATTTGATGAGAAGAGAGATGGATTTTGGAAATTAGGGTTCATATAGCCCGTAGCCCCAACTTGGAAAATCTGCCAAGGTAAATGAGACGAATCGATTCGAGTTAAGGTCAAATAGATTCGGCAGGAGACAGAAAGTCAGGATCCTTAGTCAAATCGATTCACTTTTAAGGGCGAATCAATTCGCTAGGGCGAATTGATTCAGCCCCTGGGGAGAATGGATTTGGAATGCTGCTACTTTGAAATATTTTTCTAGCTTAGTTTTAGCCCTCTTCTTTTAAGATTTAGACCTACGAACCTTCATGCACTAAGTAAAACTAGAGTAATAGAGGCTAGTATAAGGGTAATTGAGGGCCTAGGTTAGATATTGAGTGTCGGGGCTTAGTTTGGGAATTGATTAAATTAGTTGTTAGAAGGAGGAGATGGTCCTTTTTACATAGTGATCTAGCCTAGGACTATGTGGAAGTCGAGTTATAAGATTGTGGGATTTTATACTTAGGATGAAGTAATAGTGTACTTGATGGCCTATTGGGTTGTTGTCAAATCATGGAGACTAATATGGAGATAATTAAACATTGAGGTTTATGATCATGTCATTAAACGATTATTGCTCTAGACAAAAATGTGATATACTATTTAAAATTGCATATTTTTGTGAATGGTAAATTGCATAAACATACCTCTCTAAATGCTATCATAAGGGAAGTAACGTGCATAAGGTGAAGTCCCATGGCTAGTGAATGCAGGGCAAATATAGTCCTCAGCCATAGGACCGATTGTTATGTATTATGATGTTATTTTTCGAAGTGAGGTCATTCCGGGTATGGTTATGACTCACTATCGAAGGTATATGGAAGCTTCCCAACATCACGCGATTTAGGATGCCCGGGTTTTCTTGGTGATAGGCCCTGGAAGATGATAGTTATTTAGGGGTGCATCCAATGGGGTGACTCCCAAAAGGATGGTCTTAGAATCATAATATGTTGAAATCATAACAATTCTTATGAAAACTGTACTTTATAAATGGTGAAGCAACTTATGAAATAAACCATTTTGTAAATAAGTTTTCTAATGAGGAGTAAACTTGTAAAGTCATAATGGGCTAAATGGAAATGAAATCTTAATAAGTAAAATTGAGTTATATTTTTATGCATAAATTATTATTCATCATTGTCATTGATATTGCGTTAGGTTGTGCATTTAGTTTGAGAGGTGAGGATTATTATTATTAATTGTGGAGAGCGAGATATAACTTATTCATAGTGATTTGATATTCATAACTGTCATGCATTTTATTCACACGATAATCATATCAATCGGGCCCTGACCCGTTTATATCTCTTATTTTTGCATGAATTCTCTTCACGCCCAGGTGCTCCGTCGTAACGATGCCCGTAATGATCCTTCCCTCCAAGTGTCATGGAGCTATAACATTTTGTGGATGTTGTTGGATAATTGTTATAGACGATTCTATCTTTTGCACTCTAGCTATGATCAATCTACACAATCGGGCGTGTTGCCTAAGTTTTTTACTTTCTTAATGTAATGTGATATTTAATTTTATACTCGTTGTAACCTGCTTGTATTGGTCTATTAACCGACAGCTTATTCGGTCATTATATTGTGTATGAATGTATTTGTTATTTGACCTTCATCCACCATCTCTTCAATTTGGGTTGCCTGATGGTTTTCTTTTAAACTTATAAATGATTTTACTTTTGTTTTACAAAATAATTGGCGGTTATCTCTTATATTTATTTTTGTTGAAAGTGATGCTAAGAATTGACCATCTATGATTCCTGTTATAATTGGAATATCGGGTTGGCCACCTCTTATTTTAATAAGCGGGGTTTCACATAGGTCTTTTTCTAGAAGACACAAATTTTATATTTTACAAAGGGGTTGGTTTGTGTCTTAGTTTTGTTATCAAACACTATGCATGTTTTGTCTTCAGAATTGATTTTACTAGAGGCAACACAATCTTCAAAATAATTAGAATTATTTTCAAGCTTAGAATGTTTTTTGAAGGCAGTTGAAACCTTTTATTTAGATTGTTTCAATTATATCAAAGTTGCTTTATATTTCTTTTCCAAAACTTCATTTCACTCATAAAGTTTTATAATTTTTTCAACAAAAGATTTAGTTTTGGATTCATAGGCCAAAAACTGATTTGTATAGTCCTCAGCGTTATGCTTCACCATTAGTCTTAAAGCTTTGGTGCTTAACTGTCTTTTCTAATTTGGTGCTCTTCCTAGGAGCCTTGGTGTATAGTGTGTGACTGTCAGGGAGGTCAACATTATCGAACTCATTAAGTGTCGTGTGGGAATTTTCCCCTAACATTTCATTCGTTGTACTCACACACACATTTAAATCGTCATTATTGTGCTCACTTTGACTTACACACATCGTCGTAGAGTGACTACTAGTAGTATCAAGAACATTAAAATTATCTAAGCAGAGTGCAGATAAACAAGAAGCGGACAAGGCATTATAGAACATATCATTACTAGGCATGATAGCATCAATTTCATTATTACTAGTAGACATATCATTAAAATAAACAATTTTAGCACAAAAAGGCGTGAAAGGGTCAAAAGTATTGGAGGATTCAAGCCCATCTTCTTTATAATCACTCGAATCATCCCAAGTCTTACTCATATGTGCTCTAACATTGTTATTTAGTTTAACCCTACAATTAGTAGCTAGTGACCCATTTTACCACATTTGAAACACTGAGTGATTTTAAGGTCTCTTTGAGGTATATGGTTTGTCTCAGTATTGTGTTTGTCATAATTGCTCTCATGAGTCTTGTTATTGAAATCGTTAGGATACACAGGTTTCCCTTATTTAGAAGAAGCATTGCTTCTAAAATTTAAAATTTTCTTAAATTGTTTTGACATAAGGGCTATGTGGTTATCCAAGGTTTTCAAATCACATTCCTCATCAGAGTCAAGGTCAACATTAGGCATAACTAATTGAGATGAAGTCACTTTGGACTGAAATAAATCATTTGAACTAGACTGCCTTTTCTTATTATTAGAGAGATGCCTTTTAAATTCAAGTTCCATTTCTACAGTCCTAAGTTTGCTACTAAGGAGTTCAGGAGTCAAGTATGGATCGTCTATCTCCTCAATTGTATACGTTTTATTGTCAAACTTAGGGGGAAGGGATCTTAGAATTTTAGATACAATTTATTTCCTATTGTACATTATTACATTAGCATGAAGTTTTGTTATAATTTCAGTCAATCTAATGTAGAATTCATTAAAAGTCTCAGTCTCATGCATAAGCAAAGTGTTATGCTGCTATATCAACATCTTTGTTTTGGCACCCTTAACACGTTCATTCCCTTCATGGGCTGTGACTAACGTGTCCCAGGCTTCCTTAAATGTTGAGCATATGGAAAAACGTTTAAATTCGTGTTCATTGACGGACATAAAAATTGCATTCTTCCATTTATTATTACTTAAGGAGGAATGCTTTTATTCTTTAGTGAACTCATTGATGAGCATCTAAATCCTCTCAGTGCTACCTTCTGCTATAGGCTTAGTTGGGTCAGAATAACCATTTTCAATTGCTTCCCAGACATCATATCCCAATGTCCCTTAGATGAAAGCAAACATCCTTGCTTTCTAGTAAGGGAAATTTGTTCCATCAAAGACGGGAGGTCTGGATAGATTTCCAAGACGCTCAAATTTTGTCCATAAAAATATTTCGTAAACAGTCTCAAAGTACAGGATCAAAAGTTTCGAAGAAAGAAAATACTCAGCTCTGATACCAATTGAAAAAACCTCACTTAGTTATTTTAACTTTTGTTAAAAAGGTCAAATAAGTTCTGAACAACCTTTTGAAGAGACTCTTGTAAAATTCTTGATTAGTACACAAGGTGTATTAAAAATAATTTGTAAGAACAAAATATTCAAGATTCTTGGAAATAGGTTTTTAGTTTAAAACCTAAGTCTATGCAGCAAATTGTAGCTATGGAAAATAAAGAATCACACACAATAGAGATATATTTTTACGTGGTAAAACCTCACCCAAATTGGGGAAACATTCGCAGAGGTTTCTACACCTCAAAACAAAAATCCACTAAAACAATTTTAATGTTACAAGCATTCAACGAGATATACAAAAAATATACCTATTCTAAGTCCAGAAATATACCTACACTCCTCGATCATTTTCTAACTTCTTTAAGGCTCTGATGATGTTCGTTCTTAGTTCTTTAGCTTTTCTTCTTTATCTTTACATCGACTCAAATGGTCAAAATCTCTCAACCAACAACACTATTAATGATGGTGAGTGATTATATTTTGAGTGTTGCGCCTAAATCACATGCATGCACTCACTCACGCTTAATTACAAAACTCGTATAAACCTCTTTTTTCACACTAGTGAAATTAGACTTAATCTTTTTCTCATAATATTTTTCGATTTGTAAATCTTTAGAATCTTTAAAATAGGATATCCTTTAGAACTTATTTATATATAAAAAATTTGAACTGAAAAATCTTAACAGGTCTGAAATATGCAAGTCTTTATTTCAGGTTTGTAAAAAACTAAGAAATGTTAGATAAACAAGATTACTAACATTATAAAATAAAATCCAGCATGAGGGAATGATTTCTTTATAAAGAACTCAAAACAACCTATGGATCTAAGTGAATATGTATCACTGATTTAGATATATGAGTTTCTAAACAGAAAAGTGATCTAATTTTATGAGGCTGTTGAGTGAGAGATTTAGATCTAAGAGAAAAGAAATCAAAACCAGAAACCCTAACTCTCAAACTATTTTCTAAAAAAAATTTGGTAGAGTTTCTTTTACGAAACCTATTTTTTTTTCTCTTTTATTTCCTTTCTTCTCTCTTCTCTCTCTTTTTTTTCTCGCAAACTCTCAGACTTTTCAAAGATTAGAATTGTGCAAACGAAGGTCTCTATTTATGGTTGAGATTGAATTGAGTTGAATGATCACGGTAAATTAATGGTTGAGATTGAATCGATTGTTCGAAGTCTTTATCTAATGGCTATTAATGGACCCCACAAACAAATACTCTGATTGGCTCTTCCTATCGTCACAAGGATTGTCCAAGATAACATGCAGACCTTAAATAAAGATGAACGAACGGTTGCAATGGAAATCTAATGATGTGAGTGTGAGAAAATGTAAATTAATATGCAACCACGTGCAAGCCATATAATCAATCTCAAATGCATGTTTTTATACTTTTTAAAATCTCTGTTTTACCCACAAATTTATGTAGCGCTTTTGGATTTTACCCAAGGTAGATTTTAGGAAGTTCCAATATATGAAAATTAATCCCCAAAAATTTTAAAACACTAAGTTTAATTCTTTAAAAATAGATTTTAAATGTTCAAAAATTCCTAGTTAGTGTAGAAAATTTATTTTAATCCAAATTAACACTCACCACTCATACATGAAATGAAATATGCAAATGTGAAATCCTAGTGTGTTTTGTGTGTTGGTTTTCTACATAAAGAACATTGATCTTTGATGATGAAAATGGACTTGAATCTCTTGAAGATGCAATGAAGTATGAGGATTGACTTAATTTTGTCTTCTTCCCAAACTATTTGAGGTCCTATATACTATAGACTGAAGTGAGTCAACTTTATAGTGTGCTTCAAAAGAGGTTGCCTAGCTCGAATATCCTTTCTTCTTTAAAGCTCTATGAAACCCCTCTTCAAACTCCTCAATTTCTTCTTCATCTTCTCTCTAAAATCCCCCAATAACATCTCAAAAATCCATAACCTTGTCCAGCAATGGTGTAGAATGGTTTTATGAGCTTATATATGGTGGTAAAGGGTCAAACTATGGTGGTTTTTGGTGGAGGTATGGTGGTGCTTGGGTTGTGTGTGGTGGTTGGTAGAGGAAGAGCTCTAAGAGTTAAAGAGAGACCAAATCTGATTGGAGTTCCCCAAATGATCCAAAGTCTCATATAAATACTCTGAAACCCTGAGGATTAAACACAAAAAATACCCATAAATGTAACTCTTTATCCATTAGTTTATTAAGTATTTATCCCACATTTTGATCTGAGCCACTGAGAGATCGGCACGTCATCCAATCCGACGATCCACTTCGTGACAACACATTAAAATATATAGAATTTTTAAAATTTCATCCAGTCTTTCGAACAACTTTGGACCTCATTCGAATGAGATCCCCTCTCATTGGAGAGAGATATCTAATGAGGTACTAACGAGGCAAAACCATTGGGTTAAAAGGGACGTAAGATGTACCTCATTCGAATGAGAAACACCTTTTCGTTCGAATGACTATGTACCTCATTCGAATGTGGGATTTTCAACGAGATTTAGAGAGATAGGGAAACTGGGCATTTCTTAGTCGTTAAAAGGTCATTTGAACCTCGTTCAAACGACACCTACACCTCATTCGAATGGCTGTAAAATCAACTATATTAACTTTAGGCCATAAAACTCCATTTTGATTGAGTTGAGGCCACTACGTTACCTAAATTTGGATTATAATCCACTTCAACAAGTCGATATCCCAACTGGTCATACCAAGTCACCAAATCACATGAGTATGATCCAAGTCGTAGGGGCGTGTGTTACACACTACATCTACATATGCTTGCATAATCTTTAAAGACGTGTTAGTGACCAAGCAACATTCCAAAGTTCAAGCAGTTGAAATCGTCATGATACTATTTAGAGGTATATAGTGTAAGGTATTTTACTTAATTTTTTTTCTGGGATGTAGTTAACAATATTTGAGGAAATTTTCAAAAAGAATTTGCAAAACAATTCGGGTTCATTGGAACGAGGTTTTTATCTCACTAGAGCGAGACATGGTTCTCGTTAAAATAAAGTTTCCAAGTCATTAATATGAAGTCTTTAATTTCATTAGAATGGACTTCTTATGAGCTTTAAGCGGGGTCTTTCTTTTTGGCATATATCTACCAATCAAAAGTTTGTTGAAAAGTGATTCGAACTAACTAGGCACCCCGTTTGAATGAATGTCAACCTTGTTGGAACAAAATTGTTATTTTCATTCAAACGAAGTCCCATTTTTGTTCAAACGAATCTTTCCACCTCGATTTTTGTGTTTCCTATAAAATGGATTTTTGTGGACTATTTTTCTCAGATCTTTTCGTGAAAACAAAATTCTATACCTATTCTAAAAGTCCCATGAGCTTTGTTTCAAAGAAATTCTTTTATTTCGCAAATCTCTATCCGTAGAATCATTTGTTGAGTTTGTCAAACTCTAGATCTTATGCTATATCAAACCCTTGTAGAGTGTTGTTTACTACGAATTTGTGGAGTTTCGACTATATGGCTAAAGAAAAAAAGGATTATGTAAACGTGAGGCTGATCATTAGATACCATGGGAAAAGCTTCTTCCTCTGAGTGGTTATTTAATGCATCACTTTTTATTAAAGACTTAAAGACGTGTATCACATTATACTTAGTGGAACTCAAAGTAATCTCTAAGTCGGCTTGCGTCTGTCAATTCTGAAACAATGTTGAAATATAGGTTTTCCTCAAAAAATATTTTTCCTTAATTCTTCTTTTGTTTTGTTTGGTTTTGTTTGATTGCTTGGTCTGGCGTACCGTATTTGGACTTTGTTTTGTATGCACACCTAATTTGAGTAAAGATAAAAAAAATTAAAAATTGGATCTTTTCGTGTGTTACCCTAATATATAAGTGAATCCATATAGACCCCACATATTCCCTTTGGTACATGATCATTATTGTCTTGGTTTTGAGGTATTTATTATCTTTCCATGGGATGGTTGCATGGTTGCTTGGATGAAGTGTTCTTGGTTGCATATCTCATAATGTATTGAGTGCTTTCTTTAATCTCATGTGTTAGAAATAATATAGTTAAGTTATGTTCTTTATATCAATTGTGTTGTCATCAAACAAAATCCTTTTGGTTTAAATATATTTGGTTTCATAATCTCCCCTTTTTGATGATGATAATACCATTCATATCGTTCCATAAAATGTTTTGAAGTCTCCCCCTTCATAAGAGACTTGGTTTTTGAAGAAGCCTTGTGTTTAGAAAAGAATTATTTACTCCCCTAGTTGTATCAACTTTTTCTTATATCAAATTTCCCCCTTTTATCATTATCGAAAATGATTGGGGGGGGGATATTTTGAAAAGTGCTTCATGTAAGAGACTTGGATCCATTTATCTTCTCTTAACTGCATGAATGGGTTAGTTCATAAAAAGTCATACGTGAAAATAATATTTATGTTGGGTGGTAAATGGCGTGAATTTTTCTGAAATATAATGTGGTGAAATTTAATGCCTTGATAACATTCATGTGGACAAGTATAGAATATGAAATGTCATTTAATTTAAATAATGGATTACATGTAAGAGTTATACGCTAAGGAAAATATGGATAGTTAGGTTAACTGGCGAAATGTTCAGGGGGAACAGGTGCTTCACTATCAATAGGATATAAGTTTTCGGAATTACTAATGTCATTGATGTTGACTGTAAGCTGTATCACATTTTCCATGGAAGAGTTATAATTATTTTGGAATATATTTTCATATAGGGTTAGGGATGCGTTGGGGTATTATTTCATTCAAGAGTGTTGTTGGTTATTGTTTGTTCCATATGTCATTTTGTAGATTGACATCGTCGGCAAATTGAGTGGAGATGTTATCAATGGAAGAGACAACATGTGGACAAAATCATATAAGTGGTCCACATGGAGGGAGAACTTCTGAGGGCAAGTTTATTGGAATTCAAGGAATTTACTTGGCTTTGGAGGTCTAAAAACACATTAGATTGAAGATTTTTAGGTGGATTAATTTTGGGGTTTTCTTTAATTACTTTTGGGACTTGGTTTAGGGTAGGATGCATGGGATGCCAAGTGCCTTGATACTTGAAAAGTTTAAAAGAGACAAAGGCTTCGATGTAAAGGAAAAGTTTATTTCTTATGGGGATGTGGAGACTAGAAGATGTTATTGGGATTTCTTCATCATGCATAATCCAGGTTAACAACATGCCATAGGTAAGGCAACGTGTGCTCCTTTATTGAATGGATGCCATGTGTTTGAGAATGAGGAAGAAAAGGTTAAGTTTGATATCTTTCTCTATACACCAATTAAGGGATACATCTATTTTTGGAATGGTGGGATATTGTCCAGATCGTGGAATGATAGTTTTTTAATGATGTTATGAATGATTTTGGAAGTGGAAGAAATATAGTTGTAATGAAGATGAAAGCGAGGAGAGTTGACAACATTATTGATGGCTCATAGTCTCGACAAGATTAAAGTGTTCATTGGTGATCCATGTATGGTTAGAATGGAGGTTTAATACTCTAAAAGTAAGTAATAAGAGATCGTTGATCCAATTTTGGGAAATAAAAAGGATTGGAAGAAAATGGACGAGCTAACAACTTTATCTTCAAAGACAAAGTTTGTATTGAACATAAGCGTGAGATAAAGAAAAAATAATTATGATATTTTAATAAATCCTATCCACCGTTGAGAGAGAAACATCATATTGATATGTGGAAGTTATTTTCTTAGAAAAGAAGTAAGTTGGATTCTTCCTTGTTCAATAGGGCATAGACAAAAATGAGTGTTGCGAGTCGGGAATGAAGTAGTTGTTTGAGTAAAATAGAGAGGTAAGGATGATGTTATTTTTATCTCCCCCTAGTTCAATATTATAGAGAATTTTATTTTGGAGAAGTAAGAGAAAGAGGAAGAAATGATGGGTAATTGTTTCAGAATTGGTGGGACGAGAAGTGATTTCAGATGGTCATAAGTAGATAAAGTGTAAGGGTTTGATTAACATTTTGGATAAAATAAAATCTTAAATTTTCTATGTTTAGTCGACTAAACCTTAGTATTTTGATGCCAAACTATGTTAGTTTTACAATCCTTGAATGGGTTTTGGGGAAAAATGAAGTGGTTATGAGGTTTTTTTTAATGTGTTTAGAAGATTTGAGATGCATGTGAGAAAATTCTTTGGTTTGTGTTTTTAGTATGATTATGTTTTATGATGAGTATGAAGGAATGGATTTTATATGTAGACTTGCTCGCTTTTTATGAATAAAGATACTTTTAGGTGGAAGGAGACACTTTTCGGACAAGACAAGGATTTACTAAGAGTACATGTGAGTGTGGATGTACATTAAAATTTTCTTCTTTTGGTAATAGTAATTTTTAGTAAAAGAACCTCCTTTTAAATTTGATTACATATATTAATTTATGAGGGAATTATTTTTAGAATATTTTAATTAAGTGTTTAGTCCTAGTTGTTTTTCCATTTATCGCCTTTTACATTCATGTGTACATAATGGATAAAACCTTATAAATGATTATAGGGCTTAATTGAATTTTTGGATTGATTATGTGAAAATTTAAGTTTTCAAAATTTTAAATGATTTATAGTTGTGGCTTATGTGCATTTCAAACACAGGTTATTCCTTCGAGTTGTTTTGGAGGACCCATTTTCTTATGTTGAATAAATGGGCTTTAATTCGACTGTTGACATAAAAAATGATCTTTTTATGTATCGGTTAACTTAACAAATATTTTGACTTAATATGTGTTTGCTACAGTTAATGTGGCATATTTTTGTTTTTTCAAAAATAGTTTTGTTTAAGGGTTATTTTATATTTGTTTGTTTTATATTTTGTCTACTTAAATAATTTTCACACACTTTTGTTTTTATTAAAAATGTTTATGTGTTTAAACATTCTTCTTTAAAAGTAATACCTTCGTTACCCGACCTATTTTATGATTTTTCAATGATTGAATTTAAGGTATAACCACTTGCTTTATACTTGTAAAAGGTTTTTTCAAATATTCCACTTCTTCTTTTAATTTTACATTTTCGCTTACAAATGAGGTGTATTATGGTGCTCTGGTTTTCTAGTTGTTGATTTTGTTTATTAAATCTTCGTTTTGTTGTTTGAGCCTCTAATTTTTGAAATGTATTTTTCATTTTTTGAAAAATACGTTTTTTTAGTATTTTGCATTCTTATATGAAGCTCAACTAACTTTTTCTTAAGTAAAAATCATAAGACTATCAAATGCTTCATGTATGTCTTCTTTATAGAATTGATTAGTATCAAGAGTATCGATATACGAGTTACTAACCGATTGTGAATGGTTGATTCATTTGTACTCTTTTGAAAATTAAGAAAACTTTTCTTCTTTAGTGACTGTGACATTATCTTAGTGAGAGGAATATCACAAGCCTTCCTCACTAAAGTTTCATTCCTGTGGTATATGGAGTTCCTAAGATATTGTTTACTTTTGAGTTATTTGATTATAGAAGAAATATTTACTCTTCTTCTTCTCGAATTGGGGTTAACATGACCAGTATTATTGTGTTAGTAGTTGTAGACACCCCATTATGTTACCCCCTAAACTCCCCTTAGGTCCCTAGCACCTCCCTTCATCACTACAAACCTAGGTCATACCCCGAGTACTAACCTAGAAGCCATCGGGCACTCTCAGGCTCCGTTTGATCAAAAGTTAAAGTCTTCAGCTCATCTCAGACTGAATGAATCTTCGAAGGGCACTAGAACCCCTTTCCAACGGTTCATCCCATGCGCGATTCCGACTTACCATGCGAACGAATGACCTATTTTCCACCGAAACCTGATCTAGAAGCCACCGGGAGCTCCCGAGCTCCAGTTGACCAAGGTCAACTCTTCATCTCGACCGAGACTGAATGAATCATTAAAGGGCACTGAAACCCCTTTCCAACAATCCGCTCCGTGCGCGATTCTGACTTACGAAGCGGACGAACGATTCGTTTTACTCTGAAAGGTCACCGAATGCTTCCAGGGACCAGTTGACCAAAGTCAACTCCCTGAACTAGATCAAACTCTTTGGAATGTCTAAGTACATCTCCTAACCTTTCCAATGGTCTACCCCGTGTAGGATTCGGACTTACCATGCGGATGAACGATCCATTTACGTCCGACGATTCCCCGTCCAATGGTTGACAAATGCTTTCAAGACATATTTGACCCAAAGTCAACTCCCGAACCCGGGAGCGGTCCAAAGGACATTCAAAGAAATCTTAATTACCTTTCCAACGGTCTTCCCCATGTGTTATTCTAATCAATGGTTTGCGTTATGTGGCCGATTTTCTGAAAAGGCCTCAAAAATACTACTAAACGGCAGGTTCCAGACCCTGCCTATCGGCACGTGCCAATAGGCAGGACCAGGGCTATGCCGATCATCAATGCCCTGGGCCAATAAAAAGGAGGTCTGACCTCACTTGCATGGAGAGCCCAGATCTGATAGATATCACTCTCAGCAAATCTAGAAAACCTCTCTCAAAGTCAGCGTGATTTGCACATCCAAATCCCTTTCCAACCTTATCTTTCATCATCCTTTTCATAAAACATGGTGAATTAACCACTCTCCATCATCATCCAAGTACAAGGGCTTCTCTCCAACATTCAAGATCAAGCTCAAGATCTTCAAGAAGGTCAAATTTTCTCAACACTCTCCTTAAATTCTCATAAATTCGCAATAACTTATTTTATTACTTAGCACTTTTTTTCTCTCATCTCTCATCTCACATATCCTTATATACTTTTTATTTAGTATTATTTCACATATCTTATTTTCATATAAATAATAACCCAAAAAACAAGAAAAAGAAGGTTTGCTCATAAATTCCGAACGGGAATTCTCACATTTTTCTTACACTTTTCTCACAACTAAAACACTTTTTCTACACACACACACACACACAAATAAGATAATCCCCCGGTTGGATTTATAGGATAAACCTCATCCCTCATTTTGCATGCGAACTACGTGGAATTTGATGCCTCTATAGGCTACGTAGGCGTCTCGGGGTAAAACCCGAGACTCGAGTCCTATTTTTAATTTTTCTCTCATTTTTTATTTTCTCTAAACTCCACTCTCTTATATTATATATATACATATATTTTTTCTTAGTGGCGTATTATTCCACATGCGTTATCGTTCCATCATAACGGTCAACGTAAGGATATTCGTGTAAATCCTATTTTCTAATATTTTTATACCTTCCTTCAGATGACTCGCTTTACCTCTTCCATGGTACAAGTCGATGATTCATATCTCCACTATATGTACACATGCACACATATCACGGGGAAAATAATAAAAACCCATGAGAGACCGAAAGGGAGGAATGGGTGCCTAACACCTTTCCATTTCGTAACTGAGCCTCTGGACCCTTTTCGAATCATTTTGGTTTCGTATGCATCAGTATGTCTTTGGATGCTGTCCTCTGGGATGGCTTCCCCTTTTCTTTTGTATGTTTTGAGTAAAATAGAATGGAGACTCTAATCTCTCTACATTTTTACACCTCACCCAAATGATGCCGACCGAAGTGCTCCCGAGAGGGACGCGCGGGACCTAGGATCCTCCATCGTGCCGCCAGCCCACCGTGAGGATCGGGGGATGACCACAGTGGCGACTCTACTGAGGACTTATTTTGAGGGCTAGACTCTATTTACATGGGTGTTATGCTTGTTTATATTTTCCCCATTTTTGGATGTTCCCCTTTTCCATGTATCTCCCATACTTATGCTTCTATTCACACACTTGTAAAAAATTCTCCAAGAACACTTCGCACCACGTGCACCTAGGGTCACATATATCCACATGTTGCACACATCACCCATCCATACTTGGTGAACCATTGTTACTTGCACTTTGCTCCCTGTTGTCATAATCAAGAAATACATTCTCATAAGATACTAATAAGAGGATCATGCATGATTCACACGAAATCAACAAAGAGCATTGTTATTGACCAAATTCTACCCAGTAGTTAGAGGGTCACTTATTGATGGGCGCTGGTCCGATAGGGCGCAGTTAGCCTAATAGATATGACTCTCACCTTCCATTGGCCAAGTACCTTCGACGTATATCGAACGGTTTCCCCGCATCGTACCGCTTGATCGAAGTCATGACATGAGGTATATCGTAGGGAATTATTTCACGTACGCCGAGTATATCGAATTCATTCTCACACGTACCGTCCCCATGAGGTATATGGTGAGGCAATTCACGTACACTCAGGTATATCAAATGGCTTGTCCACACGTACCGATTGCCCACAAGAGCAAGACGTATATCGTGGAAGTCATGCCAAAGGGGGGAACCCTTTCCAATTCACCCAACCAACTACATACCCGCATATAGGTGTCAAGCCTTGGAAACACATGTTAGATTCTCGTTTTCAACCCGAAACTCTACCGAAATTCCGGGTTGGCCTGCCACCCAAATTTTTGCGTATTTTTAAAACGGGACCTTGTCCGTGAGCCAAGTCACAAGTCCAGCCATAGCTTTGCATATATTACAAACCTAATTTTTCCAGGCTCGGGTCCCGTCCGACATTTCATTTTGCATTTAGGAGAATTAATAGAAGTAAAAATATAATAATTATAATAATCATGCTGAGACCGTCTCCAAGGGGAAAATTCCCTTTTTCTTTATCCAAAATCAAAAAACATTTTTTCCTTTCCTTACCAGAAATCCAAAAAATATTTATCCTCTCTTTATAAAAAATCCAAAAATATTTTGTCTTTCAATCTCGAAAAAACAATGTCAAAATATTTTCATCCTTTTTTTCTCAAAATAAATCCCATTTTACGCCTTCTCAGATCGATCGCATGCCCTTGGCCTGGCTCCTTATTGGCTTCGGTCTTCAGTCAAGTCACCCTGGAGTTCCGTCTGTTCCCCTATTACTTATTCCGAGTTTATAATCCATCCACTTTCCATGGAGAACACAGATTAAGTACCCGTTGTGCAGTCGAAACTGACGGCAGTTCTAGCTCAGTGTGTGTCCAAGATTGACAACCTCCAAATTGAGGTTCGAGAAATGCAACGAAACTAGGTTCCCATTCCTCAAGAACTCGAGGCACTATTACCTTGCACTATGGATCCACCTGAGCCTATCTGGGTTCCTGAAGAATATCAGTACGCTCCACGTGCCCCTCCTGCTAATGGGTCGTCGCCTGTCCAGCTTCCTATGACGAACCTTGCCCAACCTGGGGATAACTTGCCTATGATCATTGATTCGAAGGAAGAAGAGATGAACAAAGTCAAAGAGGACCTCAAGATGCTCACTAATAAGTTCGACCAAGTCAAAATCTCAGGAAATTACATGGACTACACCCACATGTCTCCTTATCCTAAAGCGAGGTTACCCGAGAAGTTCAAAATTCCGAATATCGAGAAATTCAGAGGAAGTGGACCCCCGATTGTTCATCTCCAAAGTTATCATTGTTCCATGACTCTACTAGGGTCTTTTGAAGAAGTGATGGCCCAATTGTTTCAGCAAACTTTGAAGTATAGAGCCCTCCGATGGTTTTTGTCTCTCGAAGAGTCCAGAATTCGTAGCTGGGAGGATGTTGCTCGGGAATTCATGTCACAGTACAAATACAATAAAGAGCTTGAGGTCACCTGCCGTAATTTAGAGCTGCTCAAATAGAACTGTCACGACCCCGACCCGAAAATAGTAGGGGATGGGTGTCTTGACATGCCACCAAGGCATCCAATATTCTGGCCTTAAAATTTTTGTTTTAAAATATATGTAGCGGAAGTATAATCACATGGTTATGAATCGTAAAATACTGAAAGTGAAAAAATTACATCATCAAAGCTTTCTAAAGGGAACTTCATTTGTATTAAAATATCAACGAGTTACAACTTTACATAAAGAGATAAACATGATCTATCTAATTAAACAGACTTCTACTTAAGGTAACAAAAAGAGCTTTAAAAGCTAAATCTTCAACATAGTCTTTTTTCGTTCCATCCACGAACTTAATTATTTCCTGAAAAATGGTTATTTATACAACGTCAGCTAAAAGCTAAATGAGATTCAATCTCCAGACATTCCAGGGTTTTTCAAAAAATTGATACCTATTCAATTTAGAACAGAAGGAATATACATAGAGATAGGAATTTCAAGTAATATATATAAAGTAAATGATAATATATATATTCAGAATAAACAGTTCAGAACAGAGCAAATAAAACAATTGAGCATGTGTCAATTATTCAGTTTTAGTGGCCATGTACGCTCTAATACCTAGACAGATAGTGTTACCAAATGTTTCCACCCGGAAACAACACAGACAGAAAATCATGATTTCTGGAACAACGCCTTGTTTAGGGCACACCTGCGATAAACCATCTGGGAAGGTACCACCCAAATATTTCCACCCGGTAGTCAAGGCCAATATAGTAAGAGAGTTTCCATAGGCCGAATCAATAATTTCAGAATTGAAATCAGATGTTTATATGGAGAGATATAAACATATAACAAATGACGAAATCATCGGTATCAGATGCATTTTGAGAATAAAAGCATTTCACAAAATATACATAGTTTGCATAATATAATATAATCAAAATGCGCAAGAAATTGCATAGAGTACTCACCTAAAGTAGAGGTCGAAATTATAGATAACGAGTTCTCGATCGCACGTTAATCTAACAAATACGATAAAGGTTTAAGTATATGTTCTAAACAAGGTCCAGTCTACATATTGTATTTTAATAGTAACTTGTTTCAAAGGATTACTAAAAAACCATTTTCTTAACTTTTAAAACTTATTGATCGTAATTAAAGGATTCAATTCATAGTTCTTCCTAATCACTCGGTTCCCAATAGAGATGGAGGGTCACAGGGGCACCGCTTAAATACCATATCCTCTAGACATAACATTTATGGATTCATTCACAGTAGAGATGGAGGGTCACAGGGGCACCACTTAAATACCATATCGTCTAGACAGAATTTCACCGGGCTGACTTTGGAATTACTTAAATGGGATTCCATAATAACGAGCAATTACTTTTATAAAATCATTTTTAAAAGCGTATATAAAATTTCAAACAAGTTTACATGAAAATAAAATCAACTTGGATTTCTTCTAAACTTTAAGTTTTGATTAGTGAAGTCCTTAGTGTATTTTACCAGCATAACTACTAAGTAAAGCTGTAAAACACAAAATTAAAACTATAAAAATACATTATAACATTTAAATAAAATCATACCTACGAAATGAATTCTGTCTTCGAAATTATAGAACTCCTTCTTAAGATATTTTCCAAGCTTTCTATCACTCTTTCTTACTATAATTCTTAAGGAATTGGTGTGAGTTTCAAATGAACCCTAAGGCCCTATTTATAGGTTTCCAAATGTATTACAGTGTTGACACGTGTCAAATGACGAAGCTTTTTGGATTGGTGATTCAACACCGAGGTGTCGCGATCCGGAGTGGTCTTGCAGTGTTAATATCACCAAATGATGACAAGTGTTTTAGCTCTCTCTCTACAGATGACATGTGGAAGGTGGAAGTGACCAGCACGTGGTGGAAAGGTGATAAGGGTATAAGGGTCATTTCACACATGAAGGGTATTTTGGTAATTTCACACTATATATTTTGAATATTTCTTAGAGGTCCTTGAAAATATTTTATTTACAAAATGGCCCATTTTATATTTTTATTTTAGTCCTTAAAGTTTCATAAAATTATATTTTCTACCCCAAAACTTATTATTTGCCTTAAGATATGTCATAAGACTTCGATTTGATCCAATTTACAGTTGATTCTTCATAATTAAAATAGGGTTTGTTATATTGATAGCCAATAATACCACATATCTAATAATACAACATTTATAAGATAATAAGTAACACTAGAGTGTAAAAACAAACAATATATAAAAGTTGGATCATTACAAGAACCCTGGGGAATCAGTCAGTAACTTCATCGCTCGATGTAGGGAAAAAGCAGCAACTATGACCAATCGGCCTTCCGAGGAAGAACAAGTCGGTATAGTGAAGAAGATCTTCTTACCCCATGTCCGAACAACAATGGGAGGACAATACTATCCCCACTTCCGAGCTCTCAGAGAAGCAGGAGTAGAAATCGAGGAAGGTCTTGCCAAAACAGAAGTCGAACCAAAGAAGGTGTCCAAACAGTTCACCCCCAGAAAAATATGACAAACCTTCTAGTGCTACAATCTCAACCATCAACAACATCTCTCAACCAACCACATCATGGGAGCCAGAAAGCCGCCCTGTCCCAGTTTGAAAAGAATACACCAAGCTCCATGATCCCCTCTCCAAATTTTAGCAAGCCTTGTTAAGATGAAACCTTATTAAACCTTTGGATCCCCGTCCATTGCCAAATCTACTCCTAAGAAACTTCAAGGCAGATGCCCATTGCGCCTTTCACCAAACAGTTGGCCATACAACCGACCAATGTTTTCACCTCCGAAACATAATCCAAAGTCTAATTGACCAGGGTACCATCGCCCCACCAGACAATCCTAAGCCAAACACTACTCATAACCCACTTCCAAATCATGCCAATTCCATATTTCTAGTAGAGAACCCAGAATTCGATCCCTCAACTCAAATCACACCCATATACTTTCCTAAACCTCTCCAAATTTGACCAAATTTCCTACTACACCCTACTAGCCTCGCTGATCAGGCACTGTCACTCCTTACCAAAGCATGTATCGCTGTCCGTACCCGTTCTGAAAATGGAAGCATAGAATTGTCAGAAGTGTTAAACCAACTCCTAGAGTTCGGGCTGAAATTGCCCTCACAGATTGTCATTGATTGTCAGAGGTTCAGTACTCTGTTCTTTAAAGCACGAAAATGGGCCCGAGATTCAGATAGTTGGGTAGTACTAACCGATGAAGTCAGCCTGGATGATGTCATCCAGATCATGGCAGAATTATTCAGGCAAACCAATAACATTTGTAGTATGACCAAGTTACTTGATACTCTGAAGCTACATGGGTGCCTGGTCCCTTCACCCTTACACATCCCCACCGATTGGGAAGACCTGCATGAAGAAGCCATTGAAGTTGTGGAATGTATCAACTTTACATGGAAAGACATAATTGTTTCCACCAGATGGGGTGAAGAATTCAGAGATTCGAATGAAGAACAAGATTTCGAGAAGGTTGGCCCGATAGCCGATATTTGTGGAATAATATCATTTAAAGAAATCCTCAGAGAAATAAATAAGGTGGCAAAATAACCCAAGATCGATGAGGAAATGGGATTCATGTTCTTCCCTTATTTAGTAAATCACATGACCAAATCAGGGAGGCATTACCAGATCCCAAGCTCACTACCTGACAATGACAAAGGGAAGGGTGTTGAAAACCTTTCTATTTCAGAGATGACTCTCGAAGAGAGCAAGATCCTCGATCAACTGAAGAAAACTCAAGCTAACATCACTATATGGGATCTTTTCATATCTTCTTAACTACACAGAAATGATTTGATCAAGTTGCTCACTGGACCCACAGTTCCTCCTTCTACCACACCAGAAGAAGTGGTAAATTTGGTTGGATCCTTGACCTTTACCCGAATTCTATCCTTTTCTGAAGAAGGAATCCCCAAGATTAGGCCAAACCTCAATCATGCACTCAACATCTCCGTCGAAGTTATGGGAAAGTTGTGCCACTCTCCCTTATCGATAATGGATCCTCCTTGAATGTCCGCCCATTGAGAACCTTCAAATGTTTAAGCCTTAAAGAAAGCGACCTCGCTCCAACCTCTGCTACTGTGTATGCCTACGATAATACCCGTCAAAAGGTGATAGGATCCATAAAGCTTGAAATAGGGGTTGGCCCTATAAACTCTGTCGTCGAATTCCATGTTATTGACATCCCAGCCTGTTTCAACCTATTGCTAGGACGACCTTGGCTCTACAGTATCAAGGGCGTGTCTTCCTCACTCCATTAGAAATTAAAGTTCTTTGCCGACGAACGGGTCATTACCATCTTGGGCGATAACAACAATGCCGATGGTGCAAGTACTAGCAGTTTAATTCTTGAGATATAACACGAGTCAAATGATATGCTCCTTTCAGGATTCCGAGTTGAGCCACTTCCACTCCCAGCAGGGGACGACTTCAAGGAAAGGGTTTATCCAGAATACGACCCTCATGGCAATGTCAATATGATTCATATATTCAGAAACATGCACTTCATGCTCGGACTGGGGATAGGACAAAGATAGCAAGGGGTACTTGAGCATATTGAACTGAAAAAGGCTTTCCCTTCTTATGGATTGGGGTATCAACCGTCAAAATAAGAGCTCAGAATGATCCATCAGTCTCGACCAAAGAGAGGACTAGACTGCATCCAGACTATACCAGGTGACTCCTTGAATGGACGATTCATCAAAGAGGGCGAGGACTTCCCCTTTTAAGGATTTTCGAAACCATGGTATGACCATACAGACAAGAAGATAAAGCCTAGAATGTAGATCTTCTTCATCACCATGTACAATCGCTCATCAAATATACCAAAGAGACTGAGGAAAATGAATCTGAAGATTCCTTCAACTTACAGACACTGGGTTTAACACTCTGCATGATTCATTCAGGCACTACATCACTGGATCCATCCCACCTGATTAAAGTTGTTGATACACCTATCCTCAACTGGCATGTTGCACCAGTTCTACCTGTTAAAATCTCCCATAATCCTAATGTTTACCCTATTTCTTCTTCTGTTGTCTATCCTTGCTCAAATGTAATCAAGTCCTCTTTTGATGATGTTCTCAATGTTGTTTTTCCTATCAATGAAATAAATAAAGATTTTGAGTATCATGTTGTGCCTTACATTAACTGTTTGGATTCTAATCAAACTTTTGATGATGATGATTTTGCAAATGAACAATTCATAACTGATCTAAATAAGTTTAATAATAAATAACATAACCGCGTTCAAATTAATGAAGAAGAGACTATTGTTATTAACCTCCGTTTTAGTAGCCAACTGCGCGAGATTAGGATAGGGACTACCCTCGACGAGCATGAGTGTGCACAACTCAAAGAATTTCTAAAGGAATTCGTGGATGTCTTCGCATGGTCCTACGATGATATGCCCGACATTGATCCTGAAATAGCTTAGCACGAGATCCCCACTCTCCCAGATTACAAGTCGGTCAAATAAAAGTTGAGAAAGCTCCGCATTGAATGGTCGCTCAAGGTCAAAGAAGAGGTGGTCAAATGGTTGAACGTAGGCTTCATTCGTGTGATCACATATCACACATGGCTAGCCAACATAGTGCCTGTGCCGAAATCAGGAGGGAAAGTTAAGATGTATGTAGACTATCGGGATTTAAACAAAGACTCTCCAAAGGATGATTATCTATTACCCAATATCAACATGCTCATAGACAACATAGCTAGTCATGCTCTCAAGTCATTCTTCGACGGGTTTTCTGGATATAACCAAATCAAAATGCATCGAGACCACCAAGAAAAAACCACATTCATCACCCTATGGGGAACCTTTTGCTACACTGTCATGCCATTGAGTCTCAAGAACGCTAGGGCTACCTACCAGAGGGGTGCCATAACCATCCTGCACGATCTGATTCACAAAGAGGTTGAAGTATATGTGGATGATATGATTATCAAATCCAAGACTAGAGAAGGTCATGTTCCTGCTCTCCGAAAGTTCTTCGAATGACTGCAACAGTATCAGATGAGACTCAATCTGCAAAAATGCGTCTTCGGCCTTACAAAGGGAAAACTCTTAGGATTCATGGTCAGAAAGAAAGGGATAGAAGCATATCCTGCCAAGCTAAAAGACATACTTGAGATGTCGCCTTCCTGAACAGAGAAAGAAGTCCGAGGTTTCCTTGCAAAATTGCAATACATCAGCCGGTTCATCAGCTAGTTAACCTCCATCTGCGAACCTATCTTTAAACTCCTCTGAAAGGATTCAATTAAGGTTTAAAACGAGGCCTTGACTGAATCAAACAATATTTGACCCAACCCCCAGTACTCATGCCACCACAGCTTGGTCTCCCCCTGCTCCTATACCTAACCATAACCAACACGACAGCTGGGACTTTGCTAACCTAATACCTTGAAGATTCCCGCAATGAAAGAGCCATCTATTACGCCAGTCTCAAATTGGTTGGGTATGAGGTTAACTACATTGCTTTGGAAAAGGCATGTGTCGTGCTTGTCTGGGCCACCCAAAACTTGAGGCACTACATGCTCACCTTTCCCATCAAACTGTATCCCGAACGGACACCATCAAATATATGCTTGAGAAACCCACTTTATCTAGCCAAATGGCCCGATGGTTGATGCTCCTAGCCGAGTTCAATATCGTGTACGTCATGCAGAAAACCATGAAAGGAAGAGCCATCTCTGACTACCTCACTGATTACCCCGTAGAAGAAGCTGATGTCTGGATATCTGAATTTCCAGATAAAAACATCCTCTGCACTGCTCAAGATAACCTTTGATGGCAAATGTTCTTTAACGGCGCTGCCAACAAGAAGGGATATAACTCCCACAATCCCATCGCCATCAAGATGGATTTCCCCTACACCAATAACATGACTGAATATGAGGCATGCACAGTAGGCCTCAAAGTTTCTCTCAAGAAAGGTATTCAATGCCTATAAGTCTACGGGGATTTCGACCTCATCATCGATCAAGTTCTCTGAAAATGGAGAGTTAAGGACGAGAAACCCCAACCCTTCCATGCCCATTTAGAAGAACTAGCCTCCCAATTCTAAGATATCACCTTCCATTACCTACCTCGAGCATAGAATAACCTAGCTGATGCCCTTGCTACCTTGGCCTCCATGGTCGACATGCTCGAAGGAATAACTATGACCCCCATTCCTAGTTCAAAAGCAAGACAAACTAACCCACTACTACCACATTGAGCTCTTCACCACAGAAGATCTCAACATAGCCAATTGTTGGCACTATGATATCTGGCGCCTCCTCAAGCATGATAGGTATCCCGAGGGTTCCAATAAGAAACATAAAGCAACCCTTCGAAGACTAGCTGACCAGTACATCATCTTTCATAAAGAACTGCTCAAAAGTAACTTCGATGGAACTCATCTGCACTGCATCGCAGGGGATGACGTTGAAAAGATAATACAAAAAATCCACAGCGGGGAATGCGTACCTCACATGAGCGGTCACATGGTTGCAAAGAAGATCATCCGATAAGGCTACTACTGGACCAACATGACCCGGGATTGCACCGCCTATGTCCAGAGATACCTCAAATGTGAATAATTCTCCAACCTTCAGCATCTGCCTCTGCACGAATTATACAACATGACCTCTTCCTGGTCGTTCTCCACCTGGGGCATCGACATCATAGGGAAGGTTACACCGAAGGCTTACAACGGGCATGAGTTTATCCCAGTTGCCATTGATTACTTCACCAAATGGGTGGAAGCTGAGTCATACGCAGTGCTGAATGCCAAGAAAGTGGCCAAATTCATCAAGAAAAACATCATCTGCCGATATGGGATCCTGCACGAGCTGGTGTCAGATAACGGGTTACATTTATAGAAGTAGTCAATGAGTATGGGATTCAGAGACACAAATCTTCTCCCTACCGACCTCAGACCAATGGTGCAGTTGAAGCCGCCAATAAGAACCTCAAAGCCATCATCAGCAAAATGACCAAAAGCTGTCGGGATTGGGCTGACCGGATCCCGTACGCCCTCTGGGGCTACTGAACCTCAATTTGAACCTCTACTGGGGCCACCCCTTCCTCCCTAGTCTAAGACATGGAAGCAGTCCTACCAGCGGAGCTGGAAATACCCTCATTACGCGTCATGCTTGAAAGCAAGGTCAGTGAAGAAGACCGATGCCAAAGCCGCCTTAACGAGCTGACCCTCCTAGACGAAAGGAGATTAAAAGCGCTGTACCACATACAAGGGTACCATCGTCGAATAGCGTGTTCCAATTAACAAGAAAGTCAAGGATCGCGGTGTCCGAGAGGGGGACCTAGCCCTCAAAGAAATCATAGAACCCATCTGGGACCCCAGAAGGAAATTCAAGCCCAATTAGAGTGACCCCTACATTGTCAATAAGATCTTATCCAGCGATGCCGCCATGCTTATCGACTTAGATAGGGAAGAGATGGCTTGTTCAGTCAACCTGGATCATCTCAAGAAGTTCTACCCCTAGTCCAAAATCTCGACGCGCTATGACTCTTCTCGTCTCCCTTCAATTCTAAAAAAAATATCTCTTTATTTCTTTCTACCCAGAACTACGTGGGCCAGATCCTCTGCAAAAACCATTTTCAAAAAAAATTAATTTTTTTTAAAAACCCCAGAGGTACGTAGGCAGCTCATGCACCTTACATGAGCACGACCCTTTATTTTTTATAAAATACTATTCTTTTCTTACCTCCGAGAACAACAGTCAATTCCAACATATACTTGAAGAAAAGGATTATGTATGCCTTAGCGATCGGTATAGATAATTCAAACAACACAAGATTCATCGAAAGGAACAGCTGGATGATCAAAAACTTGTTTATTTCACTAATAAGAAATTACGGTACAGATTACATAAGAAGAGTAACGGATAACTCCCTTCCCTTTACCCTCCTAAAAAATCCAAATAAAATCCCCACATTTATTCCCCATTACAAAATAAACCATCCTACCCACAGCTACTAGAGGAGCCCACTCCATCATCATCATCTGCATCCTGGTGGGTCCCCAAGTTTCCCCTGCCTGAACAGAGTGTCGCAGACACTCTATGGACCAATAAGCCCGAACCAGCTTCGAAAAAACCTCAACACTGCCTTCCATGGTGTCAAAAGAGACAAGCCACTTTTTTCCAGTCTCCACTGCCAACGTCTTTCTAAATACTCTCCTCCACAACCAGTTCATATAATCCCCATGGATATGCCAAACTCTCCCAACAGACTGAGAGGGACGGGTCGACGGATGCCGACTCTCCCACAAAGAGCCAAGTCGCAGGCGTAGACGCTCGGTAAAATCCTCTACCGAAAACAAATTTAGTGTACGAGGTGGCGCGACCTGTGCCCAGCCAAATTGGCGCAGAAGCCGCCAATGGAAATAAAAAGAGGTCTGGCTGAGACCAACCAACCGCACATATGAGTATTCTCCTAGCTACAAAACAGGCAGCAACTGTCCCCACCAAGGAACTAACCAGTACAGATTTCGAGCCCCATGTTCCACAAGCCAATTCTCCCACCTCTCAATATCCAGGCCAACGCTGAAGAACTGACGTGAAAAGAAGTTGGGTATAGCCGATAAAGAATATTCTAGAAGAGTCACCAGGCGGAGTCTTTCAGATAACCACATGAACAACATCACGGGGCTACCCCGCAGGAAGTCAGAACGACCTTCTCACTAGGTATACAGATCGTTTGACGGTATGACATCCATGAAGTAATGGATGCAAGTTGCGAATCCACCAGCAGTTCCCTAGTCACCAACAATAATTTTGAAACTAGGACCAAAGTAACGGATCCAGCATAGACAACATCACCTTTTTCCCACAAATGCACGGACTGTAACACTGCTAGGAGGGAGATCATTGCTCCAGAAACTAGTGATCCAGTCACCGAAGGCGAAATACGAAGAAGCCCAGCCAATAACTCCCTGGGAGAACGTGAAAACTCGGGTAAAGCCAAAGCAACACTGGGATATTTCCCCAGCATGGAAGAAAAGTCCTCGTAGGTAGGAAAAACTTCATCCAACCCATAGTGGAATACATGGTCTTCGGGGTACCAAAATTTCACCGCCGTAATCAGCATGTTCCACTCAATGGACCAATTGCGCCACAAAAAGACTCGACGCATGTTGAAAGCATTATAGTCGACATTATAAGAGCACATCGCTTCCAAGGCTTCGAGGTAGTTAGCAAACTCAATGCTACCAGGGAGAGCCATCTTGCAGGACTAAGAGATAGTAGGCAAGTAAGTAAGAATGTGAAGGTGTGATGAAAACACTCCACCCTTACCCCTTTTTATACTTGAGAACCCTCACAAAAGACATAATCCCTGTAGAAATCAGAGGAAATCCTAAACCACAAAGTACCAAAAGGCTGAAGAGGGCACTAATCAAAGTTTTGAAATGATGGGACTAGACTTGACTGCCGATAGGCAGGACAAGGGGCTTGCCGATCGGCAACCCCCCCATTTTTGGACATTTTCCTTTTTCCTTTTTTTATCAAAATTAGAAAAACCCAATAAAAATAAATTGATATTCTCAACAGAATTTCAAAAATCCTTTTCCACCCCTATATAATTTCTCATTTTTAAAACTTTCCTCAAAATCCCAAAAATATCTCTTTTTACGGTCTTAGCAGCAAAGTAAAGAGCCCATGTGCATGCATTCACTCATTCACCATTAACAAAAGATAATAAAAAATCACGTTGCATTGCATATATATGTTCTTTTATGTTATATCAAATTTTGCAGGAAATAAAAGAAAAGAAAAAACAACGGGACTCGGCCAAAACCCGCATTCTCTCTCTCTTACCCTTCACCCCTCTCTCTAAGAGCTTCTACCCCTGCGACACGCTCTCTTTCCCCTACGACGAGACGACGCACCACCACTAGATGTCCCTCATCCAAGTGGTCGACACCCGGACTTGCTGCAAGGAAAAGGAAAAATTAGTATCAAAAGAAGGATCAAAATAGAAAAGGAACCAGAAGAGGAAGAAGGTATACCGTAGGATGAAGAACCACCTCTATCAAACCGAACTCCTCCGGATCCATCGCATGAGGACGACGCAACATGGGGACCATCCCTCCATCAACCCTCCGGATGTTTTACGAAGGGGTATGCAACCGCACAAAGGGAACCTCTGAAGTCACCGCCACCGCAGATGTCGACAGACCACCGCCGCTATGGGAAGACCCCACCACCTAACTCGAACCCGCATGAGGGGAAGGCAAGGCATTATATATGCTGGACGCCATCAACCAGCTCGTCACAAAGTCCATATAATCATACGATGCAGACATATTAGTATACAACAAGTAGGACTCACATATCCTCGCATCCTCCGGCAGCAGCCGCTCTCGCCTCATAGACATAGGAGGTTGCGCAGGTGGCACCACCACCTCCTCCTCAGCAATCTATCAAACCACCCGCTCCCCTAAATACCAGGAAGGGCCTAACTCATGCCCCATCAAATGTCTCATCTGCGCATTCATCCGGTCACCCCCATATCCTGAATGGCTGTACCCGAAGGGTAAAAGGTCACCTGAAAATCCCCGGCAGGCATAAGTCAATACTAAATTAGAAAATGACAAAAACCAAAGCTGAAAAGGAAAGAGTCTTACCCTACCACTAGTCAGGCCATTCAAGACCTGACGCACCGCCTCTAGAGAGAGAGAGATCCCTTCGACTGTCGATTGGCCCTCCGCCATCGATACATTCGACAGAAGTCCCTAACAGTCTCGTCCTTCAAGGCAATCAGATGGGTATTGCACCCAATCACCTCATGGAACCACGTCTTCTAAAGGAAGGAATTCACAATAAAAAGTGACACATAAGGAAAATGTGAATGCATGAAAAGAAAATGTGCAAATTAAAGAAATACCTCAAGAAGATACATGTCTCCAGTAAAAGTTTACTGGCAGCATCGGCTGAATGCATCCAAAGAAAAATAGAGGGTCGCCAAAGTCAGACTCCCCCAATCATAGAGAGGGATGTTCGAAAACATCCTCAAGTACGGAAATAACCACAAATGGACGACATCACCACCCGACGCCACTATAAAACCTCCCATAACCCACAAAATAAACAACCGGGCCATCTGCCTCACCTGTAGCCCGTCTTCCACATCAACCACCCTACTCAGCAGAACATCCTTCAGCAAGGACAGCCAGATGGAATCTCAAGAGAATATCCTCCCTACGTCACTAAGCGTTGCCCTCACCGCCTCTGGCCTCACCCTCAGAGAACGATCCACCTCTATCTACTCCCCATCGCAATCCAGCCCCAGCAGCTACTGCACGTCTATAGGAGTTACAGGAATATCCCCCAAAATGAAATGGAAGGTGTGGGTAGTATCCAACCATCTCTCCCCCAGAGCGCATAAGATCGCTGTTGACCGAGGCATCTCATTCAGTGCAGACGCCAACCTCCTAAAACACGCTGACGATATCACCTAATGCACCACAGGTGGAAGATGCTCCCAAACGTCCTTAAGCCCCGTCGTCCCACGGGCACGCATGTTCTTCAAAGAGATATCAGACTGTCAAAAGAAGAAACCTTGTCAAAATTCAAGAAGGAAGGAAAAATCACCAAAAAGAAAAGAATGCCAAAAGTCAGGTTACTTACATAACCACCATGGCTCACCACCCTCGAGGAGCGATGACGCGACGACTCTCGCAGCAAGGTTCGCTCATCCACAACCGTCTCGAATTCGTCAAAGGAGTTATCACTACCTAAAGCAAGAGGCGCCCTGGCCCTCCACTCCACGCTCGCCCAGTCATCAACAGTCAACCATTCCCTATGTGCTGCAGTGCTCACAAAGGCAGCCATTTCTTAGAGATTGGAATGATAGAATGATTTGCAGAGGAAAATCACATAAAGAAAGAAAGAAAGAAGCTGTGAAAAATGAGGGGAATCTCCCCTTTTATGTAGGATGCCAAGGGTCATGCTGATCAACATTGAACCCTCACCCACCGATCGGCCCCTTACCTTCCCGAGGCAGTCCAAAAGTCCGTGCCACTGCCGAATGGCACCCTCTGAACCATGCCGACCGATACCCCCTTAAAATTTTGTACAAAAATTCCCAAAAAATACCAGAAAGCCCTGAAAAATTCTCAGAAAATTCCTAAAAATCCCAAGAAGGATTTAGAATATTTTCACCAAGAAAATTTCACACTCCCTCAAGAGAAACCCCCATTTCCCTAGCGGAACTCTCAGAAACCAAGTAAAATTCCTCACGGAAACGTCCCCGGAGGATCCCTAAAGATCACCCCCTATGCCCCAAAGGTCTCAAGCAATACATCCAAAACCTGGACCACCTAATCACTTCCCCAATGGAGTTTACGGCATCAAACTTTCCTTTCCTCTGCAAAATCCCCGAAATCACAAGGATTTCCCCAGCGGGACTCCAGAGGACACTACATTCTCCCCATCTTATTCGTTATTCCCCAGCGGACTCTAAAGTCTAATATTTACTCCCAGAAGAATCCTTAATTGTCCCAAAGGAAATGTAGGTCATAATTGACCTCGGTCCTCACCTCTCTTAGGTCAGAATTGACCTCGGTCTTGGATCATCACCTCTCTTAGGTTAGAATTGACTTCGGTCTTGGATCGTCATATTTAAGCCTACAAAATTGTCTTCGACCCGCAGAATTGGTCACCCTCATCTTCAACCCCTTAGAATTAGCTTCGACCCGTAGAATTGGTCATCTCTACTTAAGCCCGTAGAATTGGCATCGACCCGCAGAATTGGTTACCCTCATCCATAAGACCGTAGAATTGGCTTCGACCCACATAATTGGTCATCTCTCCTTAAGCCTGCAGAATTGGTCATCTCACCTTAATCCCACAGAATCGGCTTCGACCTGAAGAATCGGTCACCCTCATCTTTAAGCTCGTAAAATTAGCTTCGACCTTCATAATCGATCACCCTCATTTTCAAGACCTCAGAATTGGCTTCGACCCGCAAAATTGGTCACCCTCATCTTCAAGCCCGCAGAATTAGCTTCGACCCACAGAATTCGTCACCCTCATCTTTAAGCCATCAAAATTGGCTTCGACTCGTAGAATCTGTCACCCTCATCTTCAAGCCCTCAAAATTGGCTTCGACCCGCAGAATCGATCACCCTCATCTTCAAGCCCTCAGAATTGGCTTTGACCCACAGAATCGGTCATCCCCAGCACCTCCTTAGGAATTGGACTAAACCTTTCCTCCAAACCATCCCTTAGGTCCTCAGAATCGACCTCGACCCCCTGAATTGGTCATCCTTATTTCTTTAGGTCCTCAGAATTGACCTCGACCTGAATTGGTCATCCTCATTTCCTTAGGTCCTCAGAACCGGCCTCGACCCTTTGAATTGGTCATCCTCTCAGAACCGGCCTCGGCCCTTTGAATTGATCATCCTCCCTCAAAAGCATCATGTGGTGTCTATTCAACGACTATCGTTCGTTCCAAACTCACCCATTGAGGGGCTCTATAGACACCCCATTCTGTTACCCCATAAACTCTCCTTAGGTCCCTAGCACCTCCCTTCATCACTAAAAACCCGGGTCATACCCCGAGTACTGACCTAGAAGCCATCGGGCACTCCCAGGCTCCGTTTGAAGTCAAAATCTTCACCTCGATCGAGATTGAATGAATCATTAAAGGTCACTAAAACCCCTTTCCAATGGTCCATCCCGTGCATGATTCTGACTTACCATGCGGACGAACGACCTATTTTCCCTTGAAACTTGATCTAAAAACCATCGGGCGCTCCCGAGCTCCAGTTGACCAAGGTCAACTCTTCATCTCTACCGAGACTAAATTCATCTTCGAAGGTAACTGAAACCCCTTTCCAACGGTCCGCTCCGTGAGCGATTCTGACTTACAATGCGGACGAATGATCCATTTTACTCCGAAAGGTCACCGAATGCTTCCAGGGCCCGATTGATCAAAGTCAACTCCCCGAACCAGATCAAACTCTTTGGAATGTCTAAGTACATATCTTAAACTTTCCAAAGGTCCACCCCGTGCACGATTCGGACTTGCTATGCGGGCAAACGATCCGTTTGCGTCCGATGATTCCCCGTCCAATGGACTGACAAATGCTTTCGAGACATATTTGACCTAAATTCAACTCACCAACCCGGGAGGGGTCCAAGGACTTTCAAAGGTCTCTGAATTACCTTTCCAATGGTTTACCCGGAGCATGATTCTGATTAATGGTTTGCGTTCTGCGGCCGATTTTCCGAAAAGGCCTAAAAAATACTACCAAACGGCAGGTTCTAGACCCTACCTATTGGCAGGTGCCAATAGGCAGGACCAGGGCCATGCCGATCGGCAATTCCCTGGGCCTATAAAAAGTAGGTATGACCTCACTTGCAAGGAGATCCCAGATCTGATAGATATCACTCTCAGCAAATCTAAAAAACCTCTCTCGAAGTCAACGTGATTTCCACATCCAAATCCTTTTCCAACCTTTACTTTTCATCATCCTTTTTATCAAACTTGGTGAATTAACCACTCTCCATCATCATCCAAGTGCAAGGTCTACTCTCCAACATTCAAGATCAAGCTCAAGATCTTCAAGAAGGTGAAAATTTCTCAACTCTCTCCTTAAATTCTCATAAATTCGCAATAACTTGTTTTATTACTTAAAACTTTTATTCTCTCATCTCACATATCCTAATATACTTTTTATTTAGTATTATTGCACATCTCTTATTTTCATATAAATAAAAACCCAAAAAATAAGAAAAAGAGGGTTTGCTCATAAATTCCAAACGGGAATACTCACACTTTTCTCACAACTAAAACACTTTTTCTACACACACACACAAATAAGAGAATCCCCCGATTGGATTTATGGGATAAACCTCACCCCTCATTTTGCATGCGAACTACGTAGAATTTGATGCCTCTATAGGCTACGTAGGCGTCTTGGGATAAAACCCGAGACTCGAGTCCTATTTTTACTTTTTCTCTTATTTTATATTTTCTCTAAACTCCACTCTCTTATATTATATATATACATATATTTGTTCTTAATGGCGTATTATTCCACATGCGTTATCTTTCCATCATAATGCTCAACATAAGGATAATCGCGTAAATCCTATTTTCTAATATTTTTATACCTTCCTACGGATGACTTGCTTTACCTCTTCCATGGTACAAGTCGATGATTCCTATTTCCATTATATATACACATGCATGCATATCACAGGGAAAATAAAGGAAAATAACAAAAACCCATGAGAGACCGAAAGGGAAGAATGGGTGCCTAACGCTTTCCCATTTCGTAACTTAGCCTCCGGACCCTTTTCGAATCATTTTGGTTTCGTATGCATCAGTATGTCTTTTGATGCTGTCCTCTGGGATGGCTTCCCCTTTTCTTTTTCCTGTTTTGAGTAAAATAGACTGGCGACTTTATTCTCTCTATATTTTTACACGTCACCCAAATGATGTTAGCCGCAGCGCTCCCGAGAGGGACGTGTGGGACCTAGGATCCTCCATCGTGCCTCCCGCCTTCCACTAGGATCGGGGGATGGCCACAGTAGTTGCATTCCTATTGGTTACCTCTATAAAAACATCCGTGTGGTTTGGGATGCGTTCTTTCGAGTATTCTTTTATTAGAGTATCTCATACCACTACACCAAAACTTCCAACTTGTCATGGTAAAAAACCTTGTCAAGTTAAACTTATCACGGTTAAAGACTGTGATAAGTTTATAAGAGTTTTCGCGAACTTGTCACGATCTTTGACCTTGACAAATTTTTCACGATCTTTGACCGTGACAAGCCTGTGACAAAAGCTTAAACTTGTCATGGTCAAAGACCGTGGCAAGTCCGTGACAAAAGTAAAAATTATCACGACTTTGATCTGTGACAAGTTTCTTTTATCACGAACTTATCACGGTCAAATTTCGTGACAAATCTGGGCAGATGTAAAAAAATGTTGGGCAGTATGGCCACTGCCACTGCCCAGCAGTATATTTTTACCTGTTATAGTACAATTTGACTTGTCCAAATAGCATATATATCAAGAAACCAAACAAAAATGTAAATATCCAAAACTAAATGTAAATATCCATAACCAAATACAAATATCCATTACGAACATGTAAATATCAATAACCAAATACAAATATCCATATTCAAACCAACATGTACCAAATAAAAAAAATACAAATATAATCCAATATCCAAATAAAATAAATACAAATAATGTCATGGACTAGGGTCTAGAATAGGTCGGAGGAGGAAGGAAGGCCACACGAACGGGTCTAAGGCTATTGAATGTGTACGCATAAGAATGGGTCATGCATTCAAATGAGAATACATGCAGGCATGCATCCCCCGAAGCAAGTGTTATATAAGAAGTTGACTTAATGTAAATTTACACATGCATGCTTAGATTATAGTAACGAGAACCGCAATAGATAGCCAATGGCTATCTATTGCGGTTCCTAGTATTACCTTTTACCCTCAATACATGTTATATAACACTTGCTTTGTGGGCTACATGCATGCATGTATTCTCATGTGAATGCATGATTACTTATTACTTGTTGTATAAAATTTATAGTATGTTTCATTTAATTATGTCTTATTTATATTTGATTTTTACATAGTTATGTTTCATTTCCCATCACAACCCTAAATATTTGATAATGCCTAGGGCCAACTAACCCAATGACCATATAAGTGTTCACATCCACCAGTCAACAAAAATTCAAGAATTCAAAACAATAATGTAAATAATAATTCCTTTTATTAAAAATTCTTAGGTCCAACCAACTCAATGGTCATCTAAATGTTCAAATCCACCAGTCAACAACAATTCAAGAATTCCAAACAATTCAACAATCTGTGTGTGTGTGTGTGTGTGTGTGTGTGTGTGTGTGTGTGTGTGTCTATATATATATACAGAGAGAGAGAGAGAGAGATGTACTGAAATGTGTGCAGAGAAAGAGAGAGATGGCGATCGCTGCTGTAATTAGAGATAGAAACTCAATTTCAATTTCATAATTGAATACCAAAAATCAAATAGACACTATACCAAAAAACAAATACCAATTTCAATTTCTAGTACTAATTTCAATTTTAATTTATAATACCAATTTCAATTTCAATTTCAATTTCAATTTTAATTTGAAATTAAAATTAAAATACAATTTATAATAGTAATTCCTATTTCCTCCATCTCCTCTAAAGGGTGAGTGGTCCTATCCCATTCAAGACCGTATATTTTTGTAATATACTTAACAACTCATGCACATTATTCCAATTTGAGAAAAATTTGACAGCATATCCCCATAGCTCTCCAAGCACACGCTATAGATTCTCAAGTGTAAGTGTTATTTTAATTTATCAATTGAAATAACACTTAACATCACATCATCTAGTATGTACCCATAGAACATTAAGAAAATGTCAACATAACTTCAACCCAAAGTAACAAGTTTAAGCCTCTAAGAATATTATTATATAGAATATATGCAGTCTCAAACTGTCGAAACGGGACAATTCGAGAGATCTCGTTACACGAGTAATGACTCTAGAATAGGTCTAAGGGTTGTTAAATGTGTACGCGTAAGAACTAAAAGGCTAGTATCTATACGCACTATATGTAAGGGCTATAGTATGTTTCATTTAATTATGTTTTATTTATATTTGATTTTTACATAGTTATATTTCATTTTGCATCACAACCCTCGTTACTTATTCGGTAATAATGTTTATAGTGATGATTTATACATAGTTATGTTTCATTTCACATTTCTAATTGTTTAACGACAAGCTTTTAAAATTTATAGTATCTTTCCTTTAAATTATGTCTAATTTATATTCGGTTTAATCACAATCCTAAATGTTATAAATGCCTAGGGCCAACCAATTCAATGGTCATCTAAGTGTTCAAATCTACCAATCAACTACAATTCAAGAATCCAAAACAACAATGCAAATAATAATGTGATATATTAGAAATTCCTAGGGCCAACCAACTCAATGGCCATTTAAATGTTCAAATCCACCTGTCAATAATAATTAAATAATTCCAAACAATTCAACAATCTCGATGTATATAAATACACGCGTATATGGTTTTAGATTATACCCTTATCACAATCACGTATATGGTTTTAGATTTCAATATACACAGTTGCTTATAATTAAAAAAACCAATGTACCAAAATTACACAACATTATACCCAATTTCAGATTTACACAACACTATACCCCATTCCCGTTTTATACCCAATTTCAATTTTAATTTCACATTTACACAACAATATGCCAAATTTCATATTTATACCCAATTTTAATTTCATATTTACACAATAAAAGGGGTCTAATTTTAGATTTGTGTCCAATTTTAATAAACACTAAATCAATCTCACACACACACACACACATAAAGGGGGGAGAGAGAGAGAGGGAGGGAGGGAGAGAGAGAGAGAGAGAAAAGGGAAATGAAACGGGGAGGAAAATAGCGCCTAAGGTTTTTAGTTAAGACACTTGTCACGTAAGTGTCAAGGTCATTGACGTTGACAACTTTATAAAGTTGTCCGTGATGAGTGTACTCTTCACGGTCATTGACCTTGATAAGTCCATGACAAATCATTGTCACATACTTCTCACGGTCAATGATTGTGATAAAAAAAATGCATATTTTTTTGTCATGGTAAAAAATCGTGACAAGGGTGGCTGAGTCAAGGGTGACATTTTAGCCTTTTTGGTGTAGTGTGTTTTACTTGCTTCTTTACAATGTACTACTTTTCCTACATCAACATTATCTATATAGGAACGTAAAATTATCATAGGTTCAATAGTTAATTCATTTCTCTTTTCAATACTTAATATGTCTAGCATGGGTGATTTCTTATTATCAATTATTTTTTAAGGAAACTAATCAAGAAATTAAATCATGTACATAGTATTAGATTTCCATAGCTTAAATATTCTCTTGAAAACATTGGAATGTCATTTATTTTCAAAAATATTTGAGATAGGCTTGCCATTTTAATTTTTTATCTTTACACTCAAATTATACCAATAAGTATCTATAACGTAGGTTTTGATACCAATTGTAGTCCTATAAATATACCTAAGAGGGGCGGTGAATTGGGAATATGAAATTAACGGAGATTTAAAAAAAATTAACTTAATTGTAATGATTAATTATAATATGAAAAATTAAACTACATGTAGACAATTAATCATCAATAATGTAAACAGTTATGAGATAGTGTATAATAAGACTTTGCAAATTGAGATTTTAATGTGGTTCGGCCTTTGACTATGTCCACTCTCCAGATAGTACTCAAAAACTTCAATATCTCTGGTTCACTTACACCGGAACGAAAACCTCACAAGAAATGTTACGTTATAAACTGCAACCAACATGATGCTAAACTCATCATTTCTCAAGTTGTACCGACACAATATCCCAAGGTCTTTAAACATCTTGACTATTCGCAACAACAACACTATCGGATGAGAAAATATAATGAAGTTTAACTATTCATCACAAAAATGAGATATGTAACCAAAAGTAAAGCAAAGTTTCTTTACAAAAATAATGGAATAATAAATTTAATTTCCCTCTTCTAAAAATACTAGTATACAAGTTTCATAAATGTGTAGATCAACTGAGTTTCTGAGTATAGATTTTGCTCAAGTGGGTATTTTAACTTTGCTAAAAAGGGAATGGGGGTGGGAATTTAGGTTCAAGTGGGTTTTCTTGAAAGTATTGTTAAAATAGGGTCTTAGTGTTTAAAAATCACCAGGGATTTTTCTCATAAAAATTTAAGGGAGGGGATGACACAAACATGGGATAATGGAATTTTATTTCGAATAATGTTATTGTTGTTTTGTATCTTGGAATGGTATGGGAGGTGGGTATTTATAGGGTTAGGATGAAGGAGATAGCAGCTAAACGTAGGTAATAATATTGGTAGAAATTTGGGAAATGTTAGGATTTGGGGTATGGAATTCGGAGGAAATTATGAAGGATGAAGCTTGAAACGCTGGGGGGTTTATTTGACTTAAAATTGACTTTTAGTCGATCAAAAATTGAATTATAGTAAACGAAAACTCCTTTAGTTGGACTTTAATTAACTAAAAGATAGTTTAGCTTGCTAAACTATTTTTTTGGTACATTTATTCAACTAAACCTCAAGTTTAGTTAAATAAGAGTCTTGAGTTTTGGTCTAAAGGTTATTTGGTTGTGGGTCCAAGATATGGGAAACATTTAGGATGGTATAGGGAAGGTTTATATGAGCATAATTTGAGGGTATACATGTTTAAACAGGTTACATTACTTTTGTATAGTGATTTGTAAAGTAGAATAAAAAAAGTTATCTGGGCTTATGATGTATTTATTTCGTGACATGGATCATGGGTTGTGTGCTTGTATAAAACTCATTGAATAGAATAATTATCTGAATAACATATATAAGGTTACTAGTTTGTGCAACCTTCAATTCAATCTTGGAAACTTCATTATCTTTGGTACATAATCATTATTGTCTTGGTTTTAGGGCTTCATTATCGGTTGCCTAAATGAAGTTTTCCTCATTGCATATCTCATAATGTATTGAGTGTTTATTTTAATCTCAAGTACATTAGAGAGAAGATTATTGAGTTGTGTTATTTATATCAATTGTGTTGGCATCAAATAAAATTGTTTTTTTAATATATTTTTTTCAGGGGAACCTTACTTATCCCTCTTCTAGGAACGCATCTTCATCTGGGTTTGGATTCATAAACCTGGTGATAATGCATTCTTCCATCGATATGGGTGCCACCGGGTTGCTTGCGATGCTTGTCGAATTTGAAAGATCGGTTATATAGAGATAGATGATTCATGAAAACAAAGATGGCATAGAGAGAGAGATATCCAACTAGATACTTTGAGGCGATTAAGGTACGTGGCAATGAGAACACCATAATTGACGCCTCCGTCATCATTGGAAAAATAAATTACAGAAATAGACAAGTTTCTCCGATGAAATTGCGATTTATTTCCAAAAGAGAGATCATCATATCCAGACAGTAATAGATAACCTATTGTCTCTTTGAATGTGTATAGACTTATATATAATGTGGGAATATAAATCGAAGGTTGAACAATGGAGGAAGGGATGTGGAAATGACGTGGGTAGAAAAACAATATTCTTTTAGAATAATTAAGGAAGGATGGAGAGAAAGTAGTAAATTAAGACAAAGAGTCTTATGAACCTCTTAAATATTTGTGAAAATAAATGTTGACACGTCGAGTGATTTCTGAATGAGACTCCATTTTTAAGGTATAATATATGACTAACATGCAACTTGAGCGGTGTGTGGATGAATACCAATGGGAATTGAGACCAACAAAGATAGAAAATGACTTATAACAACAATGTAGCTATACTATCACAAAATGTTATTTGAAATTGATAAAAAAAAAGGATGTATTGATGCTTAACAAAGTAAGGATTAGGGAGTTAATATCCGAGAATCAATCATATGTGTTGTATGTTCTTTTTGGTTTGTGCATTTAACAAAAAAATATTTTTTCAATAAATAAATTGGATTATATGCAGCATCTTTTCAATCGATATACACGTTTGTCAATGATTAATAGAATTCTGAGTTTAAAATAAATAGAGCATCGTCTCTACATTTAAACAAAAATTTGGAAACCAAAAATTATGTTGCATCCAAAGTGGGATTTTACGACATCCTTAGAATTAATGAATAGAGAAACTGAACTATAATGGAATATATGAATCTAGATGAAAAATGATATATGTTTTTTTACAGCACATACCTGAAGCTTAATTGGCCAAATGGAAAAAAATACAGTAACTTCATCATAAAATATATACTTATAGAAACATAGCATTAGAGTTATATATATATATATATATATATATATATATATATATATATATATATATATATATATATATATATATATATATATATATGAGAGGGGGGTGTTTTACTGTTCCAAAAAATTAACGATTCAGATCGCATTTTTTTGGGCGATCTAATGGTGTGGGATTGTGCCACGTAGGATTATACAAATTATGAGGTGGCAAATGAGGTAAACCCCCCCCTCTCAATCTGCCTTCCCCGTTTTCTTTCATTCCCCCTACCCCCGTTCCCCTTCCCCTTCCCCTTCCCCACGATCTCCCTCTCCCCTCTTCGGTGCCCTCCTCGGTACCACCTCCCTCGCCCTCCCTCTTTCCACTGCTGCCCCTGCCCCGCTCCCCTTATCCCCTCCTCCTACCTCTCCCTTCCCCGCTGCCCCCCTCTCTCCCCTTCCCTCTTTCCCCTACCGCCCCTGCCGTCCCACACTCCGGCGCACACACACACACACACACAGACACAATCTCACAGATTCGGCACCACACACACACACAGATCTGGACACACACACACAGAGATCCGGCACCACACACACACACACAGCTCTGGACACACACACGCACAGATTCGGCACCACACACACACTGATCCGGCATCACACATGCACAGATCCGGCCACACACACTTATTTTAGGGCTTTTCTTATTTTAGGGCTTTTTTCGATTACAGTTTTGAAATTTGGTTGGTTTCCTTTGAACTCTGGTATACACACTCTCCAGATAAATTTATCAGGTATACACACTCTCCAGATAAATTTAGGGCTTTTTAATATACGATTTTGTAATTTAATATTTGTTTATGTTTATGTTTATGTTTTAGGATTTAATCACTTATGTTTTTATTTTTTGCAGATCAAGATTGCTACACTCTCCAATATTGCTACACTCTATGTACATGATAATCTGATTTGGAGGTAATAATTTGCATGTACTACTTTTGTTTAGTTCAGTTACTCATTTTTATTTTTACTGAATGAAGTTGTTGTGTTATTTTCTATTTTTTAACTTTTGGATTTAATATGTTTTTGGCTTCCGATTGATGTTTTTTAATATACGGTTTTGTACTTTAATATGGAAGTGTTATGGTTAAAAAAAATAACTGAGAATAATTAGGTTAAGAGTTTGAATTAGTAGGTACAGATCTACGGTACTATGTTTTTATTTTTTATAGATCAAGATTGCTACACACTCCAATATTGCTACACTTACTGAATGAAGTTGCTGTGTTATTATCTATTTTTTAACTTTTGGATTTAATATGTTTTTGGCTTCCGATTGATGTTTTTTAATATACGATTTTGTACTTTAGTATGGAAGTGTTATGGTTAAAAAAAATAACTGAGAATAATTAGGTTAAGAGTTTGAATTAGTAGGTACAGATCTACTGTACTATGTTTTTATTTTTTACAGATCAAGATTGCTACCCTCTCCAATATTACTACACTCTTCTATGTACATGATAATCTCATTTGGAGGTAATAATTTGCATGTACTACTTTTGTTTAGTTCAGTTACTCATTTTTATTTTTACTAAATGTACTAAGAACGTGGTTTGATATGAATCTTCAAGAGCATTGTTGTGGGTAAGTAGTTTGATTATGTAATAGTTACAAATTAATTTTTTTATGACAGTATGGCTGCTAACATGTCTACTAAATTTCCTATTTATTTACTGATCTGCGTTTTTTTTTCCAGAAATATGGAAGATATGAGCACATTTGGATGCGTTGGGTTGCTTTTACAAAATCCAAACAAAAGTTTATATTTCATTGGAGTCTCATTTGCTTTCATGAAAATCTGTCAAATCCGAGGTATTACTTAATCCCCCCCCCCCCCCCCCCCCCCACTCCAACTTTTATGTTATTCCCCATTTTTTGAAAATTTGAGATACATTTCTATTCCGCCTCCCCCCCCCCCCCCCCCACAATCATACACGCCTTTATTTTACCTGTGCTCACAATAATATAGACGAGTCTAATCCTTATTTGGATTATGAAATTTAAGGAAGTCCATTATCATTATTACTTATGCACATATCCAATATGAAAGTTATAATGTGAAGGTTCTTTCAATACTTTCAATGTAAATTCTACATTTCTACATATGCCAAATATTTTAACCTACATGTCTACATATGCCAAATATTTACTCTGTTATGTTTTATGAAATGATTTTTTTTTACTAAAGTCGTAGTAATTATAGAAACACACATTAATACGACCAACAATGGAAAACCTTCTCCGTTCCTTTAGTATCCCCTAATACATGGGATTTGTGTTTTCTTTTGTTTTTGTAAAGATAAATAAAAATGTCCAACTTCGTTCTCATTGGTTTTTTGTAATTATCAGGTGCGTATAGAGATCACCGTGATGGTTATGTATAGACATACTTGGGAGAATAAGTGTCACAGAGAAGTTTTAGACAAAGCTTACGGTATGTAAAAAGAATAAGATGGATTTGTTTATGACAAAACTTGCGAATTTTTTTTCTATATTGTTGAATTTGTCGTTATCCTTTGATAAGGGTGGATAGTCCAATAAACAAAGGAGACTCTGTCCAATTTTTTTAAAATTTTGACACTTTATTTTTTTTAAACAAAGAAAGCGGATTGAGCTTTACATATTGCCTACTTGGATTGGTTTTCCTTTATTTTTCATTTTTACATTTTGTATTAGTGATATGATGTTATCAAATTGTTTTTGATCCATGTCACACTATCAGTATTTAAGGTTTCATATAGATGATTTCGGGGTTGCTTGGGAACATTGAAATCCAGTAGTTTCAAGATGACACACACAGATCGCACTCACACACAAATGTGTTTTTTGAATTAGGTTTTTAAGTTGGGTGCTTGTTTTTAATTTTTTTAGTAATTCGGATTGATGTGTATCTCCCCCCACTCCACCCCACCCCACCCCACCCCACCCCACATCGTATATAGCTAACGTAGAATATTTTTGGGAACAAACTAATTTTTTTTCTTTTCATTTCAGGTTTTAATCCAAGACCAATCAAACATGCACTTAATTTTTATGCTACGGCACTTCTATGGGGCTGCTACGCGACTTTTATTGGGCTGCTATGGGACTTTTATTGGGCTGCTACGGAGCTGCTACCGGGCTAATACAGGGCTGATATGGTAATAGCTACTACAAGGATGCTATGGGGCTTCCACTGATATAGAATTATTTTTTTAAGATGTTAATTTTATTGAAACTTTTGTTAGGCGATTTTTTATTATTGTTATCCCTTGAGAAGGGTGGATAGTCCAATAAACAAAGGAGATTCTGTCCAATTTTTTTAAAACTGACACTTTGTTTTTTTGAGACACAATGAGAATTTATTTGATGAATATTGTATATTTTATATTCTATGTGAATTTGTTTGATGAATTTAAGATTATTTGAATGTTGTTGGACTATTTGTTGTTTGTTAAGCAGGGTGAATAGTTTATAAACAAAGGAGATTATGGCCAATTGTTATAAATTACTCTTTTTTGTCGTTTTGTAATTATGTACTTCGAAAATTTTCACCGTTTTGTAATTATATGCTTTCGAAATTTTCGCCGTGCCTTCAGACACGGGCATTCCGCTAGTGTATATATATATATATATATATATATATATATATATATATATATATAGAGAGAGAGAGAGAGAGAGAGAGAGAGAGAGGTAGGCTCATGTACATATAACCTACGCATACCACCAATGCGTACCTATTTTTTTTAAATAGTAAAAAAAATTACTTGATTTTGTGGGCTATTTAAATATTTCAGGGAAGCCCTCAAAGCAAATAAAGTCAAAATATTTTTCTGCTATTTATAAAAGAAAGGTTAAAATATGTCATCTTTTAAGCATCTTAAAAACTTTTTGACTCATTTTTAAAAATAGTAAACACATTTATTTTGACCTAACCACACCAATTGTTATAAATTATACAAACATTGTAAAATTGCACAAAAATCCACACAATGATAATTATCCTTTTTCATTCTTAGATTTTGGAATTCATACTAACATTATCCACTCATATGAATCAAATTAAACAACACCTGCTATATTTTGACCTCACATCCTGGCTAACAACTAGCTTCCCCATAAATGGATCCCAAAGCTTGAACCCTTTCACCCATTTCCATATCTTAGGAAAATACATCGACGAGTTCTTGGGTCATTTATGCTCCTTTTGTTACTAGGGATGTGAGCGTACCTAGGACATACAAACACCGTTAAATTAGAGTAGTCAACTTCGTGACCCCACTATCGAACACTTAAAACCAATAGTCGAATCTAGTGGTCGATTCACCAAACACATGGCGTGATCAAGGGCCACTACCTAAAATGACTTCAGCAATGAGACATGAAACCGCATACATCTTGTCCATTCCATAATGGTGCAGTTCATCCTCTCCGCCATCGTATTTTTCTGCAGATACTTCTTTATGGTAATGTTCTTTGTGATTCTGACATCTCTACAATACATAAGGAACCCACCATCTCTATACTCACCCCCGTTGTCACTCCTCATATAATTGACCTTCTACCTCGTTTGATTCTCCACCATGGCTTTCCATTGCTTGAACTTCTTGAAAACCTATGGTGTTTCCTTCAAGTAGTATATCTTCAATGAATAATCATCTATGAAACTCACAAAGTATCTAAAGACGTCTATGAAAATAGCAGCCGAATGACCACATATATCGAATGAATATCGTCAAGAGTCAATTTTCTCTTATTCATAGATGTAGTGAATTGAACTCGAGTTTCCTTACCCATCACACAGTATTTACAGAGTCTAAGCGTGAATCTATGTATCCCTTTTAACAAATTTTATCAATGACGTTCTTCCATGACCCTCGGCTCATGTGACCTGGTCTCATGTGCCACAACTATAGCTAGTCGATTTTGGCTCTATCAAGACTATCTCTCCACCCACTATCGTATTTACCTTCAATCTATGAAAATTGTTCGATAGTTTTGTCCCATGAAAAATCACTATTGATCCCCTTTTCGCCTTTAAATCCCAAACCCTCAACTTGATTCACACACCACTTTAAATCGAGTTCACCAAAATAAATCAAGTTCTTTTTAAGTGTTGGAATGTTCCTAACTTCACTTAAGGTTCAAATAACCCCATCCCACATCTTTATGTGCACTGACCCTATTCTCACTACTTTGCACGAAGCATTATTTCCCAGGAGATTCTCATCATTAGTTTTAGACGTGTAATCTTAAAACCATTCCCGATTCGAACACATGTGTTTTGAACATCCAGAATCTAAAATCCAACAATCAACGTGGTCGTAGGAAAAATAATTAAGGAACTCTTTATCTTCATATTCAGTAGCAATACCGTCCACATCCTTAATAGTGTATCAGTTCTTATCATCCTTCTTCCACTTTGGGAAATTTCTTTTATATTAACCCTTTATGTCACTTGTAGCATGCAAATATCTAATATCTTGAGATTAAGACCTTTGGGAGCCCCAGTTTTTTGCAGCATTAGAATTTTACCTTCCTTTTCTTCTGCGACCTCCAACTTTGGCTACCAAGACTTCACCTTAATAAGATGAACTACTTCCACGGTTATCATTTTTATTTTTCATGGCCATGTTAAAAATGATGTATTTCATTATATCATTGAACTTGAGAGTAGTCTTCCTAAACATAAATGTGGTGATAAAGTGCTCAGATAAATCGAGAAATGAATCCAGCAAAAATAATGCTCGATCCTCCTCAATAAATTTAATATTAATCATGTTCAAATCACTGATCAAAGATTTAAGACATCTATATGCTTTATGAAATTATAGCCCTCCTTAATTTCTACTTTGAAGATAATCTTTTTTAGAATTGATTATTTGATAGAGACTTGCCTAAATAAATCTCATCTAATTAATACCACATGCCCTTATTTGTAGTTTCGGATATCACATGATTGAGAACCTTGTTTGTGATTTACAGCACAATTGAAGAAATATACCTTTAATCAATATCACTCCATTCTAATTCGTTCATATTAATTGGATGCCTCTCTATAACTAATAATTCCATAACCAACCGTTGTTGAAAAGAAAACCCCACATCCCTCTTTTCCACATGAAAAAATTATTAGGATCAATTATTAGGTCCTCTCCTTGTAGAAGTTTATTTAAGAGTAGGCGACATCTTTTCTTCCATTTGGAATAAATCTAATAACTTTTGCTCATATCCATCAAATTGCTTCAAGTCGAACCAAAATACTGAACTAAAAAAGCAAAGTAAGCCCCTATATCACTTGTTTATTATATTATATTTTTTTCTTTTTGTGTTTATACTTGAAATAACTATCTCTCAAATAAAACTTCAATTTACATAAATTTTATACATTAGGAAAGCTCATGATGTCATCTATCAACATATAATACAAATAATTTCGAAGTTTCAAAACTTTCATTTTCGCTCTCACTGTTTCGTACAAACTTTGACATTAAATCTCTCAAAATACAAGTTTAATTGAGACTACTATTCATTTTTAGAAAGTTCTTGACAACATCTACACTAGATATCCATGAAGTACAGGATAATTTGAAAATTTTGAAATCACATTTTTACCCACAATTTCATTCATTACAAATTTTAAAATCAACTATTTCTTAAACTATAGGTCCATTTAACATGAAATTTATATGGCTAGAAAATATTAAATATGATATGTGAGTATAACCTTAATGAAATATCATGTTGATACATTTCTCATTGATAAGTTTACCATAGGAGGATTGATAACAAATCATAATAGTTCATTGGTGTTGTCTGAAATTTATCATTCATAAATTTATTATTTATACCTACATACTTGTACATTTAAAAATGTTAGAAAAGTTTAAAAAGTCACAATAGTTTATTAATTTTGTGAAAACTTTCTCACTAATATATCAAAAGTTTGAATAATTCAACAGTAGTTCACTAGTGTATTGCAAATTTCTTATTGATAAATTTAAAAATCACATATTTTTCATTCATAATTTTCCAGAGTTTGGTGGTGAAATGGTGGATACTAGCCTTGGTGTGGCCTAGTTTTTTGGATCTCTTTAAAATGAAAAAAAAGTATGCGGGAATGGAAAAGTGAAAGGACCTTAAAAACTAAGTCTATAGGCCATTCAAACTAAGTCTACTTTCTAATCTACGCATTACTATTACAATAATCTTTTTATAATTAGTCAAAAATTAAAATTTTGAAGAAGTATATTTTTGTTTGATGTTATGTATTATTTAATTAACAAGTGTGATGTGAAATTTATAAGATAATCAATTAATTTCTAATATGGAAATATAAATGTAAATCAATATATTCGATGAGAGCGTAACAGATAAATCTCACAAACTTATGTTTTTAAAGTTGTCCAGTTCCCTTTCCCACTTCCATGATCGGAATGGTGCCCTAGTAACTCCACCTATCTTAATCCTTTCATGTGGTACTAATACCACATACAACATGAGAGATAAAATATCCCACCTTCTTATGTTCTCAGATTATCATAATTCGATGGTCAAGAAATTGCCCCAAAGATTTAACCACCTTAAATTTGTGTACGATCAATATGTTAGGATTTACTGTCAAATGTTGTGACTTTGACCATATAAATAAATACTTGTCTCTATAGGTAATGAAACACACTATGAAGACATATAAATAAAGTGTCAAAAATATAAGAGAGACATAAATATTTAATGTGGCTTACCAAATTAGCTACGTCCATAGGAGAATATGATAAATCTTCATTATGAGAAATTAGAAACACAAATTGTTACACTCACAATCTCTCACGTTTCTCTCTTTATAACCCTTACAAAAAAATCTCTCACTTTCTCTTGCATGTCTTTTATTAATATTTTAGAATGAATTAGTGAATCAAATTTATAGATGTTTTGAATTAGCCACATCCGTTGAATCAAAATAAGGTTGGATGGTTGAGATCAAAGTTACTCTTCTAGTTCTAGGCTCCTATCAAGTTATTATTCTAATTGTAAGCCCCTAACATCCATATGTTTCACATATTTTGACTAACCAACCATATCCCACTAATAATATTTTGAATGATCATAATATTTAACTCACCAATCATAATTGTTACACTCTTAATCTCTCATGTCTATCTCACTCTACAACCCTTACAAAAATTTCTCACTTTCTCTTGCATGCTCTTTATTTATATTCTTGAATGAATGAATAAAGCCAATTTATAGATGTTTTGAATTATCCACATTTGTAATATCAAAATAAGGTAGGATGATTCAGATCAAATTATAGGCCCTTAACATCCATAGGTTTCAAACGTTTCGACTCATCAGTCATGTCCCACCAACCATAATTTGAATGTTCACAATATTTGACTCCTAACCACAATTTTGAGCGATAAACTCCACACAACTTCCATATAACATTTCCACCCAAAAGTATAACAAAGTTAAAATGTGTACAACCAAAGTCTTCAACCACCTTGATTTCACATCCAAGTATTTACGGACCTTAAAAAATAATTGAAAGATGATTTTGAAGCACTAGAGGTTAAACAAGCGATGAATGTTTGAATTGTTAGTATACATATTATACTTTATATTATTATACTATGTATTACACATGTATTACCATACTACACATTTATATTGTACGATCACTCACCACCCCGGTACTAAGAATAGCCTCTTCATCCTACACAAATTCTCTTAGCTTATGTCATAGCCATCTGGGTCATGCTTTTGTTGGTAGTCTAAAGTCTTTGCTTTCTCGTGGTCACTTAGTCTCTATTAATAATGCAAAATTTGACTAATTTCCTTGTCATCTTGCAAAACAATTAGATTTTCCATTTAATAAAAGTGACTTTATTTGTCATGCTTCTTTTGACTTAATACATTCTGCTGTATGCAGGCCATCTCCCACTACTACCATGGGAAAATTCAAACATTTTGTTATTTTTGTAGATGATTATTCGCACTATACCTTGTTGTTCCTTATGAAAAATCAATTTGAACTTCTTCATCTTTGCATAAATTTCTCTATTGTGTTCAATACCCAATTGGAGGATAAAATTAAGGTATTCTATTCTAACAATGCCACTGAATATACCAATTCATGTGTCATCCCTTTTTTACATTAACGAGATACCATTCTTTATTTAACATGTCTCGACAACTCCTAGCAAAATAGGCATGTCGAATGCAAACACCGACATATCCTAAACACTGTTCATTTGCTACTCATCTTCGCCTCGTGTCTAGAATATTTTAGGGTGAAGCTTCTCTCACTATCGTCCACAACATAAACCATGTCCCCTCTTCCACTACAAAAAATTTGGGTGTGATGTGTGTCTTTATGATCACCCTCATAATTATAATAACCTTAGAATTTTTTATAGTTCTTATTTCGTTCTTTTCCAACCCCACAAAATCACAAAACTAGAGTGTCACTCCAAATTATGTTGTTTCTTGGGCTACGGGATGGAACAAAAATGATATAGGTATTGGGATCCCTACTCTAAATGTCTTCATATATCTCGTCATGTTATCTTCTGGGAAGGCAAGATGTTTTCCTCACTATCCAAATTTCACTTACCTCATTTACACACACTTTTATTCTTTACTAATACCTTGGTAGACTTATATCCTGAATTATCCGAACTTGATCCCTTACCAAATATTAAACCACCACCACCATCCTCTCCTCTAGTAATTGATGCGGTCTCCTCACTTGATCTAACTTCCAGCATACCATCGGTGCCTCTAGTTTCCTCATTCGATGCTCCACCCGATATTCTCTCTAAGGACTCTCTTGAATCGTCTACTTTTCCTGATGTATTCGCACCAGTCTCTAATCCATATCCTAACCAAAAAAGTGTAAGACCTATGACTACTTACATTTTTCTTCATGATTTCCGTGTGCATTATACTACTAGTCATCATGATCCTCCCTCTTATCGTGAGTCCAGTTTTCACCCTCTTTGGCAAAAGGCAATGGTAGATGATAAGTAGGAAATTGAACAAAACCAGACCTCAAATTTAGTGGATCTACCAAGTGGTAAGAATTCAATGGGATATAAATGGGTTCATAAATTTAAAACTCAATTAGATGGATCTATTAATTGTTACAAGGCAAACCTTGTCACAAATGGCGGGTTTACTTAGGAATACATGATTGACTATGAGGAGACTTTTGCTCCAGTGGCTCGACTCACTTGAGTTCACAGTTTCATTGTAGTTTTTGTAGTTCGCCATTAGGAACTATTTCGGATGGACCTGAAAAATTCCTCCTCAATGTTGAATTATCTGAGGAAGTTTACATGTGACCACCTGCGGGATATCCTCATACCACTCATCAGGTTTAAAAACTTAGCCGTGCCTTTTACGGTCTCAAATAGGCTCCCCGTGCTTGGTTTTTTAAGTTCACTACAATTACTAGTATTTTTAAGTTTACTTCCAATCCTCATGACTTCGCGCTTTTTATTCTCAAAACCAACCATGACACTATTGTTCTCCTTCTCTTTGTGGAAAATATGATTATTTTGATGATGATCACGCTGGTATATACGATCTCAAGGTATATCTCAGTCAACATGTTGAAATGAAAAATCTTGGAAAGTTGAATTATTTTTTTTGATCTTGAGATCTCTTTTAACTCCAACGGATATTATTTCTCTCAAGCAAAATATAATTCAAATCTTCTCACTCGTGCAAGACTCACTGATAATAAGACAACCACCACTCCTCTTGAGCTAAATTCTAAGCTCACTCCCATTCATGGTACACTTTTTGATGATATGACTTTGTATCGATAGTTAGTGGCGAGTCTTGTCTACCTTATTATCACGCGCCCAAATAGTGCATATGAATTTCATATTGTTATTAAATTTCTCTCTGCTCTCCGTTCCCCTCATTCCATTGTTGTTCTTCCCACTCTCATATACATTAAAGGGATTATGTTCAATAGTCTTCACTTCTATGCTTATTCTTCCCAACAGCTTCATGCTTATTCTGATGCAGATTGGGAAGGGAACCCCATCGACCACCGTTTTACCACTGGGTATTATTTCTTTCTCAGTTATTATCTTATCTCATGGTGTAGTAAAAGAAAAAGCATTATTCCTTAGTTTAGTACAAAAGCCGACTATCGTGCTCTTACTGACGCCACTCGGGAACTCCTTTGGCTATGCTGGCTACTTACTAACGTGGTTGTTACCCATTCCACCACCACTATTATTCATTGTGACATCAAAGTGCTTTCTAGATTGCTCACAATAACATTTTTGATAAACGAATGAAGCATATTAGTATCGATTGTCACTTTGTTCATCAGCATCTTCTCCACGGAACCATTGCCATTTATTTTGTTTCAACCATTGATCATATTGTCGATGTTTTCACAAAGGTTTATCCTCCAATCCATCTTCAAGATTTAGTATCCAAACTCAAGTTGGTTTCCATCTTACCACCTTAAGTTTCAGGGGGCTGTTAGTGTACATAGTATACTTTATATTATTGTACTACACATAATACACCTATACTACCTTACAACAGCTAGACTACCATACAACACCTCTACTACCGTACTACATCTGTAATACCACATTATACTTTTGTACTACTAGTTAAATTATATATATATATATATATATATATGGGGGTATATATCACGTATCTTTTTGTAGAAACCCATAAAATTAATTCAATATATCTTATTTCCTCTCTCTCTCTCTCTCTCTCTCTCTCTCTCTCTCTCTCATATTATAATGTAAATAACCCTCTCAAAATCATAAATCACTATTGATAATAATATATTGGCTCTTGTAGGGATGAACTTTGAGTTGTCATTTATGAGTAATTTATTTTTAGTGTATAAGATATTTCATGTGCTTGTATGCATAAAGTTATGTTTCTAAAAGGTTGCAATATGTATCTATAATTATTGAATTAAATATATATGTTAGGGCTTTTAGCTAAAGTTGGGAAAACACTTTTGTGAAAAAACCAGATACTATTTATAACAAGGTTCTAAAAAATGCGGGGCGTGACCAAGGCGTAGAGGCCAAGCCTTAAGCCTTAGAAGCCTAGGCGGGCCTTGGCGTAAAAAGGCGTGAAAAGGCGTTTAGGCATTTTTTAATATATTTTAATATTTTTTGACTATGACAAGGCTATTTAAAATACTAAATTGGTACATACCTTAAAAATATGTTTAAATATTTGTAAATTAAAATACTATTTTTTTAAAATACAAAAAAAAAACAAAAAAATTTCGTCTTTTCACACCTTACTTCTAAAAAACTCGCGTTTTTTCACGCCTTACCCCCAAAAAACGCACGTTTTTTCACGCCTTGACCCAAAAAACGTTGACCATCGTTGACCACGCCTTGATCCACCCCTAGGGCCAAAACTTGGCGTATCTAAAAAGCCTCGCGCCTTGACGCCGCCTAGGCGCGTTTTTTTAAACACTGATTTATAAAAAAAAATGACATATTGAGTCACCTCCGATTTAAAATTAATCATTGATCATTGATGTATCTACATATAGCATTGAGGTGGCTGAGAAATTTGGGGTTTTCGAAAAAAATTGATGCGCTTTAATTGGTCAATTATAGTGCTTGAAAATCTATGTAGAGTTAGGTAGAATTTTTTGAGGCATTTTTATGGTTATTGTGATTGGTTGAACTTTATTAAGGCACATATGTTTATATTCTTTATTGACCAATTTTAATCATATGTTTGAAAGATATACCTTAAAAATATTATCATAAATCTCTTAAACTTTATTTTTTTCATGAGTTGCTCATCTCATTTACCCGAAGAAGACTTGTTCTCTTATTAACTCTTATTTAAATTTGTTGAGAGGTTATGATCATGTTGAAGTTGCTTATGATACTTGTAAAATTTGTTTATTGTGTTAATTCTTGTTTGATGTCTCTTATTGTCACATCCCAGTTTCTTAGGGGCGAGTTTTATCTTAAGACAATTCTAAATAAGAAATAAGTCTAACTATTGAAACATTTGAGGCATTTATCAATACTCACATATGTTACAAATGAAATATAAGAATTCATTCTTAAATCAAACCTCTATACAAAAGTATTTCTCCTACTGAGCTAAGTTTCTTTTCTTCTAATACGACATTTCCTTTGCCTTATGTATCAACTGATTTCTAAAATATTCATTATTGTCAATAGGTACCTATTTAAAATAACTGAAAATGAAGGAATAAGCAAAACTTTTTCCAGTAGATAATTCTCATTCTATAACAAAGGATAAAATAATTTTTAAAGAGAAAATCATGTCTGAAGATCAGTAACATCAGGAGTACAATAAGAAATTTGACTCAATAGTTAAATTGAGATAAACACAATAACATATAATGATATTGCTAAAAATAGAAATATCAAGGCTAGAACAGATAAAAGGCTATAGATGGTTTCTAAACAAATAATCCATAATTATCCGTTTAGAGGCTTTAGGGCAATAGTTATACGTGCAACAAATCAATCCATATATATTGGAGATAATCAATCCAGATAACTGGAGATAAAGTAGTCGTGCTAAGTTAATCACAGACATTCCATATGGTAGTAATAACTAGGCCCTTAATCATTTGAGTCCTATGGGCTAAATAATAAAATCGTGGGTATAACGAGAGATTACTCCCTAGTCATAATGTATGTTATAAAAGAACAAGTTCAGAATAAATCATATTAAATGATATCATTGCATAAGTATCGACAAAGGTTTTTTAAATTCAATCAATTGAACGTAAATATTTGAACTAGTCAAATGAATTCATCAATGAGAATTAGATAAATTAGGACTATCACATAGTGATATCAACAATAGGCGTAATCAAAAGCATTACATGAAAATAATATTGAATAAGAAATCACTACCATATTTTGTAGGGTGTAACTTGATGGTTTATCAGTTGATCCCATTTATGTGGTTGTTGTTGTAATGGAAGGGTGCTCATGGGTAATTTTCGGGAATACACTCTTATAAGCCAACTTATAATGATTAATTTTCAATGATTTCAAGATTTCGCTTAACATGTAGTTTGGCTGATAATTAAATCTTGACGTGATAGTTCACATGACTTTTAATAAACGGAATAAATTTTATCATTTATGAATTTAGTGATACAAATAATTAAAATTGATGAATAGTATATTAAAGTCGTGCGGGATATCATAATTTAAGTTTTTGGTAAAAATGCAATTTATATAATAATGAGACTTAGATGTGTCTAATTTCATTTCTCTAATGGTTATAATAATATAAACACATGATATTTCCTAATCTTGAATAAGTGTATAATGGAGGTTCAGTATAGTGTTCATGAAAAAATGAAAATTTTAACGAGTATACATGACTTTTAATGGACACGGTGGCCTAAACTTGGCTATGTTAAAAATAGTGTCAAATATGACATATTTATATACCAAATTAATCTACTCGGCACTGCAAATCTGAGGGTATATTTCTTGTATTTTTCAAAGCGACGGTTTGAAGGATATGAATTTTTGAAAAAGACAAAATTGATCTTTTGTAACGCGTATTGGTATATTCACCGTTGGTTTAAAATTTAAATTTGTAATTTTGTTTAAACTAGTACGTAAATATATAAATATATATATGTATATATTAAAGCATATTTGTAAGATCTAATATACGTAGTTAAAATAAATATATGAATATAAATTTATTTATACATTTTTATAATAAAAATCCCCTAAAATAACATTTTCTTGATACAATTTTAGTCGAGTAAAATCCACATCTCGGATAATCCGAACGCACCACTGATTATACATACTAATTCTTGGATATCCCGACTCGAAATTGGTGAAGTCGGACTAATTTTTCGAGCATCATAACGTGCTGAAATTAAGCCTAAACTTAGCCCAAAAATTTGATTTTTGCAAAAATTGGTTGTTTTTGTTGAATTTTCAACACTTCAAACATGCACCTCGGTAAACACACACAGGTACGGACCATTTATATGTGTTTTTCAGTGTATGTAGAACATGTTGGTTATCTTGGAAATTATTTTTGACTACAAGAGGTATTCCGAAAATCCGTCAAAAGATGGCTCAACAAGCTGTCATTTTATTACGACTAGCGTCAGCCAAAATTTGGACGTCCCGAAACTCATTCCGATGACCCTGAAATTACATCCATACTACCCGTACGTGCTGTTTGATATATGGACATTATTTTAAATTACCCGGACCATGTATCGGACCATTCGTTTAGTTGTGTTAATAAAATACCACAATACAACCAAATATTTATATAATTTTAATTTCTTCCTTACTAATACCCATTTTGTGTATATGCTCATCCAACACCTGCTGTTATATGCATATACATATATACAACCTCATATATACTTATATATATGTATCTACACGCACACACATCCATATATACACACACAGTGTAATATGTATATAGTTATCAACCTCCATAGATGTAAAAAAAAGCTCCTACAATCCATACATATATATCAAACCAATATGTATACCTATATATATATATATATATATATATAAACCGAAAATATCCAGTATATACATAACTTGTATGTATATACCAGACATATATATATTCGGTTAAATGTAAATAAACATAAAAAAAATAGGAAAAACTAGTTTAGGGAGCTCCCATGGAGTTTTCGGGTGGGAAGATGAAGAGGATGGCTGTTTTTTGGGTAAGAACAGAGATCTTTTTTTTTTTTAATCTTGTTTTCCTGTTTGTTGCTATAAATATAGCAAATGTATGGTTGAGTCTTTGTTTTTAATTGAGGTTAAAAATAGATGCGAGTAGGAGGATAAGGTTTGGGTGGAAATTATTTTCTTTTCTTTTTGTACAAGTTTTGTTGTTTAGATTTTGACTCTCTCTATATTTTTAAGCTTAGAATTATTTTTTTGAACCCTTGTTTTTTTTTTCAAGAACACAGAAAATTCTATTTTAAAATTAAGTTTGGATTCTTGTTTTGTTTATGGTCCGTTTGGCAATTCAATTCCAAAGCGTGGAATTAGAATTGGAATTGGAATTGGAAGGTCAATTTCAATTTCGTGGAATTCAAATTGGCCTTTCAATTTCAATTTCAAGCCTTGAAATTGGGTTGTTAAATGGGCCCTTAATGTAAATGAGTATTCATAAAAAAAATTATTCTTCCCTGATAATAATACGTGCATAACTTTATATATAAAAAAAGTATACAAGTTATTTTAAAAATTATTATTTAATTGCCGACGTATTTTATAATTAAACAACAATGCGATCCAAGAAATAAATAATAGAACTTAACCAAGCCTCTTGGACTAGTGGTATAAGGCTGCCAATGGGACAGTCTTGGGGGTGGATTGGGTTTCGTCCCCAGTTCGATCTCTGGTACTGTCAAAATAATGCTTAGCCAGTGAAAGCCACGAACCGCAAATGGGATTGGTCGAGGTGCGCGTAAGCTGGCTCGGACACCTCATGGTATGCTACCAAAAAAATAGAACTTTAAAATTTTGAATTACATACAAGGATGCGGGTTATTACACTTATACTTATTGTTTTTCTTGCAAGTGTAATGATTACTTCTTGTGGAATTTTCCTAGATAAATGTTTTAAGTTGTCCTTGTTCAAGCGCTTTAATATTATTGTGTCTTGTGGTGCCATCTTCAATAAGTATTGACAATCTTGGTTTAATTTTAATCTTTAAAGAACAAAAGCATAAATATAATGTTTTTTACACATTTGTGATTGGAGTGTAGCAAATAGTAATTATGTGTATTCTTCTCTACCTCTTAAAATATGAATAAAAGGAATATACAGGCATGATTTATAATGATGATTAAGAGTAAGATAGTCAAATATTTACACTAACGATTCCCATAAAATATAGAATGCTTTAAAGAACATGTTTTAATGGACATGTTTTAAGGAGTGTTGATACAAAAATTAGTCAGTTGACATGGACCAATTACATGAAGACATACGTCAACCTACGTGGAAAATACATACTTTCATCGAGCTACTCAAGTGTCACGAGCTACTCAAGCATACCGAGCTACTTAGCGTGCAGAGCATCTAATCAAGAAAATCAAAAGGCAACTACGCATTCAATGAATGTCATATTTAATGCACATTCTTATTGTACAGATGTATATGTCTACTAGATGACAACACATTGTCTTTTCATATGTACAGCCTCAAGGCTATAAATACATTATAACCCTGTCATAAAAAGGAAACTTTTGGATCTATTGAGAAACCAATTATCGAGATTCAAGGCAAACAATCAGCAACACAACAGCAGTGGACGTAGGCCATTTTGATAGCCGAACCACTTTAAAATCCATTGTCTTAGTTATTTATTTATTTTTATCTGTGATTAATAAATTAGATTGCATCTAGTTTTTTACATCAACAGATTGGTTCCGTCTGTGAGAAACGACTATTCTTAGCATTTTTCACCCAAAAACTGATTATCTATGGCTGAGATCCCAGAATCCATTAATCAAAACACTGGCGGGGTCCCTCCCAACCCCTCTTCTCCACCAAATATGCCAGATTTGGCTGGCATAATGGCCAATTTAGCTCAAGGAAAAATGCCCATGCAAGAAACCATGCGTCAACTTATACAAACTATTTGAGATGGAGTGCCTGCCCAGTCAGAAAAATGAAGTGTTCAGATAAATACCCATGTGCCATCTTTAAGAACCAGACGAACGATGTTCCAGATGTTTCTCACTCTGGGCATACTGGTTCTTATCATACTGAGAGATCTTATGATCCTTCGTATCAACCTGGTCGGACTTCTTCAGTACGAGTTACGGATTCTCAACAAAATGTCACTCTGACTCCAGAACGAGCTAGCGTTATGGAAAGGTTGAGTACAGTCTCTCCTTTTGATCGATTGGGCCCTAGGAGGAATAGAAACCCTCCTAGGATTGCGTCGAGGAAATCTCAACCACCATCCGATCTAAGGGAAGGTTCTGTCGAATCACGCCCGACAGATCGTAATGAAAGGTCCTAAGAGGAAAGCTCAGCGCGATTAGTTGCGTGGACAAATAGATCCGAGGAGGTAAACGATGCATGGAAAGGCTCTATTCAAAGGTTGGAAGATAGGTTAGGGGAAATGGCTAAGGCCAAGAATCCTGTACAGAGAACTTTTGTCCAAGGGACACCCTTCGTGCAAGCAATTGTGGATTTTTCCACACCATCAAAATTCAAAGCTCATGTGGTGACACTTAAATATGATGGAAAAACTGATCCTGTCCTCCATATAGATAAACACCAAGTTGTTGCTGATATCTATGCAATTCCCGATGAGATGAAATGCAGGGCATTTTCAGGAACTCTCACCGGGTCAGCCCAGATGTGGTACAACAATCTTCCTCGGTGGACGATTGCTACTTTCCATCAGCTGACAGAGCTTTTCATAGGAAATTTATGCTTTGGAGAGAAGCCAATTAAAAGAGTAGCACACTTACTGAGCGTTAGACAGAAAACAGAAGAAATCACCAGGTATTATATTACCCGTTTCAATAATGAGAAACTTGAGGTGATCGATTACGAGGAGAAGACAACAATTACTTCTCTGATGAGTGGTCTGTTACCGAACAAGTTATACTATACTTTGGCCAAGGATCCACCCTGGACCATGGCCGAATTGATGGCAAAGGCATCCAAGATCATGAACACCGAGGAAGCCATGGCTGCGAAGAAGAATACAGACACTAAGGAGACCAAGGTTGAGGGTAGTAAAACTGAGAAGAAGGATCAGAAGAATAATGGTGGCAGTAAGCAGTCAAAAGGTAAACAAACGCTGGAGAAAATGAGGAAGTGTGGAAATTATACTCCCTTGAAGGTAGATACAAATCACATTCTGGAGGAGATCAAGAACAGCGAGGAGCTAACTTGGACAGAGAAAATGAAGGTCGGTCCTGAAAAAAGGGATAAGTCCAAATATTGCGAATTCCACAAAGATCATGGCCACACGACCAAACGTTGCATAGCTCTTCAGAATGAAATTCAAGCACTCATCAAGCGAGGAAAATTGACTAAGTACGTTGATCGCCAAAATGGTGGAAAAACCAGCGACAGAGGAAGGCAAAGATCTAAATCTCCTCGCCGAGAAAAAGATGATAAGAAGAGAGATCACGAAGATGATTCAGAAGCTGATCTCAATCTCCCCAAAAGGCCAAGGCAGCCCGAGCGCGGGGTATTTTCAATCCATTTTGTATTATTTGAATGTAATGTCATTACAGGTGGAGATGCAAGAGGTGGAGATCTTACTGCGGAGATGAAAGCTTACCTCAATGAGGCCGAAACTTGCTCTTACATACAGCGTATAAATTTGTCTTAAGATGATCGCCCGAGGAAGATGAATAGGGATAAACTGGTAATCGGCTTTTCTAAAAACGACTTGGCAGGTGTACTATATCCTCATAACACACGACCCCTTAGTGATCAAGATGAGGATGAAGGATGTGGTGATTTCACGGGTATTGGTGGATAATGGTAGCCCTGCAGATATCATGTTCTACCCATGCTTCGACATCTTGAATCTGAAGTTAGCCCAGTTGGAGCCATATCATAGGCCCCTCCTCGGTTTCACTGGCGAAAAGATTTTTCCACTTGGTACGATCAAGTTGGACATGCTTATTGGTACGTAGCCTGCTTGCCGAACAGAAAGAATATATTTTTTTCTTAACAGATAAAAACGTCCAATCGGCCTACAACATTATCATAGGGAGAGTAGGTCTGAAGAAGTTTGAAGCAGTGCCATCTACGGTACATCAATGTTTGAAGTTCCCAACTAATTTTGGAGTGGGAGTTATGAAAGGCAACCAGAAAGTATCTCGGGAATGCTATTATTCATTTACCGAACATGAAGAACTGGAAGAAGCCAGGAAGAAAACTACTACGTATTAAGTTGATGAAACAGATGATGCGGAGATTGTGAAACCTTGGATCCTAGAGATGAATCTCAACTCGTGAAGGGTCAAGTTATGGAAGATACGGAGTATATTATTCTAGACGACGAATGCCCAGAACGAACAACTCAAATTGGTGCGTCATTGGACTTATCAATAAAGCAGGAGCTGGTGGCATTTTTAAGGCACGGAAAGCAAACTTTTGCATAGAGTCATGAATACATGCCAGGGATAGACCCGACTTTCCTGTGCCACGAGCTCAATGTTAACAAGGAGGTCAAGCCATTGAAGCAGTGAAGAAGAGTGTTTAGCCCGGAGAAGAACCAAGCCATACAGGAAGAAGTAGAGAAACTGCAGAAAGCCTCTTTTATTGAGGACGTCAAATATCCTGATTGGGTAGCAAATATTGTGATGGTAAAAAAGAATAATAAGTGGAGGATGTGTGTGGACTTCAATGGTCTTAATAAAGCCTTCCCAAAGGATCATTTTCCTTTGCCCCGAATCGATCAGTTGGTGGATGCTACATCGGGGCATGAATTGTTGAGCTTCATGGATGCTTATTCTGGTTACAACTAGATTAAGATGAAACCAGAGGACAGGGAAAGTACCTCTTTTATCACCCCAAGGGGAACTTATTGCTATAATGTTATGCCTTTCGAACTTAAAATGAAGGTGCAACATACCAACGATTGATGAATAAAGTGTTCGCAGAGAAAATTGGTCATAACATGGAGGTTTATGTTGATGATTTGATGACAAAAAGCAACAATCATCTATTTGACCTCGGCCAGACTTTTGATCAGCTAGAGAAATATCAAATGAAGTTAAATCCCATCAAATGCATATTTGGAGTACGAAAAGACATGTTTCTCGAGTATATTATTAATCAACGAGGCATCGAGGCAAACCCTGAAAAGATCAAGGCCCTACTGGACCTATAATCTCCAGCTAGGAAGAAAGAGGTGCAAAGTCTCACATAGCGAGTTGCAGCACTTAACATATTTGTGTTACGAGCAACAGACAAATGCCTCCCATTCTTTAAAACACTTCAAAAATCTTTTAAGTGGAATGATGAATGCGAGGAGGCATTTTAAGAGTTGAAGAAATATCTGGGGAAACCTCCATTGTTATTTAAACCAATGATGGGAGAAAGACTATACTTGTATCTGGCAGTTTCAAAGAACGCAGTTAGCTCGACGTTGATAAGAGTGGAGGACGGAGTGCAAAAACTGGTTTATTACACCAGCAAGGCCTTTCGGGGAGCAGAGATCGGATATCCAAGGTTGGAAAAGAGGGCACTAGCACTAATCGAAGCAAGCAGAAGGATGAGGCCATACTTTCAAACCCATACTATAGTAGTGTATACTGATATGCCATTAAGACAGGCTCTGTACAAATCGGAGAAATCAGGAAGATTAATGTACTGGGTGGCAGAACTTGGTGAATATGACATAGTTTATAAGCATAGGTCATCTCTAAAAGGGCAGGCAGTAGCGGACTTTATTACAGAATTTACTTACTCTGATACATCCGAAAAGCAGGAGCTTAATGCAGACCAACTCGTGAAAGTTACGGGCTCATCGAAGACGACCCCCAACCAACTTCCATTAGTAGATCAGCAAAAGGATATAGACAACGAGCAACGGGAAGTGTCGAGTAATTGCCCAGCGATGGAAGAAGATAAAAGGAAGTATCAAATATTCCACCGAGGAACTCTGTCCAACCAAGAGTTTGATAATGATATACCAGTGTGGAATTTGTACATGGATGGCTCTTTGTATGCCACGGGTAGTGGAGCAGGAATAATCCTAAATAGTCCTGATGCAGTTGATATGGAGTATGCTCTACATTTTCAATTTAAGGCTTCCAATAATGAAGCTGAATATGAAGCCATGATCGTGGGTCTTAGTTTGGCCAAAATCATGAATGAAGAGCAGATTATCGTATTCAATGATTCACAATTAATTGTAAATCAAATTCTCGGTTTATATGCAGCAAAGGGAGAATTAATGATCAAGTATCATGCAAAATATATGGAGCTCGTATCAATTTTTGCCGCAGTCTAGTTGATCAGAATATCGAGATTGGAGAATGCAACAGCTGAGGCCCCAGCTCGGTTGGCCTCAGCAACACGCGCCGAGCATCCCAATAGAGATTCTGGCAGATTGGAGCATAGACGAAGACTTAATGGTGAACTTCATTGCCCTCGACTTGGGTCCATCCTGGATGGACCCCATCATGGCTTATATTGAAAAGAGAATTATGCCAACTGACAAACTCGCAGCCAAGAAACTGAAGTTTAAAGCTTCTCGTTATGTACTGACAAATGGTATTTTGTATAGAAGAGGCATTATAGAAGGACTACAAAGATGTGTGCATCCCTCTGAAGTTAAAGATTTGATTGAAGAGGTTCACGAAGGCTCTTGTGGAGCTCATATAGCAAGTCGAACGCTTTTACAGAGGATAATGACACAGGGATATTATTAGCCAACGATGAGAGCTGACTGTGCAACTTACGCTAAGAAGTGCGATAAATGCCAACTTTTTTCTTCCATCCGAAGAACTCCCCAAGCATTGTTAACGCCTATCACGTCCCCTTGGCCATTTTCCATGTGGGGTATAGACTTGGTTGGGACACTTCTAACAACTAGAGGGAGATTCAAATATGTGGTAGTTGTTGTGGATTATTTTACCAAATGGGTGGAAGTTGAACCTCTCATCGACATGTCGTATGATAGGGTCACCAGTTTATTTGGAAGAGTATCATTTTCATATATGGTCTCCCATATGCATTCATTACTGACCAAGGAACTCAATTTGATAATGAGGAGTTTGCTGCGTATTATCATCAATCCAATGTACAGAAGATCCATTCTACACCAGGCCATCCCTAGAGCAATGGGCAAACTGAAGTGACGAATAGAACTCTGCTGAATGGTTTGAAAAAATGGCTAGCTAATGCAAAGGGAAACTGGATTAATGAGCTACACTCTGTGTTGTGGGCTTATCGCACTACACCACGAACAGCAACTGGGGAGTCTCTATACATGTTAGCCTTCGTAAGTGAAGTCATCATACTTGCTGAGTTGGGTCTACCCACACATAGGGTGCTTAATTTCAATTCCCTGTAAGCGACTTGATGAGACGTTTAGACCTGGATATGCTCGAAGAAGTTAGAGAATAAGCAGCGATCAGGAATGCAGCCTACCAACAATGAGCAGCCTTGTTCTACAACAAAAGGGTGAAGAAATGCGATTTCAAAGAGGGGGATTATGTGCTGAAGAAGGTAATCCAGAAGCATAATAAACTAGAGGCCAACTGGCATGGACCTTACAAATTAATTGAAGTTGTTCGTCCTGGGATATACAGAATTGAAACTTTGGAGGGAGAAGAATTCAAGAATGCGTGGAACGCAGAGCATCTGCGCAAGTATTATAAATAATAAAAATTCATATGTAACACATTTTTTTAATATGAATAAAAATGATGTTTCGCCCATCTTTCTTCTTTTGTTAAATTTTCTTCGGAGTATTAGTGCTACACACTACACCAACTCCCCAGATCAGCAACCACCAACTCTGATTGGTCGACAATTCAGGAACCACTAAATCCGGTTGGTTGGCGAATCATTAACCACCAACTCCGGTTGGTCGGCAATTCAATAACCACCAACTCCAGTTGGTTGGTAAATAAAAATCATACAAGTTTTATCACGGGTGGTCTCAAGGGACACCCCAAACTAGACAAGACGATGGGTGGCCTCCCGGGACATCCACTGTCTAGGCAACAAGGTAATCTTGGCACGATTACTACAACTAAGCAGGAGTATGGGATGAAAATCATTCCATTGTTTAGCCGCAAAGAGTGACAAGTCACTATAATCAGATAATAAATGGGATAAATTCCATTGTCTAAAACAAATCAGGATACTTTGTCCAGATATATATATATATATATATATATATATATATATATATACACACATATAGTCATCAGCAAATAACAAAATTAATTGCATAAAGACTAAATCTTTCTTTAATAAAACTAAGCAGATTACATATGAAATGAAATTTATATACAAATATCCTACTCTATGGGTTTCTTTCCCTCTGCTTTTGATACAGATTCCATCCCAGCTGGAGGATCATCTAATGCATAGGGAGAGTTTATAAAATTCATATCTCGTACATTCTGACATTAATTATGGACAGTCGATCAAGCAAATACTCAGGACGAGTTATCTCAAAATTCGAATGAAGACTATAATCACCAAGATACTTGGAGATCAGGCATCCAGGAATATCACGAGTAGGAATCCAACTAAGATCAAGCTTCAAAGGAGGCACGGGCAAATCAAGTACTCCAGGCTCATAATAATCCCACAAGAAGTGCCCTTGCTCCAGTTTCAGCACACACATGGCATTCAACAATCCCTGCTTGTACACCTCATTATTTGACTGTTGCAACCGAGAATCAAGATGATATAGATCTTCGTTATAACCAGCCATCCAAACCTCTCTAGGCTATTTGTGAAATTTATAAGTCAATCTTTCAAGCTGCTCGTGGATTTTCTTCATCAGAATCTTTTTACTTTCCAGCGCAGAACTCTGATCGGAGAGTTGCTCGGTAAAGCTCTGAACTTTAAAGACATTTCTGCCAATGCCTGATTCTTTGTCGTCAATTGAACGGCTTGATTTTTTAAGTCCAATTGAGTCCTCGTCTCCTCAATATTAACCCGACCAGCCCTTGCTCGCCCACGGGAAGAAGGCCTTGCTCTGCCCGAGCGGGTGTGGAAAGTCTGACTCGTTTCAAAGTCTCTATCTTACCTTAAGGTAGCATTTTCGGTTTTTAAAAAGGAAAAACCGTCATCATTAATTGGGACCAAGGCTCCCGAAGAAGAGGAGGCAGCAGATTTGAGATGTTTCACTTCCTCTTGCAACGCGATATTCTCTTGCTCTAACAGCTTGGCAATGTTTCTATGCTCTTTAATCTCAAGCTTCAACACACTTTTCTTTTTCTCATAGGTCAAAATGTACTTGTCATAACCCCTGTCAGCAATCAATTGTTGGTACTTTTTCTCATAACCTTTATGCAAAAGTGTAGTGGTCTCTTTGTGTTGAAGTTGAAGTTCCTCGATCATGCCTTGAAGGTCTTCAATCATTTCGTAATAGGCCACATTGTTAGCTACCGCACGATCAAGTAGACACTTCAAGTATTGGTAAGCATCAATTGCTCATTCAGAGGCATCGGATCTGAGGATGTCTATTATTTAGGCCTCAGTAAAATCTGCATGACCAGCTTTGAAACTATCGTTGCATTTCTTCATCAACTATGTATATTTAACTGATAAGAGTTCCATTCTGGCCAGAAACTAGCAAGGAGAAAATAAAATGCATCAACAATGATACAAGACATGTCAAAGAAAGACGCGAGATAAATAACAAAAGTTCATTCTTATTCATCATATAAAAGGAAAATACATTCCAAGTTACAACCGAGGGAAAAAGAAAAATGAAATAACTTTACACCTTCTACTTATTTACTATAATATCTTCAGTTGGTTTGGAGGGAAGAGCATGTTGCTCGGAATGCAGTGCAGGTTGCTTGGAATAAGTACTTACTTGATAAACTTGCTCAAAAGGTTGGGGAACGACAGCAACAGATACTTTCTCTATTACCATCACAGAAGACTCATCAGATGGGGCTTCATATTCTCCTTCTTCACCAATGACAGGAGGAGGGTCATGAGTATGTATCTGAAATAATTCAAAATCATCCTCAGTTTTTAATTCTTTCAAGGCTGCAACATATCCATCTCTAAAGTATTTTAGGCTGGCATATTCCATCTGACAAGTAATGGAAGTTAAGGCCTTGTTCCATCCTTTATCCCAGCCAGGGCTAAAAGACTTCTTTACAGCAGTTTTCTTCTTCACTTTTTCCAATGAAGCGTGTTCCTCAGCAAGCTTCACCTTCTCTTCCAGCTCTTTCTTACGCCGTTCAGCCTCTTTAAGATTGGCCTCAATCTCCTAGGTAGTTTTTAGCTTATCCTCAACCTCTTTCTTACGCCGTTCATCCCCTTCAAGCTTGCTATCAATGGCCTTCAATTTGTTCCCCAACTCTTTAGAATCACTTATAGCTTGATCTTGAGTGGTCTTGACAGATTGAAGTTCATTCTCCCAAGCAGTTTTTTCCTCCTCATACTTCTGACGGGATTCATTCAAAGAGAGGGATAGACCAGTAAAAGCTTCTTCCACCCCACCCGAGGAAGTGGAAACCCTGATAGCTTCATATTTCTTCAAGATGCCATTAAAGCAAGCCATAAACTGAAAAAGGAAAGAGCTCAACTCATAATATGAAAATAATATGTAGAGACAAGGAAGTAATAAGGATGACGATACTTACTGACGCAATATGTTGGGCGGCTAAATCAGTGAGCTTCTCCCGAGAAAGGGAATCCTCAGCAGCTCGATGTTCGGGAAGGACCCAAGATTTGATCAAATCCTTGGCCGAACTCGGAGCGACGAGAGCTGGAGCTTTAGCTCTCAAAGGACCCTCAATATCAAAAGGTTGAGCAACAATTTCTATAGGTCTTTCAGCGAGACCTCTTCTTAATCTCCTTAGAGGAGCACTTTCAATCAAAGGTGTTGCCTCTCCTTGTGTAATAGCAATACCTTCAATCAAAGGTGTTGTCTCTTTTGGAACAACCGGGAGCTTCTTACCTACCTCCTTCATAGTTGTAGTCGTTCCCTTAGATAGAGCAATGTCCATTGTCTTCATTCCCTCAGATGGGACATCCAATTTACTTTTCTTCTCCCCATCAACACCAGGGGCATCTTTGATAAAGAACTCAGGCATCCTCCTTTTCTTCGTCATCAAATCAACAATGGAAGTATCCAAATCAGACGAGGAGTCTCCCACACTTGCTCGAGACATTGGCGGTTGATCAGGATCGATTACCGTAGAAGGTGCAATAGGATGGGCAATGAAAGATGAGGTGGTGATTTTGTACCTCAACAAATAAGAAGCAGCTCTAATGTGCTCCCCAACAACTGATTGATGCAAGCTACAGATAAGTTTTAAATCTTTTATGTTAACATCAATCTCTTTTGGGGGCTTTCTTTTACTGTCAACTGTAACAAACAAAATTAATGTCAGTGACGTATTTTGTCAAACATAAAGAAAGCTAAATTCAAAAACTATAAACAACCTATTCCATTGCCATAAGGCGGACATTTGGGACCTTGGTACACATCATTTCCATTTAATGGAGGGTGCTGCCAATTTTTAATCACAACCCCATGATCAAAATAGTCCATGTTGGCATCGGGAAGATTGACAACTAAAGCTCTATTTGAAAACCTAGTTTTCAAATAAAAAGTAGTGTCGCTGATAACCCATTTATAACAATACATAATTTTAGGGATTCCTAAATGAGATCCATGAATTTGATTCAACCTATATACGCCATTAACTACCCTCCATGTATTTGGAGCTACCCTTGCAGGTAAAATATCAAAATATTGGCAAAACTCTAAATACAAGGGATTTGGAGGGAAAGAAAAGCCACACTCCGGTACAAAAATGGAGGGAAACCAATGTCCCTTCGCCAGAGAAAACAAATCAGAAGGACAAGAAGGCTCCTCCAAAATAACCCAAGAGGCAATTGAAAAATCAGTCCGGAATTTATCTAAAGATTCAACAAAGTAAACCATGATGACTAAAGCAAAGAAAGATGAAGGAAGAAAATCTTACAGAGAACGGAGAAATCTGCTAATGACGGACGACGGAAGAACGACAGTACAAAATAAAGAGAGAAAGTAAAGAGTTCAGAAAATATGGATGTGAAAAGTAGAAAACGATGGGATTTGTGTCGCTCTTAAATACCTTGCATAGGGAAAAGAGAAAAGAAATGATTACCGAAAAAGACGTTTGCGTTTCCAACAAATTAAATCATGAGAAAGGCGCGAATGTCGAAGGTGTCACGAGCCCGACTCGAAAATAGTAGGGAACGGGTGTCTTGACATGCCACCAAGGCATCCAATATTCTGGCCTTAAAATTTTTGTTTTTAAAATATATGTAGCGGAAGTATAATCACATGGTTATGAATCGTAAAATACTGAAAGTGAAGGAATTACATCATCAGAGCTTTCTAAAGGGAACTTCATTTGTATTAAAATATCAACGAGTTACAACTTGACACAAAGAGCTAAACATGCTCTATCTAATTAAACAAACTTCTACTTAAGGTAACAGAAAGAGCTTTAAAAGCTAAATCTTCAACATAGTCCTTTTTCGTTCCATCCACGAACTTAATTATTTCCTGAAAAATGGTTATTTATATAACGTCAGCTAAAAGCCTAATGAGATTCAATCTCCAAATATTCCAAGGTTTTCAGAAAATAGATACCTATTCAATTTAGAACATAAGGTATATACATAGAGATAGGAATTTCAAGTAATATATATAAAGTAAATGACAATATATATATTCAGAATAAACAGTTCAGAACAGAACAGATAAAATAATTGAGCATGTGTCAATTATTCAGTTTTAGTGGCCATGTACACTCTAATACCCAGACAGATAGTGTTATCAAATGTTTCCACCCGATAACATCACAGACAGATAATCATGATTTCTGGAACAACGCCTTGTTTAGGGCACACCAGCGATAAACCAGCTGGGAAGGTACCACCCAAATATTTCCACCCGGTAGTCAAGGCTAATATAGTAAGAGAGTTTCCATAGGCCGAATCAATAATTTTAGAATTCAAATCAGATGTTTATATGGAGAGATATAAACATATAACAAACGATGGAATTATCGGTATCAGATGCATTTTGAGAATAAAAGCATTTCACAAAATATACATAGTTTGCATAATATAATATAATCAAAATGCACAAGAAATTTCATAGAGTACTCACCTAAAATAGAGGTCGAAATTATAGATAACGAGTCTTCGATCGCACGTTAATCTAACAAATACGATAAAGGTTTAAGTATATGTTCTAAACAAGGTCCAGTCTACATATTGTATTTTAATAGTAACTTATTTCAAAGCATTACTAAAAAACCATTTTCTTAACTTTTAAAACTTATTGATCGTAATTAAAGGATTCTATTCATAGTTCTTCCTAATCAGTCGGTTCCCATTAGAGATGGAGGGTCACAGGGGCACCGCTTAAATACCATCTCCTCTAGACAGAACATTTCCGGATTCATTCCCAGTAGAGATGGAGGGTCACAGGGGCACCACTTAAATACCATCTCGTCTAGACAGAATTTCACTGGGCCTGACTTTGGAATTACTTAAATGGGATTCCATAATAACGAGCAATTACTTTTAAAAAAATCATTTTTAAAAGCGTATATACAATTTCAAACAAGTTTACAAGAAAATAAAATCAATTTGGATTTCTTTTAAACTTTAAGTTTTGATTAGTGAAGTCCTTAGTGTATTTTACCAGCATAACTACTAAGTAAAGCTATAAAACACAAAATTAAAAATATAAAAATACATTGTAACATTTAAATAAAATCATACCTACGAAATGAATTCTTTCTTAGAAATTATAGAAATCCTTCTTAAGATATTTCCAAAGGTTTCTATCACTCTTTCTTACTATAATTCTCAAGGAATTGGTGTGAGTTTCAAATAAACCCTAAGACCCTATTTATAGGTTTCCAAATGTATTACGGTGTTGACACGTGTCAAATGACTAAGCTTTTTGGATTGGTGATTCAACACCGAGGTGTCGCGATCCGGAGTGGTCTTGCAGTGTTAATATCACCAAATGATGACAAGTGTTTTAGCTCTCTCTCTACAGATGACATGTGGAAGGTGGAAGTGACCAGCACGTGGTGGAAAGGTGATAAGGGTATAAGGGTCATTTCACACATGAAGGGTATTTTGGTAATTTCACACTATATATTTTGAATATTTCTTAGAGGTCCTTGAAAATATTTTATTTACAAAATGGCCCATTTTATATTTTTATTTTAGTCCTTAAAGTTTCATAAAATTATATTTTCTACCCCAAAACTTATTATTTGCCTTAAGATATGTCATAAGACTTCGACTTCGTAATTAAAAATGGGGTTTGTTATATTGATAGCCACTAATACCACATATCTAATAATACAACATTTATAAGATAATAAGTAACACAAGAGTGTAAAAACAAACTATATATAAAAGTGGAGTCATTACATCCTACCCTCCTTATAAAAAGTTTGGTCCCCAAACTTTACTTGCATTAATTTTCAAAAAGGTATGGATATCGCTCCTTTATCTCATCTTCCCGCTCCCACGTTACTTCTTCAACATAATGATTCCGCCATAATACTTTAACTAGTGGAATAACCTTGGTTCGTAATATTTGATCTTTATGATTCAAAATTTCCACTGGATGCTCAATGTATGACAAATATTCTCTATCTTGAAGAGGCTCATGACTTAAGATATGTTTTGGATCTGGGACATATTTCTTTATCATTGATACGTGAAACACATTATGTACACTAGAGAGTTCCGGTGGTAAGGCTATTTTATACGCAACAGCTCCTATCCTTTCAAGGATTTCAAAAGGCCCTATGTATCTTGGGCTCAATTTCCCTTTCTTCCCAAATCATATTACTCCCTTTGTAGGCGATACTCGCAAGAACACATAATCTCCTCTTTGGAATTCTAACTGTCGATGTCGATTGTCAACATAACTCTTTTGACGGCTTTGAGCGGTTCGAAGTCGGTCTTGTATTAATTTCACCTTCTCTGTTGTGATCTGAATCAATTCTGGTCCCAATAATTTTCTTTCCCCAACTTCTACCCAACATGTAGGGGAACGACACCTTCTACCATAGAGTGCCTCATACGGAGCCATTTGAATACTTGCTTGATAGCTATTATTATATGCGAATTCCACTAACGATAAATGATCATCCCAATTCCCTTTTAAATCAAGTGCACATGCCCTAAGAATATCCTCCAAGGTTTGAATAGTTCTCTCTGATTGTCCATCCGTTTGAGGATGAAAAGTAGTGCTAAAGTTCAATTTTGTTCCCATGGCTTCTTGTAGGCTTTTCCAGAAGCGAGACACAAATCTAGGGTCACGGTCAGAAATAATTGAAATTGGGGTTCCATGAAGCCTAATAATTTCCCGCACATACAACTTAGCTAACTTCTCTAAAGAATGGGTAATCTTAATGGCAAGAAAATGAGCAGATTTAGTTAACCTATCAATAATTACCCAAATAGATTCATTACCATTTGAACTCCTCGGTAAACCTGTCACAAAAGCCATAGTAATATGTTCCCATTTCCACTCAGGGATAGGTAGGGGTTGCAGTAATCCTGATGGTTTTTTATGTTCTGCCTTTACTTGTTGACAAACCAAACACTGAGATATAAATTCTGTTATCTCCCTCTTCATGTTATTCCACCAAAATACTTCTCGAAGATCCCTATACATTTTTGTACAGCCGGGATGAAATGTGAATCTTGAGTAATGACTTTCCTCCAAAATTTGCCTCTTTAGTTGGGCATCAAAGGGCAGACACACTCTATTTCCAAACCTCAATATATCATCTCGCATCGAAAATTCAGTTCTCTTACCCTCGATGACTTCTTCTCTAATCTTCTTCAGTTATGGGTCATTTACTTGTGCAATTTTGATCCTCTCCATCAGCATGGGTTGTACTTGTAAGTTTGCAATTATTCCTCCTTTGCTATAGATACGTACATCTATTTCCATACTTCTCAAATCCCTTAACAGTGCTTCCTGGCTTGTAATAAGACATGCTAAATTTGGTGTAGACTTCCTACGTAAAGCATCGGCTACTACATTAGCTTTCCCCGGGTGATAGTGAATATTTGCATCATAATCCTTTATCAATTCTAACCACCTCCTTTGTCTCATATTCAAATATTTCTGAGTAAATATATACTTCAAACTCTTATGATCGGTATAAATCTCACACGTCTCACCATACAAATAGTGCCTCCAAATCTTAAGAGCAAAAATTACAGCTGCTAATTCTAGGTCATGGGTTGGATAATTCTGCTCATGGGTTTTCAACTGTCTTAAGGCGTAAGCTACTACTTTTCCATTTTGCATTAGCACACATCCCAAACCATTTTTTGAAGCATCACTATAAATCACAAATCCCCCTGTCCCGGAAGGAATAGTCAAAATTGGGGCAGTTACTAATCGATTCTTAAGTTCTTGAAAACTTTTCTCGGCTTGCTCAGACCATTCATATTTTACCTTCTTTTGTGTTAACCTAGATAGAGGTTCGGCAATTCTAGAAAATCCTTCAACAAATCTTCGGTAATAACCTGCTAATCCAAGGAAACTACGAATCTCACTCACATTAGTTGGTCTGGGCCAATCTAATATAGCCTCAATGTTTTGAGGGTCAACTGACACTCCCTCTTTAGATATGACATGTCCTAGAAAAGAAACACTAGGCATCCAAAACTCACACTTCTTTAATTTTGCATATAATTTCTCTTTCCTAAGGATTTGTAATACCGTCTCTAAATGCTTTTCGTGTTCTTCAATACTTTTGGAATAAATAAGGATGTCATCAATGAAAACAACCACACACTGATACAAATATTTCCTAAACACCCTATTCATCATATCCATAAAAGTGGCTGGTGCATTAGTTAGTCCGAATGGCATTACAAGAAATTCATAGTGACCATATCTAGTACGAAAAGCTGATTTTGAAATATCATCATCCTTAATCTTCAATTGATGATAGCCTGACCTAAGGTCAATCTTAGAGAATACTTGTGCACCTTCTAATTGATCAAACAAGTCATCTATATGAGGTAAGGGGTATTTATTATTAATGGTTACCTTATTCAGTTCACGATAATCTATATATAGTCTCATTGTCCCATCCTTCTTTTTCACAAATAACACTGGAGCACCCCAAGGCGATATACTTGGTCTGATAAAACCCTTGTCTAAAAGGTCTTCTAATTGAACTTTTAACTCTCTTAATTATAAAGGTGCCATACGATATGGTGGTTTTGAGATTGGTATAGTTCCAGGAACAAGGTCAATCGTAAATACCATTTCTCTATTAGGAGGTAGGCCTGGTAAATCATCTGGAAAAACATCCATAAATTTCTTAGCGATAGGAATATCTTCTAAGCTAGGACCTATTGTCTGCAAACTGGTAACAGTTGCAAGAAATCCTTGACATCCCTTCTTAAGAAAACTATAGGCTTGCATTGCAGAAATAATACACATCGGAGATATGATGCCAGTTCCTTCAAAACTAAATTTTGGTTGGTGAGGAATTTGGAAAGTAACACTCTTCTCAAAACAGTCTACCTTAGCATGATGTGATGCTAACCAATCCATCCCCAAAATGACTTCAAAATCTTTAATGTCTAAAACTATCAAATCAACAAATAGTTTATGACTATCAAAATCTATGGGGCAAGCCTTGTATACTAATTTACCCATCAATAACTCACCCGAAGGAGTAGAAACATGTAAGTTATGATTCAAGGATTCAGGAAATTTATAAAAGCGATTTAGTACATGTATAGATATGAACGAATGGGTAGAACCAGGATCTATCAAAGCTTTAAAAGGCTGTGCACATATAGAAAGTGTACCTGACACTACCGCATTAGAAGCTTGGGTATCAGAAAGTCCGAAAACTCTACTCTGTCTGTCTTGATCCTTCTTTTCACTTGAAGGTTTTATCGGAACCCTTGCTGGGTTTGGGCAGTCTTTTATTTGATGTCCTTTATGTCCACATCTAAAACAAGCTCCTGAATCCTTATAACAAGGTCGTCCTCCATGCATCTTTCCACATTGCTGACATGTCTGGTTATTATACTGTTTGTTATCACTAGATCCCCCAACATTGGATGTGTTCCTAAAGAAATTTCTATTATTTGGGTTTTTTCCTTTTCGTTCTCCAAACTTCCTCTTGCCATCTCTAATTCGATTGTACTCCTCACCATCCCTCTCAGCTATTGTAGCCCTAGCCACGACATCAATATATGATGTTAATTTCAGGATGGACATTCGACTACGAATATTCAATCTTAACCCACGCTCAAACTTCTTCGCTCTTAAAACATCAGTTGCTACAACATGACGTGCAAAATGGGATAACTCAGTAAACTTTGCCTCATATTGACTAACCGTCATATTCCCTTGCACCAGACTCATGAAGTCAGCTGCCATTTCGTCTTTCACCATTTTCGGAAAATATTTCTCATAAAATATTACTAAGAAATCATTCCAACCTATGTAAGTATTCCTTTCCCCGTGTATTCTCTTAGTCATTCTCCACCAATGTTCAGCCTCCCCTTCTAACATAAATGTTGCAAATGACACCCTTTCTTCGTCGGTACACTTAAGAACATTGAGTATCTTTTCCATCTGCATCACCGAACTTTCTACCTCGGTGGGGTTAGGAGTACCTTTAAAAGATGGAGGATTCAACTTCTTGAACTGTTCAATAGTACATCTACTTAGTTCAAAATTCTTTGGTACTCCATTGTTCACCTGCTGCTCCACAATCTTTGCCAGACTTTCAATTTCCTTGTATGCACCTTCCAGTCCTTCTATACTCAAATCACTAGTTCCCATTGATGATCTTCTCTTGGTCATTTTCTACAGTCATGGCCAAACGTAAGATCTACTATACTATATCAATATTGAAAACTAAAAGACCAACTATAAATAATATAACACATAGGGAGGGTTATCACATAAATTAGATTTTTAATACTATCTCCTAAGGATGGAAACATAAAATCTATAACATTCGAAACCTATGCTCAGTAGTCTACGGGTTCATAACATATGCTCTGATACCACCTCTGTCACGACTCCGACCCGAAAATAGTAGGAAACGGGTGTCTTGACATGCCACCAAGGCATCCAATATTCTGGCCTTAAAATTTTTGTTTTTAAAATATATGTAGCGGAAGTATAATCACATGGTTATGAATCGTAAAATACTGAAAGTGAAGGAATTACATCATCAGAGCTTTCTAAAGGGAACTTCATTTGTATTAAAATATCAACGAGTTACAACTTGACACAAAGAGCTAAACATGCTTTATCTAATTAAACAAACTTCTACTTAAGGTAACAAAAAGAGCTTTATAAGCTAAATCTTCAACATAGTCTTTTTTCGTTCCATCCACGAACTTAATTATTTCCTGAAAAATGGTTATTTATACAATGTCAGCTAAAAGCCTAATGAGATTCAATCTCCAAATATTCCAAGGTTTTCAGAAAATAGATACCTATTCAATTTAGAACAGAAGCTATATACATAGAGATAGGAATTTCAAGTAGTATATATAAAGTAAATGACAATATATATATTCAAAATAAACAGTTCAGAACAGAACAGATAAAACAATTGAGCATGTGTCAATTATTCAGTTTTAGTGGCCATGTACACTCTAATACCCAGACAGATAGTGTTATCAAATGTTTCCACCCGATAACATCACAGACAGATAATCATGATTTCTGGAACAACGCCTTGTTTAGGGCACACCAGCGATAAACCAGCTGGGAAGGTACCACCCAAATATTTTCACCCGGTAGTCAAGGCTAATATAGTAAGAGAGTTTCCTGTCACAACCCGCCTAAAATAATAACGGGTGGCCAGCCCTATACTATATTAAATCAGGAGTTTCAGATGGTCCAGTCTCAACATCAACTGTCGGTACTATATAATATAGGACTAACTACCCGATATCACATAAGCGGGATATGAAAGTTTAAATAAAATGCAATAGACAACCAACTAACACTACTAAAAAAAAGAAAGATGCATAAAAGAAACTAAGATAAATAAAATGCTAGAAGTAAAATGAAATAAATAACTACAACAGGATGTACTAAACAAGTAGACCCGAATAAGCTGTCAAATACTAGTGAGAAACCCCCTATAAGTCACCAAAAGATATCTCTTACTTTATAAGAGAGAACCCCAAATCAACAAACCCAACCAAAAAGGGCTAGAAGTCATCTTAGGAAACCCATAAAACAGCCCATTAAGGAAGCCCCTAAGAATAAACTCCAAAAGAAAAGGGGGAGAAGAAATCCAAGTTTTGGGCTAAAAACAGGGGACCGGTCGACCAGTACCATAACCCCGGTCGACCGCGGGTCCAAATTTTGCCTACGAAGAAATGCAGTAGGCTTTTTCTTAAGGCGCGGTCGACCGGTCCCCAGACCGCGGTCGACCGGCCATACCAGTTGCTTTGGCCGATTTCCCATTTTCAGCAAACCCTACAAATTTAAACCCTAAAATTATCATTCCAATCCCCAAATCTTTATCACAACATGATTTTAAGCCAATAAATCAACCTAAAGTTGATCCCAACCATTTCTATTCCATTAAATGCATAATTAAACATTGATTTCAAGATTTAAACCCAAAAATCTAGGTTTTGGTATTTATACCCAGAAATCCATTTCTTTACCCAACAAATTATGAAATGAAATACACAATAGCTATTTAGTAAGATTAAACACTTGCCTCAGATTTGTAGAGGTTGGATCGTCCTCGATGACGCGGTTAGGCCGGAAATCTCCAAGCGTTCTTCCTCTCTCTCTTCTTTTCTTCTTCTTTCCTTTCTTTCTCCCTCTAGGGCTTTTTCTCTCTTTCTCTCAAATGAGAATGGCTTAATCCGTAAGCCACATAAACCTTAAAACAATAAACCCAATGTTAAATGTTAATACACACTTTAAATGACTCGTTTACCCCAATTCAAGTCAAAATAGCTTAAAAACATTCCGGAGCCGAAATAAGACCCAATGACAGTCATTTTGACTCTCTCGACCCTTTCGGGATCGATGGTACCCGCAAAAATATCATCCGAAATACTTTAAAATATTCTCTATTTTTGGGCCTCAATTCCCAAATCTTGAAATTCTCCAATTTAATTAAATTTTATTTTCCCAAAATTTAATTTCTCAGTCTCCAAAAATCGAGGGTTGTTACACATTTCCCCCCTTACAAAAATTTCGTCCGCGAAATTTAAGACATGCCTAGGACCTCAATATCATCTAGTCCTCACATCAATCCTTAGGATCACTATACCGATCCTTCCTGGTTCTCATGTCGAACCATATAGATTTAAAGCAACTACTACCCAGGGTGCCCATACACCCTGTATACGAGTTTCCACTCGAAAAAATCATGATCAGGCTCCATTAGCCCCAAATCATAACATAACCCTCAGCAATATGATCCATAACAACATACTAAATATATACAAGTTTAAAATTTCCCAATGGTAGAACTCTCCTCAATTCCTGACACTAGCCACCTTCGTGCGGGGGAGGTCTCGCAAGCGAAATCCAAACAAGGAACCCTCCCAAAACACTACTCTGTAGCTAGGTCGGGGATTGAGATTAGTTGAACCAGGGTTAAGGTTTTATAAAAAGAAAAATTTCCATATTTTAGATATTGCCCGAGGGCCAATACAATAATCCGATGTAAATATATTCCGCGTCTTTCGACACGCCAAACAAATACCTTATGTTTAGAACACAAGGCCTCAACAATACAATACTCTAATCAATACCTAGTTCTTAAAACTAGTGCAACTATGAGCTAAACTATCCGCTCCCCATAAATCTACCAAACTCTGAACCTCTTAGTTATGAAATCCCTCTACTTCACATCAACACTTTTATATAAAAATAAATTCATCCCTACTATTTCGTTACAAAAAGATGTAACATCTCCAAGGATGCCATATAAAGGCCACACTTGCTCACTTCCTCCTCTAGGAAAATTTCATACACCCTAACGGTATAGCGGCTAGCTACTCATCACACCTCACACGCGGCGTTCCCAATATCGCACAAAGCGTAACTTAAACCCAAAGAAAGGTATTCTACCTTACATTTCCGTAACTTAATGGTTCCCCCCCTTGTCCTAGAATCTCAACTCAGGATCCTCAACTTCTTCTAGGACAATCAGTAACCCTAAGCCTATTTCTCCACAAGAGAAACACCTTCCTCAAAACCCTTCCTAACCATTTGAAGGGCAATGCACGATTGCAACTGCCGAAAACTCCCTCCGTCCTACACAATGAAACTGAGTCTCCAAAGGCATTCTCCCTCATCTTAGGAGGCGATACTCCTAATATTGGGATAACTACACCAACCTCACCTCGGTAAGAGTCACCAACATTGGGTTTCCTAACTAAGGTTAACAGATTCTCAATCTAAACCTCCCAAGGACTACACTACATGCCTCTCCTCGAACTTTCCTTACTAGGACCAAGATTCGCCATTCGAGTAAATTTCCTTCCTTACTCAACTGCCGATAAATCACCTCGAACCACTGCTAGAAATCTCCTCAATAACTCCTCCGGAACCGGGGAAAACAAATACCCCCGATCAAAGCGTACCAAAACATGCTATTGGTATGGTACTTCTAATCTTATCCTTTCCTAGACGACAAAATCTAGGAGACGTCTGAAATGAAACAAGAGCAACTGTTATCAGAACGCCAATCAAGTGAATATACTTCACAGAAGAAAACATTACAGTGAGCACAACAGTCCTATTTATAGGTATTTATGTCAAGAACGTTAACGGAAGAATCCATAACTCGCACAGATCCTAAGGACTCTAGAACCTGATGCTCTGATACCATCTGTCACAACCCGCCTAAAATAATAACGGGTGGCCAGCCCTATACTATATTAAATCAGGAGTTTCAAATGGTCCAGTCTCAACATCAACTGTCGGTACTATATAATATAGGATTAACTACCCGATATTACATAAGCGGGATATGAAAGTTTAAATAAAATGCAACAGACAACCAACTAACACTACTAAAAAAAAGAAAGATGCATAAAAGAAACTAAGATAAATAAAATGCTAGAAGTAAAATGAAATAAATAACTACAACAGGATGTACTAAACAAGTAGACCCGAATAAAATGCTGGAACAACGCCTTGTTTAGGGCACACCAGCGATAAACCAGCTGGGAAGGTACCACCCAAATATTTCCACCCGGTAGTCAAGGCTAATATAGTAAGAGAGTTTCCATAGGCCGAATCAATAATTTTAGAATTCAAATCAGATGTTTATATGGAGAGATATAAACATATAACAAACGATGGAATCATCGGTATCAGATGCATTTTGAGAATAAAAGAATTTCACAAAATATACATAGTTTGCATAATATAATATAATCAAAATGCGTAAGAAATTGCATAGATTACTCACCTAAAATAGAGGTCGAAATTATAGATAACGAGTCTTCGATCGCACGTTAATCTAACAAATACGATAAAGGTTTAAGTATATGTTCTAAACAAGGTCCAGTCTACATATTGTATTTTAATAGTAACTTGTTTGAAAGGATTACTGAAAAACCATTTTCTTAACTTTTAAAACTTATTGATCGTAATTAAAGGATTTTATTCATAGTTCTTCCTAATCAGTCGGTTCCCAGTAGAGATGGAGGGTCAGAGGGGAACCGCTTAAATACCATCTCCTCTAGACAGAACATTTCCGGATTCATTCCCAGTAGAGATGGAGGGTCACAGGGGCACCATTTAAATACCATCTCGTCTAGACAGAATTTCACCGGGCCTGACTTTGGAATTACTTAAATGGAATTCCATTATAACGAGCAATTACTTTTAAAAAAATCATTTTAAAAGCGTATATACAATTTCAAACAAGTTTACATGAAAATAAAATCAACTTGGATTTCTTCTAAACTTTAAGTTTTGATTAGTGAAGTCCTTAGTGTATTTTACCAGCATAACTACCAAGTAAAGCTATAAAACACAAAATTAAAAATATAAAAATACATTATAACATTTAAATAAAATCATACCTACGAAATGAATTCTTTCTTCGAAATTATAGAACTCCTTCTTAAGATATTTCCCAAGCTTTCTATCACTCTTTCTTACTATAATTCTCAAGGAATTGGTGTGAGTTTCAAATGAACCCTAAGGCCCTATTTATAGGTTTCCAAATGTATTACGGTGTTGACACGTGTCAAATGACTAAGCTTTTTGGATTGGTGATTCAACACCGAGGTGTCGCGATCTGGAGTGGTCTTGCAGTGTTAATATCACCAAATGATGACAAGTATTTTAGCTCTGTCTCTACAGATGACATGTGGAAGGTGGAAGTGACCAGCACGTGGTGGAAAGGTGATAAGGGTATAAGGGTCATTTCACACATGAAGGGTATTTTGGAAATTTCACACTATATATTTTGAATATTTCTTAGAGGTCCTTGAAAACATTTTATTTACAAAACGGCCCATTTATATTTTTATTTTAGTCCTTAAAGTTTCATAAAATTATATTTTCTACCCCAAAACTTATTATTTGCCATAAGATATGTCATACGACTTCGATTTGATCCAATTTAGAGTTGATTCTTAGTAATTAAAAATGGGGTTTGTTATATTGATAGCCAATAATACCACATATCTAATAATACAACATTTATAAGATAATAAGTAACACAAGAGTGTAAAAACAAACTATATATAAAAGTGGGGTCATTACAGAAGTGGCTACTAAAAATTCAAATTATTTACAAGATTGCCATTACGCTCTCAAATGGAAAGAAATACAATAAAAATGTCACAAGTGTTGGAGATCTGTAATCCAAGCATCTTTTAGGCAAAATATTTCACACTTTCTTATTTAACTTCAACTGTGAAACATTGGGGGCTTCTGTTGATACAAAAATTAGTCCGTTGACATGGACCAATTACATGAAGACATACGTCAAACTACGTGGCAAATACATACGTTCACCGAACTACTTAAGCGTCCCGAGCTACTCAAGCGTTCCGAGCTACTCAATCATACCGAGCTACTTAGCGTGCAGAGCATCTAACCAAGAAAACCAAAAGGCAGCGACGCATTCAATGAATGAGAGATTTAATGCGCATTCTTATTGTACAAATGTATATGTCTACTAGATGATAGCAGATTGCCTTTTCATATGTACATCCTCGAGGCTATAAATACATTGTAACCCAGTAAAAAAAAGGGGACTTTTTGATCTCTTGAGAAACCAATTATCGAGATTCAAGGAAAAAAATCAGCAATACAACAGAAGTGGATGTAGGCCATTTTTATTGCAGAACCACATTAAAATCCATTGTCTTATTTATTTATTTATTTTAATCTTTGATTAATAAATTAGATTGCATCTAGTTTTTTACATCAACAAGGACCTTTAAATCCCCCCTACAAACTTGGTTGTCCTGTAGAGACGAGGCTGGCCCGTAGCGAAGTGAAGCGATGTTGTTGGAGTCCTCTGATGATAATATCTATGAGCAGATCTAGAGAAGGGAAAAACTGAATGCAAGTGTCGGAGATAAAGTGTTCTCAGATGAAATGTTAGTCAAGTTCAATATTATTAATGCAGGCATGAAAAATAGGGTTTGAAGCCATAAAGGTAGTGCTTAGGTTATAAAAAAAAAGGGTAGTAGGTTCAATATTATTTGATAGTGTTTTGAGATGCTACATCATTTCATCCATGTGCTTTATAATGTATGGAGTCATTAAGATGTTATTAGTGATATCTTCTAGATGTTTGGCTCCTTATCTACTTTAATGCACACGTACACGATTTTATTTGAATATTGTGATTGTCTATCGCATGTTGGTTTGAGTGTTTGCATCTCAATTATATCTATACAATGAACTAAATGTGATAAAATGATAATCATAATAGTTATGCATGTAAGAACCATTTACCGTGAGGTTTAAAATACAAACATAAAAAATGATGAGTGTTTACGGGAAAGGGCTACGAGAGTACAAAATTAACTCGTCGTGAAAACCACCGTTTAAAAGAGCCCCCCGCCCAAAAAAAAATAGAGCAATAAAAATAATCATATGTCAAAATGGGGAGAATAGAATTTCTCTAAGTCAAGATAAATAGAAAGCTCAAAAAGAAAAATGAATAGAAATTCGAGAGAGTTTAGGTTGATTTAAGGGCTTTGCACTCTCTTAAAAATCTCGAAAAAGCATTAAATAATTTTGGACGCTATTGGTGTGAAATCACTTTGAGCTTTGATTTGTTCAATAGATTGAGTTGATTTCTTATTATTCCACCATTTTTACACCTAATAAAGATGTTGAGTTCATTCGTTAGGAATATCCGAAATTCATCGTGTACATATGTTATGTTTGTATGCATTGATTTTCCTATCGAATTTGTTCACATCCCTCCATTTTCGCTATCACCGACTTGGTTATTTTCGTGTTCTTTCATGGTGTGATTTTTTGTTGTATTTTTTTAGAAAAATTTTGAAAAACTCTAAAAGAGAAATTTATATTACCTTGTGACATTCTCCATTTGCATTACTTTGGGTTCTTTATATTTGTTTATTTCTGGAAATCATAAAATGAAGAGAACGAATTATGGGGGAGATGTTTTTCTTGCATGTTTGAATTGATAATGATTCGTTTAAGCTTAATTGATATTGTTTTTACTTATCACTGTTTTTTTTCAAATTGTTGCACATCACAGGTATTGTTTCTTGTCTCATGTGTGTAGGTACAAAATTGAGGATTAATTTGCACGCCCTGATGATAACAAAGAAAGATTGAAGAAGGTGAAGAATTGAGGATGTTGAAGCCTTTTTGCAGACATGGCATTTAGTATTTCTAGTTTTTGGGTTTAATGGGGATATTAAATTGTATGTATTTTGTTTTGAGTTTGGGTAGTGTAATTCAGATAGTTATGATGTACGTACCGGCATAGACATAGGAGGAGATTTGTAAGGACATGATTTTATAAATGTCCATTTTAGTATCTAGGAAATTTTCTAAGTGTCCTAGATCAGAGCATGTATATTTTTTACCGCTACGCTCGACACGTCAACATGGTCATCCATGATGACTTCGATCCGAATCTGAAGCTTTATGCACCCATCATCTTCATACGTACGAAGTGCAACCTCTCCAAGCAACATGCAACAAGCATCTTTAACACTCCCACTACTCCACTCGCAATTATGGTAAAATATTTGATTTTGAGTTTTTAATGTTTCCATATTTATTTGGGAATTTTTTATAAACTTTTTTCAGTACCTGAAATGTTTTTCAACGTCATAAGAAATTTTTCTAAGTGTTGAAGAGGATTGGATTTATCATTCACCTCATTCAAACAATGTCGCACTGTTGTTCAAACGACATACGCATCTCGCGCGAAGTCAATCAAATGACATCAAATGTCCTTCGAGCGAAGTCCTTAGTTTGTTCAAGTGACATCGCCACCTTAATTTTCTTATAAGTACTAGTTTTCTGCACTCACATTTTTTAATTCTTCATAACTACGTTTTCTGCAGAAACAACTACATTTTGAGAGTTTTAAACCTCTTTTGATTCAGCAAAGTATGCAAAATTCATATATGAATCATTTAAACCTTTGATAACTTATTCTACTCATCTAAAGTACACTTGTGGAGAAGAAGGTCGATTCTCCATTGCTGACGATTGGAGCTCTTATAGGATCTCTTATCGACGACAATGAACCAACGCCTACGGGTATTCGTGTGACAAGCTGTATTTCTCTGTATTTGTAAGTTATTACAAGATATAGTGAAATAAAAATGTTTTGCCCCTTTGGGGGATTTTTCCTCATATTTGTGATTGTTTGCATACTTGCTTTTATTTATTTAGTCAATCACATTTAATTAAAAAAAATTAAATTTTCGGGTAAAAAAATTGGAATTTAATTAAACAATTTTATTCATTGATTGCTGGCGCACTTTCATTTTTGTAATAAGGCGGGCCATATGACGGTCAATGGACCCATATTCTTGTCGTTTAATCTTAAAAACCCATTTGTATCCAACACTACACCACAAATCGAAAATAGTCACGGCAAATTGGTTTGTCACGACCTCAAATCATGACTAGAATCAACGAAATCATGAGTAGGTCCATGACCACTCACCACCACGATATAAAATGAAGATGATCATGGTCAAGTGTTTTGACGAGGTTAGTCACAGTTATGGTCCGTGATAGGATTGTGACAATTATGGTGCTAAAATTGAGCTAAAATTCCCTCCAATAGTCGTTAAGGCCCATTAATATGACCATATAAATGACCAATTTAAGTTTTTCAGTTGATAGGTGTCACGGCTTTGGGCTTTGACCATTTTAAATTGGTCATGACAAACAGTTACGATTAAGAGCCGTGACCACAAACCGTGCCGAATATTTTTTTCCCATGATGAACATGGTCACTGTCTAGGTTGGTGACCAAGTCGTGACCATTATGATGACGTTAGAAAATTAATTTATGACAATATGTGGTCACGATCCAGGGTCGTGACCAATGTCTTTAGTAAAAAAATCCGAAAACCTCCCAACATCATATCACTCTAACTCTCACTCTCTCCCTAAACCCTCCTGCCGAAATATATATAGTAACATCCCTCACTCCGGCCGGTAACCTCCCTCTCTTTATATAAGAAGGTCCAGCAACCTCCCTCTCTATAAAAAGTGTGTATATGTGTGGGTACTGTGTATGTATGTGTATGTGTATATGTGTTTGTATATGAATATATATGTATATGTGTGTGTGTATGTGGGTGCATATGTGTGTATATGTATGTGAATATACATGTATGCATGTGTGTGTATATTTTCAATTCTTAAACCCCTAGTTAGTGGAAATTTTGCCCAAGTTTAAAATTAGTGGAAAATACACAAAATTCTATTTAGTACACCCTAAAATTTAAGCCTAAATCAATAAACCCTAAAACGTTAACCATAAAACCTAAATAATATACCCAAAATTGTAAATTATAAATAAGATAAACTAAATTTGGATTTATTGAAAAATAATAAATAGTTGGAGACATTACTTTTAGGACTGGTATTCACACCATCGTATATTTTTCTCAAGAAAAATGAGGCATGGTGATAATCACTAGCAATAAGAGTATGAAAGGTTGCAATTAGACTGCACGTATACCTATTTTATTAGTGTGTGCCATTTATAGGGTAATCCTATTTACAAGTATGGGAATAATATAGTCTCACCCGACTTAATTATGTTAAAATCGTCCATGTATTTAGAGATGAATTCCGTTAAACCATACTTTATCTAATCTCTCGAAAAATAGCAGAAGCTTTTGTTTTCAAAGGCATGTTTAGAAGAAAACATAACTACCTTTACATATAACTTAAAAGTGCTAAATAAATTTAATTACATAAGTTTCTTAGCTAATATTTATTCGAAAGCTTGTTGATATTCAACCCACATTATTTATCCTCCACTCCCTTGTTTAACATCCTAACTTGGCAGTGAAGTGCAAAGGATAGATATAGCTGAAACATAACATTATATGAGTGTAAGAAATAATAGCCTAGGGAATGACCATATATACACACATACCAAAAATATAACCAATTTTAATAACCATTTTTATTTTTCAATGTTATAACCCAACAGGAATTCTTAAACTCTCGCAAGCCTAAACCCGCTACAATCCAATTAACCCACAACGGTTAATGGGGATCACCACATACCTTTATTAGGCCCGAGTACACAAGTGTTTAATTTGGATTAATGGTATCACCACATCCCGTAGGACCCGCCACAGTCCTTAACATTAGATAAGGACCCGCCATAGTCCATAACATTAGATAACTTTGCTAAACAATTTTAATCATATTCATATGTTTCATAAATACCACATCACTCCATAAGCATTCTAACGCATGTATTTAACTACACGTTTTCATATGGAAATATAAACATTTATATTTCATAGGTTAGGTCACTCACCTTGAAGTAGGTTATACTAATATGTGTTCTCTAACATCTTCAACTGTGATTTCTTGATTCCAATATGTATTCAATGATTTATGAAGTTTTTAACACAACTAGGTCGGAATAGGGTATTAAAGAAAAACCTAACATGATTAACCATACATACTCTCCACCTCGGGCATCAATCATGGAAACATATACTAAACATTTTTTTAACATATACACACATCGTATACAAGAATTTCCCAAATTAAAAAGATCCTTGAGTAGGTGATTCAAATCTAGAACTTTAAAGTTAACATTTACGATCCTAACACAAGTTCTCACGTATGTTCTTAAGCCATCCTTATTTTAACACAATTTGCCAATATTGGTATCTTTCAAATCTTTATCAAAAACATAAACAAAAATATACAAAGTGTAAAATTCATTCATATGACCAAATTTAACAAAGAGGTAATTACTTTATAAGAACTCCTTGATTTATTGAACCAATTCATTCATATGACCAAATTCATTCATAAAATTCTTTTTCCAAATTTTATAAATCACACCAAGTTGTGAACCAATTTTAACTTAACCAAATTTTATCTTGCTTAATCCTAAACATGTATCTAGTGATTAAAGAAAGTAAAGTAAAATAATGAATACTTACAATACCGGATGTTCGAGGAAACCATTAAGGGAAAAAACCTCGGATGGCCCAAGCCAGACAATTACTATGATATAGTTTTACAAAGTACAAAGATAGACTTACTCAACGACTCGATCACCAAAAGTCTTGACTCTTCTCTGATCTTCAACCACTCCTCCACAGTGCCCACGCAAATCCTTCCGCGATACCTCTCCACAACACTCGCATCCACGAATGCCTCAGTGTCCATCGATGTAGCTTAGAAAAGTATACAATGTTGAACACGAACTCCTTCGCTTCTTCACCACAAAACCAATGTTCAAGTGTAGAACAAACTCCAAAAATGTGCAAACAAATATCACTATTGCGTATGATAATGAAAGATCTGATCTTTGAAATTTTAAGGATATTTTTTACTTAAAAAACCTTAGAAAACTTTATGCAGAAATCGTACTGGATGTAGACTGTTCTTCTAGACTGCACTGCTTTTAAAATTCTGAGAAAACACGCGTTAAATAAAAACATTGAGGCGGTGGCTCATTCGAACGACTTAAGTATGTCGCTCGAACAGGATATCCATGACGTTCAAACGATAATGGAATCTCGCTTGAATGACTATTGACGTCGTTTGAACCACTGTACGCGTGAGTGTTTTTTTTAACATAACTCTAAACCATCTTTATCTCAGAATAAACAAAATTTAATCTTTAAAACACTTTTAAAATTTTTAAAAACATTTCTTTAATAAAATAACATCCTTAAACAATTTAAAATAAATTCGAGTTTCATTAACATTACGCATTCATATCTAAGCGATCTCATAATGCAATTTGACTGAAGACGAAATATGCACCATAAATCGGCATGATAAATCGTTTGATCTTTGCCACAACATCTTCAATACACTTTATGTCATAGACTGTGTGGGATCGTGACAAATAAAAATCTATCTATGACTTAAAAGCATGTTTTGTTCCGAGAATAAGTCAAAAATAGACAAGTGACTCAATTGGAAATTTTGTCCTTACAGTCGTGTTTCATTCTTGACCACTAATAACTTTGTTTTATATCTCTATAAGTTTCGTGCTTCCTCGATGCATAGCATATAAAGAACAATGGACCTGACAAATTAGGCACGTTAGGTACACACAAACGGTGATCGTACATAACAATGTCATCATCACGAGTAAAAAATTCATTTGCTTTAGCCTTTTTCATATTGTCTCTAACTTTCTCCAATTCTATATCTCCTGCATGTGCTTGTCGTATCCACTCTATCAGGGTAGGTATAACATTTAAATGTGCTATTATTCTACAAGACTCATTCAAAGTTAATTCACCATCATTAAAGAAAACTCTCTTAGCAGGTCAACTTGAATACAATAAATACAAGATACTCTTCCTAGAGATTCTCTATTCAAAGCATCATCAATAACAAAAGCCTTACCCGGATGGTGATTTATTATGCAGTCATAATATTTTATAAGTTACATCCACCTTCTTTGACTCAAGTTCAAGTCTTTCTGAGTGAACAAGTATTTTAAACTTTGATGATTAGTAAAAATTTCACAACTAACACCATATAAGTAATGCCTCCAAATCTTTAGTGCAAAAACTAATGCAGCCAACTCAAGATCATATATAAGGTAGTTGCGTTCATATATATTTAACTGTTGAGAAGCAAAAGAAATTGCCTTTCCATGCTATATTAACACACAATCGGGTCCTTGATATGAGACATCACTATAAATAACTAAATCTTCTGTACCCATTGGAATAGTCAATACTAGAGCTGATGTCAACTTACCTTTTGAATTTTCAAAGGTTTTCTCACAATCATCATCCCATACAAACCTATTCTCATTTCTGGTAAGCTTAGTCAATGGCAATGCAATAGAAGAAAACCCTGGTATAAATCTCCTGTAATATCGAGCGAATCCCAGAAAACTACATACCTCTATCACACTAGTTGGTCTTTCCCAATTCATTATTACTACCACCTTCCTGGGATCAACACAAATGCCATAAGTAGAAATAACATGCCCTAAAAATTGCTACCTTGTGTAACCAGAATTCACATTTAGTAAATTTAGCATATAATCGCTTATCTCGAAAGGTCTATAAAATAATACGTAGATGGTGTTCATGTTCCTTCCTACTATGAGAATATATCAGAATATCATCAATAAACGCAATAACAAAAGAATCCACGTATGGGTGGAATATGCGGTTCATCAAGTCCATGAATACGCCTGGTGCATATGTTAACCCAAATGGAATGATAAGAAATTCATAATGGCTATACCTAGAACGAAAAGCTATTTTAAAAATGTCACAATCTCCACTTTCATCTGATGACATCCGGACCTGAGATCAATCTTAGAAAATACTTTGGCACCTTTCAACTGATCAAACAAGTCATCAATACGGGGTAGTGGATATTTATTATGGATCATTACCTTATTCAACTGACGATAATCAATGCACAATCTCATGGTTCCATCTTTCTTCTTTGCAAACAACACTGGGGCTCCCCACGGTGATACACTAGGCCTTATAAAACTACGGTCTAACAAATATTGTAATTGTATTTTTAGATCTTTTAATTCTGCTGGTGTCATATGATATGGTACAACAGATATCGTTGCGGTGCCTAGTGCTAACTCAATCACAAATTCTACCTCACGGTCTAGTGGTAACCCTAGAAGTTCTTCTGGAAAGACATATGAAAACTCATTAACTATTGGTATATCTGATATTTTTTAGCCTCTTGTCGTGTGTCCACCACATGAGCAAGATAACCTTGACTTTCTTTCCTTAGCAGTTTATGTGATTTTGTAGCAGAAATCAAACATATTGGATTGACATTTTGGTTCCCTATAAATTTGAACTCAGGTTTACCCGATAACCGAAACACTTCTTCCTTTCTAAAGAAGTCTATACATACATGATATGAAGCCAACCAATCCATACACAGTATCACATCAAAGTCATGCATCTTGAGAGGTAATATGTCAACCAACAACTCCTTTTCGCCTATTCTCACCACACCCTATCAATAAAAAAAACTCCCCCTATTGAAGCAACAATAGCTAAACCAGAATCTGATGATGGTAATGGTTTATTATTATGCAACAGATAAAGTAGCAACATAAAAGACTGTGTAAAACCAGCATCTATCAACATAAGCATTTTACTCATAAATAGGAAGTATACATGTCAGTACATTCGGTGTAGCTTGTGCATCTTGCCGTGTCAGTGCAAACACTCTTCCTCGGCTTTAGCTTTGAGACATACCTCCTCTACCTCCCCTGTATAGATTATTTATGGAACTCCTACCTCCTACTGTCACACTCCCAATTGATGTTGTAGCTCCCATCACTAGACAATTTTTCCGTAAGTGCCCTGGTTAATGACAATGGAAACATAAAGGTTCCATCTCAGCTACTGTACACTCCCGAGATAAATTCCCTTGAACACCACAGCTATAACAAAACATGTTTCTCAGTCCCAATACAAATGCATTTTCTCATTGACTCATCCCAGTCTTTCCACCTCGACCTTTAAATCTTCTAGATGCATATTTGTTATTTTTAAACCCTTAACCCTTAATTACCCCTCATGATACACTCTGAGTTGAGGTTATCGTCTCCCATCAATATGATTTTGTACCATCGTGTCTAGCTTTCTTCGAATGTTCAACATGCATTTCTTTCATTGACTTTTCTTACACCGTGGCTCTATCCACCAAGTCCAGGCAATTTGTGATCTTCATATTAGCTACCATGGTATTTATATCCACGTCCAATCTAATTTGAAATCAATCACATTTACTTTCTTTTCTACTCACCAAATAAGGTAAAAATCTAGATGAAGATATAAATAAAGTCTCATACTCATCCACTGTTCGGTTCCCCTGTTTCAGCATGATAAATTCTTCCTCTTTCTCTTTCCTATAAAGCCTCAAAAAATATTTTTCAAAGAACACATTCACAAACCTCTCCCATGTAATTGGTGGAGGACTTTCTGGCACCACTCCACTAATCGTAGTAAGTAACCTCTCTGTAGCTTCTCACCATAACTTTGCATCATCCTCTAACATAAATGTTGTTAACAAAACCTTTTGTTCATCTTGTACTTCCATCTCTTTGAATATTATTTCCATCTTTCTAATCCACCACTCTACCACTAATGGATTAGTAGTCCTAGTAAATGATGGAAGATTCAACTTCATGAAACTCTCATGCAATTTATCCTTATCTCCACGAGGTGCTCCACCTCTCGTTTGTTCTACTAGTTGTGTCACAGCACGTAATATACTTTCCACATCATCAATAGGTTGTTAATGCACCTCTGATTCATCCACTTCAATATATCCCTGTCCTTGCTACTATTAGGTACAAAGGATGCCTCACCCTCTGCTCTATCATGCGGCTCATGTGGATCCATCACTTGCAATACAAATAACTTGAACAAAATACAATAGCACAAGTTTAACATTAATATTATTATTCAAAATCCTGACCCATAAAAAACTCACTTTATGTTGTCCACTGCCAATCTAGACCCTCACACCCTGTCCAGAACCTAATAACCATGCTTTAATACCAAGTTATCGCGCCCTGACTTAATTACATTAAAATCATCCATTTATTTAGAGATGAATTCCATTAAAACAATACTTTATTTAATCTCTTGGAAAATAGCATAAGCTATTTTTTTCAAAGGTATGTTTAGAAGAAAACATAATTACCTTTACATATAACTTACAAGTACTAAACAAATTTACTTATATAAGTTTCTTAGTTTATTATTTATCCAAAAATTTTGTTGATATTCAACCCACGCTATTTATCCTCCACTCCCCCATTTAACGTCCTAACTTGGTAGTGAACTCCAAAGGATAGGCATAGTCGAAACATAACATTATAGGGGTGTAAGAAAGAAAATCTTAGTTAATGATCATATATACACACATACCACAAATATAACCAATTTAAATAACCCTTTTTATTTTCAAATGTTATAACCCAACATGAATTGTGAAACTCTCATAAGCCTGGACTTGTCACAGTCTAATTAACCCACCACAGTTAATGGGGACCACAACATCCCTTTATTATTCTCGAGTACACAAACCTTTAAGTTGGATTAACGGGATCGCCACATCCTGTAGGACCCACCACAATCCTTAACATTAGATAAAGTACCTGCCACAGTCCATAACATTAGATAACTTCGCTTAACATTTTTCATCATATGCATATATTTCATAAATACCACATCACACCATAAGCATTCCAACACATGTATTTAACTACACATTTTCATATAAAAATAAAAACATTTATATTTTATAGGGCAAGTCATTCACCTAGAAGTGGGTACTAAAATTAATGCCAAAACCTTCATCCTTTGTATGGTAGTATCAATCGCTTCCCCACCTATCAATTCAACATCATTAGTATTTGAAAACACCAAATAAGATTAAACCCAGTAATACATCACATCATTACGTCCATCTGAAATAACCAAAAAAAATAGATATCATATTTCACATTTCTATAACACCCTATTCATTAGGGTTCTAACATAATTTACGGAACTAAATTACGAACTCTCTAGACAAAGTTATACCCATTTTATTACAACCTTTTCCAAATCGTTTCTGTAGAAAAATAGCAACAAAACTTCAACTTCAACACAACCTCCAAGCCAAAACATAAGGTATTTTATTCTAATATTCGAGTATGTTATACTCACATATGTTCTCTAACATCTCCAACTGGAATTAGTATTTAATGATTTATGTCTTTTTAACACAAATAGGCCGGAATAGGGCATTAAAGCAAAACCTAACATGATTAAGCATACATACTCTCCACCAAGGGCATCAATCGTGTAAACATTTACTAAACATGTTTTTAACATATACACACATCATATACAATAATTTCCCAAATTAAAAAGATCCGCAAGAAGGTGATTCAAATCTTGGACTTTAAAGTTAATATTTACGAGCCTAGCACAACTTCTCGCGTATGTTCTTAAGCCATCCTCGTTTTAACATAATTTAGAAATATGGGTATCATTCAAATCTTTATCAAAATCAAAAATAAAAAACATAAAAAGTGTATAATTCATTCATGTGACCAACTTTAACAAAGAGATAATTACCTTATAAGAACTCTTCGATTTATTAAAATTTTTCGAATAATTTTCTTCCTTAACTTCCCTTTTTCTCTCTCCTTAGGCAAAATCTATCAAACCCTGTTATTTCTTATGAGGAAGAAGCTATAAATTTGATTTAATATCAAAAATAAGTTTTAAGGGGTCCAAAAGGCATAAAGTTAGTTGTAATGTTTGATTGGTTGGACGAAAGGTCCAATCAAATAATTCCACTAATTACAGATTTGTCCCACCTTTGTAAATCACCATAACTCCATATTACGGGCTCCTATTTACTCTATCTTTGCGTGTACGTATAGATAACCCATATATCTAAAACTTTCATATTTTGTATTTTTCAAAAGTCATAAAACTAGTATGCCTAATTTGGGCTTTTGAACAGGAGAGTGACAATGTACCGAAATACTCAAAACTTTCACATTTGGGGACCAAACATCGCCAATTTTGCACCAACGGCCTAGTTTATTTTTATAAAGATAATGATTCATTAAATACATATTTTATGATGCATTTAACCACATAACTGATCATATGCTTTAAACAAGTTATCCCTGATCATAAGTTCGATTAGCATCTAATGTAAACAACATATATATCACGTGAGTATGCACCCCCTAAACATGATAATTAAAATGTTTAACACCCATCACCAAACTTATAAATAATAAATTATACTTAATCATGTAATTAACATTCATAATCACGTTTTAGGGCCTTACAAAAATGATTGAACAGTTAACTGCCTTGCCAATCGTGGAGTTCATCTCTAGCAAGAGTACATGTTTATTTGTATTCCATTGTCCCTACCAGAAAGCTAGGATGATGTTGTAGAGAATATATTCAGCATACATAATCCTCACATAGCCCTGACCTCTCTTACACTGCTTGAGAAGGCGAAAAAATAAACCGTTGTGGATATAATTATGTGTAGAGATCATTGACCAAGATTGGGATGTCTCGCGACATATGTAGGTTAAATGGAATGTTTCCAATAGGTTAAAGAAGATGGGATTTTGACTTCATGTCATGGACATATATACATCAATCATATATACACTTCCTACTAGTTAGTATTGTGAAAAAATCCATTGGCTTTTAAAAACTAATACAAAATGGATAAAGATCAGACACATTGATCATATATTCAAGTCTTACCGTGAGAAGGTAGGTACATATATAGTCATTAACTTGATTCGTCAGTTATAATTTCATATTATTATAATGATTTTGTTGCTTATTATTTTTTATATATAATATTGGGGGGCACGAACAATGTGATGAGGTGACACCCAAACCAGGATTCTCATCTCTTTCACCCCAATGAGAATTCTCAATACCATATGGTGAGAAATTATTTCTCAACCATTAGTTCAGTCCACTACTCCAACTACGTGTAGGCAACAAACCCATATTACTCCAAAAAAAAAAACCAACGCTTTCGAGACCTCCCAATAAAATGAGAAGAAGCCCATTGGGTTTTCCCTTCTCAAGAATAATCCTACTAACAATAAAGGACGTCTTGATATTTAAATTCAAGTGCTTGTTGCTCAGGAAAATGAAAGTTAGAGTCGAGGGAATAGATAATTGGAACTCAATTAATCAATCCATCAAGGATGACATTTATGACCAACTTTGTAAGTATTTTTCATTCCCAAATCCTTCAAAGAAAAAGGTTTTTTCGCAATTTTTTTGAATAACTGAGAACATATCGAAGAAACCTTTGGCAGAGACATTTGTCAAAGGGGGCATCGAGCTCTGATATTTTGGCTCTGAGAAATAGAGTTCCTCTGAATAATGAAATTTTAGTTAATCAATGGAATAGATTTCTAGATCATGAGGTGATGTATAAGAAGCTGGTCCAGAGGGAGTTGAATAAACAAAACAGGGTGAAAATTGATATCCACAAGTTAGATTCCAAATCCTATGAAGATTTAAAGAGAGAATGGTTATATAGGAAAAATGAAGGTCCATATTCTAACAAAGAACCTAATTGGGCTAACTTTTACATGCGCCCCTAACGGGACAAAGATAATAAATTCCCACCACACTTGGTCGCGACCCCAACTTACTATTTCCAAATATTACTTCATAATCCTACCTCGACCCTAATATAGGAAATTATACATTAGGTATTCTCTCCACCTAAGTATCTATATAATTCAGTAGATATACACACAACCTAAAATAGTGTTCGTACGTAATATTTCCTCTTGAATATTCACCGTACTTATTAATTTACGATTTACCTCACTATCATTTTTTAATTGAGTATTCACACAACTCTAAGGGACCTAGTTACCCATCTATTCATTTCAGTAGTTAAGTTATCTCTAACCTACTGGTATACTTCTTGGGATGACGTTTACTCTCTCCGATACTCTACTCGATCGGTTTATCCTTGTCAGTCCATCACTTCCAATCTTGCACTCAATGATTATAACGGACCCCACTATATGCCCATTGGTACTCTCTAATTACCTACGTAGGTATTAAGTCATAACAAAGGTTTCCCTTCAAGCGTCGGCCATCGAACAGAACTCAACCAACAAAAGAACCCAAATTCAGCCAGGGTCGATCGATCGACCAGGATCATCAATTGATTGACTCCATCGATCGATCGACATTCAAGGGTCGATCGATCGAGCAAGCAGTGATAGACGTAGTTCTTCTTCTTCTTCATGCATTTTCCACCATGTTAAATTATCCAACTCCCATGATAATTCACCAAACTTGTAACTAACAATGCCTAACCATTCCTACATGTGCTAAGATAGTTTCCTATGAATTAAACATTATAAATCCTTCCAATTTAGCCCAGAATAATTCAAATCTTCTAATTATTCAAGAACCCTAATATGACATGTTCTTCCCATGTTTTCAATCATCAACCCAGATTTGAATTCATTTTCACCATCACGATTTCTTTGATTCTTAATCCTCTATAAATATAAATTTAACTACATGTGATTTCTATCCAAACATGCAATTAATCAATTCATTTTCTCAAAGAATATTCATCAAAATCAATTATTTGAAAATCCTACACATGGATATTATAACTCAAAATAATTTGCAAATAACCACTTGCCTTGTTTAGAGATGATCTGATTACGTGATTGTTGTAGGTCATTGATTGTCTTTCTCCTCCAGTCTTCCTGCCCAACTAGTTTGTAGTGCAAGAATCCTTTGAATCCTTTACCAATTTTTCCTTAAGCTTTGAGAATAATCAATCTTCTCTCTCTAATGGCTTTCCTTTGTGTTATGAGGTTTCTATCCCTAACCTCAATTTTTATCTGCTGATAAAATACTCCAAAATTCGTAGGTCTCCTTACCCCCATATACCAAAAGACTAAAATGCCCCGTACGGTCTCGGTTTAGGCCAAAAATGCCCTGGTACCCGACTAGTACCCCCGGGTATACTATTTTGAATAATTCAACCCATTCGGAATCATCTGTGACCTCTAAATCATGATTTGAGTCACTAAAATATATTTTCTATCTCATCCTCAATTTAGTCTACATGCGACACTCGGTTGAGATATAATTAAGTATGTCCGTATCACTCGCTATGTCGTACAAATTAACTATCAACATTTACTATTCTCGCTTAGTAAATTTGAATCACAATATTAATCAGCGTCTATCTCTCTATTAATATATAATCACAATTATTATTTATACACTCAATAATCATATTATCATTAAATCATATTAAATTACTCTACTCACATAATTTAAATTAAAATGTATTTTCTATTTAATTACCTAATTAATTAAATTCTAAATGTGCAGAAATATGGGGTATTACATACTTCCCCCGTTAAAAGGAATTTTGTCCTCAAAATTTAGAATATACCTGCTATGAATAACTATGGATACTGCTCTCGCTTATCTTCCTCCCGCTCCCATGTCGATTCGTTAACATTGTGGTGTCCCCACTATACTCGCACTAAAAGTACTACCTTGGATTGAAGCTTATGCTCGCTATGATCCAGAATAGACATGGGTCTCTCCTCATACGAGACATCTGGAAGCAAATCAATATCCTCAAGTGGAACGTGCCAAAAGGCTCTCTCGCTCCTCCTGTATTTCTTCAGTGACGCCACATGGAACGCATTGTGTATCCGCTGAAGATGCTCGGGGAGTCCCAATATGTATGCTACCGGTCCCACCCTCTCAATAATAGGGAACGGTACCACGTATCACAGTGATAACTTCCCTCTCTTGTCGAACCTCACAATCCCCTTCATAGGAGATACTCTAATCAACACCTGATCGCCCACCTCTAGTTCCACGTGTCTCCTACCGACATCAACATAACTCTTTTATCTATCTTGAGCTATTTGAATACGTCCTCAAATCAACTCTATCTTGTAAGAAGTCTCATGTATCATCGTCGTCCCCAATAGCTTGTTGCCCCCACCTCTAACCAGCGGGCAGGTGAACGACAACGCCTCCCATAAAGTTCCTCAAAAGGATCCATGACGATATTGAATTGGTAAGAATTGTTATACGTACACTCTACCAATGGGAGATATCACTCTCATCCTCCCCCAAAATCTAGGATACGCATCCTCAACATATCCTCAAGCATCTGATGCATCCTATCAGTCTTCCCGTTTGTCCGCGGGTGATACGCCGTACTCAACCCTCAAGTCTATACCAATGGCCTCCTGGAAACTCTTCCAGAAGTGCTACACAAATCTCAGTCAGACACCATATTAATAGGAACCCAGTGCATCTTAAAGATCTCTAAAATGAATAGCTATGTGTACTGAATCGTATCAAAATCATTACGAACTCATAAGATGTGAGCTACCTTGGTGAGCCAATCCACTATCACCCATATGGAATCGTGACCACTCTGTAATGTCGATAGTCCAGTAATAAAGTCCATCAAAATGATCTCACATTTCCACAGAGGAATCTCTAGTGGCTGTAGCATTCCTGAAGTTCTCTGATGGTTAACCTTCACGAGCTAACACATAACACACTTCAAGATAAACTATGTTATGTCTCGCTTCATACCTAACCACTAATATTGTCGTTGCATATTCTGGTACATCTTATCCCATCGGGATGTACCGTAAATCTCGACCCGTGAGACTCTGTCATGACTGCATGCCTCAAATCTTCATCCTCGAGTACTACTAGTCTCCCATTGAACCATAGTCCACCCTCGGAGCTGATGGAGTAGGAATCTGCCCCCCTCTACTAGTAACTATCATACTTTGTCCTGACAGAACGGGTCCTCTGCATGTTCCCTCACCACCTGCATAACACTCTCGAGAGTGATGGCTAAAACTTCCATGTATGTTTTGGCTAATTCATCTTCATGTTGAAGCTCACTCCACTTCGCTTTCCAAACCTCTGCCAACTCTCCACTAGGTCTTCGGCTCAACGTATATGCCACCACGTTAGACTTACCAGGATGATACTATATATCAAACTAGTAATCCTTCACAAATTCAAGCCATATCCTCTGCCTCATATTCATACCCTTCTGTGTGGAGAGATACTGAAGTGACTTATGATCTATGAATAGATTGAACTGCTCCCCCAGAAGATAATGTCTCCATATCCTTAAAGCAAAGAAGATCGCTGCCAACTCGAGGTCTTGGGTGGGTTAATTCTTCTCATGTGACTTTAGCTTTTGAGATGCATAAGTTATAGCCCTTTCCTCCTATTGTAACACACCCCAAGTCCCTACAAGGATGCATCAGTATAGACCCAGTGCTCCAATCCACTCCTAGGCAATGCAAGTACGAGTGCTAATGTCAACCTTTCCTTTAGCTCATCAAACGCTAACTAACAGTAGTTTCTCAAAATGAATAGTAATCCCTTCTGAGTTAAGCTAGTCAAAGGACTAGCAATCTTTGAGAACCCCTTGATGAAGAGACGATAGTAATCGGCCAACACAAAAAAGCTCCGAACCTCAGTCGGTGTCATGGGTTGTCCCCACTCCCTCACTGCTAATACCTTACTTGGATCAAAAGCAATGCCTCTATCGGATACAATGTGGCCAATAAATTGAACCTCCCAAAGCTAAAATCCACACTTCCTAAATTTAGCGTACAACTGATGGTCCCGTAACGTCTGAAGAACCATACGTAAGTGCTCGGGGTGCTCCTCCTCCGTGCGAGAGTAAACTAGAATATCTTCGATGAATACGATCACAAACTGGTCCAAAAACTCCCTAAATACCCTGTTCATGAGGTCCATAAACACTACAGGCGCATTAGTGATCCCAAACGACATCACCCTGAACTGGTATGACTCGTACCGCGACAAGAAAGTGGTTGTAGGTACATCCTCCTCTCTAATGCACAACTGATGGTAACCTGACCTCAAATTGATCTTTGATTAGTACGCAGACCCTCTCAACTGATCAAACAAGTCATCAATCCTAGGTAACAGATACTTCTTACGTATCGTCACCTTATTCAGCTCCCTATTGTCTACACACAAATGAAGTAAGCCATCCATTTTCTTCACAAATAACACTGGTGCACCCCATGGTGATGTACTCTGTCGAATGAAACCATATCCTAAGAGCTGTTGAATCTGCTCTCTTGACTCTTGCATTTTTGAAGGGGCCATGTGATACGGTGCTCTGGGAATCGGTTTCATTCCTGATGCTAAGTCGATAACAAATTCAGTCTCCCTGTTACGTGGTAACCATGGTATCACCTGGAAGACATCCTCGAAATCCCTCACGATTGGGATTGGGTTCATAGAAACAACCACCTCTTGTGAGGTCTCCTCCTCAATGTAATATAAGTGAGTGCATGATTCTCTCTCGAGAAGATGCATCACCACTAGGAACATCTCCTATCGCAGAATGGAAAAAAATATCGTCCTCTCATAATAATCTACCATCGCCCTATAGCTCGCCAACTAATCCATGCCTAGGATGACGTCATAATCCTCCATGTCTAACACTAGAAGGTCTACCGCTAGACTCAAGCTCCCGATCATAATGTCCACACCCTTACAGATCGAGTGTATAAGGGACCCACTACCCATCGGTGACTCCACGCACATAAGGTGAGCGTCGGCTGTCTCTAAAAGTCTGGTGGCTCATGCAAATATAGTGGCAATAAAAGAGTGTGTCGCACTCATGTCAAGCATAATAATACCCTCATGCCCATGGATAGGAAACCTACCCGCAACTACCGGCAGTGCCGGAGGTGCTGGATGAAAAGGCACATCCCGAACGTTGTACACACGTCCGTAGTGCATCTGGCCCGGCTGCTGCTATGGGGCCTGTGCTGGTGCTAGGGCTAATGGAGAGTGTTGCCTTTATTGGGCACCCTGCTCCTTTGCCCTGTCTCCCTATGGACAAGTCCTTCTCCTCTTGTGACCGTGTTGGCCACACGTGAAACACTGTCCCTGGAACTTTCTCTGTCCTTATCCCTTACGTTGGCCCTGTTGGCCTCCCCCTTGGCTCCCTTGGACTTGACATCCCCAAGGAACTTGCTGTTAGATACCTGTTGTCCCTACCTATCATATTGATGTCTACCATGCCTAAATATCTTAGTTGAATTCCCCTGTCGGGGATCCTGCCCCTGCTGACCTGTTGTGTGCTGCTGTCACTACCCCCATTTGCCCTGTCCGACTGGCTAGGCTCACCCCTTTTTCTTCCCTTCACATGGAAGCGATGATCCTAATAGTGCACTAGTGCGGCATTGACGACGTCCGTATATGTCAGCAGTGATGGGTTACCGATCAAATGTTGCCTGATCTTCCAGGTCAAACCATTCATAAACTTTGACTTTTTTCACTCCTCGTTGCTCACCTCGTCTGGCACAAAATTAGCCAAATGGGTGAACTCCTCCTCATAGTCAGCCACTAATCGATCACCCTGAACCACCTCACTGAATTTATTCCTCATCTCTGACTCTACTACAGGCAGAAGTACTTACGGTCAAACCGCACCCAAAACTCAAAATTCATCACCAAGTCCCTCTCCGCTGCGGTGGTAACTGACTCCCACCACTGTAAAGCTTCTCCCGACAGACGGAAAGTAGCAAGCATCTACTTCTGTGTCTCAGTACACTTAATCATGCACAGATGGCGTTGAATGTTCTTCTTTCAATTGCAAGCCTCCACCACGTCTGTACCATCATGAAACTCGGGAGGATGGACCTTCTGAAAGGTCTCCCTAACTTGCTGCCAAGAAAGTGGCCTTGTCGGGGCCTATACTGCTAGTGCCACTGGAGGTTGTGCCTGAGGCTGAGGAAAATGGGCTTACATGGACCTCATAGCTGTCTCAACTGCCTAATCCACTATCACTGCCACCTGATTAGTAGAAATCAGCTCGGGTGGGGGTGGCGGTGGCGGTATCTGTGGCTCCAGATAGGTCTCCCTCACTTCATTCCTGGCCTCGACCCTCTCCGCTCATTGTCTCCTTGGTGGCATCTGAAAATAGTTCGAATTGTACAAATACACAGTTTGTACAAAAATCTAATAGCAGAAGTACGCTATCTTAAGTACACAAAACCAAAAGTAACAATCCTAACATAGGGCTCTATATCAAAAGAACAAAAAGCTGAAATCATAGTAAGCCTCTCAGATCCTATGGACACTAGAGCTTGATGCTCTGACACCATCTGTGGCACCCTTCCTAATAAAATCTAGGTGATGAGTCCTAAATTAAATTGAAATAGGTTTCTCAGTTAGTACATTCTTAGCATCACTGTCGAAAGCTTTTTAATTACTAATCACCTAAGTGAAATTAGATCGGTGCCAAATTTTATCTTTCATTAACCCAAGAACAATACTCATGTAGAAAATAAATTAGACATTCACGCCATGCAATAAATCGAAACCGTATCACAGTATATAATTCATAAAGTCTTGTCGAGTCAACATTCGGCTAAAAATCCACAACTACTAAATAAAACAAAATAATCCAAAACTGAATATCCAAAGACAACATGTCCCAATAGAGAGTACCGAAATGGAGATCCTACATTAGATCATAATAAATGAGTCGTCTATGCAAAGTCTTGCTAGCCTGCACAAAGCTGCAGCTACGAGTCCCTGAACAGAATCCTCAAGTCTGGCGTCCCTGTAGCTGGACACCTAAAAAGGTTTTGAAAATATTTTGATAGCAAGAGTTAGTACTCAAAATATTTTGAAAATAGTTAGCAAGTGATTATCACAGTAAAATGAGTTATTGATTACACATGTTAAGATTTTGCGCTCACTCTCTTGAGTTACCTCACCGCTCATCTAGTGCACGCCTAACGTCCTATACTTAGCCCACCTAGCTGTACTACCCAATCTAACTAGACCATAGTATCCAACTGAACTTATATATGCACTAAGTTCCTACATCACCCCCTTAGTATGTAATAGTAACCATATCTCGTGATTTATATACTTAGATAATTGTTTACTCTTTGTTATCCTTAACTAATTTATAATTATGTTTTCCTACTTAATTTTCTTTTAGATGTAATCACGACATCTCATTATCTACTAACTAGCATAAGTAGATTATTAATATAGTATACATTTCACACACAATATATACTTATAAATTCATTCATTAATAATATGTCCTCCTAACACACATTAAGGACTCTTGGTTCGGAATGGTCCATTGACACAAAGTAAAAAGAATTGGTTCGAAGTTTCACCTCGATGACATGCTCATTTCATGTAGTGGTTCGGAAATCACCTCGACCCAGAAATGAAATTTTTATACATAAATTGGTTTTGAATTATATTATCATGACCCCAACTAACTATTTCCAGTGTCGGCCTTCAAACTCTTCGTCAGCATGTCGTCCACATAAACTTCCATGGATTTGCCTATTTGATCTTCAAACATCTTATTTACAAGACATTGGTAAGTAGCCCCTGCATTCTTCAGGCCGAAGGGCATGACCTTGTAGCAATAGGTCCCTTATCTGTAATGAAGGTTGTCTTCTCTGAGTCTGTCAAGTCCATAAAGATCTGATTATACCCAAAATACGCATCCATGAAGCTCATGAGCTCATGTCACTACACCAAAATGGCCAAAATGTCACTTTTCAGCCGGCCACCCTTGTCACGGTCATTGACCGTGACAACAAACACGCATTTTGTGTCACGGTCATTGACCATGACAAGACCGTGACAGATAATGGTGATGTTGTTTCTTCTTAAATAGTTTGTAGATTTGAGATAATTGATGGTGATGTTGTTTCTTCTTAAATAGTTTCTATTTTGAATCTATATTTGCATTATCTCTACTTTATTTGGATATATGATGTTTGAACAGGTACAACGTTGCTATAACAGGTACAAATATACTGCTGGGCAGTGGCAGTGGCCATACTGCCCAGCAAATTTTTTTTAAATTCTGCCCAGAATTGTCACGGTCATTGACCGTGACAAGTCTGTGACAAAAGTTATCACGGACTTGTCATGATCAATGACCGTGACATTTTTTTTAAAAAGGTCAAGGCTTTGTCATGGTCAGGGACCGTGACACGACCGTGACAATTCTAATGAACTTATCACGGTCAATGACCGTGACACGTCCGTGACAAAAAAAGTTATCTCACCCCGAATTGTCACGGTCATTGACCTTGACACTTGTCAAGGTCAATGACTGTGACAATTAGACAGATTTGGTGTAGTGTGTCCTGCTATGGCATCCACCATCTGATAAATACGAGGCAGGGGAAACTGTCTTTTGGGAAATATTTGTTTAAATCAGTGAAATCTACACACATCCTCCATTTCCTATTAGCTTTGGGCACAATGACAGTGTTAGACAACCACTCAGGGTATATAACCTCTCTGATGAACTTGGCCTCCTCAAGATTTCTAACCTTGTCTCTGATGACATCATACTTTTCCCTTAGGTATTCTCTCCACCTAAGTATCTATATAATTCAGTAGGTATACACACAACCTAAAATAGTGTTTGTACGTAATATTTCCTCTTTAATACTCACCGTACTTATTAATTTACAATTTACCTCACTATCGTACTATAATTGAGTATTCATACAACTCCAAGGTCCCTAGTTACCCCTCTATTCATTTCAGTAGTTACGTTATCTCGAACCTACTAGTATACTTCTTGGGATGACGTTTACTCTCTCTGAAACTCAAACCCCAAATTTATGATACTCTACTCAATCAGTATATCCTTGACGATCCACCACTTCCAATATTGCACTCAATGATTATAACGGACCCCACTATACACCTACTGGTACTCCCTAATTACATACATAGGTATTAAGTCATCACTAAGGTTACCCTTCAAGCGTCGGCCATCGAATAGAACTCAACCAATAAAAGAACCCAAATTCAGCCAGGGTCGATCAACTCCATCGATCGATCGACATTCAAGGGTCGATCGATCGATCGAGCAGTGATAGACACAGTTCTTCTTCTTCTTCATCCTGCATTTTCCACCATGCTAAATTATCTAACTCCCATGATAATTCACCAAACTTGTAACTAACGATGCCTAACCATTCCTACATGTGCTAGGATGATTTCTAACGAATTAAACGTCATAAATCCTTCCAATTTAGCCGAGAATAATTCAAATCTTCTAATTATTCAAGAACCCTAATATGACATGTTCTTCCCATCTTTTCAATCATTAACCCATATTTTAATTCGTTTTTACCATCATGATTTCTCTGATTTTCAGTCCTCTACAGATAAAAATTTAACTACATGTGATTTATCCCAAACATACAATTAATTAATTCCTTTTCTCCAAGAATATTCATCAAAATCAATTATTTGAAAATCCTACACATGGATATTATAACTCAAAATAATTTGAATATAACCACTTGCCTTGTTCAGATATGATCTAACTTCGTGATTGTTGTTGGTGATTGATTGTCTTTCTCCTCCAATCTTCCTAACTAGTTTGTGGTGCAAGAATCCTTTGAATCCTTCACCAATTTTTCCTTAAGCTTTGAGAATAATCTCTCTTCTTTCTCTAATGGCTTTCCTTTGTGTTATGAGGTTTCTAAACCTAACCTCACCTTTTATCAGCTGATAAAATACTCCAAAATTTGTATTTCTCCTTACCCCATATGCCAAAAGACTAAAACACCCCCGTACGGTCCCGATTTAGCCCAAAAAAGCCCCGGTACCCGACAATACCCCCGAGTATACTATTTTGACTAATTTGATCCATTCAGAATCATCTATGACCTCTAAATCATTATTTGAGTCACTAAAATATATTTCATATCTCTCCTCAAGTTAGTCTACATGCGACACTCGATTGAGATATAATCAAGTATGTCCATATCACTCACTATGTCATACAAATTAACTATCAACATTTACTATTCTCACTTAGTAAATTTGAATCATAATAATTAGTGTTTATCTCTCAATTAATATTTTATAATCACAATTATTATTTATACACTTAATAATCATAATTATCATCAAATCATATTAAATTACTCTACTCACGTAATTTAAATTAAAACGTATTTTCTATTTAATTACCCAATTAATTAAATTCTAAATACACAGAAATACGGGGTATTACAAAAACATTACTTTATCCTTGGTAATCCTATTTGTATCATATTACTATATTGTTCCTTAAAAATACGATTTGTATCCTATTATTGACACTATAGTTTGATTTACGAATGTTTTATTTGATTTATGAATGTTAAGTTTGAATTATGAATGTTTAGGGGCACGACCACCTCGCACGGGACGTCGAGTTTGAGAATAGATTCTCCTAAGTTTGTGGTTGGACCAAATTTTCTTTGGAACCCCCCGTATTTACCATATTGACGCTTCATTGGTTGATCTATTGACATCTTGTTCCAAGCATAAAACAAGAGGCACTAACTCTTTGAATTTGTTCGTATAGGCTTCAGTCTCTTACTCATCTCTAGTTTTAGCACGCTAACTTCACAATAGTGTCTTTTTATAGTAGCCTATTCTATTTCTCTTTAGCCTTATATTATCGTATGAGGTATAGTTGGTTGTCCTCATTAATCCAAGTGAGTTTCTCTCTTAGGTGTTCAACCTCTAACTCGCACCTTTTCAAAACAACTTCCATCTTGAGCTTTTCCAGCTCATTTTCCCATTTTTTCTTTTCCATGGCATCTTATTTGGTTTTTATTATTTATTATTCATCATAACATTTTTGAAATTCTCAAACTCGAACATGCGAAAGGCTTATCGGATAGTCACCTCGATGAGCACTATCTCGGAGCTTATTTTTTCGGTCCATTCAGCCTTTCACATGTTCAACTTTAACCTTATCAAAAAAATTTGGATGAATTGAGAATCAATCAAGAAAGCACAATTTGATTCCATGGAAAAGGAACACGTGTAAATTGTGTTAAAAAATCTCAAGATGGAAGCTGATTTGAAAAACTGCAAGTTATAGGTCGAACACATAAAAGAGAAACTCATTCGTGTTGATGAGGAAAACAATTGTAACTTGTATAAGAAAATAGGTCTAAACATATATATAATAGGCTATTAGTGAAGACATTGTTGTGCCATTAAAACGTGCCAACATTAGAGTTCAAGATGAGGCCGAAGCCTGAAGAGAAAATTCGATGAGCTAGCGCCTTGCGTTTTATGCTTGGAATGAGATATGGATACATTGACCCGTGCAGAGTCAAAGAAGGTAAACACGGGAGTGCCAGGATGAATTTGATCAAACCAAAAACTTAGGAGACTCTATTTTATTGCCCTAATGGATAGCGGGAACTTGGTATTCTTTAGTTTTAATCACATTTTTATATACTTGATATGAATAATTTTTTCAAATTTTTTATTCTTATATAATGGTTAATTAAGTGCTCATTTGTCATAATATAAACCACAATAAGGAGAATTAGTCTTGAAAATTTTGTAAATAAGAAGACTTAGACTTGAAAGCAGGCCCACATGCCCCTAGGGGGAAATCCAAAACAACCCTCAAATGTCCCTTTGATGGGCACGAACACCTTATACGGGACCGACGTAACTCGTAAGAACTAATCGCGTAGACATGTGACTCCCGATTTGGGAATAGGACTAAAATTTATAAATAAGCAGACTTAGTCTTGAAAACATTCCCACATAACCCAGGGTATACTCAAAACAGCCACCGAACGGACCCCTAAAGGGCATGAATTCCTCGTAAAAGACTAATATAACTCGTAGGAACTGTTCGTGTAGTCAAGGACCTTCTGGTTTGAAAATATGCTAGAATTTTCTAATAAGTACACTTATTCATGAAAACATTCCCTTAGGGAAAAACTAAAAAAAAAAAAAAAAACCTCGTGAGGGGCACGAAAATCTCGCACGGAACTAACGTAACTCACAGGGAATTGACTGCATGGTCATGGGACTCCCAGTAGGAATAAAATTTATAAATAAGAAGACTTGGGCTTAAAAACATACCCCTGGGGAAAAAACCAAAACAACCATCGAACAGCCCCGTGAGGGGCACATGCACCTAATATGGGACCGACGCAACTTCTAGGAACTAACCGCATAGTCACATGACTCCAGATTTGGGAATTATACTAAAACTTAAAAATAAGAAGACTTAGTCTTAAAAGAATTCCCACATGCTCCTAGGGAAAAAACCCAAAACAGACCCCAAACAGTCCCATAAAGGAAATGAACACCTCATATGAGACAAACGTAACTCATAAGAACTGGTCGCGTAATCACAGGGATCTAAATTTGGGAATAGGACTAAAAATTTTAAGTAAGCATACTCAGACCTGAAAACATGCCCCTAGGGGAAATTCTAAAATAGCTCTCGAATGACCTCGTGAGGGGCACAGACACCTCGTACGGGATCAACGTAATTTGTAGGAACAGACCACATAGTCACGGGACTCTCAATTTAAGAATAGTTCTAAAATTTACAATTAATAAGACTTAGGACTGAAAATATGCCCCTAGGAAAAACCCAAAACAACCCCTGAATGGCCCCATGAGGGGCATAGACACCTCGCACGAGGCAAAGTAACTCGTAGGAACTGAACGTATACTTAAGAGACTCTAGGTTTCAGAATATGACTAAAATTTACAAATAATAAGGCTTAGGTTTGAAAACATGTCCCCAGGTGGAAAACCCAAAGTAGACCGTAAATGACCCCGTAAGGGGTACGAACACCTCGTGAGAACTAATTGTGTAGTCATGGGACTCTCAGTTTGGGAAAATAATTAAAATTTTCAAATAATAAGACTTAGGCTTGAAAACATGTCCACATGCCCCTAGGAGGAAACCCTAAAAAGCCCTTGAATGGCCTCATGAGGGACACAAACACCTTGTATGGGCCCAATGTAACTCATAGGAACTAATCGTGTAATATTGAGACTCCAAGTTTGAGAATATAACTAAAATTGGTAAATAAGTATAATTAGGCTTGAAAATATTCCCATCCCCTAAGCAACCTTGTGAGGATCACAAACGCCTCTCATGGAAAGGAGTGAACCTATAGTTATAAAACTCCTGTGTTGATGACATAACTAAAATTTACAAATAATCAGACTTGGGACTGAAAACATGCTCCTAGGGGAAAACCCTAAACAACCCCCGATTGGCCTTGTGAGGGGAACAAACACCTCGTATATGATAAACTTAACTCATAGAAATTGATTGTATAGTCACGAGACTCCTGGTTTAGGAAAAGGGTTAAAATTTTCAAATAAGCAGACTGAGGCTTGAAAACATGCCCACATTCCCCTTAGGGAGATAACCCAAAATATCCCCAGAACAGCCTTGTGAGGGGCATGGACACCTCACACGGAACCAACATAACTCGTAGGAACTGACTGCATAGTCAAGGGACTCCCAGTTTGGAAATATGACTAAAATGTTCAATTAAGCGGATTTGGGCTTGAAAATATTCCCACATGCCCCTAGGAAGAAAACCCAAAATAGCCCCAGAACGGCCTCGTGAAGGGCATGAATACCTCGTACATGACCAACGTAACTCGTAGAAACTCACTGCATAGTCATGGGACTCCCGGTTTGGTAATATGACTAAAATTAGAAATAAACATACTTAGGGCGAACATGTCCTGAAAACATGTCCCCGGGGGGAACCCAAAATAACCCCTAAACAGTCCTGTGAGGGGCACAAACACCTCGCATGGGACCAACAAAACTCATAGGAACTTGTTGCTTAGTCGCGGAATCTTGATTTTGGAATATAACTAAAATTTTCAAATAAGTGGATGTAATCTTGAAAACTTGACCATAGGCACGTAGGGGAAAATCCAAAATATCCCACAAACAGCCTGTAAGGGGCACGAACACCTCGCATGAGACCAACATAACTCATAAGAACTGACTGTGTAGTCATGGAACTTTCAATTTTGGAATAGGACTAAAATTCATAAATAAGCAGACTTAGGCCTGAAAACATGCCCCAATGGAGAACCCCAAAAGAACCCCCGAACTACCCCGTGAAGGGCCTGGACACCTCGCACAGGATCAATGTAACTTGTAGGAATTGACTGCTTAATCACGAAACTCCTGATTTAGGAAAAAATTATTTTTTTTCAAATGGGTATGGTCACAGCCCAAAGCCGTGGCTAGATTTTTATTATTTTTTAAAAAAACAAAGGCCACAGGAATCCCGATTTTGGAATCAATCAGTGTTTTTATTGACAAGTCGCTAATTGTGGTCACGGACCTTATCCGTGACTCCTTACCTATAACTGGCTTAAGACCTAGACCGTGACCACAAGTGCACTATTGGTCATGGACTAGGACCGTGACCCATAGTCCTAAACTGTTCACGACCATGCTCGTAACCATTTAGCAATATATCGTTGCATGATAAAGGCCATGACCCCCTCTTTGGTCAGGGAAAAAGTCCATGACCAGCAGATTTTGTTATGCTCTAACTAGTCACAGATCATAATCATAACCCAGAGGCCTGGTCACGACAAAAATTCATGACCATTTCCATGGTATGATTTAGTAAAACCATATTTTATTAAGGAATAAGAGGAACAAGAACCCAAATATCATTCTTGATCAGTGAATTGAAGTTATTAGTAATGGTTTGACGACATTCAAGAAAGAAATAGGTCTGTGAGTAGGAAGTAAGTTCTGTGGTGGGGAGGGGAGATAATCTAAAAGGTCTTTGGGAAGAGTATTTCTAATAGTGTTATATATCCGGTGAAGAGGTTTGTGAGAGTTATCTTGATGTTTGGTGATCATGGAGTATTGTGAAGAGATTATAGGGGGTCTGATGGAGAGAGGGAGGGAAAAAGAGATATGAATGGTGGAGAAGGCAGGGGCTTATTATCAATATAGGAATAAGGGATTGGGTGATGATATGGTTGACACTAATAATGCCATATGCTTATGGGCTAGTGTTAGTTCAGGAATAGGAGGGTTGGGAATGTTAGGTGGAGTAGTCAAGGGTGATGGTAATGCTTGAGCTGGAGGGATGATAAGAATAGATATCCAGGAGAAAAGTGTTAAAGATTGGTGTGTTTTGGAAAAGGGGAACGTTTATTTGTCAAACTGAACATGTCGAGAGATGTAGACATAACCAATTTTGCGATCCATACACTGGTTCCCTTTGTGTTCAAATCTTAAATCTATAAACACACATTCCATGATTTTAGGAAAACGTTTGTTAGTGACATAAGCACCTAAACGGGGATAAAACGCGCATACGAACACACGCAGGGCAGAGTATAAGGAGAATGCCTATGTAGATGAGAGAAAGGGGAAGACCATTGGAAGAGAGGATATGAAAGATGATTGATAAGATGGACAGAAATAGAAATTTCTTTAATCGAGTGATAGAGTGGAACATAACTGGTGAATAGAAGAGTATATTCCATATCAGTAATGTGACGATGTTTTCATTTCACGAGGCCATTTTGTTCAGGAGTGTGAGGGCAAGAGAGGCAACAGTGAATACCAATAAAAGAATATAGATAATTAATGGTATTGCTTTCATATTCTCGAGCACCATCGATTTGGTATTATTTAAAAGTGGTGGAGAATTGAGTGCAAATTATAGGTGATAAAGTTTTGAAAATGGATGAGGACCTCAGATTTTCTTTTAAATGAGAAGATCCATGAATAACGAGTCTATCATCAGTGAATAAAACATAATATTTATAACTCGAAATGAAAAAAAATCACATATCAAAATGAACTAAGTAAAAATGGGAGTAAATCAGACCTGCATATTTTGAGGTATGAGGAGAAGAGAGTTTTTGGAGGTGCAACACTTGTTCTCCCCACCAAAGTTGCCGGAATCGGAATCGGAGCGAGGAGGGATCGACTCCATCATCTTAGAAACTAAATTAGACCTGCATATTATAAGACAAGTGTTTATCTTACTTGTTTCTAAAAGGTTATAATACCCATGTAGTGTAGGGTTTATTATTTGATGACTTTAAATGAGGTTCTTGGAAAATTGATGTTTTAAACACATAATCTTGGGTAGGATTTCATGTAGATTGAACCTATGTATTTGATTAATACGAAATTAGAATATATATGATGATAATAATGGGAGAAATCTAGGTTTTTAATTAAAGAGATGAAGAACAATGAAAACTAGGGTTTTAAGGATTTTTAAAAGAAAATTGGTTCTTGGATTGAATCCTTGGTGATTTAATGTTATATTTGCATTGGAAATCATTCCTATACACTTATATGATGTTGAGAAATATTGGGTTGAAATTTGGTTAAGTTTCATGAAGAATTGAGGAAGTTGGAATGGTGGAAAAATTGCAAAAACGGAAGGAAGAAGAAGAGAACTGACACTTTTCTAATCGATTCAGCCCAAGCGCGAATTGATTCGGAAAGAGAATCGATTCGGCCTTTGGGAGAATCAATTCGGATTCCTAAATTTTGATAGTTTGCCCTTTTTAAGCCTAGAACTTGTGCAAAATTCTTAGGGGACTTTTGGGATGCCTTTAAATTATAGTGAGGGATATAATAATCACCAGTAGGACAATTGTAAGGTTAAAGATTAGTCATAAGTGAGGAGAATATAGATTATGGTTAATCGGTCAAAAGGAGAATTCCGACCAGTAACGTAGGAGTGTATTTGCTACTGATATTTAATCAAGGGATAACTAGGGCTCTTCGGGTAGAGAATAATTCAAGAGTCATATTACATACGGGTTAAATTATAGGTTGAGTGTATACCTATGCACATTATATTATAGGGTGAGTGTATACCTATGCGGATTATATTATAGGTTGAGGGTATTCCTATACAGATTATGTCTATAGGTTGAGTGTATACCTATACAAATTATATTTATGGATTGTGTGTATGCCTATATGTGACATATGGATAAGGTTGTGTGTATATATATTATGTGTTTTCTTATATGTGAACATACTTATTGTGACACCTGGACTAATTAAATACCGGGTAGCTACTCCTTTATTAAATCAATACAAAATGCCAAGTTGGTCCAGTTAATAGCATCACTGTCGAAAACATTTGTAATGATTACTAACCACCTAGTATTTAAAAAATGTGAGTTGTCAAATTTTAAATTAAATCTGATTAACATGCAATAAAAGAAATATAGAAATGTAACACAACCATTCACGATAAAGTCCAACTATAATGAATCAACAAGTAAAGATGAGTCTCGAGGAAATACTCCTCATAACAATCCCAATATGAAATGAAATAGAACAAGTCTGCATACTGAATTAATTACAAAACCAAAGTCTGAATAACTGAAATATAAAATGAAATGTCTCTAAAAGAAAGGGGCGACATGCCCTACAACTGATGAAATCTGAATATAGAGTCAAGGCAAATGAAGCGTCTACTAGCAAGGCCCTGTAGCTTCCACAACAGCTACAGCTCGTCACCTGACTGGAAATACTATGCATGCTGTCTTTGTGGCTGGGCACCTAAAAATGGTTTTTACAAAAAGATAGATTTGAAAGCAAACGGGTCAGAGCCCGAATGTGAAGAGTATTTTAAAAACATCAAGTGCTTTAATAACAATTAAAACAATGAATGCAAGATACATGTTAGGACGTGCTCTCACATGAAATACTCACCTCTCGTCTAACAGTGCACTCCTAACGTTCCTGTACCCATACATGTGTTATTTATCTAACTAAACCATCATAAGTTCTAACCCAACTACTCGATTCACAATATGAATTCCCAATGTTATTATTTAAATAGATAGCTTTACTTGAACTCGGATTCTCAATTGTTAACATTACCGTTTACTGGAGGTTATCCCCTTATTTATCATCTCATGGAGTTACTATAAATGATTCTCATAAGTAAACATCACAATTCCTTTTCATTCCACCGTATATTATTCACATCATAAATATACAATATAAGCACCCCGAGGCTAAGCTACGGTGCACACATACTCTGCTATCCATCCCGGTACATCACGTACATAAGGATTACAAATTCCGAATCTCTCAGGAATTGTTAGAATAAACACCACACACAAAAATGGAGGCGAACATAATTCAACATATCCATGGTCACGTACATACCTACGCTCCATAGTCAGCTGGCTTAATAACTCACAATTAAGTCATTCCCTTGAACTATGTCCTCTAGGTACCAAACTAAATCCGGGCACACAAGGATTAGAAGGCCCTAAGCGAACGTAAACCTCCCGTGATAGCCAGTATGGTAGATATGTCATACACATAAGATTATATACTAAGCATGCACACATCTTAGATATCTCAATATTAATAAAGGTATTTTCTACATCCTTATACCATTATTCCAATTGTATACATTTTTAGTCTTCCGATAATATATAAAGTAGACTGTCGATGTAACAACCCGCGTAATTTTGGGGGTATTTTCGAAATAAAGAGGAAAAATAAATTTTGAGAGAAAATTATTTTTATTACTGAAATATGTTGGTTATTATTTTTAAGGGCGAGAATTTCAAACGGTTTCGAAATCGGAATTAAAATGGAGATTTAATTGAATTTTTATTATTTAGAAGAGTCCTCAAAACATAAAACTCTCTAAGAGTCCTCGGAACATAAAACTCTCTAGTAAAAATAATATTTTTAGAAATCTGACCGTCCGACCAAGCTGAATTTTTTTCAGAAGTCCTGTCTCGCCGTTCGCTACGACATACTAAAATTTCAAGCGATTCTAACGGTCCAATCGTCCGTAATGATTTTTTCAAGTATTTGTATTTGATTAGGACTCTAATTCTTTTTGGTATATAAACATAAAGTGACGAGTTTAGATCTTTTAAAACACATTTTAGCCTTCTCAAAAATCAGAATCCTCTCATCTTCTTCATCTTCTTCAACCTCAAAACCCTAGCCCCATTCTACATAACTTTCAACTCAAGTTTTGTCAAGATTAACCGGATTTTCTCAAGACGCGTCAAGAACGAATCTTTGTCAAATTTTTGAGAGGAATACACATTCAAGATCAGATTTCTAAACCAACTTTTATTCAGGCATGAATACTCTATTCTTTTCCTTTAGTATTATGCGTTTTAAGTGTCGCCTAAACACTTAATGACATGTTTTTCTTAAAAATAATTAGTAACTTAATTAGAAAAATTGAATAGTAATTATGGGGCTGTTTTTATAAAATCTTTTAATCTGAATAATATTCATAACCCTTTAGGTACGTAGGATTCATGAGTGATTTTGGGTTTTATCGGTGTAGGTTACATGTAGAATAACACTAGTTCTAAAAATAAATGATTTTTGGGTGCGTACAACTCATGTAATACATGTAGAGATAATGAAATTTGGTTTTTGATGTATATATGATGAAAATTTTGTATATTTAATTTAAAATAATTAAATGAGATTAACTGAGTATTGTTGACGAGGTGATAATTAAATTAAAGAATTAATTGAATTGGAATATCATGCGTAGTTTTATATATTGATTAATTATGCTTGTTTGTGTGACTTATTGGCATTATGATGTTGCCTTTGTGACGACGGGTTATTGGGTATTATTGCTCTCCCTATATTTTAGAATGCCTTCTAGGTATGGGACTAGTGGGTATGCCTTTTGATGATTTACGCCTTCTAGGTATGGGACTAGTGAGGGTAGATTATCGCGTTTTTATCATCTTGAGGGTGGGCTGCTTTTTATTACTTTATCGTCGTTACGATCGCCTAAGTACGAGAATAAGTCAAGATTTATGTTAGAAAATCCTCCTATACATAGGATAGGACGTATTGATAACTTGGGGACCCTTAGGTATGGGACTAAGGGGTATTTTGAGGATCTCACATCGATTAAAAGGGTGGGGTGATTATAAATTGAGAAATTGAGAATTAATGCCTAAGATAAAAACGGGTATTAAAATTTGTGGCGACATAATGTGTCAGGGCCGACAGTTTAAACGGGTCAGAGGACGATTTATATCGTGTCGTGTGTGGAACCTTGTCATGTGTCGGGGCCGACAGTAAACGGGTCAGAGGACGATTGACAAGGGGAACCTTGTCATGTGTCGGGGCCGACAGTAAACGGGTCAGAGGACGATTGACAAAGGGGAAGTGTGACACTTTAATAAAAAGTGAGAACTATAATAAAAGTTGGTTAATTTAATTAAATTAACATCGTGGGACTTGGGAATTTAAAATCATATTGGTGTGCCTTTATAAATGGGGATTTTTGCGGGTAGTTAGTAGATTATAATTATCGCGTTTAATTATCCCGTTTAATTTAAAATATTCTATTGTGATATTTATTGCGTATAATGCTACTGTCTGGATTCAAGGATCCTATTTGAGGGGAGTAGTGTGTATTCTTGCTCAGGGCTTTGGCTCTGACCCATGCGTTGACTAATCTTTTTCAGGATTTAATTTGGAGAAGCTGCATAAGTTTATCGGAGTTATCATTGGAGGTGCAGTTGGAGTTATTTACTTTATGGAATAGTTTAGTTAGACTTTCTTTTCCAGTCGTATTATGAGACTTCATTGGAGCTTTATTGGGCCATTCAGTTCCAAAGTTGTTTAGAGGATTTCTGTTGGGATTATTCAGATTTTATTTAATCATTATTGGAGATTGGATTTTTGGAGTTAGCATGTGATGGATCTTTTATCGCTTAGTTGTTTATGAGCATTTGAGTTTGATTCAATTATGTATCTTATGGACTGGTTTATTTATGTCTCATATCTGTCTCATGCTAAGAATGGTAATTATTTAATTCATGCCCGGTTTGGTTTTGGTGGCGGCCGACGCCAGAATTAGGCGGGGTGTGACAGATGGTATCAGAGCTTAGGTATACGACAACCCTCGGGTCTTGGGTTTTGGGTCTGTTGCGTTTTTATGGCGCAAAATTGGAGATAGAAATTTTTAGAGAATCGTTTTGCGTTAGGCATCTAGATTAGATGTGAGGAATTGTTTTTTGGTGCCGAGATTATTTTTTGATATTGTTGGCTTGATTTTTGAGAGTTAGGTATTCGGCGAATTTCGAGGGAGAAATTCCATTGTTAGTGGGGAAGTGTTACAACCCGCGTAATTTTGGGGGTATTTTCGAAATAAAGAGGAAAAATAAATTTTGAGAGAAAATTATTTTTATTACTGAAATATGTTGGTTATTATTTTTAAGGGCGAGAATTTCAAACGGTTTCGAAATCGGAATTAAAATGGAGATTTAATTGAATTTTTATTATTTAGAAGAGTCCTCAAAACATAAAACTCTCTAAGAGTCCTCGGAACATAAAACTCTCTAGTAAAAATAATATTTTTAGAAATCTGACCGTCCGATCAAGCTGAATTTTTGTCAGCAGTCCTGTCTCGCCGTTCGCTACGACATACTAAAATTTCAAGCGATTCTAACGGTCCAATCGTCCGTAATGATTTTTTCAAGTATTTGTATTTGATTAGGACTCTAATTCTTTTTGGTATATAAACATAAAGTGACGAGTTTAGATCTTTTAAAACACATTTTAGCCTTCTCAAAAATCAGAATCCTCTCATCTTCTTCATCTTCTTCAACCTCAAAACCCTAGCCCCATTCTACATAACTTTCAACTCAAGTTTTGTCAAGATTAACCGGATTTTCTCAAGACGCGTCAAGAACGAATCTTTGTCAAATTTTTGAGAGGAATACACATTCAAGATCAGATTTCTAAACCAACTTTTATTCAGGCATGAATACTCTATTCTTTTCCTTTAGTATTATGCGTTTTAAGTGTCGCCTAAACACTTAATGACATGTTTTTCTTAAAAAAAATTAGTAACTTAATTAGAAAAATTGAATAGTAATTATGGGGCTGTTTTTATAAAATCTTTTAATCTGAATAATATTCATAACCCTTTAGGTACGTAGGATTCATGAGTGATTTTGGGTTTTATCGGTGTAGGTTACATGTAGAAAAACCCTAGTTCTAAAAATAAATGATTTTTGGGTGCGTACAACTCATGTAATACATGTAGAGATAATGAAATTTGGTTTTTGATGTATATATGATGAAAAATTGGTATATTTAATTTAAAATAATTAAATGAGATTAACTGAGTATTGTTGACGAGGTGATAATTAAATTAAAGAATTAATTGAATTGGAATATCATGCGTAGTTTTATATATTGATTAATTATGCTTGTTTGTGTGACTTATTGGCATTATGATGTTGCCTTTGTGACGACGGGTTATTGGGTATTATTGCTCTCCCTATATTTTAGAATGCCTTCTAGGTATGGGACTAGTGGGTATGCCTTTTGATGATTTACGCCTTCTAGGTATGGGACTAGTGAGGATAGATTATCGCGTTTTTATCATCTTGAGGGTGGGCTGCTTTTTATTACTTTATCATCGTTACGATAGCCTAAGTACGAGAATAAGTCAAGATTTATGTTAGAAAATCCTCCTATACATAGGATAGGACGTATTGATAACTTGGGGACCCTTAGGTATGGGACTAAGGGGTATTTTGAGGATCTCACATCGATTAAAAGGGTGGGGTGATTATAAATTGAGAAATTGAGAATTAATGCCTATAATAAAAACGGGTATTAAAATTTGTGGCGACATAATGTGTCAGAGCCGATAGTTTAAACGGGTCAGAGGACGATTTATGTCGTGTCGTGTGTGGAACCTTGTCATGTGTCGGGGCCGACAGTAAACGGGTCAGAGGACGATTGACAAGGGGAACCTTGTCATGTGTCGGGGCCGACAGTAAACGGGTCAGAGGACGATTGACAAAGGGGAAGTGTGACACTTTAATAAAAAGTGAGAACTATAATAAAAGTTGGTTAATTTAATTAAATTAACATCGTGGGACTTGGGAATTTAAAATCATATTGGTGTGCCTTTATAAATGGGGATTTTTGCGGGTAGTTAGTAGATTATAATTATCGCGTTTAATTATCCCGTTTAATTTAAAATATTCTATTGTGATATTTATTGCGTATAATGCTACTGTCTGGATTCAAAGATCCTATTTGAGGGGAGTAGTGTGTATTCTTGCTCAGGGCTTTGGCTCTGACCCATGCGTTGACTAATCTTTTTCAGGATTTAATTTGGAGAAGCTGCATAAGTTTATCGGAGTTATCATTGGAGGTGCAGTTGGAGTTATTTACTTTATGGCATAGTTTAGTTCGACTTTCTTTTCCAGTCATATTATGAGACTTCATTGGAGCTTTATTGGGCCATTCGGTTCCAAAGTTGTTTAGAGGATTTCTGTTGGGATTATTCAGATTTTATTTAATCATTATTGGAGATTGGATTTTTGGAGTTAGCATGTGATGGATCTTTTATCGCTTAGTTGTTTATGAGCATTTGAGTTTGATTCAATTATGTATCTTATGGACTGGTTTATTTATGTCTCATATCTGTCTCATGCTAAGAATGGTAATTATTTAGTTCACGCCCGGTTTGGTTTTGTTGGCGGCCGACGCCAGAATTAGGCGGGGTGTGACAGTCGACACATCTCACGTCATAGATTCTTATACTTAAATCCTATCTCAAAGGGGTTATTAAGTTTCCTAATATTCCCACATATTACATCATTATTCTTAAGGTCCTTACTTCTGCCCCAAACCTCAATTCATCAACTTATTCAAAATTACTCTATTAATCCTAATATTATCTCACTTATCGAGATTCAATAGCTTTTAGAATAATTCCTCAGATTAACGTCTAATTAAGGTCCGAACTTTATAACCATACCTACTGGTCTTCCTTATGTCTAAGGATATTCATAAGGTCTCCAATAATATTTTCCAAGGGTTAACATCATTAAAATTTAACTAGGGGAAATTTTACTCTTTCTGGGAAGGTCGATCGATCGACCTTGACCTTCGATCGATCGATAGTGGTCGATCGATCGACTGATGAATGTCGATCGATCGAACGCACCAGGTAGGCTGCAGACTGCTTCGTTTTGGAGTTTTAACATCATCTCAAAACACCATTAACAAGCATGAAACTCCAAGAATACGTTATAAAATCATCATACAATCATCCTACAACAATATTAACGTTCTAAAACCAATAATTCATCATTCAAGGGCTTTGTTTGGATCAAATCTTCATCAAGAATTTCAGTTTTCTATTTCTTTCAAGAACATTAATAAACTTCTTCTAAAATCCGTTTTTAGATCATCAATAGTTCTGTTTTGAATACATAATTCGTCCAGAGAGTTTCTACATGCAATTCCTAACATAGTCCATAGTTTTAATCCTCAAATTCATGGGTCTAATCAATCTTCCAAGATAAATTTGATGATAATCCTAAACATGGAAAAGCATAGCATTGAATCAATTATAATTAAACCACTTGCCTTAATATTTCTCTGAATTTGATGTTGAATCTTAAAGGCTGAGTTGTTCTCCCTCTCTTTTTCTGCAGAATTCTCTTCTCTCTCTCTCTCTCTACAAGTTTTTCTCTGAGGATGATGACAATGGAGGTGTGGTTGGTTTTTGGCAAGTTGGAACTATATCTTAACTTCTCCCGTAGCCCATTAAGTCCCTTAGTGTAGTTAGTGGGTTTAGTGGATAAAGAATAAGTCAGATTTTTGTTTCTAATTTTCGTGGGTTTTAATTCCCAAAATTTCGAAATTACCAAAATGCCCTTTTAAGTTACCGGTATGGCCCAATAATGCCCCGGGACCCAAACTTAACCCCCGGCTAGTGTTTTCTGACTATTTTGACCCTTCCGAACACCTTGGCGCACTCAAAATGACCATACGGTTAATAGAAATAAAATTCACTTTTTAATTAAATAATTACATTCCTGACGCGACTGTCACACGCGTCTCAACAAAATTTCCCAAATTGTCGTATTTCAATCTCGCGACAATTTCAATAGTTACAATATTCGTATATTGCCATATATACACATTATAATCAAATACTGACTCACATCTCGTTAATATTTTACCCGGATTAATTTTCAATTAATTCATATTTTATTCAATTAATCCCATAAATAAATATCGATAAAAATGCGGGGTATTACATACTTCCCCCCTAATAACAGAATTTCGTCCCGAAATTCGGAACTAAAAAGTACCTGGTAAAAACAACTCTAGATAACGTTCGCGCATCTCATCCTCGCGCTCCCATGTGGACTCCTCGACATTATGATGTCGCCACTGAACACGCACTAACGGAACTATCTTTGACCGCAGTTTCCGCTCACTTCGGTCCAAAATAGCAATCGGCCCCTCCTCCTAGGAGCTATCAGGCTGGAGATCAATGTCCTCCAAAGCAATATGAGAATGAGCCAAATCGTCTCTAAGATATTTCCTTAGCAAGGAAATATGAAACACATCGTGAATCCGATGCAAATGCTCCGGTAACCCAAGTCTATACGCAACCGGCCCAATCCGCTCAATAATAGGAAATGGTCCTACATATCTCGGTGCCAACTTCCCTTTCTTCCCGAAACGCATAATCCCCTTCATAGGAGATACTCTGAGCAAAACCTGGTCCCCCACTTCAAATTCCCTGAAGGATCTCTTCGCATCAGCATAGCTCTTCTGCCTATCCTGAGCTACCCGAATGCGACTCCATATCAGCTCTATCCTTGCCGAAGTATCCTGAATTACTTCCGGCCCAAGTATTTTGTTGTCCCCCACCTCCAACCAACATGCTGGGGAACGAAAAGGTCTACCGTACAACGCCTCAAATGGAGCCATGCCAATGGTGAACTGGTAGGAGTTGTTGTTAGCAAACTCCACCAGTGGAAGATACTGCTCCCATCCACCCCCGAAGTCAATGATGCACATCCGCAACATGTCTTCCAACATCTGATTTATACGCTCGGTTTGCACATCGGTCTGCGGATGATAAGCCGTACTTAACCGCAATTCCGTGCCCATGGCCTCCTGAAAACTTTCCTAAAACCGTGAAACAAATATCTTGTCTCGGTCAGACACGATATTTAGGGGCACACCGTGAAGTCTCACTATCTCTGCAATAAAGAGCTGGGCATACTGTCCCGTAGTGTAGTCGGTCCTTACGGGTAGAAAATGAGCGACTTTGGTCAACCTGTCCATAATTACCCAAATGGAGTCATGACCTCTCTGTGACGTAGGCAACCCCGTGATAAAGTCCATGGAGATGCTCTCCCACATCCACATCGGGACCTCTAATGGCTGTAGAAGTCCAGCCGGTCTCTGATGGTCCACTTTTACCAGCTGACAAGTGGCGCATTTAGAAACAAACACGACAATATCTCTCTTTATCCCGCTCCACCAATACTGACGTCTCATGTCCTGATACATTTTGTCCCCACCAGGATGTACCGCGAACCGTGAGCCGTGCGACTCTTCCATCACCTCGTGTCGCAATTCCTCCCCTTCCGGAACTACCAGTCTCCCATTGAAGCGTAATCTCCCGTCTGAGCTAACGGTATAGGACTTGGCTCCCTCTGTTAATAATCGAACTATCTGCTCCTGACAGAACGAGTCGTCTGCTTGTGCCTTTACTACTTTCGTCACAATCTGCGGTGTAATAGTCATCACTGATATGAATGATCGGCCCACTGCATCCTGGTGTCCCAAGTCCTTCCACTTTGCCTTCCACACCCCTGCCACCTCATCTACGGGCCTACGGTTCAACGCGTCTGCTACCACGTTAGCCTTCCCCGGGTGATATTGGATATGAAACTGATAGTCCTTCACAAACTCAAGCCACCTTCACTGCCTCATATTCAGTTCCTTCTGCGTGAATAGGTACTGTAGGGACTTTTGGTCTGTGAACAATCGAAACTTCTCCCCCAAAAGATAATGTCTCCATATCCGAAGGGCAAATACCACTGCTGCTAACTCCAAGTCATGGGTAGGGTAATTCTTCTCGTGAGGCTTAAGCTTACGGGAAGCATAAGCTATGGCCTGACTCTCCTGCTGTAGTACACCTCCCAGTCCCTGTAAGGACGCATCGGTGTAAACAAGATACTCAACTCCCGGTCTCGGTAATGCTAACACAGGTGATGAGGTTAACTTGTCCTTCAACTCATCGAATGCTAACTGACATGCATCACTCCAAATGAACGACACACCTTTACGAGTCAGATGTGTCATGGGACCCGCTATTTTGGAGAAACCCCGAATAAACCTCCTGTAGTATCCTGCTAAACCCAAGAAACTACGGATCTCAGTCGGTGTCGTGGGCTGTCCCCACTCCCTCACCGCGGATACCTTCCCCGGATCAACAGATATCCCCCGGTCGAAAATAACATGCCCCAAAAACTGAACCTCTTTCAGCCAAAACCCGCACTTCTCATACTTTGCATACAGCTCGTTCTGACGTAGCGTCTGCAAAATCTGCCTCAAATTCTCGGCGTGCTCCTCCTCTATCTGGGAGTAAACCAGAATATCATCAATGAAGACAATGGCAAACTGATCTAGGAAATCTCTGAACACCCTATTCGTTAACTCCATAAACACGGCTGGAGCATTGGTCAAACCAAAAGGCATAACCCGAAACTCATAAGATCCATATCTCGATAAGAACGCAGTCTTCGAGACATCCTCTTCCCTGATACGCAACTGATGGTATCCCGATCGCAAATCAATCTTCGAGAAGAAAGAAGCTCCTCTCAACTGGTCGAATAGGTCATCGATTCGAGGCAACGGATACTTATTCCGTATCGTAACCTTGTTCAACTCTCGGTAGTCCACACACAATCTCAGTGAACCATATCTCTTCTTCACAAACAACACAGGGGAACCCCATGGCGAAGTACTCCTCCGTATAAACCCCTGACCCAACAACTGCTCAATCTGATCCCGTAACTCCCTTATCTCAGCTGGAGCCATACGGTACGGTGCGCGTGCTATAGGTCTCGTATCTGGTAATAAGTCTATGACAAAGTCTATCTCTCGACTAGGGGGTAGGCCTGGTATCTCCTGAAACACATCTGAGTACTCCCTGACAACTGGGATCGAATCTAAAGGAATCACAACCTCCTTAGAGGTATTCTCCTCTATGTAATACAAATGAGCGGTCGAACCTCCCTCTGGGCGAGGCATAGACACTACAAATATCTCTTACCCCGAAATGGCAAAAACAATACTCCCACCGAAGCAATCAATCATGGCTCTATAATCAGCGATCCAATCCGTACCGATAATCACATCGTGTACATGCATATCTAATACCAACATGTCTGCAGGTAATACCAGACTACCAATCTCTACCCCCACTCCCCGGCATATAAAGAAAATGAGTGACCCACTCCCCAATGGTGAGTCTACACACGTCACTGTGCTCTCTGCTGTTGCTAACAACCCTAAGGCTTTTGCAAAATGTGTAGCTATAAAACAATGCGTTGCCCCCGTATCAAACAAAACCCGACCCATAGTACCATGTATAGGAAACATACCCTCAATAGCTGGCGGATTCTGTGGGGCTGTGGCCTGCTGAAGCTGATACACTCTCCCATACTGAAGCTGTCCCTGCTGAACTGGGACCGCTGGAATGGGTGGTAATGCTGCCATCTGTGGTGGTGCTGGGAGGGCGGCGGGAAATATAGGCCTTTGTGGCTCGTGTCGAGCACCCTGCTGCTGCTGCTGTGGGGCCTTGCCCTTATCAGGACAATCCTGACGTTTGTGACCAATCTTACCACAAATGAAACACTTCCCCGGGAAGTTTCCCCCTCGCTGTCCCTGCTGCCCTCGGCCCTGGTGTCCGTTACCATTTCTGCCCTGGCCTTGCTGGCCCTGATGAAGCTGCTGTTGCTGACCATTTTGACCCTGCTGGCCCTGATGGCCGTTATGACCCTGCTGGCCATTCCGGAATCCTCCCTGACCGTTCCTGAAACCCCCTGATCGGAACCTCTTATGATCCCTCTGCTGGGAACCCTGATCACTCTGCCTATACTGACCCTGAGCTGATTGTGCCCCGTTGGCACCATTTTCCCCTGTCCTGCCCTGATGACTGGACTCTCCTGATCGCTTCCCCTCTGTCAAGTGAAAGCGGTGGTCCTGGCAATGGAGCAATGCAGCGTTAACCACATCAGAATAAGTGGCCAACGAGAGGTTCCCCAATAAATGCTGACGGATCCTCCAAGTCAATCCATCTATGAATTTCTGAATCTTCTTCTCTTCCGTCGGTATCTCATCCGGTACAATGTTCAGCAAATTTGTGAATTCGGCCTCATACTCGGCCACAGTCTTACCCTCCTGTCTAAGGCTCATCAACTTCCTCCTCATTTCCGTGTGAACAGCTAACGGAAAATATTTGCGGTCGAACCGCACCCAGAACTCCTGTATAGTGAGAGTATCTCTCTCCTCTATGGTGGTAATGGAATCCCACCACTGCAATGCAGCTCCCACTAGCTTGAAAGTAGCTAGTATCTGCCTCTGAACATCGGTGCACTCATACATCCTCAAGTGCCTCTGAATATTCTTCCTCCACTGACTAGATACCACAACATCGGAGCTACCTGCGAACTCTGGAGGGTGTGCTTTCTGAAAAGCATCTCGAACTCGTTCCCAAGCAGACGGGAATGCATATGCCTGAACTGGCGCGGCTACCGGCGCCTGAGGTGGTGCCTACTGAACTACTGCTAGTGCGGCATTTACGGCCTGGGCCACAATGGCTGCGACCTCGGCGGCATTCATCGTGCCCTGAACTGGTGCGGGTTGTGGTTCTGGCGTTGCATCCCTGGGAACTCGCCGCGCACGTCGTGGAGGCATCTGAAATAAGAATAAAGTTTATAAGTTCGCAGTTATAAACTTAAAATAGCTGAAGAACGTAGCATATACAAAAGAATACAACAGTCCTAAAATATAGGGCTCTACATCAAAGAAAGCTCAGCAGAAACATAATAAGCCGTACAGATCCTAAAGGACACTAGAACCTGATGCTCTGATACCACCTGTGACACCCCGACTAATTAAATACCGGGTAGATACTCCTTTATTAAATCAATACAAAATGCCAAGTTGGTCCAGTTAATAGCATCACTGTCGAAAACATTTGTAATGATTACTAACCACCTAGTATTTAAAAAATGTGAGTTGTCAAATTTTAAATTAAATCTGATTAACATGCAATAAAAGAAACATAGAAATGTAACACAACCATTCACGATAAAGTCCAACTATAATGAATCAACAAGTAAAGATGAGTCTCGAGGAAATACTCCTCATAACAATCCCAATATGAAATGAAATAGAACAAGTCTGCATACTGAATTAATTACAAAACCAAAGTCTGAATAACTGAAATATAAAATGAAATGTCTCTAAAAGAAAGGGGCGACATGCCCTACAACTGATGAAATCTGAATATAGAGTCAAGGAAAATGAAGCGTCTACTAGCAAGGCCCTGTAGCTTCCACAACAGCTACAGCTCGTCACCTGACTGGAAATACTATGCATGGTGTCCTTGTGGCTGGGCACCTAAAAATGGTTTTTACAAAAAGATAGATTTGAAAGAAAACGGGTCAAAGCCCGAATGTGGAGAGTATTTTAAAAACAGCAAGTGCTTTAATAACAATTAAAACAATGAATGCAAGATACATGTTAGGACGTGCTCTCACATGAAATACTCACCTCTCGTCTAACAGTGCACTCCTAACGTTCCTGTACCCATACATGTGTTATTTATCTAACTAAACCATCATAAGTTCTAACCCAACTACTCGATTCACAATATGAATTCCCAATGTTATTATTTAAATAGATAGCTTTACTTGAACTCGGATTCTCAATTGTTAACATTACTGTTTACTGGAGGTTATCCCCTTATTTATCATCTCATGGAGTTACTATAAATGATTCTCATAAGTAAACATCACAATTCCTTTTCATTCCACCGTATATTATTCACATCATAAATATACAATATAAGCACCCCGAGGCTAAGCTACGGTGCACACATACTCTGCTATCCATCCCGGTACATCACGTACATAAGGATTACAAATTCCGAATCTCTCAGGAATTGTTAGAATAAACACCACACACAAAAATAGAGGCGAACATAATTCAACATATCCATGGTCACGTACATACCTACGCTCCATAGTCAGCTGGCTTAATAACTCACAATTAAGTCATTCCCTTGAACTATGTCCTCTAGGTACCAAACTAAATCCGGGCACACAAGGATTAGAAGGCCCTAAGCGAACGTAAACCTCCCGTGATAGCCAGTATGGTAGGTATGTCATACACATAAGATTATATACTAAGCATGCACACATCTTAGATATCTCAATATTAATAAAGGTATTTTCTACATCCTTATACCATTATTCCAATTGTATACATTTTTAGTCTTCCGATAATATATAAAGTAGACTGTCGACACATCTCACGTCATAGATTCTTATACTTAAATCATATCTTAAAAGGGTTATTAAGTTTCCTAATATTCCCACATATTACATCATTATTCTTAAGGTCCTTACTTCTGCCCCAAACCTCAATTCATCAACTTATTCAAAATTACTCTATTAATCCTAATATTATCTCACTTATCGAGCTTCAATATCTTTTAGAATAATTCCTCAGATTAACGTCTAATTAAGGTCCGAACTTTATAACCATACCTACTGGTCTTCCTTAAGTCTAAGGATATTCATAAGGTTTCCAATAATATTTTCCAAGGGTTAACATCATTAAAATTTAACTAGGGGAAATTTTACTCTTTCTGGGAAGGTCGATCGATCGACCTTGACCTTCGATCGATCGATAGTGGTCGATCGATCGACTGATGAATGTCGATCGATCGAACGCACCAAGTAGGCTGCGGACTGCTTCGTTTTGCAGTTTTAAAATCATCTCAAAACACCATTAACAAGCATGAAACTCCAAGAATACGTTATAATATCATCATACAATCATCCTACAACAGTATTAACGTTCTAAAACCAATAATTCATCATTCAAGGGCTTTGTTTGGATCAAATCTTCATCAAGAATTCCAGTTTTCTATTTCTTTCAAGAACATTAATAAACTTCTTCTAAAATCCATTTTTAGATCATCAATAGTTCTGTTTTGAATACATAATTCGTCCAGAGAGTTTCTACATGCAATTCCGAACATAGTCCATAGTTTTAATCCTCAAATTCATGGGTCAAATCAATCTTCCAAGATAAATTTGATGATAATCCTAAACATGGAAAAGCATAGCATTGAATCAATTATAATTAAACCACTTGCCTTAATCTTTCTCTGAATTTGATGTTGAATCTTGAAGGCTGAGTTGTTCTCCCTCTCTTTTTCTGCAGAATTCTCTTCTCTCTCTCTCTCTCTCTCTACAAGTTTTTCTCTAAGGATGATGACAATGGAGGTGTGGTTGGTTTTTGGCAAGTTGGAACTATATCTTAACTTCTCCCGTAGCCCATTAAGTCCCTTAGTGTAGTTAGTGGGTTTAGTGGATAAAGAATAAGTCAGATTTTTGTTTCTAATTTTCGTGGGTTTTAATTCCCAAAATTCCGAAATTACCAAAATGCCCTTTTAAGTTACCGGTATGGCCCAATAATGCCCCGGGACCCAAACTTAACCCCCGGCTAGTGTTTTCTGACTATTTTGACCCTTCCGGACACGTTGGCGCACTCAAAATGACCATACGGTTAATAGAAATAAAATTCACTTTTTAATTAAATAATTACATTCCTGACGCGACTGTCACACGCGTCTCAACAAAATTTTCCAAATTGTCGTATTTCAATCTCGCGACAATTTCAATAGTTACAATATTCGTATATTTCCATATATACACATTATAATCAAATACTAACTCACATCTCGTTAATATTTTATCCGGATTAATTTTAAATTAATTCACATTTTATTCAATTAATCCCATAAATAAATATCGATAAAAATGCGGGGTATTACACTTATCCTGCTTGCTATCACGGAGGTCCCGTGCAAAGGGCGATCCCACCTTGACGATTCCGGTGAGGTCTGAATTTATGTCCCAGAACATAGAACTTAGGGCAGCTCATTATGTGTGTGTATTAGTGGGACTGACAGGTCATTTGGGTACATTAGGTATGTACGTAGCCCAAAGGCTTAGAACTATGTTTGCCTCTATTATGTGTATTTGAATTAGGATTCGAGGAGACATGTCTAACCAATAGTCATTGATTTGGTACAAGAGGTACATGGACTTGATAAGAGAGTATGCCGCATCATGAGGGGTCATTCTAGAGATGCTATAGTTGTATATATTATATGTGTGATATATATATATATATATATACACATGTATGTGTGTGTGATTAACCTACTTGTGTGTGATGTAGGAAAGATAAATAGTGTATATCTAAAAGTGACTTAATTATGAGATACTCTACTCAGTGTGTGATATTAGTAAAGTTAGATAGCGTAAATCTAAAGATGAATTAAGTAGAGAAACTTAATGTGATGTTTCAATGATAACATACGCGAGATGTTAATTATGGGTCAATGATAACATATGTGACATGTTTATTATGGGTTAATGATAACATACGTGAAAATGTTCATTATGGTTGCATAATAACATGTGTGTAACGTTAAGTATTAGTATTGCGATAGCGTACTTTATGGGCGGTACGGGGGAGTTAAAGAGAAATCTAACTAAGGACTTAACGAGAATTAAGGGTATACTGTGGTGTACTGTATGGATGGTACAGGAGAGGTAAACCTATTAGGGTTAGATAGTTATTGATGAGACCTAGTTGGGATGGATAACATAGCTAGGTAGATGACGTTAGGCGTGCACATTAGTTGAGAGGTTAGGAACTCAAGGGAGTGTACGTTGAACTAACATATATAATCAATAACTGATTTTAAACTGCAATTTAAATACTTGCTAAATATTTTCAAATGGTTTTACTTAGGCTCTGACCCGTACTTGCAAAATATTTTCAAAACGTTTTACGCGTCCAACCACAGGGACGCCAAGCTTGAGGATCTGTTCCAGGGATGCATAGCTGCATCACGTGTGGATGCTTATAGGATTTGAACTTAGCCTCTTCGATTACTTCATTCCTAGAGTAAAATGAAGTTCATTTATTTCATTTGGGCATGTCGCCCTCAAGCTATTTATTTTATTCAGTTTATCAGACTTTGTATTGGTGGACTTAGTTTGATTTCATTAGATGTTTAGTTGGATTTTATATTGAGAACTGATAGTTTATTCGGTACCATTTTATTTCAGTTATTTATCTGGTGTTTAATTCGGATTATTTTACTGCATGGATGGTTTGGTTAGTGTGATTATTTCACTTGTTGTTGTTGTTTAATAAAAAGATAAAATTTGGCATCGACCTTTTGAATACTAGGCGGTTAGTTAAATTTTAAAATATTTTCGACATTGTTGCTAAGAATGAAGTAGATGAGATTCTTGTTTTAATTGGATAATCACCCGGTATTTAATTAGGCAGGGTGTCACGCTAGCAAATTTTGTGCCCTGGAGAGTGTTTGTGTGATTGTATTTTGCCTTAGTTATTTTGATGTGGTTTAGCGTTTGTGGTCGTTTTGTTGGGTATTGGTTTTTTTGTGTGTGTTGTTGGTTTTGCTGTTAGTGGTTTTGTGTAACATGTCTGGTGGAGTGTTATAGAAGGTTTTGGATCTTGGGATGTTGAGTTGTGGGTTGGGCTTGTTGGGTGTTTTGCCTTTTTTTATTATTGCCCATTTGGTTCAGTTTAGTAAGTGTGGGCCTGTATAGTCTTTGTGTTTTGGTCTTAGCCAGTTTGTCCCGGTTCTATTCGTTTGAGTCTGTTTTCACCTGGGCTTTTGCCTTATTTAATATATTATAAAAAAAAAAGGAAATAAAAAAAAAAAGAAAAGGGAGTTAGGTGGATTTACCCAAGGCACACCCAAAGGAAGATTATTTTTTGAAATTAGAGGATAAGTGCTTATTTGAGCTTAAGTGAAAGAGAACCTTAGCAGAGGTATGGTCAAGTCGTTGATGCCGGAGGGATGAGTAACTCTGGGAGGCAGTGAGAGTGTGGAGGTGAGATGAAATAGCAGAATTTTATAAAGACCGTCCTTGCAAAGGCTTTGATAGAGTAAGGACCCACTAAAGAGATCAAAGATATAAAAGTGATTGGCATCAAATGTATAGAGAAGTTTATTATCATGATAAAATTGTGCAACGAAGAGTAAGTTTTTACACATGGAAGGAACAACATGTATATTATTGAGACGAAAAGAGGATGTACCAAGAGTAAGTGCTATGTTGCTCGTATAAGTAATCCGAAGCTGACCAAAATTTCCAAGTTGAACTGTGTTAGGACCAGTGTAGGGTGCGTGTTGGTATAGAAGCACATAATTATCAATCATATGGGTAGAGGCACCAATGCCAGAATACTAGCTAGAGTCCAAAGATGGCAATGCTGGATGGAGCGACAAGAGTTCAGAGTGATATTTCTGTGGAGAAGGAGCAATCTGAAGGCCATTAGGTTCGTAATGCAGTGATTAAGGTAACGATAATTGAGTAAACGTCGGACTTTGAGAGCAGTTGCAAGCATAGTGCTCGAAGTCAAGGTAAAGTTGGCATTGAGTCGTGATGCTAGATGTTGGGCTGTGGGTAGTGAGGAAAAGTTACAACTAGAGTGGGGTTGGGGTTAGGGTAGCTACGATTCTAATAGTAACTCTAATACTAGCTAGAGTCCAAAGATGGCAATGCTGGATGCGAGGGTGGGATAGGAAGATTGCTGACAAAGGTTCGCCAAAAAAATGATTTCCTACTAAAGGTATTAAAGTTCAGAAGGACAAAAGTGAAGAGAGATTTTTTTAATAGTAACTCTAATGGTGAATGCGGTGAACAGTGATTCTAACTGTGAACGGTGCTGCCAGCGATAAATAGGGAAGTCAACGGTGAAAAATTCTAGGGAAATGTGCAATAGAAGAAAGAGGGGTTTGAGAGGTGAGAGGAGGTGTTTTGGCGCTGACGAAGGTATGTCGGAAAGTGGATAGATTCACCGGAAAAAAAAAAGGGAAGAAGGTATTAAAATTTTGAAATTTTATGGAAAATACTTGCGTTTTTATTTTAAAAAAATTAAAATTTCCCCTAATATCTCAATAATAATAACAAAATGCATCTCCCATTTATTGAAGACGTATAGAGTAAATGGGAACACGAGTTAATAGATTTCAATTGTATTTGTTTGGTTAATTTTTAACACGTAGTTTTCATTTTTGGTGAAATAAGAAAGGTTTGTAAGTAGAATAAAAAAGCTACATTTTGAGTTTTGCAGTCTTTTTAATTAAGGTTACAAATTGAGTTGGCTAAAGGAAACCTCACATAGGAGTCAAATTGTCGGATAAAAAAAAAGACATGCAGATGATAGATGACACTTGGAAGTGTATCTAGTGCGTTAAAACACAACCCCCGTATCTAAGCGCAGTCGCACACTGTCTCTGTCATATAAATCTATCAGTTGGATAGGCGCAGTCGCAGTCGCAAACTGGTGAACACAGCTAAGATATGGTCAGTTTACGAAAGGCTGACAAAAGGGCACTTCAAGCCACGCCTCAAACGGTTAGTTTTACTTGATCACCTTTCATGATCTATTTCAGTTTGTTTAGATGTTTTTCATGATTTACCATATGCTCTCATTTCTTGGCACAACTGTGTGCGCGTGCGCGTGCGCGTGCGCGTGCGCGTGCGCGTGCGCGTGTGGAAGCATGTGGGTAGATAAAAGAAGTTTAGTAAAAGTGTGTAGCTGAAAGTTAGATTTAGAGTTTTGAGTTTTAACTTTACATAAGGGACCTTTAGATTATTAAAGCTTCCAATAAACTAAAGGCTATATATGTATATCAAGAGATTTAGATACCTACGAATAAAAGGGAAAAACTCTATCCCCCGAATGCTTTAAATGCTTGTATCGGGACGATTGCGGGGATATATTCTGGAAATGTATCATTGCTCATGGATGAAAATGCACTGTGGTAAAATAGATAAAAAAAATTATCCGCACATTACATATCCACTTGAAAAAAAAAATCAACGAAGACTAAAACGTCGTGAGTTGAATTGTACGTCACCCGTGGGCGGCACTAATCAGCCCCGAGCTCAGTATGGAGTAGCGGGCTCAATCCAAAGATAGATAGATAGATAGATAGAGAGTGAAACATGCTTTACTTTCCACCCATTGGGCAACAATGTAAAAGGGGAGGTTCAAATGGCGTCGTTGGTTGGATTGGAAAACATCCGGATAGCGCCTACATTGATGATGATATTAAATTATTCCTATTTCATGGGAATGGGGAACCCATTTAGGTTCTTATAATGTTGGAATATTTTGAATAACACTTCAAAGTGGAAGTGAGACATGCTAATGAGGTTCAAGCCTAAGATCCTTAATGAGAAGTGTCTGTCATTCCCTTGCCTCACATGATGTTGGAGGACGGCGTTTCCTTTTCTTTCAGCAGCCCACGGTTAATCGCCCAAAAGAACCACAAAATGTCAGCAAGTAATTCCATATCAATGTGCTGGAGTTGGTAAATCACCTACACCCACATATGGAGAGAAAGGGGCTAGAATTGAAGAACTTGCTGTTGGAGGAGTAAAAAAGTCAGCAGCTCATTACTACTCCAACTTAGACACTCTTGCACAAGTGTATCGGGAACGTAAAATCATTTCAATTTAGGATAGCTGAGAGGAAGAGTTAAAAGCCAAGTACGCATTTCAGGCTGAAAAAGCGTTTTTCCGCAAATGGGCTGGCCATTAATGATGTATCAAGTATTAATTTAGTACTTTTTTTTAGTTTAGTTTAGTTTAGTTTTTTATTTTTTAATTCAGTGTTTTTGGGGATGAGTTTATTGCTGCTTTGTTTTTAATTAAGTGTCTTTTAGTATAATGCCTTTTTTATTTCAACATGTCGTGGGTTTTTAAATTAATTGATTTCGCGTCCCGCATCATTTCAATTGCCATGGGGTACAAAAACATGCTCTTTTTTGTCAATAAAACATGCTATTTAGTTTCAGGCATACTTCATGCCAAATAATATGAAATATGTTGTAGTTTTTTCCACTTTTACTATTTGTTTCCCAGCTTGAAATATGCCACAAAAACATTTTGCCTTCTCCCTTAAAGATGGTCTAACCTAATAATAGCCACAAAGCCTTAATTGTCTATTAAGATTCCATAAATCTCGCTCTCTTAAACGAGAACAATGATGGTTGAGCTATACATATATATTTTATAATACCGTATGATAGTAATGTAAGAATTTAGGGGTGAACCCGGGCGCAACGGTAAGGTTGCCCCCGCTGTGACCTGGAGGTCACGGGTTCGAGTCACGGATTCAGCCTCTCTGCGTATGTAGGGGTAAGGCTGCATACATCCAACCCCCCCAGTACCCCGTAGTGGCGGGAGCCTCGTGCACTGGGTTTGCCCTTTTTTTAGTAATGTAAGAATTTATTTGTGAAACTTTGCAAATGAATACGTAAGAAGTGATTTTATTTTCAATCTCTGTCCGTGGCTATATAATTTTCAATATGGGATTAATTGTTTTTTCCTAGATGAACTGAATTTTAGGAAACCAGGATGAAATGCAGAGTTATTAGTTCCCTACAATTTTCACATGACTTTGCTATTATATTATGAGTAGATAAATTCTACTTTTAGCACTATACCTGCCATCCCATATCTATAGGCCAAACCCATATAATTTCCATTATCGTTGTGGTTAATTCTTTCCTATTTCCTCATTTTCTTATATATGTTTTATTTCCCCCCTCTTGGGGTGTTACTGGTGTGATTAGTTGTATGCATTATTTTGCCTATGTATCATCTTGTCTGTGAACATATTATCCTCTTATTCTAAATAAAATTAGCTGTTGGGATCCATTATTGTAAATTTGAAAAATACGTGATTGTAGTAGACAATAAAGCTTGTTATCGCAGAGCCAAAATATGAGGCTGCTCGATTGAATAGGAAATTGTTGTTTCTCTGAAAAGCTTCATTCAGAAGGATAAGTTTGCGAGGCTGAAATTAGAATATTTGTATTCGAGCCTTATTAGTGAATTAAATGCAAGGCAACTAGAGATACTTTTTGAGGAGGAAGAAGTTTGTATGACTTATTTTGAGTGTGGGAAAGAGGACTTGCCAAGTACGGATTGTTTCATGATGGCTCTGCCTCAAAATTACTAGGAGATAGTTAAGAAAGATTTGATGCATGTTCTTGCAGAGCTTTTTTCTTCTTTTTCTCAAAATCAATGATAGTGCAATGACTTATGCAACTAGTTTTTGTATATTTCAAGGAGGAGTCATTCTTTGTCACTTTTAGATTATACTGAAAATGAAAAATATTTTCTCTCTGAAGAGACAACTTGCCATATCTAATAATGATTGATAAAAAATCAATTGCTAGACCAAAAGATTATCTATCTTGATGAGCGTCCCTTGGGTCAGGCAAACCTCTTTTCCCCAGTTGGCCCAACTTTCTGATGTTAAGCCCCCAAATTTGGAACTCAACTAATTATACCACTATGCCATTGATGCAGCACACGAGGGCACAAATAATCATTCAATAATATATTATTTTTATTATTTAATTAGTTAATATATTGGGATAACTTATTACAATTGTTATGTTAACTTTTTATTTTAGATAGTTGGACTCTTTTATGGTTTTTATTTTAGTCATCTCGCTTTATTCTTTTATCTAGTTTCCTTTGTTTATTTAGATATCAATCAAATCCTTTGATTGATTTGGAGTTACCTTTTTTTTTATTTCATTTAAGAGATGAACCTCAGTTAGTTATTATAGAAGATCTACACCTATACAAATTAATTAACATTACAGTGGTATCAAAGCAACACTCTTTTAAGAAATCTTCTTGACAGATGATGGATTCTAGATAAGGGCTCTTACAAATTTCGTGGATCGAATAGAGGAATTCAGGATGATGGACGAGATGCTTAAATTGTTGAGTGTGTGAGTGAGAGGGGGAAACCATCGACATCATAGTGAGGGGTCTCAAAAAGCATACGATTAAGTTGGGGTGTCAACTGATTGGGTTGTGGTTGAAACCCCAACCCCGATATTAAGAGATCGACGAAGGCAACTTTCGGAGTTGCTTGAACGAAAGTTACCAGAGAATTCATTAATGCAAGTAAATCACAAATTTTAACGAAACAATGTTTCCCAGTCGGAGTATTTTAATAACGCATCAAATCAACACTCTAAACACCGCCTTCTCTTGAGTTTTTACATACCAGGTAATGTTGGAATTTAACACTATTTTATGTATTATCCTTAATAAACAGTACTTCAGAACAACATTAAAAAAGGATGTTAGACCCTTTATATGAGATTGAGGCAGTATTTGTTTTGCGTTGTCATAATATGGTTTCAGATAAATTTATGCGTTTGGGGAGAATCATATACGTGCATGAGGGGACGGATAATAATGTTATAATCAATTTTGACTTATTCATCTAGTTGATATATAATTGTAATTAAATATTGTTAGTGGGTATAAAATTGTATTGGAAAGAAAAATTATATAATAAGTTTCCCTATTTGGAATGTCTCGCACTCTAAACATCACTAGGGTCAAATTGGGGAGAACTTGACCTAGCTTATATTTGGTAGTTGAATAATTTTAGGCTCAGAGTTTTAGTTGAATAATTTTATTCCCTTTTCTTTGTTTCCACTTTTTATTAGGTATCTATCAAATCCTTGATTGTTTAGAAGTTACATTTGTAGCGTGTTTGCGGGCTCTCTACTGCCGTGACTTTCTTAACTGAAGCCAAGGCAGGAAGATTTTAATTTATATTTTTATTCAAGTTTTTATGTTTTGGTTGGATTTGACTAGTTTCCTTTTTGGATTCAATAATACATATAAGATAATAAACTTTGATGGATTCAATTAAGAATTCATACCTTAATAGACCTCTTTAGCATATAGTATGAATAAAGGCTTGGCATATCTATTATGGTTGCTTTTCATCATTCTTGAAATACAAAAGAGTTAATATGAATGTTTTCGCGATTAGCTAAGCAGCCCTCTGAGGTGTCCTTTGGGCTTGTTCGAATCATTTGGGTTGTTTCACAACATGTTTTTACCAAGGCGTTGCAGTCACAGCTGAGCTTTTGGGTTGTTTCAGATAACCTTTCAGTTCATGTCATGAATAAAGGGTTTTTTTCCTCATCATGGATGTGCTAATTATATTATTCTATTCATAAACCGAAAAATCATGTCCATTTTGGCTTTTCCCATCATCGGTGTGCTAATCATATTACTTCATACCTGTGATAAAGATGCATAATAACTCTACCAGCATCTCTTTGGGGAAGAAAGCACCAAATGACAAAATCCCGGTGGTTAGGAGATCTGGACGTCTTCGAAATATAGTCCTGCCTGCACGAACCATGGAGATTAAACCGGTGGTTGAGGTTATAGAACTTATCGAAGACGAGAGAGAAGATGAGGCACATTTTGAAGAAGATAACAACTACCAGCTTGCTGAGATTGTTGAAGAAGTGAAGTGCAAGGTATTTATTTAAGAGTCATGGCAAATATATTTTTTATAATATTAATCTTTTAACCCCATTATATCTCCCGTTGTGTTCTTCTTACTTGTTATAATGGAACTCATGATTGCCATTTTCTGAACTGGTTATCAAGGAGCATTTCTCAAGTGCAGGCCCATCTATGGACCTGAGTTACAAAAGCCTATATATCCGCTCTCAAAAGAAGGTTATGCTTCATTGGTGCCTTGTTGGTATATATATTGTCACTATTCAGATCAAGTATTTGTATTTAATATTTAAATGGTTCTTAGCCATTTTCAGATTGAAGCTCTGGCGGATGAAAATGTTCAACTTAATAGGAAGCTGGAAATTGCTCTCGCTAAACTCGAAGCGGTAATGTTTCCACAGTATCCCGATTCTCAGATTGTTGTCTTTTGATTTTATCGTGAAGACCCATATGATTGTTCATATATCTCTCTTCAAAGAATTTTATAAATATAATCATAAAAGACAACTAAAATACCATAATTGCTAAATTCCCTCAATGGAATTTGTAGTTGTAGTTCGGCCTGAGTGGGCTTAAGGTAATGATATGATAATATGGGAATGTAACCTGCAAATTGACATATTTAGGAGGGATTGATGAAATGTCAGAATAACTAATATGTTGTTCTTAACATAACCTGATAAGTCATCACTTGATTTATAATACTTGTAGTCATAAATTACTATGTTCAATTGACCTTATATATGTCGATTGGGAGTGTTAGCCCTTCCAACATTTTTATGCTCGAGTCAGCATCTGGGAGAGAGTAGCTCTTTGCCTGATTGAGTTTCCTGTATGTTCTTTAGTTGTGTATATGATTGTTTTTTGTGCTTCCATAATTTAAACCTTCAACCATGGTTCACAACTTCAAGTGGGTCTCTTTGGAACTAATTTGTCGTTCAACCATTGATGCCTTTGAAGAACTTAATATACTACGTCCATCTCCTTGCAGAGGAAAACGTGTTCCACTGTGGACACACCTTGATGGCCACATGGGTCTCACATAATTTGGCTCAAAGTTAACCAAAATTATTTTGGTAAAAAACATTTTGTTAACAATCCCCGCGGGAAAGGAAATTAGCTGAGATAACATGGACAATGCAGACACTACACTGAGAGAATGACTAGGAATGTCCTGGAAGGATTGTTTTAACTTCTTCAATTTAGCAAATGGCCCACATCCATATATATATATATATGTTGATTATTAGTCTTGGTGCCCGCTCGATTTCGATATGTTCCCGAGAAGAAAGAACTCGCGAGAAAGCTCGTCAGTGGAAATTGTGAAAGGTCTCAATTCCAAGGAAATAGATCAGAGTTGACCAGCCCAAGCTCGAATAACAAACTAACTCAGACGAGTCAAGTTATCCGGATTGGGACAGGTCGGTGACGCGTCGTTTAAACCTACACTAATCTCCTCATGGATAACGTGGACACACAACGACAGACGAATGGGTTTTACATTTAATTTTATTCAAAGTTAACCAAAACTAGTTTGGTCAAAATCTCTTTTACCACATACCTTACCTCCTTCAAGTAAAAAGGTTGTGTTTAGCCTTTTTCCCTACCGCATGTCCATATGCTGATTGCATGCCACGTGTAACTGCATTAACTGGAATTTTGACGTCTTTAAGGAATTTACTCTAGGTAGTACTTATATTTACTAGAATTTTGATGTCTTCAAGAAAGTTTCTCGAGGGAGTAAGCTTACTACAATAACTTTCCAATTTATCCCAAAATCACCAAACACCTATTTAGACTACTATATGCTTATGATGTTCCAATAATTGGAATCTGAATAAATGGCCTTATTATTGCTTCGTCCTCAGTCCTGCCGCATGAACTAGCTTATAACCCCTCCTGTATTTTTGTACAGAAGTACCTAAAACTTATTTTCCGCTAGCTCGTGTTCAAATGCAAATGTATTGAATGTTTCACCCCCTTACATTGGACTTCAAATTTATATGTAAACAGCACTTGATTCATTCGTTCTCATTGTATGTGTTAGGTCCTTAGAATCCAACTATCACCAACTGATGTAAACATGATGTGGAAGTGCCAAGAGACACACAAATATCAATCTGTCTATTGATAGATTAAAGACATTTCGATATTTCTAATACTCAAAAAAATCTCTCGTCATTCTATTTAAAAGCTGAACACATTGATAAATAAAGACTTCTATCTATGGTTTTGGGGTTAAGGCAAACCCATGCTCAGGACCTTCGTACCCCTCGTAGTTAAAGAAACACATATAATGAAAAATGCACAATAAAAATTAACCAAGTAAAACAATAATGACATCATTATCATTGTCTTTGTTATTTCCACAGGGATACTTTATACCATATAATTCCTAGTCTGTGTATTTGTTTATGGGATCATTTACATTCAATATGTTTGGGCATATTACTCATTTGTTGTTTTAAGACCCCTGGGCCTATATTAAATGGACAAAAACTAATTTTGGCCACATATAAACAGTTTTCTGAACTTGGCGACCGAGGTGCCTTAGTCGCCTTGGGCAAGGGCTGTACCATATTCCATACTCTATCCTGCCACTTGAGCAAGACATGTTGGAATGTGTTTTTTTCTTGATTTAAATTCTAGTTTCTGTTCTGACGAGTAAAATGCATATGCTTGAGTTTCTCACTTCGTACGGTTGATTGCAGTATGAGAACATGAAGGTGACGATTGATAATTTGAAGGATACAATTTTGATGAAATCTAATGAAGCAGTGGCTTATCCAGCACCTCAAGCGGTACCTCCGTCTCCTGCTAACAAAGGGAAGAGAATTCAAAAAAGAAAGTAAAAAGTAGCTGCAGAAACTTGTTGGACTGAGGAAAATTTTGATAGATAAGTAAATTTTGGTCCTATTTGGCAAGTTTAGACTGTCTCCCATGGTGGTGGCTTATTAAAATCTTTCTCTGTGTTGTTATATTTAAAAAATTTCTCTGCGACTTGGATAATTTATTTACATCATGGAATAATTTTAAAACAATGTGTCTCCAATGTTGTTAGTTCTAAGAGCTTTTATATCTTGTGTTCAATAGTAAAGCATCTTTGAATCATGTTTAGACCCAATTATATATCTCCATGTCATATAGATAAATTCTCATTACAAATTTGTGTCAATTAAGATAAATACATAATTCTGATTTAAGGACGTCTTGGGATTTTATATTGAGCCTTTTGGTTATAAGCCCCTATGTATAATGTAGTAGTAATGTATGGGTCAATTAGGCAACTTGAAATTAACTTTTTCGAATAAAAGTTCGATTTACACGAAATGTATATATTTTAAAAGTTCTTGACGTGATCTATCAACGGAGATCCATGAAACGTAAGTAAATTTAAAGATTCTGAAAATTCATTTCCGCTCTCATTGTTTTTGTATCCTACAAACGTGGAAATAAAATCTCTCAAAATACAAGTTTGATTGACACGATTTTTTTGCTTTTTCTTAGAAAGTTTTCAACATGAATTGTGTAAAGCAATCCATGAAGTATAGGATGATGTGATATTTTTGAAATTCATTTTCACCCCCATTTTTCCATTACAAACATTAAAATCAACTATTTCTTAATATATAAGTCCATTTGACATGAAATGTTTTATCTAGAAAATTGTGAACAATATATGCGAGTACAATTTGATTGAAATTTCACATTGATACATTTCTCAATGACAAATTCTATCGTGTGGGCTTTATTGACAACAAGTCATAGTAATTCATTGATGTACTGTAAATTTATCAATGATAACTATATCATTGATACATTTATGATATATCATTGATGCATTTAGAAATAGTTGAAAACATTTGAGAAGTCACTAATTGATGTAGTGTGAGATAACTGTATCATTGATACATTTATGATATATCGTTGATGCATTTAGAAATAGTTGAAAATATTTGAGAAGTCACTAATTGATATAGTGTGAAAGTTATCATTGTTAAATTTATCATTGATACATTTCTTGCTTATACATTTCAAAAATGTTTGAAAAGTTTACAAAGTCACAATAGTTCATTAGTGTTGTCTAAAATTTATCATTGATACATCCAAAATTTTGAAGAAGACAAAGTAGATCTTTATAGTGTGAACTTCTCATTGATAAATTTAACAATGACACATTTCGCATTGATAATTTTATCACGAAACATATTTCGGAAAGTTTGAAAAATCATTGTAGTTTACTAGTGTAGTATGAATTTTATGGAGTTTTCCGACATAACCCACTTTATAATGTTGTATTTGACATAATCCCCATTTCACGAATGTCTTAGACATAAGCTCTACTTTTCTAACACTGTTAGAAGTCCTTTAAAGAATCAGTATTTATTAATTAGATTTAGGGTTATTTACACAAATGGGTAAATAACTTCGCAACTTTTTACACTTAGGCGACTGAAATTTTTTTATGGCCCTTAGCTAGTGTATTCTTATTTTATTTTCACATAGGTCAGTGATATTATAATATGGATATTGAAATGTGCATTTTTCTTCTTCAAACCTGAATTTTTCCAGTTCAACCTTTCAGATTTTTCATTATACTCTTCACCCAAGTGTTTGTCTACCCACATATGATTTGCAGGGTCAGAGATGGAAATTTTTAATGGGAATTTTTAGATGTGGAAATTTCTCACCTCAAGTGTTTGTTAATAGGGTTATTTACTCAAACGCATATTTCAATAAGAAATATGAAAGGTTAAATAAGAAAAATGCATATTTCAAGGAGGAAAATGGAGGTTTCAATATTCACATTAATAGCAATGGCCTAAGTGAAAATAAAATAATAGCAATGGCATGAGGAAAAGGGAGTTTTCAATATTCACATTAATACCACACCCTTTATATTTCCTTTACTCAAACACTACCTGTAATAATAATCACGTCGCTTTCTGTTTCTAGCACAGTTGATTGGTATTTGTCAAATTTTAATGGGGTTGTCGGACGGAATTTCCATTTTGAAATAAGTTATAGAGTTTGAGTACAAATTTGATGCAAACAAAAGATTGTGAACCATTTAAAACCGGAAAAATAGTTTGGGGACTAAAAGCGTATTTTACTCTATTTTTCAAATTAATAAATATATTATTGATGCATTTTGAAAAGTTTAAGATTGACTATCTATTATGGTACTTTATTGATTGTTCTCATTGAGGAGGGTCCATATATATAAATTTCTTGTTTAACGGAATTCTATTTTAAGAGGTTTTTTCTAAACAATAAGAAATTAAAACGTTGGGGTACAAATGAAATTATAAAAAAGTTGAAATTACCTATCCTTCATGGTCTCTATTAATAGTTCTCGACGAGAGGGTTCAAAATATATAAATTCCGTGCTAAACGGACTTATATTGAAATAATTTTTTATTTTATGTTAAAAAATAACAATGTTGAAGTCAAATGAAATTTGAAAGAGATTGAAATTACATATCCTTCATGGTCTTTATTGGTAGATGTTAACTGATATGGTTCCAATTATATAAGCTTCTTGTTAAAAGGGCTTACTCTAAGAGATTTTTTGTTTTAAACACTGAAAAATAAAAATGTGGCAGAGGGTGTAAAATGAAATTTTAAAAAGTTTGAAATTGCCCATCTTTCATGAACACACGCACCCACATACACAAAGATATATGGTAAATGTGGGATAACCAAATTGGACGAAATTGTTTACAACTTTGTCCTAAATGACCTGAAGTTTAATTCTCAAGGGCTAATTTCCCCTATGCCCCTTTTATATATCCGTTGGAAATTACCATATGTAATTAAAATAATCTTAAAATGAATTACATTTTGTAGATGAAAATTGTCTCGCATTAATTTAGCCATGTGACACTTTTCTTATTGGATAAATTCACGTAGATTTTCTTAATATTTATTAAGAAGTAAAATATTGAACAATTTAGAAGGATCACTGTAATAGTATTATAGTATAGTCATGTGCCCTTCATTTTGTTTGCTTGATTCTCATTTTTACTCTCTAGTTGTTTTATTTATGTTTTATATATGTTATATATTTCTTTCATTTTTCAATATATGAAAAATGAGGAAGAAGGTTAAATCAATCTATCTTGAGATGCACGTCATGCATTCAATATATTGGTTTATATGATTGGATGAATTCAAATATCATATATATCTTGAGATTCGTTTTAATTATATCTTGTGGACTGTCATTTTATATACTTTTGTATTATGATGTAGTTTACTAGTGTATGACTTGAGACATGTACAAGTTCTCACGGTTTGTAAACTATCATTTTATATACTTTCGTATTGTGATGTAGTTTACTAGTGTATGACATGAGACATATACAAGTTCTCACGGTTTGGATTCTTTGAGTTCTTAGGAAGATTGTAGCCGTATTAGATTATATCCTACAATACTAGAAAAATGATTGTTAAGGACAACTAATTGTTGTTCCAAAAGTTCATTTGATGTCCTCGATAGTATTTAGGATAGTTATAAGGACAAAATGAGTTGTCTTAATAGGTGGCATCGCAAAAAGCTAAAAGAAGAGCAACGGTTGTCCTTTTAGAGTTTTTAGGACAGCTTACGCTGTCCCTTTACTGTCATCCTTTTATAACCAAATAGTATTATATGTTTATCAGGATAGAATGAATTAAAAAAAACAAAATGCAAAGCCGTATTATAATAAAATCTAACCTTTAAAATAATAACAAAATCAAATAGTACCTAATCTCACTTCACATAAATAAACACCACCGTATACTTTCAAATTGTTATTTTCAATTCTATGTTAGTTACATCCATAACTTAATCACAATCTATAGCAAAAAATAGACCATTTGTAGTCAAGCGTGGGTATCAGAAGTACCAACTGGTGGCGGTGGTAGTGGATGCCTGCCTCTCGTATCATATGAGCAATTTTAATCTTAGCTTCTACTAGAGTTTCCCTCTTGGTCCTTGTGACTTTTTCTTTTATCTTTTTTTCCAAATCGGCATGCACCATATCATTTTTTTCTCAATAACGATTCTCTCGACAATTGAAGTTCTTCCAACTCTATAGTGGGAACAAAAATATGTTTAGTTAATGACATTCATATTCACAACCTGCTACAAGAGAAAATAAATAATGTTAATGACATTTCAAATTACTTGTCATTGTTTGTAAATCCTCTTTGAGTTTCATTTTAAAATATTTTATTGTTTTTAGAAAGTTTTGATAATGTTTCCTTTGTTCTTATATGTAATTCAACTTGTTTAGTCATCAATATGACATCAATAATGAATAACCACCATATAAAATTCCTTTCCAACAATTCAGTGTATTATTTTTAGAAAATTCGATAAAGCTTCATTTGTTCACACCTGAACCAAAACAACCCCCTACCCGAAACCAAACACCCCTCGGGTTATAAAAAAATAGAGGTGTATCTCGTCCAAAAAAAAGTCTCGAAAAGTTAACTCCTCAATAATAAAAATTTATATACCTGAATCTGAGGTGGGGGAGATGCATTGGTCATGCTAACGCCAAGAAATAGGTGCATGCGAGGGAATTCTATAAAATAATTACACAAAGAAGTTATATATGTATAAATCACACATTAATAATCGTAAAGTGCATTTAATGAATGTGACACCCCCCGACTAATTAAATACCGGGTAGCTACTCCTTTATTAAATTAATTCAAAATGCCAAGTTAGTTCAGTTAATAGCATCACTGTCGAAAACATTTAATGATTACTAACCACCTAGTATTTAAAAAATAAGTTGTCAAATTTTAAATTAAATCTGATTAACAAGCAATAAATGAATTTATGAAAGAATAACATAACCATTCTCAATAAAGTCCCAATAGTATAACCAACAAGTAATAAAGAGTCTGGAGGAAATACTCCTCACAAAAATCCCACAATTACAATAATAAAACAAGTCTGAATCCTGAATTAATTACATGCCAAAAGTCTGAATAACTGAAATTTGAAATGTCTCTAAAGGAAATGGGCGACATGCCCTACAAATATTAAAACTGAATATGGAGTCAAGATAAAAGGAGCGTCTACTAGCAAGGCCCTGTAACTTCCACAACAGCTACAGCTCGTCACCTGAATGGAAATCCTATGCATGGTGTCCTTGTGGCTGGGCACCTAAAAGGTTTTTACAAAAAAAATAGATTTGAAAGCAAACGGGTCAGAGCCCGAAAGTGGAGAGTATTTCAAAAATAGCAAGAGTTTTAATAACATTAAAACAATGAATGCAAAGTACATGTTAGGACGTGCTCTCACATGAAATACTCACCTCTCGGCTATTTGTGCACTCCTAACGTACCGTACCCATACAAGTGTTATATATATCTAACTAAACCGACATAAGTTCTAACCCATCTACTCGATTCACAATATGAATTCCCAATGTTATCATATGAATAGATAGCTTGATTTAACCCGGATTCTCAACTTTTAGCATTTCCATTTACTGGAGGTTATCCCCTTATTTATCTTCTCAAGGAGTTACTATAATTTACTCTCATAATTAAACATGACACGTCTGTTCATTTAACCGTATATCATTCGTATCATAAATATACGATACAAGCACCCCGAGGCTAAGATGCGGTGCACACATACTCTTCTATCCATCCCGGTACATCACGTACATAAGGATTACAAATTCCGAATCTCTCAGGAATTATTAGAATAAGCATAACACACAAAAATGGAGGCGAACATAATTCAACATATCCATGGGTCACGTACATACCTACGCTCCATAGTCAGTTAACTTATTAACTCACAAATAAGTCATTCTAGCATTATGTTCTTAAGGTACCAATCTAACTCCGGGCACACAAGGATTAGATGGCCCTAAGCGAACATAAACCTCCCGTGATAGCAAGTATGGTAGGTATGTCATACACATAAAATCATATACATATACTAAGCATGCACACATCTTAGTAATTACCATAATTTATTAGTGGTATACTTCTCATTCTTATACCCATACACGTGCCCCCGGTTTATATATACACATTATCCATTATCCTCACGTCGTGATTAATTATTCGCGTCCTAACCCACAATTACCATTTGGTTCAAAGAATTCTTTTATATTTTACTCCCCAATATATTCCGAATATCCCAACTATATAAATTAGTCATCAAGGTAATGTTATCTCTACAATTAAACAAGGTTACGGGACACTAGAAATCAAACCAGGCAAAAAAGGCCAATCTGTCAACTCGTTAGAAGTCTCGTTCGAACGAGGTCGTTCGAACGAAGTGGGCATCTAACGAGATCTCGTTCGAACGAAAGGCATCGAACGAACATCCCACTCGTTAGAAGGCAAACTGTCAACTCGTTAGAAGCTCCTTCGAACGAGCTCGTTCGAACGACCTCGTTCGAACGACCTGGGCAGGCCATATAACGAGATGACAGTTTCGAGCCCAGAATTCCCCTATTTCGTTTTTCCCAATTTTCTTCACCTCTAATCTCATCTAAACGATATCCCAATAGTATTTTAAGGTTTCCAATCATCCCTAAACATACTAAATCGTATCACAACATTTATATGGGGTCAAATCATTCTAAACCACATCTAATCATCAATTCTCCCCAATTTTCCCCAAATCCCATGAACATGAACCCTAGAAAATTAAAGTCATCCATAGACATAATTAAATCCGTTTTGTGGTATAAAAGATGTAATTCTATCAAAATAATCACCCAAACAAAATTCTACATGCAATCTTTTTATCAAAAAGTAAATTTCTAAATCCAATTCAATGGGTTTTTATCAATCTCCCAAAACAAATGAAATTTTCATAAATTCCTACGCATGGAAGAAACATTCGTTGTAATTAACGTAATTAAACCACTTTCCTCTGATCTTTCTCTGAATTTGATGTTGAATTGATGAAGGTTGGTCTCTCTCTCTCTCTTTCTCTGCAGAATCCTCCTTCCTCTCTCTCTCTACTAGTTTTTCTCCAAGATGACAATGGTGGTTTAGAGGTTGCCTTAGGAAACTCTTAGAACTTTTTCCAATAACTCCCGTAGCCCATTAAGTCATTTAGTATTGTTAGTGGGTTTAGTGGGTAAAGACTAAATCAGATTTTAACCTCTAATTTTCGTGGGTTTTAATTCCCAAAATTACGAAATTACCAAACTACCCTTTTGGGTTGCCGGTAAGGCCTAAAAATGTCCCGGGACCCAAATTAAACTCCCGGCTAGTGTTTTCTGACTATTTCGACCCTTCCGGACGCATTAGCGCACTCAAAATGACCATACGGTTGATAGAAATAAAATTCACTTTTTAAATTCAATAATTACATTCCTGACCGACTGTCACGCGCGTCCCAACAAAATTTCCCAAATTGCTGTATTTCTATCTCACGACAAATTCAATATTTTCAATATTCATATATTGCCATATATACACATTATAATCAAATACCAACTCACATCTCGTTAGTATTTTATCCGGATTAATTCTCAATTAATTCACATTTAATTTAATTAATCCCATAAATAAATATCGATAAAAATGCGGGGTATTACATACTTCCCCCCTAATAACAGAATTTCGTCCCGAAATTCGGAACTAAAAAGTACCTGGTAAAAATAACTCTGGATAACGTTCGCGCATCTCATCCTCGCGCTCCCATGTGGACTCCTCGACATTATGATGTCGCCACTGAACACGCACTAACGGAACTATCTTTGATCGCAGTTTTCGCTCACTTCGGTCCAAAATAGCAATCGGCCCCTCCTCGTAGGAGCTATCGGGCTGGAGATCGATGTCCTCCAAAGCAATGTGAGAATGAGCCAAATCATCTCTAAGATATTTCCTTAGCGAGGAAATATGAAACACATCATGAATCCTGTGCAAATGCTCCGGTAACCCAAGTCTATACGCAACAGACCCAATCCGCTCGATGATAGGAAATGGTCCCACATATCTCGGTGTCAACTTCCCCTTCTTCCCAAATCGCATAATCCCCTTCATAGGAGATACTCTGAGTAAAACCTGGTCCCCCACTTGGAACTCCCTGAAGAACCTCTTCGCATCAGCATAGCTCTTCTGCCGATCTTGAGCTACCCGAATGCGACTCCGTATCAATTCTATCCTCGCTGAAGTATCCTGAATTACTTCCGGCCCAAGTAGTTTGTTGTCCCCCACCTCCAACCAACATGATGGGGAACGACAAGGTCTACCGTACAACGCCTCAAATGGAGCCATGCCAATAGTGAACTGGTAGGAGTTGTTGTAAGAAAACTCCACCAGTGGAAGATACTGCTCCCATCCACCCCCGAAATCAATGATGCACATACGCAACATGTCCTCCAACATCTGATTTGTACGCTCGGTTTGTCCATCGATCTGTGGATGATAAGCCGTACTCAATCGCAATTCCGTGCCCATGGCCTCCTGAAAACTCTCTCAAAACCGTGAAACAAATACCTTGTCTCTGTCGGACACGATATTTAGGGGTACACTGTGAAGTCTCATTATTTCTACAATAAAGAGCTGGGCATACTGTCCCGTAGTGTAGTCGGTCCTTACGGGTAGGAAATGAGCGACTTTGGTCAACCTGTCCACAATTACCCAAATGGAGTCGTGACCTCTCTGTGACGTAGGCAACCCCGTGATAAAGTCCATGGAGATGCTCTCCCACATCCACATCGGGACCTCTAATGGATGTAGAAGTCCTGCCGGTTTCTGATGGTCCACTTTTACCAGCTGATAAGTTGCGCATTTAGAAACAAACACGGCAATATCTCTCTTCATCCCGCTCCACCAATACTGACGTCTCATATCTTGGTACATTTTGTCCCCACTGGGATGTACCGCGAACCGTGAGCCGTGCGACTCTGCCATCACCTCGTGTCGCAATTCCTCCCCTACCGAAACTACCAGTCTCCCATTGAAGCGTAATCCCCCGTCTGAACTAACGGTATAGGAATCGGCTCCCTCTGCTAGTAATCGAACTATCTGCTCCTGACAGAACGAGTCATCTGCTTGTGCCTTTACCACTCTCGTGACAATCTGTGGTGTAATAGTCATCACCGACATGAATGATCGGGCCACTGCATCCTGGTGTCCCAACTCCTTCCACTTTGCCTTCCACACCCCTGCCACTTCATTTACTGGCTTACGACTCAACGCGTCTGCTACCACGTTAGCCTTCCCCGGGTGATATTGGATATCAAACTGATAGTCCTTCACAAAATCAAGCCACCTCCATTGCCGCATATTCAACTCCTTCTGCGTGAATAGGTACTATAGGGACTTGTGGTCTGTGAACAATCGAAACTTCTCCCCCAAAAGGTAATGTCTCCAAATCCAAAGGGCAAATACAACTGTCGCTAACTCCAAATCATGATTGGGGTAATTCTTCTCGTGAGGATTAAGCTTACCAGAAGCATAAGCTATGGCCTGACTCTCCTGCTGCAATACACCTCCAAGTCCTTATAAGGACGCGTCGGTGTAAACTAGATACTCAACTCCCGGTCTCGGAAATGTTAACACAGGTGCTGAGGTCAACTTGTCCTTCAACTCATCAAATGCCAACTGACAGGCATCACTCCAAATGAACGACACACCTTTACGAGTCAGATGTGTCAAAGGTCCCGCTATCTTTGAGAAACCCCGAATAAACCTCCTGTAGTATCCTGCTAAGCCCAAGAAACTACGGATCTCAGTCGGTGTCATGGGCTGTCCCCACTCCCTCACCGCGGATACCTTTCCCGGATCAACAGGTATCCCCCGGTCGGAAATAATATGCCCCAAAAACTGAACCTCCTTCAGCCAAAACCCGCACTTCTCATACTTTGCATGCAGCTCGTTCTGACGTAGCGTCTGCAAAACCTGCCTCAAATGCTCGGCGTGCTCCTCCTCTGTCTGGGAGTAAACCAGAATATCATCAATAAAGACAATAACGAACTTATCTAGGAACTCTCTGAACACCCTATTCATCAAGTCCATAAACACGGCTGGAGCATTGGTCAAACCAAAAGGCATAACCCGAAACTCGTAGGAACCATATCTCGTTAAGAAAGCAGTCTTCGAGACGTCCTCTTCCCTGATACGCAACTGATGGTATCCCGATCGCAAATCAAACTTTGAGAAGAAAGAAGCTCCTCTCAACTGGTCGAATAATTCATCGATTCGGGGCAACAGATACTTATTATGTATCGTGACCTTATTCAACTCCCGGTAATCCACACACAATCTCAACGATCCATCCCTCTTCTTTACAAATAATACAGGGGCACCCCACGGCGAAGTACTCCTCCGTATAAACCCCTGACCCAACAACTGTTCAATCTGATCCCGTAACTCTCTCATCTCAGCTGGAGCCATACGGTAAGGTGCGCGGGCAATAGGCCGAGTGCCCGGCGTCAAATCAATCCCAAAATATATCTCCCTACTCGGAGGTCGTCCAGGTATATCCTGAAATACATCGGCGAACTCACTAACAAAGGGTATCGAATCAAGTGGTATCACCACTTCCTTAGAGGTCTCCTCCTCTATATAGTACAAGTGAGTGGACGATCCTCCCTCAGGACGAGGCATCGCCACTAAAAACATCTCCTGCCCGGGAATGGCAAAGATAATACTCTACTAAAACAGTCAATCATGGCTCGGTACGCAACTAGCCAATCCATACCAATAATGGCATCATACTCGGTCATCTCTAACACTAACATATCTGCGGGTAAAGTAAACCTCCCGATCTCTATACCCACACCTCTACACATAAGCGAAATTACGGAACCCCTACTCAACGGTGAGTCTACACAAGTAGCGGTGCTCTCTGCGGTGTCTAATAACCCAATGGTGCGTGCAAATATCATATCAATAAAATAGTGTGTAGCCCCCGTGTCAAATAAAATGCGCCCCATAGTCCCCTGAATAGAGAATATACCCTCAATGGCCGGTGGATTCTGTGGGGATGCGACCTGCTGGAGCTGATACACTCTCCCATACTGAAGTTGTCCCTGCTGAACTGGGGCTGCTGGAATGGGTGGTAATGCTGCCATCTGTGGTGCTGGGAGGGCGGCGAGAAACATAGGCCTCTGTGGCTCGTGTCGAGCACCCTGCTGCTGCTGCTGTGGGGCCTTGCCCTTATCAGGACACTCCTGACGTTTGTGGCCAATCTTACCACAAATGAAACACTTCCCCTGGAAGTTTCCCCCTCGCTGTCCCTGCTGACCACGGCCCTGGTGATCATTACCATTTCTGCCCTGGCCTTGCTTGCCCTGGTGAAACTGCTATTGTTGACCATTTTGACCCTGCTGGCCCTGATGGTCATTCGGACCCTATTGGCCCTGCCTAAAACCTCCCTATCCGTGCCTGAAACCCCCTGATCGGAATATCTTAGAATCCCCCTGCTGGGAACCTTGATCACCCTGCCTATACTGACCCTGAGCTGATTGTGCCCCGCTGGCACCATTTCCCCCTGTCCTGCCCTGATGGCTAGACTCTCCTGATCACTTCCCCTCTGTCAAGTGAAAGCGGTGGTCCTGGCAATGGGGCAGTGCAGCGTTAACCACGTCAGAATAAGTGGCCAACGAGAGGTTCCCCAATAAATGCTGACGGATCCTCCAAGTCAATCCATCTGTAAACTTATGAATCTTCTTCTCTTCTGTCGGTATCTCATCCGGGACAATATTCAGCAAATTTGTGAATTCGGCCTCATACTCGGCCACAGTCTTACCCTCCTGTCTAAGGTTCATCAACTTCCTCCTCATTTCCGTATGAACAGCTGACGGAAAATATTTGCGGTCAAACCGCACCTAGAACTCCTATATCGTGAGAGTATCTCTCTCCTCTGCGGTGGTAATAGACTCCCACCACTGCAATGCACATCCCACTAGCTTGAAAGTAGCTAGTACCTGCCTCTGAACATCGGTGCACTCATACATCCTCAAGTGCCTCTTAATATCTTTCCTCCACTGACTAGATACCACAACATCGGAGCTACCTGCGAACTCCGGAGGGTGTGCTTTCTGAAAAGCATCACGAACGCGTTCCCAAGCAGACGGGAATGCAAGTTCCTGAACTGGCGCGGCTACTGGCGCCTGGGGTGGTGCCTGCTGTACAACGGCAAGAGCGGCGTTTACCGCTTGGGCAACAATGGCTGCAACCTCAACGGCATTCATGGTGCCCTGTACTGGTGATGGCTGTGGCTCGGGCTGTGCATTCCTAGGAACCCGTGGTGCACGTCGTGGAGGCATCTGAAATAAGAGTAAAGTCTATAAGTTCGCAGTTATAAACTTAAAATAGCTGAAGAGCGAAGCATACATAAAGGAATACAACAGTCCTAAAATATAGGGCTCTACATCAAAGAAAGCTCAGCGGAAACATAATAAGCCGTACAGATCCTAAAGGACACTAGAAACTGATGCTCTGATACCACCTGCGACACCCCGACTAATTAAATACCGGGTAGCTACTCCTTTATTAAATTAATTCAAAATGCCAAGTTAGTTCAGTTAATAACATCACTGTCGAAAACATTTAATGATTACTAACCACCTAGTATTTAAAAAGTAAGTTGTCAAATTTTAAATTAAATCTGATTAACATGCAATAAATGAATTTATGAAAGAATAACATAACCATTCTCAATAAAGTCCCAATAGTGTAACCAACAAGTAATAAAGAGTCTGGAGTAAATACTCCTCACAAAAATCCCACAATTACCATAATAAAACAAGTCTGAATCCTGAATTAATTACATGCCAAAAGTCTGAATAACTGAAATCTGAAATGTCTCTAAAGGAAATGGGCGACATGCCCTACAAATATTAAAACTGAATATGGAGTCAAGATAAAAGGAGCGTCTACTAGCAAGGCCCTGTAACTTCCACAACAGCTACAGCTCGTCACCTGAATGGAAATCCTATGCATGGTGTCCTTGTAGCTGGGCACCTAAAAGGTTTTTACAAAAAAAATAGATTTGAAAGCAAACGGGTCAGAGCCCGAAAGTGGAGAGTATTTTAAAAACAGCAAGTGTTTTAATAACATTAAAACAATGAATGCAAAGTACATGTTAGGACGTGCTCTCACATGAAATACTCACCTCTCGGCTATTTGTGCACTCCTAACGTACCGTACCCATAGAAGTGTTATATATATCTAACTAAACCGACATAAGTTCTAACCCATCTACTCGATTCACAATATGAATTCCCAATGTTATCATATGAATAGATAGCTTGATTTAACCCGGATTCTCAACTTTTAGCATTTCCATTTACTGGAGGTTATCCCCTTATTTATCTTCTCAAGGAGTTACTATAATTTACTCTCATAATTAAACATGACAAGTCTGTTCATTTACCGTATATCATTCGCATCATAAATATACGATACAAGCACCCCGAGGCTGAGCTGCCGTGCACACATACTCTGCTATCCATCCCGGTACATCACGTACATAAGGATTACAAATTCCGAATCTCTCAGGAATTGTTAGAATAAGCATAACACACAAAAATGGAGGCGAACATAATTCAACATATCCATGGGTCACGTACATACCTACGCTCCATAGTCAGCTGACTTATTAACTCACAAATAAGTCATTCTAGCATTATGTTCTTAAGGTACCAATCTAACTCCGGGCACACAAGGATTAGATGGCCCTAAGCGAACGTAAACCTCCCGTGATAGCAAGTATGGTAGGTATGTCATACACATAAAATCATATGCATATACTAAGCATGCACACATCTTAGTAATTACCATAATTTATTAGTGGTATACTTCTCATTCTTATACCCATACACGTGCCCCCGGTTTATATATACACATTATCCATTATCCTCACGTCGTGATTAATTATTCGCGTCCTAACCCACAATTACCATTTGGTTCAAATCATTCTTTTATATTTTACTCCCCAATATATTCCGAATATCCCAACTATATAAATTAGTCATCAAGGTAATGTTATCTCTACAATTAAACAAGGTTACGGGACACTAGAAATCAAACCAGGCCAAAAAGGCCAATCTGTCAACTCGTTAGAAGTCTCGTTCGAACGAGGTCGTTCGAACGAAGTGGGCATCTAACGAGATCTCGTTCGAACGAAAGGCATCGAACGAACATCCCACTCGTTAGAAGGCAAACTGTCAACTCGTTAGAAGCTCGTTCGAACGAGCTCGTTCGAACGACCTGGGCAGGCCTTCTAACGAGATTACAGTTTCGATCCCAGAATATCCCTATTTCGTTTTTCCCAATTTTCTTCACCTCTAATCTCATCTAAACGTTATCCCAACAGTATTTTAAGGTTTCCAATCATCCCTAAACATACTAAATCGTATCACAACATTTATATGGGGTCAAATCATTCTAAACCACATCTAATTATCAATTCTCCCCAATTTTTCCCAAATCCCATGAACATGAACCCTAGAAAATTAAAGTCATCCATAGACATAATTAAATCCGTTTTGTGGTATAAAAGATGTAATTCTATCAGAATAATCACCCAAACAAAATTCTACATGCAATCTTTTTATCAAAAAGTAAATTTCTAAATCCAATTCAATGGGTTTTTATCAATCTCCCAAAACAAATGAAATTTTCATAAATTCCTACGCATGGAAGAAACATTCGTTGCAATTAACGTAATTAAACCACTTGCCTTTGATCTTTCTCTGAATTTGATGTTGAATTGATGAAGGTTGGTCTCTCTCTCTCTCTCTCTTTCTCTGCAGAATCCTCCTTCCTCTCTCTCTCTACTAGTTTTTCTCCAAGATGACAATGGTGGTTTAAAGGTTGCCTTAGGAAACTCTTAGAACTTTTTCCAATAACTCCCGTAGCCCATTAAGTCATTTAGTGTTGTTAGTGGGTTTAGTGGGTAAAGACTAAATCAGATTTTAACCTCTAATTTTTGTGGGTTTTAATTCCCAAAATTCCGAAATTACCAAACTACCCTTTTGGGTTGCCGGTAAGGCCTAAAAATGTCCCGAGACCCAAACTAAACCCCCGGCTAGTATTTTCTGACTATTTAGACCCTTCCGGACGCATTGGCGCACTCAAAATGACCATACGGTTGATAGAAATAAAATTCACTTTTTAATTTCAATAATTACATTCCTGACGCGACTGTCACGCGTGTCCCAACAAAATTTCCCAAATTGCCGTATTTCTATCTCACGACAAATTCAATATTTTCAATATTCATATATTGCCATATATACACATTATAATCAAATACCAACTCACATCTCGTTAGTATTTTATCCGGATTAATTCTCAATTAATTCACATTTAATTTAATTAATCCCATAAATAAATATCGATAAAAATGCAGGGTATTACAATGAAATCCATGCCCAGGATTTTATTGAGATAATCCATCGACCATGTATGAAATCATCATTATTGAATCATACTTTCCATTTTCATTGTGTTGAATATTATTCGAGTTCTTGTATCTTTTGTTGCTTGCCAAGATTGACCTCTTTAAACTTATTTTTATGACATGTTCACTTCAAACTTTATGTTATGTATCTCATGCTTCAAAATATTATAAGTTAACTACTATTTTTCAATATGTGTTGCGCAAGATTTCTAATCACACTCATAATTTTTGTGTTCCCCACCACAATTGACCATGCTGGCTATTGTTACAATTCTTATATCTCCCGCACCTTGCCACAATTGACCTCTTCACTAATAAGATGTTTCTCCATGACAGTATGACAAACAAGCATGATTTCAAAGATACTATTACATATTACAAATGAGTTTTAAGAATTTATCTTTAAGTTTTTATCAACCAATCATAATAAGACATGTCTTATTAAGTTTCTCCCAAACATCATCCTTAAGGAAGAATCAACCTTCTTCCAGTTGTCTGAGCCCCAATGCCCACATTCATCTTTTCCAGAGACAAATAATGTCTTTTCAAAAGTTGAATCTCACCTTTTTCACCGTTTGGATTATCCCCACCAATGGAGAAACCAATGCGCTTCTTAGGGTTGACTTGGGATCGTTCGAAAGCAGAAGTTGAGAGTGTCGAATGAGAAGATGTTTCTTGAGTTGGGGGTATTGGAGTTCGAGTATAATGAATCTCTGGCATATTAGAGTATTGATATGCCGGAGGAGCTGATTTGAGCATGTGGTGTAGGAGAGCGCCCATTTGACGATGTTTCGTTATTTTGTTGATTGTTGTCGTTTCTGTTCGACGTATATATATACTAGTGGAATAAAATTTTGAAAGCACGTAATTACAAAATGATGAAAATTTTCAAGGTACGTAATTGCAAAACGGTAAAAATATCGTTCTTAATAAAAAAAAAGTGTAATTTTAAAACAATTGGCCATAATCTCCTTTGTTTATAAACTATTCACCATGCTTAACAAACAACAAATAGTCCAACAACATTAAAATAGTCTAAATTCATCAAACAAATTCACATATAATATGAAATATACAATATTCATCAAATGAATTCTCATTGTGTCTCAAAAAACTTAAGTGTCAAATTTTTTTAAAAAATGGGCAGAGTCTCCTTTATTGATCGGACTATCCACCCTGCTTAAAGGATAACGACAAATCCAACAATAGAAAAAAAATCTCAAATTAGTCTAACAAAATCTTCAATGAAACAAATATCTTAAAAAAATCAGCACTATAGCAGCATTCCAGTTAGCAGCATTACCCTTGGACACGAGTAGAATTATGGGCAGCACTATAGCAGCATTCCAGTTAGCAACATTTCCAATCAGCATTCTAGCTACTAGCACTATAGTACCCTGCTACGATCAGCATTTTCGAACTTTCTTAGCTCGAGTTGAGATATAATTATAGTCATTGCCTTCTGAAATTCTGGTTTAAACATCCTATAGAGACTAAGGGCCGCTTCACGAAACTCGATGTCGGCTTAAGCTGCCTTAATAACAAAAAATTAACACAATAAGCATGCTTTAATTGAAAATAAATAGGTTTCTATAATGGTAGTCGGCGAATTATTGAAACACCAAAGTAAAGAGACGGGACACTTCATTAGATGTAATAAGAAAGAAAGAAAAGTACTTAGTAGAAAAAAAATCAGTTGAGGCAATGGCGTACAATATTTTGAAACCATAATGTGGAATCAACTGAGTAAAAAAAATGCATTGGTACTTAAATTGTGCCAAAGACTGTTAGAAAATGAAATTGCTACAAATAAAGAAATACCACCTCGTGTCACGGAACTCTCACATCATTACAACATATTTCATAGTCCAAATGTCTCAAAATTGAAACCTTTAATTTAGAGATCAAGAAAGGGAAATATTAAACTATTCTAAGCAAAAATGTTAGATACATGAGAAAATATATCATCTTTATCTCAAAAATAGTTGCTACAAATGAAGAAAAATATTCCACAAAATGTATGATGCATACTTGAACTCAATAAGTGAAGATAAATCCAAAATGCAAATGTGTTGTAAATAGATATTGAAGATAGTAACCAAGACTATAAAAACTTGAAATATAATTAACAATTCTATCTACACCTCCACCCAATTGTATAGATAAATAAAGTGAAAAGTTACCCGATATTAGGAGGATACCAAAAAATTGACAGTTGGAAATAATACTCCCAAAGATAAGGTTGCATACCTAAAAAAAATAAGATAAGAATGGTTATTAGTTCAACCCCATTCATAAAGACTCCATGTTAAAATCACTACATTAGATTTAAGTACTTATATTGCAAAACCAAAAACTCAAAGTCGGACACTGAGTAGAAAAATCATAAAATGGTAAGAGAAATAAACATACCAAATATCTGATATAAAATATCTAATACCAAATATCATATATTTGTTATACCAAATATCTGATATAACAAACATTTGATCATGTAAACAAACATCATACCAAATAAAAACACCTGGGGATTTTTAGATCTGAAAACACATACCCGCTGCTTACCCCTACCCCCTGCTTCAACAACCCCATATCTGAAAACACAAACCCACATACCCATTGCTTCCCCTACCCCCCTTTACCCCCTTCTTGCCCCTACCCGCTGTTACCCACAACCAACCTCGTACTAAACCCAAATCCCATACCCCTTGTTCCCTCTTTCTTCCACAAGCAGCCCCTTGCTCCTGATACCGCTGGCTCAACAACCCCAGTGCTGCCAAAATCAAAATTGAAAAACAAAAAATTAGACCTTAACCCGTAATGTTTGCGCGATCTTTCATTCAAGTAAAAAAATATCTCATTCATCAACTCAAAAAAACTTAATAGGAGAAGTCAAAATATCATTTGTTTTTATAAGGACAGAGATTATACAAAATGAGAAGAAAATACCTAAGAGCTACCCAAGAAAATACCAAAACCTTACCACATTTGTGGAGGAGCCATGAGTTCTTTAACAAAATAGGAGACTCGTGAGACCACACACGCATAGTCAGCTTCCCCTATTGATTACCTCAAAGAAAAAGAAAAAAATTAGTAACAGAGTGAGATATAACCATGTTGGAGCTGTAAAAATTATGACTCTAAGTGCTTTGGAGAAAAAAAATTGTTACTGGACACAGATATAATAGAGTGAGCTATAACCAGGTTAATCGTATCTAACATAGGCCTTTAAAACCGGAAAAAAGTCCCAACAGCTATAAAAATTACAAAATTGAGAAAGAGATTAAGCTTTCATAAATGGTATCGACGTTTATCGGATAGAGATATCGACAACTTCATTTTCGAGTCAGAAACAACTAAACTTTCATTTAACTAAACTTTATTCTTTTCTGGTAAGTCTGTGGCTGAGGATTATAGTGCTCAATTATTTTAGTATCTTCTTCAACCATGTGTAATATGGATTAGGGGGAATTTAGAGATTGAAAACATAATTGAGAATGTATTGGAAAACTATGACTAATGAATAGTTACTGAAATAGGAAACTAAAGATAGACATTTCTTGGAAAACACTGTAATAAATAACACGCATATAAAGTTACATGGAAAAAAATTACCCAAGCTCTTGAAGCCTTAGTGGTGAAATTCTGTATATAAGCCTTAGTGGTGAAATTTACCCAAATTCTTCAACAGTATCAGTACATCCCCTATTAGACAGAATCGGTTGAGCTCAGAACACGTCCTAGTGAACGTAAAAGAACATATATGATCTCGTATGTGACAGGTCAATTTAACAATATAACAAACACTGTGATTGTAAAGTTGTAAAGTGAGGCCAACAAATTTAATGGAAAGAAACAATACGATTCATTAAAACTTAACCAATCTTAAACAAAAGTATGCGAATAAACTGAAGAAAAAACCAAAATTTATGTGAGAGCGAATATTTTTGGGACTGTGGCCGGTGGTGGTCAACCCTTTCAGCTCTTAAAAAATTTTGAAAATGAAACAACAAATCATAAATAGATAAAACTGATCGGTAGGCCGTTTAGAGTTATGGAGCAGCATCTTTATGTATGGGAACATCAGCTCCACCTCTAAAGTAAGCAGAGTCGATCAGTTAAGTCCCAATACAAAATAATATAAGTAGAAGCCAGGCTCTCCCAATCTTGTGAAGGCCTTGCATCCTTGTTGCCAGAAGCTCATACCTTGGGCGGACTTGCAGGAGTAAAAGGACCAAACACAAAATCCTTTTTGAGTTGTGTTGAAGATGCTGCCTTATGTCATAATCATCCATCAAATTATCATGTTTTCAAAGATTGGAAAATTTGCCTTATCTTTGCATTTCCAGTCAATTAAAGAATCTGCCTTGTATCTCTTTGAACCTGTGTTGGTAATTTCTATCCTAAATATTCTCCTCTTGGACTCGTTCACATCCAAAGAAGTATCAACTCCCTTTTTTGGGTTTCCTTCCATTCCTAGCCACCTAAATGCTGGTTTCCCATTATTTGGGTAACGAACCTTCTCATTGAGATTCATTGATGAGAACACATTTGTAATATCGTAGAGACGTCTGACTTTTGCTGCAGAATTATTTATCATAGCTGTTAGATCACGTATATCACCCAATAATGTTGTTGCAGAGCTATCCAGGGAGATCAAATCCACATCAGAACAAAGAAAAAGCTTGATAAAGTTGTGTGTAATAAGCGCAAGAGATTTCTCCTTTCGATTGCAATCTTTAGAAGATGAAGAAAATTTCTCTTCACTTGTATTATTTTAATTGGAAGGCCCTCCTTGATTATTGCAATTTAAAATCTTAATTTCATGTTGACAATATCATAAATTCGCCTCCTCTCAACCCCTAATAGAGTAGCAGCGTTATCCAATCCGATCAAGTCAACACCTTCTCGATTATACAACTTAAATAATTTAGAGCATAAGACGCCTAAAGATTTATCTTTGCGATTGTAAGAAGATAAGCAATGGAAGCCACTTCTCAGCCTTCTCTTTCACTATCATATACTTGGTAATTTGGGTCATGTTGCACAGCCAAAAATTTTAGGGCTTCGGCCAGTACACGATTGAAGAGCAACCCTATGTTCACAAATCAATTTACTCATTTTGGGATTGACTTCCAATGAGCTTGTAGCAAATATCCTTGCAGAAATGGTTGTAGTTCTTGACAATCAAGTGATACATATCACCATTGTGGCTTGCAGTGTGATGCTCCATGAACTCTCTAACCTGGGTGGGGTCCAATTGTGTAGTCCCGATGAATACTGACTTCCTAAACTATTAACAAAACATAAGCATAAAAAAACATTAATTTTATAACTATTAACAAAACAAAAAATGAAGAAAAAAATCTAGAAAGATGGTGTGAGTAATGGTAGAAGCTTCACAAATTGTATAACTATCAAATCACTTTTTTTGCATCATGTCTTTCTTTGCAAACCTGATGTCATTAGGTGGCTAATTGTCTAACATTTGAAGTTTCTACATCTAATTGGTATTTTGAATTTAACTAAATAATTCCTCAAGCAATTAAATCATAGCAATAAAACCTTAAAAACTTAATAAATGAAATGCATGAGTCTCATTACTTAGACAATGAAGATAACTAAAAGGTGTTTATAAGTTGCAACAAAACTTGAAAAAACTTAAAATAATAAAGTAGTATATCATACGAATATTTATTCCAGAAGGTTATAGTATCCGTCCGAAAATAGAGCTGATGATATCTGTCCCATTACTATTCAACAGTGGTGTCCTCATCAGGTTATGGTTATGTTTCAAGCCCTTTTTGTTGCTTTTTATGTAATAAAATCAAAATGTAAATTGAATTATTAGGCTTATATGTTTCTAAAAATATGTAAAAGTACAACATGACATTAATAATACAATTTACATCGTGAATGTGCATAGCTAAGAACTGTTAATCAAGTGGAACTAACAGAGTCCTTCAACAGAGTGTAACCTATAGATTAGAGAGGCTATATGTAATCCAACAAATCAACAGATCATATGTAATCCAACAGATTATGTAACCTATATATTAGAGGGCTATCACTATACCAAAAACACCAATTTGGCACACCTTGATATTAAAAATCTGGCACAGTTTAAAACAGTGCCAAATTCTGGCATGGTTTAATGACAATCTGGCACACTTTAAAACAGTGCCAAAATTTGGCACTATTTAAAAGTGTGCCAAATTTGAGTACACTTGACTAAAATATAAATACCTAAATTTTTTTTGTTGTAACATACTCCAAAAAAAACGCGCTCAATCTCCCTCCCAAACAAAATCGCGCTGTGAAATTCAGAGAAAGGAAAAGCCCTACCCCCGTCTTTCTCTCTCGATTGAATGCAAAAAAAAACCCTACAGTTCAAACTTATGGCATTAACATTGTTTGAACTTTTACGCTATCTCTCTCTAAATCTGAGAATTCCCTCTCCCTATTAACCCCCCACACGGCTGTTGCCCTCCTCCAGTAGGTGCGACCCTCCACCAGTGACCAAATCCACCAGGTGCTACCCTCCTCCACCAGGTGTCACCTTCCATTCACAGACCCTCCACTAGCAATCCCTGTTCTCGTCGACCAAACCTGGCCAAAGCCACTAATAACCAAAGCCAACAGCAACGACTGCCCTGCTCTCATCGACATTTTTATTTAGTATGATATCATTTTTCGTTGTTCCTTCAATCATCCATCCGTTAGATATAATTTTGACAATGAAGAACATCTTGATTTAGAAAGATGGATTTTTTGTGAATTTTCGTAAATTTGCTGAATTTGTTGTGAGAACTTGTGTTCTTAGAGTATTGTAATTATTACTATGAATTTACTGTGAGACCACCTTGATTCAGCTTAGCCATAGGAAAACTCGAGATCTTTGAAGGTAAGGAAACTATCATTCACCTAATACATATGGGTTAATGTAATCCCCTTTGATTACGCTTTACTTTTTAAAATTTTGTACAATTGAATAATGTTAATTGAAGATGACACACCGCAATGTTCTGTATGTCTACTATTGTGTCTGCAGAATTTCAATTGCTACCCAAATTATACTCCTGGATATTATTACATTTCCACAGAGATCTCAAAATTATTTTTTACGCACGTTGGTTGGGCGGGGCACACCTCGAATATGATAATCTATCTAGTAATTTAGACAATTTACATGTCAGTTGAAGCAGTAGATTGGTTTTGCAGTTCGACAATTTGCAGTTCATATGTATTTGCATGATTAGAAAATTAATTTCCCCCCCCCCTGTTGCTTTGCTCAATAGTTTATGGTTTCTCAAAGATACATATATATATAGTTTGGTTTGCAGCCCATTAATTTTCACTTCATATACCATGTATATTTTCATAATAAGCAATTTAAGTTTTTTTTGTTGCTTTGTTCATTGGTTTCCTCAATTGAAATTTTTGGAAGAGCGAATTTGTAAATATAGATCTAAGATCAATTTATTTTTTTAAAATATCAATTCTCTCTTTTATCTTGGACTCGTCAAATACCTTGTATGGGACCCATGAGATTGCAGTGGAAATTTGGTTTACATGGAAATTTGATATATTTTTAAGATCTTGGTTAATGCCTTGGATAAATATCAGGATTAAATAAAGTTAATTCATCACACCATAGATTATTTTATTTCATTAAGCACTCAAGTTCATTATCAGAGGACGTTGTGCTAAAACCTTCAGTTTTTATGATGTACTGTATGTTACCTCGCGCTGACATGCTATTCATATTTCAGTGGTGAAAAAACATCGAGAAGGAGTGGCCTAGCTCACTTGAGATAAAGCGGAGAGTAAGACTTGATGCCTTTGAAACGTTTGTCCAAGAGCTTCCTATGTTACGAAGCTGTACAGTCATGGTATATTTTCGCGTTGGATTAATTAATGATTATAATCTCTTATTTTGTTTTTCTTCCACTGGAACCTCATCAATACTAATGCAGTGTAGCAGCGCTCTATCGTCCGTGGTAAGTGACGTTTGGTTTATAGTAAGGATAAATGACGTGGTTTATATCAAGGAGAATGTATCATAACATTGTTGTGTAACAGGAAATAAGTAAAAAAAAAATTTAATAGGGTATGGGTAAATTATTAGCATAAATTGTTAGAATGTATCATAACATTGTTAGCATAAATTTTTTAAATAGGGTATGGGTAAATTGGTAATAAGTTGAGACTGTTTTGTAAAATTAGTTCTATAATGGTGGAAAATCTAGAGAGCACCTTCAAGAAATTGAATCCAATATCAATTTTTTACTCAAATTAAATAATACCCTATTTCAACAATCCAAAACTAACTAATCAAAGTGATCCCAAGTAGTTCACTGATGTCTGAATGTAATTACTCGTTTATTTTCTTAATTCTAGGAGGCCCTGCTGTTGGTGGTGACACAGTGAGCGCATGTTGAGTTGGAAAGTGGCTTATGGATGAGGGGAAGATATTGGGGCATCTAAGTATGATTAACAGGTCTCCCACAATAACATTACATTGCTCACTAATGGACTAGAGGTACTCCCTCTCCCTGATATCTCTCATTCTAATTCTATGTATCTTAGTCAATTCTTATCTCTCGTTCATATTTTTCTATAATAACTGTCTCTGAAGTATATTATTTGTTCCAACCAAAGACTTCGGTCCAATTATCTTTAAATGTAGCAACATTAAATAAAAAAAATGGCCTGAAATAGTGGCAACAAGTAGCCAAACGTAAAATGGCTTACTTTATTATCTCATTTAGTTAAATTGGTGGAAGGGATTTGCTGGTGGTTTGGTTTTGGAATTTGCTGCTGTTGTTGAGTTTATTTTAAATGTTAAAGCACGTTGGATTTAACGAATTAACAAATGAAACTATGGCAAAAATTTTAAAAATCAATAAACGTTCTAAATTGATTAAGAACATAACGTTGTAGGAACTGACCGCGTAGTCACGGGTTTCCCAGTTTGAGAACATGAAAGTAATTTAAAAATATTGAAATTCGGCTTAAAAATAAGCTGCTAAAGGGTGATAATTTCAAAATATGTAGATTAGGCTTGAAAATAAGTCATTTGAGGGTGAAAACCCAAACCAGCCCCCAAACGGCCCCGTAAGAGGCACGAACACCTCGCACGAGACCAATGTAACTTATACAAACTGACAGCGTAGTCCCGGGCCTCTCGGTTTGAGAATATGATGATAATTTGAAAATATATCGATTAAGCTTGAAAACAAGCCCTTAAAGGGTAAGAACCCAAACTAGCTCCCAAACGGCCCCGTAAGAGGCACGAACACGTCGTACGGGATCAATGTAACTTGTACGAACTGACCGTGTAGTCGCGAGTCTCTCGATTTGAGAGTATGACGATAATTTCAAAATACATAGATTAGTCTTGAAAATAAGCCGTTTGAGGGTGAAAACCCAAACCAGCCCCCAAACGGCTCGTAAGAGGTACGAACACCTCGCACGGGACCATTGTAACTTGTACGAACTGACAGCGTAGTCACGGGTCTTTCGATTTGAGAATATAATGATAATTTCAAAATATGTAGATTAGGCTTGAAAACAAGCCGTTTGAGGGTGAAAACCCAAACCAGCCCCCAAACGGTCCCGTAAGAGGCACGAACACCTCGCACGGGACCAATGTAACTTATACAAACTGAGAGCATAGTCACGGGCCTCTCGATTTGAAAATATGATGATGATTTCAAAATATGTAGATTAGCCTTGAAAATAAGCCGTTTGAGGGTGAAAACCCAAACCAGCCGCCAAACGACCCCGTAAGAGGCACGAACGCCTCACACGGGACCATTGTAACTTGTACGAACTGACAGCATAGTCGCGGGTCTCCCAGTTTGAGAATATGATGATAATTTCAAAATATGTAGATTACGCTTGAAAATAAGCCGTTTGAGGGTGAAAACCCAAGCGGTCCCGTAAGAGGCACGAACACCTCGCACGGGACCAATATAACTCGCACGAACTGACAGCGTAGTCACGGGTCTCCCGATTTGAGAGTATGACGATAATTTCAAAATATGTAGATTAAGCTTAAACACAAGCCGTTTGAGGGTGAAAACCTAAACTAGCCCCCAAACTGATCATAATTTCGCTATTAGTATATTATGAATCTGATAATAGCTTTAGCACTAGATTCATCAAAAAACATATAAGTATTCTCCTTCGACATAAGACTTCCAACTAACGTCACTTCTCTTGATCTTAAAATTGATTCAACATATTCATTATTGATTATAGAAGTAAATAGTTGAATAAGGTTAGTCTGCGATAAAATGTTTTTACAATGTTGAACTTATATCAACTCGTACAAAATCTCCAAAACACTCAAAGTTACGAGTGTATCGTTCACATCACGGACTTCTGCCTCTGATAGATTAAGAATTTTAAGTTTTGAACTACTGATGTCACAGATCTGAAAATTGAGAATAGCTTTACTATCAAAGGCAAAACTCGAACTCGTCCCAGTGATGAATCTTGCGGCTAAGTTTATGAGATGTGTAGCTTCATTTATATTAGCTGGAAAGATAATGCCCCTGCCTTCTGACGAAATAGCCAAATTCCTAATCACATCCATTGATGTGGTTGCAACATGTTTAACACAATATATGAGGCAAAATAAATTTCAGAGACATCGGGGTTATGTACAAACTCTGAAGCTACTTTGAGAAATAGAGTTGGATCCTCCAAAGAGGTATTTACATTTTCAATTCGTATGGGTATATCAAATAGTCCAGTATATATATGTAAAAAAATCTATTACATCTTGTGTCTGAATCAACCATTAAACATCTCTCTACTTTAACCAAATTTCCTGATTTCATTAAGCCACACTAAAGCAATATGTGGATATGTTTTACTCCCCTGACTTCTTGTGTGATTCTAGTTTTCTATTTTTGCACATTTATGTATTCATTTGGTGGTTATAAGTTGTTATACCTCTCAATATGTTGACTAGAAAGATTATTGGATTTAATTCCACCACTCACTTGAGCCTCGCCCAGATGGACTAAAGCAAAAACTTATTGATTTGCTCCGTGATTCTCGATAAATGAATATTCATGCTATGGTGCTCCTTATTAGAGGATCTACAATTCATATATGTATAACGGACTGTTCGTGGATGACAGAAGAATAATTTATGTAGAAGTTTAGGAGTTTAAACATTTAGAAGTTTTATCAATAGCAGGATGAAGCAATGGTTGTAGGTCCTTTCAAACACTTAAACTTCATCGCAATAGATTCTGTAATGAAGTAATGTCTTCGTTCTTGAAAGTGTTAGGGAAGCCCTTAAAAGAACTTTCACTGAATAATGTTGTGAAGTTTGGTCCCAGCCCTCAAAAGAACCTTCATCCTTCTCAGATAAAACTTTCGCTCAACTTCGTCCAGTTTCTTCAAACACCAAAATCAGTGGCTGAATCGACCAGATCTGAATTTTATTAGGCTACATAATTGTGTCAATTTTTAGAAATCCATTGTATTCATCCTCTCATGTAATCGCACCCTAGGCGAGTATATGTGTGTGTGTGTGTGTGTGTGTATATATATATATATATATATATATATATATATATATATATCAATAGGGAACTTCCTCTCCCAATTAATAGCATGGCCTTTGGCCTTGCTAACATAAATAATGATTTGAAGTAATTCAGGACCATCTCCCAAATATACTCTGTTATTGGGGGGAACACACAAATAATTCAGTTGTTCACTTGCCTAATTATTGAGTTTGGGTATATTTATCTTAAACTATATACTGCGTTGAACTGTCTCTAAATTTTTTCCTGCGGTGGTGAGTGTTGACATTTGTGGTGTTCTCGATCTACAGAATAATTTTTTTCACCAATGTACTGTATAAATTGCAGTTCAAATATTCAAGATCATTGACAAATAGAGAGCTTTGCAAATAGTTGAAGGTCAAGGACTCATATCACCCTGGTACATTTTCTAACAAGCATAACAATATATCACCCCGGTACATTTTCTAATAGAGAGCTTTGCATTATTTTAGTGTATGTATTGATATCAATACATTGATATAACTGCGTAGACTCTGATGAATTGATCTCCGCGTTTGATTGTAATAATAGTTTAAGTATTAGTCTATAAATATTAGTAGAATGATGATAGGATTTATCTTTAATTGGTGTTCTAGTTTATCTAGGTTTCTCTTTTAATTATTTATTAGCTTATGACTCCAGAGTTTATATTTTAATTGGTGTTCATAGTTTATCTAGGCCATGCTATTAATTGGGAGAGGAAGTTCCCTGTTTTGCTACATAATTCGTCCATTTTTTCCCGTAGAAGACCATTCAATCATGTATAATATAATGGAAAATTTTTCATACCTATATAGGTTATACGACTTCTAAATCATGTGTTATTATTTTGTTTTTGTCTCCTTAACTCAAGGTCTGAATGTTGTTGATTGGGGTTTTGGTTTTTGCTTCTATTTAGACAAACAATGCTTATAATTTCACTGTACTTGGTTTTGGTTTGGTGCAATCCATGTGCATAACAAAATGCTTCTTGCAACCTGTAAGTACCCATGAGAAAAAGGGAATGAATAAATTATAATAATACAAGTTATTCCTCTAGAACCATCCATTTATGTTCATCCCGATTGAGTTAGTTTACATCATTTGAATACAATGCTTCTTGTACTGGTCTGATATGCTACTTATACATTAACTGATACCGATATACGCTGATTTAGCAGCTATAGTGTATATCAGTTCCTTATATCATCATTGATAGAAGCTACAACATATACACTGATTTAGCAGCTATATGATTTATACACTTATATATACACTGATTTAATATACAATAATATACACTGATTTATACACTTATTTAATATACACTAATATACACTGATATACATTGAGTTATAGCAGCAGATATAGACTGATATATGTTGATTTACAGCAGCAATAGCGGTTGATATACATTGATTTATAGCAGCCATATCGCAGCCATAGTAGCTATAGAAGTTATACTCATTGATATAGCAGCTATACTCATTAATAGCAGCCATTGATATACTTTATACTGGTTTTATCTCTATCCATATAAATTTGTGTATGCATCACTTTTTTTTGCAGAAAAACAAAGACTCCTTACAAATATGTGTCTTAGGGGGTATGCCATCAAGGATGATCTCATCAAATCAATCCATGTAAGTCAATTTAATTAAGATGTATCTTTTTTTTTTATTTTTCTTCATTTGAGTTGTCTTCCACGTTGATTAGGAATAGGCATTTATATCTATTCCATTTATAACTGTAATAAGAGTTTCCCTGAACAATTGATTTGGAAGATGGTTGTGTTGGAGATAAATTATTTGCCACGTATGACGATAATTTGTAAAAATCACACTTAGACTTAAAAACAAGTTGTTAAAGGGTGAAAACCCAAACCAGCCCCCAAACGTTCCCGTAGGAGGCACGAACACCTCGCATGGGACCAATGCAACTTGTAGCAACTGATAGCGTAGTCCCAGATCTCTCGGTTTGAGAGTATGACGATAATTTGTAAAAATCACACTTAGACATAAAAATAAGCCGTTAACGGGTGAAAACCCAAACCAGCCCCCAAACGACCCCGTAGGAGGCACGACCACCTCACACGGGACCAATGCAACTTGTAGGAACTGACCGCGTAGTTTCGGGTCTCCCGGTTTGAGAGTATGACGATAATTTACAAAAATCACACTTAGACTTAAAAATAAGCCGTTAAAGGGTGAAAACCCAAACCTGAACCCAAATGACCCCGTAGGGGGCACGAACACCTGGCACGGGACCAATGTAACTTGTAGGAACTGATCTCGTAGTCCCGAGTCTCCCGGTTAGAGAGTATGACGATAATTTGCAAAAATCACAGTTAGACTTAAAAACAATCCGTTAACGGGTGAAAACCCAAACCCGCAACAAAACGACCACGTAGGGGACACGAACACCTCGCATGGGACCAGTGTAACTTGTTGGAACTGACCGCGTAGTCCCGGGTCTCCCGGTTTGAGAGTATGATGATAATTTGCAAAAATCACACTTAGACTTAAAAAGAAGCCGTTAAAGGGTGAAAACCCAAACCATCCCCCAAACGACCTCGTAGGAGCACGAACACCTCGCACAAGACGAATGAAACTTGTAGGATGTAATAGCCCGTAATTCTGCATAGTTAGGAAAATACATTTTTATTTAAATTACGTGAGTAGAGTAATTTAATGTGATAAAAATACGTTTTATTTAAATTACGTGAGTAGAGTAATTTAATGTGAACACGTTTTAAATTAAATTACATGAGTAGAGTAATTTAATGCGATGTAATGTTAATAAAGATTAATATGACGATTAAAAATTTACTAAATGTGAGTAGTAATTTTGAATGTTGATATGTAAGGTCTAGCGATTTATATAGACGTACCTGAGTTATCTCAACCGAGTGTTGCGCGTAGACAAAAAATTGAAGATGAGATGAAAAACATATTTTAAGAGACTCAAAAGATAATTTAGAGTCCACAAATGATTTTGAAAGGGTCGAATTAGTCAAAATAGTGTACCGGGGGTACTAGTTGAGTGCCGAGTCATTTTTGGGCTAAACGGGGACCATTCGAGGGCATTTTGGTCTCTTTACATTTATGGGTGAGGAGATCTACGAATTTTGGAACCCTAAATCAGATTATAAGAGTTAGAATCTAGGGTTAGAAAGGAAGAAAATACACCATAGCCATTAGAGAGAAGAGAGAAATAATTTCCTAAGGCAAAAGAAGGAAGGAGGGAGAATTCTAAGGAGATTTCACCACCAACTTATTGGGAAGGAGGATTGAAGGATAAAAATCACCAATCATCAACAACAACCACGAAATCAGACCCTACAAATCATAAGGCAAGTGGTTATTTGCAAAATAAAATGAGTTATAATACCCATATATAAGCTTTATGAAGAACATGGTTTTTATGATATGTTTGGGAGTAAAATACTTGATTATGATCCATGATTGATAGGGATTTCATTTAGATAGTTTTTAATCTCCAAATATTCTGATATCATAGGAGACTTGATGATTAAATCAAACTAAAAATCTGGACTTATGATGAAAAGATGGAAAGATTATTGTTGATGTAAAAAATTAGACTATCTCTAATTATTCAATCATAGATAAAAATAATTAAGACAAAAGAATTTTAAAGTTGTTCAGACTTTAAAGAATGGCCTATGTTCACTATTTTGTTATTGCTGACTGTTTGGGAATTCTCGATCACAGATTTTACCAAGAAATTATGAGTCCCCTTACAATGAGGATGACACAATGTATTTATAGCCTTGAGGCTGTACATGTGAATGAATAATACATAACTGTCCAGTTGGCGTGTACATCTGTATGATAATAATGAGCATTTAATGCGCAGTCAATCTGTTGGTTTTTTTGATATTAATGCTCTGTACGAGATGCAGCTCAGACCGCCTAAATTGCTCGGACCGCCTAAGTTGCTCGGTACAGTAAAGTTCCTTTGAGTATACTTTTGCTCGGAGCGTCTGGGTTGGTCGGGGAGGTTGAGTTCCTCGAAGTCAAGGTGTTGTTAAAAAATGTTTGTAGGTGCCATGTAGATTGACACGTGTCTCCACATAATTAATCCACATCAGCAGGCCAAATTTTGTATCAACAGAAGCCCCCAATGTTTCACAGTTCGAGGTTGAGGAGTGTGGAACATTCTTCTTGAAATATGGCGGGATTAAATAGTCATCCTGAATTTTAGGAGCGTTTTCCTTATATTTATTTTTCCTTTCGAATTCATAGAATCAGACTTTTTGAATTCTTTTAACTGCTTCGGTCTCCGTGTCCTTTTTGTCCTTTTAGCCGCCGGTAGCGCAAACGTCTTTCTTTGTAATCATTATTTTTACCTTTCCCAAGGTAAGGTATTTAAGCGTTGCAGAAAATCCTATCGTCTCTTACTTTTTCAAATTTGTATCGTTGAGCTCTCCATTTCTTCTCTATCTTGTGTGTTCATTCCTTCCATCATTCGTTGTCAACTGATCTACCCTTTTTTTGTAAGATCTTCTTCCTTCTCTTTTATTTTCTTTGTTCATCATGGTTTACCTTGTTGAGTCGCTTGATAAATTTCGTTCTGATTTCTCCATTCCTTCCTGGGTTATTTTGGAAGAACTTTCTGGTCCTTCTGATTATTTTTGTTTGGCTGAGGGACATTGGTTCCCCAGTCTCTTTGTAGCCGAATGTGGCTTTTCTTTTCCTCCAAATCCCCTGTGTTTGGAATTCTGTCAATATTTTGACGTCGTTCCTGCAAAAATAGCCCCCAATACATGGAGAATAGTTAGCGGAGTCCATAGATTTAATCAGATTCATGGAACCCGTTTTGGAATTCCAGAAATAATGTTTTTTTATAGATGGGCTGTCAGCGATAGTACTTTTTATTTAAAAACTAGGTTTTTAAATAGGGCTTTAGTTGTTAATCTCCCAGATGCCAACAAGGATTACTTTGAGCATGGGGTTGTTATGAAAAATTGGCAACATGCTCCATTAACTGATAATGATGTATATCAGGGTCCTAGATGCCCTCCCTATGGCAATGGGATAGGTTGTTTTTATTTTATTTTATTTTTGAAATCATGTTTTCTTTATATTCGATAAAATGCGTCATTGACATTTTAATTTTTGTTTATTTGCAGTTGACAGCAAAAGAAAATCTCCAAAGGAGACAGAGGTTAATTTAAAGCACTTGAAACTTATCTGGGGTTTACACCAAACTGTTGCCGACGAACATATCAGACCAGTCTCGTACTTGTTGTAGCACAAGAGTTACACTTCGTCTTTTACCGCTCATCCAGTGATAAGTGACATAGAACCAGTACCTGCTTCTGAAGGTTCTTCCCCTGAATCGCATATTCCCCTCAGCATGAGAATGAGGAGACGAAAAGCTCCCTCCTATTTTAACAAATCAGGTTCTGCCTCTGTGGGGGCAAAGAGAAGTAAGCATGATGTCCCAGAAGAAGGGACAAGGAAAATTGATGCACCTCCTCCAGCTGCTGCTAAGAAGGTTGTCGAGAAGCCCCCTGTGGCTCCGAGCAAAGTTATAGCCGTTTCTCCTCCAAGTGAGGTTATAGTTGTATCACCGACCAAGACAACATCCTTGGTCGAGAATGTTCCTGCTCCCATGAGGAAGTTGAAGAAAAGCTCCTCGGATAAATTGGCTGAATCCATCTCTCAGCCTTTAACTGCTGGAATGGTGTTCCCACTTTTGTTTCTCCGAGATCTGCCATGAGCTCGGTGAAGTCTTGTATTATCCCTGAGATCTAAGGCGTTGAAGACAATCTTTCTCGGGATAAGGTTACCAGTTTGGCAGCTCAACATATTGCCTCAGTAAGTATTACTAATTTAAACTTTCATTTTACCATGTTATGTCCTTGTACTAACTTACAACTATTTTCTTTTTCCAGTTGGTAACTTGTTTCAACACCATTCTGAGAAAGGATGAAGCTATTCAAGCTTCGAGCTCCTCGTCAGGTGTAGAGGAAGCTTTTGTGGGTCTGACACAGTCCTTAAAGGATTCTCGTCATAAATATGACGAGGATAAAGCTGCTTGGGAGAAGCAACTAAAATCTATCGAGCAAGAGAGAAAGAAAGCTGTTGAGGCCTATCAGGAGTTGGAGAGGAAAATGAAATAATGTGAGAAGAAGAACCATGAGCTCGAAGAGAAGCTCAAAAATGTTGGAGAGCTTGAGACCAAGTTCAAAGCTGTTAAAGAGGAACTGGGCAAACTCCGCGAAGATGATCGTCAGAGGGAAGAGGCAGAGAGGAAATTAAAAGCAACCGAGGAACTTATGACTGAGAGGATTTCCTCAGAGAAGGTGAAGAGGAAACTGGCTGTTAAGAAGTCCTTTAGCGCTGACTGGGACAAGGGATGGAACAAAGGACTAGCTACCATGTCCTCTCAGATGGATTTTGCGAGCCTCAAATTCTTTCGAGATGGCAGGGTTACAGCTCTGCAAGAGCTAAAGGTTGCTGAGAGTTTCGAGATATTTCAACATCATGTCCATGGTCCTCCTCCCTCTCCTGACGAAGAAAAGAGGATGAAGCTGCCTCTGAAGAGTCTTCAATGATAGTTGGGGACCAAGTTCCTACTGTTGAACTTCGCTACGAGCATCCCCAACTAGCCAACATGTCTACCGATCATCTTTCTCTTCCCTTTGAGCAACCTACCTCCTCGTCCAAGCCTCTCGAGGAAGTCTTAGGAAACAAGGAGAAGGTTTAGAGTTGTTCGGGCTCTTTTTGTTTTTTTGTTGAATGTAATTTTGGGTCATGTACTTCTTTTCATGATGTAATAAAATTTGAAATTTTGGTTGTGCATCTTTACTCCCTTTTTCTTACTCTGCTCTTATTATCAATCTATTTTATTCTTCTTGCAATGTCTGCATTCTTATTGATTCTTTCTATCTCTTTTCTTTACTAGTTTATGGCTAGAATGGAGCTCTTGTCAGCCCATGATACTGAACTGATGAAAAAATTCAACGACTACTTCAAGGCTGGTCATGCTGTCTAGAACGAAGCTCAAATCATTGATATCCTCGGTCCAGATACTTCTGAGCGAGCAATAGAAACCTACCAGTACCTGAAATGCTTGCTCGACCGTGCAGTTGCCAATAATGTGGCATATTATGAGATGATTGAAGACCTCCAGGGTACTATTGAGGAACTTCAACAACAATACAAGGAGTCTTCTGCCCTTTTACATAAGGGGTATGAGAAAAAGTATCAGCAATTAAATGCTGATAAAGGATATGATAAGTTGGTCACCGCTTATGATATGAAGGAGAGGACTTTGAAGACCGAGGTTGAAGAATATAGGCAGATCGCCATACTGTTAGAGCAAGAAAATAATAACCTGTGAGGAGAGATATCTCAGCTGAAATCTGCAGCATCTACCTCGAGCGTTTTGGTCCCTGTTAACGACGAGGGGTTCTCTTTCTTAGAAGTCGAAAATGCCAATTTGAGCGACGAATTGGAAACTTTAAAGAGGACTGGGCCTTCTACTTCTGCTCGGGGACGAGCAAGAGCTTCACGGGGATGAGAAAGGGATGCTCGGGTTACTATTGAAGAATAAAGAACTCAATCGGCCTTGGAGAATCAGGACTTCCAGTTGATGGCGAAGAATCAAGCATTAGCCGAGATGTCCAAGAAGATTCTGAACCTCGACGAGCAACTCTCTGCACAAAAATATGCCTTGGAGAGTAAAGAACTTTTAGCGAAGAACCTCCACGAGAAAATGGAGAGGTTAACCTACCAGTTTCACAAACAGCCCAGAGAATTTTAGATGGCTGGATATAATGAAGCCCTTTATCACCTCGATGATCGGATCCAGAATTCAAATAATGAGGGTTACAAGCAAGGATGGATGAATGCACTAGGGGTGTTACAGTTGGAGCAAGGCCATTATCTCTGGGATTACTATGACCCTGGGTTGCTCAAGTTACCAGTGCCTCCTTTCAAACTTGATATGAGCTGGATTCCTGCTCGAGCAACTCCACAGTGCTTGATTTCTAAGTATCTCGGCGACTACAGTCTTCATTTCAATTTTGAGATATCTCGCCCCGAGCACTTATTTGATCGACCCTCAGTGATGAATGTCAGGGTGCTTAAAGATTTGAATTTCATAAACTCCCCCTATGCCTTAGACGATCCTCCTGCTGGGGAAGAACCTGTTTCAAAAGCAGAAGGGAAAAAGCCAATAGAATAGGATTTTTAATGTAATACTTTCTCATGTAATATGTAATTTGTTCTCAATGTATTTTGTTCTGTATTTAATGAATAACTTTTAGTTTCCTTTACAATCTTGATTGTCATTATTTTGTAAAATATTTCTTTTATTGATGAATGTGTATGTACATCTATTAAAAGATAACAATGTTTTGTGTTACTCTAAACTGTTCACTACACCAAAATGGGCAAATTGTCACCTTTCAGCCGGCCAGCCTTGTCAAGGTCATTGACCGTGACAAAAAAACACGCGTTTTATGTCACGGTCATTGACCTTGACACGACCGTGACAACTAATTGTCACGGTCATTGACCGTGACAAGCCCGTGACAAATTTAATTGTCACGGTCCATGACCTTGACACGACCGTGATAACTTTTCCATCAAAAACCTTTCCCCCTTCTTTTTTCCCTCCCACCGTTCCCTCCCTCTCTCTCTCTCTCTCTCTCTCTCGACGCTGCTCTCTCTCTCTCTCTCTCTCTCTCTCTCTCTCTCTCTCTCTCTCTCTCTCTCTACTTTCAGGTCCAATTTCTCTCTCTCTCTCTCTTCCATTTATATATATATTTTTGTGTATATTTATGTGTGTATGTGTGTGCGTGTGTGGGGAGTGGGGCAGGGTGGGGCGGGGTGGGGCAGGGTGGTGGAGGGGGTGGTGGAGGGGGACAGGGGTGGGTGGGGCAGTGTGGGGGCGGGGAGGTGCGGGGTGGGGCAGGGTGGGGGAGGGGGGCAGGGGGTGGGGTGGGGTGTGTGTGTGTGGTGGTGTGTGGTGGGGGAGGTAGTGGTGGAGGGGTGGAGGGGGGTGGAGGGGGGAGGGGGCAGGGGGTGGGGTGGGGTGTGTGTGTGTGTGTGGTGGTGGTGTGTGGTGGGGGAGGGGGTGGTGGAGGGGGGCAGGGGGTGGGTGTTGACTAATTTTGGCTTAGGGTTTTATCTCGATTTCAGTAATATATGATGAATTGAATTTAATTAGAGTAAAAATTTGTATAATTATATATGGTTTTGTATAAGTTCTTGTATAACACACTTAAATTACCACCTCTAAATTTAATTAGAGTAAAGATTTATAATAAATTTACAACAAAATAATAAGTTATTGAAATAATTTACCCGTGGTATATAAATTCATAAAACATAAAAAGTAAAATTAAAATTGCTTAAAACACCTCATAAAAAGTAAAATTAAAATTGTGAAAGAAATTTAATATCCATAACCCTAGGGATTAAGAATCTATGAACTTTTTGCAAACGATATGAGATTTCCCATGTTTAATCAAGAACATCCTTAGACTTGTAGGGGGTGGGGTGGGGTGGGGTGGGGTGTGTGTGTGTGTGTGGTGGTGTGTGGTGGGGGAGGGGTGGGGTGTGTGTGTGTGTGTTGTGGTGTGTGGTGGGGGAGGGGTGGGGTGTGTGTGTGTGTGTGGTGGTGGTGTGTGGTGGGGGAGGGGGTGGTGGAGGGGGCAGGGGGTGGGTGTTGACTAATTTTGGCTTAGGGTTTTATCTCGATTTCAGTAATATATGATGAATTGAGTTTAATTAGAGTAAAGATTTGTATAATTATATATGGTTTTGTATAAGTTCTTGTATAACACACTTAAATTACCACCTCTAAATTTAATTAGAGTAAAGATTTATAATAAATTTACAACAAAATAATAAGTTATTGAAATAATTTACCCGTGGTATATAAATTCATAAAACATAAAAAGTAAAATTAAAATTGCTTAAAACACCTCATAAAAAGTAAAATTAAAATTGTGAAAGAAATTTAATATCCATAACCCTAGGGATTAAGAATCTATGAACTTTTTGCAAACGATATGAGATTTCCCATGTTTAATCAAGAACATCCTTAGACTTGTAGGGGGTGGGGTGGGGTGGGGTGTGTGTGTGTGTGGTGGTGTGTGGTGGGGGAGGGGGTGGTGGAGGGGGGCAGGGGGTGGGGTGGGGTGGGGTGGGGTGGGGTGTGTGTGTGTGTGTGTGGTGGTGGTGTGTGGTGGGGGAGGGATAATTCACGGGCTTTAGCTAAACTAGGGTTTTATAGAGTTTCGCTCCTACTACTTGGGCAATGACTATACTAGGGACCAAAGATAAATAAATAAACTGGATTCAAAGTAAATACTAGGAAATTCCAATTTATAACCATCTAATTTGTATCCTTTATTTATTTAATCACGATTCATTCCATTAAATAATCATGATTGCACTCAAATTTAATTATTTATAAATCACTCGAAAGAATGTGTTCTTATTATTAAAGTTGATTACGGTATATTATGATTCCCCACGTTATGTTTTCGATACCCTCTTGGTTAAATAAATTTTCTACTAATCGATTTTAATGAATATCTGATCAATTCCTTGATTCTAAAACTTAATTCTATAGGATTATAAAATAGTTCATCGGTCGGGTAAACAAAACATATAAGTCTATCAAGGGGTATCACAATCCAAATTATTTCTTGGACGTGAATTCCTCCAAATTATGATCTCATACCTATTCACACAATGATTGACCAACTTGCGAGGATCTATTGTTCTAACATATAATTGAACTTCACCCATCGCAATCGAAGAAATAATTGTGAAAGAAATTTAATATCCATAACCCTAGGGATTAAGAATCTATGAACTTTTTGCAAACGATATGAGATTTCCCATGTTTAATCAAGAACATCCTTAGACTTGTAGGGGGTGGGGTGGGGTGGGGTGGGGTGTGTGTGTGTGTGTGTGGTGGTGTGTGGTGGGGGAGGGGGTGGTGGAGGGGGGCAGGGGGTGGGGTGGGGTGGGGTGTGTGTGTGATGTTCAATTTAGTTGGTGCACAAACTAACGGTCAAAGTAATAGTATATAATTCCAACATTTCAAACTACTTGAACATCACAAATGGATACAAACTTAAAATATAAATTGAGATAACCTTAGAATCTAATTAGGGTAAAAATATAATGGCATCAACTAACATATATGTAGGGGTGGGGTCGGTAGGGGTGGGGTGGGTAGGGGTGGGGTGTGTGTGTGCGCGCGTAGGTGCGTAGGTGTGCGTGTGTGTGTGGCGGTGGGTGGGGGTGGGGGTGGGGCACCCATTTAATAACTCTTTAATTATTTGGAAAAAAGATAATATTACAGAATTGAAACGAAATGGTATTGACGGAACTTACACATACGTTATAATATAGATGGAACATTTTTTTATCTGTACTATTAATTCAATTAATTCAATTAGGTAAAACGAAATGTGTACTATTAACATTTTTTTTTTATCGGTACTAATAACATTTTTTTTACAGCAAAAATGTCTCCTTCAGATGTTAAGGCGAAGATGATGATGTTGTTTATGATGATGTCGTCTGGGTTCGGTGGTAGCGGAGGCGACGAGGGCTCCTCCGCCGCTAGGCTCCCCAAATATGGAAAATTTGGGATTACCGTCGAAAACAAGTCGGAGCTTTTAGCGAGATCCCTCGAGCTGCTAAAGACGGTCATCGGCTCGGGGTTTATGAGTTGGAAGGAGGTGCCGTATGATCTCAAGTTAGCGGTTTGGGCGGCACTACAGGTAATATTTATATGAATATTTCAATTTATATTTATATTTATATTTATTCGCAACTAACATTGTATTTGTTGGACAGGAACAATTCAACTTGGATCCAAAGCTACGCGATTCCGTCTTGGAGCAATTGAGGGAGCAACACAAGACGTGGAAGAAAAATATGCGGACACGGTGCTTTGGAAAAACACGAGAGTCCATTTTACAATGGCGCGGATCCGTCCCGCCCAAGGAGCCGATCTCATTGGCACAATGGCAAAAGTTCATTGACAATGAGATCGAGGATCGACAATTGGCATCTCGCCAATCGGGGAGGGAAAATCGGGCTAAAAAGACGGACGTGCACTACTCCGGCCGGACCACTTACGCTGAGGTGGAGCATAGGATGCAGGTAAGATTTAATTTATCTATAACTACAGAAATATATTATTGGATATTATTTTACTTTACGGGGCCGATACTAATTTTACTTTACTCTATTTTATTTCAGGGGGTAGGGAGTGGGCCAGGGGGTAAGCCACATAGGCTCGATACTTATGTGGCTCTTCGGACGAAGAAGGGGAAAGACAAGGAGGTGTCCCCGAGCGTCGCGGCCACGATTGTAAGTAATCCGACAGTTTAATTATTGTTAATTACGTTATAATTTTTTAGTTTACTTATTTTACTAATCATGTGCTTTTTGTCATTTCAGGCAAAGCTTAAGGAAGTGCATGAGTCGCAGTCTGATGCCGACAAGGCATCTTTGTCCACAGACGCACTCAGCCAAGTTCTTGGCTCTGATCGCAAAGGGAGGACAAGGGGAGTGAGCTCGCGGGTGGCCAAATCTAGGATCATCGGACTGGAGACGAGCGACACCGGGTTGTCTCGAACGGTGGATTCACACGACGCGAAGCTGTCCCGTTTGGAGGCGACGATCCAAGATATGTACGCATTCATGAAGCGTACGTTGGGTGGAGACCGTAAAGGGAAAGGGAAAGGGAAGGAGAAGGCGGTGGAGGAGGAGGTGCGGGAGGACGAGGCGCAGGATGACGAGGATGTGGACCTCGCTGCTTCATCACCGACACGTTCGTACTTCGACGATCCACTTCCCTATTTAACGCCCTCCAACAGACCATTGTCGACAATTGGTTGGCCGAGCGTGTTCATATTGGACGTATTTGCTGGCCAGCGGATAGGGCGGGGGTTGAGGGACCCAAATATCATCGAGGGTGGAATAGTCCATGGACGTGTGCTTCAAGAGATGGAGTCCAGGGTGCTCGTCACGCGTGTCATACCCGGGAAGGAGAACTCCCAATTGTGGTTGCGCGAATAATGCGGCACGACGTATATTAGTGGGTGCGTCAATTCGTATGTCGTGTGGCCTACTCACCTCCTCAGTTTTATCCAAGACATGTAGTAACATTATTTTTAAGTTTGTCCATTTTAATTAAATTTGGATTATATCGTCATGTATATTGTTTTTACTTTGAATATTTGGATTATATCGTCATGAATATATATTTGCATTATCTTTAGTTTGTGTTGGATATATGATGTTTGGAACAGGTACAACGTTGCTATAACAGGTACAAATATACTGCTGGGCAGTGGCGGTGGCCATACTGCCCAGCAGATTTTTTTTAAATTCTGCCCAGAATTGTCACGGTCATTGACCGTGACAAGTCCCCGACAAAAGTTCACGGACGTGTCACGGTCAATGACCGTGACAATTGGGGTCACGGTTATGTCACGGTTTAGAATCGTGACAAACGTGTCACGGTCATTGACCTTGACACGACCGTGACACAAAACGCGAGTTTTTTGTCAAGGTCAATGACCGTGACACGACCGTGAAAAAAAAAGTTGTCTCGCCTCGAAATGTCACGGTCATTGACCTTGACAAGGTGAATTTGTCAAGGTCAATGACCTTGACAAATGGGCAGATTTGGTGTAGTGGTTGACTAACTGTTAACCATCCTGAGTTGGTAATAATTGGTAATAAGTATTTGACGACCAACTTTTGATATATCACAAGTAATGAAATTATGTGAAAATTTGTTATAGTGCTTATCACTTTTTAACTTTAAGCCGTGAAACAACTTTCATCCATGATTCTGCTTTGTTTAACTAAATGTTCCCGACTAACCGTAGTTGGTGATTCTGGGTTTTTTCATTCCAACCAACTATAGTTGGTGGATTTTTTATTCCCGACCAACCTTAGTTGGTGGATTTTTTATTCCCGACCAGCCTTAGCTGGTGGATTTTCTTCCCAACCAACCGTAGTTGGTGATTCTGGGCTTGATGCGTAGTGTGTAGCACTAGTACTCCGAAAAAAAATTCAACAAAAGGAGAGAATTGGGCAAAACATCCAAAACTTTTATTCATATTGAATAAAACTGCATTACATAGGGATTGAACTACTGATAATATTTGTGAAGATGCTATGCGTTCCTTGCATTCTTAAACTCCTCCCCTTCTAAAGTTTTAATCCTACATGTCCCTGGTCGAACAACCTATGTTACTCTGTAGGGCCAATGCCAGTTAGCTTCCAGTTTATTGTGATTTTGAATTACTTTCTTTAGCACATAGTCCCCTGCTTTCAAATCACATTTCTTTACTCTCTTGTTGTAGAACAGAGCTGTCCGTTGCTGGTATGCAGCATTTTTTATTGCTGCTTCTTCTCTAACTTCCTCGTGCATATCCAAATCTAATCTTCTCACCAAGTCACTGATAGGAGAGTTGAAATTCATCACTCTGTGTGTGGGGAGGCCCAGCTCGACAGGTATAACAACTTCACTTCCAAATGCCAGCATGTATGGAAATTCTCCTGTGGCTGCTCGCGGAGTAGTACGATAAGCCCATAGTACAGAATGTAGCTCGTTGATCCAATTTGCCTTTGCATCATTTAGTCTTTTCTTCAACCCATTCAGCAGCGTTCTGTTTGTCACTTCAGTTTGTCCATTGCTTTGAGGATGGCCTGGTGCAGAGTGGGTTTTCAATATGTTCGACTGATGACAATACGCAGCAAACTCCTCATTGTCAAATTGGGTTCCATGGTCTGTGATGAATGCATGAGGAAGACCATATCTACAAATGATGTTCTTCCATATAAATTGATACACTTTGTCATATGTCATATCGATAAGGGGCTCGGCTTCCACCCACTTAGTAAATTAATCCACTGCGACGATGAGATATTTAAACCTTCCTCTGGTCGTTGGAAGTGGCCCGAACAAGTCAATTCCCCACATGGCAAATGGACAAGGGGAATTAATGGGTGTCAACAATTCTTGGGGAGTTCTTCGAATAGTGGAGAAGCGTTGACATTTGTCACATTTTTTTGCATAGGCTATGCAATCAGCCCTCATCGTCGGCCAATAGTATCCCTGCGTCATTATCCTTTGCAAAAGTGTCCGACCTGCTACATGGGTTCCATAAGACCCTCCATGGACTTCTTCGATCAAGTCTTTCACCTCGGTGGGATGTACACATCTCTGCAAGCCAGCTATAATTCCTCATCTATATAGAACACCATTGGTCAACATATAACGAGCAGCTTTAAACTTCAGTTTCTTGGCTGCGAGTTTGTCAGTTGGTAACTTCCCTTCCTCAATATATGCCCTGATGGGATCCATCCAAGATGGTACTAAATCAAGGGTAATGAAGTTCATCATCAGATCTTCATTTATGCTCCGACTAGCCAAGACTTCTATTGGGATTATTCTTCGTAGCTCGGTGCGTGTGGATGAAGCTAACCGAGCTAAGGCATCTGTTCTTATATTCTCCAATCTTGGTATTCTAATTATCTGTACTGCAATCAGGCTTGATAAAACCTCCATCGCTTTCGCATGATACCTGATCATTAATTCTCCTTTGGCTGCATATACTCCCAGCATTTAATTTACGATCAATTGCGAGTCACTGAATATAATAACCTGCTTTGCCCCTATGGTTTTTGCCAAACTAACACCTGCAATCATAGCTTCATATTCAGCCTCATTATTAGAAGCCTTAAATTGGAAGCGTAGAGCATACTCCACATCGACCTCATCCGGGCTGTTCAAAACAATCCTTGCCCCATAGCCTGTAGTGCAAGATGATCCTTCCACATATAGATTCCATATAGGTACCTCATCTTCAAATTTTTGATCGGACAAAGTTCCTCGCTGGAATATCTGTTGTTTCCTTTTATCCTCCTCTAGCACTTCTTGCTGCTCGTCGACCATCTTTTCTTGCTCGTCACCCGACCTGAGTTGGTCGGGGTTTGAATCTTATGATCCTATAACATCCACAGGGTTGTCGGTGTTCAGCTTTTGCTCTTCGGGGGTATCAGGATAGGTGAATTCTGCTATAAAACCTTCTATTGCTTTCCCTTTAAGCGATGATCTAGGTTCATAAACTATGTCATATTCACCAAGTTCTACTGCTCAGTACATCAATCTCCCTGATTTTTCTGGTTTATGAAGAGCTTGCCTCAATGGCATATCAGTATACACAACTATGGTATGAGCTTGGAAGTACGGCCTCATTCTCCTACTCGCCTCGATCAGTGCTAATGCCAACTTTTCCAGTCTTAGATATTTGATCTCTGCTCCTCGAAAGGCTTTGCTAGTGTAATAGATTGGTTTTTGTACTCCATCCTCCATTCTTATCAATGCCGAGCTAACTGCATTCTCCAATACTGCCAAATACAAGTACAATCTTTCTCCCATCACTGGCTTGGATAGAAGTGGAGGTGCTCCCAGATATTTCTTCAACTCTTGAAAGGCCTTCTCGCATTCATCATTCCATTCAAACGTTTTTCGGAGTGTTTTGAAGAATGGGAGGCATCTATCCGTTGCTCGTGATACAAATCTATTAAGTGCTGTAACTCGCCCAGTGAGACTTTGCACTTCCTTCTTCGTCGTTGGAGATCGTAGTCCCAATAGAGCCTTGATCTTCTCTGGGTTTGCTTCGATTCCTCGTTGGTTGACAATATACCCGAGGAACATACCTTCTCGTACTCCGAATATGCACTTGGTGGGATTCAACTTCATTTGATATTTATCTAGTTGATCAAAGGTCTGACCTAAGTCAATTAGATGGTCAGCAGCTCTGTTGCTCTTCATCAGCATATCATCAACATAAACTTCCATATTGTAACTGATTTATTCTGCAAACACCTTGTTCATCAGCCGCTGATATGTTGCACCTGCATTTTTCAAACCAAACGGCATAACATTATAACAATAAGTTCCCCTAGGGGTAATGAAAGAGGTACTCTCCCTGTCTTTAGGTTTCATTTTAATTTGGTTGTAACCAGAATAAGCATCCATGAAGCTCAATAACTCGTGTCCCGAGGTAGCATCCACTAATTAATTAATTCGGGGCAAGGGAAAATGATCCTTTGGGCAAGACTTGTTGAGGTCGGGGAAGTCTACACACATCCTCCACTTGTTATTTTTCTTCTTCACCATCACTACATTAGCTAAATAGTCTGGATATTTGACATCTTCAATAAAGAAAGCTTTTTGGAGCTTCTCGACTTCCTCTTTTATAGCTTGGTTCTTCTCGGGGCTGAACACTCTTCTTCTCTGCTTCACTGGCTTGATTTCCTTATTTACATTGAGCTCGTGACATAAGAAATTTGGGTCTATTCCTGGCATGTCCTCATGACTCGAAGCAAAAGTTTGTTTTCTGATTTTTAGAAAAACTATCACTTCCTGTTTTAGTGACACATCCAACGACGAACCTATTTGAGTTGTTCGTTCCGGGTGCTCGTCGTCTAGAATGACATTTTCAGTAGCTTCCACCACCTGACCTTTCATGAGTTGCGACTCGTCTCTGGGATCTAAGGTTTCAATCTCTGCACCTTCATCTACTTGATAGGTAGTAGTTTTCTTCCTAGATTCCTCCAGTTCTTCCTGCTCGACAGATGAATAGTAGCATTCTCGAGCTACCTTTTGGTCACCCTTTACAACTCCTACTCCAAAATTGGTTGGAAACTTCAGACATTGATGTACATTAGATGGTACTGCTTCGAACTTCTTCAAACCTACCCTTCCCATGATGATATTGTAAGCTGATTGGACATTCTTATCCATAACAAAAAAGCGCACTCTTTTTGTTCGACAAGCAGGCCACGTACCAATGAACATATCCAACTTGATTGTCCCAAGTGGAAAAAATTTCTCGCCAGCAAAACCTAGGAGGGGTCTGTGATAAGGCTCCAACTGAGACAACTTTAGATTTAAGCTATCGAAGCATGAGTAGAACATAATATCTGCCGAGCTACCATTATCAACCAGTACTCTTGAGATTATCACTTCCTTCATCCTCATTTTGATCACTAGTGGGTCATCATGAGGATACAGTACACCTGCGAGGTCGTTCTTGGAGAAACCGATGATTAGTTTTTCCTTATTTACCTTCCTCGGGGGATCATCCTCGGCTAGATTTATTCGTTGAATGTATGAACAAGTTTGAGCCTCATTGAGGTAAGCTTTCCTCTCTGCAGTAAGGTCTCCACCTCCTGCATCTCCACCTGTAATAACATTACAATCAAATGACCCGAAACGAATTGAAAATACCTCACGTTCTGCCTGTCTCGACCTTTTGGGGAGGTCGGGGTCGTCTTCTAGATCATCTTCATGATCTCTTTTCTTATTTTCTTCTGCTCGACGAGGAGATCTAGACCTTTGTCTTGCTCGGTCTTTGCTTTTTCTTTCATTTCTTCGATCAACATACTTGGCCAGCTTTCCTCGTCTGATGAGTGCTTCGATTTCATTCTAGAGAGCTATGCAATTTTTGGTTGTGTGACCATGGTCTTTGTGGAACTCTCAATATTTAGCCTTATTCCTCTTGTCAGGATCTGTTTTTATTTTCTCTGTCTAGTTTAGCTCCTCGCTGTTCTTGATTTCTTCTAGAACATGGTTTATGTCTACATTCAAAGGAGTATAATTTTCAAATTTCTTCAATACTTCCCATGATGGCTTTGCTTTTGGCTGATTGTCACCACCATTATTCTTATGCTCTTTCTTTTTAGCCTTATCGATCTCCACCTTGGTCTCTTTGGTTTCCATATTCTTCTTCGCAGCCATAGCCTCCTCGGCATTCATGATTTTGGCCGCTTTTGCCATCAGTTTGACATAGTTCTGGGTGGATCTTTGGCCAAAGTGTAGTACAACTTGTTGGGCAGCAGCCCACTCATCAAAGAAGTAATCGTTGTCTTTTCCTCGTAATCAATAACTTCAAGCTTCTCATTATTAAAACGAGTTATATAATCCCTGGTGCTCTGACCCGCTTTTTATCTAACACTTAACAAGTGTGCTACTCGTTTAACTGGTTTTGGTCCAAAACAAAAATTTCTAATGAAGAGTTCGGCCAGTTGAAAGAAAGTTGAAATCTTACCCCGAGGAAGATTATTGTACCATATTTGAGCAGACCCGGTAAGAGTTCCCAAAAATTCCCTGCATATCATCTCATCTGGCACATCATAGATGTCAGCAGCAGCTTATTATTGTTCTATGTGAAGGACAGGGTCTGTTTTTCCATCATATTTAGGGGTCACAAGATATATTGACATGTTGGTAATGCATCAAGCTGACTACCACCCCCCATTTCCCCACTTATAGCACAGTTGGGGTACCCCAGTGCAGTAGAAAATCGGTACCGACATAGAAGACTCATCGAAATTTACCTAGTTTAACCCCGGATTATCCTACCACACCACACATGTTACTGTCATTCTTCGGGTCGTATTTATCTTCGATCGGGTCAAACATGTGATTCATTTGGTGTGATGTATGGCTATGATTTCGAGTAAATTAGGATTTGTTATGAAGTTATTGTCTTTCATCGAAGCCCCTTGGAAATGAAGGGTGGAAATGGCTTCATTTCGCTCTTGAATGGCAGAGTTGCAAGGGTGGAAATGGCTTCACTGAGCATCGCCATATCACGCTCAGTGAAGGCCCTTTTTCTCTACTCTAGTGACATGTTACGTTCTCAGATGGTAACATCCCTCTCAGCTATGATGGCCATAAAGGTGCAATCAATTAACAATAAAGAAGGAAACCGTGCCATGTTACATTCTTGGAAGAGATGTATGAAGAACAACTACTTCAATTTCAATGCACTGACCAATCCCCATGTTTGGATTCTGATAAACATTTAAAAAATGGAAGTAACATAATTAGCATATACCCACGAATCATATAGATATTTCCTAAAAAATAAAAAAATTGCTAATAGACAAAAACTAAATATATTATAATTCTTAGTTTTATTAAACAAACAGTACACACAAACCAAATAGAAATCACACTAATTATTTCATTTGTTAAAGACTAACATAGAACATTGAGAATGTGCTTTAACAGAAAATACAAACCAAAATGACCTATGTGTAAAAAGGCTAGAAATAATACAAACAAATGAAAAGAGAAAGAGTAGCATACCGGGTATATAAAAAAAACTACATTAAATGACCAAAATAAACTAAATGAAACCGAATTGGTTTTTTTTGTTGGAGCTCGGCTAAAACCAAAAACGGGTGAGGGGTTGAATACCTCCTAAACAAGCCTATATGGCATGTTATAGAAATGATAATATAAGTTAGTTCCACTATTTAACAAAAACTTAAAAAAAATATGAGAATAAGCATAATAATGCACTATAAAAACTATAAAAAAATAGGTATACCAAATGTGTTGAACACCACAAATTCGAAGCCCACAACAAATTAGGGAGCAACATAGTTAACTTAGAAATAAGAAAAAATGAACATGGTTAGATCTGCAAAATTAAACCAAAAGTAAACATGGTTATAGATCTGCAAAATGAAACTAAAAAACGATTCTACTCAAATAATAAATACCTAAAACCCTAATTTAAATATTAATAATATAAATAAAAAAACTCAAATCATATGTGGATTGCAAAGATCTCAAAGGGTAGGGCCGATTGCTACCTTCCAAGTTTTTTAGTATGCTCTATCCATATCAACTTAAAATTTTACTTTTTTAATATGGAATCTGAAAAAAGCAATGGCAAAAAAACTCAACAAATAAAGACCCATATTAAGGTGAGTGAAAATAAAGACGCATTTTGAAGCTAAATGAGAATATTGCTTGAACAAACTCAAAATGAACATAATTGAGAGAGAGAGAGAGAGAGAGAGAGAGAGAGAGAGAGAGAGAGAGAGAGAGAGAGAGAGGGACTCACACCGAATCTCTATCTGCTCACCAAAACCCAAAAACCCACATCAAACTTACCCATTTCTATCACCTCTTGTAAACGCATACAATCCTAACCCATTATCTGTCCTCCTAAAGTTCGGTTCCAAGCATGTCGACACGTGTGAGGCTCACTCTAGGTGTTCTGGAAGGTAAGTCATTTTGGATAGCCGTGGTTGTTTAATTAAAGATCCCAACCTAACCCCATAAACCCACACAATAGTTGGTTAATGATACCCATGGATGCGCTGGAAGAGATGCTGCATTCTTTGGCCTGTTTAAGGCGGTTTTAGAGCCGGAGCAAGGGGTTTTTTGACGGAGTAAGGGGATTCTCAAATAGTGCCGATGGAGGAGGTCTTTTTGGAAACATATTTGATGATGCTAAGATTTAGCGCCACCAGGTAAGTGATTATGAGCTCAAACAGTGATAACAATGGCAGCCATGGAGATATATATGTGTATAAATGTATAGAAGGGGATGAGTATAAGAGGAATAAGATAACGATGTCTAGTGGTTCAGCCAATTAGTCCTACATCCACTATGAGTGTGTGCTCCACTAAGTATGGGCACTAATGGCCTTGGATACAATGCACATAAGCTCATTCTCTCTCTTTACTGTGTGTAGAAGTAGAGTTTTAGCTAGGGTTACAATTACTCGTCCTTTTGCAGGGTTGTAGGTGACAAGTATATATAGGTCTTGGGGGGAGTAGTGCACCCCCCCCCCCCCCCAAGCATGCATGGTGCATGTGAGTTATGATCTATCCGATCCCCTGCTGACACCTGGAGGTGCCACCTGTGATTAATGATGACATAATATTCCCTCACGTGAGAGGGTGATATTGTTATAACGGTCTTCCACATGCCATATGAGTCCCACATGCACTGTTCCACGTGTCTCCCAAATCACGTGCTGTGATGATGTCATCCTCGGCCTGCGATGAGAGGCCAAGGGCAAAAGTCCTGCTGGCAACGAGCCTGGCCTAGTTTGGGCCTCGTATTGTCGTACCCTCATGAGGTCATCCAGACCAAAAGTAGGGGTCTACCCCTTAAAGGGTCGTTTGGGCCTGATGAGGGGTCATACCCTTATAGGGTCGTCTGAGCTATGATGAGGGGTCGGCCCCTTGAGGGGTAGTATGGTCCTGATGAGGGGTCGGCCCCTTTAAGGGTCGTCGGTTCATTTGAGCTATGATGAGGGGCCGGCCCCTTGAGGGGTCGTCTAGGAATGATGAGCGTTCAGCCCCTTGAAGGGTCATCTGGGCCTGATGAGGGGTCGGCCCCTTGAAGGGTCATCTGATATTGGTTGAGAGATCATCTCAGCCTCGTTCGGGTGGAGGAGACCCTCGACCTGGCTGAGAGTACATATGGGCATATCAATCACCCCCCAGCCCTTAGACATCGATGTTATTGAGATGGCTGAGGGATAGTGTTGCTTTTGAGACAAGTGTATGATTAGTTTGATGAGTGACACCTGTCAAGGTGATTTGACATCTAGGCAGACACCCATCATCCTTCCAGTTTCCCAGATGTGGCGGCTGCACACTTAACTTGGGACTTTGTGCCCTAATGATACCATCCTCGTGGGTCGTGTTTTTCATTGGTTAATGGTCCCACTCATTAGCGAGATATTTAAATGATTTTCTGAAGTCATTTTCTTTCTTCTTCGCGCCTTAACTCTCTCTCGATTCTCAAAAACTTCCATAGCCATTTCTGCAACCTTTCTGTATCAAGCTTCATTCAGTCGTTGTTTTCATCTTCAGGTAATTTTCTTTGCCATAGATTCCATTTTTAATCTTCAATTTCATTTATTGCTTTGGGGTTGATGCCCCCTTCTGGTGTTTTTAGGGTTTCCTTGTGTTTTTCGGCGTCTTCTCCGACGAGCTGAGTTCTTCCTTTTCTTGAGTGTTCTTGATCAAAACCCTTTATTTCTTTGATTTTAATCTAAAAGTCCAACTTAGTCAACTACAAACTTGTTTGTAGTTAGGTTAGCCAAATTCCTTCAAGTGTAGGGTCCTCCCATTAATGCTTAGGAGGCTTTATGATTTAGCCGAGGAATTCCCATCCCTTAGAGAGAAGTTCTTCATAGAGATTAGGCGAATAGAGGAAGAGGACGAGAGGAGACGAGGTACCGACCCTAATTGGGTATGACATATTTTCCCCATTCCTTTAGCCACAATAATACCATCTGAGTCCTATGGGTCATCTTGTCGTCCATCCGAGAGTCATTCATATGAAGGAGAGATGGATGGGAGAGCGTCTTCACCAACAGGTGCTGGGCCCTCTGGGAGGAGAGAGACGCCTGATCTTAGCCCATACAGAGAGGCCGAGGGAGTGGTCCCTTCTGAGGTTGTTCCCATGACAAAATTATCCCCTTATGCCTTCCAGATGGCCTTTCCGGGAGGGCTTATTACATTTTATGAGGCCTAGGGATCGGAAGGAGAAGGGGCCAAGGACGATGGCGAGAATTCTGACACTGATCCAGTTGACACTTCCCACACCTCAGCCTACATTTCCACTATTAGGGATCGTGACCTCTTGCTATGGAGGCATACATTTGGTGTGCAGCCCAATATAACTATGAGGGTCCCCAACTCAGACGAGAGGGTCTTCCAGGGGGACGAGGGGGTAGTTACCGTTTATGAGCAAATGCTCAGGGTGGGTGTGAGGTTCCCTCCGCACCCCGCTATAGTCGACATATTTTCTGCCCTCGACATTGCCCCCTCTCAACTTCTGCCCAACTCCTGGAGGATTATCCTTGGTTACGTCTCTCTGTGGAAAAATAACTTCACCGATGAGCCTTCGGCCGATGTGTTCTTAGCCTGTTATAATATCACTTCCTCATCCAAACAACCTGGGTATTATCATCTGAGGGCGAGGAAGTCCGATAAAAAATTCTCCACGTGGCACAAACCTCTAACCATGACTGGAAGAAAATATTTTCTTCATTTTCGTAGATTGGGAATTTGCCGTTGGGGTTCAGCCTTTGGACGACGATCCGAGAGTCCCAAGGAGATGGTCTAACTTTTCTATGAAGGCTAGGTCACACCCTGGACTTAGTTTGGATGAAAAGGACACAGTTGATTATCTGAGGGAGCAAGGGAAGGAGGGCGAGCTTACCAAATTCGAAGACTTGATGACCCCTCGCTTCCTCAAAGAAGCTGGCCTGAGGGTCGGTCCCCTGACAGAATTATGTGAGTAGATTTTTGTTCAATTTTTAATTTTCTCCAAGTGCTTCCTCTTTGCCACTATATCTTTCTGATGTATTGTCTCCCTTTCAGGTCGTCCTGCAAACATATCTAATTAGCTCTGGGAGATGACTGCGCCAAGTTTGTTGTTTGGTCTGGGCAAGAAAAAAGGCAAAGAGCCTCAGCAGGCTCCGAGGAAGATAAAGGTTGTGGGGTCGACACCTGTTGAACCAACCACCGACAGCCATAAAAGGAAGGGGCCAAAAGTTCCTATCAACCCTCGATCGGATTCTAGGATGAGGTCGAGGGTGGAGGCCTTTGAGGGAATCGGATCCTCTTCCAGCATGGGGGCCTTTTGGTCCCAAAACTTGACATTTTTTAAGGCTGAACCGTCTTCCCTCAGAGCCAACCTAAGGGCAGCCTTGATATTTTTCGCTCCCTCGATCCCTGACTATGACTTCTTGTCAAAGATTCCCCCGGCTAAGGTGTATGATTACGGTCTGCATACTCTGGCCCAGGTATTTGTTTTTACTTCATTTCCTCAGTCAACTTTTCACTAACTGTTTCCTTGGCCCCTTAACATGTGCCTTCTTTTGTGCAGTCTATTTATGCCTTTACGTCAGCTACCAAATGGATGGCCGAGAACCAACAAAATTTCTATGAGGCAGAGAGGGCTATTCAGCATGAGGCCGATCTGAAGACTGAGCTTGAGACTAAAAAGTACGAGTTAGAGAGTGCAAGGACCAAACATGTAAGGGTCCTTGATGAGCTGATGAAGCGGCATGATGCAAATCTAAAGGTGAGGGATGGCCTCTTCAAGGCGAAGGAAGAATCCCTGAACGCCCAGTTTAAGAGAGATCTAGTCGAGGCAGTGAAGAAGACCGAGGCCGATGCTGTGGAGGCCTAAAAACTCTCAGACAAGTTTCAAGGCTTCGGTCTTGAATATTTAGAGAGGGGGATCAGGACAGCCTGTCGTTGGGTCGTCCTTAAGTTTGCTAATGCTGTATCGTATGTCCTCCCCTCTCTTGAGGCAGTTCAGTTGGATGACCCTCTTATTGCTGAGGCCCTAGCCCATGTGGAGTCCTAAGTGCAAGTCGAAGGTATCCGCACATCTGAGGATCGGCTTGTATTGGTCGCTGAAGAAACTCCTTTAATTAACGTTGAAACATTGCCCTCCGATGTTGCTCAATAGGGTGGCTGCCTGTAGCCCATACCCTTTTCCTGTAACCAATATTCTTGTACTCTATTTTTATTGAACAAGCATTTGTAATACTTTATTTATAATATCATGTCTCTTTTTGTCTTTTATGCTTGTCTCTTATATGATTTATATTGTGATGTTGTTTATAACTCCTCCCTCGCCTTTCTTGAGGGTGAATGAGGGGTCATCCCCACCATTGACCCCCATCATAGCCGAGGGTGGTTTCCCACCAACTTAATGGTTTTTATATTTTAAGTCCCCCTCGTCTTTATTGAGGGTGAATGAGGGGTCGTCCCCACCATTGACCCTCATCATAGCCGAGGGTGGTTTCCCACCAACTTAATGGTTTTTATATTTCAAGTCCCCCCTCATCTTTCTTGAGGATGAATGAGGGGTCGTCTCCACCATTTACCCTCATCATAGCCGAGGGTGGTTTCCCACCAACTTAATGATTTTTATATTTCAAGTCCCCCTCGTCTTTCTTGAGGGTGAATGAGGGGTCGTCCCCACCATTGACCCTCATCATAGCCGAGGGTGGTTTCCCACCAACTTAATGGTTTATATTTCAAATCCCCCCTCGTCTTTCTTGAGGGTGAATGAGGGGTCGTCCCCACCATTGACCCCCATCATAGCCGAGGGTGGTTTCCCACCAACTTAATGGTTTTTATATTTTAAGTACCCTTCGTCTTTATTGAGGGTGAATGAGGGGTCGTCCCCACCATTGAGCCTCATCATAGCCGAGGGTGGTTTCCCACCAACTTAATGGTTTCTATATTTCAAGTCCCCCCTCATCTTTCTTGAGGATGAATGAGGGGTCGTCTCCACCATTGACCCTCATCATAGCCGAGGGTGGTTTCCCACCAACTTAATGGTTTTTATATTTCAAGTCCCCCTCGTCTTTCTTGAGGGTGAATGAGGGGTCGTCCCCACCATTAACCCTCATCATAGACGAGGGTGGTTTCCCACCAACTTAATGGTTTATATTTCAAGTCCACCCTCATCTTTCTTGAGGGTGAATGAGGGGTCGTCCCCACCATTGACCCTCATCATAGCCAAGGGTGGTTTCCCATCAACTTAATGGTTTTTATATTTCAAGTCCCCCCTCGTCTTTCTTGAGGGTGAATGAGGGGTCATCCCCACCATTGACCCTCGTCATAGCTGAGGGTGGTTTTCCACCAACTTAATGGTTTTTATATTTCAAGTCCCCATCGTCTTTCTTGAGGGTGAATGAGGGGTCGTCCCCACCATTGACCCTCGTCATAGCCGAGGGTGGTTTCCCACCAACTTAATGGTTATATATTTCAAGGCCCCCCTCGTCTTTCTTAAGGGTAAATGAGGGGTCATCCCCACCATTTTCCCTCATCATAGCCGAGGGTGGTTTTGCAATGATTATCCCAATCATACTAGAATTGGAAAACACAAGATGAGGGGCCAATATGATATTCTCATTAACATTCCAAGTATTCTGTTGGAGGAACACCCATTATAATTGTGGTTCGATAGGACATTTCAACACTACTGATAGTATTTCTTCAAATGATCTTCATTCCAGGGGTTGGAAAAGGGTTCCCCCTCAAGGTTCTCTAGTCTATACGTTCCAGGAAAACTTCATCAATGACCCTATATGGACCATGCCAATTTGGGTGGGGTTTGTTAGGCTTTTGCTAAGTCTTTTTTAGGACTAAGGCCCCCACTGCGATTGGCCTTTGCTTCACCCTCTGGTTGTAAAACCTGCCAGTCCTCTGCTTGTAGGCAGCTTTCCTTATCTTGGCATCTTCCCACATTTCATCAATTAGGTCTAAGTCAAGTCTCCTCTCTTCCATATTTCTCTAGGGGTCATACATTTGGACCCTGTGAGTAGGAAACCCAATATCGGTGGGGATGACGACTTCTGAGCCATACGCCAGCATGAACGGGGTTTCCCCGGTAGGTGTCTTTACCGTCGTCCTGTAGGCCCACAGTACGGCATAAAACTCCTCAACCCATCTTCCTTTTGCCTCCTCGAGTTTTTTCTTGATCCCATATAGGATTGTTCTATTCGTAACTTTCGTTTTCCCGTTGGCTTGAGGTCGGCCTGGGGTAGAGAAGAATTATTTGATACTCACCCTTTCACAGTACTTCTCCAGAGATGTATTCTTGAATTGAGTCTTATCTGAGATAAGGGTATTGGGGAGACCATAGCTGCATATAATGTTTTTCCAGATGAACTGGAAGGTCTTCTGCTCAATAATTATGACCATCAGCTCCGCCTCCACCCATTTTGAAAAATAGTCAATTGCTACGATGAGGAATCGATAGTTATTGACGGCCCTAGGCAGGGGTCCTACCAGGTCGATCCCCCACACTGCAAATGGCCATGGGGATGTAATGGAGGTAAGAGGATGATGGGGCTGGTGAGGGATGGTGGCAAATCTTTGACATTTATCACACTTTTTTACATATGCCGTGGCATCTTTCCCCAAGGTCGGCCACCAGTACCCCTGGGTTACTACCCTCTTCGCCAAAGACCTGGCCCCAATGTGGCTTGAACATAATCCCTCGTGCACATCTTACAAGTTGCGTGGGACTTCATACGGGTGCACACACCTAAGTAAGGGGAGCAAAAACCCCTTTTTATACAAGATGTCTTCGATGACAGTGAATTTCGCAGCTCTGTATCTCAACTTTTTCTTTTCTTGCCTTGCTTCTGGCATCTCCCCCTCTTAAATGTATCTGATTAGAGGGTCTATCCACGAAGCTTCCCTGGAAATATTTAAGTAAGTGCCAAGTGTTCCCTCAGCATCTTCAATAGTTGGTCGAAGCAAAATTTCCACTGGGACTGTCCTCCTGATATCTGTCCTAGTTGTCGTGGCCAGCCTAGCAACTGCATCGGCTCGGCCATTATCGAGCCTAGGTATCCCCTTCAATTTTACTTCTCTGAAGCTCTTCAACAGTGACTTCACTCTTTCAAGGTATTTGGTCATTCTCTCGTCCCTAGCCTCGTAGGCTCCTAGTATCTCATTCACTACTAGCCTTGAATCACTATGGACCAAGATCTGGCCGACACTAAGGGACTTAGATAAGGAGAGGAATTCTATGAGGGCCTCATATTCAGACTCGTTGTTGGAGGCTTTAAAGTTGAACCTCATGGCGTACTCAATGTTTGTGCCATCGGGTGCTGATACTAATAATCCAGCCCCACTTCCGCTATCGCGGGAGGACCCGTCAAACAAGAGGCTCCACACAGTCTATTTTTCTGAGAAATTTCCCTTAGTGAGGGACCCCTGTCTAAAGAGATATCTTCCCTCTTCATTTTCGGACACTTTTTCTCTAGCTGTGCTTGTCTGAGCCTTGTCTATGAATGGATCGACGACTCTACTTTGCTGGGTATCTGTCTTATCAGGGCCTTCCTCTTCAGCCAAATCATCTTCCCAAGTAAATCCACGAAATCAGCTAACGCTTACCCCTTAATGGCCATCCTTGGTTGATATACAATGTCAAACTCTTCCAACTCTATAGCCCAGGCCATCAGCCTCCCCAATTTTTCTAGTTTGTGTAAGACCTACCTAAGAGAAGAGTTAGTGAGAATGACCATTGTATGGGACTGGAAGTACAGCTTCATCTTTCTTGATGCATGGATCAAGGCATAGGCTAACTTCACCATCCTTGGGTACCTTGCTCTTCCCCCTGGAGTGCCTTACTATTAAAATACACCAAGTTCTGTACTCCGTCCTCTTCTCTCACAATGGCTGTGCTGATGGCTGATTCTGAGATGGCTAAGTACCCATGTAGTCGTTTTCGCTCTGCACTAGTCGTGACAACAGCAAGGGAGACCCTAGGTATGACTTTAATTCTTTGAAATCCTGGTCACACTCTTCGTTCCATTCAAATGCCTTTATGAGAATTTTAAAGAATGGTAAACACATGTCTGTGGCCCTGGACACGAATCTATTCAAAGCAGCAACTCTCCTTGTGAGCCTCTGAACGTCTTTAATGGTCTTGGGGGTCTTCATTTCTATGAGGGCCTTTATCTTTTTGGTATTGACCTCGATGCCCCTTTGGTTGATAATAAATCCCAAGAACTTCCCTGCTCAGACCCCGAAGACACATTTGGCTAGGTTGAGCTTCATTTGGTACTTGTCCATCGTGTTAAAGGTCCTCTCAAGGTCAGCCACATGATCCTCTGCCTTCAAACTCTTGGTCAGCATGCCATCTACATAGAACTCCACGAACTTCCCTATTTTGTCTTTAAACATTTTATTCACAAGGCATTGGTACGTTGCCCCAGCGTTCTTTAGGCCAAAGGGCATGACCCTATAACATTATGTCCCCTTGTCGGTAATGAAAGCCATTTTTTTTAGTCTTTAGGGTCCACGAAGATTTGGTTGTACCCTGAATAGGCATCCATGAAGCTCATGGCCTGCGGTAGTGTCTACCATCTGATCAATGAGGGGAAGAGGAAAGTTGTCTTTGGGATAATTTTTGTTAAGGTCTGTGAAGTCTATGCACATCCTCCACTTCCCGTTAGCTTTTGGGACTATGATCGCGTTGGACAGCCATTCGGAATAGATGACCTCTCTGATAAACTCAGCATTTTCCATCTTCTTGACCTTGTCCCTTATGACCTCATATTTTTCTCGAGAATAAATTCTCCTCTTTTGCTTTACTGGATTTGCACCCTCTACCTCATTGCGGTTGTGGCACATGATTTCGGGGTCGATCCTCGGCATATCTGGATGACTCAACACGAAGATGCTCTATCTTCTCCTTAATAGCTTGATGAGGTCTTCTTTGATATCTGCCTTTAGAGCCTTGCCAATTTGGACGGTTTGTTTTGGTTCATCCTCATTGAGAATGATGGATTCTACCTCTTCCGCGGCTTCTCCTTTTTGTAACTTTGTTCCATCCCTGGGGTCGAGGGTGTCAATATTATAGGAAGTTGTAGCCTTCTTGTGCGCCTCTCTTTCTTCAGCGGAATTAAAGTAGCATTCCCGTGCTGTCATCTGGTCTCCATGGACTTCCCCCACCCCGTAAGGGGTTGGGATTTTATCATCTGATGAACTGTGGATGGCACGGCCTCGAATTCCTTGAGGGCCACTCGCCCCAGTATAATGTTGTAGGTAGAGAAGACTTGTTCATCCATTATAAAAAAGTTGACCTTCTTGGTGAGCCATCTCGGCCACTCGTCCCCCATCCTAACATCAGCCTCATATATTCCTAGGGGATGAACTTTTTCCCCACTGAAACCAATCAAGGGGTGATGGTATGGGACAAGCCTGGCACGGCTGAGACCCAAGGCTTTGAAGCACAACCAAAACATTACATCTACAGAACTACCCTCGTCGACCAGGATCCTCGGCACCTCGCACCCGTGTACCCTAGTAGTGATGACGAGAGGGTCGTCATGTGGGGATAAGAGGCCTTTGAAGTCCATTTTTAAGAATCCCACTATCAGGGTGTCCATTTCAACTTTCTTTCTCTTCTCTGACTTTGCTTCCAGAGAGGTTTAGTGCACAGTTTTTGTCACTGCCTTGGCCTCAGCTACATGGGCCTTCCTGTCGACGACCTCTGACCCTCCTCCTGCTAAACCCCCAGAGATCATCCCAACACCGAGCGATGTCATATTAAGTCTCTTGACAGGGCTGTGGTCATCTCTCAGAGGGAGGTCAGGGTCATCCTCATCATCCGAAGGGTCGTCCCTTATTTTTGTAGGATCTTCTCTACATGTATCACCTCTTTTCTTTCTGGGGTCATCCCCTCGGTCCCTCTTGAAGGAAACTTTGTCAACGTACTTCCTGAGCTTCCCTTCTTTTAACATTTTTTTAATCTCCTCTTTCAGAGCAAAGCATTTGTCTGTCACATGGCCATGGTCTAGGTTAAATTCACACCATAAGTTTTTGTTCCTCTTGTGGGGGGCTGCCCTCAGCTTCTCAGGCCACTTCAGGGATCGGTCACTCTTTATCTCATTGAGAATATGTTCACAGCTGACCATCATGGGGGTGTAATCAGTGAACGTATTGTTTGTAGACATTTTCTTCCCCTCCTTGTTCTTCTTATAGTACTTACCCCCACTAGTGCCTCCTTTTTCATCCTCGTATTTTACGGCCATCGCCTCTTCGGCATCCATCACCTTTCCTGCTGTCGAAAGTAATTCAGCCGTTGTCCTTGGAGGGTCTTCAACAAGCTTCCATAGCAGCTTCCCCTTCTGGAGTCCTCCAATGAGAAAGGTCATGGCTATGCTCTCCTCATAGTCTTCAACCTCTAACTTTTCTTTGTTGAATCTGGCTATGTACTCTCTTAGGCTCTCATTCTTCCCCTGCTTAACATAGAGCAAGTGTGTGGTCTTCTTCTGTGGCTTCACTCCAAAGCATAAGTTATGGATAAATCGGTCTGCTAACCGCTTAAAGTTTTCAATGGAGTTCTTAGGGAGAGACATATACCCGACATGTGCAGCCCCGGTCAGAGTGCCAGAAAAGGCACGACACCTCATCTCATCTAAGATAGAGTATATGGATGCCACTGATTGGTACATCTCAATATAATGGACAGGGTTGGTACTCCCGTCATACCGTGGGGTGATCGATGGTGTCTTGAACTTGGATGGCATGGGGAAGTTATATATCTTCGCCACAAAGGGTGAAACTATGGAGTATCCTCTCTGAAGAGGGTCCCGGCTCTTCAGAATATCACCAATCTTATCTTCTAACCTTTGGATCGAGTCGTTCTAGGGCCTCGTAGGTTCGGCCTGATCGATGTTATCCCCTGCCACCTCTTTGAGGTGAACGGAAGGTTTTGCTGTGGCAGGTCTGTGTCGGCTGCTTACTTCTCCCTGACCGTCGTCCCATCCCTAGGGTCAGCCCCCGTGGGGTCGGCCATCTATTATCTCCCTTCGGGACCTCGCAATACTCCTTGTTCGGGACAGTTTTTCCCGCACGTCATTTACTGGGCCCTGCCTTTCAAAGGCCGACCCCCTACTCAGGCGATCAAAAGCAGAGCCCCTTGGGCGATCGTCGGGATTTTGCCTTCCACACTTCCCTATTCTCTCTTGGAGAGGTCGCACAGTATTTTTGGAGACCTCATACAGCTCCCAGTATTCTATGGGGGCTTCCTCCCACTCCAGATCATCATACCTGTCTTCTGGGCAAGGGTTTCCTTACCTCCCCAAGCGTAGACACCGGGGGTCAGCAAAATCCCTCTGCCGCTGAGGAGGCGGTAAGTCTTTGCGTGGTGCCTGGGGTGGTCCCCTGGCCTCATGCTGCCCTGGAGCTACCGCTGAAGTAATCATCTTCGGTGAGACTCCCGATGGTCTTAGTATGTTTTGGCTAAGATCTGGGAACTGCTCCTGCATAATCCGCTGGCTTGCTGCCAAAGACTTCAAGGCGGTCTCCACATCAGCCATCTCAGACTAAGGCAGTGGTTGACTGGAACTGGGTCCTACTCCACTATCCGGTGGAGGAAGAGGTGTTATTGGCATCTCCGGTTCCATGTGTTTGAGCAATAGAGAGCTGAATGATCAAAAGACTGAATAGCTTGGAAACCCTAATGGGTCTCTTTTAATGGTGAAACAGCTCCACAAAGGGGGAGATCTGGTTCACCACCAGAGTGCCCGGTGAGGTCAAGCTGTATAAAGGAAGAGATGTCTTCTCGTTCCCACAGATGGTGCCAAACTGATGATGCAAAGATTTAGCACCACCAGGTAAGTGACGATGAGCTTAAAAGAGTGATAATAATGCCAGTCATGGAGATATATATGTGTATAAGTGTATAGAAGGGGATGAGTATAAGAGGAATAAGATAACGATGTATAGTGGTTCATCTAATTAGGCCTACATCCACTGTGAGTGTGTGATCCACTAAGTGTGGGCACTAATACCCTTCGATACAATGCACATAAGCTCACTCTCTCTCTCTCTCTCTCTCTCTCTACTGTGTGTAGAAGCAGAGTTTTAGCTAGGGTTACAATTATTCGTCCCTTTGCAGGGTTGTAGGTGACAAGTATATATAGGTTTTGAGGGGAGTAGTGCACCCCCCCCCCCCCCCCCAAGCATAGCTGGTGCACGTGAGTTATGATCTAGACAATCCCCTAATGACACCAGGAGGTTCCACCTGTGATTAATGATGACATAATATTCCCTCACGTGAGGGGGTTATATTGTTATAACGGTCTTCCATGTGCCATATGAGTCCCACGCGCACTGTTCCACACGTCTCCCAAATCACGCGCTATGATGATGTTATCCTCGGCCTGCGATGTGAAGCCGAGGGCAAAAGTCCTGCTGGCAGCGAGCCTGGCCTAGTTTGGGCCTCGTACTGGCGTACCCTCATAGGGTCATCCAGACCAAAAGGAGGGTTCGACCCCTTAAAGGGTCTTCTAGGTCTGATGAGAGGTCGGCCCCCTTAAAGGGTCGTTTGGGCTATGATGAGGGGTCGGCCCCTTGAGGGGTCGTCTGAGCCTGATGAGGGGTCGGCCCCCTGAAGGTTCGTCTGGTCCTGATGAGGGGTAGGCCCCCTTAAAAGGTCGTCTGAGCTATGATGAGGGGTCGTCTGGGTATGATGAGGGGTCGGCCCTTGAAGGGTCGTCCGGGCCTGATGAGGGGTCGTCCCCTTGAAGGGTCGTCTGATATTGGTTGAGAGATCATCTTAGCCTCGTCCGAGTGGAGGACACCCTCGGCCTGGCCGAGAGTACATATGGGCATATCAATATTCATACACCTGAAAAAATGGTAGAAATATTATCATTGTCCAAACTGAGGAGATACAGCAAAAAAAACACAAATATATAAAAAACTTTGGCCCGAAGAGAGAGATACTTATTCCTGCAAATATCACCTACTTGGTGCTCAGATTTGTGACAAATGAACAAAACCTGGTATCGGAGATAGATTTGAAGTCGGTGGGATTGTTTGCAACAAGGAGAGACAAATGGTTTTGGGGATTTGTGAGTGAATGGGTGGGATTGTGAAAGTGTAGAGAGAGAGAGTGTGGGATTGTTAAAACTGAAATCTCCTTCCCAATATTTCTCGGGCCATATGTGGATATATTTCCAAACATGTAAGAGAAAGGGAAATGATCTCAACCCCCCATTTAATGCGTTGTTGGTTTCTATCTCAACCATTAACTATCTTATCTTTACCCTTTCTCCTTATATATATACTAGGGTATGCCCGTGCCTGAAGGCACGCTGATAATCGCAAAATGGAAAAAAATTTCAAAGTACGTAATTACAAGAAGGCAAAAATTTCATTTGCCAAGGACGTTCAAATAGTCTAAATTCGTTTGCCACCCTCAAATTCACATTGTCCAACAATGTTTTGCCACCCTCGGATTCGTTTGCCAAGAACGTTCAACATTTTCCACCCTCGAATTCTAATAGTCTAAATTCGTTTGCCATCCTCGAATTCGTTTGCTAAGAACATTCAAATAGTCTTAACAAATAAAAAATAACATAGCAGTAATGACTCGTATCTCAAGATTGTGTCAAGCATGCTATGATATAAAATTTGTTAAATATTTGGTTAAAAAAACTACTAACATATTTCATGAAGACATATTACACACAATTTAAAAAAATAGATATTAATATTAATAATTGGTAAAAACACCAATTTGTGTAAGATGTAAATTTGCTTAAAGTCGGTTTAATAATATCAATGAGTAAAAAATAGATAATAAAAAATTAAGTACAATAAAAACTTGATTACACATAAAAACAACTAAGACTATGAGCATTCCTCGGGCTCTTTAAAATTTAAAAAACACGTATACAACCCCAAAGACAACTACCTCTTTCAGTATGGCATGGCATAGACAGATTGGATAAACAAACTGAAAATATCAAAACACATGAGTACTTAAAAATGCATTTCTTACTTTTCTAATTGAATACCCATATTATAATCTTGAATATCAACACAACCTTGCATTTAACTCATATTGTAATCTTGATATTGCACTTTTGCTAAACCTGTCATGTCATGAACAAAATGAAAAAATATCCATCAGCATAAACAAAAACCAAATATATAAATAGACCCATCGTGTACCCATCTTGAATATATCCGTTTCTTCCTTTTCTATTCTTTCCTACAGTTAAAGAAAATGACAGGTTAGGGACTCCATATGTAAGAACTAATAAAAACAACCAAGGCCAATACAAATATACCAGTCCTAAAAATGATGCACATAGCAACTTACTCAAAAAGTCAAAGGTTGAATAAGGCAACGATTGCTTAGCACCTTCCAAAAAAAAGTCTACCTCACACGCCAAAATTAGCAACCCGACACCATTAATAGAGAGGGAAAGAAAAAGTAAGAAAATAGGGATTTAAAATTTATACCTAGATCTTGCAAGAGCGTGCAAATGTTCACTGTGAAAAATAAAACCACCAACTGAATCATATGTTTTAACAAAATAAAACAATCATTTATACATGGATCTTCACAAAGAGAAAGAGTTCTAATTAACATAAATGATATGATCTCTTACCAGAACAAAAATAAAATCAGTTCACAGCCAACTAAAACTCGAGACCCCTCCTGATACGAATTATTATTTATGTGAAACAAACACTGTTATCACCACCATCTTATATATCTCGTCACTATAACTCAGATTTGAAAAAAGAAAAAAAAATATACTCATCATAAATGCTAATGAAACCTTAAATAAAAAAAAAATCAATGATTCACATGAAACTAAATAAAATGCAGGAAATGACTATCAGAGAAAAAACTGAAAAGATACATAAAAAAAAGTAGCAGAAAACAAACATATCACCTTTGTCCATGACTTTAAGCATTAGAACCAAGCAAGGCCTCGAGAAAGTAGCTGGCTACCAAGGATGTCGGGAAGTCAGCTCTGGCCACTAAAGGGGTGAAGAAGCCACAGGACTTCCATCTCAAGTTTCAAAGCACTGCGTATATTATCATTAATCAGCAACCAAACAGGTATAAAAATTAACCCCATATATAACAACAATCCACATGTTAACAGACCCTGTATTAATATATCAAACGCCATGTACCAAACATTTTATCAAACATTATATCCCAACAACAACAATCCACCAAATCTTCAGAAACCATAAGTAAAAAAAACACCTGTTAGCAGGACTTTTCAAACTCCAATATATCAAATCTGCAAATGATAGTGTTCAAATCTTCAAAAACCTGTTCGTTTAAAAAAAGGGGAGAGTCAATATGAAATGATGGTGTTCTTACAGCTATGGTGTATTAAATCTACAAAATAATTGTAACACCCCGCCTAATCAAATACCGGGTGGCCAGTCCCATACCAAATTAAAACAAAATATACAGTTGACTCATTCTTAGCATCACTGTCGAAAACATTCACAACTCACCCAATACCCAATTAAGCTGGTGTTAAAAAAACTTTCCAAATTTTAATTTCAATAAAATCCATTTTTAGTTTACAAATAACACAACCCATATTATTCTACACTAATAACTGAACAGATAACACAAAAGAATTTAAATGCAATTGGAATAAACATTCCCAAATAATAATCCAATACAGTAATCCACACAATAGTAAATGTATTAAAACGACACGAATACAAGAGTATTTGACTCGGATAGAAAAGCGATAATTGAGTTCCTTAGGGCGACATGCCCTTACTAAGAGAATATTGTGAATCAAATGAAGATAAGCGTCTAAGCAATACTCCATACCTCCATAGCTCGTCAAAATCAACTAAGGTTGGTGTCCCTGCTGCTGGACTCCTGATATAGAAGATACAATAGAAAAGAAAATATGCAAGGAAACGGGTCAGAGCCCGATGTAAAAATGATTTTGAAAACAACAAGTATTTAACAAGTGCAATAAAGCATTTATTATGTACATGTTAGTATCCCACTCTCACTTGCTATTCTCACCTCTCAACTAGAGTGCACACTTAACGTTTCATATTAACCTCCTAGTTACTGGTTCCTCTTTTCTAGTTTCAAAAACATGATTCCATTCCCATATCATAACCCCGTATGTCCCATACCATACGTCACATAATCATTCATATACGTTATTCATTTATATGAATCGTTTCTCATTAATATGAATTAAGCTCTTCAATAAATATTCATTAACTTATTTCAATTATTTTTCTCAATTCACCGTTATCTACAATTATCACACAGTAGATGATTTAACAACTATATACATTAATTTAACTCATTATATATATACATATATAATACGGCACCCCGAGACACAGCTGCGGTGCAATGCATCACTCTGTTATCATGTCCCATCATCGCTAGTCGCCGAATAGGGGACTAAAGGTTCGGTAAGGATTTCTCGAACCACAAATATCAACACATAAATTGGAGGCGAACATAGTTCTCATACCCACGGTCCAGGTACATACCTACGTTCCCATAGTCAGCGGACTTATCAACTCCCGGATAAGTCTTTCATAGACCTATGTTCTTGAGTGACAAATCAAAGATCCCATGGATTCATCAGGATATGACTGCCCTCACGCGCAAACCTCCTCATCGATAGCAAGTAAGCTAGGTATGTCATACACATAAATCAACAATCAATCAAATAGGCATTATCATACCTATAATATAATATCAATAAGGTACTCACATTACCCTAAGATAATTCCCATACGTAACAATATATCTCTCAAATCCTACGTATTAAAATATTTTGACTTTACTTCTTTAATTCAATTATCCCAGAGCCTCACTCATTACTCAAGGTTCAAATAGGTTTTCCTCAATAGTATATCCAGTAAGAAGTCACTAATACCATACTGGTCCATATCGTCATATCTCCCAAATTACTACGAATTAAACTCTCCCTTTAATTAAGGTTAAAAACGATAGTTTCAAATCTCTTATAAACACATCTTCTATCAACTAGGATTGAATACCATCATCATATGTCTCGTAGTCTATAGTGTTTCATTCACACGACATGACTTATTAACAAAACCAACATCCTCGCATCCTATAACATCTCTCCACTCCCGACGTCGTTAAGGTTCATGCGCGGAGCGTCTCACAAAGCGAAATCCAAACAAGGAACCCCTCCAATACACTACTACATAACTTTGTCGATCGAGGAGGTCCGTCAACTTCAAATATGTGATCGAGATAACCTCATCCCCCTCTTTCAACCAAATGTGGTCTGAACTCCCATCTCTAACCAGGAGCCATACCACTAAGCGCTTGTATTACACTCAGTCCTTGCACAATCAATAATGAGCTTAAACTCACACCTTGATGTTCAAATTATAACCCTAAGGCTACCCAGGTGTTATATTAAATATCCCCTACTGGACCTATCCTTAACCCTCATGCATACCAATTAGAATCCAACACATGAATCTAGCAACCGAAACTTCTTTTAATTTAATTATCATAATTCTAATCAATTAAATCCCAATCACATTAATTCGATTCTCTTCTAGGGCTTACTGATCTTCCCTAAGTCCCATAATATCCAATTAATAATCACCAACGATTTACAAAAGGTTCGGGATAAGAACAAGCATTAAAAAAAACTTCAAAGATTCTGGGGAGGTCGATCGATCGAAGGCAGGGGGTCGATCGATCGATCGCCCAGATAACAATCCAGTTTTTTGCATTTCTTCTACTACGGGTTTCATCACTTTTGATCATCCAAAACTTCATATTAACTACCCAAATTCCTTACAAACCTTACTACATGATATAGCAACATATGTGAATGATTTCTAATGCTCTAAACATCCTAGAATCATCAAGAGTTTGAATTAAAAGCATATATTTATCTTATTTTTCCAGCAAATTATATACATGATATCTTCAAGAACACACCAATGATTCTCATAATTTCCTCAACATATTTGTGATTATTTCGTGGATTACTATCTACCTACAACATGAGTTTGATTCCTATATATTTTCAGTTTCTAGAAATCCATTTAACAACTCCATCTTTTCATCTTCCAAACATGAAAAATCTCATCTTTTTATAACTATCCTAACATGGACAATATACAAACTTAGATTGCAATTATCAAACACTTGCCTTTAATGAAGATATGATCCTTTGGGGTAGTATATCATAGGTGGTTCTCCCTTTCTCCGGCCAACTTCCATTGGTGGTTGGTGGTGGTGACCTTTGGTCTTTTGGTTTTCATCCTTTCCAAACAAGTTTCTCTCTTCTCCCAAGCAACCTTTCACTTTCTCTAAGAAGATGACCTTTCAATTTTGTGTAGAAGAGATGAATGAACCACGTACAACTAATCTCCAAATATTTATAGTAAGACAAAACCCGAAATCACTATTCATCCCCCTTATAAAAATAACTAAAATGCCCTTTGGGGTTGTCTTTTCATTTTCAAATGACCCGAGACCCAATATCAATATCCAAATAGACTTTTCTGACTATTTCAACCCTTCCGGATGCAACGACGCAGTCGAAATGACTATAAGGTCGATATAAAAATAAGTTCCCTTTTTAATTTAACAAATTAGTCCCGACACGTCCCATACAGCATCTGACTAAAAATTCAAATTACTGAATTAACAACTCACAGCAATATCAATAACATCACATTCATATATTACCTAAATATCTTTAAGTAATATTCAGAATCATACATTTTAATATCCACAATTCGGGTAAAACCCAAATGAATTAATTTATAATAAAATCCAATTAATCCATTAATTTAAAATATAACCCATTTTAAAAGTCATTAAAATTACGGGGTATTACAATAATCCAAAAAAAACAATGTTTGATAAAAACGAAGATTCATACACCATCTATGGTTTACAACTATGGTGTTCGTACAGCTGAAAAACAAAGATTCGTACACCATCGTTGGTTTACAGCTATGGTGTTCGTACAGCTATAGTGTTCGCATAGCTAAAAAAATCATCCTATACCTTCGTTGTTCGTACAGAGAAAGACCGAAGATTCACAGCCAAACCATCGTTGGTTTACAGCTATGGTGTTCGTACAGCTAAATGATGGTTTACAGCAAAAAAAATTACCTTGGGGAGGGAGACCGAAGATACACAACCAAGAGAAAGATCTAAGATCCGTTGTTGTTCGTTGTGTTGTTAGAGAAAGGATTGTTGCGAGACAAAGGGAGAGGGGGAGGGAGAGTAAAGTGAAAAATAACGGCACGACTAAGTTTGGATAATGAGGGTAAGGGAGAGAGGGGTGCAAATACAATTGTACACTTATGTTTGAATTTTGAAGAGAAGGGGGAAATAAATTAGTGTGTTAAAAGAGGGGGAATCCAAATTTGTAAGGAGCAAATAGGTAGTGCAGAAAAACTCATAAAGATGACATCATAGTTCAAACTTATGACATACATAAGTTTTCTACTTTATTATTATTATTATATATATATATATATATATATATATATATATGTGTGTGTGTGTGTGTGTGTTTGTGTGTGTGTGTGTGTACATGTGTGTGTTTGTGTGCGCGCGTGTGTGTATGTATATACCTTTTTGATAGCTTTTAAAACGTGCATGATGTGTCTAATTTTCATCTAATCAGTATTAGTTTTTAAAAATCTATGAAATTTAACATGCGGTCAAGTAGACGGAAGCGTGTCTATAATTGATATATAAAGGTCCATGGCATAAACTCGGAATCCTTTTTTCTTGAACTTATTTGCAAGCTCATTATTAATAAGCATGTGTCGCGAAACGTCACAATCTGGGTGAATGCTCTCTTTACGGAAATTATATCCAAAAAGGATAAATATTCTTTTAATCTTTGTTAACTCGTCACCAATGTCAGTACCTATCGGGATTATGCACAATAAATATATTCTCTATTGCCTTATCATAACATTCTGGCAATGAAAAGAAAATATGATCGAACAGGTAATCTCACGAGAGATGAACTCCACGATTTGTAAGGTAATTAAATTGTTCAATTTTTCTATTATCATACTTGCAAATCGTAGTTCTCTATATATAGCTTGCACTAATGAAAGATATTTTAGTGCCGTCAAATTGCACCCTCTCGTATTCTTGTTTCTAGTAATTGCTATTGTGACTCATTTTTCTAGAGAAAATGTATATAAAAGGGGGTGAAGACATAACAAATGACTCTATTACAAACACTTAGTTGTTATGGTAGGTTCGTCACTAAGACAATAGTCTAAGATTTTTTATAAAGAATTAATAGAGTGAGAGTTTTAAGTATCCATAATCCGTATCAAACCATCCACCCAACCACCATCAACCCAGTAATCCAACACGAAATTATTCTGTGCTCCTTCTAAATTGTCTACTTGATTGATTTACAAGAACTTAATTGTAGAACATGATTTTTCATATACAATTCTATATCAAGGGTTTCATATAATTTAATATAATTTCATATTTTGAATATCAACACAACAACCAATATATGTCAATTTCGAAAGAATGTGAATTCACGTAAATTCAACAACCAATATCATTTTTCAATATCAATACAACAACCAATATATACGAATCACATTCGATAATACACTAATTATTTACGTGAATTCACACACTAAACACACACACATAGAAAAAAAAACATGTTCAAGACACACACACACACACACACACACATACATACACACACTATAATTTTGGGAGAAAATGAAAGGAGTACCTTATGGAGAGAGAGATGTCACCGAAAAATAAAAGGAGAGATAGAGAGGTCGCCGAAAAATGAAGTTGGCAAGAGAGAGAGAGAAGTCACTGTTGATACAAAAAATTATTCATCGACATGGACCATTCAGATACTGACACATGTTATATAGTGGGAGATTAATCCTAGCCATTAAGGATGGAATACCATCCAACTCCAGGAATGCCGACCAACACCAGGGATGTTAACCAATATGGCAGGCAAACACAAACAGTTGTATATATTAATGATTGTACAGACATAAATGTCTATGATATAAAGACATTCCATCATTTGATATTCCATCTCTTGTACATCCCCTGAGGACTATAAATAAATTATAAACCCTACATACAGGGGACACGCGAAAAGAGAGGCAATTAAATAATCCCAAGCCAATACACAATAGTCAGTGGACGTAGGCTCTTTCCTTAAGCCGAACCACTTTAAAAATCTCTTGTCTTTTTTTTCTATTTATCTGTTATTAATTAATTAACCTCATCTAGTTTTTTGCACGAACGACCATTTAGATGCTGACACGTGTGATACAGTGGGAGATTAATCCTAGTCATTAAGGATAGAATACCAACTAGCTCCAGGAATGCTGACCAACACCAGGGATGCCGACCAACATAACAAGCAAACACCAACAGTTGTATATATTAATGATTGTACAAATGTAAATGTCTACGATATAAAGACATTCCATCCTTTGATATTCCATCTCTTGTACATCTCCTGAGGACTATAAATACATTATAAACCCTACATACAGGAGGACACATGAAAAGAGAGGCAATTGAATAATCCCAAGGCAATACACAACAGTGGACGTAGGCTCTTTCCTTAAGCCGAACCACTTTAAAAATATCTTGTCTTTTATTTCTATATATCTATTATCAATTAATTAGCCTTGTCTAGTTTTTTCATCTACAGATTGGCGCCATCTGTGGGAAACGATATTTCTAATCAATCTCACCCAATCAAACACCTAAAGAGATGAAATTCCTGAATCAAGTCTCAAGAACGAAGGTATTATGTCGGCTCCTTCTGCCCCACCATCTGGAAATGATTTAACTGAGATTATGGATAGCCTTGCAAGAGGCTAAGAGGACATGCAAGATACTATCATGAAACTTATATAAACCCTCTATGTCGGAGCACCTGCTCTATCCACTCAAGGAAATATGCCACCACCCCCACCAAGAGGTTGTCGACGTAGCCACTCGATCTCAGCAAGAGATGTCTCCCACCATCCAAAGTTAGCTTCATTACTCAGGACATCACAATCTTTCCATTCGTAGTCTTATTCTCCCAAAAGGTCAAGCGCCTTAGAAAGATTAAGTCATGCATCTCCCTTTGATCATTTGGGACCCAGGGGGAACAGAAATGTTCCTAGGGCAAGATCTGGTAATACTAAACGACCATATGATCAAAAGAAAAGCACGGCTCAATCTAGATCAAATTCTTGACGAAATATTACTCGGACCGAGCAACGATTTCATGAAGAAAGCTCAGCAACTAATAAAGCTGCAACCATAAATCCGATGATGCCAATGATGCATGAAAAGGCTCTATACAGAGATTGGAAGACAGATTGGGAGAGATAATGAAGATAAGAAACCCACTACAAATAAGTTTTGTCAAAGGGTATCCATTTGTGAAAGCAATTGTGGATTTCCCCACTCCAGCAAAGTTCAAGGCTTCAGTAGTAATGCCCAAATATGATGGAAAAACTGATCCAGTCCTCCATATAGAATAATACCAGGCAGCTGCTGATATTCATGCCGTCCCCGACTAAATGAGGTGTAGAGCATTTTCTGGAACCATTGTCGGATCTGCCCAAATCTAGTACAATGGTCTTCCTCGGGGATAAATTTTTAGCTTCAACCAACTGGCCGAGATATTCACCTGTGAAAAGGGTGGCACACTTACTTAGTATGAGATAGAAAGAAGGAGAGAGCACCAAGGATTACATCACTTGTTTTAATAACAAGAAACTATAAGTCGTCGATTATGAGGAAAAGACTGCAATAATTGCCCTCGTGAGTGGATTGCTCCCCAAAAAATTGTATTACACTCTTGCTAAAGATTATCCGATGATAATGGCAGAATTAATAGCTAAAGCAGCAAAGATCATAAATGTCGAGGAAGCAATGGCAGCCAAGCATAGCTCAAGTAAAAAAGTTAATGCAAAAAATGATAAGAAAGATCATAAAGAACCCAGAGAACATAGGTAATCAAGACAGAAAGGAGTTTTGGAGTGACTTAAGAAGTACAATGACTATACTCCACTAACCATGGGAATTCATCATGTTTTGGAGGAAATCAATCATAATAAAAATGTGTGTTAGCCTGATAAGTTGAGAAGTTCCCCGACCAAAAGAGACAAAACTAAGTACTGTGAATTTTACAGGGATCACAGTCACACGACGGAACGTTGCATAGCTCTACAAAATGAGATTGAGACTCTCATCTGAAGAGGAAAACTTAATCAGTATGTTGATCGACAGAACAATGCAGGAGGTCGGCATAAATCAAAATCTCCTTACAAGCCTAGAGAGGAGAAGAAAAGAACTCATAAAGATAACCAGGATGATAATTCCGATCTCCTTAAAAAAACGACAACCAGAATGTGAGGTATTTTGTATCAATTTTGGTTCTTTTGATTGCCAAATGATTACAGGTGGAGACACAGGAGGAGGAGATCATACAACAGAGCAAAAATCTTACCTCCATGAGGCACAATCTTGCTCGTACATACAGAGGATCAACCTTGCAGAGAAAGATCAACCAAGGAAGGTTAACAAAGACAAACTAGTAATTGGTTTATCTAAAAATGATCTTCCAGGAGTAATGTATCCTCATGACGACCCACTGGTAATTAAAGTTAGAAAATAAGAAATCATTGTCTCTAGAGTATTAGTAGATAATGGTAACTCGGCTGATATCATGTTCTAATCTTATTTCAGCAACTTGGATTTTAAACTCAGTCAATTAGAACCTTATCATCGACCACTAATAGGCTTTGCAGGTGAGAAAGTATTCCCTTTGGGAACCATTAAATGGAGGTGATGATAGGCACTTGGATAGCTAGCCGAATAGAGAAGATTTTTTTCTTTGTAATGGATAAAAATGTCCATTCACCTTATAATATAATCATGGTAAGAGTAGGGCTAAAGAAGTTCGAAGCAGTACCATCCACTATTCATCATTATCTAAAATTCCCTACTAGTTTTGGTATGGGAATCGTGAAAGGTGATCAGAAAGTAGCTCGGGAGTGTTACTGTTCTTCTGCCAAGCAAGAATACTTAGACGAAATAAAGAAAAAAACCACTACCTACCAAATGGATACTCCTGAACTTGATGAAGAATCTGAGGTTGAAACCTTAGATCCAATAGAGGAAACATAGCTGGTAAAGGGACAGATTGTTGAAGAAACTGAAAGCATTATGTTAGATGATGATAAACCGGAGCGCACCACTCAAATAGGGACAACATTGGATCCTGTTCTTAAACAGGAACTAATGAGCTTCCTTAAACAGAGAAAGTATGCATTTGCCTGGATTCATGAAGACATGCCTGGGATAGATCCTAATTTCCTCTGTCATGAGCTCAACATAAATAAAGAAGTTAAGCTAGTCAAATAAAGGCGAAGAGTGTTTAGTCCCGAGAAGAACCAAGCCATACAGGAAGAAGTCGAAAATCTTCAAAAAGTAGCTTTTATTAATGAAGTGAAATACCCAGACCGGTTGGCCAATGTAGTTATGGTAAAAAAGAAAAACAACAAGTGGAGAATGTGTGTGGACTTCACGGATTTAAATAAAGCATACCCAAAGGATCATTTTTCTTTACCCCGAATAGATCAGCTCGTGGATGCTACATAACGACATGAGCTTCTCAGCTTTATGGATGCTTATTATAGTTATAACTAGATAAAAATGAAACCTAAAAATAGGGAAAGCACTTCTTTCATCACTCCCTAAGGAACATACTGTTATAATGTTATGCCTTTTGGTTTGAAAAATGCAGGTGCCGCATATTAAAGGCTGGTCAATAAGGTGTTCGAGTAATAAATAAGCAAGAATATCGAAGTCTACGTAGATGATACACTCACAAAGAGAAAAAAGGCATCTGATCACATTACAGACCTGAGCCAGACTTTTGATCAACTTGAGAAGCACCAGATGAAGCTGAACCTGACCAAATGTGTTTTTAGAGTACAAGAGGGAATGTTCCCTGGGTACATAGTGAATCAAAAGGGAATTGAAGCAAATCCATACAAAATCAAGGCATTGATTGAAATGTAATTTCTAACTTGCAAGAAGGACGTGTAAAGACTGACTGGATGAGTAACAACCTTAAACAGATTCGTGTCCTGAGCTACAGATAGATGTCTGACGTTCTTCAAGGTGCTCAAAAAAGGATTTGAATGGAATGAAGACTGCAAAAGTCTTTTGTGGAGTTAAAAAAGTATTTGAGTTCACCTTTATTACTCTCCTAGCAATCACAAGTGAAAAGTTATACCTGCACTTAGCTGTTTCTGAATCAGTAATAAGTTTTGCATTCATCTGAGAAGAGTATGGAGTTCAAAAACTCGTCTACTATACCAATAAGGCATTTCGAGGATCAAAAATCAAATGCCCTCATTTGGAGAAATTGGCATTGGTATTTATTGAAGCATCTAGACGTATAAAACCCTATTTCCAAGCCTATAAAATCATAGTTTACACTAATATGCCTCTAAGGAAGGCTTTGCATAAACTAGAGAAATCGGGTAGGTTAATGTACTAGGCTATGGAATTGGGGGAGTATGATATCATATATGAACCAAGGTTTTCTATGAAAGGTCAAACAATGGCAGATTTCATAGCAGAGTTCACTTACTTTGAGGTCGTCGAGCAATAATGTGGGCAGATAAAACAAGAATTAGGAGAAAGTAATGTCACTAAGAAAGATCCCATAAAACTTTCTTTAGAATAAGTGAGAGCAGACACACCAGACTCCTCTTCCCTAACGCAGGAGATGAACGGGAAGTATGAAGAAGTAAAGAGAAAAATATTCCACTACGGGAGTTTGACAGATCAAGCGTTCGATAACAACGTCCCCATATGGAACTTATAGGTTGATGGATCATCTTGTTCAATCGACATTGGAGAAGGTATAATACTTAATACTCCTGATGGTATTGATATTCAGTATGCACTGCGTTTTCAATTCCAGGCTTCAAATAATAAAGCTGAGTACGAAGCTATTATTGTAGGCCTAAGTCTAGCCCACTCATTGAGTACATAGTGACTCTCAGGTGGTAGTAAACCAAACACTTGTTTTATATGGAGTCAAAGGAGAATTGACAACTAGGTATTTATCCAAGGCGATGGAAGTGATTGCAAAATTGCCAACTGTTCAGATAAACAGAATTCTAAGGTTGGAAAATGCTTGAGTTGATGCCCTAGCACGGCTAGCCTCTGTTACCAGAATTGAACTCTAATAAACTAACCCTATTAAGACTTTGGCCAATAGGAGCATAGATGAATATTTGATGATCAATTTCATTACTATAGATATGCGGTCATCTTTGATGGATTCCATCAGAGCATACATTGAAGAAGTAACTCTACTAGAAGATATGGTGGAGGCAAATAAGTTAAAATACAAAGCAACTCGGTATGTATTAAATAAAGGTGTACTGTACAGGACAGGACTAACAGTTAATTTGCAGCGCTGTGTGCATCCATCAGAGGTCCAAGATATAATTCAGGAGGTACATAAAGGATCATGTGGAGCTCACATAGCAGGGAGAACACTTCTGGAAAGAATCAGTACTCAAGGGTATTACTGGCCAACAATGCGAGTAGACTGTGCAACGTTTGCCAAGAAGTGTGATAAATATCATCAATTTTCCATAATTCATAAAACTCGACAGGCTTTTCTCACTCCAATCACTTCATCATGGCCATTTTCCATGTGGGGTATAGACATGGTTGTGCCACTGTCAACCACCCAAGGAAGATTCAAATACTTGGTGGTCATCGTGGATTATTTTACAAAATGGGTGGAGGCAGAGCCTTTGATAGATATGCCTTGTGAAAAGCTCTATCAATTCATATGGAAAAACATTATTTGTAGGTAGGGGTTGACCTACTCTTTTATTATCGACCATGGAACACAGTTTGATAATGAGGAGTTCACAAATTACTGTGCTCAATCCTATGTTCAAAAATTGCATTTTGCTCTAAGACATCCTCGAAGTAATAGACAAACTGAAGTTATGAACAGAACCTTGCTTAATAGGTAGAAGAAAAGGCTCGATGATGCCAAAGGAAATTGGATAAACGAGCTACACTCTGTCTTGTGGGCATACCGAACAACACCACGAATAACAACTGGAAAATCCCCATATATGTTATCATTTGGGACTGAAGTTGTCATTCCTGCCGAGCTAGGTCTGCCATACCATAAAGTTTTAAATTTTACCTCTCATGTAAGTGACTTAATGAGAAGTTTGGATCTAGACATGCAAGAAGAAGTAAGAGAAGATGTTGCCTTGAGCAATGCAGCTTATCAGCAAAGAACAACACGTTTTTATAATAAAAGGATAAAACTGACCAACTTGAAGGAAGGAGATTATGTGTTGAAGAAAGTGTTGCAGAAAAATAACAAGCTTGAAGCCAATTGGCATGGGCCCTACCGTGTTTTAGGAGTAATCTGACCAGGAACCTATCAAATTGAAACCTTGAAAGGCGAAGAATTCAAAACCCATGGCATGCCGAGCATCTTCGAAAGTATTATCCATGATGTTGTAATAAGTTTTCAACTTGCAATATTAATAAAATCTTTAGTTTCTTTCCATTTTGTTGTTCATTTTTTTGGAGTACTCGTGCTATGCACTACAATAGCTTGATACTAGCTTGATACAAAGTAATAAATTGTTGCTCGATCAGCAAATTTGTTGCTCGATTCAGAAAATAATTGCTCGGTTCAAAAAAATTTGCTCAACTCAACAAATATTGCCCTGAAAGTTGCTAGACAAAAGCAATAAGTTGCTCAGAGTAGCCATAAACTTCATCATTGATATATGAAGTCCAAGTCAACAGGATGATAAATCCTCAAGAAACTTGGTCCGCAAATATAAGGATAGAATAAGATCTTTATCCTACGAGGCAAAGTGCAGGAAGAACGTTGCAAAGGTTCCTCAGGAGGAACGTAAGCACATATTCTACAAACGCCTGGTCACACCACTGATATTTAATGTAAAAATCCAATACTTGAATGCATTAGTAAAACCTTTGGAGACACACGGGTAACTAGCTCTAAATTTAGATTTTAATCTAAGTATGCTAGTATAACTTATTAGCTCTAAATTTATATTCTAATCTAAGTATGCTAATATAACATCTGCACTCATTGGTAATTGATACTCAACTTAATCAAAGTGTATTAATAGAACTAAGGACGAAGAAGGGATTAACATCCAATATAAGATATGTTGATCGAATTTTCATTTCATTAAATCAAATCAATTAAAAGACTGTGTTAACAAAATAAAGTATAAAGTTTCATACTGCAGGACGTTTCCCTTCAGCTTTATAAATATGGTTCATTCTAGCAGGAGGATCATCTAAAGTATAAGGAGAGTTGATAAAGTTAAAATCTTGAAGCATTCTAGTATTGCTGCTACTAGGACGATCAAGCAATTGAGGAGGTCGGATGATCTCTAATTCATCATGAATCTCGTAATCTCCCAAGTACTTTGAAATCAAGTATTAAGGAATACGATGTACAGGAATTCATTTGATATCTAACTTAAAAGGAGGATTGTCAATCTCAAGCAAGCCTAGATCATACCAGTCCTACAATGAGTTATTTTGATACACTTTCATCACTGTCAAAGCATTAATCCAAACCCATTTGTAGATCTTATTCTTAACTTATTAAAGATTATCATCAAGATGTCCCCGAGATTTATTATACCGATTCATCCTGACTTCCCTTGGTTGCTTATGGAATTAAAAGGTTAATTTGTTAACCTGAGAATGCAGCTTCTTCAACACTCTATACTTAGCTTGTAATTGAGAAGATTGAGTGGATAGTGGTTCAGATAAGGTCTGTAGCTTCTGGGACATCTTAGCAATAGCATGATCTTTATCTTTTAATTGTGCACCTTGATTGGTAAGGGCCTGTTGGGTCCTGACTTCCTCTGTAGTACCTCGGCCAGTACCTCTGCCAGACTTGACTCTAGCTCGGGAACATGAAGAAAAAAGTTTTATTTTCTTCAAAGCCTCCAACTCCTCACTCAACCTTGCATTTTCAGCCTCCAAGAAAGAATGACCCTTATATGTAGTAGCAACAACGGCAGTGGATGAATTTCGAGCATCAGGTTCATCTCTTAAGCTATTATTTTCTTCCTCTAGAAGCTTGGCAATGTCCCTTGCTTCATCCGCCTCATGTTTCATTAAGAATTCTTGTCTTCGAAAATGAGAAGAAAATTTATCAAACTTTTACTCAAGGCCCCAGCCTTCACTAAGCGCCTGGAATTTCTTCCCATAATCTTCATGCAAAAGTTCCCTAGTTTCATTATGCTCCTTCTGCAGCTCTTCAATCATTTCAAAGTAGGAAATATTATTGGCCACTACACGATCAAGAAGACACTTCAGATGAACATATGCCTCTTTATCTTGCTCGGATACCCCTTCTCCAAGCAACTGCAGTGGGTCGGCATCAATCAGAGATAAGTGGCCAGCTTTGAAAAGCTCATTAGACCTCTGGAGTATCTCGGAGTTAGTAGATGAGAAGTATTACCATATATCCATAAACTATTCAAAAAAAAAGTCATCAATTAACAAGTTGCAGAGTATTAAAAAATACAACCAAAAGAACAGAAATATCTCTCTTTTCATTAATAAAAAGGGAAGTACGAGTACATCTTCAAAAAAGAAAAAAAAGTACAACTATTGAAAAAAAGGGAAATAAAAGTTGTTGGATTTTACACCTTCTTCTTATATGCCTCAGGATTAGCTGAAGAAAAAGTAAGAGCTAAGGGAGAAGGAGGATTAACTTTGGAGGGCGCAGTAGAATCAACATTCTGGTGTTGATCGAAAGACTCCACCATTATCAAGGATTCACCGGAACCCCCATCATCAACTTCCTCATCCAGGTTTGGAGGAGTCCTAGGATCATATCGCAAGAATAACTCAAAATCCTTCGGAGTGCCGACCTCCACCAGAGCAGCAGACCAACCATCATTGAAACACTTTTTCTTCGCAAACTCAATTTGCGAAGAAGCTGCTCCAAAGGCCTTATCCCAGCCTTTATTGAAACTAGCCTATCTAGCATTAGCCCTATTGACTTTCTTAGTAACCAAGTCCTTCTATAAATGAGAAGACTTAGCTCTCTCAGCATCAAAGTTCTTCTGCAGTTGGGTAAACTTGACTTTCTTAGCATGTAAGTCTTTTTACAGCTTGTCAGCCAGACCTCGAGTAGTCGCAGCAGCTTTTTCAGTAGTTTTTATCCTCTCCTCCCATTTCTTTGTTCAGAAGCCAATGCTTGTTGGGAATCAAAAATGACTTTTTCAGCTCACTAAAATATTTTTTAACTACACCAAAGGTAGAAGCTCTCAAAGCCTCATTTTTCTCTAATATATTATTAAAGTTAATGAGGAACTGCACAAGAACAACAAGGAAAGTCAGTATTATGAAGAACAAATCCAAAGACAAAAAATTAAAGAAGGCAAAAAGAATATACCAGCGCAAGGCTTTAAGAAACCCTATTAGAACTCTTGGAGTGAGGCAATGCAACAGCAGCACTCCTGTGGTATGGGAAAGTCTTATACTTTATTAATTATTTAAGCAATCCAGGGCCAAGGACGACTGGAGAGGCAGAGGAAGATATGTCGACCAACTTATGTTGGTCGGGATGAGCAGAAGAACCTTCTGCTAACTTAGAAGGCAACCATTTCTTTATTCTTTTTAGGGGGCTCTCTTCAGTTTGCTTGGTTAGGGGCTTCTTCCCAATCTCATTTTTATTTTTCACCCTTGCATCAACTTGTTTGGAAGGGGGATTGGCATTTATGTCTCCTAAAATATTGGGAATCTTCCTCTTCCCCATATATACGACAAGGGAAAAGTTTAAATCTAAGGAGGAAGGGGAAAGGGAAGCAAGGTCACCACTACCAGATGTAGTGGCTGAGGAAGTGGAAGGAGGTTCTTGCTCAAGGTCAATCACGGGGGAAGGAGTAGAACGAGCAACAAAGGAAGAGATTGTGTTCTTGTACTGCAGCAAATAAGATGCAGACCTGACATCCTCCTCACTAATCCTTTGATAAAGTTCCCAAATAAACTTCAACTCCCTAAGGTTCACTTCACTTTCCTTGGGGCACCTTCTCTTCGGGTTAACTGCAATAAGAATTTACAGAGCAACAATTAGTGTAATATTTAAACAGATATGTACAAGGCAAAGAAATCAAATGAGAAATAACCTATCCCATTGCAAAAGGGAGGGCATCTAGGCCGCTGGTACTCAGAATTTCCAACCAAAGTGGGGTGTTTACAATTTTTAGCAACAACCCCATACTTAAAATAATCCCTATTGGAGTTTGGAAGATTAACTTTTAACGCTTTATTTACAGCCGTAGTTTTTAAATAAAAAGTAGTGTCACTAGTCACCTACTTATAACAAAACATTATTTCTAGAATCCCCATATGGGTTCCATGTATTTGATTCAACCTATATACTCCATTTACAGCCCTACAAGTATTTGGGGCTACCCTAGCAAGGACAAAGTCAAAGTATTTACAAAACTCAAGGCACAGTGGGTTGGAAGGAAAGGAAAACCCACACTCAGCTGTAAAAATAGATGGAAACCAGTGACCCTCAGTAAGTGAGAAAAAATCAGCAGTTAAAATAGCATGTTCCAAAACAACCCAAGAGGAGATTTTAAATTCATTTCTGAATTCATCAGGAGAATCAACAGAGTAAACCATGATGAATAATAGAAGGAAAAAGAAAGAATTCTTACAGGAATTAAGGATTCAGCGAGAACTGAAGAACATAAAATAATCGTTCGAGAAAGAAAAAGAAAGCTTGAAGAGACTGTAGCCCAGAAACACTCAGAAGATTTGAGATAGCAAAGGTTCGTGGCTTTTCCCGCTCTTTATAAGTAGCCTCAAAAACTAGAAAAGTAATGATTAAAAAGTAGCGTCGATTGAACTAGTGGTGGCTAAAAGACAGGAAAGACAGATTTGCCAAAAAATGATTCGTTAAAGTTGTGGATAATTTCAAAAATGCCACGCGCATTATATTCCCATAATTAAACCATAATTTTTTACAAGTAGGGGAAGTCGGCAACTGACCAGGCCTAAAATTATTGCCCGAGCAACTTTAAGAGCCAAATGCTCCATACTCTTGTAAAAACTTCAAGCATAAAACATTGGGGGCTTCTGTTGATACCAAAAATTATTCAATGCCATGGACAATTTAGATACTAACACGTGTTATATAATGGGAGATTAATCCTAGTCATTAAGGATGGAATACTGACCAACTTCAGGAATGCCGACCAACACCAGGGATGTCGACCAACACTCGGATGCCGACCAACATGGAAGGCAAACACCAATAGTTGTATATATTAATGATTATACAGATGTAAATGTCTACGATATAAAGTGTAAGGAAATATTTCTCATGTTCGATATCTTACAGTTGTATATGTCATATGCCGCTACAAAAGGCACGTCACTTCATGATCTCATACGATGGTCTCAATCTGAATTTTGGGAATCACGCATTCAACATCTCTACCATGTGTCCCACAACTGCCTCAACGACTTCACATTCCACGATTTTAAGGACTTTATGCAAGTGGTACTCAAGAGAAGTCAAAACAGTAAAAGAAGATATGATATTGAAGTTCAAGGGAATTTTCATAATTGTACAGTCACCGTCTAGAGGGCCGATCAACTGGAAAGTTGAAGAGCTTGCCGCAACGAAGATACTAGAAGAAATGGAACCTCAATCTGAGCTACGGTGAAGAAGTTATGGTCCTTTGAAAATGGAGAAAATTTCGAGAAAAAAACTTAGAAAAATACTGGTCTTTTAAGCCCCAAACCAGCGAACTTTTGCGAACCGAAGGCCAAACCGGTTCGGGGTACCTGGCGCTGGCAAGTGTTTTAAAATCGTGAAACTCTTTTTGGTTTCCTATAAAATCCAACTTCGGGGGAGTTATTTCACAAGACTTGGAGAGACGATTTTAAGAGTTATAATTACTCTAGTCTTCATATTTTTGAGTCCCAAGACTCATGTTTTGATTCACACATCCTTTCCAAACCTTTGTGAATCCTGTAACCCCAGAACATAACCTTATATTTATTCAACCCTTGTGGAGGAGCCGTCTTTCTTCTTCATTGCTGCCCTCCTGGAAAAGGAAAGTTCCAGCTGACAAATTTGTGGAGAAGCCGTTTTCTCTTCTTCATTACTGACCACCTGGAGTTCCTGCGAGAGATTTCAGCCGAGACATTGGAACCAACACCTGCAAGTATTTTGTATATCACCCTATTTCATTGTAATCCATGTAAGACGTTTTCTTACAAATTATAGTGAAATAAAAGGTTTTGCCCCTTTGGGGGATTTTTCCTGAAATTGTTTGTTTTATCCTGCATGCTTTATTTTATTGGATAAATCATCTAGATGCATGTTTTAGGGTTTAACTAAAATTTGGGAATAATTAAAATTGAATTTTATTTGAGAAGTCGCAATATTTCCGCTGTAGCGATTCTAAAAATTGGTATCAGAGCTTATTTAAGCGATCACCACTTTACAAATTGGTATGCGAGCCTGTTGCACTAAGTTATTGTGTTTTGATCCTGATTTTGCACAAAAATGGCTTTTGGTGATTTTGATTATTTTCGATGTCAACTTTTTGAAAAGGTTAATTGGAAAATTCACACGAACTCTTGTTTTAAATCTTCTATTGAAAACGAATCTGAGAGGTGTTCTTGTTGTGAGGGTGTTGGTCACACGTTAGATGAGTGTATCACAAATTTAAAGAAAAAATTAAATAAACCGATTTCTCATGTTTCTACCCTTAGTGATAGTGATTCAGAAGAAGAAGTCTTTTATGCTTCTAGGCGAGAGCTTCCCATCCGTGTGATTAGTGATGAGAGTGAGGGTGAAAAGAGTGAGGAGGAAGAAGAAGAATAATTGAGTGAGTTGCAAGTTGCCTACAATAATTTGTATTTTGAATCTTTAAAGGCAAAAAAGGCAAACTTGAAACTTAAAGATGAATTGAAGAAACGTGCTTTAGATAATGATAATACTGATGCGTTGATTAAGGATCTTAGGTTACGTGAGGAGATGCTTAAAGAGAAACTAGGATATGTCGAGGGTGAGAGAGATAGTCTTAGAGGTTTGATGGAGACTATGAAAAAGAAGATTTTAGAGTTTGAGGATTCTAGACATGTACTTGAATCTAGGATAGGGGAACTTGAGGTGAAATTGAAAGATTAAAGTAAAGTGAAATTTGATTTGGAGTCTAGGTTTGTAAAACTTGATAAGATTTTAGGCACCGTCGAGATCAAAAAGGATAGGGGTGGGATTGGTCTTGAAAAATATGTTACACCCATTCCCACACGTGTGAGAGAGCCTCCTAGGATTGTTAAGAAAGATACTCCTAAGTTTTTTAGGAAAGATCCCCCTAGGAACATCGTGAGAGACCCTCCCAGGATCATTAGGAGAGTGCCACCTAGGGAAATTCGGAGAGAGCAACTGAGAAATTTGAGGAGAGGGCCACCTTTAGGTAACACACACCGCCCGATTTACACTTGCACACATTGCGGTAGGCAAGGTCATCTTAGGCGCTTTTGTTAAAAGCTTTTAGATGGACCTAGGAAGTTTAATAAAAGAATAAATTCGATTCCCCAAACCCCCACGTGTCGTTACAAATCTATTTGGGTTAGAAAATCGGATTTAGAGGCATATGGTCTTTTTGTTCACAACTCTCATTTGCTTGCAAGTGATTCACCCCATGTGAAATCTTTTGGTTTATGGTGTTGGATGTTTGTCATACACTAGATATGCATCATGTTATATTCTTTATAGTGTTATGACTCACTCTGACGTAGCGCACATTGATTTATTTGTTGCATTTGTGTGTTTCGCTATTGATTTAGCACTGTTTTGGATCTGTTTGCCCCTTACAGATACTGTTTTCACAAAATTTTTACACTGGGCAAAAATATATGATTTTCTGGGAATTTTTTATTTTCTCGTTCGAGCGAGACCTATATGTCTTTTGAGCGACAACCCTGTCTCGCGCGAAGTCGCTTCTCACGACATGCCTTTGTCGTTCGAGCGACAGAGCAAGATCGTTTGAGCGACCTGTCTGAAAATTTTGTCTTTGCTTCCCTTCTGATTTCAGTACCCGGTGTTCATATGCTTAGGTTTTGGTACTGATGGGTTTGCTTCTGGTCAGTTTATATGTAGTTAGTCTTGGTATCCATGCTTAATTGATAACACTGCATTGCTTATTTATCACATATACTTTCGTTGTGGATTCTCTTGTGTGATTACTGTTTGCTAGCATAGGATGTTGTGCATATTGATATTATATGCTTATTGTTGGTTTTATCATTTTGTAGTTATATTTTTTCTGTTTGAAAATTTAAAAAAAATACAAAAAGATTTTATTTTGATAACAAAAAATTTAAAATCAAAAAAGATTTTTGTATTTTGTTTACACCGTTTATGGATAGACACTTTGGATGATCGAGTCACAATTTCATTCCATTTATCCATGTGACTATTTGATAGTGTTTTGAGTCAATAGGTCAATTCATCCATGTTCTTTATAATGTTTGGAGTCATTAAGATGTAATTAAGTGTTACTTCCTACATGTTTGACTCATAATTTCCTTTATTGCACACATGCACGGATTTGTTTGATTATTGTTCTTGACTTATCATATGTTGGTTGAGTGTTTTCATCTCAATCCTTTCCTTAAAACGAACCAAGTGCAAAAATACGAGAGTAATAAAAGTAGTGCATGTAAAAATCATTACCCGTGAAGAATTTGTTTAGTTTGAAAAAATGATGAGTGAACACGGGAAAGGGTTGCGAGGGAATAATAATCACGTCGTGAAAGTCACCGTTTGAAAAGAGCCCACACAAAAAATTAAGGCAATAAAAAGATGAAATATGCCAAAAATTTGGGCCAATAGGTTTTCTCTAAGTTGAGAATTTAGTACCTCTTTAGATATAAAGAATTGCATTATTATATATGAGGGAGTTTTGGATTGATATATCAATGGGTTTGCACGTCCTTTGAAGTTCTAGAAATGGCACTAAATAGTTTTGGACGTTATTGGTGTGGAAATCATTTGATTTTGATTTGTTGATTTGCATAAGACGATGTCATCTAAATTCAACATTTTTTACACCAAAGGATGTTTTTTATGTTCATTCGTTAGGCGTACACATATGCATCGTGCACATATGATTGATTGAGTTTATTTACCTATCGAATGTGTTCACACCCATACATTCCATTTTCGTGACTTGTTTTTTTTTAGTTTAAATCCATGGTGTTATTTTTAGTGTCTTATTTTTGTATGAAAAATTTGAAAATTTCAAAAAATAGTTTTTTTTTTTTTGAATCTCTTTGCAAGAGCACGTTTGCCATTTGATTAATGCTTTGTTTTGAATACCGTGACACTTTGACTTTGCTTGTTTGATTTATTCTTCTTATTTGTCTATTTGGGGACATACTAAAAAGGGGGAGATATAATTATCATTTTATGGGGGAGTTTGAAGTTTGGGGGAGTTTTTGAGATTTGACTTATGCTTTCATCATAAATTGGTATCAATGTTTATCTCATTTCAAAATCGATACGTCACTTGGTATTTTTCTTTATCTCATTTGTGTAGGTACTACATTGATGATCATTGGATTGCACACCCTGATGAGAAAAGATTTTAGACTTTGAAGATTTGAAGAATAAACGACGAAGACTTATTCATTTGTATCTTTCCAGTTTTGGGTTCACGGGAGGGTAAATTTGAATAGGAAATTTCTCAATTGATAATTCAAATTTTTTATGTATGTATTGGCATAGACATAGGGGGAGATTTGTAAGGACATATTTCTCATGTCCGATATCTTACAGTTGTATATGTCGTACGCCGCTACAAAAGGCACGTCACTTCACGATCTCATACGACGGACTCAATCCAAATTTCGGGAATCAGGCATTCAACATCTCTATCATATGTCCCACATCTGCCTCAATGACTTCACATTCCACGATTTTAGGGACTTTATGTAAGTGGTACTCAAGAGAAGTCAAAATAGTGAAATAAGGCATGATATGGAAGTTCATGGGCATTTTGGTAATTGTACAGCCACCATCCAGAGGTTTGGTAAACTGGAAAGTTGAAGAGATCGCCGCAACGAAGATACTGGAAGAAACGGCACCTCAATTCGAGCTACGGTGAAGAAGTTATGGCCCTTTGAAAATGGAGAAAATTTCGAGAAAATACTTAGAAAAATGCTGAGTCCTTTAAGCCCCAAATTAGTGAACTTTTGCGAACCGAAGGCCAAACCGATTCAAGGGGCGAACCAGTTTGTGGTACACCCGAACCGTTTCAGGGTACCTAACGCTGGCAAGTGTTTTAAAATCGTGAAACTCTTTTTGGTTTCCTATAAAAGCCAACTTCGGGGGAGTTATTTCACAAGACTTGGAGAGACGATTTTAAGAGTTCTAATTACTCTAGTCTTCATATTTTTGAGTCCCAAGACTCGTGTTTTGATTCACACATCCTTTACAAACCTTTTTGAATCCTTTTATAACCCAAGAACACAACCTTATGTTTGTTCAACCCTTGTGGAGGAGTCGTCTTTCTTCTTCATTGCTGCCCTCTTGGAAAGGGAAAGTTCAAGCTGACGAATTTGTGGAGAAGTCGTTTTCTCTTCTTCCTTCCTGACCACCTGGAGTTCCTACAGGAGATTTTAGCCAAGACATCAGAACAGACACCTGCAGGTATTTCATATGTCACCCTATTTCATTGTAATCTGTGTAAGGCGTTTTCTTACAAATTATAGTGAAATAAAAGGTTTTGCCCCTTTGGGGGATTTTCCTGAAATTATTTGTTTTTATCATGCATGCTTTATTTTATTGGATAAATCATCTAGATGCATGTTTTAGGGTTTAAATAAAATTTGGGAATAATTAAAATTGAATTTTATTTGAGAAGTCGTAATATTTCCGCTATAGCGATTCTAGAAATTGGTATCAGAGATTATTGAAGCGATCACCACTTTACATAAAGACACTCCATCCTTTGATATTCCATCTCCTATACATCCCCTGAGGACTATAAATACATTATAAACCCTACATACGGGGGGGGCACAAGAAAAGAGAGTCACTTGAATAATCCCAAGGTAATACACAGTAGTGGACGTAGGCTATTTCCTTAAGCCAAACCACTTTAAAAATCTCTTGTCTTTTATTTCTATTTATCTGTTATCAATTAATTATCCTCGTTTAGTTTTTTGCATCAACAGTCACAAAGAGTGAGAGAGAGCTCTACTTTTTACCAAGAGTGAAATAAAATATAGGGTTTTGATTTCATTTGTACCTTAAATAAGGTCATGGTCCAAACCCGTGACTCTTTGTATGACCTCTTAATGAGTTAGACATGGTCACGATTATTGACCGTGACCGAGTAGGTGGACAATTGAATGCTCCAAAGTTGGTTATGGTTACGAACTGTGACCACCCTAAAGTGACCATTTTAAAATAGGTCTGTGAGTCACGGTTTTAGACTGTGACCAACGTTCACTGGTAATTGTCATTGGTGGGTCACAGTTCTGGATCATGGAAAACTTCGTGACTAAAATGGGGGGAATTTTAGCGCCAAAATACCTTCCTGATGGTATGTGGTTACTGGTGGGTTATGGGTGATGACTGCGACCACCAGTGTGACCAAAAGCATGGGACACTTGGGCATAGTTGTTGTTCAGTCATAGGTCACGAGTGTGACCAAAGGGGCCATTTTAGGTCACGAGTGAGTCATAGTTATTGACCATGACCCTTTTGGTTATGGGTCTAGACTTTGACCAGTCCCTTAATAAGATTACCCTAAACCCTCATCACATATATTGTCACTATCAATAGTCAGGGTACACAATTTTGAATCGTGACCCCCTGGTCACGATCCAAAATAATGACCCATTTACTGTGACCATTTTTGATTTTGGGGTAGTGGCACATCCCAATACCGTTATATCCCCATCAGTTCCATTACTATCTCAACACCAATACTTAAAACCATGTTAAAGAGAAATTAACATCGATCCCTCCTGGATTAACATTAATGGAAGTGTTTTAAAGAGATTTTCACCTTCACGTCTTTATACGGGTTAAAACAATCTTAAAAGGCATGGATTTTACACTTTATAATTATCTTTATTTTTATGGGACTCAACTTGATTCCCTTGTGATCACACATGCTTCATGCACTGACACATGATGGATTACCCATTATTCATTTCATGTAGATGATAGCATCATCACTGGGTTTGGATCACCCTGCATTGTCAAGGTAATACTGAAGCTTATTTGAGCTCTAGAGGTTAAGAATCTAAGTCCGCATTTGATATTTTCTTGAAAATGAGATTTCAATATCCAATCATAATATTTCAGACTCCTAAAAAATATATACTCTGAATTATTATAGAGCACTTTTATACTTTGTTGTGGTCTTGCTTCTAATCTAATGGATGAGAAGCATTATTTGCCTTTTCAGATAGGAGAATCCCTATCAAATCCTTTATACTACCACCACCTATCAAGGTATCTGATTTATTTGACAAACACTAGACTAAAACTTTATATTACCATCACTTATCAAGGCATATGATTTATTTTATAAACACTAGGCTAAACCTTACATCTATGTAAATCGGTTCATAATTGCTCTATAGATGCCTCATTTGGATGTTCCTTATTACCTTCCTCTATATTGAAAATCATGTTTGACCTAGGGGTTCAATGGCCATTTGTCATCTATGACATTAATCTTCATTAAAATTACGAGGATCTCTCATTCATTATTAGTCCACTTCACCTTTATTCACATTTTAAAGGGAAAATATTATTTCTTGAAAATTTAAGAAACATAGGATGTTTTTAGTTCTTCTATCTAAGCAGAGTATGTGATGTCTTATGGAACATGTGAAGACACTCATTATTTTAAGTGAGCTTAGCCTCCCACTACTTCGCCTCTCTCATTTGACAATCTATTAGTCATCGACTTGCTTCAAATTTATCTTTATGTTGGAGCATAACATCTCAAGATTAATGTTCATATTATATGGAAAAATGTTTAGTTAGGCATTGTATATCCATGTTTAATTCCTCCATAGATTCAATTTGCTAACTGTCGATGAAATACGATAAAACTTCTAATCAATCTAGTATTGTCAAATTGAGCTTGGTTAACATCTTCCTTCCATATCGACGGGATATATTAGGAATATTATTTATAGGTGTTCCATTTTATCTCGACACCAGATGTGGCGCATTTTTTTACATCTGAACATATAAATTCACATGTCAAGACCTAGTTGCATATGGTCATTTAACTCACAGTAAACATAAATAAGTGCAGCATTTGGATTTCTAGCAATAACAAAAAATCTAATGCATAACCTTTGAAATAAAACATCAATCTCAAGATCAAAATAAAAATAAAAATACCGAAATAAAAATCTCCAAAAGGTTCAAGTAATATACTCAAGCTTGCTTGGATTTCAAGAAATTGGCCATGAATAACCAATCTTCTATCGATCATGCAAGAACTATGAGTGACTAGCAGAGTAAGAAGCATATCAAAACCATCACTTAAGCATAAATTAAGTGTCAATCGTATCCAATGGATTGACTACAGCAGTAGGAAAAAGGCCTGATAATTGAGACTACATAAACTTCCCTACGATAAAAAAGGGTCGTAATGCAGAATGAAAAAACGTGAGATAATGAAATAAATCATCACATAGAACACAATTCAAGGAACACGCTTACAGTTTAGTGACAACACAAACACCTAGTTACATATTAAACATAGATAAAAATAATGATTCAAGTCTTGATAGAAAAATTGACTAGTCAAGTGCAAGTAAGCAATATAAAATATGATTTGAAAGGTTCCTGATACACCCCAACCCAATTACTTATAATTAAGTTTGAAATTCAAAGTGAGTCAAATCATAATTACCTTAACCAAACCATGATCATGAGTATCCTTTCCCAATTATTAACATGAATCAATAAAACTAAAACCTTTCACAATTTTAAAGTAATTATGCTTATTTAAACTTATTGAAATGATAAGTAAGATTAAATTACCCCTTTTACGTTTGACCAAAATCATGGTTTGATGCATCCCTTGCTAGCCCCACCGACCTCCTAGATTTGACAGTGATATTACAATACCTGAAAAACATAAACATAGGAACTATGAGCAAAATAGCTCAGCAAATGCATCACTACTACACTATTGCATAAAATTAAATGTAATCAATCATATCTATGTAACAATATATAACATCTCAACATCTCTTGGCTTTTAATGAGCCATAACATCATAACATCTCATGACTTTTAATAAGCCATAACATCTCAACATCTCTTGATTATTAATAAGCCATATCATCTCCTGGTTGTTAATAAGCCATAATATCTCTTGGTCGTTAATAATCCATAACATCTCTTAGCTGTTAATAATCCATAACATCTCATGGATGTTAATAAGCCATAACATCTCTTGGCTATTAATAAGCCATAAAATCTCTTAGCTGTTAATAAGACATAACATCTCTTGGCTATTAATAAGCCATAACATCTCTTCATAACACATACACATCATATCCATAATCAACTCATTAAGTACAACATATCATATCTCAGCTCGATAAGTAAAAATATCATATTCATAATCAACTCAGTAAGTATAATATATCACATCGATAATCAACTCGGTAAGTACAAAAAATCATAACTATAATCAACTCGTAAGTAGAACATATCATATCCATAAATCAAGTCAGTAAGTACAATATATCATATCGATAATCAACTCGGTAAGTACAAGAAATCATATCCATAATCAACTTAGTAAGTACAACATATCATATCCATAATCAACTTAGTAAGTACAACATATCATATCGATAATCAACTCGGTAAGTACAACATAACATATCTGTAATCAACTCGTAAGTAGAACATATCATATCCATAAACAACATAGTAAATACAACACATCATATCGATAATAAACTCGGTAAGTACAACATATCATATCTATAATCAACTCGTAAGTAGAACATATCATATCCATAATCAACTCATTAAGTACAACATATCATATCGATAATCAACTCGGTAAGTACAACATATCATATCTATAATCAACTCATAAGTAGAACATATCATATCCATAATCAACTCTAGTAAACATAATATATCCTATCCATAATCATGTATAAATACATCTTACCAGTGAGTACACTCACCTTGGCCACTTAATGGGTTTTACCCTTACCTTCGTCTAGAAGTTGTTCAACCAGTTATCCTTCTCTTCCTAAGCACCCTTGGATACATAAGCTTGTTTATTTCTCGATTATCTTCCTTAATCCTTCACTAATTCACCCTAACCTCTCTTTCTTTCATGGGAACCTCAACCCACTTGAAATTCTGATGTAAATAACGAATACGGGAGATTTTAAGGCCTTTAAGTCGGCATAAGGGTAGCTCCCCTTGGTCCAATCAAAATATGACTTGTGGCGCCACATAAGACAAAATATCATTTAAATTTAAATGACTACTTTAGCCCATGTTCGTAAAAAGACGATTTCTTTTCACTCGAATGTTCGTTCGATGCACCGTTTATTGTGTTACGAACCTAACTCACATATCTACAACTATTTAGTTTTCACCTCAAGTCAATTATTATATTATAATTGGGAAAACTAGTCTTCATCTTTAACATTCCTACCGAAAACTTCAAAAATTTGTGTTTGTAACTAATTCGACATCTCATGAGTTATGAAGGTAGGATTAGACTAAATATAATAAATTAACATTATATACACCAATAACACATTATCCCTATACTATAAGGTAAGCATGATTTATCATAATTATATTCGGGTTGTCACAACTTTCCCTCTTTAGAAAATTTTCGTCCCCGAAATTTTGTATGAATTTCACTTACCAAATAATTCAGGATACTATTTCCTCATTGTATATTCCCTTTCCCAAATTGATTCTTTAATTCCATGGATCCTCCACAACACTTTAACTATGGGACTAACTTTATTCCTTAATACTTACTCCTTTCGATCAATTAATTCCACTGGTTCCTCTATGTACGACAAATCTTCTTTCATAATATCTTCAGTTTCTTTATCATTTACACATAAGGATAATCATTTAATGATTTCTTATCAATGAAAACCAATTCCCAACACACATATTACTTCATACCTTTATATATATATGTCGAACATTCACAAGTCTTTACAATACCTATTCACGCAGAAGGAACTGAATATGCATCAACGACGGTGGCTTGAGTTTGTGAAGGATTATTAGTTTGATATCCAATATCACCCGGGGAAGGCTAACGTAGTAGCAGACGCGTTGAGCCGTAGGCCAGTAGATGAGGTGGCCGGGGTGTGGAAAGCTAAGTGGAAGGAGTTGGGACACCAGGATGCAGTGGCCCGATCGTTTATGTTTGTGATGACTATTACACCTTAGATTATAACGAGAGTGGTAAAGGCCCAGGCAAATGACTCGTTCTGTCAGGAGCATATAGTTCGATTACTAGCGGAGGGAGCCGAGTCCTATACCGTTAGTTCAGACGTGGGATTACACTTTAATGGAAGACTGGTTGTTCAGGAAGGGGAAGACTTACGACACGAGGTAATGGCAGAGTCACATGGCTCACGGTTCCCGGTACACCCTGGTGGGGATAAGATGTACCATGACATGAGACGATAGTATTGGTGGAGCGGGATGAAGAGGGATATCGCCGTGTTCGTTTCCAAATGTGCCACATGTCAGCTAGTAAAGGTGGACCATCAGAAACCAGCAGGACTTCTACAACCGTTAGAGGTTTCGACGTGGATATGGGAAAGCATATCCATGGATTTTATCACGGGATTACCTCCGTCACAGAGGGGTCACGACTCCATATGGGTAATTGTGGACCGGTTGACCAAAGTTTCTCATTTTCTACCCGTAAGGACGGATTACACTACGAGACAGTATGCCCAGATTTTCATTACAGAGATAGTGAGACTTCACGGTGTGCCTCTAAATATCGTGTCTGACCGAGATAAGATATTTGTTTCACGATTTTGGGAGAGTTTTCAGGAGGCCATGGGTACGGAGTTTCGATTCAGTACGACATATCACCCGCAGACTTATGGGCAAACTGAGCGTACAAATCAGATGTTGGAAGACATGTTGCGTATGTGCATCCTAGACTTTGGAGGTGGATGGGAGAAGTACCTTCCACTGGTGGAGTTTGCTTATAATAACTCCTACCAGTTCACCATTGGCATGGCTCCATTTGAGGCGTTGTACGGTAGACCTTGTCGTTCCCCAGCATGTTGGTTAGAGATGGGGGATAACAATCTCCTTGGGCTGGAAGTGATTCAGGACACTTCGGCAAGGATTGAGTTGATACGGAGTCGCATTCGGGTAGCTTAGGACCGGCAGAAGAGCTATGCTGATGCCAAGAGATTCTTCAGAGAATTCAAAGTGGGGGACTAGGTGTTACTTAGAGTATCTCCTATGAAGGGGATTATGCATTTTGGGAAGAAGGGGAAACTGGCACCAAGGTATGTGGGGCCATTTCCTATCATCGAACGTAGTGGGCCAGTTGCGTATAGACTAGGGTTATCGAAGCACTTGCATAGGATTCATGATGTGTTCCATATTTCCTCGCTAAGGAAATATCTTAGGGACGATTTGGCCCATACTCACATTGCTTTGAGGGACATCGATCTCCAGCCCGATAGTTCCTACGAGGAGGGGCCAATTGCTATTCTGGACCGAAGCGAGCGAAAACTGAGGTCGAAGATAGTACCGTTAGTACGTGTTCAGTGGCGGCATCATAATGTCGAGGAGTCCACATGGGAGCACGAGGATGAGATGCGCGAACGCTATCCGGAGTTATTCTTACCAGGTACTCTTTAGTTCCGAATTTCGGAACGAAATTCTGTTATTAGGGGGGAAGTATGTAATACCCAGTAATTTTATTGATTTTAATTCAAGGGATTAATTAAATTAAATGAGAATTAATTAGAAATTAATCAGGGTATAAATACTAACGATATGTGAGTTGGTATTTGATTATGATGTTAAAATTTATTATTTTCGAGTATGTATGGTAATACATGAGTTTTGTTGATATTTAAATTGTCACGAGGTAGCTATACGACAATTTGGAAAATTTAATTGGGACGCGCGTGTCAGTCGCGTCAGGAACGTAATTAATTGAATTAAAAAGTGAATTTTATTTTTATCAACCGAATGGTCATTTTGAGTGCGCCAATGTGTCCGGAAGGGTCGAAATAGTCAGAAAACACTAGTTGGGGGTTTAGTTTGGGTCCCGGGGCATTTTTAGGCCACACCGGCAACCCAAAAGGGTAGTTTGGTAATTTTAAAAATAGGGGAATTAAAACCCACGAATTTTAGAAGTTATTTTTATATTAGAAAAGAACCCACTAAGCCATTATCAGCATTTGGGAAGTTAGAGGACTACGGGAGTTATAGGGAAAGTCTTGAGAAGTTCCAAAAGGAAGCCCTAGCCACCATCACCATCTTGGGAAGAAATTTGTAGAGAGAGGGAGAAGAATCAACCTCAATCCTTCAACATCAAATCAGAACATCTAAGGCAAGTGGTTTAATTACATTAATTTCAAGCGAATGTTTCTTCCATGCTTAGAATTGAATAATTGTCTTATATTGGAAGTTTGATGAAAACCCATGAAATTGGAGGTAGGATTCATAATATGATATGTAGAATGTTATTGGATGAATGTCATATACAAAATATATCTTTTGATGATGTGAAAACGGATTGTTTAGGAGAAATTGTAGACATTAAATTCTGGGTTCATGTTTATAGGGTTTGGGACAAAGTTGGGAATTTTGATGACTACGTGTTAATTTAGGAAGCATTGACCCCAAATATATGTTAAAAAGTGACCTAAGAGGACTTAGAGTAGTTTTATAATGTTAAAATACTATTGGGATGATCTTAGGATGAGTTTAGAGAAGAGAAAAATTGAGAAAAACGAAGTAGAAAATTTATGGGCTGAAACTGCCATCTCGTTAGAAGACCTGCCCAGGTCGTTCGAACGAGCTTCTAACGAGATGACAGTGTCCCTTCTAACGAGTTGGTAGTTCGTTCGAAGCCTTCGTTCGAACGAACTCGTTCGAACGAGACTTCTAACGAGTTGACAGAATGGCCTTTTTGGCCTGATTTCATTTCTAATGTTCCGTAGACTTATTTAATTGGAGTATTAACCTTCCCTTATTGATTAGTGGGTATAATTGTGAGAATTGGGGTACGTTGAGGAGTAGAACTTAGAATCTTATAATAAAATCGGATGTCAATTGTGGAGTAGAAAACGAGTACCTAATTACGACGTGAGAAGGGTTGATAACGTTAATATACAAATCGGGGACTTGTAATCGTATAACATTAAATGACGGTATAAGAATGAGAAGTATACCTATATTAATAATACGAGATATCTAAGATGTGCGAATGCTTAGTATATGTGGTTTTATGTGTATAACATATCTACCATACTTGCTATCATGGGAGGTTTGCATTCGATTAGGGCCATCTAATCTTTGTGTGCCTACGGGGGGGATTTAGATTGGTACCTCGAGGACATAGGTCAGAGAAGGACTTATTGAGAAGTTAATAAGTCTGCTGATCATGGGAGCGTAGGTATGTGCGTGACCCATGTGATGTGAACTATGTTCGCCTCCATTGTTTGTGATTGTTATTATTTGAGAACGATTCCTGAGAGATTCGAAATGCGTGGTCCTTATGTACGTGATGTACCGGGATTGGATAGCAGAGTACGTGTGCACCGCAGCTTAGTCTCGGGGTGCTAATACTGTATATTTATTATGAGAATAATATACGGTTAAATGAAATGAATTGTCATGTTTAATTGTGAGTATAATTATAGTAACGTTCTGTAAAGATAAAATGGACGATCTCTAGTAATTAGTATTATTAATAATGGGAAATCGAGAATAAATGTAAAGCTCTCTATTTAAATGAAGACGTCGGAATTAAAGTGGGAATCGTATAGTAATGTTAGAATTATTTTGGACTAGTTAGATATGGGAGTAACTAGAATGGGTACGGGTACGTTAGGAGTGCACAAATAGTCGAGAGGTGAGTATTTCATGTGAGAGCACGTCCTAACTTGTATTTTGCATTCATTGTTTTATTTTCATTAAAACACTTGCTATATTTTAAACTATTTTCCACAATCGGGCTCTGACCCGTTTGCTTTCAAAAATATTTTCTTGTAAAAAACCTTTTAGGTGCCCAGCCACAAGGACACCATGCATAGGAGTTCCATTCAGGTGACGTACTGTAGCTGCTGTGGAAGTTACAGGACCTTGACAGTAGAGGCCTCCACGTTCGATCTTGACTCTATTAGTAGATTTCCCCATCAGTTGGGCATGTCGCCCCATTTCTTTTAGAAACATTTTATTTATTCAGTTTATTTTAGATCTCGGGTTGTAATTAATTATGATTCAAACTTAGTATTTGTTATTCCTGTATTTGGTTTGTTGTGAGGAGTATTCTTACAGACTCATTATTATGGTATGGTTATACTATTGTCATTTCATTGTGGTGGTTATGTTAGCATTTCTTATCTACTTACATGTTAATCGGATTTAATTAAAAATTGACAACTCACTTTTTAAATATTAGGTGGCTAGTAATTGTTAAAACGTTTTTGACAGTGATGCTATGAACTGAACCAACTTGTCATTTTGTATTAATTTAATAAAGGAGTAGCTACCCAGTATTTAATTAGTCGGGGTGTCACAGAACTCAATCTAACTTCTCATGATATTCCCTTTTTCAGTATCATTTGATTATTTTTTAATAAACATACAATGACCTTAGCAAGTAATTTATCCAACATAATAACTTTATAATCATAATCTTATCCCAATCCTTATTAACATGATATTCTTATGCAATATCATTAATACACTTATCTTACTCGTTTGGTAACACGAATGTTAAATGTACAATCACCACTTAAAACTTTAACCATACTTACCAACCCCGTAATACTTCTCTAACTATTATATGTCGTATTTCTTTCAAATAACCTGTAAAAAAACCTTAATATATCACATTATGGTATCTCACATAGCACATTATCCTTACACATACTTCTTGGTGACTCCGTATAATGTCAATCATATTCATTATATGTCATACTCTTAGTGATGACAAGTACGTACAATGACAAATACAACTCAATATCCACCCAAACCAGTTGTCGATATTCCAACCCGATTAGCATCTTTCCCACACTCATACACAACACATACTCTTAAAAGGGCTCCTCAATATTTTTAAACTTCCAACTTTTTAACACCTCGTCTCAACTTTACTATTCATATAAGCATTTCAAAATATCATAAGGGTAATATCCTTTACATATACTCATATTATTAAAGAAGTACATCTCAATTGTCATTACTCTTTTCTTCTACTTATCATAATTCAGTATGAACCCATATACGGATCAATTGCAATATATTGACTAGTAATTGAATCTCATATCATTTCACATATTAAATTTAAACATATACAATTATTGATCTTCTCACTTCACCTTTACCATGTGAATCTTCATTTTATTCATACTCTAACAATTTAAGTCTCGTCATAATCATATAATAGTAATTCTCCTCACATCTCATCTTTTAATGGAATATGGGTTCCCGTACCTCACTCTCCTACATAAATTGAGCACACAACAAACCATGGCTTAATAAGTGACACAACTCAAGTTCACATATACTAATATAAGAAAAGATAACTTTCAATACTTCACAATTTTTGTATACCATATTTTGTCTTTAAAAATTTTCCCTTCAATGACATGTTTGTCCATACCACACATAAAACAATGCAATGATTCATATTAGAATACCTGTATTCGTTGTCATCCACGAATAAACCTTAATATCTCATTTCCTTTTCCGTAAGATCCTTACATTCATATACCGTACAACAATATATCTATAAATAACAAATGTTAGTCAATATAGACAATTTACTTATGACTTAAAATAATTTCTACTTCCACTATCAAATCTAGGCGCTCCTCACCCCAGAAATAATATCTTGGCTATTAATAAGCCATAACATATCTTGGCTAGTAATAAGCCATAACATCTCTTCATAACATATACACATCATATCCATAATCAACTCAGTAAGTACAACATATCATATCTATAATCAGCTCGATAAGTACAACATATTATATCTATAATCTACTCAGTAAGTAAGTACAATATATCATATTCATAATCAACTCAATAAGTACAACATATTATATCGATAATCAACTCGTAAGTAGAACATATTATATCCATAATCAACTAAGTAAGTACAACATATCATATTGATAATCAACCTGGTAAGTACAACACGTTTAATCTTTAATCGAAGAAGATTTTGCTTTTGGGGTGACAATGAAGACATCAGCTGCGAACTGAAACCCATCGTAAGACGTAATTCCCATCTTTGTAAGTCGCACCATTGTTCATTTGTCATTTATTTGACGATTTTTTTCGTATTCAAATTCATCACTTAATAAATGGTGATCTCCTTGGCAATGGTAAATCATTTGTCATCACTAAAATAGATTTTAATTTGGGTGCCTCAATTATATACGTGGTTTTAAGGGTGTTTTCATCATTTGTTGAAGTCTTACAAGCAATCTCAATCGTGATTAGCATCCCAGTATTTACACACCTTGTATAAGATCAAAATTGAAATCAAATAATAAGGTTAAATTTGATACTAACGATAGTATAATCTAATTCTTTGTACACTTAAGAAATTGTCCACTATTTTCTTGAAAACATGATGTTGCTTGTTTTTAGTGGCGAATTAGTTAGATTGCATTCGTTGGTGTTTAAAATGTTAATTAGTGGATCCAAAATCAATCAATGCACTTTTGATGTGTTAGTGAGTCTGATTGAGCTCGTCTACAATCGCGTGCAGTCTATTTTGGAACCATTGATATTGTATTGGGATGCAAGTCAAGATCAATGGCTACAAAATGCATTGTACGGTGTAGTGAGTGCAGTGGAGCCGAATCTCATTGAATTACACAAATTTAGTCACAATCCTCGGTCGTCCTAGCTTAATCATTAGTTGATGATATTATGGAGAAACTAAAAAGTAATGGAAACAAATTAGATGATTGGGATAAGGAGAGTGAAGAAGGAAAAAGAGATCACTTGTTGAAAGAGAATGCGTAGCTCACATGGCAAAAAATGTTAATCTAAGTAACTACTTAGTATTTACTCATCAATAATTTTCCAGTAAATCAGATTTTACTGGAATATAATACAAAACTATATATACAGAGGTTTGGGCGTGGCATGCTATTATTACACCTGAGGGTGGATTGGGGTGTGGGGAAGGACTGCATACAACTACAAGAAAATTTTGCAAATGTCCAAATTATACTGACAGTTATTTTTCATTTGTGCAAGATGTACTACGTATTTTCTGCGTCACATTTTCGTCAACCGATGCTGTTTTTTTTTTTTTTGGGTAGTAGCATAACTGAGATAGATGGAGTAAATATACAACTAGCCAAAAAAAAAGTCTCCTTTTAGAAAATTTGCATATTCAACCTAGAATCCAATGAGATTGCACTTCAAATATGCTTTTTTATTAGGAATTATAGTAATTATCAAATAAGTTACATCTGAAAATTTTAGAAAATTTACAAATTCGGCCTCAAATCCAATGAGACAGCACATCAAAAATGCCTCCATAATTTAATGTTGTCTGTGATCATGATCGTTGCATTCATCAAGAGAATTGGAGAATCCATAAATAGGTGTCTTAGGAATTTCATTCCCATCTTTATCTTCTTGTTCTTGTTCTTCTGGTATGGGTGAAGAAAAGTCCAAGCACATCCCCCTAATAACATGCTCATAGGATTCATCAGAAAGGTCTTCACCTTGGGAGGTGAGCTGGTGGTACTCCACCAGCTGGTGAAGGCATTGGTTTTCCCTAGTTAAGTTTGCATTCTCATTTGCCAATCTTGATTTTTCAGCAAGAAGGGCCTCCAATTGAAGCCTCACCTGCCCAATTACATTATTATTCCACAATGTCAATAACTCAACAATGTCTATGATTGCAAATGAAATATCATGGAAGTTAAGAGCGGGTTGAAAGATTTGAGTAATGCTACGAGTACTAAATACATCCACCAAATCATCTTTCGAATGAGTTCACATAGCATTAAGTAATTGCACTGTCTCAATATTATATTAAAAAGTACAACATTCAATGCTACCCAACTCATTTGGAGATGATTTGGGATTTTTTTGGGACTCGAATTATTATTCGATTTTTTTTTTACCAAATCATCTTCCTCAGGCCGCATATTCTTGACAACTCCATCTCGAAGCCTCCTGTTCTCCTCCTCAAGAAGAGTGCATCTCTCTTGCACAAAACCCAAATCTGATTTTATCGACTTCAATTCTCTCGCAAGTGAAGCCGCCTTTTTCGCGAGGGAAATGGCAATCTTCATAATAATGACAAACAAACTAATGAGTAAACTGGCATAAGCATTCTCTTACATAACCAAATACTCATCAATTATCTTACAATAGAAAGAGAAACAAACTAACATTTTTGGCTTGGTTGAGCTTCCCTAAACCACTCTCTTTTTTCGAATCATCTCCTTGATCATCACAACATTCTTGAGGATCTAGTTTTCTTTTCAATCCTCTCTTGCCTTCTTCGCTCCCTTTTCCGCCTTCTTCTCGTAATTGGGTTCCCTTAATTTCGGTGTTCTCCGCAGCGCCATTAACTATTTCAACCAATGTCGGTGGGCTAGTAAGATCTCTTGCTCCCTGCAAAACAGAGGACAATTCAAAATTAAGTAATAGTGCAGCACAAATTATTATTTGCATAACAATGTTTGAATGACATCATAAAAGGAGAATGGGCACACTGTATAAGGGGCCATAATTACAGACCTAATTAAGGCACCCCAAACACATGTACCTTACAGTAACAAATATAAGCCAAAATTTTACTGGTTATAATTAAAGTGCAACATATCACTTAAAAATGAAAAAAAAAAAAAAAGGTTTGTTACCTGAAGGGCATTATGTATATCGTTAGATAACTGAGAGAGAGAATATGAAACAGAGTCAAACCCTCTTAGCAGAAGCAAAGAGTCCTCCTTTACTCTCTTTGTTGGCACCCCTTGTCCCTCTTTCAATATTGGATTAATGGGTCTCCGATTTTCTAGAAGTGTATCGATCCTATTTCGAAGGCCGCTCCAGAATTGCTCATCTGATGATGGACTTCGCTTAGGAGAGCTAGTAGACCCCTGTAACAGAACTTAAATTTGGTTTTGAATATGAAGTTAAAAAAAGAAGTTTTATAAACTGAGTACCAACCTTGTTGACGTTGAGGATCGGAGATGGGGATTCCACTGAGGTTGCTGCCATCAGAGCTAGAAAGAGAGAGATTGTGTAACGGCTAGTTTAAGGGGGAGCTAAAGTGACGAGATGATTTAAATAGGGCGGATAGGCTAACGTTCTAATTATGTCAAGTGGGCTTTCTGTGTGATCTAGTGACTTATCTTCGCATTTAACACTTCGTAAAAGTGGGGTTCCTTGTCACCTCGGGTTAATTTTGACTACTATTAATGAATTTGAATCCTTACATTTCATTATTAATTTCAAATTTTGGAAAATAAATAAATATGATGTTACAGTCTAGATTTCAGCAATCCATCTGTTCCACTTCAGCTGTCCACCTTAGTGTACCGCTGATATTTTTCACTTACTGCACAGCTGCCCACCTTGTGTACAGCTGATGTTTTTCACCTATTCTGTACAGCTATAGCTACTACTTTCCACCCATGTGCAGCTGCTACTTTCCATTTTTTATTCCTGCAAACAAGGAATTATGTTTCCTTATCAAGTGTATATATAGACAATCATATTAATGAAAACACACTGAATTCCAAATCTTTCATATGACCTAAATATTCTGAGGTTGGGAAAATCTTATATCCATCTACAACTAAAACCGAACTTTCATTAGTTTCCCGGTACTAATTGTAGTTAAGTGTATCACTAATCTTTGGATTGTAGAGTGATATAACGAATTAAACTAGTCGAACGAAACTCATATTCATTTGGATAAAAACTTACTTTATATCAACTTGTAAGGTAAATGAGTAAAGTTTGAACGTAATTTCAAACTCTATACCTTACGAAATTCGGCTCGAATTTACTTTGATTACCAATAATTATACTAAAATACAATAAAATAACCAAGTTATTAAAGCGCGATTCATATTCATTCATTTAAAAGCTCATTCAACCTGGACCCAAAACAAACAAAATTTGAATAAATTTTGAACTTAATAATATCTTGTAAACCAAACTTAAGTATTTCATGAGGGCACCCACAATAGACAATGCAAATGTGGGCATTTTCATTGTAGAATCTCATAGTGGGTAGGATAAAATGTAATTTTTACTGTTTAAATGCGTAGGAGATGTGTAAATTTGGCTTCTCGTGGGTCTCTGTTGCAAGTTCTTTGGCACAGTAAACAGTTTAGCATAGAGGGGTATCACATGCTAAATTGCTTAGTGTAAGCCCATTTGGAAAAAAAAACATGTATATGTTTAACCAACGACTATTTCGCAAAAGTTGTTAACGGCTATAAACACAGCTATCTAAATTAAAATTGCCCCCATAAAATCTTTTGTATTCATTTTCAAACCTAACCCCTATAATTTCCAATAAAAAAAACCCTAATGGCATATCCCTCAAACATCTCTTGTCTACACAATTTCACTTAAAACGACGAGGTGTTTTTATGTCTAATGTTACCCCAAAGAGTGCTCTCCGATTGGTTTGTGCCAATAGCACCATTGAGAGAATATACAATTACAATGAGGGTATTATTACAAATATATTAAAAACGCGTTACAAGGGAAAGTTCGCATAATAAACAAAGATTTTTGTTGTACTCTATGAGGTTGAGTCATGCTTACAGTACCAAACGTGAGAGCATGACCTCGGAGATTGACTAAGTAAATAATTTAATTATAAGGATATATTTCCTTTCATATGTGGTGATTTTTTTACTCATTTACTCATTTTTGTTTTTGGATCACGTTTGCATAAGCGAATTTCACACATGATTTTGGTTATGTAATTGTGTTCGACCATTGTTACAATCGACTAAAGGATGTGCCAAAATACAACATGTCAATAATCAGGTCATAATTTATGGATGGAGATAGTTAGTCTAGTCGGTGCACTCCATGAAATATCAACGACGTCGAAGAAAAATTGGGCGACATGAATATACCAATCGAGAGGCTCTAGGCCGCAAAGATGAAGAACTAAGAGAAAGAAATTAGTGGCCGCTAGTAGTTTATCCACACACATGACCATGCTAAAAAAATTGGAGTCTTTTACACATTCCTAAAACACAAATTCTGGCGAGGCGCAAGACAATCGTAAAATTTAGATGATGAGATGGAGGATCTAATTCACATTCGCACGAGGGAATACGAGGCTCAACTTCATCAGGATAAAGCGGATATATGATTACGTCAAGAGGAATCTAAGATACAACTACGCTGCGGTGAAGACTAAATTATATATATAGATACTAAAAATTTCACTCGTCAACAATATACGTTCCATGAAATGCAAATGAATAAAATCATGCATTGGCACAATCAAGTTTTTCAATATATGTCACAATTTGTCACCAACCGGTAAATGATTGATTATTTGCATTTATGTAATCATTTTATGTGAATTTTGCATGTATATGATAGTCTGATTCGTTCAATGAAATTGTTATTAGATATTATTTGGGTTGCAATGGATAGTAATTATTTTGGTCTTATTATATTTTCAAAGATAAGTGGAGCATTTTATTGGAAATAAACTAAAAACTATATTACATGGATTCACATTTACATTGACAAACACAAGATCCTATTGTTGGAACGATTGTCCCAAAAACAATTGATATTACGTATAAATTGAATAATAAAAACCCTGCAAGGCGAAATAAGGTTATAACTATTAAAGAACACACAACAACTAATGTAGAAGACATCCCAAGTCTTCTATTGTATTCCTTTACTATGATTATCATGAGAAGAGGGTGGACTATTTGTATTCATGATGAATGTTCACCTCTTTTTAATAGTTTATCACAATTCTGAATTTGTGAAAATTTAAGAGATGGACAAAAATGATAGGTTGAGTTGCATATTTATGTTGGCTACAGTAAGGACCCTAGGGAGTTGAAAAGTCGTGGCTCATAATGGGAAGGAAAACCTGATCCGACCCGGATCCTATTCCTATTCCCTTAAATATAATTAACTCCAATAAATAATTATATTTGCAACTCCACTCCTTTAACTCAAATTACACTCCCTAATATCCCCAAATGTTAAAGTTACTGATAACCATTAATAAAATAAATTAATGATAATTTATTTATAATTAACTTCTTTAATTCCTTAAGCGATCCAGCTTAACTTATTTATAGTGTCAGACTAATATAATCCACATGTATGTTTTAACACGTACATAACTTATAAGTATCTCAAGAGGGTAACACCAATATCAACACTGAGACGTGGATTCCATCCGTAATTAACTTTCACCAAACATTAATAACCACCAACCAATCTATCAAGCATATTGATTTAATAATGACTCTCATGTAAATAGGTCAAAAAGATAATCAACTACTGCACGTGTCCATCAAGAACATTAAGATTAAGAGATTAAGTAAACTTAATAATCACGAGTTATACATTGTCTTTTGAAATCAATAAAAAGACAATGACCTCAAGTTGGTCCAGTTCACTGCACATAAAGTGTACTAGCATAATAAATTGAAACTATATTATTTCTCATAGACCTACTAAAATATTAAGCTATAGCCCTACCGATGGTGTATCCATTTCCCTCTAAGACTGTGAACTAGAGACTTATCTTCCACAAGAACCAGTGATATGATCTTCCATGTATAATTTGTTATCTATACACCACATCACTTACTATGCAGAATAAAAAAAACACCAACAATATATAAATAATGAAAATATTATGCCACACATGATTATCATTTAAATGAGAAAAACTAATATATTAATCAACTAATAAATTTATAAGTAAAACTATTACATAAAGCATGATTTTAGTCTATTTCCCCAAAACTTATTCCAATGCACATAATATAACAAATAAGGCGACTCAGTGTGGAAGTTCCAAATGTATTCCATAATGTCATCACGCAATTGGTTATGGGATTCATTATTTTTCATATTTTCCTTACGAATTTAATACTAATAATAGATTGAAAGGCTCTGTCTGTATAGCCTAGAGGGGGATTTGGAAGTGGTTGCTCAGGAGGCCAAGTTCTGTCATGCAGTGCATCTTCGACAATCATATTATGTAATATTACACACACTATCATGATGAGACATGAGTCATTTTGCTTCCATAAATTAGTAAGGTTCCTTGTGAAATGGAAGCATGATTGCAGGATGCCAAATGCACTATCTACATCCTTTCATCCCCCTTCATGTGATCTTAGTACATGCTCTGTCTTTAAGTGGTTAGTATCTTAAAACTCTTAATAATAGTTTCTAGGGGTAAATTCCAAATGTTAGATAGTACCGAATATCATACGTGTTATCGTTGATTTCGAAGTGGATAAGTGTTCCATTTCCTTTAAGAAGCTCTTCGAACACGTGATATTTTTTCCAAACGTTACGATCGTTACATGCAATAAACATACCAAGTAAAGAATGCTAAATCAGAGTGTCGCACAAGGCTACAACCTCTAGGATTACAGTTTCGGCATGGCAATATCCTTGATATTGGCCTTTCAAACAATCGATTCACATATCAAGTAAATTAATAAAAACTTTAAAAAATATACTTTTCATTCGCAATACAAATGGATAGAGGCATACATCAAAGATCAAAAGAAAATGAAAGTGCAAGGTGTCCCTAGTCCTTACAACAACAACAAGGTAAAAAGAAAAAAAGAAGCTATAACTCTGAGCTTTATGGGTGACCTACCCTTGAACTTTCGCTAGTTTAGTCTGCAGAATAACTCAGCATTTGGTCAAGGTTGTTTGGTAGAGACCTGGTCCACATCTTGGATGGATTCCATGGATTTATACCCTTTATCAATAATTGTCCACAGAAGGGTAAGGTGCTCATTAAAGGCTTCGTCGCCTGCAAGGCTTTGCCTTTTTTAAGTTCATCTACGCAACCTCTATTAAAGGCAACAAACTTCTAGTAGTCTAGTTGGATGATTAAGGACATAACCCCAATGCTAAAGTCTTTAAGGAAATCCTTATTGTGTAACTCTTCATTCTTTGTATATCTCAATTTGTCTTATCATCGAAAAAGTCCTTCTCAAATTGCAGGAGACTCTTTTTAACCAATATAAGGCCATGAGCCTTATTTATCTCCATGAGATGGTAATCCCCCTTATTGTAGGACAATTTAATGGTGTCTCCCTCGTTACACTTCACCAAAACAAGTCAATTGTAACGAGCAAAACCCGTTACAAAAAATATTTGTAACGAATTATATACGTTAGAAAATTGGCGTTATTTTTTTACCGACAAATTTGTAATGGATAAATTCATTACAAATTTTATATTTTTAACTGGCTAAATCCATTACAAAATACTTTATAATGGATTTGGCATTCGTACACATCTCATATATTAGTAAATAATATACTAACTTGTAACGGTTTTTATCCGTTACAATTATAAAATTTGTAACGGATAAAAACCATTACAAAATACATTGCAACGGATTGAGAGTGTCATATATTTTTAACATATGTTTTTATTTGTAATGGTCAAAGTCCGTTAGCAATATTATTTTATTTTTAGAAAATATTAATTTTTCATTAAACAAGTAGATACAAATACATTAGTAAAAACTTGTGCTCAACCAACGGCAATGCAATAACAATGCCCACAAATTTCACTCAAGCAATAATTTTAAAACACATGTGACAAAATGAACGACACTCTATTTCGGTGATATTAAATCGATCTAAAACTATATTTCATTCATAACCATTAAAGTTCCCAAAAAAATGTATTACAAGATAAACCATTTAGCTTTTAACCATAAACTTGAAGCGAAGTCTAACAACATTAAAGTTCTAAACATATTATTCTTCCTAAAGTAGTGTTCATGATATTCCTTGCAAAAGCAGACTTCATTCTTGAATCTTCATATTTTCCCATAAGAACCTGTTGAAAAAACTCAATCTTGGTAAATGTGTAAGCATAAATAAGTAAATAACATAAAAGACTAGTACATTCATGTGCCATTGGCACATGTGTAATTTTATTTAGGAGTAATCGATACACAATAAACGGCCATACCCGATGAGAACACGGTTAGTTTAGATAAGTTACTTTGGTATCACTTGATATGCTTGTACCTATGTTTAGGTCGTTAGGTTGTTTTTATTTTTTGCCCCCAAACACTCATTTTTAACCCTGAAAGAAGCGTATACTGGTCAGTTAAGCCAACTGAGAGTCGAATGAGGACACAACTAGTTTAGATAAGTTTCTTTGGAATTACTTGTTGTGTTTGTATCTATTTGTACGCAACTAGGTTGTTGTTTTAAGTTTTAGCCCCCCCAACGCCATATTAACCCCCAAAAGAATCGTATACTTATCAATTAGGTCAATCGAGACTCCGATGAGGACACGATTAGTTTGAAAAAGTTAATTTGGCATCTCTTGATGTGTTTGTACACAAATTTAGGTCGTTATGTTGTTATTTTCAATTTTCGCACCCCTCCCTGCCCAACGCCCATTTTTAACCCCCAAAAGAAGCGTATATTAATCAATTAGGGCAACCAAAGTTCGATGATGACGTGATTAGTTTATACAAATTACTTTGGTATAATTTGATGTGTTTGTACCTATTTTTAGGGGCTACGTAGTCTTTTAAGCACCTCCTTCCCCTCGGGGGAATTTTAACCCCCAAAAGAAGCGTATGTTAATCAATTGGGACAATCGAGAGTCCGATGAGGTAAATGTTAGTTAGACAAGTTATTTTGGTATCGATTGATGTGTTTTACCTAATCTAGGCCTCTAAGCTCACCAATCACATGCCTCACTCCCTCATTCAACCACCCAATAAAATTAACCCACCTCTTTCATATGGTCATGGCTTAATTTTCTCGTGGGTTTCATTCAAAGATTACAATAGATATTTCAGCGAATTTTGATTTAGATAGATACTTTAATGTAGAAATTCAATTGCCACTTAAATGCATATTATAAAATGCAAATAAAAGAATCAATATATAGCTTAGAGAAAAAAGTAATCCTATATATCATATTATAAAAGATACTTGAACAAATGATTAAAATGTACCAACAAAGTGTCAAAGTAAATAATGATACCAAAGTTGCATTTTAATAATTAGTCATACCTGATATACCGAAGAAGAGGGGTTCAACAAATCACGTTAGCATCTACTTCTAGATAATGGAATGAACAAAAAAATAAACTCAGCCACTCATTTATCAAGTTAATCTGGAACAAAATAAAAAAGTATGGGATGGAAAGGGAGAGATGAGAGGGAGCGTTGAGAGTGAAGAACCTACATGTCTGTATATAATAAGATTAATGATAGTACACAAACAAATAAATACGCAGTAAATACATATATAAATACTCATACGAATACTAAAAACCCGCCCACACGAACATATATTTACATTTCCTATATAACATGCCACAACATAACATCGGAACCTTGAATAAATTCTTTGCACATAAAGTAAACTGGAGATCTTTGTGACACCCCACCTAATTAAATACCGGGCGATCAATCCTTTATTAAATTAAAATCAAGGTGAATAGTTGGATCATTCTTAGCATTCCTGTCGCAGAATAAAAAATTTCCAATTTAAACACCCTATATAATTAAGCTAAGTGTCAAAACAATTTAGAACTTTATTTCCATTTTCATTAAATCCCAATTTGAAAACCTTTTAAATAACCAACAGTTTAAGAATCACATAAGCGCTATGGATAGCAATCAACAGAAAAGAATTAATCCATCTAGATTAACCAAACCAAATTTAAACTACAAATGAAATCATCCTGACAAGAATTGAAACTCAAAGAGTACCGAATACTGAAAATAAATGAATATGCATCTCTAACAAATCCATACTGAATGGAAAATGGTCGACACATGCCCTAACTATGAGGAACTATAAAAAGAACCGAATCAATGAAGAGGTCATCTACAACAAAGACCTGCAACTCCCACATAAGCTACACCGCGTCCAATCCAAAGAACCTATGCATGACGCCCCTGTGGCTGGGCACCTGTAATATACACATATATATACAAAAAAGAAGAGATAACAGAAAACGGGTCAGAGCCCGATTGTAAAACAGTTTTAAAATTAGTTTAGCAAGTATTTAAAATGCTTACCTTCTAATGCAACAACCATGTTAGTACGCGACACTCTCTTGAGAATTCTCACCTCTCGTCTAGTGTGCATGCCTACCGTACTAATGAACCTCATAAGTCTCTCTAACTTATTCTCCATACGGTTTTATCACTTGAAATAAGGATTATGATATTTACTTTAGAAAATCAATATCTTCAAGATTTATTACTTTATTTAGAATAACTTCGTATCGTTATAACGTTTCTGAATACTTATAGTGAAGTTGAAGAATTTATTCATTACTTAACTTCTATTACGCACAATAGAAAGTTCTCATATAGCTATACGTATATATATTAGTTACACGTATAATATATATACTAACGGTACCCCACATAAAATCTATGGTGCAAAGTTTCCATATATAAGTATATATATATACCAATCACTCATATAATATATATATACTATCTGCACCCCACATACAATCAATGGTGCTGGCATACTCTGCTATCAAGTCCCCGTATCACTCATACTAAGGGAAATACTAGTTCGGAATCACTCTCGAACTGTATTAACACAAAATGCATACAAATGGAGGCGAAGCATAGTTCCCGGTCCTAAGAGGTCAGCACATACCCTCACGTCTCTTAGAACCATCTGACTATCACTCAGATAGCCTATAATCAAGGAATCCTATGTTCTAGGGTACAAATCAATATCCCCCATAAAGGCCCAATCGAGATAAGACCGTCCCGATGCGGAAACCTCCGTGATAGCAAGTAGCCCGAGTATGATTTTTATACAGATATAATATATGCACAATCACACAGTTATATATATATATATATATATATATATATATATATATATACACACATCCACATTACGAAATTAGGTGCGCTCACGACCCATAATTATAATTATCCGTTATTACATCTTTTTCTCGATTATTTCGTATAACAGACTCGTTATTTATATTCTCATTTATTATTCCCTTCATACCCACTTCTCCTCTCTCGAAGCCTTCTAAGTAAAATTTCAGTACGCAATCACTCAATTACGTTCTGGTCTAACTCCTTTACGAGTCCCGATCTTTTTATTAAATATACGCATGATTTCTTATTCACCTGAAAAATTCCTCGTTAACCCAAAATCCCATCCTACACTAAAATGTTATTCAACGGGGTCTACCTAGGCCCTACTGGTCTTCTCTATATCCCATCATACTCCAACAACAACAATCAAGGTATCCCATACATCTTAATCGGATTAAATCAACGGATGAGAAATATGTCGTTTTCCAGGAGTAGTCGATCGATCGATGGCAGGGGGTCGATCGATCGATGCTCTTGGTTCGATCGATCGATCAAGCAGTTCTTGCCCAGAAACTGCAAAATAAACCTACGGGTTTCATCTTCCAATTTTTCCAAAAATGTCATTAACAAGTCTAAAATTCTCAAATAACGATACTACAAGTTCTATATACATGTATACAAGATTTCCTATGTGAAACATGTATAAAAACATTAACGATATCGAATTAATGGGGTAAAATTGACATAATCTTCAAGAACCCTAATTTTGAAATAATTATCCATTCCTCTAATTATCTCCCAGATTTCTTGTTTTTAAACTCATAGTAATTCGTGGGTAATCCTCTACATGTGATGGGTATATCCAGAATATATTGAATCTCTCTAAACATGCGATTTAAAGTCTCCAAATTTACAATTTCTTTCATAAACATGATCTTGGCAATCCTAAACTAACACGGGTGAGGCATTAACCAAAAATAAATCAAGATAGATACTTGCCTGAAATTCAAGGTTCTGATTTCATGGATGAAATGGTATGGTTGCGTTCCTCGTCGCGCGATCTACGTTTTGGTGGCGGCGGCGGTGCAAACGGGTGAGTCTTTGGCCTTGAGTTGCTTGGAAAGCTCTCTAACTCCTTCTCTAATGGCCGTTATTTGATTTTGTGTTTGCTAACCCTAAGAGACAACTCCAATTGGTTGATATAATCTAATTAGATTCGTGGGTTTAATTCCCCAAAAATATAAAATGTCTAAAATACCCTCCTGGGATGTCAATTAGGCCTAAAAATTCCCCGAGACCCAAACTAAACCCCCAGTACACTTTTCTGACTATCTCGACCCTTCCGGACACTTTGGCGCACTCAAAACAACCATACGAGCAACTTATAATTTATTCACTTTATATAATAATAATTTAGTCCTGACACGACACAAGTGCGTCCCGACTTAAATTTCCATAATTGCCATTTTATTCACTCGTGATAATTTTTAATAAAATAAATCTCATATGTTACTTTACTCGTCTAGTAATATTCAAAAATTTTCCACTAATTACTAACTCACATCATGTTAGTAAATATAAAAATACATTTTTGAATTAATATTAAATTAATATCTCAATTTAAATTTAATAAATCTCCAATTTTAAAAGCCATAAAAATAAGGGGTATTACATACTTCTCCCTTAATAACGGAATTTCATCCCGAAATTCGGAAAATAAGTCCTACCTGGTAAAACACATTTTGGCTACCTTAACAGTACGCAACCTATCCACATAGTAAGGCGTTCAATCATTATAGCCCCCGCTTCACAGCAAGCTTGTTTAACACTCTTCATTAAAGATACTTCATATTCTGCTCCTATCTGACAACATTCGCATAAGACACGCATATACACTATTAATTCCCATTATTTTAATATCATTGGGAGGTTGCACCTCACCACATGACAACTACTCGGATTTATCTAAACACAAAACTCCCATTCTGAGGGAAACCATACGAGTATCTAACCACTCTTGTTCGCCTAAAACAATCGGGGAATTCCACCATAGTCATCGGATTATTCTCAACCGATCCAAAATTCTAATTATCCGTTCACCTCTAAACATACGCAGAGGGAGAATAGTTAATGTTTTTACACACCAAAACTTCAATAAGCACCTCGTTCACGGCAAACAGGTACTAGTACTTCCACGTAACTCCACCATTAGGTAATATCCTCCCCCAATTACCGTACTGCTCCACTTGTTTGCTATAATCGTTGTGGAAACGAAATGATCACTAAGATTCTAAAATCACCTTCACGCGGCTCCACTACTCGGTAATCACCGTGCGCCTGCTCCTCGGCTATGGGTGATACCTCCTACTCAAAATGAATCGTTATCTCCGCTGTTTCTTGAAATCCCATATTAAAGGTGGGATTCACAAATTTCATCCTGATTCAAAAAATAATACCGTGTAGGATCACGTACCGGCGCGATCCCTTCCTTTCAAAGGAAGACTGGGGCACACTAGTTAATATTTTAAATCACCCCAAAGGAATGTCAATCACTTCCTTTTTAGGCGACTTACTCCACATGTTCGGATGAACCCTTGATCTTACCTTGAAGATGGCAACCCATCCAAGGACTTTACTGACTTTACTTCCCTCTTCCGTTATGGGAATTGTTGATAACCACAAAATTCTCTAGTTGATCCCCTTATTCCAACCGATCTCAATCTATGAGTGGTGCATGCAGAGACTACTCACTATGTCCCGATCAACATCGAATTTCCTTGAAATGTCTCACATTAAGTGACACTCAATACTCCCCTTCCTTCCTTGGTGTATATCAAAAGTTTCGACCCGTGCACTTTTCTCCATGATGCGCACTTCTGGATCTTTTATACCATACTAACATTATCACTCTTTGTACGCACAAATCGCTCTCACATTTGACTAATTATAACTCCATCCCGAGTGTTCTCCATATAGTTAAATTCTACCCTTCTCAAGGAATACCCCCTTATAAACGGATTCCCACAGCCTTCCAACTAGATTCGGTGTGCTACTCTGATTACACACGTATATATGGATTTATCATCTTTCACATGGTACTTAATTCTATCTACCACTTTTACTTCGTTATGTTAGTCCCACAAATATATATTCCACATGTCTATTCCCACATCTCTTCAACTCGGACGATTTTTAACATCAACTAACCAGGATGTTTACACACCCTATAAACTGTGCATACTAGCGTAAGCATCACATACGCTTCACACCTAATAACCAATTCTTTATTTTCCTAATGCTCACAACGTGATTGCAACACTTGGGTACTCTCACTCACCCTAAAAATCGAAATTCTAAATCCTCCTTATCATCGTTCCACCCCTCAACTCGTGGTGGTAAAACAAAACTTTCAATGCCTTCTTACCACGCAACTGGTGCCACTGGCCTTAAATCATAATTCACTACCAACTTACAGATATAATTATCTTCTCCTATTACGACCGAGGTACTGAACTCATGGACTAATGACCAAACATTTCCCTATTTCCAACCTTACGCTAAGTTTCATGCGTGGGATATCTTGCAAAGCGAAATCCAAATAAGGAACCCCCCCGATACACTACTACCTAGCATTATCGATTATCGAAATCCGTTAGGCCCTTCGTCCATAGCATGTACCCCTATTTTCCCGTTTCTTAGAAAAAAGTTACATCTCTTCCCGTAATTACACTTAACAAAGAACATTTGTCAATTGCACTAACGTTCAGCATCGGCAGTAATCACATTCCATAAACCTTGAATGCATACCATCGAGATTCTCGAAATCCTGTTCCCAAACATATAGGTATAACTCTTAACTCTCACATCCCTAAAGGATAGATATATCAATGCGGTCTTCCTATCACCCAGTCATGAGCGCTGAACATAATAATGAGGTAAATCTTTTCGCTCAACAGTAATCCCACTGTATACTGAATCATAACAGAAAAGTCCCTACACACACCGGTATTGAGTATCTCGAGCCCACTATCCCCTCAGAAGTTTCTAGGATAGATAATATAAGTGCAATTCCAACCCTCTTGCAGGTGAGGCCTCGCCATAACAAAACATGATGCACTAATGCAACCACTCCGATAGCCTTGCAATAACTGCCTACTATCGTACTGACCATTTCTATAAAGTTATAATCAATACCATAGTATACTCGTATATTACATCACTAAAACGAGTAACCTCAATAAAGTATATAACACTATTAATATACTCATTCATCCTCCGTGGATAGCACTAAGGAAAATCCCGCTACACAAGGGAAAAATATTCACATAATAATATCGTTTGTAGTTATACGCATTAAACTCGCCTCCCATGCTAATCTAGCAATGAATAAAATATAATGACTCACTCGTGTCACATAAAACACGCCTCATCCTCTGAGGATAAAATTTATACTTCTACCTTGCCAATCATCTTGATTGCACAAATGGTCTCCGGACGTAACACGCTTGCCCAAACCAGAACAACACTACTTTAATCATTCTCCTTTACTAGGCACTAAACTCCTGTACCCTATAATCGTTTCAGGAAAAAAACTGCGCGTGTGATTTCACTTTCCACAAAATACCTCAACAAATAATCTACTCATCGCCTATCATACTAACCATGTTGGGATTGTCATTCTCTCGGACTTTGGTAAACTCGATTTCTGATAGCTACCCCCTTTTATTCGCTTAGCCTTGTAGGCCCCAAAGAACATGTTACTGACTACACTAGTCCTTACTAAATCTACCATTGCTTGGTAAGAATTTAGCTATCTGAATCATTTAAATGGGTCCCCTGATGTGTATCCACACCCCTTTGTGGTGCTACACTACCACCGTTGTATCCCGTATTATTCTTGACTAAATTCTTTGATTCTTTTAGCTTCCCACACCAAGAAGCATTATCATCTTCATTGACAAAGTACGATCTTGTTAACCCCTGAATCGACCGTCCAGCAGAATTCCCTTTTCAAGTGTTATCAACTATTATTACGAGTCCAACTCCCACTTGGAGTTCTTTCCTCCATTTGTATCTACATCTTCCGATACAAGATGTGCTAATGGTTTAGACTCATATTCACAAATGGACCTCTGTCAGGTCCTCTTGTGATGAGTTCAGAACAACATTCACTTCTTATCCTAAACATATGATGAAGGAACATGCAGTCCAACTGTACCTAAGATTCTCCTATAGGCATAGCATTCCACTTCTAAAAGTAGTGGCTGACTCCCACCATGATAACCTTGTTCCGACAAGCCAAGAAAATTTGTCTCCAAATTTTCACTTTCAGTTAGCCACATTCCGTCCTATGTCCAAGCCTTTAGATACTTTACCTCCTTTGGCTAACACACACAATTCTCGCATTTCTAGAATTCCCACTGACAGTTCTCTACAACGCTTCATCTGACTTTTTCTTAGTCATACCACATTGAGTGAGCCTACTCTCGCACCTCTTTCAACTATAGTAGCATTTGGGAATCATGGGTCGCTCCCTAATCGCCTTTACAGTCCTGGCTTCTCGTGCCGTAATGGGGGTGACCTCGACGACGGTCATCATCCTCGAATATACTTTACAACCTCAACTAAGCCCTGCCTCTTGATGTCCGCTTAACGACCCTTGCCTTCCATATTTAATTGTTCAAACACGCCCAAACGCAATTAAGATTCACTAAGGTACATACGTTATAGTAGGAGAACTGAATCTCACCATAAAAAAATAATAATCCTAAACATAGGGCTCTATATCAAACAAAGTAACGCTAGAAGTATAATAAGCCACACAGATCCTAAGGACACTAGAACCTGATGCTCTGATACCACCTGTGACACCCCGCCTAATTAAATACCGGGCGATCAATCCTTTATCAAATTAAAATCAAGGTGAATAGTTGGATCATTCTTAGCATCACTGTCGCAGAATAAAAAATTTCCAATTTAAACACCCTATATAATTAAGCTAAGTGTCAAAACAATTTAGAACTTTATTTCCATTTTCATTAAATCCCAATTTGAAAACCTTTTAAATAACCAACAGTTTAAGAATCACATAAGTGCTACGGATAACAATTGACACAAAAGAATTAATCCATCTAGATTAACCAAACCAAATTTAAACTACAAATGAAATCATCCTGACAAGAATTAAAACTCAAAGAGTACCGAATACTGAAAATAAATGAACATACATCTCTGACAAATCCATACTGAATGGAAAATGGGCGACACATGCCCTAACTATGAGGAACAATAAAAAGAACCGAATCAATGAAGAGGTTGTCTACAGCAAAGACCTGCAACTCCCACATAAGCTACACCGCGTCCAATCCAAAGAACCTATGCATGATGCCCCTGTAGTTGGGCACCTTTAATATACACATATATATACAAAAGAGAAGTGATAACAGAAAACGGGTCACAGCCCGATTGTAAAATAGTTTTAAAATTAGTTTAGTAAGTATTTAAAATGCTTACCTGCTAATGCAACAACCATGTCAGTAATTCTCACCTCTCGTCTAGTGTGCACGCCTACCGTACTAATGAACCTCATAAGTATCTCTAACTTAGTCTCCATACGGTTTTATCACTTGAAATAAGGATTATGATATTTACTTTAGAAAATCAATCTCTTCAAGATTTATTACTTTATTTAGAATAACTCCGTATCGTTAGAAAGTTTTCGAATACTTATAGTGAAGTTGAAGAATTTATTCATTACTTAACTTCTATTACGCATAGTAGAAAGTTCTCATATAGATATACGTATATATATTAGTTATACGTATAATATATATACTAACGGTACCCCACATAAAATCTATGGTGCAAAGTTTCCATATATAAGTATATATATATATATATATATATACTATTTGCACCCCACATACAATTATGGTGATGGCATACTCTGCTATCAAGTCCCCGTATCACTCATACTAAGGGAAATACTAGTTCGGAATCACTCTCGAACTGTATTAACACAAAACGAATACAAATGGAGGCGAAGCATAGTTCTTGGTCCTAAGAGGTCAGCACATACCCTCACGTCTCTTAGAACCATCTGACTATCACTCAGATAGCCTGTAATCAAGGAATCCTATGTTCTAGGGTACAAATCAATATCCCCCATAAATGCCCAATCGAGATAAGACCGTCCCGACGAGGAAACCTCCGTGATAGCAAGTAGCCCGAGTATGATTTTTATACAGATATAATATATGCACAATCACACAGTCATATATATATATATATATATATATACACACACATCCACATTGCTAAATTATGTGCTCACGACCCATAATTATAATTATCCGTTATTACACCTTTTTCTCGATTATTTCGTATAACAGACTCGTTATTTATATTCTCATTTATTATTCACTTCATAACCACTTCTCCTCTCTCGAAGCCTTCTAAGTAAACATTCAGTACGCATTCACTCAATTACGTTCTGGTCTAACTCCTTTACGAGTCCCGATCTTTTTATTAAATATACGCATGATTTCTTATTCACCTGAAAAATTCCTCGTTAACCCAAAATCCCATCCTACACTAAAATGTTATTCAACGGGGTCTACCTATGCCCTACTGGTCTTCTCTATATCCCATCATACTCCAACAACAACAATCAAGGTATCCCATACATCTTAATCGGATTAAATCAACGGATGAGAAATATGTCGTTTCCAGGAGTAGTCGATCGATCGATGGCAGGGGGTCGATCGATCGATCAAGCAGTTCTTGCCCAGAAACTGCAAATTAAACCTATGGGTTTCATCTTCCAATTTCTCCAAAAACGTCATTAACAAGTCTAAAATTGTCAAATAACGATACTACAAGTTCTATATACATATATATAAGATTTCCAACGTGAAACATGTATAAAAATATCAACGATATCGAATTAATGGGGTAAAATTGACATAATCTTCAAGAACCCTAATTTTGAAATAATTATCCATTCCTCTAATTATCTCCCAGATTTCTTATTTCTAAACTCATAGTAATTCGTGGGTAATCCTCTACATGTGATGGGTATATCCAGAATATATTGAATCTCTCTAAACATGCGATTTAAAGTCTCCAAATTTAAAATTTCTTTCATAAAATATGATATTGGCAATCCTAAACTAACATGGGTGAGGCATTAACCAAAAATAAAGCAAGATAGATACTTGCCTGAAATTCAAGGTTCTGATTTCGTGGATGAAATGGTATGGTTGCATTCCTCGCCGCGCGATCTACGTTTTGGTGGTGGCGACGGTGCAAACGGGTGAGTCCTCGGCCTTTCTTTGTTTTTGTGTTTGCTAACCCTAGGAGACAACTCCAAATGGATGATATAATCTAATTAAATTCATGGGTTTAATTCCCCAAAAATATAAAATGTCTAAAATACGCTCCCGGGATGTCAATTAGGCCTAAAAATGCCCCAAGACCCAAACTAAACCCCCGGGTTCACTTTTCTGACTATCTCGACCCTTCCGGACACTTTGGCGCACTAAAAACGACCATACGAGCAACTTATAATTTATTCACTTTATATAATAATAATTTAGTCCTGACACGACACAAGCGCGTCCCGACTTAAATTTCCATAATTGTCATTTTATTCACTCGTGACAATTTTGAATAAAATAAATATCATATATTACTTTACTCGTCTAGTAATATTCAACAATTTTCCACTAATTACTAACTCACATCACGTTAGTAAATATAAAAATAAATTTCCGGATTAATATTAAATTAATATCTCAATTTAAATTTAATAAATCCCCAATTTTAAAAGCCATAAAAGTACGGGGTATTACAATATTTTATAGTCTATACACTCCAAGTTTAATCCAAAAAATTACAAGAACAAGAAAATAGAAAAATAGTAATAGTACCTTTTCCATCAGACAACCTACATATTAATGTTTAATGTCTGTAATCCTACCTCCTCTCATATTACATATTTCTCCAAGTGTCTAGATGGGTTGTCCAATCTTTACCACATTACATAAATTAAAACTTTTCCAAGAAACAACACACATTGCACCTGTTACTGAATATGTATCTGAAAACATGCCTTAAAATGAGTATTGACTAAAAAAACAAGGCTGACTAGGCCTAATGGTCTCCAAAATTTACAATTGATGTGGAATATTATAGCGGTCAATATTTAATACTTACCTCTCCAATTCTTTGAGAAATCCTTTATGTTCTCAGTTGGTCACATTTTGGGATCTCCCCTTAAATTGGATACCGCTACATTTGCACTGACTAGGCCGAGAGAGATGAAGCTTTGTATTGGTATCGATCTGTTGGAAGAGTTCCTATCCAGAATATGGATTGGGTGTGATAAAACTGGGTTTTGGAAAGATATTGAGTACGAAGCTATTCCAAGTTATTGAAAGTTGTGCTATAAGCTAGGTCATGATCAATCTAAATGCTTGAAAGCACCTTATCAAACTGAAGTGAATAAAATGATTAACCCCAAATCTACAAATGCTAGCCTGAACAAGCAAATTAGTACTAAGGATGTAGGCAAATCTAAAGACCTTAATTTGACCAACAATTTAAATGGTATTGATGCACTGAAGCTAGTGTCCAAGGTGGTTAACACGGAGGAGATATTAAATCCGTCAATGGGTACTATAAACATTGTGGGCAAGCTTGATAATAACCCTCTACCAGCAGCAGACTCAAGTACTCTCACTAATAGAGTAGGGAAGCTATGTAGAATTGACCAAAGTCATACTCCACCAGTGGTAGTTGAAGATACCTCTCATTATGCAATCATACATAAGCTCTCTTCATATGTCATTCATTCTATACATCAGCTTCAACACCTTTTATAACTACTTGGAAGCAATTTTATTGTATAGTACAAGGAAAAGTGTTCAAAACAATGGCCTATATAGACAACAAATTATCACCAATGCCTAAACTACACTTCCACGAAACGACGTTTGCAACTTGAAATACTTAAAAGAAAAGTTGATTGTTTATAGTATCTATAAACTATGGTTTGCTTATAATGTCTATCTCATTATTGGTCATGTACACTACAACATTGAATTCCTCGACTATTTTTATTAACCAGGAGAGCATCTGAGCCAGCTTTTTTTACAGATTGCAATTACTAATTATGCCACTTATCTAAAACAAACATATAATAAGAGAAGGAATAGATCTTTTATTATAATTTGGTCATTTATTAAGGTATTTGTGTGGTTAGCCTAGCGATCTACAAGTTTTCCTCTTCCTGTGAAATCCACTCAAAACAGAGAGATTACCGAATCAATAATCTGAAAAGAAAATTTGAGACATGCTTTAGCAAACCATGAATAAGCGATTCTTCATACTTGTGTATAGTTTTTCCATTTTTTCAATACCGTTATGGCTTAAGTATATAACTTCAAGAGAAACACATCCCTTCAAATTGAGATCGAAATCAAAGATAGACCGGGTTTTCACAATCTCAGTTAAGAAGGTGATTATGACTTTACCCCATATAAATAATATAATAGTATATCTATCCAGTTATCCCCATTATCATAATCATTAGACTTACCCCTAATTTTACTGCAATATTTTAAGATACCCCGCTTTATTTGTGGGGAGAGAGTAGGTAGGGGTTAAGCCTAATGTTATGACAACAGGGTCGATATTAAATATTACATTAGCTATAGGGAGTAAATCAAAATCACTGTAAAAGAAATGTGCTAAAATAAAGGTTGTCGTGCTTGGAATAACTCTAATACTGTGATAGAAGTTAAAGGATAAATTTTAAAGCTAATCTTCTTGATGGATTTCAACCCACATAGATTAATTGCTCGAATGCAATTTCTACCCAGCCAATGCTCTTGTAAGTTTGTTAAATTCTGCAAGTTCTCCATTACCCGAATCAATAAATTAAGCAGTACATGATTGAGCATACATTTCGAAAACTAATTATACAATACATCCCTCATTGTTCAAGAGGTATAGTTCTGACAAAAAATTACATGGTAGAGTGATCATCCCAGCTATTTTTTTCCAAATAAATTACCAAGATTAGCCCAATTTCTATATATATGTTTTACCTAAAGTTAGCTTTGGAAATAGTAGATAACGTGGCACATTTCATAACATCTATTTTTCAATGAGTGGTTGAGATTCACAGATCGCTGCCTCGACAAGTTACTTCACAACTCTAGGGAAGCCTAACTACATTGTTCCCTTCCAGTCATAATACACACATCAACCTAAACACACTTCATATGGAGTGGTCGTTTTGAGTTTCCATGAGATGATATTCACCCAATTGGCCACACATGTCATCATCCATTAGTTGTTTAAGAGGAAAGAATCCTACCCGTAATCTATTAGAGCCATGTGACTTCATTGAGTGCAAACCAGGTGGGTTAAGGGTGGCGATATTTCTCAAGTTGGACAAAATGATGGAAGGTAGCTTCAAGTCTTTCAAAATTTGACAAAACTATCGTTTCTCTTCTTTATCCAGTATAAATGATGCTTTTGGTTTCATCCCTTTCCCAGTTTTCTTATCTTCCCGCATCCATTGGCCAATATGTATTCCCAAGTCTATCATATCCTTTCGTGCATTTATAGTATCTTTAGTTTTCATTTTATCATCGAGGATTGTACTTATTAAATGCTCTACAACTTTCTTCTGGATGTGCATCACATCAAGAACATGTCGAATTTTATAAGTACTCCAATATTACAAGTTAAATAAAATTGAACTTTTATACCATGCCTCCTTAACTTCAATAATTCTCATTTGCATCACCCACCTTTCGCTTCTTACTTGAAACTTTTGGAGACTTTTCGGGTCTATACTCAATTCAAAGTAACTTCTTTAAAAGTGTGTCCCCATTCAACTGACGTGGAGGAGGTGTATACCCTATTAACCTAAGCCCCAAACTTCCACCTTTCCAAAAAGGGTGATCCATGTCAAGAAAAGTACGATAGTTTATATAAACTATCTTACTACTATGTGTCAATCGGATGGATTATTATCCCCACAAATAGGGCAAGCTTTGTAACCATGTGTAACACACCCATATAAATTCCCATATGAAGGGAAATTGTGAATCCCCCATATTAACATAGCTTTCAATGTAAAAGGTTGCATCTCATACATGTTATAAGCTAGAACACCTACTTCCCATAATTTCTTCAACTTATCAACTATTAGCTGAAGAAAAATGTCGATGTCTTAGCCCGGCCCCTTCGGACCAGGTATTAATAAAGACAACATTTGAAACTCGCTCTTCATGTATAATGAAGGTGAAAGATTAATCAACACCGTGAAAATAGGTCAACAGCTATAACTTCCAGACTGAATGCCACGAGGATTAAACCCATCGGTTGTTATTGAGAGCCAAATATTGCATCCTTCTTTAGCAAATTTAGGCCATTTTGATTTGAAACTCCTCCATTGGGATGAATCACATGGATGCCATTGATAATCCCATGAAGTACTTGCCCTATGGTGCTATGTCATTTCTCGGGCTATCCACGGAATAGTTTAAAATCTCACCAACCTTGGAATTAGAGGGAAATGTCTCAATACCTTTTTAGGTTATTTGTAATTCTTCCCCCTTTCCTCATAGTAACTGAATACCTTGATTATCCACATTGGGGACATTCATCCATATATTCATTCTCCTTCCAATATAAGACACAGTTATTGATGCATGCATGAAAGTAATTAGCCTACATCCCCAAGTCCTTCATCATACTCTTCATCTTTGGATATTTTTCTAGTAGTGTATTATCTTTTGGGAGCCACCTTTTTAAGATAGACAAGAGTGCCGTGACACTATTTCCTGACAAACCAAATTGCTTCTTTAAGTTGTGGAGTTCTACAATTGAAGAAAGAGTTGTTTCAGTACCCTCGCATGAAGGATATAATTTCTCAACTGATAATCTCTTATATTCAATGTACTTATAATTTCCAATATGATCTTCATTTGAAATTCCCAGATGATCGCATTCAACATCTACATAAGGTTCCCCATGCACTCAGTAACAAACATCAATAAGATTTTCTATCCCAACACCTTTTTCCTCGCTGTTTTCTTCTACTATGTTCTCCTCAACTTGTTCTATCGGTGGGGGATCAATAGTATTCACGGATGTATTTTCACCGTGAAAAAAATCTTACAGTATACAATTGATGCATAACGTTCCTCCACAGATGTCTCTCTACTTCTTTCAATTTCAAACGTAATTTATTGTGACACTTTGAACATGGATAAAGTATCTTTGTCAACCCCTGATCATTATTCTCTTTCGCAAATTTATTAAACTCTTCAATGCCCTTTAAATACAATAAGATGCCTTCGTTCTCTTCGGTCATCAAGTCTTTGTTAATTGGCCGTGACATTCTATAAAACGAGATAATACATACATTAACAATAGGTTGCAACTGTAATCTTCGGTAATGGTTGGTGTCAATTTATGGAAACTAATTATACCATGACTTATGATAAATTCATAATTTCTAAATTCTAAACACACTTTTGATGAATAAAAAGAAAATTTGAGCATATTCATCATATCAAGTAACTAAAGCACATAATTCTTCATGAATTTTATTTGCAACTAACGTGATCATTCACGACGTTCCTTTTAATTTACCATAAACTTAATATGTGCATCGCAATAAGTACATTGAGCAAAACTAAATATTAATCGACTTAAGATACAAAGATAAGAAAATAACCCTCCTCGTAACGTCTCAACCTAAAATGGATACTTATCCTAAAGCCCATGTTTTTAACACCAAATATGTATCAACAACTTTGGTTAATAATTACATACACAATATAACTATTTGCATTTGTAGACAAGTATAATATAAATAAAACAATCTCGGATACAATATCACAATGCGCATAGTACATTAATAACAAAGTCCTAAAATAAATAATACGAAACAGGAGGTTTTAAACTAGGATAGGAAGGAATTAGTTCAAATTAGCAAAATGCTAAACAACAACGAAATTAAATTAACTCAAACCATTAAATATGTCAATCCTTTAATATAAATAGCAACAAATTAATTCAAACCATAATTCAAAATAAATAACAACAAATTTATTCAAACCCTAAACAATAACAAAATAATCCAAGTAACTAAAGTGGTCAAGTGGATGAAAGTGCGTAATATTTTTTTTAAGGAAATATTACATTTTTTTTGTCTTCAATTTTAAAACTTAAACTTTATACCCTTATACTAATTATTTTTTTTGAAATTCCTGGGGTGGGCACTTGATCCCCCCAGCTACAAAACAGCTCTGCCCCTACGAACGTGAATCAATGGCAATTGAATCACAACAGTTTAGTGGTGTTTGTTCATAAACAAACATGAACGTGGCTATAAAACAAAATGCATATTAAAAGAAGTCTAGGAATGTCTTTATAGCCACAATTTTTTCTGTGTTCTCTCTTCCTCTATCTATTGAGTGTTACTGAGTTCAATCCGAGTGCACACTCTGAACCAAAAAATTGATATTGATGTATTATGTCCCAAGAGAAAATTTCTATTTAATCAGTTGTGTACTTATGGTTGAAATTAGAAGGGAAGAAATATTGCTAAAAAAAAGTTTCGTAGAATTTGCTTGGTAATATTTGGATCGATTACAATTTCTAGTCCTATTATTTGTAATGTTTGAATCATTACGGTAATATAAGCTAGATAAAATTACCTGATTGGAGGGTGAGAGAAACTGAGTGGTGTAATAGAGAGAGAGACGAGGGAAACGAGAGAGAGAGGAAGACAGTGAAAAACGTCGCTAATGCCGTTTAACACAAGGTTAAACTGTATAAGCAACTCTGAATGTTTGTTGGAGAAACCCTTTTCTTTTGATAATAAAAATTATAAACAAGATTTGTTTACAAAGAAACTTATGTACAAGATTAATTAAGATTGTGTAATCAGTTTTAAAACTAAGGCAGTTTCAAAAATTCAGCACACTTAAAGAATGAGGTGAGTAGATGAAGATAATCAACACAATGATTTTTAACGTGGTAAAACCTCTCCCAACAGAGGAAACATCCACGGTGACTTCTAAGTCACAAAACAAAAGTCCACTAATAATAAAAATCAGTTACAAACAACACAACATGCAAGCACACAAATCAACCTATTATAAGTTTAGGAATATACCCCACTTGGCTCCTTCTAACTTCTGATAGATCTGATTTCTTGATGATGTTCTCCGGTTTTCTAACTTCCTTTGCTTTAGCTTCTTTACGTCGACTCAATGATCTCAGATCTTAAACACAACACTTCATGTGTAGTAGTGTGTAAAGTGTTTGTGTAGTGAATCCTATTCACATGCATGAACTCACACACACTTAGATTTACAAACAGTCCTATACAAATTACATATAAAGTCTATATGCAGTGATTTTGTTATTTTTCTTTCTTACAAAACTAAAAACCTTTTGACCTTTAAATATAACCCAGATTCCACGGAGATCTTGCTTAAGAAATCGATCAAGACCTTTCTCAATCTCTTTTGAAAATATTTAGGAGATTGAAAAACCCTCCAAGTGCGAATCCAACTAGGTCAGGTTAAGTTTTGTAAAAACGAAAACTATAAAACATTTTTCAAACCAAAACAGAAATGAATTTCTTAAACCAAGTTGAAAATATGCAGATCTAGTGAAAAATATAACATGCAGAGTCAGATCTAATATTTCTATGGAGAAAGAAACTACATCTTTACTCTAACGTTTAAGTTGTGTACAAGATCAGAAATCACGAGGTTACAACAACGATATGAACGAAACTCTCTCTCTCTCAAACACTCAGGTTGTGTTTGGGGTAAAGTTTATTTGAAGGTTTGTTTCAGAGACGAAGTGTTTAGGGTTAGGGTTTGATTTTGGCTAATTGTTTCCCTTTCTCTCTCTTCTCTCTATTCTTTTCTCTCTTCTCTCACTTCTCTCTTCTCTCTCTTATTTTTTTCTCTCTGGAAGACGAATGCCCAAAAGTTTTTTTAAGGCAGAGAAGGGAAGGGTATATATAGTGCGAGGGGAAGGTTCTGGATGATCGAGGCAAATCAAAGGCTGAGATCAAGTCTTCAAGGGTTTTGACTTGATCCAATGGTTATAGAAAAGCGGTGGCTTAAAAGCATTGTGATTGGTTCATATGTATGCACTGGGATTAACCAAGAACGCATGCAGGCCCTTGATAACAAATGATCCAACGATCAACAATAATGCATCCATCCCTCTCACATAAGAAGCACAAATACATAAGCCCGGAGGATGACAAGTGTTGGCTATTAATAGGCTCTCACACGCGCGTCAAAGTAATTACAAAACCTCACCCTGAAGTCTCTAGCGCTTTGAGATCGTACCCAACCAAACAATGCAGTGAAAAAAGAAGTTTCTAAAATAGTAAATTAACCCCAAAAACTTTATTAACCCATTTTATTAATAAAAACAATTATTAAGAAAATGTTTTAAAGAGTTTAAAAAGATTTAAAAATTATTTAAAATTCCCAAAAAATTATTAAAGCACCAATTCAAGGGGAATTAAACACACACTCAATTTTAAGTAATGTGAACACATGTATGCACTTCTAATTGTGTGTAGTGTGATTCATTTTGTATCTTCATTGATCATTGAAGGGGATTAGAGAGATAGGTTCTGAGGCTTTTTGGATTTTAGGATGGACTACAACTTTTGTCAATATTTCCAAATTAGTTGAGCACTTATACAATGTAGACTTAAGCAAGTCAAAGGTATAAGGTGCTTCAATCTCCCCCTTTGGAAATATGAGACAAAATCTCCTTTGAGTTAGCTTAAAACTCGTAGGGAACAAACAAAAATAAAACCTAGTCCTATACAAAAGATTCTATCTACCCATTTCCTAGAAAGACATAAATTACATAACTCAACTATTTACAAATTTTGACCCTAGAAACGGTAGCCAATCAGTAGAAGAGATTCCTGCAAATATGCACACTAAGATCAAGCAGTTTAGATGAAAAGTGAACAAAAAATGAACTCATAAAACTCAAATTTCTCCCCCATTTTGTCTCAAATGGACAAAGGGTAAAACTTACAGTTTTAAGAGTTTAATCAGCGCATACCATGCCTATAGAATTTCGCAAATACAGAAATCTGTTATAGTCTAAAGGTTTAGTGAACATGTCTGCAAGTTGCAGATCAGTAGGCAAGTAATGAATTTCTAATACCTTAGTTTCAACAAGTTCGCGAATAAAATGATGCCTTATTTTAATATGTTTAGTTCGCGAGTGTTGAACCGGGTTTTTAGATATATTAATGGCGCTTTGATTGTCACAATACAATTGTAATTGATCTTCTTTAATCCCATAATCACTTAACATCTGTTTGATCCATAACAATTGAGCACAGCAACTTCCTGCTGCTATATATTCGGACTCAGCCGTAGATAAAGATGTGCAATTCTGTTTTTTACTACTCCAACCAACTAAATTATTGCCGACATAATAACAAGCACCTGATGTACTTTTACTATCATCAGTACAACCGTCCCAATCAGCATCAGTATACCCTATGATAGTGCTAAAGGTATCTTTAGTGTACCTAAGTCCAAGGTTAAGAGTGCCTTTTATGTACTTGATTATACGTTTTACACTCAATAAATGGCTCTCTTTAGGGTTATTCTGGTAACGAGCGCACAGACATACAGCATACATTATGTCTGGTCGTGAGGCAGTTAGGTAGAGTAGGCTACCAATCATACTACGATAGAGTGTGGAATCAACTGACTTTCCAGTTTCATCTTTACATAATTTAACAGTAGTACTCATAGGTATTTTGGCAACTTTAGCTTTCTCTAAGACAAATTTCTTAACAAGGTCTAATGCATACTTAGTTTGAGAAACAAATAGACCATCAGAATTCTATTTCACTTGAAATCCTAAGAAAAGTTGTAGCTCCCCCATAAGGGACATGTGAAATTCCTTATGCATACTAGCAGAAAAGGATTTAACTTCAGTGTTTGAAGTTGACCCGAAAATGATGTCGTCTACATAGACTTGGGCTATAATAATGTTTTTGTCAAAATGTTTGACAAATAGAGTCTGGTCATTTCCTCCTTTCTTAAAACCCTTATCCAACAAAAAATTGGAAAGGCGTTCATACCAAGCTCTAGGAGCTTGTTTTAAGCCATACAAAGCCTTTTTTAGACGAAAGACATGATTAGGGTATTTAGGATCAATGAACCCTTTGGGTTGTTCTACATATGTCTCTTCGGACAGAATTCCATTTAGGAAGGCAGATTTGACATCCATTTGATAAAGTGTGAATTTTAAGTAACACGCTATGGCGAAAAGGAGACGAACAAATTCAAGACGAGTGACAGGGGAAAATGTCTCGCTGAAATCTATCCCTTCTATTTGAGAGTAGCCTTGAGCAACTAGTCTAGCTTTGTTTCTAAGAATCACCCCATTTTCATCAGATTTGTTTTTAAAGATCCAACGTGTTCCAATAACATTTTTGTTTTGAGGCCGAGGTACGAGATACCGGACATCGTGAATGACGAATTGTAAAAGTTCTTCCTGCATAGCTGAAATCATGTGTGTGTCATTCAATGCTTCATTAACATTTTTCGATTCCACAAGGGAGACGAAATATGCATAATTAGCATAATTTCTTAACTGGGATCTAGTACGAACTGGCTCATTAGGATTACCGACCACGTTGTCAATGGGATGATCTTTAGAGACCCAGCCAGGTACTTCTGGACTCTCAATAGGTAATGAGTCATCTATTTCTGGTGAATCAGTTTTGAAATCATTTTCAGATTCAACCACAATAGGTGATTTAGATATCTTATTTTCGACAATAGTGTCACTTACAATTACATTTATCGATTCCATAAGGGCCTTAGTACGCAGATTGTATATACGATAAGCACGACTGTTTGGTGAGTATCCTAAGAAGATGGCTTTATCACCACGAGTTTCAAATTTAGACAGATGTTCTCTGTCTTTACAGACATAACACTGACTTCCAAAGGTTCTTAGGTATTTCAGGTTAGGTTTCTTACCGTACCACAACTCATAAGGGGTTTGTTTAGAGTTTTTCCTAAGATAGACCCTATTAGTGATGTGACAGGCAGTTCTAATGGATTCTACCCAAAAGTATTTAGGTAGAGATTTGGCATGCAACATGACACGTGCCATCTCTTGAAGAGTTCGATTTTTCCTTTCAGCAATACCATTCTGCTGAGGGGTTTTAGGGGCACTAAATTCATGTTTGTAACCGTTGTAGTCACAATATTCAACTATTCCTGTGTCTATGAACTCTCCTCCTCTATCACTACGAATGCGATTGACTTGTGTGTCCTTCTCATTTTCAATTCTTAGAAGAATTTTCAAAAAGTTCTGAAACGTGTCAGATTTATGTTTCAAGAAGGCAACCCAAGTGAATCGTGTGAAATCATCAACCATGACAAGGATATAACTGTGTCCACAAAGACTAACAGTTCTAGAGGGACCAATAAGGTCCATATGGATGAGATCTAAAGGTCTAGAGGTAAGGATGTCTTTAACCTTTTTATGCGAAGTCTTAACTATTATTCCTTCCTGGCAATGACCACAGACAACACTTGAAATAGGTTTAATTTTAGGAATACCTCTAACTATCTCTTGACTAGACAATCTACCAAGGATATCATAACTTAAGTGACCCATACGATTATGCCAGATCTCATTGCCATCCATTCTGACAATGTTACAGGTTTCAGAACTAGTCTTGACAGTATAACAATTGTCAGGTGTTCTAAATCCTGTAATTATGCATTCACCTTTATCATTTAGAATTTTACAATTGTTCTTTGAAAAGTTGACAGTATGGTCAGAGTCACAAAATTGTGATATACTTAGGAGGTTGGCTTTAAGGCCTTTAACTAATAGAACATTTTCGAGAACAGGCATTCCTTCTTGTTTTAGGGTTCCTTTACCTATGATCTGAGATGAGACACCATCACCAAAAACTACTTTCCCACCAGCAAATCTGGTTTTGTTTAGAAGTTTTGTTTCATCTCCTGTCATATGTTTGGAACATCCTGAATCTAAGTACCAACCAGATGAAGTGTGTTCAGCTTTTAAAGCAGTGATGACAATGTTACACTTCATTTGGGGTAAAAGATCCTCTTTTCTAACCCAAATAGCTCTAGTTTTGATTTTGCGCCAGTTTGCCCTCATTTGATAAAATTTTCGAGAAACAGTTTTTTGTCGAAAACATTTGGAGCAGCAAACTGATTGTTGTGAAAAAGTTGAGCTTTTGGTTTAGGAAAGTTTCTGGGAGCCTTTCTCTTAAATGAACTCTTAGTTTTGGTGTTTCTATTTCTGTAGTTAGAGTTCTTATCAGGTTGTCTTGGAAGGACATAGTTGTTACGACTTTGCCTAGAATAGTTAAAGTTCTTATAGACAGAAGTATTGTATATAGGGGTGTTTAGACGCCTAGCATAACAACCTTCGAAGGAGTGACCATAAATGTCACAGTAAGAGCAATATTGATTGCTTGAGGGATGAATTTCCTTAGGAAAACTTCTAAAGATAGGTTTGACAGCATTCTGTTCAAAAGAGTTCTTCCTAGGAGCTATGGTCTTATAGGTAGAATCAGCCTTTCTGATCAAAGGACAAACGTATTTAGTCTTATGTGCAGTGTCAGACTTAGAAGTACTAGACTCTCCAATGTCATTCTGTTGTTGCTTTTGATCAAATTCATTTTTAATCAAATGAAAGTCTGGACATGTTTCAATTGGTCTTTTGCCCCCAGACACAAACTTAATAGGTTCAAGTTTTATTGTTTGAGATTTGTTCTTAGGGCAAAATCCAATACCGGTTCTATCATCAGAATTGGTCTTGGAGTCAACAACAAAGTCAATAAACAATTTGAATTATTTTCAAACTTAGAAAACTTTTTGAAAACAGTAGCTGTCTTTATTTTTGCTTCCTTCAATTCTAATAATGTTCCCTTATATTTCACTTCCAGAATTTTATTAGTTTTAGTCAACTCTTTTAATTTTTGATCAAAAGTTTCAATTTCAGATTGATGAGTCAGACACTGGTTAGTGTACTCTTCAACATTCAACTTCACAATAAGACTTAAATCATCTAATTTCTTAGTAAGATCTCTAACAGTCTTCTCCAATCTAGTTCCTTTTTTCAGAGTCTTAGCATACAAGGTATGTATATCAGGGAGGTCATCTGTGTCTGAGTCGCTAAGTGAAGTGTGTGTAGTGACCCCTAACGATTCAGTTTTAGTACTCACGCACCCATTTGCATCGTCATTATCGAGATCACTTTGACTCACACACACGGAACTAGAACTAGCAACATTTTCAGACAATAAAGCATCTAGGCCAATCAAAGGAGTATTCACACAAGCAAGAGTAGTAGCATCATTATCACACACATGAGTATCATCATTGTAAATGATCTTAGCATAAAAAGACATGCAAGGGTCAAGAACATTAGATGACTCAAGTTCCTCTTCATCAGAGTCACTTAAATCATTCCAAGTTTTACAGACATTGGCTCTATTGTGTGTGTTGGCTTTATTCAGATTAACTCTGCAGTCGTGAGCAATGTGACCTAGTTTCCCACATCTAAAACATTCAATCTTTTTAAGGTCTCTAGTGGGTCTGGAATTGTTGTCCTTAGGATGTTTGTCAAGTCCTCTCTCATGAGGTTTGGGATTAGACAGAGTAGGATAATTAGGCTTGCCTTATTTAGTAGCCTGTTTGTTTCGAAATTTGATAATTTTCTTAAATTGTTTAGACATTAAGGCAATCTGATTATCTAGTTTGTCTATATCACACTCCTCATCAGAGTCAGAGTTGGTCAAATTGGACTCAAGTTTGGGTATCTTAGAGGCAAAACTCAAGTTAGAGTTGGGCTATTTTGTTTGAGAATGATTTAATTGTTTCTTAAAGTCTAATTCCATTTCCACAGTTCTAAGTTTGCTACTGAGTAACTCAGGAGTAAGGTTTTGATCATTCATTTCCTCAATAGCATACCTCTTACTGTCGAACTTTTGTGGTAATGACCTTAGGATTTTAGAAACAATTTCATTTCTATCATAAGTAATACCATTAGCATGCAACTTAGTGACTATATCAGTTAAGTTCATGTAGAAATCATCAAAAGATTCAGAATCAGACATGATCAAAGAGTTGTACTGCTGGATAAGCATTTGAGTTTTAGCAGCTTTGACTCTTGAGTCTCCTTCATGTGCAGCGATTAATGTGTCCCATGCTTCCTTAGAAGTGGCACAAGATGAGATTCTTTTGAACTTATACTCATTAATGGACATAAAAATGGCATTCTTGTCTTTATTGTTATTTCGAGAAAGGGTTTTCTCTTCTTGGGTAAATTCACTTAAGATTTTCTTTACCCTCTCATCACTTCCTTCAGTGGCTAGTTTTGTAGGATAAGTGTTTCCATTTTCGATAATATCCCAGACATCATCTCCTAAAGTCCCTTGGATGAAGGCAACCATCCTTACTTTCCAGTAAGCAAAGTTGTTTCCATCAAAGAGAGGAGGTCTGGATAGATTACCAAACCTTTCATTCTTCTCGTCCATAGTTAGGTTTTTCAGAAAACGATTTCAGAAACACAAGATCTTTGAAATAAAAAGTTAACAGGGCTCTGATACCAATTGAAAAACGTCGCTAATGTCGTTTAACACAAGGTTAAACTGTATAAGCAACTCTGAATGTTTGTTGGAGAAACCCTTTTCTTTTGAAAATAAAAATTATAAACAAGATTTGTTTACAAAGAAACTTATGTACAAGATTAATTAAGATTGTGTAATCAGTTTTAAAACTAAGGAAGTTTCAAAAATTCAGCACACTTAAAGAATGAGGTGAGTAGATGAAGATAATCAACACAATGATTTTTAACGTGGTAAAACCTCTCCCAACAGCGAAAACATCCACGGTGACTTCTAAGTCACAAAAACAAAAGTCCACTTATAACAAAAATCAGTTACAAACAACACAACATGCAAGCACACAAATCAACCTATTCTAAGTTTAGGAATATACCCCACTTGGCTCCTTCTAACTTCTGATAGATCTGATTTGTTGATGATGTTCTCCGGTTTGCTAACTTCCTTTGCTTTAGCTTCTTTACGTCGACTCAATGATCTCAGATCTTAAACACAACACTTCCTGTGTAGTAGTGTGTAAAGTGTTTGTGTAGTGAATCCTATTCACATGCATGAACTCACACACACTTAGATTTACAAACAGTCCTATACAAATTACATATAAAGTCTATATGCAGTGATTTTGTTATTTTTCTTTCTTACAAAACTAAAAACCTTTTGACCTTTAAATATAACCCAGATTCCACGGAGATCTTGCTTAAGAAATTGATCAAGACCTTTCTCAATCTCTTTTGAAAATATTTAGGAGATTGAAAACCCTCCAAGTGCGAATACAACTAGGTCAGGTTAAGTTTTGTAAAAACGAAAACTATAAAACATTTTTCAAACCAAAACAGAAATGAATTTCTTAAACCAAGTTGAAAATATGCAGATCTAGTGAAAAATATAACATGCCGAGTCAGATCTAATATTTCTATGGAGAAAGAAACTAGATCTTTACTCTAACGTTTAAGTTGTGTACAAGATCAGAAATCACGAGGTTACAGCAACGATATGAACGAAACTCTCTCTCTCTCTCAATCACTCAGGTTGTGTTTGGGGTAAAGTTTATTTGAAGGTTTGTTTCAGAGACGAAGTGTTTAGGGTTAGGGTTTGATTTTGGATAACTGTTTCCCTTTCTCTCTCTTCTCTCTATTCTTTTCTCTCTTCTCTCACTTCTCTCTTCTCTCTCTTATTTTTTTCTCTCTGGAAGACGAATGCCCAAAAGTTTTTTTAAGGCAGAGAAAGGAAGGGTATATATAGTGCGAGGGGAAGGTTATGGATGATCGAGGCAAATCAAAGGCTGAGATCAAGTCTTCAAGGGTTTTGACTTGATCCAATGGTTATAGAAAAGCGGTGGCTTAAAAGCATTGTGATTGGTTCATATGTATGCACTGGGATTAACTAAGAACGCATGCAGGCCCTTGATAACAAATGATCCAACGATCAACAATAATGCATCCAACCCTCTCACATAAGAAGCACAAATACATAAGCCCGGAGGAAGACAAGTGTTGGCTGTTAATAGGCTCTCACACGCGCGTCAAACTAATTACAAAACCTCACCCTGAAGTCTCTAGCGCTTTGAGATCGTACCCAACCAAACAATGCAGTGAAAAAAGAAGTTTCTAAAATAGTAAATTAACCCCAAAAACTTTATTAACCCATTTTATTAATAAAAAAAATTATTAAGAAAATGTTTTAAAGAGTTTAAAAAGATTTAAAAATTATTTAAAATTCCCAAAAAATTATTAAAGCCCCAATTCAAGGGGAATTAAACACACACTCAATTTTAAGTAATGTGAACACATGTATGCACTTCTAATTGTGTGTAGTGTGATTCATTTTGTATCTTCATTGATCATTGGAGGGGATTAGAGAGATAGGTTCTGAGGCTTTTTGGATTCTAGGATGGACTACAAATTTTGTCAATATTTCCAAATTAGTTGAGCACTTATACAATGTAGACTTAAGCAAGTCAAAGGTATAAGGTGCTTCAGACAGGTGTGGGGCGGTATAGAGAAAAGAGACGTGAGAGAGTTGGAGAGTGGGATATCCCACTTTTCATTTGTTTTAAATGAATTTTGCATATAATTCTAATAAATGTTTAATGGTTTTTTTCTATTAGCAACAGATTTTGTCCATTACAAATGTGTAACGGATAAAATTCGTTACAAATAGGGAAAAAATCCATTACAATTTTTCTCTTTTGTTGTAGTGTTAATCATATCCTCCTCAAAGGAGGAAATATCATTTAACTTTTTAGTGAGGTTAGTAATCTTTCCATACTTAGCAACCAAGGTGTGATCTATCTTATTAGATTGGGTATAAAAATATCATTATAATCTTCTATCTGAGTATCTCTATTAGAGGATAACTGAAGAGATATAAATTTGGCTAGTATGAGAAACACATAATTGATTAAATGAAAGACTGAAATGTATAATATTAATAGTATAAAATATTCCATTCTCTCTTTGAGGATGTGGTCATTTTTTTGTTTCTTAAGGTTCGTCTGGTTATTGGGCAACATGGCTACCCTACTGAGGAAATAGGTAACCTCGACTCTTCGGTAGGCTAAATTATTGATCATGACAGTCTCATTACCCTTCACAAAAGTCTTCACCCGAGTCCTAGATGATGAGAGGCAATATATGGAGGCATTCCCTTGGGCATCAAGGATCATATAGTGGTCGATCTTCTTATTAGACTTGGGGGGGGGGGGGGGGGGGGAATGGAGAAAAATCTTTTATATACTTTATTTTTAGCCTTATCAATCTTTGGGCTTTCTCTCTCTCCCCTTCCTCTACCTTTACTATATCAACCTCTCCCATTTATGGGTAACGAGGTCTCAAAGAGATGGTTTGGGTTTTTATCTTTGTTAATGTTGGCCTTCATGGCCAACATCACTACACCAAATGTGGACGGTCCTAGATTGTGACAATTTTAAGGATGACCATTTTCCAGAATCATGGCCCAAAACCATGAACAAATTTAAGAGTCACGGTCGCATTTTTTAACCTATTGTTGCGTCATGGTCACAGTTAATAAATGTGACCAATGGTCACACTTTATAACCATGATCAAAACTGTGACCTCTATCTAATTGGTCATGCTCATGAACCGTGACCCCCATGATATGAAAATAGGTTTGATGGTCATGGTTTATGACCTTCAAACCTATACCATGAGCTTTGGTTGATTGGTCACGATTCATAGCCATGACCCACTACTGCGAACATAAATTAAGTGATCAGGGTTCCTAACCGTGACTCATTTTAACCATTTAATAATTGTCATGGTTATAGTCATGGTTTTGAATCATGACCAATAATAAATTTATTTAAAAATAATAATTTTGATTTGCTTGCTTCCAAAAAAATTCTTGTACATCAAACTAGTACATAATTGCATTATAAAACTAGCAGATACAATGATAAAAAAAATAATAAAATTAAAATTATCAACCCATCAATTTAATTATATGAATGCAAAATTAATATTATTAAAATATTAAAAGTATTATTTCCCTTAAGCATATGAAATCTCGTTGTAATCGACATTTGCGTTCAACTAACTAGATCTACAAATATTTCAACTTGTTTCTAGTGGTGAGAAAAGACTTATCTCAAAATGATTTTAGGACCCCTACGTAGTTAAAAATGTGAAAGTGCGTGTGCGATATTGATTCAAATAGTTCGCAATTTCCAATTCAGACTTATTTAATTGAATGTCTAAATTTGCTCAAACCAAATACTAATTAAATTAGCCCCTAAACATGCAACTATGTGACAATTCAAATCTCAAATTAAATCATGCGATGACAGATACTGATAAAAGCAGGTCTCAGGAAAAAATCCCGGCAGGGCAAAAACCTTTTATTTCCACTATAATTTGTAAAAGAATGGTTTACAATCGAATTATAGCAAAAATACAATTCGACTTACGAAATACATGCAGGTGTCGGTTTGCAGTCGTCAGCCCGGGAACACTGCAGCACTGCCTTTGACACGTAGTCATTCAGCCCAGTACCTACCACAAGTGGCACATATGGTCGGCCCAGTACCTTTCCAAGGCACCTATGATTCAGCAGAAAAATTCCCAACAAAAATATGCTTCCGGTTCCATAAAATAACTCACACAAAAGTCTGGGATTTGTGAATTGTAAAACACAGTTTGAACCCTCAAAAATGTGTTGGAGAATAAATAAAAACACTCAAAATATATTCTGTTAAAACCAGTGTTTTCTCCTCCCGAAATCCAGTAGCCTGATAGCCTTTAAATAGTAAAATTCAAGGCGGTGATGTGTCATGGAAAAACGCCTCTCGTTCGAACGACAGACAACGTCGTTCGAGCGACACTCCATCTCGTTCGAACAAGATCTGACGTCATTTGAACGACAAACACTGATCCCCTTAGAAAAGACTTTTAAAGTTTTAAATAACTTGGTATTCTCAAATCTTAAAACTGTTCACGGGATCAGGAGATCTTTATCTAAACCATTTATGATTTTGCAAAAATATAAACCATTTAAATTTATTTCAAAAATCATTTTTCATAAATTGGAAAAAAAATATTTTTCACAAAAAATATCCCAACACTTTTTATGTAAAATGGAAATGAAACTTAAAACATATTTTACCAAATTCGTTCTTGTTGGGCTTGAATGTTGAAGTCTTCTTGAATTTCGGATTCGTCTTTGTAGATGTAATCTTCTTAATTCTTCGACGACTTGTAGAAACTTGTAGCGGTATGCGACATACTAAATTGTGACGGACAATGTCCTTACAAATCTGTCCCTATGTCTATGCTGGTACAATATCAAAATATCCAAATTATCAAAATCCAATGACCTGTACAAATCTACCCTCCCATAAACTTAAACATGGAAAGATAAACTGTCAAGTCTTCAAACTTTGTAAACAATGCTTCAAGTATTAATTTTTCAAAACTCCAAGTTTTTCTCATCAGGGGTGCAATCCAAGAATCTTTAATTGTACCTACGCACATGAGATAAAGAAAAAATCACGTGACGTATCGAGTTTGAAATGATATAAACACAAAACATGTAAGCATAATCAAATCTCCCCCATACATAAACTCCCCCATAATATCATAATTCATTCTCCCCGTTTTTATTTTTCCGAAATAGACAAGGAAAGAATAAATCACCAAAAGCAAATCGGGGTGTCACGAAAAAACAAGCAAATAAACTACTTTTGAATTTTTAAATTTTTTATACAACAAAAATGCAAAACTGATATTACAAAAATCACACACCATGAATTTACACTAAGACAATCAAATCATGGATACGGAATGAATGGGTGTGAACAGATTCGATAGGAAAATTAACTCAATCATATCATATGTGCAAAATGCATAAGTGTACTCCTAACGAATGAACATAAAACAAATAGTCCTTTGGTGTAGAAGTGTTGAATTTAGATGACATCATCTTAATCATATCAACTAATCAAAGTATAAATGATTTTCACACCAATAACGTCCAAAATTATGTAATACTTTTTCATGACTTTTGAGGACATGCAAACCGTTGAAAATTCCATCCAAACTCCCTCATTAAAATATAATGCTTTTTATTTATGAGGTGATGAAACAAAGAAAATGGCCCATTTTTGGCATAATTTTCTTTTATTGCCTTTCAATTTTTTAGGGCTCTTTTAAACATCATTAGACCCCGGATAATTTTCAATTCCTCACTTTTTTAGTTCTAGGACCATTTAAACGGTGACTTAATCGCAAAGGATAAATGAGTACCCTTCATAGCCCTTCACCATTTTTTTTAAAAATCACACAAACTCACAAACGGTTTATATCTTGCACTACTTTTTGTCAAGTTTTATCGCATTTGATTCATTGTATAGACGGAATTGAGATGGAAACACTCAACTAACATGTGACAAACAAGCATAAAAGTCAAAAAAAATCCGTGCATGTGCGCAATAAAGGACAAATATAGTCAATCATGTAGGTAGTAACACTATATCATCTCAAAGACTCCAATATTTATAAAGCACATGAATGATACAATATATTGTCTCAAAATACTATCAAATAGTCACATGGATATAGTATGAAGTTGTGACTTGATCATCCTAATTGTCAATTCATATAAGGTGCAAACAAAATACAAAACTCTTTTTGGATTTTTCAAAATTTTTCTAAAAAGAGAAAATCGTTTTGAATTTTTAAACACTGTTCAGAAACAACCCAGCAGTACCAATAACATTAACAGGAAGAAACAGGGGACTGCAAACAGAATACTAGGGTCGTTCGAACGAGATGCCTTGTCATTCGAACGACAAGCCATCTCACTAGAGGACTTTGTGCGAGACAGTATCTCATTAGAACGAGAAAATTCAAATTCCCCATATTACACAGAAAGTCATACAGATTAGTCAAGAGGAAAATTTCATAAAAACCCAGTTCTTGGAAAGGGCAAACAGTGCTAAAAAAGTACCAAAAATAAGAAAAACAAATAAAAATACAAACTAGAATAAAACAAATGGTACACACTAGCAATAGGCGTAAGATAATAACATGCAAAACAACCTATGCTAGCAAACATATCTAGACATCAACCGGTAGGAGCGACTGAGTTCTCCAAAGATGGTGACATCTTTTGAAATAACTCCATCAAATCATGTGAAGTCTTGACCAAAAACTTAACTTGCTCGCGAATATGTACAAATTCTCTATCATTATATGCAAGCAAAGTATCATGAGTGGGTGCGTGCGAATGAGCATGTGTAGTGGCGTAACGTGGCATGAAACCAAACTTGAAATAAAACTCCCTAAGGTGTCCTTTTTTTTGCAATGGGAGCAAACATAAATCGGCCTATGAACACCTCTCTCATAAACTCTAGGACGTGCTCTCCTAACGGTAATAGGACGCCTAGGTGGGTTGAGATGAGAACCACATGAATTAATCACCAAAGTGGAAATGGGGTCGGGTACAACAAAAGAAGTGGAAGCACCGTCATGACCTTTTCCTACATTATCACCACCACCCAAAACAGGATTGAGAACCATCTTTTCAACTTTCTTAGATGCATTATCTAAAGGGACTTTGATCTCCCGGTCATGGTTGAGATCACTCTCGAGTTGGGATACACGTGCCATCAGACTAGACACCGTGCCGGTCAAGTCACACTTTTCCATCTTTAAAACTTCATTCTCTCTCTCCAAATCCAAAACCCGACGACCTAAATCCCTATTATATTTCTTCATTTTCAAGGTCTCGGTGTACAAATCCTTAAAATATTTTTGAGGCTCACTTTCATCTCCACTCTCAAACTCGCTCTAATTTCCACTATAAACACTCGACTCATCGTTGTCGCTCTCGTGGGCACTATCATCGTCGGACAAAGTGGGTGCACTCACACAACTCAAAAAAGCTACACACATCCCATGAGCTAAACCTTTTCGGACTCGTCTTTCTCATCATCTCCCTCACTATCACTAAGAGTGGATGGCATGACTACTTTCTTCCTTTTTCTCCTTAGCCTAGTAGCAAATTGAAAAGCCATATGACCTTTTCCTTGACATTTGAAAAACATCATCTCATCTTCCCCACTCTCTTACTCTTTTTCTCTCTCACTCTCTTTTTCATTTCCCTCTGTGGCCTTTTATTTCTTTTTCATTTTGTCAAAAGACTTTTTATTGAAAGAATTATTTTTATTCATTTTGATAAACTTTCTAATTTTTTTTGCAAATAAGGCCACATCTTCAATGCTAAACTCATCCTTAGAATCAGACTCATACACTCTCTCTCTTTCTTTTCCTTTCTAACTTGAGTCTTTAAACCAACGCCTCCATCCTTAGTCTTAATGGTTTGGGAAAACATGTCAATCTCATAAGTTTGCAGGTCTCCTACGAGCTCTTCTAACTTGAGTGAATTTAACTTTCCCCATGAATTCAAAACACTGACTTTAGGAATGAAACGCTTTGGAAGAGATCACAAAATCTTTTTAATGACACGCGTGTTATCAATTGGCTCACCTAAATTAAACCTCAAGTTAACAATATCCGACAAACGTACATAAAACTCATCAAAACATTCAGACTCAGACATAGTAATGGTCTCAAACTGGGTGGCCAAATTTTGTAACTTTGATTCTTTAACCGCATTCGTACCCTCATGTATCAATTGAAGGACATGGCATGCCTCTTTAGACATGGTGCACGTCATAATTCAGGTTGAACGCGTCAGGGGGTGACGGTTCCAAAAATAACACTCAAACCACGGGAATTAAAATTAGATATTTTAAAATCATCTTCAGTCCAATCTGACACAGGTTTCAAATATATGATGTTATTAGCAGTGACAATGGGAGGATTCCAACCTCTTTCACAAAGAAGCCAAACATGTTTGTCAATGGCTTTCAATTGGAATTTCATACGAGCTTTCCAATAGGTATAATTGGACCCATCAAAAATCGGTATTCGATTATATAAGTGCTCGTTCGGAAACATTGCGACAAACTTTTAAAAATCATATTTTTCGAAAAAAATCAATATCTCACAAGTTTGGGGGAAAAAGGAATACACGATAAATTAGCGTAACCTGCTCTGATACCAATTTCAAAGTGCATGTGCGATATTGATTCAAATAGATTCTCAATTTCCAATTCAGACTTATTTAATTGGATGGCTAAATTTGTTCAAACCAAATACCAATTAAATCAACCCCTAAACATGCAACTACGTGACAATTTAAATCTCAAATTAAATCATGCGATGACAGATGCTGACAAAAGAAGATCTCAGGAAAAAATCCCCGCAGGGAAAAAACCTTTTATTTCCACTATAATTTGTAAAGGAACGATTTACAATTGGATTAGAGCGAATATACAATTAAACTTACGAAATACTTGCAGGTGTCGATTCGTAGTCGTCAGCCCAGGAACACTACATCACTCCCTATGACACGCAGTCATTTAACCCAATACCTCCCTCAAGTGGCACCTATGGTCAGTCCAGTACCTTTTCCAGGAACCTATGATTTAGCAGCAAAACTCCTAGTAAAAATATGCTTCAGGTTCCACAAAACAACTTACACAAAAAGTCTAGGATTTGTGAATTGTAAAACGCAGCTTGAACCCTCAAAAATGTGTTGGAGAATAAAGAAAAATACTCAAAATGTATTCTGTTAAAACCAGTGTTTTCTCCACCCGAAATCCAGCAGCCTGACACCCTTTAAATAGTAAAATTCAAGGCAGTGACATGTTATGGAAAAATACCTCTCGTTCGAATGACCGACGGTGTCGTTCGAGTGACACTCCATCTCGTTCGAACGAGATGTGATGTCGTTTGAACGACAAACACTGACCCCCTCAAAAAAGACTTTTAAGTTTTAAATAACTTGGGATTCTCAAATCTTAAAACTGTTCACGGGATCAGGAGATCATTATCCAAACCATTTATGATTTTGCAAAATTAAAAACCATTTAAATTTATTTCAAAAATCATTTTTCATAAATTGGAAAATATTTAATTTTTCACAAAAAATATCCCAACACTTTTTATGTAAAATGTAAATGAAACTTAAAACACATTTTACCAAATTCGTTCTTGTTGGGCTTGAATTTTGAAGTCTTCTTGAAATGTGGATTCGTCTTTGTATATGTAATCTTATCAATTCTTCGACGACTTGTAGCAACTTGTAGCGATATACAACATACTAAATTATGACGGACAATGTCCTTACAAAATGATATTAATGTCCATTTAGTTCGTAAGATGAACAAAGTTAGGGTCCAACCCATAATTCTAATCTAGAATGTCTCTTTTGATTTATGAAAAGTGTGTGAAATATGGTGAAAGTGTTGAAACTTTTAAGAACACTCTAAATTGAAAATTATGGTATAAGCCTCCTTTTTGAGTTTTTGATTTATCAAAATAGTTGTGAATGTATATATGATAATAAAAAGAGTAGGATTAGTGATAAAACTAAAATAAACTAGCAATGAATTGAGTAAGAACACTAAAATATGCAAAATAGAATTTGTGGGACTAGTAAAACGTAAGGGATATTACAAAATGAGAGCACAAAGTAATAAAGGGAAGATAACTAAATATATGGGTAGATTATGCTAACTGCTTGAATGAGATGATAGTATATGAATATAAACTAAAGATAATTTGTAGTATGGGACTTAAATACTAAAATGACTTTGGGATGCCTACATAGCCTACATCAAAGTTCATGTACTTCTAATACAACACAAAGCCCACTTAATAGACTGTACCAAAATGGTTTCGCAGATTGGAAATGTGATTATTTTATTAAGAAAATTGGTATTGTTATTGGTCAAGGGTACTCACAAATCTAGTTTTAGCTTTGTGTGGGTACCTTTGAAGTTTTTCTTAGAGGTTTAATCAATCCAACTCATTCAGGGTTCCTAGCTTCATAACAAGACTATGACATAACCATACTAAGCTTGAAATATTGAATGAGTTCAATGATTTAAATCCAAGGAAAAACTTTAATGGTACTCACACGAGACTAAAATTATATTAAGGAATACCCTTGATTAATATTAATTTTCTCAACAAAACAATCACATTACCAATTTGTAGAACATGTCAGGTAAACTGCAGGATATCAGCTGGGCTTATGGGCTTGTCTTAAAGTTAAAAATATTACAAAATGTATTGAACATAATTTACAATCAAAGAGTTATGGTCTTAACATATTATCGTGTTAGTTGTACCATAACTACCAAACCTAAACCATTATCTTAATAAGTTTATTAGGCATAGTGCACTGATGTGAGAAACAAAGTATGTCTATATATATAAAGAGTAGAATCATCATATCCAAATTTTGGAAACAATGAGTACACATGAATAAGGGGCACTAAGAAGAGAGTAAAGAAATAAGTAAAAATGATTAAAATATGAGCAATAATAATAAATTCATGAGAACTAACTATATGAGTAAAATATGCGAACTACATGAATGAGATGATAATATATGAAGATAAACTAAATAAAATTGGTAAGAAAGTATTTGAATCCCAAACAGACTTCTAGATGCCTATATAGCCAAAAATGGCATCAAAGACCATATAGTTCTAACACGACATATAACTAGAAGTTAATGTCCATTAGTAATTGAATTAATGCATTCAATGATCCAAACAGTGAAGAGAAAATCTTTCCACCATCCACAAATTGTTGTTCATAGAGGATTAATCTTATTGGGGCATCAAGAGGGGTTGTAATCAATGTTGTGTAGAATCCATCGGTCAAAAATCATGTTATTAATTGGCCTTATAGGCTTGGAAAAATTATAATTATACACAACCTTGTTTTGGCCAAGCCTATAAGCTCGTCTAATAGCCTGCGTTTTAATCGATGGGTTCCACAAATTGGGAATGTGAATATTTTGCGTGAGTACCCTTATAGTTTTCTTTGCACGATATAGCCAGTCCAACGCATTTGAGGTTCCTAAATTCATAACAAGACTATGACACAACCTTATTAATATTGAAATTATGAATGAGTTCGACGGGTTATATATTGAAAAAAAAACTTGAAGGGTACTCACATAAAAATTTAACTAGATTAGTGGGCACCTTTGTTGAATACAAATTTTCTTAACAAAATAATCACATTCCCAATTTGTGGAACTCGTCGGTTGAAATGTAGGCTGTTAGCTAGGTTTATAGGCTTGTCCAAAAGAAGGTTGTGTATAAATACAATTTATCTATACCTATAATCTAGGTTAATAGCATTCCATACAACCAACGAGTTACATAAAATATCTATTAGATACATTCCTGATGCCCCAACAAGATTAATCCACTTTAAATGAAACTTTATTGATGCTAGAAAGATTTTGGCTTCAATATTTGGATCAGTGAACACATTAATCAAATTATTAATAACATCAAATTCTATTTTTGTTGTGTTATCATAATGGTTGTATAAGAATTACAAATCCAGAATTGTTATCTTAACAATAAAAGACAATTCATAAACGGGTTGTTCCTCTTGTAAATGGGTTGTTCTAACTTTTCACGTCATACATACGTACAAGGGTTAAGTAAAAGATCCTTCAAATTATCATTTTCACCAAGAGCAGACTGAAACTCTATATAGGCATTTAATGTGTGTGCTTCAGTAGTCAAACCCTTTAGTGCATGCAAAACAACATACTATTATCATCCTTTATGGACTTTGAGTATAATACCTTCTTTAAATTTAAAAGGCATAAATAAAAAGCTCGACAACCATGCGATTTTTACTCTCCATCTTTGATAAATCTATCGTGACAAGTTTATGGTAGGATCAACTATACAACCATTAGTTATGTGCTCCACCTTCACCCAATCATAATAGAAGACGGTTGCTTTAAAATCCAAGTAATATAGTTTCATGATTTGTTGTAAAATTCCATAATAGGTCAACACCATATCATTTTGATTTTTATCGCTTATTCTAGACACATAAGAAGTCAAGGAATAGTCTGAAATTCTTCTATTTTTCTTCAATATTTTTTCCTCGCATGGGTATTAAACTAAATCAAAACCATTGGCATGGAATTTTTTAAACTCCTTCACATGGAACTATAACCTTTCCCTTGGTGTGCAAGCCTTGATGAGACATCACCTCTTTTTAAAATATTCATTTATTAATGGATTGTTATTAAGGTATGTTTTACAACACATCTATAAGTAACCGCAAGAAAAGATTTGGAAATTACCTTATTTTATACCTATGCCCTAAAATTATTCATTGTGTTGAATCTTTTTGCTTCTTTTTTTGGAAAATTTCTCCCTCATACTTCTTATATGTGTTCATGAAATTGTAAAATTTGAATGGAAATATAGAGAATACACATACTTAAACTGAAATACGTTATATATGTAGGCACTTACTTTCTCCAATCTTCAACTTCGTCTTATAATTCAAAGACATAACGATCGACTTACTCATATTGTCGATTGGTGAGTCTCACCTCTTTAGGTTTCTCGAAAGGCAGTGCATCCTCAAACTTGTCAAATTCCTCGATCACTCATTCACCACGAGGATTGAACTCCCTAAGACCTTATTCTGATATATATTCTCAGTGTATGACAATGATTCTTATGTTGTGCATTCTTTCACAATTGACCCTTCAATATATCATGTATTCTTAATGTGATATTTAAAGGTTCTCAATAAGCGCTCAAAAGGATATTTTTAGGGATACCTAACAGGTCCATACAACAGCGCCTCATTGCACAAATGCACAAGCAGGTGGACGCTTATGTCAAAAAATAATGGAGGAAAGTATTTCTCCAAGGCACAAATCGGTTGGGCTAAAGTTATTTTTGCAGTCGTAATATTCTTTTAGTTTATAACTTTTTTTCACAGTAAGGTGAATCACAAAATAATTAGCATAATTGCCAGAGATATTTTGGCACAGAAAAGCCAATGCCTAAACAACAAAGGGTTAATTGAATGACGACCCGTCAGTCGTGATACTTGCACTATTTGAGATCATTTTTTTAATAGTTTACAACCTTGCGTAAATTACTAAAATAATTGGTCAGAGTGTTCAAGTTAAACAATGTGTCTAGGAGGATATTTTTATCACTAGTAGTCAAAGTGAAAGCACCAGCAGGAATAAAATTTCTTCCTGTTCTAGGATTAATTTTTAACAATAGTTTTGTTATCGCCTTTTGATGGCAGAATGACTTATCTTTATCTTTCGAATGAGATCCACTCAGATATGTTCCTATCAAATGTTCCATGAAATTCTTCTCCATGTGTATCACATTAATTACATGCCTTACACTGTTCTTTTTCCAATACGATAAGTCACATAACATTGATCATTTAGACCATGCCTTCATTTTACCGCGATCTTTAAGATCCTCCCTCACTTTTTACTTTTAGTCTGCAAATTGAAGGTGTTTGCCTATAAACTTATTCCCTAAATTCGTAGCCTTCACCCTTTTCTCTCTTTGGTAACTAAAAATTCGAACATATTGCATCCTATGCTCATGACCAACAAGAAAAAAATAGACTTATTGTTCCTAAAAGGGTGAATATTTGGTAAAAATCTATGATGAAAAGCATAATGTATATTACCACTATGATTTAGCCAAGTGAATTCAGTTTTCTCCCCACAAATGGGATATCCATAATAACCATAGACATTACAACTAGACAATGTCCCATAGGGAGAAAACTCATGGATCTCCCATAACACCATTGCTTTAAGTATGAGCTCTTCACCGTTATGATCATCAAATGCCATCACACCTTCATCCCATAAATCTTTCAGTTCTTTAATTAACGGTGTATAAACAACATTCTATAACCCCTAAGTCTCTCCTTAGGTCCCTAGCACCTCCCCATTTCACTACAAAACATAGGTTATACTCCGAGTACCGATTTAGAGGCCATTAGGCACTCTCGGGCCCCGTTTGACTACGAGCAACTCTACCATTAGAGTTAAATCTCAATTAATCTTCGAAGAGCTCTGAATCCCCTTTCCATCCCTCCCCCCCCCCCCCCCCCCCATGCGCGAATCGATATAACGATTTAGATGAGCATATTATTTTACTACCAAAAATCGATTTGGAGGCAACCTGGTGCGTAGGCCCCGATTTGACCCCAGTCAATTTCATCGTCAGAGCAAAAGCTCTTTTAATGTTCGAATGGCACTGAAACCCCTTTCCAACGGTCTTCCCCATGCGTGAAATGACATAATCATTCAGTTCTTTAATTAACAGTGTATAAAACACATTATATGACCCCCTAAGTCTCTCCTTAAGTCCTTAGCACCTCCCCATTTCACTACAAAACCTAAGTCATACTCCAAGTACTGATCTAAAGGCCATCGGGCGCTCTAGATCCCCGTTTGACTGCGGTTAACTCTATGATCAGAGAAAAATCTCAATCAATCCTTGAAGGGATCTGAATTCCTTTTCCAATGGTCCTCCCCATGCATGAATCGGCATAACTATTCGGACGAACGGATCATTTTAACCACCAAAAATCGATTTGGAGGTCACCGGGCGCTCCCGGACCTCAATTTTACCCCAGTTAACTTCATCGCCAGAGAGAAATCTATTTGAATCTTAAAAGGGCACTTAAACCCCTTTCTAATGTCCTACCCCTTTCATGCAATGGCATAATCGTTCAGTCTAACAATCCATTTTCCCCCAAAAATTGATCTAGAGACCACCGAGCACTCTCGAGCTCCGTTTGGCTAAGGTTAACTCTTCAGCTCGAATGAGACTTAATGAATCTTTGAAGGGAACTGAATACCCTTTCCAACGGTGCATCCCGTGAGCGAACCAGCCTTACGATACGGACGAGCGACCCGTTTTACTAAGAAAGGCCACCGGAATCTTTCGAGCCCCAGTTGATCAAAGTTACCTTTCTGAACTGAGTGAAGATCTATGGAATATCAAAGTACCACTCATAACCTTTCAAACTATCTGCCATGTGCGCAATTCTGACTTACTGTTAGGACGAATGATCCATTTGTGTTAGATGATCTCCCTTCCAAAGAACCAATGAGCGCTTTCGAACCATGTTTGACCTAAAGTCAACTCCCAAACCCGGGGACTGACCAAAGGATTCTTGAAGGGTTATGAATTACCTTTTCAATGGTATTCCCCGTACACAATTTGGATCAACAGATTGTGTTCTACAACCATTTTTTTAAAAAAAATCTACACAAGACTGCCAATTAGCAGGTCCATTTCCTTGTCGATTTCCAAGGTTAGGCTATAACAATCGGAACCCCCTTACCCTATAAATATATGGAATGACCTCACTCCCAAAGCGCACCTCAGATCCATTGAAATCAGTGATCTCAAAATAATTCTCTTGCAATCAGTGAAGTTTCCTTATATGAAATTCCTTTCAATCTTTTATTCCCATCCTTTTCATACCCAATTTAGCAAAATCTCATTCTCTCTCATCCAACATTCATCCCAACATTTAAAGGATCTCATCAAAGATCAAGATCAAGCCTCAATTCTCCAAAGAAGTTCCTAATATTCTCCATTTTCTTTAAATTTCATCATTTTTGCATTATTTGCTTAAATTCTCAATTTAGTCTTTACTGTTCATACACATTAATATCTCACCTTTTATTAGTTATATTGTACATACTTTATTTTCTATAAAAATACAAAACAAATAAAAAAGGGTTACACCTATAAATTTCAACGAGATTATCCATCACAATTTCTTAAAACTAAAAATACATTTTCTACACACATACATATAATAAATTCTCATTTGAATCTATGGGATAAACTCCATGCCTATGGCGCATGCGAACCACATGGACTTTGATGCCTTTATAGGCTATGTAGGCGTCTCATGCTAAAACTCGAGATGCGAGTCCAATTTTCCCATTTTCGCATTTGTCTTTTTTTTTAATATACATTATATTTGTGATCCTTATAATCCTTTCATCCAACATATATTATCGTTTCATCATAATGATCAATATCAAGATAAACGCATAAATCGTATTTTCTAAATATTATTTTGGAAATATTCCTATGGATGACCCCACTCTATCATTTCCATGGTATGAGTTGGGTGATTTCGATATCCATTTATACACACACACACACTCACACTATGCACGGAGAGATAAGAAAAATAGTAACACAAGACCGTGAGAGACCAAAAGGAAGGTATTGGTGCCTAACACCTTCCCATTTCGTAACTTTGCCCCCGAACCTTCGAACTATTGGTTTCGTAAGCATCAGTTTGTGTTTGATGCCTCTCTCTCGAGGTGGCGACATATTCTTTACCTTTTTTGTGCAAAACAGGTTGGAGACTCCATCTTTTTACATTCACCCCACATCAACGACGACCGAAGCGCTCTTAGAGAAAGCGGGTGTGAGACCTTTTTCCCCTCCCCGGGAATAAAAAGAGAGGAGATGATCCGGGATGGCCACAAATGGATATAATATTATATTAATATTATCGCAGGGAGCCTTTGGCCCAGGTATGAATAACGATAATAATGTGAACTCTTTTCTCATGCATAATGTTAGGGGAGACCTAAGTACACTAAGAGAATTGGCCAATAACTTCGAGTAGTTCTTAAATTACTTAAAGGGTTAAACATATTGGTTGATAATCCAAGACGGACATAGCACAGTTCCTTTAAAAAACTATGGTGTTGTGCATTTGAAAGTTTCCATATGATTGAATTAACAAGATGACACATGAGATTGCCACCCACCTCGGCTCGAGTGTGCCATGTCATGACCTTTACTATCCATGGTATAGTGAAAAGCCTTTTCAATTGTGGCATAGGGGAAATTAATTCATACCTTATGTGGAACTTGAGAGAACTTGAGAAATTAAGTTTCTTTTTCTCATTACATATAAAAGACTCATCCTTTAGTTCGTGTTCATTTCGAAAAAATATGCAATCATACTTGCATAAATGAATAAATTTTTACTTCAAACCAAAACCTTTCAAGCTCTTCTTTATGGTCGTATTGATAACATGTTCTCATTCAGGAGAAAGTCTTTACCCCACTTAAGAATTCTTATTACTAAGTTTCCCGATAAATAATACTGACTTTTCAAAATATGCAAATCAATTATACAATATAATACTGAGTGATCTTCGTCATAATTTTTATACAAAGGTCGATCCACGTCGTCTTTCAACCATATGTATTCCTAATCTTTGGGTAATTCAGCATCAACTTTTTCATTAACTTGGTCATAATGAACAATATATGAATCCATATCCTGGTGGTTTTAATGGTGGTGAACTCCATAAGCATCATTAATTAGGTCATTCAAAGTACAATTTCATGGCGAATCATTTACCAGCTCCACCCGATCAGGTTGCGATAATTCTTTCAGAATATATTTTACATTCTTTTCCTTATGGAAGGCCCATATCTTATTGTCGATGACATACCCCACCTTAAAGAATGCAATTTAAAGTCTTCAAAAGACTTTAAAAAATTGTTTATACAACGGGTGCAGGGACACAGGATCTTATCACTATTAAAATGTTTATCTGCTTACTTACCAAATTTAGAACCCCTTTTACATGATTATCAGAGACTCTATTAGTCTTTCTTATCAACTCTTTGTATTATGGTAAATCCATTAAAGAGTTCACAGGTGACATGGAATGGTGAATAATCTCAGTATTTTTAACATTCGAATGTCACCAATGATGGTGAATAATGAAAAAACTTTTAAACTTTGAAAGGGTCGCCAAAGATGGTGAATAATTTCAATGTATTTCACGTTAAAATACAACCAAAGATGGTGAATAATCACGAAAAATTTAACTTTTGAAGGGAAACCAAAGATGGTGAATAATTGAAATATTTTTGCATTCGAAGGTCACCGAAAATGGTGAATAATACTATGGAGCGTATAATATTGGTCCAAAACTTTTACTTGACTTCCCAATCTTGGCATTATTTATTTGTTCTAAACTAGAAAATTGTACATATACCAAAATAAACCTCTGGAATTCAAGCTTTCAATGCAAAAAATGACTCGTCATTTGGACATTTGTAAAGAGAGTTATGACCATTTTCTCAACACATATTTTTGGTGATTACATTAAATATTGGGATGGTCAAAAATTTTGGTCTAACTTCCTGAGCATGGCATTATCTATGTATTTTGTATTAAAAAATGAGTCATATACTAAAAGAAGGCCATGTAAGTCAATATTCCAATGCAATAAATGGTTCATTATTTAGACTATTGTAGATATAGTTTGGTTGTTTTACTACATTGCCTTTTTGGCGACTGCACAAAACACTGTAATAATCTGGTCTGAATTCCTGAGCAAGGTGTTATCTGTATATTTTGAACTAGAAAACTAGTAGTATACCAAAAGAAATCCCCGAAATTCAAGCTTCCAATTCAATAAATGACTCGTTACTTGGACCTTTGTAGAGATAATTATGTTTGTTTTACTGTTTTGAGTAAGTGCAAAGCTTGAAAATGAAATCAATGTTGTTGTCAAGATTGGTGTTCATATTCATTCCCCATTACCATGGCTCCATAGTTTTCAATACATTTAGTTTAGAGCTATTACATAATCTACATCCATCCTACCTAATTCCTACAAACCACTATTATAGTACACCATCCATAAGAGTCTATTTGGATAGTAAACATCGTGTGTCATGATTGGAATTTTTATTGTCTTCCATACAACACACATTATTTTGAAAGACATGAAAACTATAAAATTAATTCTCTAAGAGAATAACACTTGAATCCCCAATGCCTGAACTCAGGGAATAATTATTCGTCCTTGCGTACATAGATTCAACAACAACTTTGAGCGACCCCTATTCTTTGGTTCGAAGCGCATATTTTAAGTAATTTTTTATTGTAAATATATATATGCTTGAATATCTTCTTGCTGCCCAAAATCTGGGTTTAACACCAATTTTTTGGATCCTCCATTGTTTTGGAGTCCTTTGATGATCTTCCACTCCCCCGTGTTCAAAATTAGCATTACGATTTTGTAAGAAAGAAGGTTGAGGATCATCATCACATTTTGTAAGGACATATTTTCCATAGTCCCTATATTACATTGAGTATGTCGTATCCCGTTATAATTGTTAAGGAAGTTCACATTCACACGCTCATGAAGACGAATCCGAATATCACACATCTTCAACATCTATGCGACATATGTTATACTTTGGTATAGATTTTGCTTTGAGATGCTTAGATTTTTTACTAAGTATTGGGATACTTTTTATAAAAAAAAAAAATTTCTATCAAACTAAGGCGTTTTTCGAACTAAAAATGTTTTTGAAAAACCTGTAAGAGGACTTTTAAAAATAAAATTTTTCATTCCTATCGTTAAAACGACATGCTTAAGTCGTCTCAAAGTTTTTTGCTAGCCTATAACTACGTGTTTCATGAATTTTTTCAATTAAGACTTTTTGTTTACGCAAACTGGAGAACTGCTGCAATTAAATCTTTACTTTTTAGGGATTAAAACCTTTCTGATTCACACAAACACATCCCAATTACTTTTTGAAACTTCTTTGGAAACCAACCACCTATGTCACGAAGTTTATTCTGGTTGAGTGATGTCTAAACTAGTGGACTTGGGGATACTCAAGGGTATTCACTGCTGAAGGAAGAACTGCGATTCGTATGATTCTCGAGGGAGTCATTTGCTGGTTCAGGCTTCAGTCTTTGTGGGTTTTTGTGGAAATTAATTGTAGTGTTTCACTTGTAAGTTTTTAAGTTGCGATTTGAATTTTATTAGTGAAATACAAGTTTTTCCCTACGGGGATTTTTTCCTAAAATTTGCATGCTTTTTGATTTAATGCTTTCAGTCAAATAGATGCATGTTTAGGGTTTGTTAAAATTAAAATTTGGTTTTTTGATATTGGTATCTAATTAAATAAGTTTAATCCATTAAGAATTTAAAAAATCTGAAATTGGTATCACATCCTACCTTTTCAAATTGGAATCAGAGCTGGTTACTACAAGTTATCGAGTGATCATTTTTTCGCAAATTTTTTTTGATATCAATCGTTTTTGCAAATTTGATTTTTAAAAAATTGCAATTTTTTCGATGGATAACTTGTAGAATCGGATGCCATCATTCATGGCACGAGTTATGCCTATTAGAAATCCCACATGAGATCATGTTTAAAAGTAATTAATGAAAACGTTTGGCTTGTATGTGAAAGAGGGTGGACTCTTCCCACTGTCACCGTAGATAATGTGACCAATTCTAAACCTATATCTAAGTGGACTGAGGATGAATTTAAGTGGAGTACCTATAACTCCTGAGGTCTTAGAGCTATTTTTGGAGCCGTTATCCCTAACGAGTTCTGACGTAATATGACGTACACCACGTCAAAAGAGGCATGAGATAGCTGCCAGTTGACACATGAGGTTACCAACAGGGTTAAGGCATAGACATTTTGAAATTTGATCACCCAGTTTGACACTATTACATTGTTAGAGTCCGAGACTTTTGATGAGTTTTATGCTAGATTGTCGGACATAGTTAACATGAGTTCTAATTTTGGTGATAAAATTGTTGATTCGAGAGTCGTGAAAAAGATTTGGAAGTCACTCACAAAACGATTTATTCCTAAGATCACTGTTTTAAATTCACTGGAGATATTAGATTCACTTAGTTTAGAGGAGCTTGTATGAGACCTTTAAGCTAATAAAATTGACATGTTTTCCCAAACCGTTAAGCCTAAGGATAGAGGGATAGCTTTGGGGGGGGGGGGGGGAATAAAGTTTGTGAGTCTGATTCTGAGGGTGAGATTGATTTAGACAACTTAGAGTTATTTTCTAAATATTTTAAAAGTTTCTTTTATTTTCCAAAGAAAATTCTTTTAATAAAAAGATTTTTGAGAAAAATAATAAGAAAGATGAGGCCAAGGATAGCGGTGAGAAACATGAAGATATAAGGAGTTATGAGTGAGAGGTCAAATGGCACAAAGCTTTTAATTGTCCCACTATGCTAAAGAGAAAAGCCAAGAAGATTGCTAATACGATCACCCTTAGCAATACTGACATTGAGTTGGATGATTCTGGGAATGAATCACCACTTGGAAAGTGTGTTGCTTATATGGATAGTGACAAAAGCACATCTAGTTTGTCTCACGATGATGAGGACACTTGCAAACATGAGAGCATCAATGATGTTTCGAGCCATTCGGGGGATAGTGAGTGTGAGAATGAGATTATAAGTGAGGGAGAAGGTGATCTCCAAAAGGCATTTAGAGATTCGTACACCGAGATGTTGAAAACCAAGAAGTTGAATAATGAGTTAGGGCTTAAGGTGTTAGATTTGGAAAGAGAGAGAGAAGTTTTGAGGGATTATGAGGCGTCAACCAGGCAACTCTAGAAGGTGAGAATTTATTTATGTTAGCAGTTGATCGTCTGAGGTTGGAAAAAGAGTGAACTTGAAATCTATATATCCTACCTCTCGAGAGATGTATAACGTTCTCGGGACGTCAAAGTCAGTATTGAGGACACATATAAGAAGGTTAAAAAGACGATCATCTGTCCTGATTTGGGTAATGTTAATAGACTAGGAATTGGTTATAACGGTGCATCTACTTCCCATGTTACACCCGAGTCAGTTCTCGATTTTGCGATAGATCCATATGGACCTCAACCTAACCAACCTTGGCATCTTTTTCCACATAAGAGAGTGCGTCCTAGTTGTTTTGAGAGAGGTGTTCCTAGGCTTCCTAGGCTCGTGTGTGTTTGTTCCCATTGCAAGAAAAGAGAACACCTTAGGGAATTTTGATTTAAGTTGGTTAGTTTGTCTTATAGGTTTTTACCTCATTGTGATACTATATGTGTTCCCACATGAACACCCACACATGTAACTTTGCATGCTCCCTGACATCACATGAGAGATTTTGAGCATTTTAGAGAGCAAGTTGAGTATTTAGTCAAGACTTCACACGATTTGATGGATTTTTTCATAGGATGTCACCAACTTTGGAAACTCCTACGGACCTAATGATTGAGGGTTAGACTTGTTTGCTAGCATATGATGATTTTCATGAAGATATTTTATGTCTATTACTAGTGTGTACTACCGTTGTATTTATTTTTTCCATTTTGATATATTTTTTGAAAAACCCAAAAAGATTTTTCTATTTGAAATTTTTTGGAAAAATACAAAAATATTTTCTATTTTTTTGAGAAAAAATTGAAAAGGACAAAAATATTTTATTTTGATAAAATTTTTGAAAAACACAAAAAATCTTTTTGTAGTTTGTTTTACACCGTTTATGGATGGACATTTAGGATGATCAAGTCACAACATCATTCCATTATCTATGTGACTATTTTATAGTGTTTTGACATGATACATAATTTCATTTATGTTCTTACAACATTTGGAGTCATTGAGATGTGATTAGTTGTTACTTACTACATGTTTGAGTCATGATTTCCTTTATTTCACACGTGCATGGATTTATTTGATTATTGTACTTGTCTATCACATGTTGGTTGAAGTGTTTAATCCGAATCATGCCTTTAAAACGAACCAAATGTGATAAAAACTTGACAATGAAAGTAGTGTATGTAAGAATCGTTTTCCGTGAGAATTTGTTTAGTATTGAAAAAATGATGAGTGAACTCGTTGTGAAAGCCACTGTTCGAAAAGAGACAAAGAAAAAATTAAGGCAATAAAAAGAAAAATATGCCAAAAAGGGGCCAATAGAAAATCTCTTAAAAGAGAATTTAGAACCTTATTAAAAAATATATATATATATTATTTATGAGGGATTTTGGTTGGAAATCAATGGGTTTGCACGTCCTGACAAAGTCTTGAAAAATAATTACATAGTTTTAGACATTATTGGTGTGGAAATAATTTGATTGAGTCAATATCATTTGAATTCAACATTTTACACCTAAGGACAATTTTGAGTTCATTCGTTAGGAGTATCCAATATTCATTGTGCACATATGTTATGAATATTTGAGTTGATTTTCCTATCGAATTTGTTCACACCCATTAATTACGTTTCCAGGATTTGGTTATCTTAATGTTAATTCATGGTGCGTGTTGTTTGTGTAAAATTCTTTTCACTTGAAAAATATTTAAAAAATAAAAAATAGTTTGTCGAGCCTTTGAAGTTTATCCTTGCATGAGATTATTTGATATATTTGCGATGATTCAATATGCTTGTCGTTACACTCCATTTTATTTTGTTAATTCTTTTCCTTGTCTATTTCAAACAAATAAAAAGGGGGAGAAGGAATTATGAATTATGGGGGATACTTGATTTGAGTTGATATTTGATTTATGCTTATCTCATTTCAAACTCGATATGTCACCAAGGCATTTGCTTTGTTTACTGTGTGTTGCACTTTGATGATTATTTGAAAAGCACACAAAAATACGAACAAGAGAAAGAATGAAGAATTTAAAAGTTAAAGATTTTTTTAAAAGACTTGCATATTTAGTATCTTTCCACTTTTGGGTTCATGGGAGGGCATTAGATTTTTATATAACATTTTTTGAAAATTAGGATGTTTTTATTTTGTATCGAAATAGTTATAGGGGGAGATTTGTAAGGACATATTTTCCAAAATCTCTAGATTATATTGAGTGTGTCATAACCCGTTACAACCGTTAAGGAAGTTTACGTTCACATGCTCAAGAAGATGGATCCGAATATCACATATATTCAACATCTACACACATGAGGTATACATTGGTATAGATGTTGTTTGGAGTTGCTTAGATTTTTTTACTAAATATTAGGATACTTTTTATAAAAAAAATTATAAAACGAAAGCGTTTTTCAAACTAGAAGTGTTTTGAAATACCCGTAGGTGGACTTTTAAAAATAAAAAAATTCATTCATGTCGTTCAAACGATATGCTGATGTTGTTAAATAAGTCGTTTGAAGCTTGGATCGATTTTAAATCAAACGACATTTTATTGTTTTGATTGTATGAAGGTCGTTTCTTAAATCATTCAAACGACAACTTGATGTCATTCAAACAACGTGCTTAAGTCATTCTAACGACCTTCGCCGCCTCAAAGTTTTTTGTTGGCCTATAAATACCTATTTCGTGATGCTTTTCAATTAATAATTTTCGTTTACACAAATTAGAAAATTGCTATAATTAAGTCTTCACTTTTTAGGGCTACAAATCTTTTCGATTCACACAAACACATCCCAATTACTTTTGTGAATCTTCTTTGGAACCCAAACACTTCTATCACGAAGCTTATTCTTGTGGAGTGTTGTCTCTACTGCTAGACTTAGGGATACTCGAGGATATTCACTGCTGAAAGAGGAATTGTGATTGTGTGATTCTCGAGGAAGTCATTGTTAGTTCAAGGCTGCGGTCTTTGCTGGTTTCTGCGGAAATTCATTATAGTGTTTAATGTGTAAGTTTGTAATTTTTGATTTACATTTTATTAATGAAATAAAGGTTTTGCCCTGCGGAGATTTTTCCTAAATATAATTTTTTCTGAAATTTGCATGCTTGTTGATTTAATGCTTTCAATCACATAAATTCATGTTTAGGGTTTATTAAAATTGGAATTTGGTTTGATTGAGATTGACATCTAATTAAATAAGTTTAATCCATTAAAAATTTACGAAATCTTAAAATTGTATCACATCTTGCCTTCTCGCATTTATTTTACAAACCTATGGCATTTTCTGTACTGATAGGTTTTGCGAAAATCGTCTCTTTGTAGAAGATTGATGTGACAGGGACTATTACATAAAAAATTCAAATATTTTTAGAAAAATAATGTAAACCTTAGGTCAAGTCCTTGAGAATTTTGCCATAAGCCCGCCTTTTAATGATTAACCAAATATTAGTCTAAGTCTTCAACGAGAAAGACTCGCTCTATTATTTCGACAGTTTATGCCAATTATATGGCATTATTGTCCCACTGAGCATGCCAAAAATATGTTTCACTACCTTGGTGTATTTATGTTTTTTGATTGTGTGTGATCCTGTCTGACAAGGTTATGGTATTGCCAACTAATTAATTATCTCGATCATGTGATAATTAGGCGATTGTGTAACGTTCGATGCTTCAATATAGAAGAATTTTGCTCTACTTTGAGAAGACTTAACATGGAGTGCTAAATAAATATAACAAACTATAATATAAAAATAAGAAGTAAAGTAAAGAAAATGAAGGTAGAATAAGGTTCTAACTAAATAAAACAGTGAATTAAGATAAATAAATTAAAAAGGAAAACATTTTACACTAAGGAATGTAAAGCAAGTTATACTAGAGAAAGTAAAAATAGTTTAAATGTAAAGTTAAAGGGACTTTTCATAAAATATAAAGAGAATTACAACAAATCTACCTTCCAAACTACTTCAAAGAAGAAGAAGAAATATAAAGAAATAAAAGGAAAAATACTTTAAACCTGTAAATGTAGTTTTTTTATTAAGGAAGTCTTGATTCTGTCTTCATGAAGGGTTAAATTTATAGTTGTCTTTAAAAATTAACTCTTTTTAGCATCAAGTAACTTCAAATTTGAATTTGAATTAATTCCCTGCAACAACCACCCATATTTTCGTCCAAATAGCCTCTAATCCGAATGAAAATAATAACCTCTTTAAACCAACCACTTCTTTCATAAAAATTCTTGTAATAACCACCATATAATCGACATTAACTTTCCCCAATCATCTATCCGTGTGTCAAAAAAAATTAGGAGATGAGCCCGCAAAAATATGGAATAAACACCTTTTCGCAAAGAGTGATCGTGTACGAGTATTCTCGAAATCATAGAAACGAGCATGCATTACCCAATGAACTTGGTATTGGTCATGTTCCTAATATCATACTCCTCGGCATAGTCAGTCACTATGCAAGAAAGATGATGTTTCTTGGAAAGAGGGTAGAATAAGTGCAGGTGCATTAGAGGGGAATGTTGGAGGAGGCATTTGAAGAGGAAACCTTAAGGCATAGATTGAGATCTGTTTTATTTTTTACTAAGCATTTAAAGCAATACCATTATTTCATTCATTATTTGTCCCAAGATATTTTTAGTAGAGATATTATCATTTTAGAGACCTAACACTTCCTCTTTCACATTCCCGATTTGTTCTGCCCATTTCGACAATGACTCCTCACTAAAGTGAGCTCCTCCAATATAGGTGAGATGTTCACTAATTTTGTAAGAGAAAGAATTGATAATTTCTCATAGATTAGAGTATTTGGCGTATCTCGTTACAATCCGAACACTAAATTTTCATATTCTTGCACGATCTTTGAAGATAAGTTATTGACTAGGCAACGTTCCAAAGTTCAAGCTATTGATTCCGTCTTGGCACAATATGGAGATTTATTGCATTTAGGTTTTTTATTTAACTTTGTCAAATTTATTCTGGGATGTATTTTTTTACTCGAGGCATTTTTATAAAATTATTTTGTAATTTTTTTTTTTTGGGTTTTTGGTTCATTTGAACGAGATGGGCATCTCGTTAGAATGAGACTGCAGTTCATTAGAACAAAGTTTATTTTTTGTCAAACAGAGTTCGTAGTTCTCTAGAACGAACTTCTAATGAGATTCAAATTGAATCTCAAACTGCACCCGTTGGAAGTTCTTTGGAAGCTAGTTTGAATGAACTAAGCCCTTTATTTGAATGAAAGTCAACCTTGTTAGAACGAAAACTGCATTTTCATTCAAACGAAGTGGAAATTTCATTCGAATGAATTCCACTGCCTCAAAAAACATGTTTTCTATAAATAGGACCCTTTGGGCTATTTTTCACAAGGCTTTTGGCAAAAATCAATTCCCATACCACCTCCAAAAGTTTCTATTTTTGTTTCTTTGAAACAACATTTTATTTGTCAGATCATACATCCATATAATTATTTATTGAGTGTGTTAAACCCTAGTTTTATACACTACGTCAAACCCTTGTAGAGTGTTATCTACTGCTAATTTATGGAGTTGTGATTATGCTATTGAAGAAGAAAGAATTTCTTTACCTGAGATTAATTGGTGGATACCGAGAGAAGAGCTGATTCCTGGGGGTGGTGCTGGACTACATCACATTTTGTTGAAGATTTGAAGACATTGTGCATTATACTTAGTGTATCTCTAAGTAGTTTGTAAGTCATTCAAGTCTGTCAAAGTCTTAAATAATGGTGAATCAAAAGGCTTTGCCCGAAAGGGATTTTTTTCGCAAACATTCTTCTTCTGCTCGATTTGGAACTGCTAATTTATGGAGTTGTGACTATGCTATTGAAGAAGAAATAATTTCTCTACCTAAGGCTAATTGGTGGATACCGAGAGAAGAGCTGATTCTTGGGGGTGGTGCTGGACTACATCACATTTTGTTGAAGATTTGAAGACATTGTGCATTATACTTAGTGTATCTCTAAGTAGTTTGTAAGTCATTCAAGTCTATCAAAGTCTTAAATAATGGTGAATCAAAAGGCTTTGCCCGAAAGGGATTTTTTTCACAAACATTCTTCTTCTGCTCGGTTTGGACTATTTTTGCTTTGGACATTATCTTGCATGCACACCTATTCTAAACAAGATAAAAATTGGATAAACGTATAATCTTTATGTGTGTGACCTAAAATACAAGTGAATCCATATAACTCCGGTATTTTCAAATTGGTATCATAGGAGGTTGCACTAATTTATTATGTGATCTTTACTTTGGGATTATATGGATAATTTGTATAACAGGCTACCTATTTTATGGGTTAAATTATGCATATTGGAAAGCTCAATGAGGTCAGCACCGAAGTTGATTGACGAGAGAGTCTGGATTATTTTTGAAAGAGGGTGGATACCGCCCATATGACTAATGACGATGTCATAAGTCGTAAACATGTCACTGCCTGGACTAATGATGACTTTAAATGGAGTAATTATAAGTCCCGTGGCTTGAGTGCAATTGCTGGTACAGTCACTCCAGACGAATTCGTCGGATTATGACGTATACCATGTTTAAGGAAGATTAGGATACCTTCCAACTCACTCACGATGATACTAATGATGTGAAAGCCTCTAAGCTATAAAATCTCACCACACAGTTTGCGATCATTACTATTCTAGAGCCTGAGACTTTTAATGAGTTTTATGCACTTTTATCTGTATAGTTAATTCTAGCTTCAATTTGGGTGAGAGAATTCCTGAGATGAAAGTTGTGAAAAAGATTTTGAAATCCCAGCCATCTCATTTTATCCCTAAAGTCACAGTCTTTAATTCATTTGGAATTTTAGATACGCTTAGGTTAAAAGAACTCGCAGGAGACCTTTAAACTTATGAAATCAATATGTTCCTAAAAAATAAAAAAATCCAATAAAAATTGGATTGCTTTGAAAGTCCAATCTAAAAATAAAGAGGAGGTTTCTTCTCACTTAAAATTCAATTTTGATCTTAATAATCTTGCCTATTTTATGAAAACGTTCGAGAAATTTCTCAAACTAAGAAAAGAAATTTTTTCCAAAGAAAATAAAGGTATTGAGAAAGATAAAATTTTTAATTCGGGCAAGAAAGGTTTTGAAAAAGAGAGGAGAGTACCCTAAGAAAGACGAAAAGAGATGTTATGAGTGCGAGGGTAAGGGTCACAAAGCCCACGAGTGTTCTACGAGTCTAAAGAGACAGGCCAAGGGCAAAGCTAACTATAATAATACTCTTAGCGATAGCGATGTCGAGTTGGTGGATTCGGAGGATGAATCACTGCATGGACGTAACTTCATTGCGTTCATGGACACTCATGTTAGTACGTTAAATATGTCTCACGCCAATGAGGATGTTTCTAAACATGATGACCTTGACAGCTAGTCTAGTTATTTCAGAGAGAGGGAGGGAGATGAAAATTTGATTCAGGGAGAAAGTGTCCTCCGACGAGCCAACGCCGAGCTTTACGCTAAGTCCTTTAAAATGAAAAAAATAAAAATTTGGCACTTAGGGTATTATCTCTATATAAATAGTTAAAAGAATCGCCAGTGCGGTTTCTCTAGGATATAGAGTTATTTTAGTGGAGAGGAAAAATAGTGACTTGAACAAAAAAATGGCTAGTCTTACAAGAGATCTTCAAGCTTCATTTGAGACTCATGAGAAACTTTAAGCCCTTGTATCCCAACTCTATGAAGATCGCGAACATGCCTATTAGGTTAAGTTTATTATAGAGGATACATTGAAGAAGATAGGAAAGATATTCCTCAATCCCACTTAAGATTCTAGGGAGAGGCAAGAGCTACAATGGTGCATCCACTTCTCATGCCACACCCAAACCAGTTCTTAAGTTTGTGGTGGATCCATATGGGCCTCAACCTAACCAACCAAAGAGAGTTCAACCTAAATAAGCTAACCAAGGTAGACCAAAACAAGTCTATATTTGCACCCATTGTAAAAGGAGAGGCCACCTTAGGATATTTTGCTACAAGATAAGAAGAACTCCACGTACACATACTCCTATGCACTTCTATAGAGACTCTTCTAGTCTTAGACAGAGTTTAATTCTTAGTTTCCACTTCTCAAATCTTAAAGGAATAATTTCAAAGGATGTTTATGCCTCTTAAGAATGCTTCTAATGCTACGACTATATCCAATAACTATAAGGGAAAACAAAAGGTTACCTCCACTTGAGTACCCAAGAATGATGACAAACCCTTGTTTTTCACATTGTTCTCAAGGTTCGAGATACTCCCTAATGGTATTTTGATAGTGGGTTCTCTAGGCATATGATCGGTGACAAGTCGTATTTTACTGAACTTGTGTATCACAAGGAAGGCATAGTGACTTTTGAATATAGAAGTAGGACTAGCCTTTTATGACGTGTTTGTGTTGAGAAACCTGGATTTTTTAAGCTAGACAATGTGTTGTACATTCAAGAGTTGAGAGCGTACTTAATTAGTATAAGAAAATTTTATGATGAAAAATTTACGGTGAAATTCGATTGGTCTGAGTGTAACGTTTATGATCAATCCGATGAACTTTTACTATAATAAGTGAGGATAGAAGACAATTGCTATTATATCATTCCTAAGTCCTCCTTTATGTGTAACAATGCCACAATCTCATTTATGGATCTTTGACATCAATGACTAGGTCATGTGAACTTTAGATATCTTGAGAGATAAGTGAATAAAGACCTAGTTTGTGGCTTACCATCACTTGGGAAACCAACATCCTCAGTTTGTGGTCCTTACCAATAAGGAAAATAAATTTAAAGTACCCATCAGAAGTTGAATAACATTACCACCTCTCATGTGCTGGATTTGTTACACATGGATATTATAGATCCTACATGTATGGAGAGTATTAGTGGTAAGAGATACATTCTCGTGAAGGTCGATGAATTTTTGAGATACTCTATCATGGGGTTTCTTAGAGAAAATTCTGATGTGGTTGAGTTTCTAACAACCAAGTGTCATATCCTACAAAACCAACATGATGTTACCATTCATTGGATGTGTAGTGACATGACATTGAATTTAAAAAAGCCTAAGTGGATACCTATTGTGATGGAGTGGGCATCAAACATGAGCTTTTGGTTGATCACACTCCTTTACAAAATGGGATAGTTGAGAGGAAAAACGAGACGATTCAAGAGATGGCTAGATTCATGCTTCTTGAAAGAAATGTGCCTAAATATTTTTGGACAGAGGTAGTTAATACAGCATGCCATAAGGTGAATAGGGTATATCTTTTTTCACACATGTTACACCCGACATATGATTTGTGGATATATAAGAAACCTAACCTATCATATTTTCGAGCCTTTATGAGTCCTTACTATATTTTGAGAGATAGAGAGCAGTCAAGAAAGTTTGTCAAGCGATGATGGGATATTTTTAGGATATTCATCATCGAGTAGGGCTTACAAGGTGTTTAACCTTTCAAGATCTAAGTTTATCGAATCAATAACTATCATGATTAGAGACGATGAGACGCCTACGCCTATTGATCCTAACCTCGAGTATGAGAACGATGCACCCCCCCGGTGATGATCTCATTGTTCCTCATATAACCCCGGTGGACTCTACACGTGATTTAGAGGATTCACCCTCTTGGGTTAGAAATATTCATGACCTTTTCTCTATACTTGGTGATCCCACACTATGTGTCAAGACTCGCGCTCAACTTGAGAATGTGGTTAGCTACTTTTTCTACACCTCCTTAGTAGAGCCCAAGAATATGAAAGAATTATATATGCTCTATACAAGATACGTTGATTTAGTTTTGAAAGAATAATGTCTGGGATTTATTCCCCTGATAACTAGACTATTGTGATTTGTACCAAGTGAATTTATAAGAATAAAATGGATGAGAATGGTACCATAGTTCACAATAAGGCTAGGTTGGTCTCTCAAGCCTATGCACATATTGAGAATGAAACTTTAATGAGACATTCGCTCTTGTTGCTAGGATTAAGCCCATTTTCTTAATACGCCATAGCATGTCATCTACGGTTCAAGTTATACCGAATAGATGCCAAGAGTGCCTTCCTTAATAGCCTTCTACAGAAGGAAGTGTACTTGGAACAACCAAAAGGGTTCTAAGACCCAAATCCTCGGGACACATCTTTTATCATAAGAAGGCCTTGTATGGGTTCGAGTAATAACCACGTGCTTAGTACGAGAGGCTAACTTCTTATCTCTTAGATCGTAGCTTCAAGAGAGGGGGAGTGGATAAAATGTTGTTTCCCCGGATAGTAAATGATGCTATCTTGGTTTCCCAAGTTTATGTGGATGACATAGTATTTGGATCCACGAGTTCCCAATATGGTCACATATTTGAGGAGAAAATGAAGAATGAGTTTGAGATAAGCATGGTTAATGAGATTACGTTCTTCTTAGGACTCCAAATTTATGAACTTGAGGATGGGATATTCATACCTTAACCCAAATATACTAGGAACCTAGTGAAGAAGTTTGGTTTAGACTCTATTAATCACTCATGCATCCCTACAAGTGCATCAACTAAGCTTAGAAAAGACACTTTAAGTAAGGATGTAGAGAAAACCCTTTATAGGAGCATGACATGTAGTCTTATATAATTGACCGCTAGTCATCTCGAGATTACCTTTAACATTGGAGTTGTGTGCATTACCAAGTTTTCTCGAAGGAAATTAAATTTCCCACACTTTAATGTATCATAGAATATGTGAGTGTCACTCTTTCCTAAGGTATTTAGTACTCCTTTGATACCGATGATCATTTGTCAGCCTATTCGGATGCTGATTGGGCTGGGAATGTTGATGGTTATAAGAGTACCTTAGGTGGATGATTTTTCTTTGGGAGTGATTTTGTCTCTTGGTAGAGTAATAAGTAAAACTATATATCTTTGTCTACTACAAAGGCCGAGTACATAGATATCGTGAGCTGTTTCACATAACTCTTGTGGATGAAGCAAATGTTGGAAGATTATGGGATTAACTAAGGCACAATGACTATTTCATGTGATAATACGAGTGGAATTTGTATATCCCGCCATTAGCTCCAATATTCCTGCATGAAGCACAATAGGATACGTGAGAATTTCATACATGATCTCGTTGAGTAAAAGGTCATTTTCTTGAGCTTTTTGAGCACCAAATGCTAATTAGCCTATATTTTTATGAAACCTTTAGATGCACATAGATTCAAGAATCTTAGGATGTCTTCAGGTATTTGTTCCATTGATTGAGTTTGGGTACCTTATCTAATGTAGTGTGATTATCTTATTATCATTTATCCCTATTGCTAGATTCTATTTTTATGTAATTCTATGTTTATATATGCTTTTATTTCGAAAAATCTTAAAAAATCTAAAAAGATTTTATTTTTTATAAAATTTTGAAATGACAAAAGATTTTTGTATTTTGTTTTTCACCATATATGAATGTGCATTTAAGATGTTTGAATCGCCCCTATATTCTATCCACTCATGTGACTTTTTTATGGTGTTTTGATACATGGTTTCATTTCTTTAGTCTACTTAATAATTTTTGGTTAGAATTTAGTTGTTTATTAATGATTACTTTATTCACGCTAGACTTTTTATCACCTTTATTGCACACAAGGACAGACTTTTTGGACATTGTTCTTGCTTATCATATGTCGAATATGGTGTTCCCATCTCATTAGTGTTTAATAATGAACCAAATGTACTACAGATAAGTTGTGCTTGTAAGAACCACTATCCAAATTTATTTTCCTAAAAAATTTGTTTTATCTTAAGTAATGGAAAAGGGCTGCTAAAGAGAATATTTTCTTTGCGGTAAAATCCACCATTTACAAAAGATCTTAAAAAATTAAGGACACACAAAAACACAAGTCCCACGAAAATTTTTCAATCTTAGTGATACTTTACTACATATGAGCATTATGATATCTTAAAAAATTTGAGAGTAAATTCTTGAATATATGAGATTTTGAGGTGTTATAAAGTAGAAGATAAATAGATTTTCACAACGGACAATCTTGAAAAACATTAAATAGTTTGTCTTTATTGTTTTGAGAAGCCTTTAAATTAATGGAATTTTTCATGAGTCGAGTCAATATCATTTATTCTTAACATTCTTACACTTAAGGTTGAAATTAAGTTTTTTCTTTAGAAATATCTCATTGGCATCATACACCTTTGTTATGCATACCTATGTTGACTTGACCATGGAACTTGTTCATTCAATTACATTTCACTTTTATGACTCGGATATTTTAGTACCATTCCGTTGTGTGATGTATTTGTACCTATATATCCCTTTTGCACATATACTTTTTATACTTTAGAAAATTGAAAATTTTCAAACATAGTTGATATGACTTTTGGAAATTCATCACATTTCTTAATCGATTATCTTTGTGATGTTATTTCTTTTGGATTCGGGTGATGCTTATAGTTCATGCTTAGTTTCTAACCCTTTATCTATTACGGAAAAAGGGAGAGAACTAATTGAGGGGGAGTTTTCACTTACTTTAAACTCTTATATGCATCACGGTATCCCATTTATTTCATGTGTGCAGGTTTCTTCCCTTTTAATGACAATCTCATGGTCCACAAAATATGAAGAATTTTAGTTGAAGACAAAGTCTCGAATATCATTGCGCTTTGGGATTAGGAGGACATTAGTAGTACATTATCTTAGTGGTTTTAATTTGGTTCAGGTTTTGTTTTGTATCGAAATAGCCAAAGGGGATGATTTATAAGAGCAAGAATTGATAATTGCTCATAGCTTAGAGTATTTGGCTTATCACGTTACAAGTCGAACACTACATCTGCATATTCTTCCACGATTTTTGAAGATAAGTTAGTGACCGAGCAACGTTCTGAAGTTTAAGCCATTAAAGCCGTCATGACACAAATGGAGGTTTATTGCATTTAGGTTTTTTATTTAACTTTATCAAGTTTATTCTAGGATGTATTTTATTACTCAAGGTATTTTTAAAAAATGATTTTTTAAAAATGATTTTTTTTGTTTTTGGTTCGTTGGAACGATATGGGCATCTCGTTAGAATGAGACTATTGTTCTCACAACAACAAACATTGAAGTTTGCTACAAAGAAGTTTATTTTTCAATGGATTGAAGTTCATAGTTCATTAGAATGAGCTTCAAATGGGGTCTCTCTAGTTGACGCCAGTTGAAAGGTTGTTGGAACCTGGTTCAAACAAACTAAGCCCTTCATTCGAAAGAAAATCAACCTCATTAAAACGAAATTGCATTTTCATTCGAACAAAGTTGAAATTTTGTTCGAATGAACTCCACCGCCTAAAAAATGTATTTTCTATAAATAAGACCCTTTTGAACTATTTTTAACAAGGATTCTGTCGAAAAATCAATTCCTGTACCTGATCTAAAAGTTTTCCACTTTTTGTTTCTTTGAAACAACATTTTTTTTTCCAAATAATATGTCAATATAATGATTTATTGAGTTTGTCAAACCCTAGTTCCATACAGTACGTGAAACCCTTCTAGAGTGTTATCAAATATTGATTTATGGAGTTACGACTCTACAGCTGAAGAAGAAATAATTTCGCATTATGAGGCTCATTGGTGGATATCAATGAAAGAGCTACTTACTTTGGCTGGTGCTGGACTGTGTCAGATTCTGTTGAATATTTGAAGACCCTATGCATTATACTTAATGGATCTCTAAGTAGTTTGTAAGTCATTCGAGTCTGTCAAAATTTTTAACAGTGCTGAATAAAAAGGTTCTGCCCGTAAGGGATTTTTTCCTCAAACATTCTTCTTATGCTTGGTTTGTCATATTTTTGCCTTGGATATTATCTTGCATCCACACCTATTCTAAACAAAATAAAAAATGGATAAAAATTGAATCTTTACCCCTAATTTATCAAATGTATTTCTCGACATCTTGGATCTCCACACCATTTTATTTTTCCAAAGTACCTTCGATATGTGTTTGAGTTCGTGTGATGGGGGATACACTCTGACTGATTGCTCAACATGCCATATATGGTTTAGGACAATAATTTTAACATTATTTTATTATAGCGTGTATATGATCATTAAATTCAAACTCACCAGAGTTGGAGCCAACTTGTCTATGTAGTTATTGGTTTGTTTATCATGTCGGATATATAAGAACAAGTGGACCTGGTTAGGTTTTGTCCCTTATTCCCGAGTCCCATTAGTCCTCTCCACTCATTCATACTTCAAATCATCATATGATAGGATCCAAGGTTGTGGACATCAACTTTATTTGCCATGCTCTCTCGTTTTTCTCCATCTAGGCTAGTTTTTTCTCTATGGTCTTTATCTCCAAGAAGTCGTTCCATTGTTTGATAGTAGTTCAACATTTTGCGAAAATTTATATTTTAATGCCAAAATGTCAGAACTTGATGTCCCTGAAGGGAAGTAATGCTTCTGGAGGTTTTTTTGATACGTTTTTATTTTCACACTTATTTGAAAAAGAACAAGTGTCTTCGACCCCAATGGTAATGTAAAATTTTTGCAAAGTTGATCCCACAAGCCATCATTTACCACAAGATCAATAGTCTTCTAGTTATCTACCCTGATGCCCACAATAATATTTCCAAGCTTCAAATAATGGGCTTTAGAAATATGGATGACATTTTTATCACCGGTAGGATTCTTATAAGGGGAGAACCCAATGAGCTTCTTTTATTAGATTTATCGATAGCTGGAGTTGGGGAAGCATGATTAATAGGGATTTGTAGAATTTCATGACTCGGAGACAATGAAGATGGAGTAGAATGAAACTTAGACGGATTTGATTATTGAGAACCCGTAGGTGTTCAGAATTCAGGTGGTGGATCGGGAGAAAATTGAGATGGAGTAGGAGTGTCTTTATTTGGTTGATTATCTCTGTTACTGTTTGACAATTCTTACAAATAAATAAAACAAATTAATTTAGCAAAGAATATTTGATGATCACATTTAAGCATATATATATATATAGGGAGAGGTTCTCTAGTGGACCTAAAAAGTGGACCTTTTAATGGACCTTAATGAAAAATATCTAATAACCCATTAATTTTAATTCATATGGTGTAATTGGCCCGCGCCAGTGGCAACGGACACACGTGTGACCCAAGACCCCCTTACCCACCCCCACATTGCAAACCTAGAAATCAAAGACCCAACCTCCACTCCACCACCTCCGTCCCTTAATCAAAACCAACCTAAAAATAAAACCTCAAAAATCGAATCTGATTTAAACCCATAAACTTAGCCATGGTGGAATGGCTATGGGTGTTGTCCGGAGCAAGGAGGGATGATGGGTTAGGTAGGAGAGAGTTCCAGGTTTGGCCAGAGTTAGCATGTGGTGGCAAGTGGTAGTTGAGCCGGAGCAGGTGGTTCGCATGGCTGTCAGTTTTTTTGTTGGAGTTGATCCGGAGCAGGTGTCGGTCGGGCTTGGACTGTGTTTAAACCATAAATGGAGTTAAAGGTGGTCTGACAGGAATGGTGGTTTTTATGGCTGGAGTTTGGTGGCTGCCATGGGTTTTTATGACCAGATTTTGGTGGTTGCCATGGGTTTTTATGGCCGGAGTTTTGTGGCTGCCATGAGTTCACATCGGGTAGCTCAGGTTGGTGTTTGGGGGTAAGGTAGGGGGTATATGGTAGCGAGGAGTTTAGTTGAGTTGGGTTAGGGTGGGTCGGGGTGGGGGTGAGGGGTAAAAAAATATATTCGGGTCACACGTGTGTCCATTGCCGCTGGCGCGGACCAATTACACCATATGAATTAAAATTAATGGGTTATTAGGTTTTTTTGTTAAGGTCCATTAAAAGGTCCATTTTTTAGGTCCACTAGAGAACATCTCCCTATATATATATATATATACCTCTGCAAGAGATTTAAAATATGCTCGATGTGTCTGATTTCCATCCATATGGTATTATTTTTTTTATAAATTTGTGAAAAGATGCATGTGGCCAAATTGGTGGAAATGTATATATGATTGCCATATAAATGTCCATAGGAATTCTAAATCCTTTCTACTTCAATTTATTGGCAAACTCACATTTATTGTGCATATGTTGTGGGACAATGCAATCTGGGTGAATGCTCAGTTTGTGAAATCGTATCCACAATGGACAAATAGGTTTTTTTTCCTTTTTAATAGTGTCATTAATGTCAATGCATAGCTGGGGTTATGAATGCGAAAAATATTCTCTATTGCCTTATTCCAACATTTTGGCAAGGAAAATAGTATTCAATCGAACAAGTACGGTTGAGAAAGATTAATTGCACGATTTATAAGGTAATTAAATTGTTCAATTTTCATAATCTCATATTGGTAAATAAGATCCCCCTTTATATGACGCGCAGTAAGAAAATAGGTTTTTATGTGGGTCCATTGTAATATCTCAGTTTTTCGTTGAAAGTATGTTATTACCATGTCTCATTATTTTCTGAGAAGATATATAAAAGGATGGGTGTGAATATGAGTAGGGTTTTATAATGTGAGTTAGAAGACAGAAAAAATATACATGTTTTTTACATGTAGAACAATATACAAACATTAGAAGTAAGGCCTCTAATTAATACTAAAATTACTATGAGTCAACCAAATAATTAATGCTTTCTAATTAATCAATCAAACACAACAAGTCCAATTTTAGTTCAATTTTAATTCAATTAATCCTAGAATTACTATGTACCCACCAATGATAAAGCCATTCCACTCGTTTGTATTAGATCAAACATTAGCTAAATAAGGAAGTTGTGAATATAGCCACAATAGTTAACCAAGAAGATACATGCATTAATAAGAATTCAACAATACAAGAACTCTCAATAAAATAAAGGATCATCTTTCAAGTGAAGATATCCTTCATTTGCACAATATCAACATCAACTATTATACGATTATGGAACATCAATTCCACGATTTATAAGGTAATTAGGTTGACCAATTTTTCTAACCCCATACTGGAAGATAAGAGTCCTCTCTATATGGCGTGCACTAGTAAAAATGATTTTTGTGCAGGCCAAATATAACCTCTGAGTTTTTCATTAAAAATAATTATTATCATAACTCATTTTTCATAACAAGAGATATAAGGTAATCCCCCGACCCAATGTTTCATCCCATTCTGTATAATTCGTAGTAATGTGAAGTTAATGAAAATGGATCATTATTTCATGAGCTCCTATCCCTTCATTTAGCATAGTTTGTTGCCTCTCTTGCAATTTATAGAAGTTATCGGGGTAAAATTTAAAGATTTGAAAATTTAGTAGTTTGAACGAACATGTGGTCATTCTAATGAGATCTCAGAGTCGTTCGAATGAGAACACCAAACGAGCACCAAATGACCCCTCACTGCCTTACTCTGAACTCTCGTTGGAAGGTCATTCAAAGAAAATGATCGAACAAGAAGATGACCTCATTCAAACGAGATCGACCTCGTTCAAATGACTCTGTCGGGATCAGATTATGACAGTTGTGCTCTCACCATTTCAGCCCTAGATCTAGATAACATGTCAACTTCGTGGAGCTTGACTAATATGATGGATTTCTAAAGGATTTTTATATGTTTTTAGGGGGATTTGCGTGGTTTATAAGAGAGGGAAGTAGGAGGGAAAATCCCACCACCGTTTTCAGATTTTCTTCTTCTCTCTCAAGAGTTCATACACCCATATTGCTCCTCAAGCCATTATTTCTCCATTTTGAGTAAGCCCAACCATTCCTACACAATAAAATAACCCATTTCTACCAACTTTCTAGCTCTCTTCCAAGAAGAAAGTGGTGGATCAACATTGTAGAGAGATTTTGTAGAAGCTTTAAAAGAAACAAGGGGCTTTTAGAGCTAAAAGTCTTAGAGTTTAGGAGTTAAGGAGCTTTCAAATCATCCATTGTTGTTTTTCCTCTTCAAAATCTAAGGTAGGGTTTTCCTTCCAGGTTTTCAAGGTTCTTTAAGCTATGAAGTTATGCAGGATATTGCTAGACGGATTTTAATGCCTAAAAATGTGATTACATTTACAAAATAATTGGTCTTGCAAAAAACAGAATTTTCTTCATGACAAACCCTAAGTGAGTCTTTTTGTATAAAAACGGTATTTTACCTTTATATTGGAAGAAATCATATGAACTTCATAAAACCCATGACTAGTCTTGACTTGAATGCATATTTAAGGTATTCCTAAGTTGAAATCCTCTCTTAGACAAATAGGAACATGTAGTATGTTAAAGGGTAACATAATAGACTTGAATGAACATGTTAAAATGGGTATTGCAATATGATGAAAAAGTATGGAAAGATAGACCCAAAAATATGTTAAATGTTGCTATGATGAAGATAAACTAACTAATGTGGGTTTTTACATGTGATTATAAGGCAAGACTATGGATTTTGATTAATTGGCCTTATATGATGAATAACATTTTATATGACGAAACATAAGATAAATAAGGATGGTTTTGAACACGAAATAATGAAACTAATATTGGAATAAATGATTTACTCTTTATGCTAAACTATGTTCAAAATAATGTTTTTCTCAAAATGATGACAAAAAGGGAATTCTGTCAAACTTGAGAATCCTAAGGTTAGGTTCCCTCTCGAGACCCTATCGATCTATTTTTGGGTGAAAAACGGTTAAAGAGAGTTTTATCACGATGACAATGTGAAAAAAATGCTTCAAAACCATGGTATGACGAGAATGGTAAAAAGGGGATGACAATGTGGACATTAGATAAAATGTTAAAACACATAAAAAGTTAGACTCAAATGACACTGGAAAAATTAAGAAGGGTCCGGAGCCCGGGGGTGAAAGATCCGAAATCAATGGCCAGAACATATGATGGCATCACCGGAGGTGTGGAGCCCGTTAAAGTATGCGGTATTTGGAAGATTTTGAGAAAGATAATCGAAGGGAATTAAGTTGATTGTACTAGTAACTTAAGAAAGCAACCTAATGAAAATGCTACAAATGAGGCTAAGGATGAACAGTCAATAATTATTCTCTAAACCAGGTGAAGGGTGATAAAAAATGGTTAAGTGTGAGTATGAGCTCATCTCTCGGGTGCATTGCATGTAGTTGGATTAATAGTAGCTAAATTGTTGACATTTTCTTCATTGATTAAAATACATGTTATGTATATAGTAATTTGTAGAAAACGTATAACTTAGTATTACCCACCATGCTAAGCATTAGCTTACCCCTGCTTTTTTTTGTTAAAACCCCCACCCCCACCTCAGTTACCTCAAGTAGGAACGTCTAACAAGACAGGAATAAAGCCCTGGGGGCGATCAGCGTCATTATAATGCTCTGTCCTCATTTTCAAACAATGGACATTTGATATTTGCACTTTTGGTACTTGGACTTTTATTCAGGCATTTGGCCATAATTTGTAATAATACATGATGGTTCTAACTTATTTTTCAGTTAATTAGTATTGTGGATCAATTCAGGTTTTTATAAATAAATCTTGTTAACTAACTAATCACATAAAGTGGTCACCCTTTTCTCTAATTAAAATAGAAATTTTAACTATTAAATTACAAGGAAAATTAAGGGTTTTCTTAAATAAAATAGATAGACTATTCCCCTCCCCTGTTAACTTCTTAGCTCGGTGCAGGTTAACCCAACGGTGACCCAAACTCGGGTCAATACATTACAAATGGTATCAGAGCAATAGGATCCTCAGGTGTCACAAAGTGTTTATGTTTTCATAGTGCATTTCCTTGTACATCCCGGCATATCTAATGCTTAGTACTGTTTTATAAACCGCTTTCTCTATCATTTTTATATGTATGATTTTGTATTAAACTCTTCATTCTTGTGTATATGTCTCCACGTCACGGCGTAGCCAGTGGGTCTGGCTTTAGTGAGCTCCAACATATGGAGCAGGCCGTGAGACAACTTACTGACTCTCTCTCACAACAACACCGGTAAAATCATAAAGAAATTATTGAGCGTGACACCTCCGCTTAGATCCTTAAAAAATTTATGAGGCTGCATCCATCCACCTTCAATGGGGTAGCTGGCCCCGAAGCGATTGAGGAGTGGCTCGACGAATTCACCAGAATAATGGAGATCCTATATGTGCAAGTATAACAAAGGGTTAAGATTTCTACTTTTCAGCTGATGAAAAAAGCACAGCGCTGGTGGAGCGCCTATTCTGCTAACACCATTGTAACTATTAACCAGAACAGCTTTCGAGTGGCCTTCATCAATAGATACTTTTCGAAGGCATTAAAAGATGCTAAAAAGGATGAGTTTGCCATGATGATTCAAGGAAAGACTTTGGTGAATGAGTATATGGTGAAGTTTGAGAGTTTATGTAAGTATGTTAATGTCGTACAGAGGGACGAGGTTAATAAAACAAGGCTATTTATCAAGGGCCTTAATTTATGTATCTGATGGATCTTGGTAGGATTGGATTTCCCCAATTTAGAACCATAGTGAACAAGGCCATACGGTAGGATCTTGACACGGAGGATAGCAAATATATAAAGGAGAAGAAGAGGGAACCAAGTGGGTATCATTCGGGAGGGCATAAGAAGTCCCAAAGCGGGACACAGGCTTCTTTGTGAAGCTTAAAGCAGCTATAGGGGGTTTGATTTTCCTCATCACATTGCACTAGGGATCAGAGCCCCATTGCCCCCAGAGAGAGGACATGTTTTAGCTGAGGGCTCCTAGGTCACATGAAGAGGGAGTGCCCCCAACGATTTTCAAGCGATCATTAGCATAGTTAATAAATCGTTAACTTTGTGTCGGGCCAAAGTTCCAGTTATAAGGGCCCTATCCAACAGCCGTAGTGGTTTGTTTAGGGTACCAGTAACCGACAAGGCACATCATGAATGCTCTACATCCAATCCAGGGATAGGGTGGTCGATGGCAGGGTCAGGTGCCAAGTAGTCATACCCGTAGGTTTAATCCTGGGCGAGTTTACACCAATTCCCAAAAGACTGGACCTTCTAATGCTCCCTCAATAATGGAAGGTATGATTCTCCTGTACAGTATTTGGGTATAGGAATTATTTAATTATGGTTTATCACATTCCTTTATATCTAGTTCCTTAGCCTTTTGTCAGGATTTATTAGTAGATCGATTTTAACCACCTATCTTCATTGGGATCCAAGTGGGTGGCAGCGTAGTCCTTGATAGGGTTTGTCGTAGATGCGTGATCATGGATGGAGATATTATCTTAGAATGTCACTTGATCCTAATGTACCCAGAGGGGTTCGAGGTTATCCTGGGTATGGATTGGATATTAAGTTTTATAGACACCATTGAATGCCATCGACACAATGTCCTAGTGTTGCTTCTAGATGGGTCTCGCCATCATTTCAGTTGTGAGTAGGGTATCAATTATCCTTGTAAATTATCCACAGAAAAATTATTTCAATTGGTTGAGCAGCTTGGTGGCTCAAGACGAGCAAGAGAGTATGATTCTAGATTATCTTATGGTACGGGAATTTCTCAATGTGTTTTCGAATGATTTTCTCGAGTTTTCCCCATGACAAAAGGTGAACTTTGCAATAGAGGTGCATCAAGGTGTATCGCCCATCTCTATCCTACCTCATAGGATGGCCTCGATAGAATTATAGGAATTACTAGTTAAGTTGAAGAATTAACTAACAAGGGCTTCATCCTCCCCAGTGTGTCCCCATGGGGAACACCAGTCCTATTTGTAAAGAAGAAGGATAATTCTTTATGGCTTTGCATCGATTAACGATAGTTGAATAGGGTGACTGTGAAGAATAAGTATCCTATGCCCCGTATTGATGATCTGTTCAACCAGTTACGTGGGGCAGGCAGGTTCTCAAAAATTGACCTTTGATTTGGGTATCATTAGCTACATGTCAGAGAGGAGGATATTCCTAATAATGCATTCCGAATACAGTACGGGCACTATAAGTTTCTAGTAATTCCCTTTGGTTTAACAAATTCCCCGATAATATTCATGGACTTGATGAACTACATCTATCATCCCTATTTAGATCGGTTTGTTGTGGTTTTTATAGATGACATCCTGGTTTACTCGGCGTTAGAAATAGATCAGAGGAGTATTTTGGAGCGACACTTAAGGTGCTCTGAGAGAATCAATGAGATTCTTTGGCCAAGTGGTTTTCGGTGAGGGAATCTCTGTCGATCTGTCCAAGGTGGAAGCAATGCTGAGTTGAAGTCAACCGAAAGTAGTCACTAAGGTGCACAGTTTCTTAGGTTTGGTCACGTATTATTGTAGATTTATACAGGATTTCTTAAAGGTGGCGATGCCCCTCACCAGGCTGATTAGGAGGGATGTGCATTTTGAATTATTCGAGGATTGCGAACTAGCCTTCTGGGAATTGAAGGTCAGGTTGACTCTGATCCTATTCTTATCCTTCTGAAATGAGACAAGGGTTACACGATGTACCATAATGCGTCAGGTTTAGGTTTCATAATGTTATTGATGTAGGACGGTCAGGTGGTAGACTATAAATCTCGCCAGTTAAAGGTGCATGAGAGGAATAACATACTTACGATTTGGAGTTAGATGCCATAGTATTTGCACTGAAAAACTGGAGCTAATATTTGTATAGGTAACTCTTTAAGGTGTTTTTCGATCACAAGAGTCTCTAGTAAACATTCACGTAGCGAGACCTTAACCTCAGGTAGAGGAGGTGGATGGAATTAATGGAAGACTATGATTTCTCGCTGGAGTACCATCCCAAAAAGGCCAATATGGTAGTCGATGCTCTCAGTAACAAATCCAGTCTCACACTTGTGGCAATGAAATGCCACCAGGTAAAGATGTTTAGGGAATTATAGAAGTTTGATCTACACGTGCAACGAGGCTACGATAGGACATACCTTGGGGTATAGTGGCTAGTCCCATCATCGAGTAAAAAGTTCTAAATGCTCTATCATGTGACCCCAAGTTCATTCTGTATCGCGATTGTATTTGGAATGGGGAAGTGTTCGGCACCCTTACAGTAGATAAGGATGATAGGTTGCGACACAAGGGTTGGTTGATCGTTCTGATCATTGAGGAGCTTCAGGACGAGGTAATGGCAGAAGCCCATCACTCGCGATTCTATACACATCCCTATGCCATGTAGATGTATAAGGATTTTTGTAGGGATTTCTGGTGGTCCGTCATGGAAAGAGATATAGTGACATGTATAGTAAAGTTCTACACCTGTCATCAGGTAAAAGCCTAACACAAAAAGGCAACAAGATTTTTGCAACCATTACTCATAGTTGAGTGGAAGTGGGAGCACATAACGATGGGTTTCGTCACGACCTTACCACGATCTGAGCGTGGTCATGATGTGGTATGGGTGATAGTGGATTAACTTACCAAGTCTGCACATTTCTTGCCAATCAACATCATGGACAACATCGCTAAATTGTAAAGGTTATATGTTAAAAAGATAGTCAGGCCCCATGGTGTCCCACTCTTAATCGTATCAGATAAGGATTCTCGATTTTTTTCTCGATTATGGAAGAATTTCTAGCAGGAATTGGGAACTAAACTAAATATGATCACTTCGTATTATCCTGAGATCGAAGAGCATTCAAAGTGGACTATACAAACCCTAGAGGAAATTCTATGGGCTTGTGCACTTGACTTTCATGGCATATGGGTGGAGAACCTACATCTGGCAGAGTTCACATACAACAATAGTTACCAGGAAAGTATTGGGATGGCCCCCTTTGAGGCTATTTATGGGATACAATGTCGTTCCCTAGTTTGTTGGGCCGAGGTGGGGGATAACCACCTCACTAATTCGGAGATGATCTAGGAAATGACTGATAAGGTACGGGTAATTTTCCAAAGAATCATGATGGCGCAGAACCGATAGAACAATTATGTTAATAATCACCGAACGCACTTAGAATTCTAGGTAGGTGACAACATGATGTTGTAAGTAAGGGAAAGAATTGGTAACCAACGATTTAGGCATAAAGGAAAGTTGTCCCCACGTTACATCGATCCCTTTGAGATCCTAGAGTGGATTGGGGATGTGTCATATCGCTTGTCACTGCCCCCACAGGTGTCCCAGGCACACAACGAGTTCCACATGTCTATGTTGAAAAAGTTTATTCACGACCCCGTCATGTTATTTATTGGAACCTGATTGAGTTGAAGGAAGATGTCACATTTCCCACATAACGAATATCTATCCTAGATCGCGAAGAGAGAATCCTAGGAAACAAGGTTATTTCGTTAGTGAAAGTTCTTTGGGAATTTCAAGGTATCGAAGGTGCTATATGGGAACATGATTCAAAGATGTGGGAAAAGCACCTAGAACCCTTCCCTTAGTTGTTTACCCTAATTTCGGGGATGAAATCCCCTAAGGAAGTGAGATTATAATGCCCCGATCCAATATTTCATCCCATTCCATGTAATTCATAGTAATGTGATGTAAATGAGAGAGGATTATTACTTAATGAGCTCTTATACCTTCATCCAATATAGATTTGAAAATTGGGTGGTTTAAACGAACATGTGGTCGTTCGAATGAGATCTTTGAGTTGTTCGAATGAGACCATTAAATAAGCATCAAATGACCCTTCACTACTTTACTCTGAACTCTCATTCGAATGTCGTTTAAAGGAAAAGATTGAACGAGATCAAACAACTCCGTTGGGATCAAATTATGATAGTTGTGTTGTCACCAATTCAGTCCCAGATCTAGATAACGTCTCAACTTCGTGAAGCTTGACGAATCTAATGGATTTTTAAAGGACTTTTAAATATTTTTAGGGGGCTTTGCATGGGTTACAAGAGAGGGGAGTGGGAAGGAAATCCCACCATTATTTCCAGATTTTCTTCTTCTCTCTCAGGAGTTCGTACACCCATTTCCTTCCTCAAGTCACTATTCCTCCATTTTGAGTAAGCCCAACCATTCCTATACCATAAAATAACCCATTTCTATAAATTTTTACCATTTTTCAAGCTTTTTCCGAAAATAAAGTGGTGGAGTAACATTGTAGAGAGGTTTTGTTGAAGTTTTAAAAGAAGCAAGGGGTTTTTGGAGCTAGAAGTCTTGGATCTTAGGATTTTAGGAGCTTCTAAGTCATCCATTATTGTTTCTCCACTTCAAAATCTAAAGTAGAGTTTTCCTTCCATGTTTTCAAGATTCTTCTAGCTATGAAGTTATGTAGGATGTTGAGAGATGGATTTTAATGCCTGAAAATGTGATTACATTTACAAAATAATTGGTCTTGCAAAAAATGAAATTTTCTTCAAGACAAACCCTAAGTGGATCTTTTTCTATAAAAGTGGAATTTTACCTTAATATTGGAAGAAAGCATGTGAACTTCATAAAATCCATGATTAGTCTTGACTTGAATGCATATTTGAGGTATTTTTAGGTTGAAATCCTCTCTTGGATATATGGGAACATGTAGTATGTTAAAGTGTAACATAATAGACTTGAATGAACATATTAAAATGAATTTTGTACTATGATGAACAAGTATGGAAAAACAGCCCCAAAAATATGCTAAATGTTGCCATGATAAAGATAAACGGATGTGGGTTTTGCATGTGATTATAAGGCAAGACTACGGATTTTGATTAAATGTCCTTAAATAATGAACAATATTTTACGTAACGAAACATAAGATAAATAAGTATGGTTTTGAACACGAAATAATGAAATAATGTTGGAAGAAATGATTTACTCTTTGTGCCAAACTAAGTTCAAAATAATGTTTTTCTCAAAATGGTGACAAAAAGGGAATTTTGACAAACTTAAGGATCCTAAGGTTAGGTTCCCTCTTGAGACCCTATCGATCTATTTTCGGTTAAAAAATGATTAAAGTGGGTTTAAGCACGATGAGGATGTGAAAAAAATGCTTCAAAACCATGGTATAATGAGAATGGTAAAAAGCGGATGATAATGTGGACATTAGATAAAATGTTAAAACACATAAAAAGTTAGACTCATATGACATCGAAAAAATTAAGAAGAGTCCTGAGCCTTGGGGTGAAAGATCCAAAATTAATGGCCAGAACATATGATGGCATCATCGTTGACGTGGAGCCCGTTAAAGTACATGGTATTTAGAAGATTTCGAGAAAGATAACCAGAAGGGAATTAAGTTGATTGTAATTGTAACTCAAGAAAGCAACCTAACAAAAAGACGATAAATAAGGCTAAGGATGAAATGTGAATAATTAGTATATAGACCCGGTAAAAGGTGGTTAAAATCAGTTAAGTGTGAGTATGAGCTCATCGCTCGGGTGCATTGCATGTAGTTGCATTAATACTAGCTAAATTGTTAGTGTCTTCTTAATTGATTAAAATATACATTATATGTATAGTATTTTGTAGAGAACGCATAGCTTATTATTACCCACCCTTCTGAGCGTTAGCTCACCCTTGATTTTTATGTAAAATACCCCATCCCCCACCCCAGGTACTTCGAGTAGGAACGTCGAACAGGACCCGAGTAAAGACCCGGGGGCGATCAACGTTATTAGAAAGCACTGTAATTATTTTCAAATAATGGACATTTGGTATTTTCACTTTTGGTAATTGGACTTTTATTCGGGCCTTTGGCCATAATTTGTAATAATACAGGATGGTTGTGACTTATTTTTCAGTTAGTAAATATTGTGGATTAATTCGAGCTTTTATAAATAAATTTTGTTAATTGACTAATCACATAAAGTGGTCACCCTTTTCTCAAATTAAAATTAAAATTTTAACTATTAAATTACAAGGCAAATGAAGGTTTTTATTAAATAAAATAAACTTTTCCCCTCCCTTCTTAACTCCTTGGCTCTACGTGGGTTGACCCAATGGTAATCCAAACCTGGGTTAGGGGATTACATATAAAAGGAGGGTTTAGTTCAATTAATACCAATATTTTATAACATAAATGAGAAGATGAAAAAGGTATTAAAGATTTTTGCATTTAAGACAATATACAAATACTAAGAGTGTTAGTTCAATTAATACTAAAACTACTATCAATCCCCAAGTAATTAATGTTTTTCAATTAATCAATCAAACACAACAAGTCCAATTTTAGTTCAGTTTTAATTCAATTAAACCTAGAAATACTATGTGTCCACCAAATGATAGAGCCCTTACACCAATTTGTATTCACCGAAATATTAACCACTTAAGGAAGGGGTGAACACGACCACAATAGCTACCTAAAAAGATATATTCACCTTTAAGAAAAAATACGCGAACTCTCAATGAATTAAGGACTATATTTCAAGCGAAGATATCCTCCATCCGCACAATACCAATAGTAAGCAATTAATATTTTTCTATTAATCAATCAAACACAACAAGTACAGTTTTAGTTCATTTTAATTTAGCTAATCCTAGAATTACTATGTGTTCACCAATGACAAAACCCTTCAACCAATTTATGTTCACCCAACTATCAACCACTTAAAGAATGGGTGAACACGACCACAACGTCTAACCAAGAAGATATATACACTAATAAGAAATAAATCAATACACGCACTCTTAATGGGCTGAAGGATCATCTATTAAGGGAAGATATTCTTCATCCGTATAATATCAATATCAACTAATTAATATTTTACAATTACTCAATCTAAAACATCAAGTCCAATTTTAGTTCATATTAATTCAATTGATCCTAAAATTATTATATGTCCACCAATGAAAAAACCCTCATACGAATCTATGTTCACCCAAACATCATCCTGTTAAAGAATGAACACAGTCACTATAGTTAATCAAGGAGTTATAAATAATTAAAAAACTATTTTACATTAAAGGAAAAAATAAGTAAAATTACTTGAAGAAAGAAAGCAACTAGAATTAGATGAGCTTTAATAATTGTTCTCCAATTACATGCGGAGATGGAACGAGAAGAAAAAATATTAACAGGAGTACAATTGTAATTAATAAAAATGTAAACAAATTGTACTTTAGCATGTCCATGGAAAAAGAGTAAATCAATCTTTAATAATTAACTAGATTATTTCTACTCCTATGATTTAAAATTAGAGCTAAGGGTCCACTTGAGAGCGACATTTGCACTAGCAAATAAGGAATCTTTCTCATTTTCCAGTTTTTAGTTGCGTTTGATAGCACTTATTTACCCTAGAATATAATTCCAACTTACATTAAGGTATTGACACCTAAAGAACAAAAAAACTGATTTCCCATGTAATTCAATTCTTTGGGAGTTCTCAAGGATTTTAATTTTAGGAAACCAATGACTTGAAAATTAATTCCACCATCTTCTATCAAACAAGGCCTAAGTAACTTTGTCCAATTTACTATTCAACATATTATTCAACAACAAATCCAACTACTATTGTAATCTCACCAGTCAAAAATCAATCCAACTACTAACTAAATCCCACTAATTCGTAATGAAAGTCAAAAGGCCCATAGTTCGTGAATTTCCAATGAAGGTAATAGTCATATTTATAAGAACATATACGCCCCTAATACAATTCAAAATACATTTAACATATTGATAATCTTGATTCATACTTTAAATCTCCCAATACAATATCAGACATAACATTAAATTTGTAATAATTTTTTTATTGTTTGCTCTTCTTTTAACAGTGTACTAATATACCTTTTAGATTGCAACTTTTCGGGACCTCATTTACATGAATTTTTATTCTATTACTTATATCTTGGGTTTCAATAATTATAGATATTTGTGACATTTTTTCAAATAGAAAAATGCTAGGGATTTTGGATCCACAATACATATCAATGTATTTCAAAATTGAATAAAAAAATTGGGTCTCCTTAGTATTGCTCTTTCAAATATATAGGACAATTTTAAACCCTAAATTCATAATATGAAATGAAGTCAAAATAATATACCCTAAAATAAAAATATATAATTCAAAAGATTGTATTGAGTGATAAGTGCGGGATCTGGGAGAGGCGATGTCGACTGGCTACCTTAGTTTCATATATGGAGAGACTGTTACGATGTCTCGAATTCGAGACCAATCATGACTTAAACGAAAACATTTGATATCGCACCAAGGTACCAACTCTACAAATATATAAATACCAGACCATAAAATGCAAATAACCTTATTTATATATATTTTATCCGGGAAGTTATTTGTGAGTAGAAGGTAGTTGAAACCATAGCATCCTATAAATAGCAGCTTTATCTTAGAATGAAAAACTGCTGGTCCTGATTAACCGTCAATGGCCACTCTTGTTTTGTCATCCTCTCTCCTCTTCACCTCCAATTCCAATCACTCTACACCTTCCCTCTCTCTCCAACCACGTACCTCCCTCTCCTCATCTCCTCTCTCCTCCTCTTCTTCTCTCTTCATTTCCCCTTCTTTTCTCACCTACCCAACGTCTTCCACACGCCTTTCTCTTTCCTCCTTCAGTGTCAAGGCCACAGCTGCTGAGAAAAAAAAGGTCCTCATAGTCAACACAAACAGTGGTGGCCATGCAGTAATTGGCTTCTACTTTGCAAAAGAGCTTTTGGGTTCTGGCCATAATGTCACCATAATGACAGTTGGTCAAGAGAGCTCAGACAAGATGAAGAAGCCACCATTCAACAGATTCTCTGTTAAGATCCCATCATAATTAACATATACACAAATCCACTTATTACTATATTCAAGTTGGGTTTTTTGCTTATTGTGAATATATTTTTTTTTTATTATGTAATTTTTATGTTTCAGGAAATTGTGAGTGCTGGTGGACAGCCTGTATGGGGTGATCCAGCAGAAATTGGGAAAGTCTTTGAGGGGTCAGCATTTGATGTGGTGTTGGATAACAATGGCAAAGATTTGGACACCGTGAGGTTTGTTGCTTTTATTTTTAAGAAACAGAATTGAATCATAATTTGTACATAACTCCCAAATGGTTGATTTAGAATTCGATTTGCAAACTAAATTCTGGAACATATAAATAGTTAGAAAGAAGATATGTGTAAATTTATTGTCCTTTTAGCTGTTGGAAACACAATTTGGAACAATCAGGAAGTAAGTTTTTTTTTTTTTTTTACCTCTTAATGCGAATGGTGTGGCGTTTAGCAATAAAAGTGATATTGGGTGTTTGTTTTCTGACCTATTAATGATGTTAAATGAGATCAAAGTTCAGCATTTAGTATGAGCAGGTCACTAATTCAGAGGCTCATTTAAATAGAAAATAAACAAGTTTTTGAAATTTCCATGCAGTATTCAGCATTTAGCAGTCAGAATTCAGTGTCAAGCATTGAGATTTTAAAGAAGTAAAAAAAAGACACCTAAATTTCATATCAAATCAGGATTTTAACTCAAAATCCATTCTAATACCCTGTTTAATTGTAGACCTGTGGCAGATTGGGCCAAGAGTACAGGTGCAGAGCAATTTTTATATATCAGCAGTGCTGGAATTTATAAACCAACTGATGAGCCTCCTCATGTTGAAGGGGTATGTTGTAATAAATGTATTTACACTTCTAGTTACAATTATAAAGGGCAGGATTTGATCAAGTAAAGTAAACTCTCCATATCACAGGATGCAGTTAAAGCTGATGCCAGTCATGTTGCAGTAGAGAAATACATATCAGAGACTTTCAGTAGTTGGGCAATATTCCGTCCACAATACATGATTGGATCCGGAAACAACAAAGATTGTGAAGAGTGGTTCTTTGATCGTAAGTGCAAATTTATTCAATTGTATCACAATTGGAATACGATATATTAATACTATCAATCTGTTTGGAGTCAGTTTGGTGATTTCAACTCATTATGACTTTAATTGAAACACACATGTGAACATCTCTAGATTTCTTTGCATTTCAACTAATTTTGCTAAAAGGTTTATTTGTGTGTGTGTGTGTGTGTGTACGTGATTGTGTGCAAATTCAACCGTTGAAACTTCGGATAATCATCTCACGAACTAAATGATTGAAATTTATAGAAAATTTAATTTGATGGAGATGATTACCTCTTCATGCAGATCAACTCCACCAAATTTAATGAAAACACTCATTCAACTACCTTCAAAAGGGGGAGTGGGATTTTTATTCTTTCTGGTCTGCTTAAAAGGGAGACTGTATATATATATGTATGTATGTATTATACTTGGGACCCAAAAGCATGTTATTTTATGCGATTAGTTGTCATGTGTTTATATCATTGTTGAAAAGGGTTTCAACTCAATTTTTGCTTTTGATTTTTTGTTGATGAGGCTTTTATCGATTGTAAATAGGTATTGTTCGGGGCAGACCAGTCCTAATCCCTGGCTCGGGGATGCAACTGACAAACATCTCCCATGTTAAGGACTTATCGTCCATGCTTACTACGGCAGTCGAAAATCCAACTGCTGCGAGCGGTAACATTTTCAACTGTGTTAGTGACCGTGCTGTGACATTAGATGGAATAGCCAAATTATGTGCTCAAGCTGCTGGCCTCCCTGTTGAGATTGTGCATTACGATCCAAAAGCTCTTGGATTCGATGCAAAGAAAGCTTTCCCTTTCCGTAATATGGTATGAAAGTCATCTCCAAGTTCTAAGCTTACACGGTTTGATGGACACACTGATTTATCTTGGGTTCATTGGTTAATGTGCAGAGTCCTCATGACTAATAAAATATGACTAGCCAATGCACATACGCTGCATCACTGTGTTAAGTCCAAAATTACTCTCCTCTTTTTTACTAAAAACAAATAGCTAATGCAGTAAATATGCTTCTCGGTTCATTAATCAGAGGATCTCCTAGAACAAACTAGGAAAGCAACGTTTATGTGCCAGAACTAAATGGGACTCACTTAATTAATTTTCTTAATTCTTTACATAACAACGTGTCAGATCTTGTTTGCCAAAATGAAGATTGTTTAAATTCACTTGCAAAGTATTTGTTTAGCATTACATTTTTCTATGAAAAATACTAATTTTCTTAGTTTTTAAGTGCTTGATTGTCCATATCTTTTTCCACTCATTTCCAACTTTTTACAACTGTTTTTCAATATAGTTCGAACCTCATAATCAAACACACTTTTATTAAGGAGAAATTCTCTGTTTTTAATTGAGAGTTTTTAAGTGATTAGAATCAATGTACTTGTGCAGCACTTCTATGCAGAACCAAGAGCTGCCAAGGACATTCTGGGGTGGAGCAGTACAACGAACCTTCCCCAAGACTTGAAGGAACGGTTTGATGAGTATGTGAAGATTGGGAGAGACAAGAAGGCCATGAAATTTGAGATTGATGATAAGATACTTGAAGCACTCAAAGTGCCTGTAGCTGTGTGATACGATCATACCTTCAGCCTTTAGGTCTTTGTTGTAAATCAAGAATGAGATCCATTCTTGTGGTTTGTTCTCTAAGATGTATTCACTAGGTGTAAGAACCAATAAACCAAATTTTGGTCATCGTGAGAAGGAAATAAAAATGAAATTGAACCAACTGTTTCTCTCTCTGTTATTGAGCTGCAATAAACTGTCTGCCTGCTAATAAGCCTTCCAAAACCACCAAACATATGAAACTTACAGTTGTCTCTCCCATGAGGCCTCTCTAAGGCTGCTTTGTATTTTGTCTCAAGTCATGAATCTGAATACGAAGTCTTTTCCATGAATTTGATAATTTATATTTTTGGATCAAAAGTAATTTATCTCTAAACACTTTATCTGTAAAATGCAAATGTGCCATGGTTACAGGCTTTTTTAGTTATTGGAATAAACTTCTAATGTATTTCAAAACCTTTCATGTTTATGGTGTTTGTTTTCGTATTAATTTTTTTTATTATTTGAGAATAAATTTTTGAAATATTTTTCACTATTTCCCATGAAGTATTGGAAATTGGGACATAAGATGTTTTTTGTTGTTGCAATGAATGGGGAAACTGTGAAACAAAGAGATGGAGGGAGAAAAGAGTAAGGTAAAGAGAATAGAGATGTGAAAAAAATGAAGATTAGAGATGATGTAATAATAGAAAGAGGAGATATGATAGGAGAGGAAATAAATAAAGAATAAAATTAGGGGCATTAGCTAATAAGTCTATTTATATATATTCAGTCCAAGCAATAATCTTGTTGGTATCTTTTTTTTTAATAGTGGGAAAGGCCTAAGGCCCTATTTTATTATATTTAGGAGAAATAGCCTCTCCTAGGCGGCCTTACAAGCATTAGAAAACTTACAAAACAACAAACAATCTTAAGGAATTCTTAGAATATGGAAACCAAATCTATCTAGATTAAATAGGCCCTTGATCAAGTTAGGAAGCTCATGGAACTTTTGATGGAACAAAGAACTTTTGGAACCAAAAGCTAAGGAAGCTAGGCCATCTGCAACTGAATTGTTTTGCCTCCAGGTGTGATTGATGCTAATCTGATGAGAAAAGATCAGGATCATAATCTCTGGAACAGTACCTCTAAAATCTCAAGGAACTAGCCAATTACCTTGAATCATATTCAATGCAGTTAGGGAATCAGTTTTAATATAAAGAAAATTGAAACCAATTCTCAAACAAACATTGATGCATTTAAGAATAGCTAGCAACTGAGCCTCTAGACTAGTGGAATGCCCAATATATTCATGAAAAGCATGAATAAATTCTCCTTTATGCCCTCTGACAATAGCACCTATGCCACTGTCCCATGGATTACCTCAACTAGAACCATCAACATTAAGTTTGAATTAGGCAGGGGATGAAGCCACCTTGTGATTCTGATAACTGGTCTCTTGGGGAAAACCTTAATTTTGAACTTTGAGATCAATTCTTGATGCTGCTTGGCTATGGGACTTTCAAACTTGATGGAGGCTGCCTTATCAGATATCAAATCATAAATATTCTTGAAGATTCTAGCACTTGACATGGGGACATCTTCAAATAGGGCATTGCACCTAGCTGTCCAAATTTCCCATAGGGTAGACATTGGAAGAATCTTAATGATGAATTGCAAATAATCCTTATTAGATTTTGAAATCCACCAGAACATAATTTGAGCAAAGATAGAGGACAAACTTGGACTAACTTTAAAACAAAAAAAGTGAAATGCTTCCATATTTCTTTGGCAATAAGACCATCTAAGAACAAATGATGGCTTGTTATGAGTGCATTATTTTGTATATTTTATACCCAAATTTATACTTTGGTAGTCCATTTTTAGTGTATTTAATAAGTTCTTAGGACTATTTTATTAAAAAGAGGAAAAAATGCGAGAATAATTGAATGCATATTGAAAATGGCAATTTTAAGTCAAAAATGGGCACTTTGATAATTTTATAATATTCTTGTGCTAATTTGTGAAAAAAAGTTGCCTAGTGAAATTTTTGCAGGTAATGATGGAATTTGGTGCAAATTGATGATCAATTCAAAAAAAGCGCGAAAAAACTGATTTTTGCGGTCGTTCGAAAAAAGGCTATTTTTACAAATTTTTATTCTCTGATTTGGACGAAACTCGGCTTGCGTGTTCAGCAAGAAAAGATAAGAGTTTTCGAATGGGGGTAAATTCCCTCCCTTATCACGATCCAAAGATTAAAAAGGTGGAGAGATAGCTACCAACACCATTCTGCCAATCAGAAAGAGTCCCACCACAACTCAAATAACTCACCACTTCTCCTATAAAAAGGACCCTTGGCTCATAATTTCATAGACAATTAGAGAGGAATTTTGTGAAGGATTTCGGAGAGCAAATTTGAGTGATTGTAATCAATTTGAGGGCCAATTTTTTATCATTTTTTTAGAGGATTGAAGATTGTTGTGAGAGAACTATTTGTAAGTTTGGTTTATTAATTAAGATCTCTACTCATTCTTACAATTTCTCTTTCATTATGGTAGCTTGATTCTTATATTAGGAGTATGGTGAAGTTTATCATAGTCAGCTAATATTGTCACGTTAATTTTATCGTTGTTTATTCCCTATTTGTTTTAATTGTTATTAAATATTCGGTATTCATTTTAAAGCGACACGAGAGTGTGTTTTAGAACCTTCAAGATTGTTTTGTCAAATCAAGTTTTGAGATTTAAAAACAGTAATTTTTTATGGATTATGCTTGCACTTTGATTGTTTTGATAGTCCATGCTTAAATACATTTGCGAATTTTAAAACCTGTATTTTCTAAGGGAATAGGGATTTTAGCCGTCTATTAGAGACGTTAAATATATTATAATCATAACCGTCATATTTTTCGAATTAAACGCGGCGAGAGTCGGTTTAATTTGAGTTATAAAAAGGGGTTGACAACATTAAATTAGTGTGCAATATTAGTTACGTGATAAATGAACCCCGAATCCTAATTATTTCCTAACTGTTTACAAATATCTTGTGTTACTCTCATTTATCGTAGTTGCTTTTATTTAGTGTAGTTCATAATTATTCTCTATCCCATTTCATCTAGTTGGACAGTTACAATTCTTTTAAAAGTTAAAATTGAAAAATCTCTGTGGGTTCGACCCGTACTTACACTCGCTATTCTATAATAGCCCGTACACTTGCGGTATTTTATAAATTGACAAAAGCTTATTTCATCTTGGTTGAGACAGCACTTACATTTAAACACAGTGGGGATACATACCTCTTTAAAATTAGAGTCCAAAGGTAAGGTATTATGAAGAATTTTCCATCTAGAGATGGAGATTTTTGAAGGAACATGAGCAGATCAAATATTGGACTAAAGAGCATTTATACAAGTTGAAGGTTTACATAATTGATATGCAGACTTAAAAGAGAATTTTTCAGAATTGGTAGGCTTCCAAATTAATTCTTGATCAATTGAAGTGGTATTATCTATGATAAAAGAATTTTCATCCCTAATTCTTTTATATACTGCATTTCCTCTTGATCCAGCATCCTTCTTGTACTTATTCCTCATAAATTTGTCCCAAACACCATAAGAAGTTTGATATCTCTAAGCAATTTTAATCCCAAGTGCTTCACTGATGCTCCCCATGTCTCTAACACCAAGACCTCCCTCACTTACAGGTATGCAAATGTCGACCCATTTAATCCAAGCTTGTTTAAAACCACGTTGATCATTAGACTCCTAAAAAAATTTACTAAAAATTTGATGGATCCTTTGAACAATAGCTTTAGGACGTTTTAAAGAAGCTAGAGTAAATATGGGGATAGATGATAATACATGTTAATCTTCCAGCAGAAGATAGAAATTGTTGGTTTGTGACAAGACTCCGCCATTTGGTGGAGAATTTAGTTTGTGACAAGACTCTCACCCATTTGGTGGTGGAGTATTTTGCTCCACAAGTTGTGCTCTAGGTGGAAATCATCAAAGACATTTTATGTGGCCATTATTCCCCTTCCTCACCAATGTATTGAGAGAAAAATACAACAGCAAATAGGAGACAAACAAAGCATATGGTGTATACCCAAACTCGTGTGGAGTAATCATCAATGAAAGTCACGAACCAACGTTTACCTACCAAAGTTGCATTTTTGGTAGGTACCCATACATATGAGTGAATATAGTTAAGAATTCCTTCGGTGCGGTGAACAACAGTTTCAAACTTAACTCGGGTCTGCTTACCTAAGACACAGTGTTCACAGAAATCAATCTTTCATATCTTAGCTCCTTTTCATAGACCTTACTTTATCAAACCTTGCAAAGCTTTTTATCCAGCATGTCCTAAGCGCATGTGCATAGTCTGGATTCATCTAAATCGTCTGAGATTTTAGAGATTGTTGCTCTCCCAGTGACTGTGCTCCCGTCGAGGAAATACAAATTTCCTTTTTTGGTACCTTTCATGGTTATAAGTGCTCCTCGAACCACCTTTAGGACTCCACCTTTGATGATAATCGAATAGCCTTTAACGTCAAAGGTTCCTAGTGAAATGAGATTCCACTTTCAAGTTTGGAATGTATCGTACATCTATCAATACTCTGATTGATCCAATATGCAATTTTAATCGGATCGAGCATATCCCTCTTATTTTACAGGAGTTGTCATTACCCATTAAAACACATCCTCATTCAAACTCTTAGAAGCTTGAAAACCAGTCCCTGTTGGGACACATCGATAGGAACACCTTGAATTAAGAACCCAGTCCTCAGAAAGGCAGGTTGATAATGAAGCGGTCAAAGCTAACTCCAGGTCATCTTCTTCATTTTGTGCAACATTCACATTTGGTTCCTTTTTCTTATCTCTATTCGGATAATCTTTCTTCTAGTGCCCCTTTTGATGATAATAGGCACATTAGTCTCTCGCAAGTTGTCGTTTATCGGATGATTTTCCCCTTGACTTTGAGTGAAATTTTCCTCCTCGTCCTCTGTTGGGCGTCCTACCTCTAACTGTCAGAGTTTCTGATGATAAGGGATCTCAATGGACCTGCGGATCCTTCTTTCGTACCTCGTTGTAAATCAAAGCATTGGAAACATCGTTAAATTTTATCTCATCTTTTCCATATAGTAAGGTAGTAGTCAAGTGATCATACAAATCAGGCAACGAATTTAACAATAACACTGCCTTATTCTCATCAGTAATTTCAACCTCTAAATTTTGCAAATCGATTTGGATTTTATTGAAACTGAAAAATGAGTATTGATAGACGTATCATGCTTAAATTGGAAGTGAAAAAGTTTCTTCTTGAGATAGAGACTATTTTCTATGCTTTTTATCATATACTTGTCCTCTAGCTTCTTCCAGAGACTTATTGCCACAGTCTCCGTCATGACAAAATACTTATGGTCCTTGGCTAAGCACAATCGAATTATACCGCAAGCTTGATGATTTAAAAAATTCCAATCTTCCTTCGAAATATCCTTGGCCTTGGAATCCAGGGAAATATGTGACACTTCTCGAAATAATAATTCCAAAACTTTGCACTGCCACATGCTAAAGTTATTTATACTATCAAATTTTTTAACTCCTAACCTTGCATTTGACATAGAACGTCTTTTTCAAGAGCTACTGGTGGTTGTCCGAGTTTGTACTTCAGAGTAATTGGAAGAAGTTTCACCTTCCATTGTTCCTTATATTCCACCCAAAATAGAATTAATGCCTGAAAATGCCTCAAAACACCATTATATGGTTCTCTTAAGAGTGGAATCAGTAAAAACGGAGGGCATGGTTGCATCCAGCATGGTCGAAATAGCTAGAAAAGGGTCCGACTCGGTCGAAAAAGGTTTCGGAATGGACTGAGTTGGCCAAAAAATAGATTTCTAGACTGAGTTGACTCAAGGGAATATTCAGTCAAACGACTCAGTGGCTCGGTCAAACGACAAAGTGGCTTAGTCCAAAGGCTTGGCAGGTCAGTTATTGGCTTGGTTAAATGATTAACTAACTTGGTCAAGTGGCTAACTGGCTCGATAAAATGGCTTAGCGACTCGGTCAGATCGCTTGGCTGGAAAAAAAATATTTTCTTCAATTGGTAAATTTGGGAGCTTCAGAGCTCCTTTTGGCCTCCGATTTGTTTCATTGGATTTGTATCAAGGATACAGTCCTCCTAGTATGTTCAGTTCTTAGATTTGAAGATTTTGATTTCTAGGTAAAAACAGGAACAAAGCTCCAATAACGTCTTTGTCTGGCTCTGATATTAATTATCGTGCCTAGTAACAGTCCAAAAATCAAACTCACACACCATAACAAGAGATTTTCATGGTTCGACAATTTTCCTACATCCACGGGGGTAGTGGAATTGTATTATCAGAAGAGGAGAATTACAAACACCCTTGCTCACATTATTCTCTCTCAAACAAGACTCTCCATATGCTTTGTTTCTCTCCTATTTTCTGGTGTATTTTTCTCTCAATACATAGAGCTTATTTATAATGGAGGAAGGGGAATAATTTCCACATAAAATGGCTTTGATGATTTCCACCTAGAGCACAACTTGTGGAGAAAAACACTCCACCACCAAATGCGTGAGAGTCTTGTCATAAACCAAATTCTCCACCTAATGGTGGAATCTTGTCATAAACCAACAGGGAGGACCAATGAGTTGGGGATCAACTTTACAGTTGACACTAGCTTTATTTACAACAGAGGCAAAGTACATGGCTGTAACAAAAGCTTTTAAGGAAGCCATTGGCTTCATGGTTTGATGGATGACTTGGGTATTGTTAAGGAAAATGTGGAGGTTTTCTATGATAGTCAGAGTGCCATATGTTTGGAAAAGAACAAGGCTCATCATTCTCTCACCAAGCATGTTGATGTCCATTTTCACTTCATTCGAGAAATTATAAGCAAAGGGGACATTCTACTCTTGAAAATCGGAACTGCAGATATGCTGACAAATGTGGTAACAGGGATCATGTTACAACACTGCTTGGACTTAATCAACATCTCTCGAGCTCGTGATGCCTAAGGGAGCATGTGGGGCAGCGTTGATTGGTGGACTCTTGCCGAGGTGGATATTATTGGTTTGTGACAAGACTCCACCATTTGGTGGAGAATTTGGTTTGTGACAAGACTCTCACCTATTTGAAAGTATTTTGCTCCACAAGTTATGCTCTAGGTGGAAATCATCAAAACCATTTTATATGGCTATTATTCCCCTTCCTCCCTTTTAAATAAGTTCTATGTATTGAGAGAAAAATATACTAGCAAATAGGAGAGAAACAAAGCATATAGAGAGTCATATTTGAGAGAGAATTATGTGAGCAAGAGTGTTTGTAATTCTCCTCTTCTGATAATACAATTCCACTGCCCTGTGGACGTATGCAAATTGCCGAACCATGTAAATATCTTGTTATTGTGTGTGATTGAGTGTGAGTTTGATTTCTGGATTGTTATTGGGCACGATAGAAATTTAGTCTTCCAACCTTAGAGCTTTAATCTGATGTTGTCTAGAATATCCGCATAATCTTTGATTCTCCCTCTCCCTTTGTACAGAGGAAACCTAAAAAATATATTATGGGAAGATTTTAAAAAGGAAAGCCGAGAAAATGAGCAATTGAGGATCTTCTTAAAATAGGATCTTTTGGATCAATAGTAAATGTGTTGTTTCTCATGTTGATGAATTGACTTGATGCTTTCTTATAAGACTCTAAGAAGTTCATCAGAGATTTAAGACTTCTTTTACCTCCATTTATAAAAATTATGGTATCATCAGCAAAGCACAAGTGAGAATTAGAGGATTACTTGTTAGATTGGAAAATGATGAGAATTTCTTTAAAATTATGAGCTTATCCAACCCTCTATAAAGCACCTCTACTATAAGGACAAAAAGAGAAGGAGAAAGGGGGTCTCCTTGCTTCAACCCTTTAGAGGAGTTAAAGAAGCCTATTGCAATACCGTTGATGTCAATTGAAAACCAGTTGTTAGAAATGATACTCCAAATAAAATCTATGAAAGTTTCAAAAAATCCAAATCTTCTCAACATTTTGATCAAGAACATCCATGCCACCCTGTTATAATCCTTGTTCATATGAGAACATTAGACGCATGGAATTTTTATTTAAAAAGCTATTCATCTCAAAAGCAAGTAAAATGTTATCATGTATGCTCCTTCCTTTACTGAAGCCACTTTGATTAGGTCAGGTAAGGATAGGGAGGTAGCAAGACAGTCTAGAATTCAAGATTTTGGAAATGATTTTAACATTGAAATTACTTAGACTAATTTTCTTGAAATGAGAACAAAGAGAAGGATTTAAAACCTTAGGAATTAGGAAAATTGAAGAATATGACCAACTTTTAAGGATTTGGTCACATACAAAAAGGAATTAAATTGCTTCATAAAGATCCTTCTTGATAATATCCTACCATCTCAAGTAAAACACTACCCCAAATCCATCAGGACCAGGGCCACTGTCACCATTGAAATTAGTAATATCTTTGAAAATTTCTTCCTCATATGTGATCTTGCTTAGGTTAGAGTTTATAGCATCAATCACCAAATTTGGAATAGTCTTTAATAATTCTTCATCATCAGCAGTAACTTTAGCCTTCCACCTATTAATAAAATGATCTATTACAATCTTTTCTTTGTCCTACCTAGACGCCATGCATTGATCATCCTTATCTTTGATTTTATGAATGGAAATAGTAGCCACTTTAGCCTTAATAGCTGAATAGAAAAATTTGTATTCAGATCCCCTTCTTTAAGCCACATAATTTTAGATTTCTGGTGCCAGTATACTTCTTCAATAGTAAGGTCTTGATTTAGGTTTGCTTTGGCTTGTTGTATCTCCATTCTATGCTCAGCAAAAAGGTCAATTTTAAAATCAAATTCATTCAAAATAACTTCATCTTCAAGGACTTGAAAATTAAAAAAAAAATATTCTTGAAGGTATTCTTATTCCACTGCTTCATCTCATCTTTGAGACCTCTAAGTTTCAAAGAGAAATTCCTCATAAGAGAGGCTTGGGAGTTGGAAGGTCGGGATTTTTGAACTATTTCAAGGAAGGTATTATGGGAAAGCCACGTTTTTTAGAACTTGAAAGGTCTAGAGAGGCATCATTTAAAGAATTTATGGTAAGGAGGAGAGGATCATGGTCACTACAATTCTTTGACAAGTGACAAATGCCTGTGTTAGGAAATGAAATTTTCCAATTGAGATTACATAAACCTCTATCAAGTCTTGCATAAATATCCCCATCTTCAATTCTAAAAGTAGTCCAAGTGAACCTCAATCCACCATGAACTAAATCAAATAAGCCACACTTTTTATTACAATCATTGAAATCCTCCACGACTTGGTGATCAATTAAATTCCCTCTTATATTTTCCTCTTTCTTAGACACAACATTGAAATCTCCAATAAACAGCTGAGGACAATATCATGAGAGCATGACAATTTTTCTAAATCCCTCTAAAGATCAATTATCTCCTCCTTTGTACACTTTGCATAAATAAAGCTTAATAAGATTTCTTGAGATATGCTTGGATGCCATATCTTAAGAGTTAGGCTTTGTTCCTCGTCTTTAAAATCTCTACTTTGACTCCAAACCTCTAGAAAAACCAAATTTTATATGATTTATTACTAATGCTCTCATCAAACTTCCACTTCAACAAGAATTTCTTCATCTTCTCTTTATTAGTCTTAGGCTCCAGAATTGAAATAGTAGGTAAGTTATACTTTCTAAAAGGCTTTTTAACTCTTATACTAATAGGTTTATTTGAAATACCTCTATCATTCCAAGATATGAAACTTATCATTGAGAACAAATAAGGTTGGAATTAATAATCACCTTAGATGAAGCTCTTATAAGTCTTATGAAAACAGGGTAAAATGGGTGCTTTTTATTTTTATGTGTGGAATTTTGACTTAAGACAGTATGAGCATTAATGTTCTCTTGGATCTTCTTGTTCCGTCTTTCCTTATTTACCTTAATTTTGCGCCACTTTTTATCAAACATAGTGGCAAAAATCATCAACTCCACTATACTAAAAACAGCAATCTGGCATGATTTAAAACTGTGCCAGATCAAATCTGGCACGGTTTTGAACTGTGCCAGAATCAGGTGTTCCAAAATGGCCAGTTTTTTCTGGCACGGTTTAAAAGTGTACCAAATTTGACCAAACAGGAACACTTTTATCACACTTTTAAACCGTGCCAGAATTTGATATTTCTGACACAGTTTTGCCAAAGTTTTGAACTGTGCCAGATTGAGCATATTTTCATAAAAATTTGGCACAGTTCAAAATCGTGCCAAAATTTGATACACTTTTGGTACGATTTTGAACTGTGCCAAATTTTTGGATAAAAGAAAAAAAAATTATTTGAAAATAAGAAAATTCACAAATTGCAAATCTTGCACGTTGTTGATAAACTAATGTACATACAAACTTCAAAATATTACAAGTCTTTAATAGTTCACAGACCAAAAAAATTGGGCAGAGTTTCCTCTATTTTCTGGATATTCTAAAACCTGTTAATATAAAACCTGAGTAATATAAAGCCCACACGGCCACAAAATATAACAATAAACTTACAAAAGCCCGCACGGCAATAAAAGTTAACAATAAAACTACAAAAGTTCGCACGGCCATAACACAAAAAAATAGATTCAAGAATATTAACGGCATTAAATAAATAAATCCCTTGTTGTAAACCGTTGACTTCTCCTTGTGCTCCACGTGAATAAATGCTAACGATAAAATGTTATCCTGCAAAAAAAATAGGATATAAAAAAGAGACGATATTAGTAACCAAGTAATTTATAAAAAAAACTTACTCAAGCTAAAAAATTACATATAGGATTTAAAATTATTATTTTATTCTAAAATCGAAAATCTTACGCAAGTTATGATTACCGGATCAGTTCCTACGATTTATATTGCTCTCGTGTGAGGTGTTACTACTTCTTACGGGATCGTTTGGGGGCTGGTTTGGATTTTCACCCTTCAACGGCTTGTTTCTAAGCCTAATCCATATATTATCAAATTATCATCATATTCTCAAATTGAGAGGCTCGTGACTACGCGGTCAGTTCCTACGAGTTACATTGGTCCCGTGTGATGTGTTATTGCCCCTTACGGGGTCGTTTGGTGGTTGATTTGGGTTTCCACCCTTCAACGGCTTCTTTCTACGCCTAATTTATATATTTTCAAAGTATCATCATATTCTCATACCTAGAGGCCCGTGACTACGCGGTTAGTTCCTATAAGTTACATCGGTCCCGTGCGAGGTGTTCATACCTCTTACGGGGCCGTTTGGCGGCTGGTTTGGGTTATCACCCTCAAACGGCTTATTTTTAAGCCTAATCTAGATATTTCCAAATTATCGTCATATTCCCAAACCGGGAGACCCACAACTACGCGGTCAGTTTCTACAAGTTATATTGGTCCCGTACGAGGTGTTCGTGCCTCTTACGTGGCCGTTTGGAGGATGGTTTGGGTTTTCACCCTCAAACGGCTTATTTTTAAGCCTAATCTATGTATTTTGAAATTATCCTTATATACTCAAATCGGGATACCCGCGACTACGCGGTCAGTTCCTACAAGTTACATTGGTCCCGTGCGAGGTGTTCGTGCCTTTTACGGGGTTGTTTTGGGTTTTCACCCTGTAGCGGCTTGTTTTTAAGCCTAATCTAGATATTTTCAAATTATCATCATATTCTCAAACCGGGAGATCCGCGACTATGTGGTCAGTTCCTACAAGTTACATTGGTCCCGTGCGAGGTGTTCGTGCCTCTTAAGGGGTCATTTAGGAGATGGTTTGGGTTTTCACCCTCAAACGGCTTGTTCCTAATCTAGATATTTTCAAATTATCATCATATTCTCAAATCGGGAGACCCGCGACTACGCGGTCAGTTCCTACAAGTTACATTGGTCCCGTGCGAGGTGTCCGTGCCTCTTACGAGGCCGTTTGAGAGATGGTTAGGGTTTTCACCCTCAAATGGCTTGTTTTTAAGCCTAATCTAGATATTTTCAAATTATCATCATATTCTCAAATCAAGAGATGCGCGACTACGCGATCAGTTCCTACAAGTTACATTGGTCCCGTGCGAGGTGTCCATGCCTCTTACGGGGCCGTTTAGGGGCTGGTTTTGGTTTTCACCCTTTAACTGCTTATTTTTCAGCCAAATATGGATATTTCCAAATTATTGTCATATTCTAAAATGGGGAGACCCGTGACTACGTGGCTAATTCCTACAAGTTACATTGGTCACGTGCGAGGTGTTTGTGCCTCTTACGGGGCCGTTTGGGGGCTGGTTTATGTTTTCACCCTCAAACGGCTTGTTTTTAAGCCTAATATAGATATTTACAAATTATTGTCATATTCTTAAATCGGAAGACCCGTGACTACATGGTCAGTTCCTACAAGTTACATTGGTCTAGTGCGAGGTGTTCGTGCATCTTACGGGGCCGTTTGGCGGCTAGTTTCGGTTTTCACCCTCAAACGGCTTATTTTTAAGCCTCGTCTAGATATTTCTAAATTATCATCATATTCTCAACCAGGAGACCCGCGACTACACAATCAGTTCCTATAAGTTACATTGATCCCATGCGAGGTGTTCGTGCCTCTTACGGGGCCATTTGGGGGATGGTTTGGGTTTTCAGCCTTTAACTGCTTGTTTTTAAGCCTAATTTAGATATTTTCAAAATATCGTCATATTCTTAAATCGGGAGAGGAGACCCGTGACTATACGATCAGTTCCTACAAGTTACGTTGGTCCCGTGCGAGGTGTTCGTACCTATTGCGGGGTCATTTGGGGGTTGGTTTGGGTTTTTACCATCAAACGGCTTATTTTTAATCCTAATCTACATATTTTGAAACTATCGTCATATTCTCAAACCAAGAGACTCGTGACTACGCGGTCAGTTCGTAAAGGTTACATTGGTCTCGTGTGATGTGTTCGCGCCTCTTACGAGGCCGTTATAGGGATGGTTTGGATTTTCACCCTTTAAGGGCTTTTTGTTAAGCTTAATGGTCCAAAACTATAATGTAGCCCTTTAATTGAAGGTGGAAGCATAAACCTATGACAAATTTTCTTGTTTTTGTTGCTCTTGTTTTCATTATCGCAATCGAAACTAGGGATCATGTTTTAATCGATAACAATGATTAAGACTATTGACAATTGAGGTATTTATTTGGTTTACATCACTTAATATTAATATGTAAGGCATAATGTTGAGTTGCTTTCATTCCTAGCTACTATCATCTATCTCCCATTCCTTTGATTAAACCTCATAAACTCTTATTAACTAAGTTGAATCAAAGCTAAACCAATACAACCCAAGCTAAATGTAACTGGTCCAGTATATTCTTCATTATGAATAGGTTTTATGTTTAACACACAATTATATTAAACTATAAAGTGTTGATGGAATTAAATGCAAGAATTAAATGCAAACAAAACTCCCAAACTATGCAGTATTTGAAAGAAACTAGCTTGAACCATTTTTGTGCCAAAAAAATGCATTTTGTTGAAAAATCCCTCCCTAGAAACTTTTTAACAATAACAACCAAAAAAATACTCCCTCTGGCCCATATTAGAAGTCATGTTTCAAAAAATAAGATATAAAACTAGGTGAGATTACAAAATCACCCATCTGAACAATTCCCTACAACGGCTATTAATTTGGGACAAAAGGAGTAATGATTTTTTAGACACCGATGTCTTTGGAGCCAGATCATTTTTTGGTCAAAAAGTAGTTCTAGGGGTTTATGTGTTTCTTCTTTTCGCAATTTACCCTATATTCAACCACGATGCTAAGAATGTAACTTTCCGCGCATACCAATTTTCTCTGACTGACTTAATTTGTTTTCAGTTGTTCCATACTGATGACTTCAAATTAATTTTATACAAATTCTTAGCCATCAAATCTTAAATCCTAAATTTAGGTCAGATCATGTGAAAACCAAAATATGAATTACCAAATCAAGAAGTTAACACAATGACTAATGACTAACCTAGAGACCCAATAACTCACTAATTTATACCAACGGTAATTTAAACAGCAAATAAGTAGAGAAGATTTAATTTAGCTTACAGTTTACAGATTTTGGAGTAATCCCGGATGAGAATACTGTATCCAGTGGACATTCGGGTGTCAGATGCAATTACACAATAATTTGCACCCGCTATTACAACGCAAGTCCTGTGTGTGCATGTGTGTGTGTGTGTGTATATGTGTGTGTGTGTGTATAGAGAGAGAATGTAAAGATACAAAATGGGAAGATAATGAATATAGAGATTTATATGAGAGGTGAGAGAAATACCCTCCATTGTTAAGCACAAAACAAAAAACCCATTCCAGAAATTAATATGAGAAACAGTTTCATAAACAAGGACGAATTATGTAATTTGGAGCGGAGTGGGGATCTGTCGTTTACCTCAGAAGGGCGGGAATAGCCTTGGAGGGAGTGTGCCCTGAGTGGGTCTTTGCAGTCGCGGAGAGGAGGGGAGTACGGTGGATGGCAAAGGATAGGAGGGGAGTACAGCGAAGAGGAGGGGAGGTGACGCGCAGAAGAATAGGGGCGACGACAGCGTCAGAGAGAATGAGAGGGGTGGAGCTTGGTTTTTTGGTCAAGAGAGAGAGCGGGGGGAGTTGGGGATAATATGGAAGAGGAAAGAGAAGAGGGAACCTAAACATAGCCAAAATTTTAAGGTATTTTATATTTTAGTCAAGTGTTCTTAATTTAGTCACACTTTAAAATAGTGCCAAAATTTGGCACGGTTTGAAAGTGTGCCAAATTGTCATTAAACCGTGCCAAAATTTGGCACAGTTTAAAACTGTGCCAAATTTTTAATATCAGGGTGTGCCAAATTACTATTTTTGGTGTAGTTGCATAGGAATACCACTCTCCTGCTTCTTTTTTATATTAGACATATAACCCTTGTTCTTTGCATAGTGGCACTCATAATCTAGAAGATTGGGTGCTCTTGAAGAAAGAATTATATGGTCTATTATAAAGGCTTGTTCAGGAGTAATCTCATAAAGGTGGATCTTGGATATAAAAGCTTCAATGTTCTAAGCATTAGTAGAGGTCAAGTTTGATGAGGATATTTTACATTGGTCCTTAATAGTTAAGGTAGGGTATTCTCGAATGATAATTTGTTGAGGATCATTTTGGGTCAAGTTCATGGATTCTTGAATGAGAAAATGTTTGGTGTCTTGAATTGGTCCTTGGTCAGCTTGGATCTTCACCAGAGGTTCTTGATTGACAACCTGTGTAACCTTAGCTACATCAGTTGGTTCTTGATCATCAGGTTAATTGGATTTTATAAAGATGTAAGTGGTTCTTGTCATTAGTTTCAAAGGTTATTTGTGTCTAGACACATTGCCACCTTTCATGAAAATGTTGGTGCCTTCATCATATCCCTTCTTTAAAAAGTAGCTACAGTGCTTGGGAAGGTCCTCATACAGAATATCTTGTTGTCTCTTATGCCTATTTAAACTCTCTTAAGCTTCTCTTTGATGAGATTGATCTCCACACAATCTCTGGCCATGCTAGGTCTTGATTGATTAGCTGTAAAGGCATTCATCTTTAGTGATTTTTTAATGCGTTGGACTATGGAGAATAGGGATGACTTTGCAAATAGGTGAATAGAAAGGTTTAGAAGGTATATCCAAGCAAGAACAATAGGGAATTCTTGATCAGGGTTGAATTTTGGGGACCACTTAAAGATATGTATGGGTAATTTTCCAATAAACCATTGTTCTCTTTGTCCACATCCATGTAAAACTTCTTTCACATTCAAGCTTGATCAATATGTGTTTATTATCAATGATACCAATATTGCATAATTATTTAAGAAATATCCTACTTATGTCCTACATTACTGGTTTGTCATGCGAAAACTTTGCAATAATCGAAAACATAAAAGGAGTAGCCAAAGCTTCTATATTAGTGAGTGTGAAATGCATAGCTAGTTTCCCTTTGAATATAGAAGGAGTTTTAAGGTCATGTTCTTTAGATCCATTGTTAGCAATAACATTAGCAAAGGATTTGTCCCAAGCATTGGTAGGATTGGGAGGTTTTGGATTCATCTGCATGAGTTTATTAGACGTGGAAGTCATGAAAAACCTAGGTAGGGTTTGGAAATAGAGGGAGAATTTAAATAGGGGCAGCCTGCGACCTTTTTTCTAAAATACAATCTTGTTGGTATTCTGAATCCATAATTTTTTAACTAATTAACGAAAAGTCCAAATGATACAGTTACACTTACTAATATAAATACAATTGCACTTATTAATGTAAATAAATTGCAATTGTAATTCCATATACATTAATAAATGTAACTGTATTTATATTAATAAGTGCAATTGTAATTTTATTCATATATCTACATTAATAATTGTAACATACGTGGATTAATTGAAAAAACTGATTTTACCTTGTCCTTATCATTAATTTTTAAAGATTATAAGGATTTATCACTATATTTTCCTAAAAACCAGTTAGCAAGTTGAGTAAAATAAGTGAGATAGAGGAATAGAAGAGAAAAAGGATGAAAAATAAGAAAATTAGGGAGATAGTTGTGAATGAAATAGTGAGAAAGAAAAAAAAATATAAAGAATCTAAAAAATATTATGATATATGAATGTGATACACAAGAGATAAAGGTGGGAAATAAAAGATAAAGGGATAGATGTTAAATAATATAAGGTATATAGAGAATATTTAAGAGGGATAAAATTTTACATTAATGTGTATGTAAGTAATGAGGGAGGTCACCCCTTATTTATAGTGCAAAAATGGTGCTTCTAAGAGAATTCATATTCTAATAGAAAAATGTTACAATAGTAGAGTCCTAATAAAATGTGTACATCCGCATAAATATAGATAATAAAAACACTACATGTTAAATTCACACCATTTTCAGCATTCAATAACTCTCGCCTCATTAAAACTTTCATGAAGAAAAACTAGTGGAAAAAGACCAAAGTGAATGAAAAAGAGTAAAACTTTTGTGATCATTGAATCGATGTTGGACTCACTTGATGCTACTGCAGTAAAAACTTTACAAGAAAAACTCGGTGGGACAAAATCTATTTAAAAAAAGAGTACAACATGCATATATCTTGTAAGAGTATAGTATACTCATGTTCCCCACGACATTATGAATTGTTTTATTTCTTGCTATAAAATACATTTTAATCTAATCCAAAATATTTTCGAAAAGCATCATCAAACTAATATCGGATCATGAATGTCATTTTCCCCGAGTTAATTACTTACGATAGAGGTATATGTTTAGCTTACTTAGATTCACTCATGGGTACACTAATTTTCATAATTAGAAATTTTTTCTTATTAAACTTTGTGGTTTTTTATACTTAAAATTATCAAATTCAAAGATGTTATATTCTTCCTATACAAAAAACTTATGTTTATAATGCATCTTTGTATTCAGAAATTTACTTGTCCTTAGTTGAACAAGTTAAAATTTTGTGTTTTGTAAAAATTGCAAAACAAACAAATTTATGTTTCCAATCGTGACCTTGTTTACCGCAATGATGGTTTGGTGGTAGCGACCATGTGGAAACTAGTTAGGTCTAAAACTATGGCACAACTTGCAACCTTCATCGATGGGGGTTCATGTCAACAAAATGGGCTTCACGTCAGTGAAGGTACCATCTCACTGGCGCGACTTAAAGTATCAATAGCTCAAAATTTAATGGTTATATTTGTGAACTTGGTCACTGACCCTTCACGATAGGGAAGGTTCCTATGAGATGTACCTGCCTTATATTTTAATTAATATCTCATGGGAAGTTGTGCCTAGATACAGTCTTTGTTTGGGATAAAAATGGTTATTTCTTACCAAATATGAATATTTCATTTAAGTGCGTTCCCACTTGTCTTCGTACATATGTCCTATAAATACTCATTGCAAGCCTTGTTTATATTGGCTGAGTTGATTTTTAAGAGAGAGATTTTAAGGGAAAAAAATATTTTCAACATATTTCTTTGGTCATCTCTTGTGTTATTTTCAAGGTTTTACTTCATTCTTGAATCCTTGAAAGTAAGAGTTTTATACTCAAGACAAATTTGATAAATCATTTTCTAAATCTAATTTCTTCTTGAGTATGTCCTTATTTTAAGCTTGAAATGTCCTTATTTTAAGCTTGAAAACACACTTGTGAGTTTTTAAGAGAAGCATTTCACGACATCTTCTTAACCTTAGGATATCCTTACACATCCTAATTGTAATTGGTTGCTACTCATTGATTTCATTGAATCGGAAAAAAGTGGTTCTTCTACTTTAAAGAAGATTTGTTGGCGTGAGATTTGAAAGCATTGGATGAGTCGAAGTCCAAAATCGGTCGCGGTTGTAGAGTGTTCTCCAGCTATTGTCGTTCTCCTCAGAGGATATGGAGGGAAAGTGTTTCCAATTGGTCATAGTATTGTGTGATTATAAGTATTTGTCTTTAAGTTATAATACTCTACCATAGTACATTTGTCATTCATTTTAGCTCGAGGTTTTTCATGTTAGTGATTTTTTCCTCATGCATTTGATGTTGTGTGATTTGAGATAACTTTTTGCATATTAGTTACAGTTGTATTAAATTAAAGATAAGTCTTTATTAATATTCTAATACTGATAAACCATTTTTTTCACTTAGACCTTTGGATTTTTTAACTTGTTAAATTAATTTATATCACTTGACCAATATTTTAATTTTAATTGGGTAGCTACCATCGAGAGTTCGCACTCTCATATCCTAAGTAGCATATTCTTGTATTATATCGTTGATAGGATGATATCCTAAGTGACATATCTCAATTTATCTATTAGTGGAGTCGATGCATTCCAATCTCATACACAAGCTTTTAAAATATTGCATTGGGAATGACTTAGTCAAAAGATCGACTAGGTTATTAGCTAAAAAAACTTGCATGGAAAAAAAAAACTCAATATCATCTTCTTTTTTTCTTAATCTCATGAGTGAATAAAAAATTTGGTGAAATGTTCTTTGTTATGTCCCTTATACAAAATCCTTCTTGAATTTCTGTTATACATACTACATTGTCTTCATAGTTGGTACTTAGAACATGCCTACTACAAGGTGTAAGAGAACAGTTCTCTTTGTTAGGATGTTTATAGATAAACAGAGGTGTAACATATATTAATGGTGATAATACAATAGTAAATATACTTTTAATGATAAAAATTTAACACAAATATATATCTCTCGTGAATAGGTAATAAATACAACTATTTGGCAATAAATGTACCTCTATTGGAAGTTAGTTAGAGGGAGAGAGAACCAAGCACTTTGGATACACCCAAGGTAAGCAGGTAAACACCAAAGTATAAAGGAATGGTACTTAAAGCTCAATAAATGCTTGTAATCTTGGTAGCAACTTGGTTCAGCATATTAATGGAGGAAGGTAAAAGATCTGGTTTGTAATAAATATCTTAATGAGGTCTTTTAGCTCAAAAGTCTCGTCATTTTTCACAAGATAAATAAGGTATAAATATGCTCACGTTGCACAGGAGGAACGTCTCGCGCATTAAATGTTAGGTCAGACTACCATACCTAACTTTTCGTTAGCATTAAAATCTTGAGTGACTAACTGATGTGTCAGGCGGTGTAATAATACGTCAGTGCCGCACCAACCAACTGCTCACAAAACCATTAATGTTTGAGGTAAGTTTGATTTGATAAGTGTTACGTATAATATGACATCACATGATGTTTTATGGAAAGATGTTCTCTTTGGTACCAAAACTCTATGGCTGAGTAAGCTCATGGTTGGTAGCTCAAGGTTTGCTCGAGTATGCTCAATCGGGAAAAGCTAAATAAATTACCTGGTGTATCTAAAGTGGTTAAATCATTCTTTAATGATGCCTTATTCTTTATCCTCAAAACTAGTTCCCTCATAGATTCTCAAGTGAGGTTATTTGATGGAGCATGAAAACTCTCTCAGGTCCTACCAGACCTAGTCCATCATTGTTAATAAGTAACCTCATCACTTTTACATTATAAAGCATAATTATATAAAAAAAAATGGACAAAATGCATGGTGGATTAACTAGTTTATTTTGGAAGTCTTCTCCAATCATCGATTAAGATCCATTTTGTCTTGATCTGTCATTAGTCTCTTAATGAGGATGTTTATGTCTAAGATCCTCCTGTATTTACCCCCTCATAGAGAAATCTGTTGTGCTAATAATATGTTTCTCTACGAAACAACCTGATCTGATAAACCATAGTCTGAAACATATTTGGATGAAGCACCTCATTTTGATGCAACTTGATTCTATGCGTTTCAACCCAAATCTCTATATATAGCATTAAATGCTGGAGTCCAATTATCTAATGACGCTATCAATTTTGACACATGGCTACACAGGGTTAACTCTGAAATGCATTGGGTTACACGACCATCGTTTTGTCCCTAATTTTTAAAATTCACACGGGACAACGAAACGTCAATCATCATAAACGGTTATCTTCTCCAACCCTTTAATTAGCCTTCTATCTCTCTATTTTAAAATTCTTAAAATTTTTGCCATTAAAACTTGGAGATTTAATTTTCTAGAGAGAGAAAGTAACTCCTTTTTCCCTAAATCTCTTCTAAATTTCATTATGATCTCAGCTCCAGTGGTTGTTTGCTTACGGCATCCTTTTTATACCATTTTCATCCGATTTGCACTGTCCAAAACCTCCAAAACTGTAATGTCCTCCTCAAGAAAAACACGTAAATTTTTTAACGAGGACTCATGTAAGAACGTCATCACTGAGTTAGCAGAGTGCTCAACTCTATACAATCTTTTCCTTTCGTGCTCTTTACTTTAGGAATGATGATAAATTACGGAGAAGGACAAGGGTTTCAAAAATGCTATTGAGGTCTAGGATGCACTTATATTGGTGGAAGAAGAACCTAAGGACCACACCTACGGGGGATATGTCATTTCTTTCTCAATTATTTAATTTAGGTTTGATCTGGGGGATTTCCCATTATTCTCATACTGACTTCAAAGAACCAAGTAGTTCTCTAGAAGTATTTTTTGTCTGGTCAAGTTCTATTTAGAACAAGCATAAGGTTGTGCCTAAAAATGTTGGTCTTGGACATGTATCACGATTCTTTGGAGATTTCATATTGTCCAAGATTAACCCCGCTCTCTATATCATGTTTTCTCGCTAAAGTGTTGCCTCTCATACGTTCGTAGCAGCCTGGGGAGAGTTCACCATCATACTTGAAAATGTGTGTAAAATGTGTAGCTTATATCTATGAGAATATTTCCCTTATGATGCCATGCCACTAGAAGATGGTGAAGAAAAGGAACGTGCTCTGCCAGATCAGCTTGTTCGCAAGTCAATACGTGATGCCGCGAAGGACACTTTTAGGCAGTACATCAAGTATTTCTCCAAACCCTATACCAAGCTCACTCGGGAGCATAAGGAGCAAGAGTTTGATCCAGATGTGGAATTTTGTGAAAGTTATTGCAGTGATTTCGAACTAGCTACATACTTATGTTGCCTGCTTTCACAAATTTGTATTCCTAGTAAACCTAACGATCAACCACACAAGTCCTTCGTAAATATTTATGTCGGATGAACTCATAGAGTTAATATTCCTCTGGATAATATAACTCTTGTATCCTTGTATGTGTGGTCTGATATGTGTGACATTGTTATGGTGCCCTCAGTTGGCCATTTTGATGTGTCCAATTTTGCCAACATAATTTTGTTAATTGGGTTCATCTATGCAAGGTTCTTCAGTCTTGTCCCCAAAGCTCAACCAATTATTGTGCTTCCTCTGAAGAGTCCACTCATAACTCAATGGAGAAAAAAGCAAAGTAAGAAGACTTTTTTCTCCTTTGATTAATGGTATTTGATGTTTTGAATTTCGTTTATATGCTAGAAAGATTAATGCTAAAACTTGAAATCAAAAGTTTCATTAGTGAAGATTTTTCTTGAGGGCGAGAAAGATGTTGAAGATAATCCATCTCTTTTTATGGTTCTTCTAATTTCTCCCAGTGGTCTTCCCTCTCACACTGAGTGGGAGGTTGGAGATGAAGCCTATAGTCCTCAGAGGTATGCCTGACATACTGGCAATGACCAAGGGATAACAAAGCCTATTTATGAGTTAGATAGGCTATATTTCTCATATTTGTCTGTTAAATTTGATTTTATAAGGAAGAGTGTGGCCATTCTATGTGCACAACGTCAAAAACTTGTCCTTCCTGAGGAGCATAACATAAGAGATGCTTTTTTAGGTTGGTACTTCCATCATTGGCTTATCTAACTCAATGACTTTGAATATTTTTTAAAAATTGATCCCAATTACCATATCATAGATAACTTTAGTCCTCTTGAACTGGGAAAAAAATCTCTTCGCCAAATATATATAATTTCCCTTTAGTCTTATAGATATACCATGCCCCAAGGAGTTTCCTCCCCTGGCTCTAACTATTGAGGTTACTCTTGTGGCAGCAAAAGAGAAAAAGAAAGGTTCCACAACCATTGATGGAATGAAGAGAAAAGTTGTTTTGACTGTAGGTTTGTCATAGGGGGAAATTGTAACACCCCGCCTAATTAAATACCGGGTGGCCAGTCCCATACCAAATTAAAACAGAATATACAGTTGGCTCATTCTTAGCATCACTGTCGAAATCATTTACAACTCACCCAATATTCAATTAAACTGGTGTTAAAAACTCTCCAAATTTAAATTTCAACAAAACCATTTTTTAGTTTTAAGAATAACACTACACATTTTATTCTACAAAACTGGTAACACAATAAATAACACAAAAGAATTTAAATGCAACTGGAATAAACATTCCCAAATAATATAAATCTTTTACAATAATCCCAACAATGTTAAATGTATTAAAAAGTCCCGAATACAATAGAATTTGACCTCAATAGAAAAGATAACTGAATCCATTGGGCGACATGCCCGAACTAAGAATACTGTGAATCAAAAAGATGATAAGCGTCTAAGTAAAACTTCCATAGCTCCATAGCTCGTCACAATCAACTATGGTTGGCGTCCCTGTTGCTGGACACCTGATATAGAGATACAATAGAAGAGAAAATATGCAAGGAAACGGGTCAGAGCCCGAATGTGTAGGTTATTTTTAAAACAGCAAGTATTTAACAAGTGCAATAAAGCATTTATTATGTACATGTTAGATCCCACTCTCACTTGCAATTCTCACCTCTCAACTAGAGTGCACACTTAACGTTTCCTATTAACCTCCTAGTTAATGGTTCCTCTTTTCCAGTCTCCATATTATAATTCCGTTCCCATATCATAATCCCCGTATGTCCCATACCATACGTCACATTATTATTCATTTACATTTCTCATTTATGATTAGTTTCTCATTAACATGAATCATTACTCATTAAATCTGAATCATTTCTCATTAACATGAGTTAAGCTATTCAATTCTATAAGCATAAACATTCATTAACTTAATTCCATTATATTTTTCTATACACCGTTATCTACAATTATCACTGTAGATAGATTTAACCACAATATATAATTATGTAACCATTTAATCCATTATATATATATTCAAATATAATACAGCACCCCGAGTCATAGCTGTGGTACAATGCATTACTCTGCTATCATGTCCCATCATCGCATGTCGCTGAATAGGGGACTACAGGTTCGGTAAGATTCCACGAACCACTAACAACAACAAACAAATTGGAGGCGAACATAGTTCTCGTATCCATGGGTCACGCACATACCTACGTACCCACAGTCAGCGGACTTATCAACTCCCCGATAAGTCTTTCATAGACCTATGTTCTCGAGCGACAAATCAAAGATCCCATGGATTCATCAGGATATGACTGCCCTCACGCGTAAACCTCCCACCGATAGTAAGTAAGCTAGGTATGTCATACACATAATCATCAATCAATCAAATAAGTATTATCATACCTATAATATAATATCAATAAGGTAATTATCACTACCCTAAGATATTTCCCATACGTAGCATTATATTCCACGTAATCATATATCATATCTTTACTTCATAATTTAATTATCCTCGCATCCTATAACATCTCACCACTCCCGACTTCGTTAAGGTTCATGCGCGGAGCGTCTCGCAAAGAGAAATCCAAACAAGGAACCCCTCCATTACACTACTACTTAACTTTGTCGATCGAGGAGGTTCAACAACTTCAACTATGCGATCGGGATAACCTCCTATCTTCTTTCAACCAAATGTGTTCCAAACTCCCATTTCTATCTAGGAGCCATACCACTACGCTCTTATAATTTAATTATTCATTTATCCTAACACCACTCCACTCCCAACGTCGTTAAGGTTCATGCGCGGAGCGTCTCGCAAAGCGAAATCCAAACAAGGAACCCCTCCATTACACTACTACTTAACTTTGTCGAGCAAGGAGGTTCGTCAACTTTAAATACATGATTGGGATAACCTCATACCCTAAGGCTACCCTCTCTCAATGCACAAGATTCAAATAGGATTTTCCTCAACATATATTCAGTAAGAAGTCACTAATATCCTACTGGTCCATAGCATTATTTCTCCCAAACTACTACAAGTTTATTTCTCCTTTTTATTAAGGTTAAAACTGATAGTTTCAAATCTCTTATAAGCACATATTCTTTCACTTAGGATTAAACCCTCTTGTAAACCTAAGGATACCCAGGTGTTATATTCAATCACCCCTACTGGTCCTATCTTTAATCCTCATACATCTCCATTTAGAATTTAACAAATGAATTTAATCAACCGAAATTCCGTTCGATATAATTTTCATCATTTTAATCACTTGAATCCAATTCACAATTAATTCAAATCTTATCAAGGGTTTACTGATATTTTCTAAGTCCCATAATCTCCAAATAATAATTACCAAATATCCACAAAAGGTTTGGTATAAGAATCAACATTTAAAAAGAAACAACTTTACTTAAACTGGGGAGGTCGATCGATCGAAGGTAGGGGTCGATCGATCGATCCCTCAGGTCCAGGCCTGATTTCCTGCATTTTCTGCAACTACGGGTTTCACCATTTTTACACAATCAAACCTTCATATTAACCTCCAAAATGAGTTATGATTATTTCTACATGATATCCCAACATATATGAACGATTTCCAATACTCTAAACATCCTAGAATCATCAAGGGATTGGATTAAAAAGCATGTTTATCTCCTTATTTCCAGAAAATTATTATCATAACATCTTCAAGAACACATCAATGGTTTCCATACTTTCTTCAACAGATTCATGGCTATTTCGTGGATTAATATCAACCTAAAACATAGTTCAATTCCTATATCATTTCAGTTTCCAGAAATCCATTTAATCATTCCATTATTTCTTCAAAACATGAATAATCTTCTCTTTTCATACTATTCTAACATGGACAATATACAAACTTAAATTGCCATTTTCAAACACTTGCCTTTAGTGTAGGTCTGATCCTTTGGTGTAGTTTATCTCAGTTGGTTGTCCCTTCTCCGGTCAAACTCCGGTGGTGGCTGGTGGTGGTTGGTGGTGGTGAACCTTGGTTCTTGTTCTTCACCTTCCCAAGTGACTTTTCCCTTCCCAAGCACTCTTAGTCTCACTCTAAGAAGATGGCTGCTCTTATTTGTGAAGAGGAGATGAATAACTCCCATTCACTTAATCTACCAATACTTATAATAGTTCCAAATTCGAAATCACTATTCATCCCCCCTAGAAAAATGACCAAAATGCCCTTTCGGGTTGTCTATTCATTCCCAAGTGACCCGAGACTCAAAATTAACATCCAAATAGACTTTTCTGACTATTTCGAACCTTCCGGACGCAACGACGCAGCCGAAATGACTATTAGGTCGATAGAAAATAAATTTCCCTTTTTAATTTAATAAACTAGTCCCGACACGTCCATACCGCATCTGACTAAAAATATAAATTACCGAATTTATATCATACGGTCATCTCAATGACATCACATTCATATATTACCTAAATATCTTTAAGTAATATTCAGAATCATCCATATTAATATCCACCGTCTGGATAAAACCCGAATGAATTCATTAATAATAAAATCTAATTAATCCATTAATTTAAAATATAACCCATTTTAAAAGTCATTTAAAATTACGGGGTATTACAGAAATTTCCTCTAAACCCCCCTAAAGTCCAAGTCCACCAGAGGTTCCTCTAACCCTATAAGTGTTTCTCAAATCCATATTTAGTAGAGAAAGTAACTTATTTAATGTCTAATGTTCTTCCTTGGACGGTGTCCACTGCTATCACTCCTGAGGAAATTTTGGCTGGGAGAAACACCATCCAACTGATAGTTTCATACCACCTCAGCTTGTTAAGAGGAAGGTTGCTCAGGTAAGGAAAGTGGAGCAGGTTTCTCCAACTGTTATTGCTTCTCAACGTAAAAAAATAGCTAACTAAGAAACATACTGGCTTATTACTTCAGCTCCCATGCCTTCATCATTTTTTAAGGGAACTCAAGATCTTGGACCAACTAATTAAGATATAGATATTTATACTCTAGTTGGTCCATATGTGCCTTCTCATGGAGCCCAACTAGTAGCTTTGTACTTCTCTTTTGTGTTACAAATTTACCAAAGTGCTTCTAGGGTGGCACAGAAATTACCCATGCACGAAGAAACAGTGGGGGACTCAAGTGGAACTATTGAGATTTCAAGTCCAATTGCTCCATCGGTATAACTTGAGTTACCACTAGCTGTTATTTCTCCAGCTCCTTCAACTGAGGTAATTTGAATTTTACTTTAACTTGATCACTTAGTTATTATCAAAATTTATGATATTCAATGCTTGGTTTATGTTACATATGCATGTGGATGAAATCCTTACTGCTTTGGTCCTTCAGTGGATGTGATGGCCCTCATGAGGTCTAGCAATGAGTAAATCCTTCCTCGTAGCCTTAAGCTGCCAATTACCAATTTGAAATTTCCACCTGTGATACTTTTCTATGTGGTATCTCTAGATATCTTTTCCCATGTTCGTCCAACAACCGTTGAGGTATATCCCTTGTAAAAAAAATCTTACTTTTACTTTACTTTATTATTTGTAACCTCATTATAATTTTCCTCTATTTGTGGTATTTCAGCCTGCCAGCAATGAGGAGAGGGATCATATAATGCCTCTAACTGAGGTTGGTATAGCCTTAGTGGATATCATTTCTTTATCTATGGAGGTTATTCCAGCTTCAACTGAGCGTATTGTCTTGGCTCTTGAAGACACTCCTGCATCTCACCCTTAAGTTAGATCTAGGGATGTTGCAATTCCCCATCTTCAACTATTGTTGCAAGTGTTAATGAGGTAGGTTTTTTCACTTCATCATTTTTGTGCTACTTTTGATTTCTCCTAAAAAAGAATTTGTGTATGAACGATTTTTTTCTTGGTGATATACCTTGCTTAGATATAAGTTAATGAAAAACCTCACATGTATTGTGATTTACTTTCAATTAAGTAATCTTCATAAAAATAATTGAGTTTTTCCACCTAATTAGTGATGTGCTTTACTTGGGTATTGTTACTCTAAAAAATTCACCTGCTCGGTGACTTAGCTCAATTATTGCTAAGATTTACTCATTTTACCTGCTTGGTAAAAAAATCACCATTTTTTTTCTAACTCTTTTGTTTTCTTTATTTTTTAGCATGAGATAGAAAATATCCATCCTGATGTACCTCATCCAATACATCCTCAATTTGATGTTTATGTTCAAGCGATGAAGGTTGATCCCCTTATAAATACTCCTCCACAAGAAGAGGCTTCTAATTAAAGTGATTGTGGATCAATGACCAGCGTTAATAGGGAGGAAAGTGAGTCTATTTCTGGTGATCCAATGCCAAACGTTGCACCAATAGAGTTTTGTCGGTAGATACTTCAAAGTAGTGCCTACATTAAAGTCTCCTTACGCATTGCGTTGGAACAACTGATTGCTTCTCATATAGAGACCTTTACCACTGATTGTGTGAGTGTCCTCAATGTAATTATGGGTTACTGACTTTAGGGTATGGTGTATGTGGTCACTGAAATTGTGAACACCCCAACTTTTGCCATATAAAAAGACGTACACTTAATCAACAATTGCCCTTAAAGACTAATAGAAGGATGGATTTAATTTCTCATGGCTCGTCAATAGTTTAAGATACCTAAAGGATACTCAAATTGAAACTTATCACTTCCACTACCTCAAGAATGTGGAGGATCTAAAGGTTGAAGAAGGAAAACTAAGGGAGTTTATCCTTCAAATTAAAGAGTGCAACCAAGATGTGTAAGCAATAGAGGAATGTTTAGATAATTCTCAAAGGAAACGTAAAGCCAAGATGAAGTTGAAGGCATACGTTTAATCAAGCATTTCTGCTATATCTGAGTATCAAAGATAACTTTCTTCTAATATTGTTTCATCGATTGGGGAAGGTTTCTTCAATTCTCTTGGTTTGTGGTTCCTCTTAGGGTAGATTCCCTTTCTTGTAATTTTGGGAAATAGTCCCAATTTTGCATTATAACTATTTTATAAGTAATACAAAGGATTTTGGTTATTGAATATGTGTGTACATTACCCATATTGTTAACATTTGTCTATTTATAATAAACTGTAACCAAAATTTACATGTGTTTTCTCGCAATCTCTAAGTACAAAATTAATGAAGTGAAAATATGAGTTTACACACTCGACACAATAAATTTATAATTTCCATGTCAATCAAGTGAAGGAGATGAGATAAGAGATCGCCATATATACGTGGTTCGATCGGTCCTGACCTACATCCATGGGGTGAAGGAGTTCTTTGATTAGTTTTGGGGAAAGATAATTACAAAAGGTTAGAAATTTCTTAAGCTTAACGCCAATCCATACTAATAGAGGCTTCATATACTCAATCTTTATAGCGTCTCTCCTAATTTATAGCATACAAGTTGGAAGAGTTTGAATTTGAAGAAGACACATTTTTGTCTTTGACTCCTCATATATTTTGATGTTGTCCATTCACTGAGATTCCTGATCGTGTTAATAGGTAATTCGTTAGCCATTGAAGTAACGACATGTTGACAAAGTCTTAGAGGTTTAAATTGCTCGGTGTCGTTTGACTGATAAAGTTGGATGCCCTGATGACCGAAATGGAGTATTCATCTGATAAAGCTAAGTCTTCGGCTGACCATGACAAGTCATTCATCTCTATAGAGTTGTCATATTCCCCATGTTAATATCGCATGATGATCATTCATTCGATCAACAATTCTGTCATTCCACTCTTCATATGTTGACCGATACCCTGTTTGATTGTCTTTCTAATTGTTAATCTGTCATTTATTTTCTTGTAAACCTTTTTCCCCTCTATCCCCCAGGGTGATCACGATATTCCCCACTCGTCCTCAAACTTATCGAAAATACCCCTCATTAGTTACCTCCCAAACTCTTTGTGTTCTCATAGATTAGCCATAGAGTCTCGTAATCGAGTGAGGTCTATTCCATGTGTTAGCTTCTCTATGGTGTTTTAAAAATGAGTGTGATAGTTAGTCTGTCTTTTATTCATCATGATTATTTTGTGATCATGTGCTAATGTAAATGTCTGCGATAATATTTTGCGTAAAATGTTTCTAATGCAGGACACCAATAAGGTGAAGTGTTGTAGTCATTGCACATCTGATGATGCGCAACTTCTCGAGGCGTGAATAGGCATATGAAACCTCCCCCCGAGCCCCGATTGGGCATGGCTTCCACTGAACTATTATGGATTGTCTTATTCACTTAGATCAAACCGTTTAATTTGAACATATTTCTTAACTTGGTATTCCATAAACCCTCTAATCAAACTATCGTGTTTCATAATCAAAAAACTAATGCTCTTGTTTTTACCTTTTTGGTTTAACTTTTTTCATATCCTACAACCTCTAAGAGAGTTTGAGAGCAATATTCAACGAGAAAAAGTTCATTGTTTTTGAGTGTTTTAATTTTTTAAGAAAAAATCTTTGAAACACTTGTTTACACCCAATTGTTGTTTAATCCAAGTTCCATATATATATATATATATATATATATATATATATATATATATATATATACTTTGCTTGGAGTGTTTTGAACTGATTTATTTCTACATCCGTTTGAAGAGAAGTTTGGGTTTGATTCTAAATCCCATAAAGAAGAAGAGCTTGTTTTGCTGCGGCATTCTCATGTGGTGACGGTGACCATATAAAGTCCGATCGGTGGATTTCGAGATCGCGGTGGAGCTCCGTGATTATTCGCTCGGCAGAGGTTGATACAAGAAGACGCGTCTGGGCTTGAGAGGGATCGAGTCGAGTGTTGTAAGTCATCTTGCTTGTATTTGTAAATCCCGTACTTAGTGGATTTGAGGCTAGGGTCGTCCGAGGTTTTTTTCCGTTGTGGGTTTTTCCTCGTACATCGCGGCGTAGTGATTCATTGTTTATTTTATGTTGTTATATCACCTAGAATGCATGCTTAGGTAAAAAGATAAAATATGGTTTAATCACTACACATTTAATTTGGTGCGAAATTAAATATTGGGTAATGTTTAGTTAATTTTATTCAAGTCATTTAATTTAATTTGATAAAATTGGTTTGGCCTAATTTGGTAAAATTGAAAAATATGACTTTGGCAAAATTTCTAGGACTTGGGTTAATTAACTTGGTTTAAGTGAAATTCAATTTGTGTGTGTGTTCCATCATATTTCACTTTAGTTGGGTTTAATTTTAATTTTGAAAAAGAAATTAAAATTTGGTGTTTTTTTATTAAACCATTCCTATCGCTTCCGTATTTACTAAAGGAAATTACTTTGATTCTAAAATTGGGGGCCTTTTGTTCCATCAAATTGGTATCAGAGCCGAAAACGATAAATTATTTCGTTAAGACCTTTTAAAATATTTTGGCTAAAATGGAATTTTCCCCATTCTCAAAATTTCCTATTTTCGATGGTTCTAACTACGCGTATTGGAAAGCACGAATGAAATCGGCACTTAAATCTATCGACAAGAGGGTTTGGTTATTTGTAGTTAAAGGGTGGTCTCCACCAACTCATTTAGTAGATAATGAACGTGTTTCCAAACCGGTCGATAGATGGAGTGAGAATGAATTTAAACTTTCAAATTTTAATTCCCGTGGTTTAAATGCCTTGTTTAGTGCTGTCACACCGGATGAATTCTGACGCATTATGACGTGTGAGACCGCTAAAGAAGCGTGGGATATTTTACAACGCACTCATGAAGGTACAAGTGTCGTTAAAGCTTCGAAACTCCAAAACCTCACCACTCAATTTGAAACCATCAAAATGAACGATAAATAAACTTTTGATGAATTTTATGCTAGACTTTTCGATATTGTTAATTCATCTTTTAACTTGGGAGAGAAAATACCCGACGACCGAGTAGTAAAGAATATATTAAGGTCCCTACCCGATATATTTATTCCAAAAGTGACCGTTTTAAATTATTTACCAACTTTAGCCTTTACGAAATTAGAAGAGCTCGTAGGTGATTTACAAACCTATGAACTGGACATCTTTACCTCTAAAACTGAAAAGAAAATAGAAAAGGGCGTTGTTTTAAAAGCCCGAAAAGAGGAAAAACAAGTAGTAGAGTGTGAAAGTGATAGTGACTCGGAAGACATGGCTATGTTTGCTAGAAAATTTCAAAAATTTCTTAAATTGAACAAAGATAAATTTAAAAATGATTTTAAGAAATTTAAATAACCTAGGCATGACAAAGCCGAGAAGATCCCTAAAACTTCTAATAAAAATATAAATAGGGACGAGTCGAAAAAATGTTTTGGTTGTGAAGGGTATGGCCATAGGGCTTTTGAGTGCCCCACTAAACTAAGGAGAGAGGGTACGAAACCAATTTCTTTTAATGCAACCCTTAGTGATAGTGATAATGAAGAGGGACCCGATTCCCCCACTAAGCCCAAATTTGTGTCTTTTATGGCTAGTCATGTGAGTGATAGTGAGAACTCGTCGATTGATGAAACTTTAACACATGACACTTCCAAGGTCATAGTTTATGACTCCCTTGTTTTTTATGGTAGTGAGAGTGGAGAAGAAGGAGAGAGTGAAAATGAAGAAGAGGTTGATGTGAGTGAACTTCAAAATGATTTTCAAGAACTTTATGAAAAATCTATTAAATTAAAAAGAGCTAATTTGAAGTTAGAAGCAAGTTTAAAAGAGCGTGTCAATGTCGTTGATGAGAGTGCGTTAGTGGAAGACCTTAGGACACGAGAGAGAACTCTTTGAGAGAAGCTAGAATATATAGAAGGCGAGAGATATAGCCTTAGAGGTTTAATGGAATCCTTGAAAAAGGAGCTTCTCAAGTTTGAAGAGATAAATGGTTTGTTAGAGTCTAGAATTTTACAATTAGAAGAACAATTAAAAGACTCTAGTAATGTCAAATTTGATTGGGAGTGTAGGTCCGAAAAACTTGATAAAATCTTAGGCACGGTCCAAATCAAAATGAAACTTGTGGTTTTGGCTTCGATACTTGTAATGAATCTACTCAAAAATCCAAAACCAACATTTTAGGAGAATTGCCTAGGAAAGCCTTTAGAGATCACTCCTTAGGTAAATCTTTTCGCCGTTAGTTCAAGTGTTCACATTGGGGTCGAAAATGTCATCTTAAGAAATTTTGTTTTGATCTTAAAAGATTTTCTAGAAAATCCCAATGTAAGGCAACCAAGGTAGCCAAGATTCCTACACCCCGAGATAGTCACTCTTCATTAGTTTGGGTTAGGATATCCGACTTGGTAGCTTTACATGATAGGGTATTTGATTCTCATTTTCTTTCACATGAAACCTCCCTTGCAAAATCTAAAGGTTGAATGTGTTAGTTTTCTTTGCATACTCTAGCTCTCTGTGCCTCATATTATATATCATTACTAGATGTATGCATGTTTAATCATTTTCTAGTCTATGCTTCATGCTTAATCACATGCTAGAATTATGACTTTTGTTTATCTTTTGTATTATATTTCCTTCATTTTTGTTTGCGTTAAATGAAAAATACAAAAAGATTTTTGTTTATCATTTGTGTTTCACCTTTTAGTAATTTAGGCTTAATGAAAAATGCAAATGATTTTTGTGTGTCTTTTAAGTATATATTTTTCTTTTGGTAAAAAATTTGGAAAACTCAAAAAGATTTTTTTGTGTGTGTATTTTAGTTTAACACACTTTATGTGGCATACACTTGTGTTAGAATCCCATCTTTTACGCTCTCATGTGGCTATAACTTTTGATTTAGATTGTCAATCCTTATTATGTTCTTTATCATGCTTACATGGAGTAGTTGGATTTTTTGTTTCTTAAATGGATTCTATTTTTATGTGCCTCTATTCACACATGCACGAGCTATTTTGAAATTTTAACTTCATATGTATATTTGAGCTTTGTGAGGTGTTCTCCTTCCAATCTTGTCATCTACATATTTTTGACCTAGGGGGACTAGTGCATGTCAAAATCTGTTCCACGTGAGATTTGTGAGAAATTAAAAATAATATGTATAAAAGTGCACGGGGAAGGGCTCCGAAAGGATTTATTATCCTTTGCGAATAGTAAGCCACCGTTTGTTTGGACCTAAAAGAAATATGTGGTCCAAAGGCCTAAAAATAGAATTATGGCATTAAAAAGAAAAATAATTGCCAAGGCCTATTTTGTTTGATATATTCATTCAAATATATATGCTTATTGAGGGAGATTGGATGGTATATCAACGGTTTGCACAATGTCCGTTTATCCTAGTTGTACTTTTAACGTCATGACTCTATTGGTTTGTAGAATCATCAAGAGTCTAGGCTTGTATGCATTGTGTATGTTTGTTCATTGAGTTCAATCTACATTGTCACATGAGGTTATATTCAAATGTGATGAAGTTTGTAATCAATTGAGAAGAACATGTTTTTAGTGATTGGGTCTAAATTTACTTGTTGATAGTTCACACCCCTCCATATGACACATTTTTGTCGTACGAGTGTGAAAAGCTTATCTTGTTTTGTTACGGACTCAGTAGACGGTAAAGCAGGGATATTTTAGGTTTATATATATACGGTGTGCGATAGTATATATATGCTGTGTGCATATAAATATCAGTGATTAGATATTATTAATATATGTACTCTAGTGCTATCGGAGGAGGTTATGTTATGGGTGAATCCCCTAGCTTGAGGAGTAGGGCGAGTATATCCCCAGGTCATAGCGTCTATTATATGGGTGAGGGACTTATCTCACTTTCAGGGAAGGAATATGACCGCCTCCATTATGTTCACGTTTTTTTTTACCAAGTTAGTGAGCGATTCTGACTTGGGATAACTGGGTTATGCGAGTACACCTAGTGTGATAGCACTTTAGAGAATACATCCGATGAGTTATTACTCGGGAGGATGGGTTATATGTATATTCAGCATATGTGTGAATGTTGTTATATGGTTCTACGTATATAATGGGATAAATAGTTATATACGGGTCATTAAATACATGTAGTGAATTGTATTAATTATATATGGGTTATATTCGCATTCAACATGTGTGATTGTTGTAAGATAATTGTACGTACATAATGGGGTGAAGAATTATATACGGGAAGTTTAAATACATTGAGAAAAGTGTATTATTTATCTAACTAATGAGTGTTATATGGCTTTCAAGGAAAGATGATTAACTAAGTTAAGACAATAAATAGCTTATAAGTCATACATTAAAAAAATACTCGGGATTGAGTAGGGCGGTTGACAAGAGTTATATCAAGTATCTAGTTTTGGGGTAGAGGACTAGGTGGAATATAAAGAAGATATTAGGTGTGCACATTAGTTGAGGGGTGAGTCTGTCCTCAAGGGAGTGAGACACTAACTAAAATATGAAGCGCATTCATGCATAATTTATTTCTGCAAGTTAATCATTTGCTAAATGTTTGCAAAACCTTTTAGGTGTCCAGCCACAGGGATGCCAGGCTTGATTCATTCCAGGGATTCGTTGCTGCAGCATATGTGGATGTTGCAGGATTTGGATAGGCGCCTCTATTCCTTCTATTCCTAGTGTAGGGATTTTCTATCAGATATTCGAGCATGTTGCTCACGGTTTTATTTAGTATTTATTTCAGATACTCGAGATCCATTATTATCTTTATTTACATTTTTGTTGGATTTTAGCCGATGGTTTATTCGGCCAGTTTCCTATTTATATGTGATGGTTGGATTCAGTTAGTTTGTGATTGTTAATGATTTATTTTCGCATGAGTATTTCATTGAATTAATGAAAGATAAAACTGTTCATCGGTCTAATTTCACTTAGGTGGTTAGTAATTAAAAAGTTTCGACAGTGATGCTAAGAATGAACCAACTGAGAAACCTGTTCTAATTTAATTTAGGAATGATCACCCGAGGTTTAATTAGGCGGGGTGTCACAAATGGGATTTTATTATTTGGGGTGGTTTTATAAGGCTTGTTTGGGGTTATTTAGGTTATTTAGAGTTGGGAGAAGAGAGAGAGAGAGAGAGAGAGAGAGAGAGAGAGAGGTGGGTCTCCCCCATCATTTTCGCATTTCTTCCTCTCTCTCCACTATAAATCATCATTCTACCACAAAAAATCCACCTTGTACAACCATATTCTACTAGTATTTCACCACATTTAAACAATATACACCCATTTCCTCAATAAAGGAACAAAGCTGTAAATTTTGGAGGGGTTGTTAAGGGTGGGTCTTTAGAGATGAAGATAAAGGAGCTTTGTGGAGTTTTGAAGAGAGGTTTGATGGAGCATTAGGGATTATGCTTGTGTAGCTAATCAACCTCCTTGAGGCCACTTTATGAGGTGGGAGAAGACTATGTTCTTAAACATTGCATCCTACCATTATTGGAGCTTCATTTAAAGTGAAAAAACTCTACTCTTAGTTTAAGACTCCATTTGTATATTAGTAGTTTTGTAGCTAGAACTAAACAGTAGGATTCATTATGATATAAGAATGGTATTTGTTAAAACTTATAGAAATGGATTTCAATAGTCATGAGTAAATTGGTATATGTTCAAGAAAACTTGTTATTAAATATTTTTATGGAATAAAAATGTTGGAAGAATGTTTATTTTGTTGAGAATAAATTAAGAATAAATATTTCAATGTTTTCTAAGAAATTTTGTGATTTTTATGTAAATGATGAAATTTCAAGAAGTTTGGTGCTAAGCATTTTACGGAATAAAATGTTTGAAAATGATATTTATCTTGCAAAAATGAAGGTTTATAAAAGTTGGACAATTGTTGAATTGTGAAGAAATAAAATATGCTTTAGCATTGAAAAGAATATTTTTGCAAGTGTTATGAATTTTCTGGAATTTATTGTATGTTTAACTCATTTAATAGGATTTTTGGAGTTAAAATCCATCTTCTCATGTGTATAAACTTGTAGTGGTTTGATAATGAACATATAAACAAATTTAATGAAGGTTTTATTTGGCTTAAACATGAAATAAAGAAGAAATAAAATCAGTCCTTAAGTTGTGTGTAATGGGTGGAAATGTGATAAATATGAAAGATTTCAAGAGTACATGTGTTAATAAAGAAAATAGTATTTTTCTTATAAAGTAGTCTTAGATGGTAAGGTTTCCTTGGAAATGAAAGTAATGAAATAAGATGTTTCCAATTGAGAAGAATGTTACTCCAAAATGTTAAAAAGTGTTTGTGTGTTAAAAAAACTTAAGAAGGTAGTGTGAGTAACTTAATGGTATTTCGAAAAAGTAACACTTGTGAAAATGTAGGAAAAGACAAGTTTGGAAAAAAGGGTAAAATGGTAATTTTACTTAAAGTGGAAATTTTTTATGAAATAAAAATTTTGGTAAAGGTATTACACATGATAATCCTAAATGAATATGATTTTGGAATAAAATCAATACAAAAGTGTAAAGGACAAGAAATGATGAATTTAAAACGTAACGCAAGTTGGGGTGAAACCCCTAGATTTGGCTTAAGCCGGGTAAAATGAAAAGTGGAATAATGTGGACCTTTGTTTATTATTAAAACACATTAATAAAGATTTGGATGACACAAAAAAAATTAAGAAGGTCCTAGAACCCTGGGATGAAAGACCCAAAATCACTGGTCAGAGCATACAATGCGCATAGCCAGCGGGGTGAAGCCCATTAAAGTATGCGATTATTGGAGATTTCGAGAAAAAGATAATTAAAATGGAACAAGTTAAGACACGAGTTGTGCGATGAGTATGTAAAAATATAACCTACCTTGAATAAATTAATAAATTTTCTGGTAAAGGATAAAATGGATAAGTAATGTTTGAAAATTGATTAATGTCTATAAGGTAAAGAAAAGGTAAAGTGAAGGGAGTAAATGGATGGTTAACTCGTAATTAACACAAGAGTGTATTCATGAAAGGTTTTCAAGGGGAAAATAATTATTTTCTAACACGTCATTGTGTGTGTTGAAAAGGTGATTTTTAAAGAAAATAGTAATGGGAAACCATACGAATAAAGTGGATAATTTTGATGAAAGAAATAACTTTCCTGAAGTAAAGTGTTGTTTAAAGTATTTAACCAAGTGTGTTAAACCATGAAATAAATGTCAAGATAAAAAAGGGAGTTCTTTCGTAAGATTAAGATGAATTAATCAGAATAAGTAACATTTTAAGAATAAAAATGGTTTTATGCATGTAAGTATATATATATGTGTGTGTGCGTGTGTATATATATATACAGTAGTTGCATGTTCACTTAGGTATACGCATTGGAGTTTCTTTTTGATGTTCGGTTCTATACTGAATTTTGTATATTTCCTACTAAGCATTTGGATCACTCCCTCATTTTGTTATGATAGGTTGTGTGCGGTTTCGTATTTTGAGAGTGTTATACAGATAAGTACTCTCTTTTATTTTACGTTAGTATCTCTATATGCTTGGATTTCGAGAACGCTTTCCACAGGTCCCTCACATAACTTGATTTTAAATTGCAATCGTATGCTAAATAAGTGAAATGGTAATTAAATAAAACTAGACTTGAAACATGATTTATGTTGTTTCATTGCACTTCACACCTAACGCTCGGGTCATATCGGGTTGACCACAGGTGACCCATAACTCCGGGACGGGGCGTTACACACACCTTATACTTTTTGGGGTTTGTCTCTGTTAATTATGACTTATGAAGGATTTGGTTAATGTCATCTACAAATGGCGATCTGATGATAAGTGGTTTTGGTTAAAGGGATATTGCATTTCTATGGTTACATTATTTGATATGTGTGAGATGTATTTTGTAGTAGGTATTTATTATAATTGGTTTGCATGTATAGTTTGTTAAATTAGGTTTTGCATTATTTTTTTGAAAAGTTTACATTTGAGGGTTTTCACTTCTCACTGCTACTTTTTCACTTCAAATAGAAATATACAACCACACTTACCTGTTCATGATACCTATTGTATTATCATAAAATTTTGGTTTTTTGTTGCACAGAAGATGAATTAGATATGTCCTCAATGTACTTTTGGTTCTAATTTCAATTATGTTTATGATGATGTGAAATTAAATCTTTTTGTACTCACCGTTTGTGCTATTATCTTTTTTTATGTTCCACCTTGAAACAAAGAATGAAATTCATTGAATTGCATGCCTTACATTGTTGAAAGAAACTTTGTTAAAGGCACTTGAATTTATTGTAAAATTTATATGTTTAGTAATGTAGTTCGTTATTCAATATCTTGTGTTTCTCATTCCTGCTATTGTAATTGATATGAAGATTTTATTTATGATTGTGTTTTAGGAATTTGTTGATACTGGAGTCCAGTCAACTATAATATCTAAAAGCTATTGTGTGCATTGTGTGTTTGGGACATTGTCTTTCTAAATGATTATATCTTGCTTTTTACCAGTAATAACTGTATTATTTCAATGTAAAATAGTTAATAGTACAATATTCGTGAGTTAATTGAAATTTAAAGCATGTGACAGACTTATAACTTATGAATACATGTTGTACATTCACATAATGTATATGCATTCTAGCATATAATCTTTTTCAAGTCTATATGGGAAATATAAATCTTGTATTGACACATCAGAATATGATCTTTTACAAGTCTAAACCAATAATTTACATAATTATTTGGCCAACCAGCAAATGCCCTATCCCCTTTAATGAGTCTAGAGCAAAATTAAGAAGTTAACTGCTCACTAAATGTGTGGTATTTGTTTGTAGTCTCCATGCATCCATTTTATGTTTTGGGGGTTGGAAGTCATCATAATAACGAAAGTTTAAGAAACACAATATGGGCATAGTTGTTATAATCTTACACTTTGTAATTCAATACACAATACGATTTATGATTTATAGCTCAATTGATACCAATCGTGTATTGAATATAAAATGATCATGAACCGTAGTGAATCCCCAAATAGATTTGATTAAACGTCATTCAATTTGTAGTTGTATATATTCATAAATTGTGTACAAAATTTGAAATAAAATGATCTTAATGAATTTTATAAATATATGGGCCGAATAGGGAATCCTAATAAGTTTAGACTTCACTTACGCTTTAGTTTCGACATAAGTTTATCACTTTCTTGGCTTTGAAAATTAATTTAATATAAATCAAGATATATTTTAATTTGGGTTAGTAATATTCAATCATCTACATATCTTTTTAATTGTTTATGTTATTTATTTTGAATTTATGATTATTAAAACAAATAATGTGTTTATAATATAAGTTATTAAATGAGATACCACTAGGGGTTCACACTTTTCTTTTGTCACGAAGATGTGGTTTATCACTAAATGAGATAACAAAATATACTTTATTATCTACATATATTTTCTACATATTTATACATTATCCATTATCTTTTGTATTTTTTATTTTTTATTGAATCTTATGAATTCAATTCCCCATTCTTAATTTATAGATTTTTGAATTGCCATTTGACATCTATAATTATTTTCATCACTCATCTTTATTTAGACAAAACCTTTTAAGAAAGTAACTTTAATTAGTCACCAAATTCTTGATGCTGATTAGTTATTCAATTTGAAATGGTGCTTTGTATGCAAATTTATGCAATTAGTATGATTCTTATAAGCAATTCAATCCATAAGCTTGGACCCAAATGGGGACTTTCAACTGACTTTTGAACATTATGACATTAAAATGTAGAAGAGATTATGATAATTATGCATTTCACTTAAAACAATAATCCAGTAATCCGTGTAAAGATTTTTTGTTTGCATTATTGGCTTCTTATTTGCCAATTATACCTTATTTTAATCACTAAAGATCATTGAGCAGTGATGCAAAAGTTAGAATTTACTACATTTAAATCGACATATGTTAAATTATTTGTTTATGCTTTCTAGAAAGTGTAGACAATTGAACCAAATGAACGGAAAAAACTTTGCAAAAGAACTGAAGGATAAGGAAAAATAATGTTGGTTTAATAACCATAATTCATTGAAAGAAATATGTAAAAAATAAAAATATAGGAATGTTCCAATAATTTGTACGAATTTTCCTAATCTTGACAGTCTAACTTAGTTAAAATCATTTTCTATACAAAAATATGAACTAACCTACCAAAGTAGCACACCATTAAATATCTCATGGATCAATATACATTAGCATTACACAATATGTAGAACTTATTTTAGAGTAAATAATAAATAGCATAAATAAAACCTATGGTTATATATGCAATAGCATAAATAATCACCTTCCTTTACATATTTTGATAACAGGACAATAAGATATAATTATAAAAGTTATCTAAACTACTAAATCCATTCTTTATAACACTGCCGGGGATAAATATATTTATCATTTTGTGTAACAGATCCATAATACTCATAATGACTTATTGGATCGTAGTTATCTCTTATAACAACAATGGAAAAGAGCCATAATACTTATAAAGATTTTGTGTAATAGAGCCCCAATACTCTAAAGGTGGTTAAAAAAGTAACTAAGAAAGTGGAAGAACATTTATTGATGCCATTAAATGGAGGGTAATAAGCCCGGCACAAAGACAAATTCACTATTGGTAAGGCTAATTCTTTTTATCTATGGTAGTAAAATTTCAATTTCACCCTCTTGATAGCGAAATAGTTTAATGTTAGCTCAAACATTCTTTTGCCAAACAATGGATAGATGACACGGATGAGATACGTGTCTTAAAATGATAAATTTGTATGTTGTGATTAAATATGTGGGGCTTTTATTGCACCCATGTCGCTTATCTATTTTATGTATGTATGGAAATGGCACGTGGTACTCTGGATATACATAAGTCAACAAACCTAAGACACTAAAAAAAATTCTCAATATTTAAGCAAACATACATATATTTTGTCTATTATGATTGAACATGCGTGGATTGTATTGCATTCATGTTGCCTATACATTCAATATATTATTATCATGTGGGACACTACGCATGGTACTCTAGAAATACTTAAGGAAACATACTAAAAAATGTAGGATAGTAGAGATTTCTTGTTTGCAAAGCACTTAAAAACATTGATGACAATGGCGATGGTGATGATGACTAAACATGGATCATTAATTAGTTTAAAGGCTTAATTATCTATCACCTTTTTTTCTTTTCCTTTCAACCACTGAGTTTATCATATCATAATATATATTGTCCAACTGGTGATAAATCACATGTTTAAAATCTTGAAGAACTAAAGAAATACTGTAAATTCTGGGATTTGCTTGATTAAATGTTTCCATCCTGTTGATGTAAAGGTGTTATTGGTGGAACTGTATATGGTAAAATAACTGTTTGCAATATTATCATTTCATAGCTTCATGATAAATGAGTTGTTCTTGTCAATTAGGTTAAAAAATTGGTTCTCTTTATTTGTTATTGAATTCCATTAGTATTTTTTAGCAATAGTGAAGGAAATGACATGCTATACTATAATGGTAAATATGATCGGTGTAGTTTGTGCCCAAATCTGCCTAAATTCACATTACCTCAAAAGCGAACAATTCACTAACAAAGAATGATTGAACACAAGGTCAAAACAAATAACATCCAAATAGTTAAACTTTAGGATTTTTTTTTTTGATAAAGTAAGACTTTTATTAGAAGTAGAGAGAATAGCCCTCTCTAGGAGAATATTGTATTAGTTATTGCAATTGGAGCACAAGTAAGAGAAAAATAATATTATTCTCACTCTATTGTTACTGATGGTGCTGAACGGATGCAATTTCCAATCATTATGATATGATATTAGACTAGTTAAGTTATTATTATCCTATTTTGACTTTGAGATTAAATTATAACCCAAATGGGAGGTTTATTATAATTAGTAATGACCACATTAGTGATTCATCACTTGAGAGAACCTGGAAAGATGCTCCAGTGCTCTATTGACATAATTTATGAACCATGCTTTCCAATTAAGATAATGGCTTGTGTGGATGACACTAGTAAATGTATCTCACAAAATGTAACAACAAAAGCTCCAACAGCTTTATCATTATATCCCTAACTCTAAGGAAATCCATTGACTAACTCACAAAGAAAAAAGGAAGTGAGTTAGACAAAAAGAAAAACAACTTGGACAAAAAAAGAACTGGCTTGGACAAAAATAAATGAAGCGGCTTACACAAATCTTTTTTGTCCATAACCTAGACCAATCAATCGAATATTGATTAATATGTAATCAATTGAACACTACTTGAAAAGGTCTCTTCTGCTTAGAAACGAAATATTCCACCTTCTCTTTAAAATTCAAAGTGGATGTTCATTTTTAGATGTATTACCGCATCCCCAAGGGTTAGGCCCACTTTTTACAGGTCAGTGGAATCTTTATGCTCAAAATCCTGATTCAAGTAGTCATTTATTTGGTACCTCCCAAGGAGAAGGAACTGCCATTCTAACCCTTCTCGGGGGATTCCATCCACAAACGCAAAGTTTATGGCTGACTAATATGGCTCATCATCATTTAGCTATTGCATTTGTTTTTCTTGTTGCTGGTCATATGTATAGAACTAACTTCGAGACTTAGCACAATATGAAAGATATTTTAGATGCACATATTCCGTCGGGGAGTCGATTGGGATGTGGGCATAAGGGTCTTTATGACACAATCAATAATTCGATTCATTTTAAATTAGGTCTTTCTCTAGCTTCTTTAGAACTTAATACTTCTTTGGTAGCTCAACATATGTACTCTTTACCTTCTTAGGCATTCATAGCACAAGACTTTATTACTCAAGTTGCGTTATATTATTTCTTTCGAATATCATTTTCCAATTTCCAATCAACAACGGGTAGATCTATAAGACAGACATGAACACATACTTCACAAGTAATGCGTTTATCAAATTCAAAGTGGATTCGACCGCGAAAACTTTCTGATGTGATCAATTTTTCGTAGGGGTATTGAATAGTTACATGTAAACGATTCACATGTGATAATGTAATCATGAATCTTTGACTAATATACCTTGCAGCGTGTACTATTTGTGGACCGTAATTCATGATCGCTCATTTCTCTATTCCTTCCCTCTTAAAAAAAGAGTCTGAACCATTTCTTTCTTGAATGAGGAATCATTTTAGATCGTATCCAAGTGAAAGGTTGCTCGTAATTATGATGAAAAATGGCAAAAAAGAAAGCATTCACTCCTCTTTTATATCTTGCATCTATAGTATTTTTGCCCTGGTGGATTTCTCTCTCATTTAAAAAAGTTTGGAATCTTGGGTTACTAATTAGTGGAATACTAGGCAATTCGAAATATTGTTGAATGATATTTAAGAAACGATTATTCTAGAAAAAATTATAGAATTAGAGGAACTCGTCCTTTTGGATGAAATGATCAAGGAATACTCGGAGACACATCTACAAAACCATCCTCTGTATTACCGCGATTGCTGGCACAAAGTTAGTCGATCCTTATTCCCTGGATACCGTTATTGTTTCTTCTCTGGGAAAAGAAGTTCATGACCCGTGGGCCTTCTACCTCCACGCGGCATTGCCGAATGTTTTTTATTTTTTATTTCTGTTAGGTTTAAGTCTGACGAGAATAATATTCTACGACTAGCAATTCATTTATTTTCAAACCGACTCATTGATTATCTATCATTTGATTGACTAATCCTTTATATTGGAATGGGTGAAGAGTCAAATGTTTTGGCAATTCCTCATCAGGGGATGAATCGAGAGAATTTTGAATCAGAGCTCTAGATTTTTGATATTATGGTGCCGGTATAGACTGAAATTCCATTATGGTCCAATTCTGACCGGTAATGAATACCGGGGATTTGAAATATTTGATTGATCACAATTCTATATATTCCATTTACTATAGAAGTTCTGAGAGAATTCATTAGAGGAATGTTTCCAATAAAAATCGTTTGTTCTTGCATATCGCTGCTGGTTTTCCAAATTAGTCCCGCGGATACATATAATTCAGAAGACTATAATCAATATGATGAAATAATAAATAAGAAGAGGCAATAAGATGGAAATAATGAATCGTAAATATAAATAGAGTTCAGGTTCGAATTCCATAGATAATATAGAATGGATTATCAATAATACTAGACAAATAAAAGAATTTCTCAAGATTCTTATTAATCTACTTGATATTTTGAAAATGGGTTGGTTGGGCTTGAAAATTCACTCATTGAATAAGTAAACAATTGAATTGTATTCATTTGGATGTATCCAATGAAATCAAGCTCTTCGCATAGCAATGCCTATTGTGTCAGATTGACCTTTCATAAGTGGAGACAGAATAAAACATCCATAAAAAAAACGCTTACTGTCTGCTCTTGATTTAACGCACTTCCACTGTAGTGTCCGAGTAGATACTGTTACTTTCTCTCAAACCACAGTAGTATTATTTGATCAGATCATTGAATCATTTATTTCTCTTGTTTCTCTTGAAATCTCTTCAATGTTTATTTCTACGTACATATTTTTTTCGGGGGTCTACATCCATTATGTGGCATTTTCTTTTAGTTTTTCTGGGACTGGGTCTTATATTAGGAGGTCTAGGAGTGATATTACTTCCCAATCTAATTTATTCTGCCTTTTTGTTGGGATTGGTTGTTTTTTCTACATCCTTATTATATATTCTATCTAACTCCCATTTTGTCACTGCTGCGCAACTCCTTATTTACGTAGGAGCCATAAATGTTTTAATTATTTTTGCTATGATGTTCATGAATGGCTCAGAACACCAACGAAAAAAGCACTCTGCTGGGCTGACACTAACACTGAGAGACGAAAGCTAGGAGAGCGAATGGGATTAGATACCCCAGTAGTCCTAGTCGTAAACGATGGATACTAGGCATTGTGCGTATCGACCCGTGTAGTGCCGTAGCTAATGTGTTAAGTATCCCACCTAGGGAGTACGTTCGTAAGAATGAAACTCAAAGGAATTGACGGGGGGCCATACAAGAGGTTTTTTTATCAGATCACACATAGGAAGGGACCCTAGTGCCTCTGGTTCTTCCTTTTTAGATACTAAGAAAATGTGATCTGGAGAAGAGGGCAGGCCATAGAGGAGCCAAATTTGAGTTTTGGTCTACTTACACAACTTCTTAACTAGCTTCGCTTTACACCCAATTATGCTACCAACTTTCAATAGAGGCACAATCGATTGATACATGGTATGCCCAGGCCAACCTAGCGACTTTACCTATGGAAATAAATATTATGATTTGGTTATGTCAACTATTCTATCTTTATTTTTTTTGTTTCATTTGAATTTTTCTATAAATCAATTAATATAACGCAAGTTTCAGGATAAGTTTTCCAAACATCGTATGATTTTTACAATATAACTAGGGATGAATTCTTGTTCTACTAAGGACTTCTACCATATAACTTGAACTCTGTTTGTGGATGGATATGCCTAACTAAGACAATGCATATAGGATCCCTATGAGGGGAAGAGTTTCCATTAATGCAGGCAGAAAACCCCTTGGTCGTCATACTTATTGTATCAACTACAAGGGTGTACAAGGGAAGATTTGTGGAGATCTCTTATACATGAGATATGGGGAAAATATGATAGAATCAAACTAGAATCCAAATTTTACTTGTCCAATTCGTTAAGGAATATGAAGCTGCAGTCATTGCCAACGCCTGAAATGATGGAATCCAACTATTTCTATCTATCAGAAGGTAGTAAACCTTGGCTTCAAGTCTTTGGCTCATTATCCCATTCAAACTCGATGCTTATGTATAAACTAGGAAGAGGCAGATACAACACTTTTACTTGTAGATAGCGGGTCTGATTTACCTAGTGACAATCCAATCTCTCGATCGGATGACAATATATATAAGGAGGAGATGGAAGAGGATACTGAAAATGATGACAACAATCGATGTTAATCCCGAAAATGATTATGACATTACTGATAAAGATGAGCTCAATGAAGAGGATGACATAAGGTATATGTAAGTTACTTCGACATCAAACTTCCCCTCAATGTTTGCTGGTAGATTGAGCAAAAATGTACTTTTTGGTCACATATTCCCTTTTCTAGGCCTGAAGTATGCAAAAATTCACTTTTTGGTCACAAATTGTTTGGGCACTGTTGAATAAAATTTGGTATAACAATATAAAATCAATGGAGACACTACTACTTTTATATTGTTATATTAAAGTGTTATACCAATTTTTTTGAATAATATTATATTAAAAACCTTTGTATTGACATAATAAAATTGCTTTTACATTATTATTCCAAACAGGGATCAAAGGCTAAGGGACCCTTTAAAAGGTTATGTTTTCTATCTCAAGTTCATTGGACTACAAAAGTTGTAAGTGATATTTCCATACATCACTTTCATATGAGGATCTTGAGATCGATGACTGGCTTTGTATGAAAGAACCATCTGATATTTACATTCTTGGGTTAGTTCTTCCTCAGATCGATTTATTTATTAATGGTTTTAGATTCATAACCACATAATTCATTATGTTTATGCAATGGAAATGGTACCTGTATCGAGACTTGCTAATAATAGGTACATGTATTGTATTATCCTCTTTGAACTCATTGAGGCCATCCACCTAAAAAATTGGTGGAATATGTTAATCTTGTAAGTAACACTTCTCGTACACCACCCCATATTTTGGTTTCTTTATCTTATATTTTTATTTTTTAAAGGTGTCAATGAGTTCAGATGGTGTGGATGAAATACGACAAGAAACTTGTTGGGGAATGTAACTCAGAAGAAGTGAGGAACTTGGCATAGAGTGCCCACAAATGCTTTCACAAAATATCCAGAAAGAGCCATTCAATAGCGTAAGTTTAATAGGCTATACTGAGCATAAAATAGAGAGGCCTTATGAAGGAAGACTATGTTAATGTCTTTTGTAGGAGAAGATTTTTAGCGAGTGATGAGGCGGATTAAAAGTAAACAAATGGAGTTGAGAAACATGACCAACATAGATGAGAGGGTAACCCACTGAAGATTTTATATACTTTATTTTTCTTTTTTGGTTACACTAAATTTTTTTTTCTTGATCCACTACACTTCAAATGTTGTTTGGGTAGTCGTGGTGACAACAAAAATTTTAGTATCACATAAACCTTTATGCTATGGTTTGTGATCGTAAAGAACTTGTTTTATTATTGTCATGGAATATTGAATGTCATCTTATTGGTGATTAATATTTACTAATTTTTCCTTTATAATATAATAAATTAGATTTGTCTTGAAAAATTCATCAACATTAGTAACGGATCTATGCAATTAGAAAACTTGATATATGTTACAGATTTCTTTGGTAGAAATCTGTTATAAGATTTTGGTAATGGTAAAATTTTTCTAGGATTTAATTAATTTGTAAAACTTTAGTAACGATAGGGATGTCTTAGTCACACATAATTTTGTAACGATAAAAAATGTTAGGATTTTGCTTCCCCAGGCCTATTTTCTAACAGTAATTCAATGTTAGTAATTATTTTTGTAACACTACAATAATGTTACTAATAGAATGTGTTGGTGTAGTGGTGTTTGTAAAAAAATATACTAAAAAAATGTAAAATCACTCGATATATGTCACGAATTTTGGAACGAGGTTTCCCGTAGAAACCTGGATTTGATTATGAGGAAATATACTCCCCTCTTGTGGATGGTATAACTTTTAGATATTTTAGTACCTTAATGATTCGTAAAACTCTATATAGGAGACTCATGGATGTTGTGACCCCTTATTTATATGGGGAATTAGACACATAAATTATATGAAAATTTTATAAGGATTTTCTTTGCCTAAAGAAAATCCAAGAAGTATGTACTTAATTCGACTAAAATGTTCATCGTATAAATTAAAGAAATCCGAAAAAATGTGGTAAATTATCTCACTTAATACTTGTCTAAGGAAGGGTATGGAAACGATCCAATTTCCCCTTGTGTATTTATAAATAAATCCCTATAATGATATAAAATAGTCGCAATTAATGTAGATGGCATAAATTCAAACGGAATTCCAAAATAGTTGGAGAAAAATCCTAACTATTTTTCAAATGAAGTTGAGATGAAAGACCTTGGGATAATACGTTTTTGTCATAGCTTGCAAATCGAGAGAAATTTTAGTGGAATATTAGTCCACCAGTCTAATTATAGCAAAATGTTTTAAAGGTCTTTAATACGGATGAAGCCCACCAACTAAGTACTCCCATTATTGCTTGTTTTTTAGACATAAAGAAAGATCTATACCACCCTAAAGAGGAAGATGAGGAAATAGTTGTGAGGCAGCATCCATTTATGGTTGCTTGATTTTTAGACATGAAGAAAGATCTATACCACCCCAACGAGAATATATTTCCATAAAATTTTAGTCTAATGTCATATTATACCTAATGTATGTCAAATCAAACTTACCTCAAACACTGATGGTTTGGTGAGCAGTTGGTTTATTCGACACTAGTGCACTGTTGCGCCACCTGACATGGCGACTAGTCATTCAAGATTTCATTTAACATTTAATTCTAATGACAAGTTAGGTATGGTAATCTGATGAAAAATTTAATGCGCATGAATTCCTCGCGTGCAACACGAGCCTATATATACCCCATTTATCTTTTGATAAACGACGAGAATTTTGAGCCAAAGGGCCTCTTTGAGAAATTTATTGCAAACGAGAGCTTTTACCTTCCTCCATTAATATGTGGACCAAGTTCCTATTAAGAACACAAGATTTTTTTGTGTTTACTAGCCTACCTTGGGTGTATTTAAAGTTCTTACTTCTCTCTACCTCTAGCAAACTTCCAATAGAGGGTTATTCATTACAAAATAGTTTAATTTATTACCTTTTCTAGAAATACATATCTAAATTCCTCCTTAATCATTAGGAGTACATATACGGTTGTGTTATCATCATTAATACAGGTTATATCTCAGTTTATCTATAAGCACCCTAGAAAAGAGAACTACTCTCTTACACTTGGCGACTCCCCTGGGGAGGTATTCTCTTAGAAATGGTGAATAATAACATCAACCATTTTTTTAACTTTAATAATATTCAACGTAAGGAGGAATATACTATTACTTCTACTTTTGAGGTTCCTTTATTTTTTTTTGTCACATGAAATGCTTTTGTGGGATAACCTTCCACGAGTGTTGTGATTGGCCCAACAGGTGACTAACCTCATGGATAAATTTATGAAGTTTTTACAAACTAAATCTGAAATGGAAATGTTTGGCACAATGATGGATCCAAGTTCTTTTGCTACTTTGTTAGCACCACCTGTTGTTCCTTTGATTAAAGCTTTCATTCCAACTGCAAGACCTGCTGCTCCCTCTGTGATCAATCTTGCCTTTATTGTTAGCCCAATCATTGAAGCACCTATTATTGCCAACGCATTATGTGATGTTTCTCTGCCAAAAACCAAGGTAGTGGAACCATGCCTCACCATTCTTGACCATTAGAGATGTCAAGAAAAAAATGATGAAAATATTAGCATCATCCTTACAAACTCCTAGTGAGGCATCATCCATTTACGATGATTTTCATGTTCATTATTCAGAGGAGTATAACAATGGAACTTACCCTGAGGGGTATATCCCCCCAATCTTTGAGAAGTTTAATAAAAAGGGGGAAACTCGAAGGAACACATCTAGTAATGTTTCGAGTATCTTAGAGCTAGTTGCAACAACAGATATATTTGTCTAAGGGAGTTTTCCAAATCCTTTATCGACAATGTGAGATGATGTGCACATTCAGTCTCTCGAGAATATGTTTTCTAGTAAAAGATGAGTTCACACTGAACCAAATCTCTTGGGAGAGGAAAATACAAAGGGAGGAGGTGATGAGTTATATCAGTACGTTTAGATAAAGATTTTAGATATGAGAGAAGATGCCATAGAGATCAATATTCTTTAAATTTGCGTTGAGTTTATTTTTCTTTGATAAATGAGACTAGAGAAGGCACATTTAAAACCTTCACGAGGGATGTGAAATATCTTTTTGTTGTTCACCCCAACCCTATTATGACCAACGCCGTGTGGAAGCAGCATGTCGACTAAGTAGTTAGAGGAGGCCAAGCACTGTGAGTATACTATATCGAGGATGGGGAAGAAGCTCAAGCCGATAGTGAAGCTAAGAAGAAAAATAGAAAAATAAAGTTTGATAGAGAGGCTCCACCCTCATTGTCTTACTTTATTGAGAAGGAATTAAGTTGTTAAAACATTATGGTAACAAATGGTTTGGTTTTTCCCCATCTTACGCTCTAGGGACAAACATGCAAGCTGATCCCAAATATTTCCATATTCATGGGTGTCTTTATCATCCCACTATTTCATGCTTCACCTTGAGGAGTATTATCACCAAACACATATTAAGGCAATGTCGACAACTATCCTCTTCCATCAAATGGGGTACATATGGTGGTTACTTTTGATGAGATAACAGAGGCTCAAACAAAAAAAGGAGAGTTTAGACGAAGAGGAATTCTAGAGGATATATGGCACATGTAAGGTACAAATAGACAAAGTGGTCATTTCCTTCGATGAGCCAAGCATCAGGGATAGTGAGAAAGTCTATGAAACGGGGGAGTATGAGGTGGATCCAAGCTTAGAGTACCAAACTATTTCAAAGTTACCAAATTTTTCATGTTTTTTTTACCAGGTGGGTATGCCCCAGGAAAGTAGGTTGGGGTTGGATATTACACAAGAAATTTTGGATATAGTGAGGAAAACATTGGTCCTCCGCTTAAATGGAAAAGGGCATATGTAGAGATTAATATGGCGATTTATGTCTGGAATAACTTTCTCAAAAATAGGTAGATCAATTAGGTTCCCTCACAGTATGCCTTTGTATATGACGACTAGTATAGATGTAACTAGCTTTTCTAAAGCCTTAATGGATGGAGATGGTTCATTCAATATCATGTCAGTTATCTCTGTTATGTAGATAATATCTCAGAGAATAGGTTGATCGCAATGCCGCTTTTAATCTCATGCTACGATAACCAAAATTCAAATTCCATTGGTTATGTGAATGTTGGAATAATGATGGGCGATCTCACATCACACATAAAGTTTCACATGATTGAGTAAACTACGTCCTACCATCTTTTGGTATGAAGAATGTGGATGCATAACCATGATTTAATTCCTTCGTCATACCATCAATGTGCAACAGTAAATTTTAAGGGGACTGAGATTGTAATCCTTGCCACTAAGAAGTCTTTTGCCAAGATTGAAGCTCACTTGGGAGATGTTTTCTTTAACACAAAGATGAACGAGGTCACACATATTCTCACGGGGAATATCGAAGGTGTGAAGGTGCCCACAATCAATTATAGGATGACACCAATGATGGATCTAGATAAAGAGGTGAAGGATGCTCTATAAGAAGAGGAAGTGAATGAGGTTATTCCTCAAACCCATGTTATCTCTAAATAACTGAGAGACAAAATGTGGCCAACGATTTACCATATTAAGAAAGATATGAGACACCGTAGTGCATTGAGTAATATTTCTAGACTAAGGATGAAGAAAGTGGAGAATGATAAGAAGGTTAAGGAACCTACAACTCCCGAGCAAACATATACTTTTTTTCTTAGTGATAGAAGGGTGGTTATCCCCTTTGAAAGTGTAAGCGGGAAGTTGATAAAGCAGGCTGACCCGAAATATGAATGTTTTTTGATATATAATTAAGGATAATGTCTTGTCATTAAAAATTATAATATCTAAGAGTTTGTTGAACACATTAAATATGAGCCTGAGTGTGTGCAAGATCGCCCAAATCCCCAAGTAAAAGATTTGGTGTAGATTTATCTAGATGAGGGTGGAGGGGAACCAAGTCCAATCATCATTTTGAAAGACTTCGTGAACAGAAATAAGATCGAGCTAATTAACCTAATTCAAAAGTAAAAAGAGGTCTTCTCGTAGAAGTACAAAAATATGATAAGGTTGTACTAGGATGTGAGCTTCCACAAGCTCAATGTTATGCCTTTAGCAATTCCAGTCAAACAAGCAACTAGAACGTACCAACCTGAGATGGATCTCAAGATTAAGGCTGTGGTGGAATGGTTACTGGCAACTGTATTTATCAATCCATTTCAACATCATATTTGGAATTCTATCATTTTACCAGTGGGTAAAAAAGATAAAACAGAAATTCGCATTTGTGTAGATTTTAAAGATCTTAACAGAGCTTGTCCCAAAGATGAGTTCCCTCTACCTTCAATTGATAGCTTAATGGATTCAACAACAAGACATGAGATATAAGACTTCATGGATGGTTATGTTAGTTACATCTGGATTAAAATGGATCCAGGTGACGTGGAGAAAATAACTTTTAAGATCCCTCCCCCAGGCAACTTCATCATAATATCATGCCTTTTGGTTTGAAAAATGTGGGGGCAACCTACCAAAGAACCATGGTGGCCATTTTCATCATGTTTTTCATGATATCCTAGAGTTTTATGTGGATGATTTGGTTATCAAGTCAAAGAAGGAGTATTCACACTTGGCTAATCTGGGAAGAGTCTTCAATAGGTGTAGGAAGTAAAGACTAAAGATGAACCCACTCAAGTTTGCCTTTAGTGTAACATGTGGGAAATTCTCGAGTTTTGTTATGGATCGACAAGGGGTTCAGATGGACTAAGACAATAAGAAATTAATCCTTAACATGCCTTATCCAAAGCACAAAGATAGATGAAAAGTTTCATGGGAAAGATTTACTACTTGAGAAGATTTGTCCTAAGTCAATCTGAGATTACTCACCCATTGATCCAGTTGTTGTGAAAGACCATAAAGTTTAAATAGGAGGAACCATAACAGAATGCTTTTGACAAGCTTAAAATATTATTCACTTCTACCCAAACGATGTTTCCACCCAAGGTTGGAGTAATTTTGCTACTCTATCTTACCTCTACTAAGAGGTCCATCACTACACTGCTAACACAAGAGGTTGATGGACAAAAGAGAACAATCTGATATTTGAGTAGAATTATCCATGGCCCTAAGGCAAGATATATTAATATAGAGAGGCAATGTTTAGATTTATTCTTTATTGACAAAAAACTTAGACATTATATTTTATCTTTCATTATCCACATAGTGACAAGATGTGATTCAATTAACTTTTTGTTGGCACGAAGAAATTTTTATTAGGAGAGAGGAAAGGTGGTTTCTCATTCTCTCAGAGTATGATCCAAAATACATGTCCCTCGCATAATTAAGATCCAAGCCTACGCTGATTTGTTGACCATTTTTTCTTCAGGCTTATTTGAGCTACCTTATAAAGATATTTTGGGTGATGATTTACAAGATAATATTTGTGAAACAGACCTAGAGGAGTGATCTATGGAGTTTGATAGTTCATTTTCTAAAGGCATAAGAGGAGAAGGTGTTTTACAAAGTGCCAGAGGCAGTACCTTTGAAAAGGGCATTAATATCTATGGTGACATAGTTCATTAAAGAGTACATCATTTGTTGGTATGGCATTCCCACAATTATTCTATCAGATAATGAAACACCATTTATTAATCTAGAGGTGACAATTCAAACCAACAAATATTTAACTATCCACCAGACCTTAACAAAGGCTTACCCGAAAGGCAACGGATAAGCTAAGGCCACAAACAAAACCCTGGTTAACATTTTAGCCAAGATAATGGAATATTTTCCTAGTATGTGGAATGACAAGTTACCAATGGTGATTTGGACTTACTAAACTACTAATAGGAAACCAACATTCACGACACTATTTTACTTAGTCTATGGATTCTAGGAAATTCTTCTAGTGGAATTAGAAGTACAGTCTGCCCGATATGCCTTGCGAAGTAGCATGATTCCATTGAGCAGATATGTTTAACTATAAGAACTAGATGAAAATAAAGATAATACGAGAATGAACTTCCAAATCTAAATGAATCAACTCTCTAAATCTTATTAGAACTTTGTGAAACCAAGAAAATTTGTAGAAGGTGACTTAGTTTTAAAAGTCATGGTCAACCACATTAGGAGACTCCATCAGACAAAGTGCGCAAAAAATTGGGAAGGACCATACATTATTAAGGAGGCACATGATTCCGGTTATTGTTTGATTTTTAACATTGAGGAAGACATGCCATTCAAAATTAACAACAAATGGATAAAGGTTTATCATGTATGGAGAGCATATGTAAATTTTTGTTCTTACTTTTTGATGAGGGATATTTTCATTTAGTTTGAGTTCGAATGGAGAATGTAATGATCACTGAACGGGTAGGAAGGGAAAATGGATTACAAATGAAGGGACAACAGATTAACGATAGGATAGATGATCGAACGTGGTCTTGGTCAACATATAAATAGTTGAATGAAGGAATTGATGATACGCATCATAAAGATGGGGAATATGGCAACTCTTTAGAGCTGAATGACTTGTTATGGTTAGTCGAAGATTTAGCTTCATCAAATGACCAACCCACTTGGATCAGCAGGGCACCCAAATTTGTCAGACGAATGACACCCGAGCCATTTGAACATCCAATACTGGAGTAAAAAATTCCAGCCTAAATACAGAATATGATAATCCAACAAAATAAACCGACAACTGAAAGGAGTAAATAAATAAGTCCACAATCTCTTACTGTCTGAATAAATAAGTGGGGCGAGGTGCCCTAATTGAAGAAAATAGCTCAAATGAAGGAATGAGAATCATGGTGGCATCTACTACGAAGTCCTGTAACTTCCACAGGAGCTACAGCTCGTCAAACGAATGGAACTCCTATCCTTGGTGTCCCTGTGGCTGAGTATCTAAAATAATTTGGTAGAAGAAAAGACATTTACAATAAATGGGTCAGAGTCCGAGTTGAAAACAACTTAAAAATCAGCAAGTGCTTAAATGAAAATAATAGCACATATAATGTACATGTTATATTTTCGCACTCTCACTTGAGATACTCACCTCTAATCTATTGTGTACATTTAGCGTGTATATTTTACCCATCCTAGTCATGCTCCCGCGCCTAACTAGCTTGAAGATGACGATTATCACACCAAAAATCTCATGCATTTACCCATATCACCCGTATTCCGTATTACCATGTGTTTAAGGATAGTTATTCATGTACACAACCGTTATTCTTGTAGTATTCCTTTTTCTCACAAAGAATACTTTTAAACATTGTTAGTACCATATCTACTAAACACGCACAGTAGAATAAGCTACAGGTATACATATATTTATATCTATATATATACTATTTCAGGGGTGCTTACTCTGCTATCATGCCCCTATGCATCGTTCATTGCATAAAGGACTATAGGTTCAATCTCTCACGAACTAAAAAAACAAACACACATATTGGAGGCGAACATAGTTACAAGCCCATGGGTTACGCACATACCTACACACCCATATGACCGTCAATACTATCGTTCGCACTGATTACCTGTACCTAGGATCTATATTCTAGTGATACGAATCAAAATCCCCCTGAAGGATCATCAAGATATGATCATCCATATCGCGCAACCTCCACTCGATAGCAAACAACGTATGTATGTTATACACACAATAATTCATTCAATAGGTAATACGTAGTATTATTATCCCTAATACTCACGTTGCTCTATTACGTATGATTAATCTCTCTATCATAAATATTCCATAAGACCCTCTTATTCCAACACATACCCTTATTAGTTGCACAATCATCTCACCACTAGACTATGTAATGAAGTCACTCAAGAATAGCATAGGTCATTATCTTTCACCCGAATCAACCTTGTAAGGTTTTAACTTGTCCGACCAAAAATTTAAACTTATGAAATCTCGTTAGAAGTTGGGGGAAATCTCGTTTGAACGAAACTTCAAACGAACTAGGGCCTTAATTTTCATTAGAATCTCGTTCGAATGAAACTTTGAACGAATCTACTCTGAATTCTCGTTGGATAGTTCATTAGAATTCTCATTCGAACGACGCATGTCGTTCGAACGAGAATACCGAACTTCGTCCCTGACCTCCAAAACCTGTGTTTTCCAACTTTTTCATTACCCAAATCATCCAAAACTTATCCCGACTCAAATATAACGATTCTAAACTATACTCCGTAGTAATAGAATGCTTCCCAACATGTTTTTAACATCAAATCCTTTAAAATTATAACATGAATTCAGATTAGTTCCTCAAATCTTCAAAAACCCTAAATTCATATAATCACCATTAATCACAATTAAACCCAGATTTAAATTCGTGATTTAAACATATAAAACTCAGATTTCTTATCCCCAATATATGGTTATTCAACTACATGCAAAACCTATACCACAATCATAGATTAATACCCAATTTCAGTCCCAATTTCATCATATCATGATTGAATCATAAACTAATTTAACATGGACATTATATGCTCTAAAATTAAGCAATATAAACACTTGCCTTTTCACGAAGGTCTGATTCATCGCTTGAAATTGATATGAGTTTCTTCCTCTCTTCTTGATCTACGTGTTAATAGTATTTTTGGTGAAAGAAGATTGGGTTTGGCCTAAGTGTCTCTATAAGTTCTCTCCTTCCTCCTCCTAAGGTCCTTATCTATTTTTACAGAACATAACCCTAACTGCTACTACGTAAGGGATGATATATTAGTCTAATTTTCGTCCATTAGTAAATCACAATTTTTCAAAAGACAAAAATACCCCTCTGGGGTGTCGGGTTGGCCTAAAGTTGCCCGGACTCCAAATAAAAACCCCGAGTAGACTTTTCTGACTATCACGACCCTTCCGGACACACTAGCATACTCAAAACCACCATCCGAATAACCCAAAATAAAAATACATTATAATTCCTCATTTAAGTCCCGAAAGGACTCACACGCGCGTCCCGACTAAGTGTACTGTAACTACCGTAATTTTCGCACACGATAATTATATAATATTCTCGTTATATATTACTTTACTCACTAAGTAATCTTCAACATAATTCTCTCCAATAACTCTCATCATGCTAGTAATTATTTACTTAAATTCGGATTAATTATAAAGTTTCCCATTTAAATTAATTAATCCCATAATTAAAATAAAATCTTTCAAAAATACGGGGTATTACATTATTCCCCCCTAATAACAGAATTTTGTCCCGAAATTCAAAAAAGAGTAAAAATAACAGTATACCTGGTAGCAACAACTCTGGATACTTGTCGCGCATCTCATCCTTACACTCCTAGGTAGACTCCTTGACATTATGATGCCTCCACTGAACACCCACTAATGGAACTACTTTTGACCTCAATTTCCTTTCGCTATGATTTAAGATAGCAGTTGGCCCCTCATTATAGGAACTATCGGGTTGTAGGTCAATCTCCTCTAAAGTAAGATGAGTGTGGGATATGTCATCCTAAAGATAATCCTCAGCAAAGAAATATGGAACACGTCATGAATCCTACGCAAGTGCTCTGGTAACCCAAGTCTGTAAGCTACTGGTCCAATCCGCTCACAAATAGGGAATGGCCCTATGTACCTCGGCGCCAACTTCTCTGTCTTCCTAAACCACATTACTCCTTCATAGGAGATACTTGTAACAACACATGGTATCCCACATCGAACTCCCTGAAGAACCTCTTGGCATCGGCGTTGCTCTTCTGTCTATCCTGAGCAACCCGAATACGGCTCTAAATCATCTCAATCCTGGACGAGGTATCCTAAATCACCTCTGGACCAAATAGCTTGTTATCCCCCACCTCTAGCCAACATGCTGGAGAATGACAAGGCCTACCATATATTGCCTCAAATTGACCCATGCCAATAGTAAACTGATAGGAGTTATTATAAGCAAACTCCACTAGTGGTAGGTATTGCTCCCAACCGCCGCCAAAATCAAGGATACACATTCGCAACATATCCTCTAACATCTGATTCGTTTGTTCGATCTGCCCATCAATCTGTGAGTGATTGGAAGAACTCAATCATAACTCCGTACCCATGGCCTCCTGGAAGCTCTTCCAAAATCTGGACACAAAAATCTTATCCAGGTCGGACATAATATCAAGAGGCACCCCAAGGAGTCTCACTATCTCAAAAATAAATATCTGAGTGTATTTCCCCATAGTATAGTTGGTCCGAACTGGACTTGGTCAACCGATCCACAATCACCCATATGGAATCGTGACCCCTCTACGATGTAGGAAGCCCTATGATGAAATCCATGGAAATGCTCTCCCATTTCCACATTGGGATCTCTAGTAGCTGTAGGAGTCCTGGCGGTCTCTGGTGGTCCACTTTTACTAGCTGACAAATGGCACATTTTGAAACAAACTCGGACTTATCCTTTTTCATTCCACTATATCAGTACTTTTGACTCATATCCCAGTACATCTTATCCCCTCCGGTATGTACAACAAATCATGAACCATGCGACTCTGACATCACTGCATGTCGTAACTCCTCCCTTTAGAACTACTAGTCTGTCATTGAAGCGTAAAACCCCATCTGAGCTCACAGAATATGATTTTGCCCCCTCGGCTAGAAGTTGTACAATCCAATCCTGACAGAACGAGTCTGCTACCTGAGCCCGTATCACCCTAGTAATGATCTCAGGTGTAACCATAATCACTGTTATGAATGAGCGGGCAACCACATCTTGATGTCCTAGTTCCTTCCATTTAGCCTTCCACACCTCAGCCACCTCACCTACTGGCCTACGGCTCAATGCATCTGCTACCATGTTTGCCTTCCCCGGGTGGTAGTGGATGTCGAATTGATAGTCCTTCACAAACTCAATCCACCTCCGCTGATGCATATTCAAATCCCGTTGCATGAATAGGTACTGAAGTGACTTGTGATCTATGAATAGGCAAAATTTATCCCCCAAAAGATAATATCTCCATACCCGAAGTGCAAACATGACTACCGATAACACCAAGTCGTGGGTGGGGTAACTCCTCTTGTGAGGCTTAAGCTTACGGAAAGCATAAGATATAGCCCCATCCTCCTACTGAAGCACACCCCCAAGTCCTAGTAAGGACGCATCAGTATAAACCAAGTATTCGACCCCCGGCGTGGGTAGTGCTAGAACTGGTGCTGAAGTCCGCTTGTCCTGTAGCTCCTCACAAGCCCTCTAGTCGGCATCATTCCATATAAATGGCACCCCTTTGCGAGTCAAATTCGTCATCAAACCCTCTATCTTCAAGAATCCCGGAATAAATCACCTGTAGTATCCTGCCAGTCCCAAAAAACTATGTATCTCTATCGACGTCGTAGGCTATACCCACTCCTTCACTACTGACATATTCCTCGGATCTACGAATATCCCTTCTTCAGAAACAATGTGTCCCCAAAATTGAACTTCTCTCAGCCTGAACCCACACTTCTCATATTACGCATACAACTTGTGCTCACATAATGTCTATAAAACTAGCCTCAAATGCTCGACATGATCCTCCTCAGTCCGAGAATAAATCAAGATGTCATCAATGAAGACACTAACAAACGGATCTAAGAACTCTCTGAACACCCTATTCATCAAGTCCATGGATACAGCTGGTACGTTAGTTATCCCAAATGGAATAACCCTGAACTCGTAGGATCCATATTACGTCAAGAAGGCAATCTTAGACATTTCCACCTCTCTGATACGTAATTGATGGTATCCCGACCTCAAGTATATCTTTGAGAAGTAGGAAGTACCCCTCAACTGGTGGAATTTCTTAGGAGCGAGTTAGAGATGCCTTTCAGAAGGCATATCCTCCAGAGTTCGTAAGGAGTTAAGATGTTATGGTAGCGAGCCAGTGGAAAAAGGACATTTAGTGGAACTTGAGGATTTATGAGTGTACTGAGGTTCAGAGGCATATTCTAGCTACTTTTAAGCTAGTGGGAGCGGTACTGCAATCGTGGGCGGTTTGACCGCAAATATTTCCCTTCCTCCGAAAATTACTGGACCTCACCCAGGAGGGGAAGATTATTGAGGAGTATGAGAAAGAGTTTACGAGATTGATTAATCTAATGCCAGATGAGTTACCTACTGAGGGGAAGAAAATTCAGATATTTATGGACGGTTTGACGTGGAGGATTCGTAAGAACCTTTTGGGAAATATTTCATTAGGTACATATACTGATGTACTTAACACTTCCCTACTACACTGCCAGAATCACCGCTTCCATCTTAAGGGAAGAAAATGAGTGGGGGAGTCTAACCAGTAGGGCAGGACAGGAGGTAATGGTGCCAGTGGACAGGGCGAGTAGAGTTCCCACCACGGGAACCCTATTAAGAGATTCAGACCAAATGACTACAGGCAGGGACATGGAGGTTTTAGACAGGGCCAGCCTGGCCATCAGGGACAACTGTGCTTTCAGCAGGGCCAAGGGAGGGGTGGTAACGTCCATCGGGGGCAGAGGGGATGAGAATTTTTAGAAAGGTGTTTCTCTTGTGGCAACACTGGACACAAATGTTAGGATTGTCCTCAGAAGGGTAGAGCCCCACAATAATAGCAGCAGGAGCCCCAATGACGGATATTTCTAGCCTCCCTCCCAACACCACAGTAGAATAAGTTAAAGGTATACATATATTTATCTTCATATATATACTATTTCCGCACCCCTGGGTTAAGGCCCCCTGGTGCAATTCCTACTTTGCTATCATGTCCCGATGCATCGTTCATTGCATGAAGGACTATAGGTTAAATCTTTCGCGAACCATCAAAATAAACACACATATTGGAGGCTAACATAGTTCCAAACCCATGGGTTATGCACCCATATGACCGTCAACACAATCGTTCTCGTTGATAGCCCGTACCTAGGTTCTATGTTTTAGTGATACGAATCAAAATCCCCCCAAAGGCTCCTTAAGATATGATCGTCCACAACGTGCAACCTCCATTCGATTGCAAACAACGTAGGTATGTTATACACACAATAATTCATTCAATAGGTACTTACATAACCTATAATAATCATTAGGTATTCACACAACCCAAGTCCCCGAATAAATACATAGTATTATTATCCCTAATACTCATGTTGCTCTATTCCGTATGATTAATCTTTCTATCGTAAATATTCCATAAGGCCCTCTTATTCCAACATATACCCTTAGTAGTTGCACAATCATCTCACCACTAGACTATGTAATGAAGTCACTCAAGAATAGTGTAGGTCATTCTCTCCCACCCGAATCAACCTTGTAAGGTTTTAACTTGTCCGGGCAAAAATTTAAACTTCTAAAATCTTGTTAGAAGTTGGGGGGAAATCTCGTTCGAACAAAATTTCAAATGAACAAGGGCCTGAATTTTTGTTAGAATCTCGTTCGAATGAGGTCGTTCGAATGCAACTTCGAATGAATCTACTCTGAATTCTCGTTGGATAGGTCATTGGAATTCTCATTCGAACGACGTTGGTCATTCGAACGACAATACCGAACTTCGTCCCTGGCCTCCAAAACCTATGTTTTTCCAACTTTTTCATTACCCAAATCATCTAAAACTTATCCTAACTCAAATCTAACGATTCTAAACTATGCTTCGTAGTAATAGAAAGCTTTCGAACATGTTTTTAATATCAAATCCTTTAAAATTATAACATGAAGTCAGATTAGTTCCTCAAATATTCAAAAACCCTAAATTCATATAATCACCATTAATCATAATTAAACCCAGATTTAAAGTCTTGATTTCATCATATAAAACCCAAATTTCTTATCCCCAATACATGGTTATTCAACTACATGCAAATCCTATACCACAATGATTAATACTCAATTTCAGTCCCAATTTCATCATATCATGATTGAATCATCAACTAATTTAACATGGACATTATATGCTCTAAAATTAAGCAAGATAAACACTTTCCTTTTGTAAGGACATTTTTGTATATTATCAATTTGTATGTCATACGCCGTTACACCGTTGAAGAAACTCAAGATCGCATCTACATCAACGGATCCGAATATCAAAGTGTCTTCAACATCATAGCCTCTGCGAGAATGAACTTGGTAAAATTTTGTTTTTATGTTCCTTAAAGTTCATATTTAGTATTGGGAATTTTTTATAAAATGTTTTTTATAAAAATAAGAAGTAAGTTTTTTTAAAGCAAAATGAGGCTTTTAAAAGGATTTTATTTTTCTGGGAAAACCGGACCGATCCGCCCCTCAATCGGACCGATCCGCTTGCTGCAGATCCAGTATACCCCAGACCGCAAGCGAACCGATGAAGGCCAAAATAAAAGAACCGATCCGCTTGACCAGATTCGCTTGAGATTTTTTAGGCTCAAAGTTTTCCTATTTAAAGCCATCTTCGGGGAGTTGTTTTTTAAGACTTTTCAAGACGATTTTCAGAGTCCTAAATACTCTAAGTCTTCACCCTTTTGATGTGCAAAACATCTTTTTGATTCACACAAAAATCCCAATTACTTTTGTGAATCTTTTGGAACCCTAGAACACAAACTTTGTTGTTGTTCATCTTTGTGGAGAGATCTTTGCAAACGAGGGCTGCGTGTCATTGCTGAGGGAGTCTCTACAAAGTTTCATGGCTGCGTCTCATTGAGGAGAGCTGCGGTTCTTCCTTCGTTGTTTGGGCTACGAGTCCTTGGAGGGTGCTGCGTGTATTCTCTTGCTGAGTTCAAGACTGCGTGTCTTTGTGGGTTGGCTGCGCGTTAATCCATTGCAGATTTCTCTATGTAATTGTAAGTTGCGGCTTGTATATTCATAGTGAAATAAAGGTTTTACCCGAAAGGGGTTTTTTTCTGATATCTGTGTCTCAGCATATTTTGTGTCACATGCTTTATATTTGATGGGTTGATTTAGATGCATGATTAGGGGCTGAAATTAAATAAGTGTGCTATATTAGAAAGTTGCGAAGTTAATCAATTATCACATAGTCTTGTCTTCTCAAATTGGTATCAGAGCGGGTTACGCTAATTTATTGCGTGATCCTGATTTTTCAAGGATTTATTTTTTTTGTGATACAATTTGACTTCTCACGTCGTCAAATTGGTATCAGAGCGGGTTGCGCTAATTTATTACGTATTCCTATTTTCCGCAAAATCGTGTGATATTGATTTTTTTGAAAAATCAATTTTGTGAAAATTCGCATTTTTTCTTATGGAGCACTTATATAATCAGATGCCTATTTTTGACGGGTCTAATTATGCCTACTGGAAAGCTCGTATGAAATCGATTTTAAAATCTATTGACGAGCGTGTTTGGTTGCTTTGTGAAAATGGTTGGACTCCTCCCACGGTCACTGTTAATAACATCACCACTTTAAAACCCGTGTCAGCCTGGACTGAAGATGATTATAAAGTGTCCAATTTTAATTCCCGTGGTCTGAGTGCTATTTCTGGAGCTGTCTCTCCTGATGAGTTTCGCCGAATTATGACGTGCACCACGTCTAAAGAGGCTTGGGATGTTTTGAAATTGACACATGAGGGTACGAACGCGGTTAAAGAGTCAAAATTACAAAATTTAGCCACCCAATTTGAGACTATCACCATGTCTGAGTCCGAATGCTTTGATGATTTTTATGCACGTTTGTCGGACATTGTTAACACATGTTTTAATTTGGGTGAGGTGATTGATAACACGCGTGTCGTTAAAAAGATTTGGAGATCTCTCCCAAAACGCTTTATTCCTAAAGTCACTGTTTTGAACTCTTTGGGAAATTTGAAATCACTTAAGTTGGAAGAACTTGTAGGAGATCTTCAAACCTATGAGATTGACATGTTTCCCAAAACCATTAAGGCTAAGGATAAAGGCATTGCTTCAAAGACTCATTTTAAGAAAAAGAAAGAAACAGTTTGTGAGTCCGATTCTGAGGGAGACTTTGATTTTAATGATATGGCCTTGTTTGCAAAAAATTTTAAAAAATTTCTCAACATGAACAAAAAAAACTCTTCCAATAAAAAGAATTTTTTTGAGAAAAATAAAAAGAAAGGAAAGGCCAAAGAAAGTGGTGAGAGGGAAAAAGAGAATAAATCCGATGAGGAGTGTGAGGAAGATTTTGAGAACGTCACTTGTTTTGAATGTGGGGGTAAGGGACATAAGTCGTTTGAGTGTCCTACGTGGCTTAGAAAGAAAGGAAAGAAAGTAGCTATGCCCGCCACACTTAGTGATAGTAGTGAAGGTGAGGGTGATGAGACTAGTGGTGAGCAGTTTGTAGCTTTTTCCAGTCGTGTGAGCACACCCACCTTGTCCCACAATAGTGCACACGAAAGTGATAGTGATGGTTTGAGCGCTTCAAGTGAGGGAGAAAGTGAGAGTGAAAGTGGAGATGAAAGTGAGCTCCAAAAAGCTTTTAGAGGTTTGTACACCGAGACCTTGAAAACAAAAAGGTATAATAGGGATTTAGGTCGTCGGGTTTTAGATTTGGAGAAAGCGAAGGAGGTTTTGAGAAAGGAGAAGTGTGATTTGGCCGACACGTTGTCTAGTCTGACGACACGTGTATCCCAACTCGAGAGTGATCTCGAACGTGCCAGGGTGGTCAAAGTCAAGTTTGAGAACGCACCTAAGAAGGTTGAAAAGGTGGTTCTTAAGGGTAAAGGTGAGAAGTTAGGAATAAGTCGTGACGGTGCTTCTGCTTCCCAATTTGCACCCGAGCCGGTTCCCACTTTAGTGACAGTTTCACATGTGTCTCACCCTAACCCACCTAGGCGTCCCATTCCTTTTAGGAAAGTGCGTCCTAGAGTTTTTGAGAGAGGTGTTCCTAGGCCTATTTATGTTTGCTCACATTGCAAGAGGAGAGGACACCTTAGGGAATTTTGCTTTAAGTTGGAGTATGTGTCACGTTTTGCTTCTACACGTGTTTCTGGCACACATGCACCCACACATGATACTTTACATGCTCCCGGAGACTACATGAGAGAGTTTTCACATTTAGGAGAGCAAGTTAAGTTTTTAGTCAAAACTTCACAAGAACTGATGGAGGTTTTTCATAAGTTGTCACCACCTTTGGAAAACCCCTCTGCACCTAATGATTGAGGTTTGACTTATTTACTAGCGTAGGGTGATTTTCGTGATGACATTGTTTGCCAATTGCTAGTATGTATCATTTTTGTGTATTTTGTTTGAAAATTTCTGAAAAATACAAAAAGATTTTATTTTGACAAAATTTTTGAAAATTCCAAAAAGATTTTTGTATTTTGTTTGCACCGTTTATGGATGAACACTCTGGATGACCAAGTCACAACATCATTCCATTATTTTCATGTGACTATTTGATAGTGTTTTGAGACAATAGGTCAATTCATCCATGTGCTTTATAATGTTTGGAGTCATTAAGATGTAATTAAGTGTTTCTTCCTATATGTTTGACTCATGTTTCCTTTATTGCACACATGCACGGATTTGTTTGATTATTGTGCTTGTCTTATCACATGTTGGTTGGGTGTTTTCACTTCAATCATATCCTTAAAACGAACCAAGCGCGATAAATTTTGATAAGGAAATTGTGCATATAAAAACCGTTTTGTGAGTTTGTGTGATTTGTTTGCTAACGGGAAAGGGCTGCGAAATTTAATCATCTATCCTTTGCGCAAAAGCCACCTTTAAAAAGGACCTAAAAAATTGAGGAATTTTATTATCCGAGGTCCAAAGAGGTTAAAAGAGCCCGAAAAAAATTTAAAGGCAATAAAAAGATATTCATGCCACAAAGGGGCCATTTAGGTTTTTGCACCAATTCTCCAAAGTTTGAGAATTTAGATTACCTCTAATAGAAAATATATATGAGGGAGTTTGGTTGGAGAATTTAAAACGGGTTTGCACGTCCTTGAAATACTTGAAAATGCACTATATAGTTTTGGACGTTATTGGTGTGAAAATCATTTGACTTTGATTTGTTGATTTGCATAAGACGATGTCATCTAAATTCAGCAATCTTTTCACCTAAGGATACTTTTGATGTTCATTCGTTAGGGGTACACATATGCATCGTGCACATATGATTGATTGAGTTGATTTACCTATCGAATGTGTTCTCACCCATTCATTCCGCTTCCACGACTTGGTTGTTTGAGTCTAAATCCATGGTGTGATTTTTGTATCATATTTGTTCATATTGGTATCTTATTTTTGTACGAAAAATTTGAAAAATTCAAAAATAAGTTTGTGAAGATTTGTTTGAGCATCTCCTTGCAAGAGCACGTTTGCCATATTGTTTGATGCCCTGTTTTGTATACCGTGGCACCCCGATTGTTCTTATTTGATTCATTCTTCTTATTTGTCTATTTGGGGACATCATAAAAAGGGGGAGAAAGAATTATCATATTATGGGGGAGTTTGAATTTTGGGAGTTTTTGAGATATAGCTTATGTTTTTATCATATATTGGTATCCATGTTTATCTCATTTCAAACTCGATATGTCACGTGGTATTTGCTTTGTCTCATGTGTGTAGGTATAAAGATTGAAGATCAATACGTTGCACACCCTGATGAGAAAAGCTTTGAGATTTGATGATTGTTGAAGATTGAAGAACAAACGATGAAGATTTATACCTTTGTATCTTTCCATCTTTAGGGTTCATGGGAGGGTATATTTGTATAGGTCATTAGTTGATAATTCGGATATTTTTTATGTATGTACCGGCATAGACATTGGGGGAGATTTGTAAGGACATTTTTTTCCATTATCAATTTGTATGTCATACGCCGTTATCGCATCTACATCAACGGATCCGAATATCAAAGTGTCTTCAACATCATAGCCTCTGCGAGAATGAACTTGGTAAAATTTTGTTTTTATGTTCCTTAAAGTTCATATTTAGTATTGGGAAATTTTTATAAAATGTTTTTTATAAAAATAAGAAGTAAGTTTTTTTAAAGCAAAATGAGGCTTTTAAAAGGATTTTATTTTTCTGGGAAAACCGGACCGATCCGCCCCTCAACCGGACCGATCCTCTTACTGCAGATCCAGTATACCCCGGACCGCAAGCGAACCGATGAAGGCCAAAATAAAAGAACCGATCCTCTTGATCGGACCGATCCGCCTCAGAACCGGACCGGTCCGACTGGGATAAATTCGGCCAGATTCGCTTGAGATTTTTTAGGCTCAAAGTTTTCCTATTTAAAGCCATCTTCGGGGAGTTGTTTTTTAAGACTTTTCAAGACGATTTTCAGAGTCCTAAATACTCTAAGTCTTCACCCTTTTGATGTGCAAAACATCTTTTTGATTCACACAAAAATCCCAATTACTTTTGTGAATCTTTTGGAACCCTAGAACACAAACTTTGTTGTTGTTCATCTTTGTGGAGAGATCTTTGCAAATGAGGGCTGCGTGTCATTGCTGAGGGAGTCTCTACAAAGTTTCATGGATGCGTGTCATTGAGGAGAGTTGCGGTTCTTCCTTCGTTGTTTGGGCTGCGAGTCCTTGAAGGGTGCTGCGTGTATTCTCTTGCTGAGTTCAAGACTGCGTGTCTTTGTGGGTTGGCTGCGCGTTAATCCATTGCAGTTTCTCTATGTAATTGTAAGTTGCGGCTTGTATATTCATAGTGAAATAAAGGTTTTACCCGAAAGGGGTTGTTTCCTGATATCTGTGTCTCAGCATATTTTGTGTCACATGCTTTATATTTGATGGGTTGATTTAGATGCATGATTAGGGGCTGAAATTAAATAAGTGTGCTATATTAGAAAGTTGCGAAGTTAATCAATTATCACATAGTCTTGTCTTCTCAAATTGGTATCAGAGCGGGTTACGCTAATTTATTGCGTGATCCTGATTTTTCAAGGATTTATTTTTTTTATGATACAATTTGACTTCTCACGTCGTCAAATTGGTATCAGAGCGGGTTGCGCTAATTTATTGCATATTCCTATTTTCCGCAAAATCGTGTGATATTGATTTTTTTTTAAAATCAATTTTGTGAAAATTCGCATTTTTTCTTATGGAGCACTTATATAATCAGATGCCTATTTTTGACAGGTCTAATTATGCCTACTGGAAAGCTCGTATGAAATCGATTTTAAAATCTATTGACGAGCGTGTTTGGTTGCTTTGCGAAAATGGTTGGACTCCTCCCACGGTCACTGTTAATAACATCACCACTTTAAAACCCGTGTCAGCCTGGACTGAAGATGATTATAAAGTGTCCGATTTTAATTCCCGTGGTCTGAGTGCTATTTCTGGAGCTGTCTCTCCTGATGAGTTTCGATGAATTATGACGTGCACCACGTCTAAAGAGGCTTGGGATGTTTTGAAATTGACACATGAGGGTACGAACGCGGTTAAAGAGTCAAAATTACAAAATTTGGACACCCAATTTGAGACTATCACCATGTCTGAGTCCGAATGCTTTGATGATTTTTATGCACGTTTGTCGGACATTGTTAACACATGTTTTAATTTGGGTGAGGTGATTGATAACACGCGTGTCGTTAAAAATATTTTGAGATCTCTCCCAAAATGCTTTATTCCTAAAGTCACTGTTTTGAACTCTTTGGGAAATTTGAAATCACTTAAGTTGGAAGAACTTGTAGGAGATCTTCAAACCTATGAGATTGACATGTTTCCCAAAACCATTAAGGCTAAGGATAAAGGCATTGCTTTAAAGACTCATTTTAAGAAAAAGAAAGAAACAGTTTGTGAGTCCGATTCTGAGGGAGACATTGATTTTAATGATATGGCCTTGTTTGCAACAAATTTTAAAAAAATTCTCAACATGAACAAAAAAAACTCTTCCAATAAAAAGAATTTTTTTGAGAAAAATAAAAAGAAAGGAAAGGCCAAAGAAAGTGGTGAGAGGGAAAAAGAGAATAAATCCGATGAGTAGTGTGAGGAAGATTTTGAGAACGTCACTTGTTTTGAATGTGGGGGTAAGGGACATAAGTCGTTTGAGTGTCCTACGTGGCTTAGAAAGAAAGGAAAGAAAGTAGCTATGCCCGCCACACTTATTGATAGTAGTGAAGGTGAGGGTGATGAGACTAGTGGTGAGCAGTTTGTAGCTTTTTCTAGTCGTGTGAGCACACCCACCTTGTCCCACAATAGTGCACACGAAAGTGATAGTGATGGTTTGAGCGCTTCAAGTGAGGGAGAAAGTGAGAGTGAAAGTGGAGATGAAAGTGAGCTCCAAAAAGCTTTTAGAGGTTTGTACACCGAGACCTTGAAAACAAAAAGGTATAATAGGGATTTAGGTCGTCGGGTTTTAGATTTGGAGAAAGCAAAGGAGGTTTTGAGAAAGGAGAAGTGTGATTTGGCCGACACGTTGTCTAGTCTGACGACACGTGTATCCCAACTCGAGAGTGATCTCGAACGTGCCAGGGTGGTCAAAGTCAAGTTTGAGAACGCACCTAAGAAGGTTGAAAAGGTGGTTCTTAAGGGTAAAGGTGAGAAGTTAGGAATAAGTCATGACGGTGCTTCTGCTTCCCAATTTGCACCCGAGCCGGTTCCCACTTTAGTGACAGTTTCACATGTGTCTCACCCTAACCCACCTAGGCGTCCCATTCCTTTTAGGAAAGTGCGTCCTAGAGTTTTTGAGAGAGGTGTTCCTAGGCCTATTTATGTTTGCTCACATTGCAAGAGGAGAGGACACCTTAGGGAATTTTGCTTTAAGTTGGGGTATGTGTCACGTTTTGCTTCTACACGTGTTTCTGGCACACATGCACCCACACATGATACTTTACATGCTCCCGGAGACTACATGAGAGAGTTTGCACATTTAGGAGAGCAAGTTAAGTTTTTAGTCAAAACTTCACAAGAACTGATGGAGGTTTTTCATAAGTTGTCACCACCTTTGGAAAACCCCTCTGCACCTAATGATTGAGGTTTGACTTATTTACTGGCATAGGGTGATTTTCATGATGACATTGTTTGCCTATTTCTAGTATGTATCATTTTTGTGTATTTTGTTTGAAAATTTCTAAAAAATACAAAAAGATTTTATTTTGACAAAATTTTTGAAAATTCCAAAAAGATTTTTGTATTTTGTTTGCACCGTTTATGGATGAACACTCTTGATGACCAAGTCACAACATCATTCCATTATTTTCATGTGACTATTTGATAGTGTTTTGAGACAATAGGTCAATTCATCCATGTTCTTTATAATGTTTGGAGTCATTAAGATGTAATTAAGTGTTTCCTCCTACATGTTTGACTCATGTTTCCTTTATTGCACACATGCACGGATTTGTTTGATTATTGTGCTTGTCTTATCACATGTTGGTTGGGTGTTTTCACTTCAATCCTGTCCTTAAAACGAACCACGCACGATAAATTTTGATAAGGAAATTGTGCATATAAAAACCGTTCTGTGAGTTTGTGTGATTTGTTTGCTAACGGGAAGGGGCTGCGAAAGTTAATCATCTATCCTTTGCGCAAAAGCCACCGTTAAAAAGGACCTAAAAAATTGAGGAATTTTATTATCCGAGGTCCAAAGAGGTTAAAAGAGCCCGAAAAAAATTTAAAGGCAATAAAAAGATATTCATGCCACAAAGGGGCCATTTAGGTTTTTGCACCAATTCTCCAAAGTTTGAGAATTTAGATTACCTCTAATAGAAAATATATATGAGGGAGTTTGGTTGGAGAATTTAAAACGGGTTTGCACATCCTTGAAATACTTGAAAATGCGCTATATAGTTTTGGACGTTATTGGTGTGAAAATCATTTGACTTTGATTTGTTGATTTGCATAAGACAATGTCATCTAAATTCAACAATCTTTTCACCTAAGGATACTTTTGATGTTCATTCGTTAGGGGTACACATATGCATCGTGCACATATGATTGATTGAGTTGATTTACCTATCGAATGTGTTCTCACCCATTCATTCCGCTTCCACGACTTGGTTGTTTGAGTCTAAATACATGGTGTGATTTTTGTATCATATTTGTTCATATTGGTATCTTATTTTTGTACGAAAAATTTGAAAAATTCAAAAATAAGTTTGTGAAGATTTGTTTGAGCATCTCCTTGCAAGAGCACGTTTGCCATATTGTTTGATGCCCTGTTTTGTATACCGTGGCACCCCGATTGTTCTTATTTGATTCATTCTTCTTATTTGTCTATTTGGGGACATCATAAAAAGGGGGAGAAAGAATTATCATATTATGGGGGAGTTTGAATTTTGGGAGTTTTTGAGATATAGCTTATGTTTTTATCATATATTGGTATCCATGTTTATCTCATTTCAAACTCGATATGTCACGTGGTATTTGCTTTGTCTCATGTGTGTAGGTATAAAGATTGAAGATCAATACGTTGCACACCCTGATGAGAAAAGCTTTGAGATTTGATGATTGTTGAAGATTGAAGAACAAACGATGAAGATTTATACCTTTGTATCTTTCCATCTTTAGGGTTCATGGGAGGGTAGATTTGTATAGGTCATTAGTTGATAATTCGGATATTTTTTATGTATGTACTGGCATAGACATTGGGGGAGATTTGTAAGGACATTTTTGTCCATTATCAATTTGTATGTCATATGCCGTTATCGCATCTACATCAACGGATCCGAATATCAAAGTGTCTTCAACATCATAGCCTCTGCGAGAATGAACTTGGTAAAATTTTGTTTTTATGTTCCTTAAAGTTCATATTTAGTATTGGGAAATTTTTATAAAATGTTTTTTATAAAAATAAGAAGTAAGTTTTTTTAAAGCAAAATGAGGCTTTTAAAAGGATTTTATTTTTCTGGGAAAACCGGACCGATCCGCCCCTCAACCGGACCGATCCTCTTGCTGCAAATCCAGTATACCCCGGACAGCAAGCGAACCGATGAAGGCCAAAATAAAAGAACCGATCCGCTTGACCGGACCGATCTGCCTCAGAACCGGACCGGTCCGACTGGGATAAATTCGGCCAGATTCGCTTGAAATTTTTTTGGCTCAAAGTTTTCCTATTTAAAGCCATCTTCGGGGAATTGTTTTTTAAGACTTTTTAAAACGATTTTCAGAGTCCTAAATACTCTAAGTCTTCACCCTTTTGATTTGCAAAACATCTTTTTGATTCACACAAAAATCCCAATTACTTTTGTGAATCTTTTGGAACCCTAGAACACAAACTTTGTTGTTGTTCATCTTTGTGGAGAGATCTTTGCAAACGAGGGCTGCGTGTCATTGCTGAGGGAGTCTCTACAAAGTTTTATGGCTGCGTGTCATTGAGGAGAGTTGCGGTTCTTCCTACGTTGTTTGGGTTGGGAGTCCTTGGAGGGTGCTGCGTGTATTCTCTTGCTGAGTTCAAGACTGCGTGTCTTTGTGGGTTGGCTGCGCGTTAATCCATTGCAGATTTCTCTATGTAATTGTAAGTTGCGGCTTGTATATTCATAGTGAAATAAAGGTTTTACCCGAAAGGGGTTTTTTCCTGATATCTGTGTCTCAGCATATTTTGTGTCACATGCTTTATATTTGATGGGTTGATTTAGATGCATGATTAGGGGCTGAAATTAAATAAGTGTGCTATATTAGAAAGTTGCGCAGTTAATCAATTATCACATAGTCTTGTCTTCTCACCTTTTCACAAAGGTCTGATTCATCGCTTGAACTTGGTATGAGCTTGTTCCTCTCTTCCCGATCTAAGTTTTGATGTTATTTTTCGTGAAAGAAAATTGGGTTTGGGCCTAGTGCCTCTATAAGTTCTCTCCTTCCTCCTCTTGGGTTCCTTCTCTATTTTTGCAGAAGATAAACCTAACTGCTACTACGTAAGGGATGATATATTAGTCTAATTTTTTTTCCATTAATAAATTACAATCTTTCAAAAGACAAAAATACCCCTCTGGGGTATCGGGTTGGCCTAAAGTTGCCCGGAACTCCCCGAGTAGACTTTTCTGACTATCTCGACCCTTTAGGACACACTGGCGTACTCAAAATAGCCATCCCAATAACCCAAAATAAAAATACATTATAATTCCTCATTTAATTCCCGACACGACTCACACGCGTGTCCCAACTAAGTGTACTGTAATTGCCGTATTTTTTACACACGGTAATTATATAATATTCTCGTTATATATTACTTTCCTCACTAATTAATCTTTAACATAATTCTCACCAATAAATACTAACTCTCATCACGCTAGTAATTATTTACTTAAATCCGAATTAATTATAAAGTTTCCTATTTAAATTAATTAATCCCATAATTAAAATAAAATCTTTCAAAAATACGGGGTATTACAACTTCAAGTTCCTGAGAATTGACTCTTTTGATGGGACCATTGATACTAGGGACCACATAGATCATTATGAGTCCCACATGGATTTTTTAGCCAGCCCAAATCAAATTAGATACTAAGCACTCACCGCAAAGTTAAAAGATTCGATGAGATTGTGGTTTAACCGTCTCCTACCCAATTCGATCACACTCTTCAGGGAGATCTCCAATCACTCTGTCTGAAACTTCCACCGGGAGACGGATCCCCAGGAAGAGCACCAACCATTTGTTCAACATCCTTGAGATATAGGATGATAATCTTAGGAAGTATGTGAAGAGATTCAATGGATAAATCCTCCATATTAATCGCCCAGGCAAAAAGGTGGTCGTGTCATCTTTTTTACGAGGACTATATTTTAGTAATATGATATACTCATCAAATAATCTGCCCACCAAAATGACAAAGCTCCTGAATAAAGTGGAAACGCATATCCACATCGAGGATATGACCAACAGTTGGCAGTCACGCCATCAACCAAGAGATTTTGAAGAGAGAATGTTTAAAGAAAGAAAACTCAAGGATGAGTAGAGAAGGCAAAAGTTCTCTCCATAGGGAGATCAATGGGTGAACCTAACTTATACGAAGTAATTTTCTCCTCTCAAAATTATCGAGGGTTAATGTCGAACATTATGGACAATCCAAAGATACTGAGGTGTCCAAATAGACCGAAGAATAAGCTGGTCATACCCTTGTTAAATCTCTACTTCCAGTTTCATCAGGACTACGAGAGAGATACCAACGATTGTCTTAACTTGAAGAGAGATATTGAAGCATTAGTCTAGAGGGTGCATTTGAGATAATTTGTAGAAAGAGGAGATTATCGACTTTATGAGCGAGTTAATAAGAGAAAGGATGATTGTAGGAGAAACCGATCGAAAGACATAGAATCGGGACAAGAAAAACGAAGGGAGGTGGATATGGCCAAAGAGAGAAGGAAAATAAACATGATCTCCAGTGAATTTGGAGTCGGGGGAGAATCGAACTCGGTTCACCGAGCATACCAAAGCTATAAAAGAAAATTAATGGAGGTATGAATGGAGAAACCCACTGAAGATTGGGAAGACAGTACCTTCATACTAAAGGACTCTCAAGAATCGATAACTCCCCATAGAGATAAATTGTTGATCACAGTTGAGAAATTTAACTGGACAATCAAAAGAATTATGGTGGATTTGGGGAGTTTGGCAAATATCATCTATTTTGAATGCTATGAAAAAATAAAGTTTGAGGGGGCCAAGTTAAAGCCAGTGAATGACCCACTATTATTTTTGGGGGGGATTATGTATATCTAGAAGGGGAGATAAAGCTCCAATTCACAATCGAAAAGGTACTGAATTTGACCATTTGGCAGGTGGAATTATTGATATCGAGGTCGCTATCAACTTACAATGTGTTGATCGGACGAACTAACCTCAATAAATTCAACGCAACCATATCAATCAAATCTCTCACCATTCATTTCCCAATACCGAAAGGGATAGAAATTGTGCGCGGAAGCCAGTCATGCACTAGGAGTTTCTATTTTTCTTCCTTGTATAAAAAGAGAATAATTTCAACATTGATGGGTTAGACCCAAAAGAATAAGCGGCAGTGGGGTCTTTAATCAAAGAACTAATCTCGATTCGATAATACGACAACTGCCCAAATAGGTTGGTATGCACGAGATCATCACTAACTATCAGAGAGGGAGTAATTAGTTTTGTTTTTAAATAGGCACCACAAGAAGTTTGTGTGATATGCCAGACATTTATGCCTCAGTGATGACTCATCAGCTAAAGTTAGAACTAACCAACCAATCAGTAAGGTAGAAGAAGAGGGCATTGACCCACAAAAAGAACCAGGCCACACACATTGAGGTGGGTCAGCTACTTGAAGCAGGTTTGTTCGGGATAACAAGTATCCCAAATGGTTATCAAATGTCGTGACGATATGAAAATCAAATGAAAAGTGGAGATTGTGTGTTGACTATTCCAACCTAAATGAAGCATATCTAAAGGACTAGCATCCTTTGCCGAGGATTAATGCCTTTGTGGATTCCATGACCAGGCATAAGAAGTTATCATCTATGGATGCATACTCTCGATATAATAAGATTCGAATGCATAAGATCGATGACGAAAAAACCTCCTTCGTGATTGATAGTTGATGTATTGTTATCGGGTGATGCCATTCGATTTGAAGAACACAAGAGCCACCACCAGAGGCTAGTCAACCAAATGTTCGAGGACAAGATTGGGAAGACCATGTAAGTATACGTGGATGATATGTTGGTAAATATATTTAAAGGATAGGATCATTTGAATAACTTAGAGCACACTTTTAAAATCCTTAATCAATACAGAATAAACCAACCCCTGAGAAATGTGCCTTTGGCGCGACATCGGGGAAATTTCTAGGATATTGGGTAATGAAAATTGGGATAAAAGATAACCAAAAAATATCCAAGAAATAATGAATATGAGGAGCCCAAAAAATAATGAAGGAAGTCTAATCACTGATCGAGAAGTTGGCAGCACTAGACCGGTTCGTAAGGAAAGAAAGGGATAGGTGTATTCCATTTTTCCAAACTCTGAACAAGGTGTTCGTAACGATATACAAGTGTGAGAAATATTTCTAAGACCTAAAAGCATACCTGATAGATAACCCGCTCCTGTCAAAGCCAATAGTTGGAGAAGAGTCTAGCTTTTACCTCTCCATTCCCTAATGATAGTTAGTTCGGTCTTAATTCAGGATGACGAAAGGGTTCATCAACCAGTCTACTATGTGAGCAGGGTATTCCAAGGAATGGAATCAAGATACCCAATGATAAATAAATTATACTTTTTTAGTGTCATACAGAATGTTAAGACCGTATTTCTAATCCCAAATCATTGTCGTCCTAATTGACTACCCACTCAGATAAGTTCTCCACAAGTCGAAGGTGTCTGAACGATTGATGAAATGGTCAGTCAAGCTCGGAGAGTTAGATATATGCCAAAAGTATCATTTAGTGGGGTGAGATTTTACCATTTCATTGTATAGTTTACCATTGATGGGGTGAGAGTGCTCCCTAATAATTCAGTGAAAGAAAGCAGATATGTGTAGTTCACATGGATAGATTGTCCAATAACGAGGGTTGTGGAGCAGGAATGATAGTGGATATGCCTGAAGGAATTTTCATAATATCAAATAAGGATAAACTTTAAATCTTCTAATAAAGAAGTCGAATATAAAGCGCGGACACCAGAGAAAAACTCGCACTATCCCTCAAGGCCGACCAGGTGCGATTCTTTAGCGACCCCTCATTGTTCAACAGGTTATGGGTGAGTATGAGGACAGAAGGAAGAACGTAATGGTATACTTAAAGCAATTCCAAGAGGTAGAAAATATTTTTGAGAGGTTCACCATGAATCATATTCTAAGGGAAGATAACACCAAGGCCGACCGCCTATCCAGGTTGGCATCAACGGACCAGGGAAATACCCTCGTGGAAACCTTGGACAATCCTAATATTCACACTAAGGAAGAAAAGGTAGTCATTATTATAGAGCATGGACCTAGATGGATGGATAAGTACTTCCAGTTCATAGGATTATTTGGAGACAAGAAAGGTGGTAATCAAAGAGAAAAAAAAACTAATGTAAGAAGGGATTTTATACCGAATGGGTCACCCCCAACCCATCCTAAGATGCATTCATCTCATGGAGGTGATGGTCGTCCTAATGAAGATCCATGAAGGAGAATGTGGAGGTTACCCCGATAAAAGAATCTTGGCCTAAAGGTCCATGACATAGGGTTACTATTGGCCTACAATGATCAAGGATGCTGAGAAATATGTCAAAAAGTGCGATAAATACCAAAGGATTAGGAACGACAACCATCAGCCAACTGAAGAGTAATTAGAATTAATCTCCCTTAGCCATTATTTTTGTGGGGTATGGATATCGTGGGTCTATTTCCAGTTGAGAAGGGTAGGTTCAAGTTCCGATTAGTTGTAATTGACTATTTTACAAAATGGGTGCAGGCGAAACTGCTAGGTAGGATCACTCATTAGAAAGTGCATTCGCTCATCTATAATTTCATCACTAGTTGGTTCGACGTTCAACATGCTATCATTTTAGATAACGAGAAATAGTTTCATAGTATGAGGATCAATATGATATGCAAACAGTTCGGAATCAAGCACAACTATTCAGCCCCAAGGCACCCCAGATGTAATGGTTAGGTGGGCGTAATGAATCAAACACTCCTCCACCAGATTAAAATAGAGCGCACCAACTCCAAAGAACTCTGGGTTGAGAAGATTATCTCCAACTTATGGGCTTATCGAATGATAATTAGGGTATCTAAGGGGTCCTATCCTTTCATTTTGACTTATATAACTGAAGTTTTGATACTTGTCAAACTAGAAGTACCAAGTTTGAAGGTGAACTATTTAAATGAAGAGAATAACTACGAACGAATCCAGACTAACTTAGAAATCCTCAATGAGTACATGGAAGAAGCAACACTGAGGGTAGCCATGGAATAATAAAAGGAAGATCGGTATTACAATCGAAAGGTAAAGAACATATCCTTTCGGGTTGGAGAACTTGTCCTTAGAAATACGATGCAGTCAACTAAGAATCCCATCCATGGAAAGTTAACTAACAACTGGGAAGGTCCCTATGTGGTGGCATGCATCATACGACCAAGAACGTATATCCTCCGAGATCATAAGGGGCATGTCCTCCCTTATCCTTGGAATACGAAAAATCGAAAGCTCTATTACCAATGAAAGCAATCACCGATCAGATGACCTGCAACATCTCTTAATTTATGTTATTTCCTTTTTTTAAATAATTTTAATCGTTTAATTCATGTATTTCCTTTTGGCTTATGCCAGATGTAACTTTGGGAAACTCCGCAAATTAATAAGATCATTATATTATCCAATTCATGTATTTGTCTCCATCAATTGGTGATGCGAAGGAAACCGAGCGCTCGTGTAAGGGCACTGTTGCTGTTATCGACTCCCACTCGACATGTAAAAAACCTAAACTACAACTACACTTGCGAAACAAGTATAGAGGTAAGTCGGGTATCGTAAGAAATCCACAGGGAGTGTTGTATAGATTTTAATTGATTTATTACTTCTAAAATAAAAGCATAAAAGGTGATGGGTTTTAAAAGGGAGAAAATGAGAAAATAAGAAGTTAACGCTAAATTACAACTGATTAAAACAAGAGTCGGGATTACATTTCCGCCCCGGGATAAACAACGCATAGTTAGAATTTCATTTCAAAAGCTATTTAACCGAGTATTTCAATTAAGCATAAACATCACACAATAAGGAATCAAATTCAAAGTTGCGAGATTAAACATTTAATCAAAAATGGTCACACGCAGATTAAATTTGGATTATAGCTATAAACACTAATGTTGCGTGACAAAGAAAGTTAAACGCAAAATAATCCGACTTTAATACACGAGGTTTCAATTAAACGCAATTTTATACAAAATCTAACTTTCGAAGCTCAACGCCCATTAACGCAATCCTAACCTCTTATCTACACTCTAGACATGATTTAAAACTAATTTAAACAATAATTTAAATAAGGAGAACAATAATTACCCAACAATAAACTAACTACAAAGCATGGAAATTAGGAAATAAAGCTTAAAACAAGTAGAGTGGAGGATGAATAGTAAAAATTACATACATAAAATGGGCAAAACCTAAGAGAACTGGGAGGAGGGCCAAAGAGCTCCCAATACAACACCCAAAAACTAAGACATAATGAAAGGTATTTCATCAAAATGAGATAAGTTTTTTTAGATATACAAACCCTAGTGGCAAACTTGTAAAAAGAAAAGTTCCAAATCTGCAGGACCGAATCGATTCGGAAGAAATCGAATCGATTCAAAAATAGGGGAAATAAAAAATTAGATTATGCTGCCAAATCGAATCGATTCGAACTTGTCTGAATTGATTCGTACCTGACAGTCTGCAATTCTCACATTTGTCCAACTTTACGAAAATGTTATAACTTCTTCTTTATAACTCGGAATTAGGCACGGTCGGAGGTTGCGTGAAGAGAACTCTAAGGGATAGATCATCCAAGCGACATCAGGCCAAAAAACTAAATTATGAAATGACTAAAATGCCCTTGAATGTGCCCTTGAGTGTGCATTTGAAGTCAAAACCATCCTAAAAATGCCATAACTCCTTCGATACAACTCGGATTCGTTCATCGTCGGTGTCCACGCGAAGAAAAATCAAAGGGATTCAACTTCCATGTAGAGGTCAGGATTAAAATTTGAATGCTGAATTACTAAAATGCTCCCGAAGCTGCAATATTCAACAAAAATTTTATGGAAAGCAATCAAACTTCACACTAAGCAACAAAATACCTACAAAATCTCAATTATACCACATATAAAATGTTAACACATAAAACGGAGGTTATCTGGTTAACGAGCATAAATATAGGAATTAAGGTACCGGAGGGGGCTAAAATGCATAAGTATAAAGGGTGAAAAATACAATATTCGTGCCGAATCACACCCCCTAACTTACACATTGCTAGTCCCTAGCAATGAATTACAAAGAAATAAGAAAAACAATTAAACCACAAAGAGGAGATATGTACAAAGGGGATAAATGCTACATTTGCGGGCGAACGATTGCATTTAGCATATGTAATAAGCCGTTAAACCCCTAGAGTGTCGTCTCGTGAGGGTTGTAGGGATGAAACCCACAAACATCAAATTTTCCTCCAAAAAAATGCCCAAACGAACAAAATAGACATGCTCAATAATAACGAACAAGATTTCAACATGCTATTAGAAAAGTGAATGAATTCCCACAAAAGTCCATAGTTATTAACATTATAGAACGAACTTCATAGAATTGAAAACTTAAAAGTGGGAGGGGAGCGAGCATATGAAAAATATGATTTGGCAAAAACTTATAGAAACCGAATAAACATAAAAGCATGCATATATTCAATCCTCACCGGGCATTACACTCAACAAATGAAATCACTATGAAAAGGGAGGTAATACATGGGACTTGTGGGCATAACGATTGAATGTAAATGGAAACTAAGTCGCGCACATGTCACTAATGAAGAACTCTCTATATATAAAATGAAAATTTTGTAATCTCAATGAAAGATACCGCTCATTAAAGGAGGCGAAATGTATTTTCACAAATTATCAAAACTATTTAAACTTTTAAATTAAATTCACCCTAGCATCACATAGGACTTTATAGGGTTGTAATGTAGGCTAGGCTCGGGTTATGGAATGAATCTAATATGTACGGATTCAAAGTGTTCGGAGATGAAAAACTTGGGATAATGGTAAATTGCGGGAAATTTCAAAATTGGAAAAATAACTTACATAACAAGCATTAGATACGAAATTGGAGAGCACAAGGATTACTGAACACTATATACAACATATAAAACTTTCTCTTTCTTTTTCTTTTCTCATTTTTCTAACGTTTTCTTTTGTTTTCCTTTGCTTTTTTTCTTTTTTTTCACTTCTTTCTTTTCTTCAATCTTCTCACTCTATTCATGCTTAATTCCAACCATATAATGTAAACATCATTCAATCCTAAGTATCATTCCAAACAAAGGTAAGGAAGGTGATATATAGGGCTTATAACTCCAATGTGGAGTTGGTTATGGGATTTGGGTTTATAAAACGGAAGGCTATATTAAGGCTCAAAGGGGTTGACGAGGGAGAACATATAAGGTGAGCTTAAGGACAATATGGGTGATATAACAAAGATGGCCTACAATCATTTCCTAAAGTTTACACAATTCTTGATTCAAAATAACTTTGAAAATCTTGCTCAAGTAACGCATTTAAAAAATAAACTCAATTAATGGACGATTAAATGAAAGAATAGTGAGCTTACCGACGAATTTAACGTTTTCAATGAGGAAAGAGTAATGTATAACACTTAAAAATGAAGGTATGTCTCAAATCTCACTTATGTAAGTATATACAATGCAATAAAAAGATTACCGAGTTATAAAAATCTTAAACCGGATCAATAAAACAAGAAAAGCGCATATGCTCATGGGATAATGTTTAATTCATGAAGTTATTCATAATATCAATGATTTGAGGACTAAAGTCTTATAACTTCTAAAATTGAGAACATGGATCATTGAGTTGTCAATTGGATTGGGAAATTATTAAAATTGATCATGGGAGAAAAAGAAAAATGCCCAACAAAGGGGAAACAGGAAAGGAAATATTTTTGAAATTTTCAATTTTTTTACAAAAAGCATGCTTTGTAACCAACATGTGATCAAATCCATCGACTAAACATGAAATGGATAGAATATCCTACACCCCTAATTTAAATGTTTCATTGTCCTCAATGTGCATTAAGAACACAATAAAGATTGGAGAATAATGATATTACCCAAAATTGGAGCGATCCCCGGATAAGAATGAGTCCAAAAAATCTGCAAAATAAGTTAGTACAGAGCATAAAAAAAATAACAAAAAGTTTAACTAATTACACTAGACTATAAGTAAAAGGAAAGAAAATTAAAAAGAAAGAAAGGAAAAGATAAAAAAAACTAACTATTTACAATCTACAATTTAACTTCTAACTAACTATACACTAGAAGTAAAAGTTTTTGAGGGTCCACCCAAACTACGATTAGGCTTTAAGGGATAAGCAGTGTACCCTCCTTTCAAAGGATGCCTCCTGAAAAATATGAATTCCGTTTGAACAACGGAAGGCATGTATAAGGCTTAAGAAATGAACCATCACCAATTAAAAATTTTAGTGGGGTGATGGGGGATTTGGATACTAAGGGTGACAATACCACATTGATCTCGAAAAAATTGAAATCACATCCCCAAGGGTTTTCAATTGGAAGGGGGGGTGGGGCTAGTGCAAGTGAATAGCCTATGAGATGAAGCATCTAAAAATAACATTCCCGTTCAAGGATCGGGTCAAAGTCCTCAAGACTTTCAACCGATTCTTGTGATAAATTTAACGGTTCGAGAATAGTAGGGAATAAAGAAAGGGAAGAACTACAACCTCAATACAAATGAAAGAATCAATAAGACATCTTAATTCGAAAGTGCATGGATCACTCTCAATCATTTCTTCCTCAAAAAGGGGAGGAGGTAAAACGTAAGTTTCAACCTCAATCCGATTTTGTAAAGAAATGATTTCATCGAGCATGGCGTTATTTTCTAAAAACTAAGCCTTTGAACTCTCGGATCGGTCATTCAATTCCTTAATCATTAACTCATGATCAAACCAACAAGAAGACATATCATTTTCTTGTGCGGTTTGCTCATAGCTAATGGACTCCTTGCTTCCCAAATTATCCTCACAAGGCGATGAGCGATTCCTTAAATACTCTTGAATTTCACGCTCAATGCGCTCATTTTCAAGAATTTGTAGGCATTTTCTCATTGTTTTGGGAGTATAACTTGAAAACCTATTCACATAACAATTAAGGTTATCTAAAGAGTTATAGCGAAACATTAAATAGGAAATTCAATAAAGAGATAAGCACCAACATTTCAATTTCTCGTAACAATCTAGCGCAAGTAAAAAAGAAATGATAAAATAAAGAATACAAATATGAATAAAAGAAGTATTAAGAAATAATAAAGCAACTACAATCTAAAACACACTCCTCGGTAATGGTGCCATTTTTATGCGAGGGAAACCAAGAGCTCATGTGAGGGAACAATCTTTGTTATCAACTCCCGCTCGACATGCAAAAAACCTAAACTACGACTACACTTGTGAAACGAGTATTGCGGTAAGTCGGGTATCGTGAGAAATCCACAGGGAGTATAGTAAAGATTTTAATTGATTTATTACTTCTAAAATAACAGTTTAAAAGGTGATGGGGTTTAAAAGGGAGAAAATGAGAAAACAAGAAGTTAACGCTAAATTACAACTAATTAAAATGAGAATCGGGATAGCATAATGAAAGATATTTCATCAAAATGAGATGAATTTGTTTATATATACAAACGCTAGTAGCAAACTTGTAAAAAGAAAAGTTCCAAATTTGCAGGACCAAATAGATTCGGAAGAAACCGAATCGATTAGAAAACATGGGAAATAAAAAAGTAGATTTTGGTGCCAAATCGAATCGATTCGTACTTGTCCGAATCGATTTTCACCTAATAGTCTGCAATTCTCAGCTTTGTCTACATTTATAAAAAATATCATAACTTCTTCTTTATAACTCAGAATTAAGCACGGTCGAAGGCTACGCGAAGATAACTTAGAAAGATACAACATCCAAGAAGACATTTGGACAAAAAAACAAATTATGAAATGACTAAAATGCCCTTGAATGTGCCCTTGAGTGTGATTTTGAAGTCAAAACCATCATAACAATGCCATAACTCCTTCGATACAACTCGGATTCATGCACCGTCGGTGTCCACACGAAGAGAAATCAAAGGGAATCAACTTCCATGAAGAGGTCGGGATTAAAATTCGAATGCTGAAATTAATAAAATGTCCTCGAAGATGCAATATTCAACAAAACTTTTTCAAAAAGCGACCAAACTTCACACTAAGCACCAAAATACCTACAAAATATCAATTATACCTCATATAGCATGTTAACATATAAAACGGAGGTTATCTGGTTAGCAAGCATAAATATATAAACTAAGGTACCCGAGGGGTCTAAAATGCATATGTATAAGGGGGTGAAAAATATAATATTCGTGACGAATGAATTAGCTAATCTCTATTAACACATATTTTCCAATACCTGCCCCACTCGGAGCATACAGGTTATGCACCATTACAATGGTTGTATATCCACCTATGCATTCGGGTCATACAAGATTATGAAATAACCATTAGGTTAAAAGATGGATCACACCAAGCTCTTGGTACACCTTTTTTGACCCAATGTCTCCTGAAGAAAAACTTGGTTGATCCCTAAGTTAACTCCCCCCAGATCTGATCCGATATGCGTAGCGTGGCTAGGCGAGTATAAATAGGGTTAACTCTGAGTCAAGAAGGGCTATCTCCAATCACTCATTATTTTCAAATAAAATAGGATGTGTATAAGGGTAAAAAGGCATGAATGTTGAAATTCATAGCAAAAATTTAATTTTAACAAAACTAGTGATCGAAACATAAATGTTTGTTCGCCCCACCTTTTGCCAATAAATCTTCGGATTATAAACAACTTGGTTTATGAACCGTTTATAAACAACCTATTCGACCACATTCGACATCATATTTAATAAAGGTAATGCAGTAGTTCAATTTTCACCGATCAAGACATTTGAATACATTCAATGACTACCAAACCAAACCAGACAATAACCAAGTACATGTATATAAACTTAACATGATTTTTCACCTGCATAAGAGTAATTTACTCACAAAACATTCCAAGGACTCAACCTATGTGAACGATTCAGTTTGTCAAATGATTATAAACAAACCAACTCAGTTCGTCAACCAAGTATAAACAATCTGTATAGTCGTCTCCATGTTTCAACTAAACATAAAAAGTTTCTCGACATTAATCACCCACATCGCAAACATCAAGAGTAGTCGGAGAGAAGCATATATAGTTAACACAATTTTAGAAAATATGAGAGAAGTTAATTTACAAGCATTACATATAAAGAGTAGCCGGAGCATACATTCAGGAACAAGTAAATGCGTCATTACAATTGTTAGAAAAAGTACGATTAGGACCATACTATTCATGTAACATCAAAATCTAGGTCGAAGCCTATATTAGAAACCCATAAAATGTTCAAAAATTAAAGTGTTTGTTAAAGAAAAACAGGGAGGAGGGGTCGGAGCAAGGGAGGCCATATACGATAGAATTTGACCTATCTCCTCGCGTATGGAAATGAAGAGACATTCACCTTCAAAGTCAGCTATGGGCCAAGGATCCATCAGAATCCCCTAATCCCGGGCATACCCTAGCTCATTCAAGCACAAGGGGAAGACATCAGCTACTCCTCAGCTTCATAATTATCGAGATTAAAGGAAAAAGGATCCTAATCTAGATAAGCCTCTAGGACCTAATTGACCAATTCAATGTATCCATTGATAAATGATTGGTACATCATCACACCGTAATACTCTAAATTCAAGAAAGACACCAGGTACTTGAACGTAATCAAAGGGCCTAACGCTCGCTTGACCTTTACAGCATCGATTTTCTCCTTCTCATTTTCTAACAACTGTAGCTTCATCTTTGTAGGGGGAGGTCCAAGCCCAAGGTTGATTAACAGGATAATCTTATACAAATAAAATATTAACGGTGGAATAATGATTGGGGTCTCTTAAAGGATCTCCAGCAAGGAAGGTTATTCGAAGGAAGATCATCCACTAAGATTGAGGTTGCTCGAAGCGCCTTCCACAAAGATCAATCTCAACTGATAGATATAAAAAACATATCTTATAGGAATTATGATGTACTTGTATTTATTTCCTTCTGTTAAAACATATAGACTTATTTTATCATGATTCTGAGGTTGATCGATACCGTTGAAAGACATATTTTGAAGGATATGGGTGAGATCATATACTCTATCGAACAACCTTATTTTGGGAACCTTGTGGGAATTTAGTTTAGAAGATTGAGAATAAGGTAACCTTGGGTAAACAATACTAACCTCTTTAGCACACTTGAAAAAAATATATGTTAAAACAAGCATAATAAATGGATGCTCGAGATACCATCTTCCGAGGGACTTCTTTCGAGGGACTTTAGTTCCAACAGTTGTTTAAAGATACCATTTTGATATCTCACAAACATTTCTAAGTTGATCGAACAAACATCATCCGAAAGACCACACTTGGTTGATTAGACATCTCATCCCATACATGTCATTGTTCATTAGCTTTCATGACGTCATGACTTTTGACATTTTAGGAGCTAGAGAAAAGTAGCACTCAAGTGCGTTTATTCCTAGGACAACCATCTTATTTAAAAAAATTCTCATGCCATCCGTCATAGGATAAACCTTTGTATTGGCTTATCGCATTCCAATTAATGCCAAGATACTTTTGGTGGCCTAAACAGTGTTTTTGTCCCAATATCATATTCCATGCTTCTAATATGCTACCTTTGGAATTTATTGCACAATACTATTAGCATTAAATGCAGTCAAAAGCATTTAATGCGAGCAAGGTCACTCGAGTGACCTTGCCCTCATATAAATACTTCCAGTTGTGTTTTTCCAAAGGATCGTAATTTTGACAATCCAGAATTGGAGCTAAGTTTTCTCTAGACAAGAGAGTTTGCTGTGAGTTCATCATTGAATGATTATTCCTTTAATCCCATTTATTCATAAACATTATCATTTATTGTGCATCCAGTTATTGCCTTGCCTTTATTGTGCTAGAGTGCTTGTTATTTATCCCTCCAATCAAGTTGATTATATGGTACCTTCCATTTATTATATTCTAAGAGCATTTATGTTGTAAGAACTCTATTTAATATAGACTTTTGATATTAAAGGCTATTTATTGCAGATTCATAGTTACTATTTATTGTGTTATTGTTTCTACATTAATCATCATCTTGATAAGGGGTTACGCCTTGTTAAATACTAGTTGTATTTCAAGAACCCACATTTTACATGTAGTGACTCTATTGGGGAGGTATTCTCTTTTGAGAGATGGCAAATGATAATGTGTCCAAGAACATTGACTTTGATGCTCTACAACGTGAAGAGGAAGTTAACCTCACCGTCCTTCCAAAAGGAAGAAGAGTAGTGCAAATAGATATCAGTTCAATAGATGCTGGTATGGCAGCTGGTATGGGTTCGGAACAAATGGCTAGGCTGATGAGCCTCTTTACTGAGTTTATAAAGACCTCATTTGCTCAGGCAGTATTGGGGGTCAGAAGGGGTCAGAGGGGGGCCTAGTTCTTTCACAACGCCACTAGCAGTATTACAAACTCCCTATATCTCAGGGGGAGTTGCTCAAATAATGACCAACAACATTGATCCACTAATGGAATCACCAAATACTGCCCCATTTATTATCGGGGAGTTTCTCAAGCCACCCACAGTGCTACTGCCGTACCGGTCATGGCTTCCATTACCTATTCGGGAGGTGGCACGACTGTCGTGTCACCAATCGTACTGCTAATACTGGTGACTACTATACAATACAGTCCTCCTTCATATAGTATAAAGTAAATAAAAAAGGAACTCTTTAGGATGATAGCAGATTCTAAGGCTAAAGGAGGAGTTTCCTTGATATATGATGATTTTAGTACTCCGTACCTGGAGGAGTATAATAACGAACCCTATCTAGTAGGGTACATCATACTTATCTTTGAATGGGGAATCCAATGAGCACATGAAAAGGTTTGTTGAAAACCATGGGACCCACTACAATGAAAAAAAGCTGATGTTGAGATAATTCTTTAAATCTCTAACCGATAAGGCTTATATGTGGTATTCCAATTTGATGCTAGGTAGCGTGACCACTTAGGAGGATCTCCGTGTTCAATTTTTAAAGAAGTTATTTTGAGCAGAAGATGAATTCACACTCATACAGCTGGCGCGAGAAAAATAAAAGTCCAGAGAAGATGTAGTGGCATACATCAGAAGGTTTAGGGAACACTCTATAGATGTGAAAGAGGAAAACTGAGAGAGTAAGCTCTTGAAAATGTGGATTGAGGGTTTATTGCCCGAGTATATATGACATCTAATCAATGAAACTAGAGACGGGACATTTTTAACATTCCTCAAGTCTGCGAGAAATAATGCTTTGGTGGTAAAATATCTACCACCACCAACCTTGTCGAGTTTGATGTTAAGACTAAAAAATATGTCAGGGAGGGGAATATCCCTGAGAGTAAATTATACTAATGATGGAGATAGAAGACAGGGAGGTGGAAACAATGATCAAAGAGGAAGAGACATAGGCCAAAAGAGGAGGTTTGGCAGTAAAGATGATACGCCTGAGCTACCTTATACGGTGGAGAAAGCTCTTAAGAATTATGATTACATGGTTCATGATCAAATGTGCAGGCTCGTTAATTCCAGCATAGAGCCTATGATGTGAGAGGATAGGAACTATCCAAAATTCTGCCATATTTATAATAAGTTGGTCACCCAATGAGCAAACGTTTTTTGACTGAGAAGGCTCATTGACATGCACGTCAAGAAAGGGGATATTCAGTTGCTCCGGATAAATGTAAATGAAAATCCTTTGTCATTATATGGGGCAAACATGGCCAACACTTACGATGAGGAGGCAAAACAGTTGATGCAGAAATAATGGTTTTTGAAGAAACTTTTGAGGAGTGTCTAGAGGAATGTATATTTGACATGGCTCAGTTAATATTGGAGGACGATTGGTATCCAATTGATGATTTCAGCAGGAAAATGGAGGCTTGTTCTCTGGGTACATCGAATGCTATGATAAACTACGATGAATCTTCTGACAGAGATGTGGAGGAAGTTTATAAGCTAGATGAAGACCATATTGATCCTTGGGTGGAGTGTTCCGCAGTAGCATGCTCGTAGTAGTTTAGTTGGTTCTTAGATCAGGTTGAGATGCCTGCAAATGCTAGATTAGAGGTTCTTGGGCGATAATGGAGATTGCTAAAAATAACATGGATCCAAACTTATAATGGAAAGGGCCTATAGACAAGAAAGTCAAGAGGTTCCTTTCAGAGATAACTTTCTTCAAAGTAGACCGTTCGATCAAATATCGTCATAATAGGCCACTTTATGTTACAACAAGTGTCAATGGATGTAGTTTTAACCGAGTTTTATTGGATGAAGGAGGTTCCATAAACATCATACCCATAAGATCTTTTTATTACTGTTATATTGCTGAGACAAGGATAGTGAAAAATCCTTTGTTAATCTCGGGGTATGGAAACAAATCTTCTAAATCCATTAGTTACGTTATTATAGGGATTACCATGGGGAATATCACTTCCCACATAAAGTTTCATATAATGGAGTGTGAACCATCGTACGAATTGTTGGTGGGAAGAGTGTGGTTGCATAATCATGGGTGGTGCCATCTACCTACCATCAATCTACCAAGGAAAATATCAAGGTGAAAGAGGTGGTCATTCGGGCATCCAAGAAATCATTCGCACGAGAAGGGGTGCACTTGGTGGATGCAACTTGTTATATAGAGTTAATAGAATAGGTTGTGGTATTCACTTGATACACTGGAGGCACTATAATTCCCAGTACTAGGGAAAGAGTACGCGCATCAGTTTAACCAGTGGTTACTTTCAAAGAGTAGGAAATAGATTGAGAAGAGGTGAGACCTGTAAGCCTATATTGATAGCAACTAGGGCTGTAAACGGATATTCAAAAATCCGCATTCGTCTGATATTCGAATCCGAATTTATGGATATTTATCCAAAAAAATGGAAACGGATACAAATATGGATACTCTATAAAAATATCCAAGAAAATGGACACGGATACGGATAGTTTTAGTATCCGACACGAATAATACGTATTCGATGTGGAGTATCCATTTTACCGGATATCCGTATCCGTCAAACATATGTTTAAAATATTACTAATAATATTAGTATTAGTATTACTAATAAAATAATATTGAAAAACCTTAATCGTTTATTCCCTAAAGGCTAAAACAAAACAAACACATACTCCACTCAAAACAAAAACACCCTAAAGATTTTATTGGGTATATTATAAAATGCCACGTATTATTATTTTATTGGGTATATAATCAAGGAGTTACACTAAAGTTACAATACACCCTACCACACACAACATACACCCACTAAAGAACATATATTCCACTCAAAACCAAAAAGCTCGAATTTTATTTCATTTCTCTTTCATACAAAACAAGAAAAAATAAACCCTTATTTCACCGCACAAAAAACTCTCATTCCACCACCTCCCCTCCGCCACATCTGCTCGCCGCTGCTCATCAACCCCACTAACATTTTCTCATCAACCCCTCCACTGCTCATTAACTCCACCGTTGCGCATCCCCTCCTCCCGCAAGAGAAAGTTAGTAACAATATGTACATACAAAATAAAAATAAAAATATATAACTGTATTTATATGTCGTTCATGTGGTTGTTCATTAGTTTCTTTAACTATAAATAAATGTAGGAGGAAATCAAAAGAGTAAAGATATGGTTTTGATTGTGATGAAAAATGAAATTAACAACAGGAATATTATATACATAATAAAAATGTATACTTATTAAAATAAAAGTATCAGTATGTTTTGAAGACTAAAGGTCCACGAGGTTATCATTCTCAATAAATTTGATTTAATCTAAAAGGTGCAACTTTATTTCTACTGTTATGCAATGCTACTATTATTTTTTTTGGACGGCTTTAAGCTTATATGGTTGTAAAGTATGGAGCTTTAAGACATATTACCATTATGGAATGCTACTATTATTATGGAAGCCATAATTGTTGATGTTAGGAGGTAATAATTTTGTTAAATATTTATTTCGATTAGATTGGATTTCATTGGATTGAATATTTTAATAGTTATTTTTTGCGATGGCTAAATAATGTAACCGGATACGGATATTATCCGAATCCGAGGTATCCGAGCGGATATGGATATGGATAGTTGTTTTAACTATCCGAACAGATATGGATACGGATACAGATAGTGCATTAAGATAGCGGATACGGATATGAAAAACATGGTATTCGATCTGTATCCGTCCGCTTACCACCCCTAATAGCGACGTGATCGAATGACACCATTCATTGGCCCAATCAAGCATCAAGTTTGACAACAAAGTGTGCTCAGCAGATTCTCAACGAGAGAGTTGAAGAAGAATAACCGAAAGAGATCATACAGGGAAGGAAACCCCAGGCAATGTAAAAGGGTGGTGTTACCCAATAAAAAAATTATTTACAAGTTATGAAGGTGGAGCGGGTAGCTGGAGGCTTGGATGATAAAGATGACCCGATTTATGAGTGCTTCTTGGTGGAAAACCAATGACAATGTCTAGTGATTGATGACTCCAACATTTAAGAGTTTGTGGAAAAAGTGGAGGAGGAGCATGAGTGCATGAAAGACAGGCCAAAGCCCTTGATATAAGAGCTGGAGTAGATAGATCTAGCATAGGAAGGTGATGACCTTAGGCCAATATTCATTTCGAAAGACCTTAATGGAACATCGAAGGAGGATCTAGTTGAACTGCTGTGAGAGTTCATATATATTTTTACCTGGAAGTACATAGAGATGCTAGGGGTTGATAAGGAACTAAGCGACCACAAGTTGAACGTTATGCCTTCGACAATACTACCAAAGCAGGCCACCCAGGCGTACAAGTAAGAGTTAAATTTAAAGATAAAGTAGGAGGTTCAATGGTTTCTCACAACAAGTTTCATTTTCCCAATACAACATCATATTTGGTTGTCAAACATTGTGATGATTGGGAAGAAAGATAAAAACCAAATCAAGATTTGTGTGGATTTTAGGAACTTGAATGGGGCTTGTACAAAAGATCAGCCCCATTTTCCTTCCATTGATAGCTTGATAGATACAACTGCGGGACATGATATGTATAGATTCATGGATGGCTACACGGGGTACAACCAGATAAAGATAGGTCCAGAAAATGCAGAGATAACTAACTTTTGCACTCCATTAGGTAACTTCATATACACAGTCATGCCTTTTGGATTGAAAAAGGTAGGGGCTACCTACCAGAGGACTATGATGGATAAATTTCATGATCTCTTCCATAAGAGTGTGGAATTTTATATGGATGATCTGGTAATAAAGTCTAAGAAGGAGGCTTATCATTTGGAAGACTTGTGTAGGGTGTTAATGAGATGTAAAAAATATAAGTTGAAGATGAATCCTCTCAAGTGTGCTTTTGGGGTGACAAGTGGGAAGTTCCTCGAGTTTATGATATATAAGTTGGGCATCCAGATGGACCTAGATAAGCAAAAGGCCATCCTTAATATGCTATGACCTAAATCTATAATAGAATGGAAGAGATTTTTTAGGAAAGTTTCCTACTTAAGAAGATTCATACCTAGGCTTGTTAAGACCACTCATCCTGAGCTATTGAGAAAGGGGAGAAAGTTTATGTGGGAGTTGCCACATTCGGAAGCTCTCGATAAGATAAAAAATCTCCTCACATCTCCTCAGACCATGATCCCTCCAAAGATAGGTATTCCTTTGCAACTCTACCTCAGTTCCATAAAGAGGTAAATTGGAGCATGATTAGCTCATGAGGTCGGTGGTGAAAAAAATCATGTATATTTCCTAAGGCATACTATACATGGGCCCGAGGCCAGATATACTAGTGTTAAGAGAAACTATTTAGCCCTTGTATTTGCTGCATAGAAACTTAGGCACTACATGTTGTCTTTTATGGTTCACGTTGTAACTAGGTATGACCCTATAAAGTTTTTTCTTATTAGAACTATACTAATTGTCTGGGCAGATAGATGGTTTCTAATACTTTTAAAGTGTGATATTAAGTTTGTGGTACCTCGGGCCATCAAAATCCAAGCCTATGAAGATTTATTGACCATATTCCCAACTAGAACCTTCGAGACATCACATGAAGAACTTTCAAGCAACGATCTTTAATCCAATTACCTAGAAGCCAGATTATAAGGATGGAGTATGGAGTTTGATGGTTCCTCGATCGCAGTCAAAGGAAGATCATGAGTGATACTGAGCAAAGAGGAAGAAGAAGTTCGACTATCCTTCAAGTTAGACTTTAGTTTTTCAAATAATGAAGCTGAGTATGTAGCTCTGTTACTAGGGCTGTTGGAATATTTGAGAAGGGGCATCTAGAAACTTATAATAAAAGGGGATACCAACTTGGTAGTGAAACAAGTGAATGGAGATTATTCTTTAAAGCACATGAGTTTGGTACCATACCGAACGATCATCTAGAGGTTGATTGGCCAATTCCATGAGGTGAAAATAAAGAGGCACCCCTAAAAATGAATAGACACGTTGATGCTTATGCCATAACTACCCAGAAGATTGCCATCGAAGAGGATTCAACAGTGATTCGAATCACCATGAGGACAACTCCCTCTACAATAGCTAAAATATCAGCCATAAATGACAACAACGATTGGAGAGGCAAGATAAGGAAGTATCTTGAGACGGGAAATGGCCACTGAGTCTGGTTGAACTTGCATAATATTTTGCCACTATAGGCAACTTATATTATAAAAATAATGAGGGATGGCTATCAAGTTGTGTGGACCCTGAGGGAGATAAAAAGAGATTGAAGGAGGCTCATGAAGATAGCTGCGACACCATAAAAAATCCTTTGTACTAGAGGATTCAAATAACTGGTCACTTTTGGCCTACAATGAAGTAAGATGTTGTTATGGTACAAAGGGGTTGTAGAAAATGCCAATTATACTACCAAGCTGCTAAGTGAAACTTCCTCGAACAACCATCTAACCGGAGGTAACCATACATTGACTTGTTGGTAGATGTGGTCATTCCAACAGACAAAGATGATGCTACAAGGCTCAAGAGGAGAATCTTCGGATATTACACGTAGAATGGTAAGCTTTGTCAGTAAGGCTACCATGATAGGATCTTAGATGCATTAAGTTGGAGGAAGCAGAGGAGGTTTTAAAGAAAGCTCATGAGTCAGGCCACATTGAGGAAGCAAAGATTTATGATCAATTAATAACCTTTGGATACTTTTTGCCAATTATGGAGAAACACTCTTTAGTGTTTTTTCAAAAATGCAAGACATGCCAACTCAATAGGAATGTGATTCACACCTCCATGGTGGACTTGCACTTCCTTTACACTCATTTTCCTTTCCATACTTGGGAATTTTATTTAGTAGGTACAATTAATCCCTACTCGAGGGAAAAAATCTAGATCCTTATTGCCACTGAGTGTTTTACTAAGTGGGCAAAAGCCATACCACTGAAATAGGCCATAGCAGGGGTGGTTGCTCACAGGAGTACATCATCGGTCGATTTAGAATTACAAAGGTCTTCCTCTTAGATAATGGAACCCCATTGGTGAACAATGCGGTGATCTTTCTTATAAAAAAGTATTCCATCATTCATCATAATTCAACAATGGCATACCTAAAATGCAATATACAGGTGGGAGCTACTAACAAGACTTTGATAGATATTCTAGCAAAGATGCTGGAGGATTTTTTAGGGACTTGGAATGGCCAAGTATCGAAGATTCTATGGTCTTACTGAACAATAAAAAGGAAACTTACAGGCTATACTCCTTTTTACTTAGTATTTAGAGCTAAAGCCATCCTACTAGTTATGTTAGAAATACCTTATGCCCAATATAACTTACGTAATGCAACGCTCCCTAAAAGCAAAAAAGTTCTACTCGAGGCACCATATGAGAACATGGATAATGCAAGGAGGCACTTCGAGATGTATAGAAAGTAGTTGTACAGACCAAGGAAGTTCAATAAAGGGAATTTTTTTAAAGGCTTGCACAAGGCATATATGAGGTCTCTCACTACCTAAGTTTAAAGCTAATTAGGAAGGCCCATATATCGTGCAAAAGGAACATGATTAAGGCTATTATGAGATCTAAAATATTATAGATGATGGAACATTGAAGCTTAATAACATGTGACTTAAAGGCTATCATGTTTGAAACATGTTGTTATCTATCCTTAGATTTTGTTTCCTTTATACTCTTTTGTTTATATTCATAATCACCATAGTTCGTCGATAGGTTGTTCTCATAACTTGGTGAAATATAAGATTATTTATAATAAAAGGAAAGTTACGTAGCAAATTATTCATGTATTTTTTACTACAAATGTAAAGCAAGTTAAAGAAAAATATAGAAGTAAGATTTCCCTTTCAAATGTCAAGTTCAAATACATAAGCAAGAGGAGTTACTACCTCAAAGTACAAGATGATGAAAAGGAAGTACAAAATCCTAATAGTCATTAGGATCATCTATCATAAACCACAAGTTGGTTGAATTTATTAATCCGTGATGATGGTCTGGAAAAATGGTCTCCAAGAAAGTCCACTATTTGGCTAAATCATCCATATCCTTCTCGTGGCACTCCATTCATTACTGAAATTTGTCCAACTCTGCCTTAGCATTGGCCAAGGATTCTCGGGCATCCACCACTTACTCATCTGCATTGATATGTTTTGGATCAAAACTTTCCATATCTTTAGCAATAACATCCTAAGAATGATTAGTCGCTTGAAGTCAGGTATAAAAGGCAGGTAGGTCGGCGTTCTTGAATTCTCTTAACAGGTTGATCAACCATGCTAAGGAAAAGCCATCATTCACAACTACATTAATTTTGCCCATTTGTTTTTTGATAAAACCTCGCTCAGAATAGTGGAAAACCCGAGCTACCTGTGACACCCCGCCTAATTAAATCCCGGGTGATCAATCTTAAATTATATTAAAACAGGTTTCTCAGTTGGTTCATTCTTAGCATCACTGTCGAAAACTTTTTAATTACTAATCACCTAAGTGAAATTAGACCGGTGCCAAATTTTATCTTTCATTAACTCAAGAACAATACTCATGCGGAAATAATTATGCATTCATGTTACACAATAATTCAAACCATAACGCAATATATAAATAATAAAGTATTGTCGAGTAAACAATCGGCTAAAATCCAACACTGCTAAAATTAGACCAATATATTCCAAAACTGAATATCTAAAATAAAGACAATGGATAACATGTCCCAATAGAGAATACTAAAATGAGATCCTACACTAGATTTGAAAGAATGAATCGTCTATGAAAAGTCCTGCCAACCTCCACAATGCTGCAGCTACGAATCCCTGGACTGAATTTTCAAGTCTGGCGTCCTTGTGGCTGAACACCTAAAAGGTTTTGAAAATATTTTGATAGCAAAAGTTAGTACTCAAAACGTTTTGAAAATATTTAGCAAGCAGTTATCACAATAAAATGAGTTATTAATTACACATGTTAAGATTTAGTACACTCTCTTGAGTTGCCTCACCCCTCATCTATAGTGCATGCCTAACGATCTTAACCTTAGCCCACCAAGCTAGACTACCCAAGCTAACTAGACTTATATACTTAAATGAACTTATCTGCTCAACTAAGTTCCCATACAATATGCTAACAGTAAACATATTTCATATGTTATACACTTATATAACTTTTCACATCTTGTTATCTTTAACCTTTTATAATTAAGTTTCACTACTTAATTCATTCTTAATCTATTCACCTCTTTCGTTGAATCGTGATAATTAAGTTTCAATACTTATTTTACTTTTAGATGTAGTCACAACATCTTATTATCTACCATCTCATATAAGTAGATTATCTATAGAGTATACATTTCACACACAATATATACTTATAAAACCAGTCTTCACTATTATGTCCTCATATCACATATTAAGAAATCTTGGTTCGGAATAGCTCATTGACCCCAAGTAAAAGAATTTGGTTCGGAATATTACCTAGACCCCAAATTTTATTTCATATATTAGTTCGGAATCCTACCTCGACCCTAATAATGAAATTTTATATATTGGTTCGGAACTCTTTCATCTCGAACCCAATTTACTATTTCCATACATTAGTTCAAAATTCTACCTCGACCCTAATATAGGAACATATACATTAGGCATTCTCTCCACCTAATTATCTATATAATTCAGTAAGTATACACGCAACCTAATGATCATACTCATACATAAATATTTTTCTCTCAACTATTCACCGTACTCTTTAGATTACATTATTTTCACATACTAGTTCGGAATCCTACCTCGACCCTAGTATAATCAAATTTACTATAGGTATTCACTCCACCTAAGTTTTTAATACAGTAGGTATGCACACAAACTGGTAATCATGCTCGCATGTAATATTTTCATCTCTAATATTCATCGTACTTATTAATTTACGATTTATCTCACTATCGAATTTTAATTGAGTATTCACATAACTCTAAGGGCCCTAGTTACCCATCCATATATTTCAGTAGTTAAGATATCTCTAACCTATTGGTATACTCCTTGGATTGACGTTCACTCTCTCCGTAACTCAAATCCCAAATTCCCAATGCACTACTCGATATGTTTATCCTCGTCGTTCCATAGTCCAAGTCTTACTCTCAATGACCATATCGAAACTAAACAATATACCCACTGGCCTTCCCTAAGTCCCTATTTAGGTATAATATTGTCACCAAATTTTTCCTCAAGATCCGGGAATCAATTGGAACTCAACCAATAAAATTCTCCAAAAAAACTGCCGGTGTCGATCGATCGACATTCATTAGTCGATCGATCGAGCGACCAGGGGCAGAACGCTGTTCGTCACTTCATACGTTTATTCACTTATTCCAATTACCAAACTCACATGATACTACATCAAACTTTCCAGCAATGATTCCTACGCACTCTAGGATGATTTCCAATGATTTAAAATATCATAAATCCCCATAAATTAGTCCAAAATAATTCAAATCTTCTAATTATTCAAGAACCCTAAAATATGTTCTTCCCATATTTTTAAATCATGAACCCAGATTTTAATTTATATTAACAACCATAGTTCCTCTAATTTTCAATCCTCTACAGATATAAATCTAACTACATGCTATTTCTACCCAAATATGCAATTAATCAATTCTTTTTCTCCAAGAATATTCATCAAAAATCAATTATTCATAAATCCTACACATTTATTTTATAACTGAAAATAATTTGCAAATAACCACTTGAATTTATTACAGAGATGATCTAATTTCGTGATTTTTGTTGGTGATTGATTGTCTTTCTCCTCCAATCTTCCTTCCGAACTAGTTTGTGGTGCAAGAACCCTTTGAATCCTTCACCAATTCTTCCTTATGCTTTGAGAATAATCTATCTTTTTCTCTCTAATGAATTCCTTTTGTGTTATGAGGTTTCTAACCCTAACCCCACTTTTAATCAGCTGATAAGACACTCCAAAATTCATAGGTCGTCTCACCCCCATATGTAAAAAGACCAAAATGCCCTCGAACGGTCCCGGTTTAGCCCAAAAATGTCCAGGTACCCGACTAGTACCCCCAGGTATACTATTTTGACTATTTTGACCCTTTCGTACTCATTCGTGACCTCTAAATTATCATTTTTGTCACTCAAATATATTTCTCATTTCTCACCTAAAAATAGTTTACACACGACTCCCGGTGAGACAATAACAAATACGTTCATATCACCCGCTATGACATATATATAAATCACTATCAATATTTACTATTCACATAAATAGTAAATCTCATAATATAATATTAATCAGTCTCTATCTCTCTATTAATATATACATCCTCACATTTATTATTCAATCACATTAAATTACGTCACACATGTAATTTAACTAAAACGTATTTTCGCAATTAATTTCTCAATTAATTAAATCATAAATATGTAGAAATACGAGGTATTACACAACCTATAGGCCATCATCACGGGTAAAGGCTAAATGAAATGAGCATCAATAGTTGAAGGATGATGATCAAGTAGCCTCTCAATTAACTCATGATGTAGGGTTTTCAAGATATGGGAAAATCGTGAAGGATCTGCCTAACCCGTTCAGTGGGTGAAGTCTTCGAAGGATGAACACTGAAGGCCCCATTGCTCACTGAAGTCAAAATAGCGTTTGATGACCTACCCTCATCTTGTAAAGTAGGTGTGATAGCTTGAGAGGTCCCCTCAACAGTTGGGCCAATGGGGGCGGGACTGTCTGATCAATAAAGTCACCTATAAAAACTGAGTAAAAAATAGCCTCCTTGTGAAAATCCTCTTGGGAGACTTGTTCAACTATTAATATAGGCTCATTTATGGGGGTAGGCCACGCAGTTTCAACCTGACAGATAAAATAATCAAAGTCATAAAAGAGAAAAATCTTGGCGTAACAATTGTATAAAATCCTAATTTACTTGTTATCGTCCGAAAATGGAGATAGAAAATAATTCAATAATCAGTAAATGATGAATATTAATAGAGACTACGAGTGAGAGACAATGAGAATAAGACAGGTTTTACGTGGTTCGACCTAATATGGAAACATACATCCATGCGTTTACTAGTTCCTCTTTCACTGTTATCAAGTTTACAATTAGGGTTGCTTCAGTAGTTCAATGGTTGAGAGAGAGATAGAGATAGAGATAGAGATAGATAGATAGATAGATAGATAGATAGATAGATAGATAGATAGATAGATAGATAGATAGATAGATAGATAGATAGATAGATAGATAGATAGATAGATAGATAGATAGATAGATAGATAGATAGATAGATAGATAGATAGATAGATTGATAGATAGATAGATAGATAGAGAGAGAGAGAGAGAGAGAGAGAGAGAGTCCCATTTTCAGGTGGATTTGTTACCTATTTATAGGTAGTTGATAGGGAATATTTTGAGGACAAGTGGACTGCCTTTATAGGATAGGAAGTTACACCTTTATATAACAAACAAATACCCTTAGATTGCGTATTAACGTCCCTGAAAGGCGTGTAGATAACAAAATCTTAACAACCACATTCCTGTATTCCCATATAGCTAATGAGAAATCTCTTGGTTTATATGAAAATACACGCATACGGTGTGAGCGAATATTCGTGTTAAGTGGGGCAACTGTCAATGTAGTGAGCCGAGCACATTAATACCTAAGTTGGCCTTATATTCGAAGTGAGGCTGAACATATCGTAAGTCCTCTTTTGGTGTTATTTTGGACATTATATAAGTTGGAACCATAAGAGTATAACAAAAATCCCCCAAGACTTCATTCACGAGCTCTGTGGTCTGATGAAAAGTGAATGGATTGAGTATTTTATTCTGCTCATATCGAAGTGAAGTGGTCGGCTCTCTTTTGGTCGACCGGGGCCAAGCAGATTGACTTTTTGTTTGAAGAAAAAATTGAGGACACATGTTAGGAAATTGAAGCGTCTACTTTTTAATGATTGTAGGAGGGCACGTGTGAAGGTGCTCTACACCATTATTCTAGTTTCTATAGGCTTTTCGTGTTCTTTTGGTTGTGTCCCTTTAGTCGCTTTCATAACACTATAAATACCCATTAAAAGTCTTAATCAACATCATAGTTCAAACATTTTTAGTTGCAGAGGGAGAAAGAAAAATATGGGCGCTCTTCAAAGCATTATTGAGAAATCTTTTTTTTTGCAACTAGAGTGTTTCATTGGCTTCTTTCTTATTTTCTATCCGGTCTTTGCCCTAATCCTTAGCATTTCATTAGTTTCATCAGGTATCATTTTTTGGTTTTCCATCTGTTGTTGGCGGGTGATTTATTATTGGTGTTATTTGGTGGAGATTTTGAATTAGACGACCATTGAGTTAGTTAGCATAGGGTTTACAAGCGATGTTAAGAGCTTTGGTGCCATTTATCTGTTTCACAATAGTTTTTTGCGTAAAAAACCAAGTTTGGCTATTTCATCTCCTCTGTTTTGAAGTTGAGTCTTTATCTTTATGAGTTTTCCCCCTCACGTCCAACGAATTTATAATTTTATTCACGAGCTTAAAACAAAGTGCCCATGGATAACTGATCCGAGGTTTCCACATTCTTTATAAGAGGTTAGGACTAAAGAGGAACCAGGTCACCCTCATTATATACCCAAAACCCAGTCGAGTAGTGGTTCTATCCTTGATCCTGGTGAGCCTTATGTCAACTCCCCTATTTTAGATGATTTTGAGATGAGTCTTATTGACCCTCATTCTCCTGAGTTAATTTTATAAATTTCGTGTCAATGTCTGCTATAAACCTTGATTCTCTTTTTGAAGATGTTGGTACTGATAGGGATGATGACACAAGGCCTGTGAGTGTTGGTCCTCATCTTTCAACCTCTCGTAAAGAAGAATCCTTTGATGATGTTATAGAGTAGGAGGGAGATGGCTCTTCTGTCTCATCTGAATCCAATGATCCTGCTGAGATTAATGGCCAGTGGTACCCCTGCACTATTACTAATTATGAGCTCGATCTATTAAGGGAAAAATTTTGTTTTCCCATAGCCATTAGGACAAGCCTTCCTGATCCTGAGGAAAGATGATATTATATGAGGGATGCTGATGAGGTATGCCTCCCTTTCTAGGATCTTCTGGTGGGGTTGAGGCTCCCTCTCGATCCTATTATCATTTAACATTGAGAGGTTATGGGGTTAAGTTGGTCCAATTTCCTCCTAATTCCTACAGGAACATCTTAGGGGCCATAATGTATTGGAAACTCAGGACAGGTTTTGAACTTATGGAAGACATCTATAGATATGTTAACGGATTAAAAGATAAAGCAAAAGGCCTCAAATATTATTATTTCCCCCTAAAATATCTCAATAGCAGATGATTTCCGTAGTTCAGATTAGTAATCATAGTTGGAAAGGCCAATATGTGTTTGTTAAGAGAGACTGGGAGTTTAAGTCTTATGATCAAGATAAGTCATTTAGGGTCCCCAGGGAATGGAACGGACCCAACCAAATAAGTAAAAAAATTCTTACTTTTTATTCCATTGCTCATTTTAGCTCGTCTCATTATTCTGATATTTTATTTTGTTGCTTATTTCAGTGAAGTGAGCCTTAAACTTGTCAAATATTTAGTTGATCTGATTAAGTCATATTGTGAGTGAATACCCCCACATTCAAGGAATTGTTTTATGTGGAGAAGTTTATTGCTACCGGATACCACACCCTCCCAGGTGGACTTCCCCTTGTAGAATTCGAGGTTCCATTTGAGGGTTGTGTGTTGCAAGAGACACATCTCGACGCGGGAGAGAAATTTATTGGAGGAGAAGAAGGTTTTGAAGCAGGTATAATATATATACACATCCTCTTTTTTCTTTTCCCTACTTCAAGTCTGTTGGTAAACTCTTTTGCTCGTCTTTTCTTAGGTGTAGAAGATCAATCTTCCGAGGAGGGGATGGATCCTGATCTTAAAGACCATAAAGATATGGACTTATCTAGGCCAAAGAAAATAAAAGATGGGCAGAGTCAAGCTGGAGGCGAACAGGTTATTATTATTGCGGCTTCTAAGTTAGCCGAGGAGGCTACTCTCCAAAAGGAGACAAAGTCTTCTACTGTTAAGGCTCAGTCAAAGGGGAATGCCCTTATGCACCCTTCAGAGCCTACTATTAGAGATCAAAGGACCCTTGATCCCCTGATGTTCAACATGCGAGAAAGATGCCAAGGTTTGAAAATGAGGAAATTTCAACCCTTCGTAAGCCGATAAGAGGTCCAAGTCATACTTGTCGCTATGGAGAGGTGCCTAAGTTTAAATTTGATCCAGAGCATAAGATTACCCCTGAAGAGATAAAGGATGATCAGGACTCGATATTTTATTATGCTAATAATGTCACTTATTTGCTCGGTTATCACGGTCACCTTTATTCGCGACTTGTGAGGTCGTACAGAGGTTTGACCAAGCTCCTTGTTTGCAAACTTGTGAGGACAAGTTTGTACATGGATCGAGTTTTTCTGTTTGTGGTCTGTTTTACGTAATAAGACCATACAGTTCCCATTCGTGGGTTTGTTTAATGAGGTCATACAGTGTTTATTGTGTCCGTGACTTGTTTGTTCAACGAAGTCATACAATGTTTATTCTGTTCATGACTTATTTACTGTACGAAGTCATATAGTTTTTATAGTTAGGTATGTGCACACATATCTCATTGTGAAAAGAAAAATAGAAAACAAAATATGAACGCTAAAAACACCATTTTATTGATACTAAAAACACGTGATTGTGTGATATCGATTTAAATAAATTCGCAACTTTCAACTATGGCACACTTATTTAATTAGTGTCTACTTTTAAACCAAAATAAATCAGCCCCAAATCATTCAACTGCGTGTGTGCGTGTGTCAAACCATAAAATAAATAAAGCATGCGACACAAGCTTAAGGAAAAATCCCCGAAGGGAAAAACCTTTTACTTTCACTATAATTTTGTAAAGAACGGTTACACGAATTACAATGAAAATAATAGTGACATACGAAATACCCGCAAGTGTCGGTTCCGATGTCGTCGGCTGAAATCTTCCGCAGGAATTCCAGGTGGACAGCAATAAAGAAGAGAAACGGCTTCTCCACAAGATGTGAACTTTATAAGGACTCCCTCCACAAAAGCACGCAGCTGTCGGGTGTAGAGTTCTCCCCACAAAGAATGAACAAAGTTAAAATATGTTATTGGGTTCCACAAAATAATTCACATAAAAGTAATTGGGATTTTGTGAATTAAAATAAAAATATTTGAACCCTTAAAATTGTTGGAGAAAAACTTTCTGCCAAAAAGGTATTGAATTAAATCTGGGAAAATACACAAAAGTTTCAAAAGAATAAGACTCTTAAAAGTTAAAACTGTTCTCCATATTTTCCAAGGCTGCCAGGACCCCTTTTTATACAAAATTTGAGTCGGTCAAAGGATACGCATTACAGCAGCGTGTCAGCAAAAAAGTCAGGTCGTTCGAACGACATCCCCATCTCGCTCGAACGGGATACGCGTGTCGTTCGAACGACTATGAGCGACATCTCAATGTCGTTCGAACGAGATGGTGATCTCGCGATAATGATATTGGCGTCAAAACTGAGGTGCGTTTACTGCCATTTAAATTTTCTCAAAACTATTTTTTTTCTCAAACAGTTAACACCTTTTTAAAAACAAATATTTATAAAAACATTTTTTATAACAAAGCTTTTAAAAATTCCTTTTAAGAATATTATAAAAACATATTTATATAAAAGATTTTTATAACTCCTTTTAAAAAATATCCCAACACTCTTAATATGAAATGTAAATGAAACTTTAAAAAATATATTACCAAAGTTAATATTGTTGGGCTTGAATGTTGAAGGCAACTTGTAATTCGGATCCGTCTTTTATAGATGCAATCTTCTCACTTCTTCGACGACTTGTAGCGGTATACGACATAATAAATTATGACGGACTTATTAAAAATATGTCCTTACAAATTTCCCCCTATGTCTATGCCGATACATACATAAAAACATCCGAATTAACAAAAACCAAAATGTTTATACAAATCTACCCTCCCATGAATCCCAAAACTGGAAAGGTAAAATTTGTAAGTTCTCAAAATTTTCTGGAACATTAAAACTCTCAAATATTTTCTCATCAGGGTGTGCAATATAATGATCTTCAATCTTTGTACCTACACACATGAGATAAAGGAAATACCTATCGTGACGCATCGAGTTTGAAATGATAAAAGAATAATCATTAATAAATCAAACCTCCCCCATAATGCAAAAGCTCCCCCATAACATGATAATTCTTTCTCCCCCTTTTTATGATGTCCCCAAATAGACAGATAAGAAGAAACAATCAAAACATGTATTGTCACGACAAAATGCATAGCAAACAAAGATCAAGCTACGCGCATGCAAAGGTATGTCTCAAAAACTTCACAAAATATTTTTGGATTTTTCAATTTTTTATACAAAAATAGGGTTTTGAAAAAATAACACCATGGAATTAAACTCAAACAACCCAGACGTGGAAATGGAATGACTGGGTGTGAACACATTCGATAGGTAAATCATGTCAATTAATCATATGTGCGCGATACATACGTGTACTCCTAACGAATGAACACCAAAAGTATCCTTTGGTGTAAAAATTATTGAATTTAAATGACATCATCTTATAGAAATCAACAAATCAAAGTCAAAGTGATTTCCACACCAATAACGTCCAAAACTATTTAGCGCTTTTTTCAAGATTTTCAAGGATGTGCAAACCCGTTTAAATTCTCCAACCAAACACCCTCAGATTTATATTTTGAATAGAGGTGATCTAAATTCTCAAACTTTGAAGAATTGGTACAAAAACCTAAATGGCCCATATTTGGCATGAATTTCCTTTTATTCCCTTTAAATTTTTCGAGCTCTTTTAAACCTCTTTGGACCCCGGATAATTAAATTCCTTAATTTTTTTGGTCCAATTTAAACGGTGTCTTAGTATTCACAAAGGCCAAATGAACCTTTTGCAGCCCTTCCCCGTTTTTAAACAAAGTACACAAACTCACAAAACGGTTCTTAAATGAACAATTTTCTTATCAAATTTTATCGCGCTTGGTTCGTTTAAGGACAGGATTGAAGTGAAAACACCCAACCAACATGTGATAAAACAAGCACAATAGTCAAACAAATCCGTGCATGTGTGCAATAAAGGAAATCATGAGTCAAACATGTAGGAAGTAACGCTTAATTACATCCTAATGACTCCAAACATTATAAAGCACATGGATGAATTGACCTATTGTCTCAAAACACTATCAAATAGTCACATGAAAAAAATGGAATGATGTTGTGACTCGGTTATCCTAAGTGTTCATCCATAAAAGGTGCAAACAAAATACAAAAATCTTTTTGGATTTTTCAAAATTTTATCAAACTAAAATTTTTTTGTATTTTTCAAATTTTTTCAAAAACAAAAATCTATACAAAAAGTACATGTCACAACGCTAGCAAAAATATATCAAAAGGCATAACTAGCGTATGACAAACATGCAAACACAGTCATCTATAAGATATGGCAAGAGAAGAATCATGTACAAGCAAATGAGAATCAACTGTTCTAAAATCTAGCGTATCCATAAGTGATTTCCTAACCCAAACGGATGTAACACATCGACACGAGGTTTTGGGAACCAACAAAACACTAGACCTAGAATTCCTAGGACCGCTTACAAGATCAAAACGAAATCTCCTAAGGTGACCTTTCCTACAACAATATGAACATGTGTAAACGGGTGGACCGACACCTATGGGTTGACCTTTTCTAACATCCTTGGAATTAGTTGACCCTCTAAAACAAATAATGGTTTAGACTTTAGAATTAGAAGCATGAGAACACGATGAGCTATTACCATCACTATCAAACCTACTTGAGTCTGTCAAATCATTTTTTAACTTCAAAATTTTTTACTCAAGCAAAGAATTAGACTCTTCCAAAGACAGGGATTTCTTTTTCAAATTTTCAGTTAAACTTAACAGTTTATCACTCTCCCCCTCAATTAAAAAAAAACTTATCCCTAAGAGTCTTTTCACGTGCCATAAAATCATCGATTATTTTTTTATCCTCGACGGTACAAACGGGAACCCTAGAATTTTTTAAGTCCTTCAATTCCTTCTCTAAAACTAGGACTTTCTCATCACTCTTCTTTTTGGAAATTTTCAAAGAATCAAAATCAATACACAAATTAATAAGAAGCTCACGACAAATATCACTTTGAGTTTGAAACTCTTACAAATATTCAATCTTACTTTTAAAGAGAGAACTTTCTTTTTCCAAAACTTTAATTCTTTTGCAAAGTTTCAAATTCAAACTTTTTAATTTCTTAGCACGGTCGTGAATTTTTTCAAAAATAGGCTCCTCATTAAATGGGCGTTCCATTGAAAAATTGCGATTTTTCACAAAACTGATTTTAAAAAAATCAATATCACACAAATTTTGCGAAAAATAGGAATACGCAATAAATTAGCGCAACCGGCTCTGATACCAATTTGAAAAAATGTGACTGTGTGATATCGATTTAAATAAATTCGCAACTTTCTACTTTGGCACACTTATTTAATTTGTGTCTATTTTTAAACCAAAATAAATAAGCCCCAAATCATTCAACTGCGTGTGTCAAACCATAAAATAAATAAAGCATGCGACACAAGCTTAAGGAAAAATCCCCAAAGGGCAAAACCTTTTATTTTCACTATAATTTTGTAAAGAACGGTTACACGGATTACAATGAAAATAATAGTGACATACGAAATATCCGTAGGTGTCGGTTCTGATGTCGTCGGCTAAAATCTCCCGCATGAACTTCAGATGGGCAGCAATCAAGAAGAGAAACGGCTTATCCACAAGATGTGAACTTTATAAGGACTCCCTCCACAAAAGCACGCAGCTCTCGGTTGTAGAGTTCTACCCACAAAGATTGAACAAAGACAAAATATGTTCTTGGGTTCCACAAAATAATTCACATAAAACTAATTGGGATTTTGTGAATTAAAACAAAAATATTTGAACCCTTAAAATTGTTGGACAAAAACTTTCTTCCAAAAAGGTATTGATTTAAATCTGGGCAGATACATTAAAGTTTCGAAAGAATAAGACTCTTAAAAGTTTAAACCGTTCTCCACGTTTTCCAAGGCTGCCAGGACCCCTTTTATACAAAATTTGAGTCGGTCAAAAGATAAGCATTACAGCAGCGTGTCAGCAAAAAAGTCAGGTCTTTCGAATGACATCCCCATCTCGCTCGAACAAGATACACGTGTCGTTCGAACGACTACGCACGACATCTCAATTTCGTTCGAACGAGATGGTGATCTCGCGCGAATGAGATTGGCGTTGAAACCGAGGTGCGTTTACTGCTATTGAAATTTTCTCAAAACTATATTTTTTTTTAAATAGTTAACACCTTTTTAAAAACAAATAATTATAAAAAACATTTTTTATAACAAAGCTTTTAAAAATTCCTTTTAAGAATATTATAAAAACATTTTTATATAAAAGCTTTTTATAACTCCTTTTAAAAAACATCCCAACACTCTTAATATGAAATGTAAATGAAACTTTAAACAATATCTTACCAAAGTTCATATTGTTGGGCTTGAATGTTGAAGGCAACTTGTAATTCGCATGCGTATTTTGTAGATGCAATCTTATCAATTCTTCGGCGACTTGTAGCGACATACGACATAATAGATTGTGATGGACTTATTAAAAATATGTCCTTACTGATACGAAAGTGTCGGATACATAGTTGAAGTAAATAAGATGCTACTGGTAATAATTTCTAAGATGCTCTGAGTTATAAGGATTCTTAAATTGCTCGCCCTCCAATGTTTTAATGCTATAAGTCCTAGGTCTCACCATGCTTGTTACCCGGTAAGGCCCGTGCTAAGTAGGCTCGAGTTTGTTATTATTCTGGATCACTTTCTTAAGGACATAGTCCCCTTCCTTGAGGATGCTAGGATTAACGCTCCAATTGTAGTAATGTCAGTTCTCTGTTGGTAGGTAGCTACATGCACTGCTACATTATCCATGACTTCTTCCACCAGGTTGAGGTTTAACCTTCTCGTCTCATCATTTTTTGGAGAATCAAAGCTGAGGTTTAGATGAACTGGAACACTTTTTCATAAGTCATCTCGATCAGCGGCTCGACTTCCACGCACTTTGTAAAGTAGTCCACTGACACGATCAGGTATTTGAATCTCCCATTTGTCCTCGGTAGTGGGCCGACCAGATCAATTCCCCACATCATAAATGGCCAAGGCGATGTGATCAGCGTCAGCGGTGCTCCTGATGTACAGTGGATCTTGGCATATTTCTTATATTTGTTTCATTTCCTTTCATAGTCTTCATAATCGGCCTTCATGGTAGGCCAGTAATAGCCTTGAGTTGAAACACGCTTCACCAATGACCTTCCAGCATAATGTGCTATGCAAAAATATTCATGTACTTCTCTAACCAGCTTGTTGACTTCTATGGGGTGAACACATCTTAATAGCGAGATGATATACCCCCTTCGGTATAATACTCCGGCTTCCATTACATAATGGGTTGCGTTATAGCGTAGCCTTTTGGCCTCCTTAGGATAAAAGGGGAGTTCGCCGACTTTAATGTACGCTCATATGAGGTCCATTTACCATGGTACCAAACTTACTTCCATCAATCTCAGGCCTCCTTCTTCGGTAATCCTGTGAGTTAGTATTTTAACTGGAACTGTTCTCCTCAAAGCAGTTCTTGTAGCTGAAGGCTAATATGGCCAGGGCATATGCTTAGGCATTTTCATACCTGGGAATCCTTACAACCTTAACTTTTGCAAACTTCTCTATCCAATACCTTACAATGGCCAAGTACTTTTCCATAGATTCCTCCCTTGCTTCGTAGACTCCTAATATCTGGTTGATAAGCAGTTGGGAGTCGTTGTGTGCTTTAATGTGGTTATCCCCCAAGGATGAGACTAGGCCAAACCCAGCAATCAAAGCTTTATACTCTGCTTTATTATTTAAGGCTTCAAATTAAAAGCATAAGGTGTATTCCACATATATATCATCTGGTGTGGCGATGATAATGCCTGCATGATTGCCAACCGAACAAGATGATCTATCGACGAGCATCTTTCAAATGATATTGTCCTGGCCAAAGACTGCTCCTTCAATTTTGCCGAACCTGAACAGCTTTTTTATGACTCGTCATATTTGCATTTGCCTTCTTTTGATGAGGATCTCTCTCCAATGGGAGTTTTCTCTGCTTTAGTAGGGACCAAGCTCTCTCTTGGGAAAGTCGGCTTATTTAAAAGAATCAATCTCTCTCCCGGGGGAGTTTACTTCACTGGCTTCTCCTCGCAGGTGCACTTAGTAATGAAATCTGCCAATGTCGGCCTTTTAATATCTATCATGGACTCGTACTTTATGTCATACTCATGAATATCAACTGCCCAAGCCATGATCCGACTAAATTTCTTCGATTTGTGCAGGACTTGTCTCAAAGGTAAATCAGTGTAGACCACAACGGTGTGGGGTTGGAAGTACGACTATATTGATCTCAAAGCTTCCCTTAATACCAAGGCTAACTTCTCCATTCCAGGATATAAGATTTTAGCTCATCGATATGCCTTACTAGTAGAGTATTCCGGTCTCTGGACTCCCGCTTTCTGCGTTACCAGTGCCAAATTGACGACTGATTCGAATACAACCAGGTATAGATACTTCTTTTCTCCAACGATAAGCCTTAATAAGAGTGGGGGTGAGCCCAAGTAATGCTTTAATTCTAGGAACGCGCTCTTGAATTCTTCGTTCCACTCGAAATACTTTCCCATCTCCTTAAAGAAGGGCTAACACTTGTTTGTTGCTCTAGAAATGTACCTGTCGAGCGCTGCCACTCATCCTGCTAGTTTTTACAGATATTTCTTCTTCGTGGGGGACTGAATGTTGATCGGAGCTTGGATATTATCGGGGTTTGCTTCAATACCCCACTGATTGACAATGAAACCCAGTAACATGCCTTCCTTTACTCTGAAAATGCACTTTGTTGGGTTTAGTTTCATCTAGTACTTTTCCAACTGATCAAAAGTCTACCCAAATTCTTTGATGTGGTCGACGGCTGTCCTTTTATTTGTGATCATATCATCAACATATACTTCCATGTTGACCCCTATCTTATCCTCAAAGACTTTATTCACCAGTCGTTGGTAAGTGGAAACTTCATTCTTGAGACCAAAGGACATAACATTATGACAGTAAGTACCTCCCTATCATAGGGATTCATCCTGATCTGGTTGTAGCCAGAGTAAGCATCCATGGATCTGAGCAATTCATGGCCTGAGGTCACATCCACCGGCTGTTCAATCCGAGGAAGTGATAATGATCCTTGGGGCATGCCTTGTTTAGTCCGGTGAAATCAACGCATATCCACCACTTGTCATTCTTCTTGCGCACCGTCACTACGTTCACTAACCATTCTGGATACTTGACGTCATTAATGAAATCAGCCTTTTGGAGCTTAAGGACTTCTTCCTGGACTACAAGGTTCTTCTTGTCATTAAAAAACCCTTCGCTTTTGCTTGACTGGTTTAGCTCCTTACATTACGCTTAACTCATGGCAAATGAAATCAGGTTCCATATCGAGCATATCCTCGTGGCTCCACGTAAACATATTCTTGCACTGCTATTAGAAGCTTATAAGCTCCTACTTTAAGCGTATGTTTAGTGATGACTCGATTTGGACTATTAGCCCTGGAGGGTCGGTGCCAAGTGGAACTGTCTTAATTTCCTCAACTGCCTAGTCCTTGACCAACCTCGTCTCATCTTTCGGGTCAATATTTTTAATATGGTAGGCGGTCGTCAGCTTTTTCTACTCTTCCTAGTCGTTCGAGGTGAAATAGCACTCACGTACCTCCACACGATTACCTTTGATGACCCCCACTCCATAACGAGTGGAAAATTTAAGCACTAGTGCACTATAGATGGGATGACCTCGAGCTTTTTCAGTCCGACCCTACTTAGTATCACATCGTAGGCGGATAGTATGTTTTTGTCCAGGACAAAGAAGTGAGCAATTTCAATTCAACGGGTGGGCTAAGTGCCCACTATTACCTCTGGCCCCACCATTCCCAGTGGGTACACCTTTCTCCTGAGAAACTGATTAGAATCTGGTGGTATGGCGTCAGTTTGCTATCACAGAGTTTCAATCTTCTGAAACAGCTATAAAACATTACGTCTGCAGAGTGCCATTATCCACGATTATTTTGGCTACCCTACCTTTGTGGATCTTCATGGTTATGACCAGAGGGTCATCGTGGGGGTACAACACTCCGGATAAGTCATTTTTAGAGAACCTTATGATTAATTTATCATTATATACCTTGCGAGAAAGTGTGTTCACATAAGCTTCCAGGTTGATCTTCCTCACATACGCATAAGCTTTGTCCTCGTTTAGGCAAGCCTTAGTTTTCGCTGGATCTTCAGACCTACTAGCATCTCCTTCGATGATGAAATGACACTCAAAGGATATCATGTTGACGTCATGTACGGGGTCTTTGGGTTTCTACTGGAGGTCTGTATCATCCTCTAAATCATCATCTCTTTCCCTCTTCTTGTCATCTGCCTTGCGACACAACGATTCTGATTATCTTATGGCCTTATGCTCATCACTATTTGGTCGGTTATCCCTATCCACATACCTTGATAGCTTGCCTCTCCTGATTAGGACCTCAATTTCATTCTTTAAGGTGATGCAAATGTTGATATTATGATCATTATCCTTATGGAACTCACAGTACTTGTTTTGTCCCTCTTATTTGCTGGTGCTTTTAACTTTCCTGAAAACTTAAGGTCCTTGCTTCCTCATATTTCTTCTTGGATGTGGTGGATGTCGACAGTGAGTGGGGTGTACTCATCATACTTCTTTAGTTTCTTGACCTTCTAATTTTTCTGATCCTTTTTGTTAGCGGCTTTGCCAACTGGTGATTTAGGGTGGTCGAACTCCTTATCATACCTTGATTCTTATACGCTCCTGATTTTCCCCCTTTGGCAAGTAGTTCCGTCAATGTCCTGGATGGTTCCTTTGCCAATGCCCAAAATAGTTTCCCCAGAAGTAATTCGCTCATCACAGATGTTATGGTAGTCTGCTCATTATAATCCCCCATCTCCAACTTCTCAATGTTAAAGCATGTGATATAATCACGGTTACTTTCATTGGCCTTCTGTCGAATGCTAAGCAAATGGGTCACTCTCTTTCCTATCTTCGTGTCAAAGAAAAAGTTACTGACAAATAGGTCGGCCAACTGTTAAAAATTGGCTACTTGTCCTCTTGGCAGGCTATTGTATTTAGGTATGAGCGGAACCTGTGATTGTGCTGGAGAAGGCTCTTCACCGAATTTCTTCAGTGATGATATAAATATCTATAGCAGATTGAAACTGCTCAACGTGCAAATCTGGATCTATTTTTCCATCATATTTTGGTGTGATAACCAACGGCTTGAATTTGGCCAGAGTAGGGTACGTTACAACCGAAGAGACGAATGTTGATCCTTTTGTGAAGTCCCCTTTTAAGGATTTCTTAGACTTGGATATCTCACCGAGCCGATCCTCTAAATGTTAGATGGATCCCTTCCATGGCTGGTTATCATCTTTGGTCTTTTCTCCAGCTATCTTTGCAGTTTGTCCTTGGCTTTCGATCGAGCTCTCTTCCTGGGAAGTTGGCTCGGCTTCAACCGATGCTTTAAAAGATCAGTGGGAGCCTTTGGTGATGGATATGCCTGAATCATTTCTCACCTGGTCTCGATTGTACGATGTTGTTATTACCTTCTAGAGATTGCGATGGGGCCCATACGAGCAAACGCAGAGCCTTTGCTCAACCTTTCCAGTGCACTGGGATGCTTTTCAAAGTAATATTAATCATAAAAATGGCTAGGTGACTGGATGGAGGGCGTGGATCCAGGTCAATAGGACTGGTCTCACTACGATCTTGTTCGGCTGAATGAGCTGGCATTTTTATAGGATCCCAGGCCCATCCTTATTGGGTTCTTGAGAGCCTTCATGTGATACTCATACCTCCTATCTCTACAGGTAACTGGGGGCAATCATGATATCCCTGACCCTCCTCTTCTTCTTGATACCCCTGGTCTAGGGGTAATGATATTTGGATTGAGTTGCACTGGCCCTGCCTAAAGTGTGTGTGCCAACTGTTTGACTGTCTTCTGCATCGCTTCCTGCCCCTTGTCTAGGCTCATTAATAGACTATGAAAATTGCCTGCCCCAGTGGGGTTGGGTGGTGTTTGGACTTTTTCCATACTACTACTCTTAGGATTATCCGCTATTTCAGGTATTTCAGGGAATATATTAGATAAACAAATTTAGGTACGAATCACAATGTCTAGTCATGTTCCCACAGATGGTGACAATTTGTTATCTTCCAAAAATAGAGATAGCATATAATTCAATAATCAGTAAAAGGATGAATAATATTAGAGAATGAGGGTAAGAGACAATGAGAATAAGACAGATTTTATGTGGTTCGGCACAAGATGGAAACCTACATCCATGGGTTTACTAGTTCCTTTTTCACTGTTATCAAGTTTATAATTGGGGTTGCTTTGGTATCTTAATGATTGAGAAAGAAAGATAGAAACCCCTTTTTCGTGTGGATTTGTTTCCTATTTATAGGTAGTTGATAGGGAATATTTAGAAGACAGGTGGACTAACTTTATAGGTGAGGAAGTTACACATGCATACACTTGCTAACAAGTAGATAATAAATAAATACACTTGGATCGCATACTGATGTCCCTGAAAGGCATGTAGATAACAAACTCTTAACAACCACGTTCCTTTATTCCCATATGACTAATGAGAAATCTCTTAGGTGTATATGAAAATACACGCATATGGTATGAGCGAATATCTATGTTAAGTAGGATAGTTGTCAATGTAGTGAGCCTAGCAAATTAATACATGATACGGCCTCCCATTCAAAGTGAGGCTAGGCACATCGTGAGTCTTATTTTGAACCCTATGTACGTTGGAACCGTAAGGGTATAACATTACTTAAAGGACCTTTATGGTTACTCGACTAAGTTAAATAGGATACGCTTAAAGACCCTAATTTCTAGACACATTGAAGTTCCAATTTCCTTAAATGACCTTTGTGGTTGCTCGACTAGGTTAAATTGGGCACGCTTAAAGACCCTGATTTTTGGGCATGCTGAAGTCCTAATTTACTTAAAGGACCTTTGTGATTGCTCGACTAAGTTAAATTGGCACGCTTAAAGACCCTAATTTCAGAGCACGCTGAAGTCCCAATTTATTTAAAGGATGTTTATGGTTACTCGACTAAGTTAAATTGGGCACGCTTAAATACCTTGATTTATGAGCATTATGAAGTCCTAATTTACTTAAAGGAACTTTATGGTTGCTCGACTAAGTAAATTGGGCATGCTTAAATATCCTGATTTCTGGGCATTCTTAAAGTCCCAATTAACTTAAAGGGCCTTTATGGTTGCTTGACTAAGTGAATTGGGAATACTTGTAAAATATAATGGTTTAAAAAACCCCAAGTTACTTGAGGAACCTTTACGATCACTCGAACAAGTAACCAAACGTACTTGATATTTGTAGTTGTTCAAAAACCCTAACTTAGTTAAGAGACCTTTAAGGTCAGTTGAGCAAGTAAGTTAAGTAAGTTTTGTGGTTGTTCAAAGAGGTGTGAAACTAACACTTAGCTTAAAACAAAGGCAAAAGGAGATGAAATTATACATCTTTTTAAGGAAATACCATGATAGTCTGTTTAATAACATGTGTAAGGACAGGACTTCGAGCAATTTTCTCAGTCCTCTCAGCCTCCTCAATCATCTTAACTTCTTTAGACCTTCGATTTTCAAAAATGGAGGGCACAAATAGGTCCACCAATACTTGTTCATTAATGGTTAGATTGGTGGGAACAACAATAAGAGCCCTGGAAGTATTAATAGGAGCATCCTCGAAAGGGAAAACCCTGAAACAATAAGAAGAAAAAAGGGGGAATTAAGATACATTAATCAACAGTACAAGATTCAAAGTTAATTATATATAAAGAACAAAACTTACCATAAGAGTTGGTTCAATGATTATAAGCTACCTCATTTCCATCTTCACTCCAGTGTAACATCCCGTATTTCTGTGCATGTATTATTTAATTAATTCGAGAAATTTTAAATTACTTGTGTGTCGTAATTTAATTGAATTAATCATGGTAATATTTATTTAAATATTAATTGGAGAGTGAATGGTTAATATTTACGAAAATTTAATTACTAAGTGAATAGTAATAATTTATTTATGTCATAATGTGTATTAGTAACGTGGCATTTATTTATCTCACCCAGGAGTCGGTATACACTAATTTGGGTGTGAGATAAGGATTTCTATAAATTAATTCGGATGTCTATTTTGAGTGCACGGTTGAGTCCAGATGGGGCGAGATAGTTGGAAAAGTGTACCCGGGGATAATAAACGGGTCACGAGGAGTTTTTAGTCATAATCGGGCCCACACGGGGCTATTTGGGTCACTTGGGCTTGGCCCATTAGGCTAAAAACGAGATTAGTGTTTTAAGACCTAAATCTAAGAGTGGGAAGCGGGAGAGAAACACAAACCTAAATCTAAGAATTTGGGGAGAAAGTGAGAGGGAGCAGTTAGAGCCAAATTGGAGTCTTTTGGAGACAAGGCAAGGAACCTATTGGAAGTTCATCATCAACCTTGCGAATCACACACTCGGATCAGACCCTACGAACCCATAAGGAAAGTGATTACCTTGCTGTGATATTAATTGATGTTATTCAATTCATATTTTGTGATGTGGAAATCAGAAATACATTTTGGGCACAAAACGGGTTTTTTGTAAAAAGAACACTTAAATAAGATTAAATGTGGGAATTAATTATGTGACAGGGTTCTGTGATGGTATTCGATTTAAATGAGAAAAAACCAGTAGCAATTATGGATGAATATGGGGTAATTAGATGAAATTGGAACCTAACGAGTAAAACACCCGGGAATTTCCCCAAATCAGAAAAATAGAGATTTGTGAGATTAAATTTATGTTTGAGGTTCTATGAGAGGCCCTGATCATGTTTATATATAGTTATGATGTTGATTGTGCTTGGGTTATACCAAGAGAAAGGTTAAGAATTGGAGAATTTCGTTAATGGAGGAAATAGCAAGGCGGAGAAGACGACCACCTATTCGATCGATCGATCGACGGTTGGGGTCGATCGACCGACCCTTCAGGTTTTTCGGCAGTTTGGCTTAAGGATTTATATGGATAAAGATTTTAGTTGAAAATTTCCCCTATCATAATTAAGAGAGAAAAATTAATTATGAATTTAAATTCTTAACAATTATAAAGGGATATAATTAGGAGTGGTGGGGGAATTAAGGGCGACATATTGAGAATCAATTTGGGGAAATAAATTCTAAGAAATAAAATAACGGACTGGGTGAATAAGTTCGGGTATAGTAGTAGGGAAACACTACTCATTTAAATTAATTATTAAGGAAAACTAATTAATTTGGAGTCGGGGATTTGACTCGGGTGATATTTAATTTCGAGCCACGTGAGCGAGTCTGGATATTTTGGTTGAGTGACACCAAGGTAATAAATTAATTAATTTAGAGTCGAACCATAGGCTCGGGAAAGCAATGAATTAATTAATATGAAAATTAATTAAATTAGAGTCGGACCATAGACTCGAAGAAAATATAGGCTAGTGCTACGGATTTTTGTGCACAGTAATACCGGGAACTAATTATTATATATATATTTATACGGTGTTGTGATAGTGTGTATATATATATATATATATATATATATATATTGTGTGTGCTATTAAATATCAGTGACTAGATATTTATTTAATTTATATACACTAGTGCTATCAGGGGAGGTTGCACGATGTGGGTGAATCCCCTGGCTTGAGGAGCAGGGAGAGTATATCCCCAGGTCATAGCGTCCGTTATATGGGTGAGGGGATTATCTCACTTTCAGGGAAGGAATATGACCACCTCCATTATGTTTATATTTGGCCAAGTTAGTGAGAAATTCTAACTTGCGGTAACTAGGTCATGTGAGTACATCTAGTGGGATAGCACTTTAGAGAATACATCCGGTGAGTTATTACTCGGGAGGATGTGTTATATTTATATTCAACATATGTGTGAATGTTGTAATATGGTTCTACGTATATAATGGGATAGATAGTTATATACGGGTCATTAAATACATATAGTGAATTGTAAGTAATTATATATGGGGTATATTCATATTCAACATACGTGTGATTGTTGTAAGATAACTTTACGTATATAATGGGGTAAATAATTATATACGGGTAATTCAAATACATGGAGAAAATTGTATTATTTATATAACTAGTGAATGTTATATGGCTTTCAAGGAAATATGATTAATTAAGTTAAGGTGGTAAATAACTTATAAATCATGCGTTTAAAATACTCGGGATTGAGTAGGGAAATTGACAAGAGTTATATCAAGTATCTAGTTTCAGGGTAGAGGACTAGGTGGGATATAAAGAAGGCGTTAGGTGTGCACATTAGTTAAGGGGTGAGTCTATCCTTAAGGGAGTGCGATACTAACTAAAATATGAAGCGCATTCATGCATATTTTATTACTGCAAGTTAATCATTAGCTAAATGTTTTCAAAATGTTTTGGGTTCTAACCCTTGCTATAAAATATTTTCAAAATCTTTTAGGTGTCCAGCCACAGGGACGCCAGGCTTGATTCATTCCTGGGATTCGCTGCTGCAGCATATGTGGATGTTGCAGGATTTGGATAGGCTCCTCTATTCCTTCTATTCCTAGTGTAGGGATTTTCTATCAGTTATCCGAGCATGTTTCTCACGGTGTTTATTTAGTATTTATTTTGAATACTTGAGATCCATTATTATCAGTCTTTACATTTGTGTTGGATTTTAGCCGATGGTTTATTCAGCCAGTTTCTTATTTGTATGTGATGGTTGGATTCAGTTAACTTGTGATTGTTAATGATTTATTTCCGCATGAGTATTTCTTTGAATTAATGAAAGATAAAACTTGGCAGCAGTCTAATTTCACTTAGGTGGTTAGTAATTAAAAAGTTTCGACAGTGATGCTAACAATGAACCAACTGAGAAACCTGTTCTAATTTAGTTTAGGACTGATCTCCCGGGGTTTAATTAGTCGGGGTGTGACAGATGGTATCAGAGCATCAAGTTCTAGTGTCCTTAGGATCTGTGCAACTTTTCACATTTTAACTTAGCATTCTTTGATGTAGAGCCTTATGATAGGATTATTTTATTCCTCTACGAATGCGACTCACGTTCTCCTGCTATCAAGTATAGTGATGTGATTCATACACGAGTTCAGTTGGGCTTTGTATACCGAACATTCTTTGGGGCGACCAACGAGGGTCAGAGGAGGATTCAGGAGGAGAGGCTCAACAGAAGACATGGGGTATTCTGGAAATGGGGATCATGATTGGAATCACCTTGATTGTGGTTCATGACATTGGGGATAGAATAATCACCCGGGAGCCATAGTCTCCCAAAGCATTGTTGTAGATAACGTTGGTACAACTTCAGTCTCACCCGACGTAGTCAGCAAAGGGTGGGGAAGTGTGGAAGGACCCTTTTGGAAGGGACATCTATAAGGATTGAGTAGCAGAGTATCGTGATAAGTCGATGGGAGGAAATAACCCAAAGATAATTGTGTAGGATAGTGTACGGTGGCACCCAGGACAAAATTTTGAATAAAATCTTTGGCCCAGTGGGGCGGTGTTTTAGTGGTAAGAGAGTCAGTCACTACGTATGAAGGAGAAAATAGGGAGTCAAGCGAGAAATTTTGGGTACGGTGTGACCATAAGACCATCCATCCGCTATTCTAATAAGGATGCGAGTGAAATTTCAGAGTTTATGAAATGGGTAAGATTGTAACTGATCATGAGAGAGACGATAAATTGTATAAGCGAACTTTGTAACCGACGAAGGGGATACGGGAACGATAAATGAACCCGCAAATCGATAGTGAACCGTGTGAGAATACACAATAATGGATGGGAAATCCGACTAGGATGACTAGTGTTGAGGTCATCAATATCTTTTATTACCAACTTACATTAACCCTTCTAAGATGCAGGAGAAATAAGGTTATAGAGTTTAACCTAAGAACGAAATGAGATTTAATGATGCTAGGGAAGCACGACGGAAGGGTATACCGAGTAAGGGACCCATCTTAATGCTTTAAATTAAGTAAATTTCTACCTAGTGATGGTGGATTTGATCCGTGTCATCGAGGCCAATAACGAGTCCCATAGGGGTAGGGAAGCCTAAGGGACAACGGGGGTAGCACTTAGGGTCAAGACTACTAGGTATGCAAGAAGGACAACCCCAACATGGCTATTTAGGCCACAGGTAGGGGATTGACATAGAGAGGTGTCTTATGTGTGGAAGTGGAACCACAACAATTGATTATGTCCACAGTGAGGCAGGGGATAGAAGTGGAATGCCAGTAGGGACAACAATTAAAAAAATTTGGTTCGGTCGGATGGGAATATTAGGTCCAGGAACCATTTGGGTGGCCGATGGATAGGCGAGTGGAAGTATGAGGTTTATCCTCAGATAGATGGGGTGAATTTAGTGACACAAGTTATCACAATATTCTTGTTAGCACTATATTCGTGTGGGGGACGAGTTTAGTGGGTGTATAGTAGTGTTAGTATTAAGTATATGGTTACCACGGGGTAACGGGGCTCTCTTTGGTATTATCTGCAGGGGTACAGGTGTGAAAACTGTGAGGGTATACTTTATAAGATTTAATCATTTTGAGTGTTAAGGAAGCGTGATTTTTCCTTGGTATGGATTGGTTAGCAATGAGTGTGAACTATTACGGATAGTGATAGTAAGTTTTGGTGTTCATGGCACCAGGTTGTGAATAAATCCTACTAGGCACCTGTAAGGGAGACTAGCCTATATATATGTGTGTGTGTATATTGCTTGTATTGTGTGGTACAAAAGACATAAGAATGTCTTGTATTATTATATTTTTCCTGGTAAGAAGGGATGTATACTGAATCGATTCAGGGTGATTAGAATTATTTTCAAGCGGGGAGAGATAGCTCGGGATTTATTTTGCGTAAGAACTTGTGATAGTAAGGGCGCGGTATTTTTATGTTGTCTTTTGTAGCATAATAGTATGCGTATATGCTTTTGTGTTAAGAGACAAGTACTTGTGGGTACGTACTATGGACAGAGGGTCAAATAGATCTCAACGACCGACAATGTTAGATAATAGTGTATCGGGGGGGTTCCTTGTTTGGATTTCGCATTGTGAGATGTCCCACGCATGAAACTTAGCGCAACGTTGGAAGTGGGCAGATGTTGGGTCGTTAGTACATAGGTGGGCTACCCCGATTATTATTCATGTATGTGATATGACTGCGGGTCGAAAGTTATACTACGGGTTCCGGCTATCATAGTCGGGTAACTGTCATGCGGTTGAGCACGGGGACAGGGTGTATTGGCACCCTGGTTAATTAAGGTAAATTTTGTGCGGTTAAGCACGGGACATAGGGTGTATGGGCGCCCTGGTTAGTGTGATTTCAGAGTCATCTTAAATAAAAGGGATGTGTAAATAAACATATTGAATATATGCCTGCGAGGTAGTCAGAAAATAAGTGGAAAAGTGTAGCGAGCTGAAATCCATTTGAGAAAGAAAAAGGTCTGACTAGATGTATATCTGGGAGAACTACCTCCACCGTAGGGAGTGGAAAGGTGAGGGAGGCCTATGAAATAAGATATTCATAGGCAAGGGAGAAACCCACATTTTTGGTAAACTATAAAAGATTATCACTTAGTTCTATGCCTAGAGTGGTTTTACGCATAGACAATGTGTAGATGCCAACCTGGCGAAAATTGCATAAGGAATGAAGTTCTTGGGCATGAGTATTGGTGTTGAATGAGACGTAGCGAATTTGTCTCCAGGTAGACCATTTAAGGATGGAAAATGGTTGATTTGAGGGTATCAACCAGGAAACCTTTGAAATTCTATGGTTCCAGTGAAAGGATTAATGCTCAGGTTGGTAAACTGTCACGATGTGTTTGGGACAGAGTTACATATTTGGGTTAAACGTGTCGTCCATAAGTCGATGGGTAAATGGGAAGCGAGGATTATGAATTTTAAATTTTTGGGTAATTCGGGAGTAGTATTTACCACAGGTAGAGTTACGTGTGATGCCTCGTAACATTTTGGTCTGCGTGACACCTTAGGAGACTTTATGAGAAAAGTTTCATTATCCACCTTTGGTAGATAAGAGGTGGGGGAATAACAAGCTGCTAGGACCCGAGATGGGTTATGGTCCATCAGCAGGAATTAAGTAAGTTGAATCCTTTCATGCAGTTCAATGACGTAAGGAGGGGTACGTCACCATGAGTTAAAGGTTCAAATCTAACAGGATTAATCAGGGATGATGTGGGTAATTACCCAGAAGATAGTCACGCGCTTTGGCAACAAGGAAATTGACACCCATATAGGAGGGGAATTTCCTAACTGAGAGATAGTGGAGCCGACGGAGTATAAGCTCATCTTCTGGGGACTATGTTGTTAGGGGACATCGAGTTAACGATTTGTGACCAGGTATTGGATCGGGTGTCTCCTATGAAAGGAGTGATGTAGTTCGGCAAGAAAGGGGAGCTAGCATCGAGACATGTGGGTCCTTTCCCTATCTTTGAGAGACCGGTAGCTTATCGACTGGGTTTGCCAGAACATCTTCAGCGGATACGGGATGTGTTCCACGTGGCATAGTTGGACGGATACAAGAGGAACGATTGAGCTTTTAGGCATGTTCCATTCGAGGATAATGACTTGCAATAAGACACCTCATATGAGCGCAAGCTGCAGTCTAAGATAGTACCACCAGTTAGAATGTGGTGGAGTGGGGTCATCACAGTATTGATGAGTATACGTGGGACCGGGAGGAGGATATGTGAGAGCAGTATCCAGAGTTATTCCCCGCAATAATGACCAAATTTCGGGGATGAAATTCCTTTGTAAGGGGGGGAGTATGTAACACCCCGTATTTATGTGCATGTATTATTTAATTAATTCGGGAAATTTTAAATTACTTGTGTGTTGTAATTTAATTGAATTAATTATGATAATATTTATTTAAATATTAATCAGAGAGTGAATGGTTAATATTTAGGGAAATTTAATTACTAAGTGAATAGTAATAATTTATTTACGTTATAGTGTGTATTAGTGATGTGGCATTTATTTATCTCAGCCAGGAGTCGGTATAGACTAATTTGGATGTGAGATAAGGATTTTTATAAATGAATCCGGATGTCGATTTTGAGTGCACAGTTGAGTCCGTATGGGCCGAGATAGTCGAAAAAGTGTACCCGGGGGTAGTAAACGGGTCACGGGGCGTTTTAGGCATAATCGGGCCCACACGGGGCGTTTTAGGTCACTTGGGCTTGGCCCATTAGGCTAAAACGGGATTATTGTTATAAGACCTAAATCAAAGAGTGGGAAACGGCAAAGAAACATAAACCTAAATCTAAGAATTTGGGGAGAAAGTGAGAGGAAGCAGTTAGAGCCAAATTGGAGTCTTTTGGAGACAAGGCAAGGAACCTATCCGAAGTTCATCATCAACCTTGCGAATCACACACTCAGATCAGACCCTATGAACCCATAAGGCAAGTGGTTACCTTGCTGTGATATTAATTGATGTTATTCAATTCATATTTTTGTGATGTGGAAATCATAAATTCGTTTTGGGTACAAAACGGTTTTTTTGTAAAAAGAACACTTAAATAAGATTAAATGTGGGAATTAATTATGTGACAGGGTTTTGTGATGGTATTCAATTTACATGAGAAAAACCGAGTAGCAATTATGGACGAATTTGGGATAATTAGATGAAATTGGAACCTAACGAGTAAAAACCCGGGAATTTCTCCAAATTAAAAAACTAGAGATTTGTGAGATTAAATTTATGTTTGAGGTTCTATGAGAGGCCCTGGTCATGTTTCTATATAGTTATGATGTTGACTGTGCTTGGGTTATACCAAGGGAAAGGTTAGGAATTGGAGAATTTCGTTAATGGAGGAAACAGCAAGGCAGAGAAGACGACCACCTGTTCGATCGATCGATTGATTGTTGGGGTCAATCGATCGACCCTTCAGATTTTTCGGCAGTTTGGCTTAGGGATTTATATGGGTAAAGATTTTAGTTGAAAATTTCCCCTAGAATAATTAACGGAGAAAATTTAATTATGAGTTTAAATTCTTAACAATTATAAAGGGATATAATTGGGTGTGGTCGAGGAATTAAGGGCGACACATTGCGAATGAATTTTGGGAAATAAAATAACGGACTGGGTGAATAAGTTCGGGTATAGTAGTAGGGCAACACTACTCATTTAAATTAATTATAAAGGAAAACTAATGAATTTGGAGTCGGGGATTTGACTCGGGTGATATTTAATTTCGGGCCACGTGAGCGAGTCTGGGTATATTGGTTGAGTGACACCAAGGTCATAAATTAATTAAGGGATAAATTAATTAATTTAGAGTCGGGCCATAGACTCGGAAAGGCAATGAATTAATTAATATGTAAATTGATTAAATTAGAGTCGGACCATAGACTCGAAGAAAATATAGGCTAGTGCTACGGATTTTTGTGCACGGTAATGTCGGGAACTAATTATTATATATATATATACGGTGTTGTGATAGTGTATATATATATATATATATATATATATATATATATATATATATATTGTGTGTGTTATTAAATATCAGTGACTAGATATTTATTTAATTTATATACGTTAGTGCTATCAAGGGAGGTTGCGCGATGTGGGTGAATCCCCTAGCTTGAGGAGAAGGGAGAGTATATCCCCAGGTCATAGCGTCCGTTATATGGGTGAGGGGATTATTTCACTTTCAGGGAAGGAATATGACCGCCTCCATTATGTTTATATTTGGCCAAGTTAGTGAGAAATTCTAACTTGGGGTAACTAGGTCATGTGAGTACATCTAGTGGGATAGCATTTAGAGAATACATACGATGAGTTATTACCCGAGAAGATGGGTTATATTTATATTCAACATATGTGTGAATGTTGTAATATGGTTCTACGTATATAATGGGATAGATAGTTATATACAGGTCATTAAATACGTATAGTGGATTGTAAGTAATTATATATGGGGTATATTCATATTTAACATACGTGTGATTGTTGTAAGATAACTTTACGTATATAATGGGGTAAATAACTATATACAGGTAATTCAAATACATGGAGAAAATTGTATTATTTATATAACTATTGAATGTTATATGGCTTTCAAGGAAATATGATTAATTAAGTTAAGGTGGTAAATAAATTTTAAATCATGAGATTAAAATACTCGGGATTGAGTAGGGCAATTGACAAGAGTTATATCAAGTATCTAGTTTCAAGGTAGAGGACTAGGTGGGATATAAAGAAGGCGTTAGGTGTGCACATTAGTGATGTGATTCCTTTACGTATGCGACTCACGTTCTCCTGCTATCAAGTATAGTGATGTGATTCATACACGAGTTCGATTGGGCTTTGTATACCGAACATTCGTTGTTGCCAAGTTTTCTCTGGACAAGAGAGTTTGTTATGAGTTCATCATTGAGTGATTATTCCTTTAACCTCATTTATTCACCAACATTAGCATTTATTGTGCTTCTGGTTATTGCCTTGCCTTTATTGTGCTAGAGTGCTTGTTTTTCCTTCCTCCAATTAAGTTGATTTTGGGTTCCCTTCCTGTTATTATATTCCAAGATTATTTATGTTGTAAGAAATCCATTTAATATAGACTGTTGATATTAAAGGCTATTTATTGTAAATTCAAAATTACCATTTATTATGTTGTTGTTGCGACATTAGTCATCATATTGATAAGGGGTTACGCCTCCTTAAACACTAATTATATTTTAAGAACCCACATCTTACAAGCTTAGAAACCTAGTTCAACAACCGAACTCTCTCCCCAATAAGAGTGTTTTATCTAATAACTACTAGTTCTTATCCGTCATCTCATTATCTCTCTCCCTTTGGGCTGTCACGACGTCCACATTAGCAACAATCTTCGCCTTCTTGAGGGTCTCTAACCCCATCTCCAGCGCTCGGAGTTTTATGAAATCGTCCTTCCTCTGAGGCTATTTATTGATCATTTATACTCCCATGAAGCTCATATACAATGAATTCACATTGTCAAGAAAAGGAAATGAAAGTATAGACATTAATAGTTTTAGAGAGAAAGAACAGGCAGTTACCCTTGACCCCAGCTGAATCATTTCTTTGGCTCTATCGATCGGACCCCCCTTAATCGATCGATGTCATTCAAAAAAGTGAATATTTTGGAAGTCCAGATAATTCTCAACTGGATCATCATCACTAAGATGGGGGATCCTAATTTTTTCCCCATCCTCCAACACTCTCTCCCCCTCCTCCTCATCCATAATCAATCTTTGGCAGATAGAGGTGGGAGTGGTCTCATTCTCAGCTTCAGCCTCCAAGGGCCTCTTCTCCATTCTCCACCTCTGAAGGGACTCGTTGTGCACTAATTGGATGGATGATGTATCGTCAATCGCATTGAGGGGGAGAACAACTTTATCAATGAAAGTCTATTAGATTAGAGGGTTCACATCAGCTGCCCAGGGGGGTCATTTGGAAAAAAGTAGTTTTAAGGGGGGGGGCGACATCTAAGCCAGTCTTCACAGAACAACTTGGTAACATCGGTGGGATATACCTATAGAGACTACAAAGACAAATATATGTAACAAATGATCAGTACGATAAAGTAAGTGAGTAATTTTTTTTGTCAAGAAAGAAGTATACCCAAGGAGCGGGGGAAAATGCATGTTAGAAGCGGAGTAGTAAGTGATAAGCTTTTCCGATGTCTGCACAAAGTCGAAGGCACCGTGGTCTCGCTCATCCTCTCCTCTGGCGATAAAACCAATTCAACCTCTTTAGATCACAAAGATCCTTAAATAAGCAAGACTGAAGCCTCTACTTTCGGTTCCTTAGATGTGAGGAATCTCATTGAAAATACCTGCAAGATATAAAAAATAAGAACAATTAGTAAATTCGAATAGAAATAAGTAAATCCTAATGCAAAATTTTACTCCCTAAGATTAGGTTTATTCCAAATCAGGGAAACGGTGAACAAATGACCAATCAGGTTATTCTAGTCGTCATACTCCCACCCTTCCCCCTTGATAAAGAAAAAGTGAAGCCTCGAGTTATGATTAGAGGAAGGAAGTGAAGTAATGAATCATTCATCCTTGTGTATATGGGCTAAAGTATACCAACTCCCCTGAGAATCCATAGTCTTCTAAAAAGTTAATAATTCCCTCATGGTAAAGGGATGATCAATGTCGAACAGGTCATGAAAATGTACCATGGAGTGGATCAGAATTCTCCAGGTGTTCGGTATGAGTTGGGAGGCGGAAAGATTTACGAAGGATATCACATCCAAAATGGGTCTTGAGAGAGTAATGCCAATCCCTTCCTAGAAGAAGTCTTCATAAAGAATACCCCCTTCATGAGTGTGTGGGGAACAATCAGTCTTATTGGCAAGGCGAAGGGATAAAGACCAAAGAAAGGCAGATGTTCACACCACTAGTTGGAAGTCTCTTCAGTCATATAGCTGATGGCATGATAGGGTCCTATAGGATTTCTTTAAGGACCATTAGTCCGAGGGGGGCCAAATGGGCCCACCCCTTGAACATTGTGTTGGTTCGTATTTTGGACTTTAGGAGGACGACTTGGACTATCAACATTTGACGAAGAAGCCCTTGGGTGGAGGCCCTCCTTTTATCAAATATCTCAACGATATTTTCTAAAGCCCGTTGGTGTAGAAATCTTTCTTGTTAAGCTAGGCTGAGAGACAGACTGAATGGATGAAGCCACTCAAGGTATTGGAACAAAGGAAAGTTAGGGGAAATAAAGTCTAAAATATGAGGTCTTCCCTCAGGAAACTGAGACACAAACTTACTAATCCTAGTAAAGTGGAAAGTAAATCCCAAACTATGATATGCTAAAGTTTCTAAGGAAATGAGATGAAGAAAATAAGAATGAAAGAAAAAGGGCGTATCATTAACGAGAGGAAGCCGATGATGGAAATGTAGTCACCCTTAAGGAAAGGATAATATCGAAGCCTCTAAACGAGAGATTATGATAGAGGAAGGAATTTATATATAGAATATTGATGGAACAAAAGGCCCCCAATTTTTGGAATCAAAAGTAATTTCCATTAGTAAATGCGGAAGCGATAAGAATGGTTCAATAAAACAAACACTAAACTTTAATTTCTTTTTTAAAATTAAAATTAAATCCAACTAAAGTGAAATATGATGGAACACACACACAAATTGAATTTCACTTAAACCAAGTTAATTAACCCAAGTCCTAGAAAATTTGCCTAAGTCATATTTTTCAATTTTACCAAATTAGGCCAAACTAATTTTATCAAATTAAATTAAATCACTTGAATAAAATTAACTAAACATTACCCAATATTTAATTTCGCACCAAATTAAATATGTAGTGATTAAACCATATTTTATCTTTTTACCTAAGCATGTATTCTAGGCGATATAACAAGATAAAATAAACAATGAATCACTACGCCGCGATGTACGAGGAAAAACCCATAACGGGAAAAAACCTCGGACGGCCCTAGCCTCAAATCCACTAAGTACGGAATTTACAAATACAAGCAAGATGACTTACGACACTCGACTCGATCCCTCCTAAACCCGGACGCGTCTTCTTGTATCAACCTCTGCCTAGCAAATAACCATGGAGCTCCACCGCGATCTCGGAATCCACAGATCGAACTTTACATGGTCACCGTCAACCACACATGGTGCCTTTCACCACATGAGAATGCCGTATCAAAACAAGCTCTTCTTCTTTATGGGATTTAAAAGCAAACCCCAACTTCTCTTCAAACGAATGTAGAGATAAACCGGTGCCAAACACTCCAAGCAAAGTATATATATATATATATGGAACTTGGATTAAACAACAATTGGGTGTAAACAAGTGTTTATAAGATTTTTTCTTAAAAAATTAAAACACTCAAAAATAATGAACTTTTTCCCGTTGAATATTGCTCTCAACCTCTCTTAGAGGTTGTAGGATATGAAAAATTTTAACCAAAAAGGTTGGTTCCCGCACTATTAAGTTTTGTCAAAAGTTAGTGGGGTAAAGAAGTGGGAAACATGACAAAAACTTCTTAAAACTGCCAAATACCTGTTCCCGCCAAATCTCGTTCGAATGAGATTTTTGTTCCAACGAAGTCTCGTTCGAACGAGGCTTCTAACGAAGTTCCAGTGTGAACTCGTTGGAAATCTCGTTCGAACATGATGTTTGTTCGAACGACATTTCGAATGACTTTCCAGTGGCCTTATATGGGAACTCGTTGGCAAACTCGTTCGAACGACATGGCTGTTCGAACGACAATCTCGTTCGAACGACATTTCGAACGAACTTCCAAAAAGTTTGAAAATTCTATTTTTAGCCCACACACTTTATATACTTTGTTTTTTAAAGTTTTAATAAAATCTTTCTGAATCTAAACAACAGTTTTGAAATAAACAACACCCAATATAAAATGTTCCAAACTCCTATATATATATATATATTAAAATGTATTCATACCTTAGGAGCAATGGAACCATGTTGATGACGTAGAAACGAGGCACTTTAAACTCGACAATTTGATGAAGCTTTATACTCTTGGCCGCTACGTCTTCAATAAACACGTCATAGGCTTGAAGGATGATCAATTAACTCTATCCTATGACTCAAACGTTTTTGTCCGGAATTGAGCCAAAACTACAAAGGACTCAATTGGAAATTTGTGTCCTTACAAATCTCCCCCTTTGGCTATTTCGGGACAAAAAACTAAACAAACATCCTAAAGGGCCGTCAAGCTCTACTAGACTGACAAAAAGTCCCACCCAAAATAAAAATACAATGCTTGACTCAAACAACCCAAGGATCACAATCTTTGCCGGTGAAAGTTGCCACTTTATAATATAATTCCTGCACACTTAAGCAAACACATTACACGCATAGGGAATATCAAAATATTTAATGTAAGTAAAGTAAGTACTCCCCCTAAATTAATTATTTCCTTTTATCAACAATGATCAACTTATAAAGACGTCTCCCTTTAAAGATAAATCTCCCCAAAACTAAGATTATAATAGGTTTAGATACCATTTCTCCCCCTATCATTCTCCCCCTTTTTTTCAGGAACAGACAAAGGCTAAAGAATAAAATATTAACTTATCTCCCCCAAAGAAAGCATATACACCCTCTAAACTAAGCAAGGGATAAATAGAATGGGATAACAAGCTAAAACATGTAATTATGCATAAAGTGATGAGAACATTAAAGCACATGGGCAAAAAAATCATAACTAATCCAACAAATAATAATGGATACCAACTAAGATGCAAGAAACAGATACCAATATGATACATAAGTATTAAGCATGTGATATCAACAAAGAATGCAATAAGATGGATACCAATTATGAATTAAAGTATATATGGACTAGAAAGCAAGGCAATGACCAAAAGAGAATATCATATATATACATACTTAAGATATACCAAAGATGCACATGCACATATATATATAGATATAAACCCACAACCGTGCACTCAAAATCGACATCCGAATTAATTTATAAAAATCCTTATCTCACACCCAAATTAGCCTATACCGACTCTCGGCGGTGATAAATAAATGCCACGTCACTAATACACGTTGTGACGTAAATAAATTATTACTATTCACTTACTAATTAAATTTCCCTAAATATTAACCATTCACTCTCTCCTTAATATTTAAATAAATATTACAATAATAAATTTAATTAAATTACAACACACAAGTAATTTAAAAAATTTCGAATTAATTAAATATTACATGCACAGAAATACGGGGTGTTACACCATTTTCCCCAATGTGGACTCGCCATAGCTCGACACCTTATCCATCCAACGGCCTAAAATGCGACAGCACACAAGGCCAAGCCATATAATTCAAATCTGTGTAACATCACTAGAATAAGAATTGCCTCTTGTTCGAACGACCTTCGAAGGACCCAGACCTATTATACAGACAAACCTCATTTGAACCTCGTTCGATACGCACTTTAAACAACTTGTGATTCTCGTTAGAACGACCCTTCCTCAATTTCTCCATATTTTTTAATTTTACCCAAAACTTCCAACAATTATAATCAGGACACCCAAAACAGTCAAGTAAGAATATAAACCCAATCATAATGATGTAAATCTCAATGTCTTCATATTATTACCACTTATGCGGGAGAATAAATAAAATATTAGGGAAGGGTATTACATTCTTCCCTCCTTAGAAAATTTTGTCCCCAAAATTATAGACCCATCAATCCTCAAGCTTATGGAATGCACCAATTCCAACTCTATATCATAGAGATCTTCCAAGACTAAATCATTAAGTCCTCGAATGCTAAGATAACATCAATAACCACTTTCAGGGGTTGTCACCCAAAGGTTCATCATCCCACATGAGTTAATAATCACCCTCACCCTAGTCATCAAATACACCTAACAGTCTTCGAGCCTCCTCTTACTCAGTGACTATTCCTAGCCAAGTCTAGGGATGGCAGTTTAACCCGACCCACAGGGTTCCCGACCAGACCAGACCCTAATGGGGCGGATTAAAAAACCCGTTTAAAATAATAGGGCCGGGTTTGGGTTCAAAAAAATGTTTATTAAACGGGGAGGGATCAGGTTTTATTAGAATATGCTCGACCCGCCCCGCCCCGTCCCGTCCCGTTTAGTAAATTTACTAGTATATCCTTATTATACTAAGTTAATAACACTCCCACCACATATATAAAGAAACTTTCAATCGAGAATGACCCAAACACTTACAACCACATTATCTTACTGACCCAGATAGAGTACACATCCCCAAGTGTTGGCCAACACGGTCCCTCATATTTATCGAATAATTAATTGCCTTATGATGCGATACTACTCAAGTATTGAATTTTCCTAAACACATCATCAGTACAAACTATCCGAAAGTATCATATCAAAGAACTGAATGCATTCCTATCATAAATCAATACAACTTAGGTATGACGCACTAGTCACCTAATCTCCACAATTGGATTTATATGATCCTTGTTTCTAATTCGACAGACGCATTCACCATTTTTACCATCATAATTGGCTTCTTATCTCACACTAAAACCGACGATGCCACCACTATTGGCCTCCATGGACACCAGTAAATTACTATTATATCTAATCAGAAGCATGTAAGTGATTAATAATAATCAACTTAATCGTATGCCACTTCGCATTAACTTACTTGTCGTGCTTAACCTCCTTGACTCTACCGTCGTGGACATGAACTAACACCATCACTAAAGCTAGCGTGACCGGTCCAAAAAAATGTCGATGTCCAAAGTTCCACTAACAACCTCACCACGTCACTACAGAAAGGAACCTTGAACCCAGAGATCTAATACCATTTGTAACGCCCCAGAATGGAGTTATGGGTAACCTGCGGTCAACCTGATCCAACCTGAGCATTAGATGTGAAGTATAATGAAACAACCTAAATAATGTTGCTATTCCAGTTTTATTTAATTACCATTTCACTTGTATAGCATGCGATTTCCATTCAAAATTAAGCCACATGAGGTAACCGTGGGAAGCGTTCCTGCAATTAAAGCATACAGAGCTACTAGCATAAAATAAAATAGAGTACTTACCTGTATAACTCTCTTAAAATACAAAATCAAATCCAACTTGTAATAAAATGTAATATAGAACCGAACAACAGAAAAACCTCCAATATGTATATCTACGTGCATACGCAACTACCATATATATATACACATGCATGAAATAGTTTTTATTCTAAAAACATTACTTATTCCGATTAATTCATCTTAATCTTATTAAAGAACTCCCTTTTTCTTTTGTTCACATTTATTCCTTAATATAACACACCCGGTTAAATACTTTAAACAAAAACTTTGCTTAAGAAAAATCATTTCTTTCACCGAAATTCTGTCATTTCTCATTAGTATTTTTTTTTTAAATCACTCTTTCAACACACGCAATTTCGTGTTAGAAAATGCTTATTGTTCCCTTGAAAAACTTTCATGAACACACACTTGTGTTAATTACAGTTTAAACCTCCTCCGGTTACTTAACCACCCATTTACTCACTTAACTTTACCTTTTTCTTTACCTTATGGACATTAATTAATTTTCAAACATTACTTGTCAATTTTATCCTTTATCGGAACAATTATTAATTTATTCAAGTTAGGTGTATTTTCACATATTCACCACAAAACCCATTTCTTGATTTGTTCCATTTTAATTATATTTTCTTCGAATCTTGTAATATTCGCATACTCTAACGGGCTCCACACTGCCAGCTATGCTCACCATATGCTTTGGACTATGATTTTGGGTCTTTCAACCCAGGGCTCCAGACCCTCTTTAAATTTTCCAGTGTCGTCTGAATCCTTTTTAATGTTTTTTAACAATATATAAATGTCCACATGATTCCACTTTTCTATTTACCCGGCTGAAGCCAAAACCCAAGGTTTCACACCAATTTATGTTACACTTTAAATTCATCATTTCTTATCCTTTACATTTTAGCATTTATTTTATTCCAAAATCATATTCATTTAGGATCATCTTGTGTAACACCCTTTCCAATATTTTAAATTCATAAAAGCATTCCACTTTATGTAACATTTTCATTTTACCCATTTGTTTCCAAACTTGTCTTTTCCTCCATTTCCACGAGTGTTAATTTCTCGAAACACCATTAAGTTACCCACACAAACTTCTTAAGTACGTTTATCACACCAACACTTTTTAATATTTGGGATTAACATTCTTCAAGCATCTTATTTCATTACTTTCATTTCCAAGAAAACCTTACCATCTAAGACTACTTTATAAGAGAAATACCATTTTCTTTATCAACACATATATTCTTGAAATCTCACATGTTTATCACATTTCCACCCATTACACACAACTTAAGGGAAAATATTTATTTCTTCCTTATTTCATGTTTAAACCCAATAAAACCTTCATTAAACTACAAATGAGAAGATGTATTTTAACTCCAAAAATCTTATTAAGTGGGTTAAACATACAATTAATTATAAAAAATTCATAACACTTGCAAAAATATTCTTTTCAATGCTAAAGCACATTTTATTTCTTCAAAATTCAACAATTGCCCAACTTTTATAAAAACTTCCTTTTTGCAAGACAAATATCATTTTCAAACATTTTATTCCATAAAATGCTTAGCACCAAACTTCATTTACATAAAAATCACAAATGTTCCAAGAAAACTTTGAAATGCTTATTCTTAATTTATACTCAACAAAATAAACATTCTTCCAACATTTTTATTCCATAAAAATGTATAATAACAAGTTTTCTTGAACATATACTAATTTACTCAAGACCATTGAAATCCATTTCTACAAGTTTTAAGAAACACCATTCTTATAGAATAATGCATCCTACTCTTTAATTATAGATGCAAGGCTACTAAAATGAAAATGGGGTCTGTTGTATGTAAAAATTACCATCCTTCATGGACCTTTAGGGGCATCGGTATACAAATACTCCATATGGTCGATCAACCATCAAGCATGGAATATTGGGGCTATTATTGTATGTAAAAATTACTCTCTTACATGGACCAATGAAAAGTAGACACCTTCCCTCCTACGTGGCTACCCAGCTATCTTGGTCGGATTTAGAAACATTTAGTCGGCTAGCATGCCGACTAACACTAAGAATGTGAGCCATCGGGAATAGCAAAGGTTCTCAGGTGGAATAGCGACCAGCACTGAATATCAAAAGTCTTATTTATTGTATGCAAATGTAAATGCCTGAAAATATAAAGGCATTCCATCTCTTGGGTTCCTAACAAGTATAAATGCATAATCTCCTACAGCTCAAGATGAGGAGGGAACCAAGCACAAACACATATAATACTGAGCTATTGTAATCACCAAAAATAATACCAACACTGGACGTAGGCTCTTGTTATAGCTGAACCACTTTAAAAATCTTGTTTGTTGTGTATTTGTCTGGTTTGTTTATCTTTATTTATCTGTGATTATAAATTTGAACCCCATCCATTTTTTGACATCAATAGATTGGCGTCATCTGTAGGAATAATTGCTTGTCATCGTTCTCTACCTCTTTTACTCCTTGTGATCATTTTACATGTCCACTGAGAAATGACAATCGTTCCTAAGAGCAGCTTTGCGGCTACAGGTAATAATCCAAGTCCATCTACTCTCCCTAGTGTGGCAGATCTTTAGGGATACGGCAGTTAGGCAACTGGCCCGCACGTTGCAAGACAAGTCCACCATTGAACAATCTCAGAGGGATATGCCACCACCTCTAGCTGGGAATGAGAGAAGTCATCACTCCAGGTTCTCTCGTGACAAGTCTTTTGCCCCAGAGAAATGTCATTAATCTGATCAATGAATTATTATGATGGTCGATCTTTCTCCAATTAATGTCCAAGTGTATTGGAATGCTTAAGTAAGTCATCATCCTTTGATCATCTAGGTTCCCGAGTAACCAGTGGTCATCACAGGGAGCCAAACCATTCCATGAGCGCATAAAAGGATATGTAAGATCTAAGACTAGAATAAGAGTCTATGTGCATGCTGAGCAGACTCCTCGAGAAAAGAGCTCACTACATGTGCATAGTAAAGCCACCAAAGCTACTTCAGCCAACTCTAAACCAATGGAACATTCCTGGAAATTATTCATTCAACGACTAGAAGAATGGCTTGGAGAAATGGCCAAAACCAAGAATCCTTAGCAAAGAAGTTTTATAAAAGGATCCCCTTTTATTCAGGCTATTGTGGACTACCCCAGGCCTTCAAAATTTAAGAGACCAGTTTTTACTCCAAAGTAGGATGGGAAAACTGATTTAGTCAATATCAGGCTACTACTGATATCTATTTTGTCCCCGAAGATATGTGTTTCATGGCTTTCTCTATTTCTACCACAGGTCCATCCTAGATATGATACGACGACCTTCCCAGAGGTAAAATTTCTAGTTTCCATTCATTGATAGAGCTATCTATTAATAATTTATGCTTTGGGACAAAGCCGATTAAAAATGTCACTCATCTATTAACCATGCATCAAAAACCTATAGAAAGCACTCGAGAGTACATCACATGCCTTAATAATGAGAAACTAGATGTAGTAGAATATAAAATGAAGAGTGTCACTTTAGCACTGATGAGTGGATTACTCGTAAAGTATCTTTACTAAGCTTTAGAAAAGAATCCTCCCAAACTATAACAGAGCTGATGGCCAAGGCTTAGAATATTATAAACATCGAGGAGACTATGGTTGCTAAAGAAGCTGCAGATGTGAAAATTGAAAGTCAAAAGAATTCGACCAAGAAAGATCAAAAAGGCAAGAAGGTTAACAAAATCAATAAGTATGACGAGTGCACTCCTCTCACCAAGGGTATCCATCACATATTGGAGGAAATCAGGGGCAGCAAAGATTTAAATTGGCCTGGAAATCTAAAGTCACCTCCCAACAGGAGAGATAAATCCAAAGATTATGATTTTCACAGAGATCGTGGTCACACTACTGACAACTGCATCACTCAAAAGATTGAAGTGGAGAATATTATTCGACCAGGAAAATGGACTAAACTTCTAATCGAAATGCTGGTCAGGACACTAAAAGCAGATCTGAGTCACTTGGTCGAGGAAAGGATGACACGAAAAGAACACACAATAGCAGTTATGAGGATGATCCTAACCTGTCGAAGAGACTAGATAAACTTGAAATAGCGATAGGAATGATTTTCTTTGGCTGTCATTTCATTTAAGGAGAATACTCTAGTGGAATAGATGAGATTTCCAAGAGAAAGGCTTACCTGAATGAAGCCAAATATTGTCCTTCTATTAAACAGATTCACATGTTCGAATGCACAGATGGTCAGCCTAGGAAAGTCAACAAAGACAGATTAGTGATCAGTTTATCTAAGAATGATTTAAGAGGAGTATTTTACCCTCATAATGATCCACTAATCATCACTTGGAGGGTTCATCAGAGCTGAGTAGCAAGAATCCTAGCAGACAATGGGAGTTCAGCAGACGTTATGTTCTACAATTATTTCCATAGCCTAGGGCTATGAGACGGTAAGCTAGAACCTTATCACAGGCCTCTCATAGGGTTTTTAGGAGAAAGAGTATATGCCCTGGGAATAATCAAGTTGGATGTAGTGGTCGGCACTTCGCAAGCAAGCACAAAGGAAAGGATTCGTTTATATACGCTGGATAAAAATGTCCCTTAAGCTTACAACATAATTCTCGACAGAGTGGGAATGAAGTAGTTAGAAGTAGTACCATCTACTGTGCATCAGTGCATGAAGTTTACTACTAATTATGCAGTTGACGTAGTAAATGGAAACCATATGGAAGTTAAGGAGTGATATTACACCTCGATCGACCAATCGAAATTATGGAAAAGCACTAACACCTATTATATTGACACCTTACATCCTCGGGGAGAAGAATATCTGGTGAAAGGACAGGTTATGGAGGCAACAGAGTCCATTGTACTTGATGATGTGAAGCCAAAAATAACCACGCAAATTAGCTCGAATATAACACCTTCTCTCAAATGGTAATTGACTGCATTCGTGAGAGAATGGAAGAACGTGTTCGCTTGAAGCCACGAGGATATGCCAAGAATTTATCCCAATTTCATTGTCCATGAGCTCAACATCTACAAAGACTCTAAGTCGATTAAGTATAAGCACAAAGTATTCAGTCCCGAGAAGAACATTATCCATCCAAGAGGAAGTGGAAAAATTACAGAGAGCCCAGTTATAGAAGATATCAAGTATCCCTGTTGGTTGGCTAATGTGGTGATGGTCAAAAATAAGTATGACAAGTATCGCATGTGCGTAGACTTCACCGACCTCAATAAAGCATGCCCAAATGATCATTTTCCTTTACCAAGGATTGATTAGTTAATAGATGCAACTACGGGCCACGAGTTGCTTAGTTTCATGGATACATGGGTACAACCAAATTAAAATTAAGCGAGAAGACAAAGGGAGTACTTCCCTTATCACTAGTCAAGGAACATATTGCTACAACGTTATGCCCTTTGGGATAAAAATTCTGGAGCAACATACCAAAGGAGGGTGAACAAAGTATTTGAATAATAAATATGGAAAAAAATATGGAAGTATATGTGAACGACATGCTCACCAAGATCAAGGTTGCCACCAACCACATAAAAGACTTGGCTCAAATGTTTGACCAGTTGGAGAAGCAAAAAATGAAGCTCAACCCGACTAAATTAATATTCGAGGTACAAAAAGGAATGTTCTTAGGATATATTATGAACCATAGGGGAATCGAATCAAATCCTGACAAGATAAAGGATTTAATAGAGATGCAGTCTCCTATATGGAAGAAAGGCGTGCAAAAATTGACTGGACGAGTGGTAACTCTGAACCTTTTTGTGTCCCGAGTAATAGATAAATGTTTACCATTATTCAAGGTGCTCAAAAAGAACTTTTACTGGAATGAAGATTACAGGAAAACTTTTCTGGAGCTAAATAGGTATTTGGGGTCTCCAACACTAATTTCCCGACTAGTTTTAGGAGAAAAAATGTTTTTGTACTTAGCTGTTTTAGAATCATCTATCAGCTCGACTTTGATACGATTAGAAGGAGGAGTGAAGAAGCCTGTTTACTATACCATCAAAGTGTTTTGAGGACCAAAAATCAGGTATCCTCACTTAGAGAAGCTGGCACTTTCACTTATTGAAGCTTCCAGGAGAATGAGAGCGTATTTTTACGCCCAACTATTGTGGTGTACATTGACTTACCTCTACAACAAGCTTTGGATAAACCCAAAAAATTAGGAAGGTTGATATCCTGGGTAGTTCAACTTGGGGAATATGAGATTGTTTATGAGCCAAGGATTGTATTGAAAGGGCAAGCAGTGGTAAACTTCGTTACAGAGTTCACATATGCGGAGGTGAGTAATAATCCAAGTTTGCATGTCGAGAATACTTATTCAGATAAGAGCTCAGTTCAAAAGCAAAATGATATTGTCACTGACCAACAAGAATCATCGGTTGCCCAAGAAAGAGCATAGCGATTGGATGAACAGAGCAAGAAGATATTAAAATATGGAGTGCTATTAGAGGAAGATTTCAACAATGACAGTCCAATGTGGAAATTGTTTGTGGATGGATCTTTATGCACCACTTACACTAGCCCGAACTTATCATCGACACTCCAGAAGATTTAAATATGGAATATTCTTTATGATTTTAGTTTCAATCTTCCAACAATAAAGTTGAGTAAGAGGCATTAATTACAGGTTTGGAAATAGCTTCATCACTGGGTGACGAGAAGGTGATATTACATAGTGATTCTCAACTCATTATCAAACAGATCCTTCAAATATATGGAGTCAAAGGATAAATAATGGTAAAATATTTTAACAAGTCTATGGAGGTTATCTCTCGAGTTCCTAAATTCAAGATGGTTCGAATTTCAAGGGTGGAAAATGCTCGAGCAGATGCCCTTGCTCAACTGGCTTCAGCAACTCAAATAAAAGTAAGATAAATTATTCCAGTAAAGATCCTTACACATTGAAGCATTGATGTGGAAGTGTTCATCATTATATATGTACAGTTGGGGCCTTATTGGATTGATCCGATCAAGGACTACATTAATAAAGCCTTATTGCCATCCGACCAAAAAGAGGCTAGGAAATTGAGATACAAAGCAACTAATTATATTCTGGAGAAAAGCATTATGTGCAAAAGGGGATACACTACCTCCTTGTTTCGTTGTGTTCATCCATTCGAAGTGCAAGACTTGATCAGGGAGGTGCATGAAGGTTCATGTGGAGCTCTTTTAATTGGCCGATCATTAGTATAAAGAATAGCCATGTAGGGCTACTACTGGTCGATAATGAAGGCAGATTGTGTTTCTTTCATCAAAAAGTGTGATAAATTCCAAAAATTTCTACTATCCATAAAAGACCGGGGGCTACCCTAAATCCCATCACTTCTCCTTGGTCATTTGCAATTTGGGGAATATACTTGCTCGGTCCATTGCCAACCACCAAAGGAAGGTTCAAGTATTTAGTTGTACCAGTGGATTACTTCACCAAATGGGTGGAGGCTGAGCCTTTGGTTGATATGCCTTATCAGAAGGTTTTATAATTTATATAGAAGAAAATCATATGCCGTTATGGGATGCCCTATGCTTTCATCATCGATCATGGTACCCAGTTTAATAATGATGAGTTTGAGGAATATTGCATCCGATATGGTATTCAAAAGATTCATTCAACACCTGGACATCCACAATGTAATGGCCAGATAGAGATTACTAATAAGACTCTACTTGACGGGTTAAAAAAAAGGGTGGATGATGCTTAAGGAAATTGGAGCAATGAGTTGCATAGTGTCCTTTTGGCTTATAGGACTACACCAAGAACATCAATAGGGAAGACTCCATACGTGCTCACTTTTTGCATTGAGGTAATGGTGCCAGCTGAAATAGGTCTACCGACTCACAGAGTGCTGAATTTTAACTCCCTTAAAAGTGATCTCGTGAAGAATTCAGAGGAGATGCTACAATTCAGATGGTTGCTTATTAATAAAGGACTGTCAGGTTCTATAATCGAAAGGACAATCCGACCAACTTGAAATAAGAAGATATTGTCCTGAAGAAGTTAATCCAGATAAGCATCAAGTTAGCGCCAAATTGTCATATTCCATACCATATCTTGGCAATTATCCGACCAGGAACATATCACCTTGAAACACTGGAAGGATAGGAATTTAAGAACCCTTGGAATGTCGATCACCTTTGCAAATATTATCAATAATTTCTCTTTAATGTAATCGATCATTTAATTTAATGAAGTCATAATTTTCTACCAATTATGCTTCCTTTCTATGTTTTTTTTTTGGAGTATGGTGATATGCCACCAGTAATTAATAAAAATTTCCAACTACAAAAAAGTTTAGATTGGAATTTTTTCTAATTCAAACTTTTCTAACTTCAGAAAAGTTCAAACTTTTCCAACTTCAAAATATTTTAGCTTGGAGATATTTTCAAACTTCATATATGATTTCGTCCTCGACAAATCAAGAACCAAAAGTCAATAAAACTTCATATATGACTTACAGTTAAGCATAAGTGGTTTTACCCGATTGAGCTAAGCACATGAATAACTATACATTCCTAACATACTTGGTCGCCAATGATAACTAATGCAAAAACTCAGTTTAACAAAACTACTTACTGTTTTATCTAAATTCATTAGTCGAATCTAAGACATTATAAATAGGCTCAACCATGAACCAAGCACTTATCACTTAAGTAGATTACTTAGTCGGCAAGCTGATTAATGAGTCATAAGATAGATTGCCTAGTTGGCATGTTAATTAAAAGCTAATCATAAGCTTAAATAAAGATGAAAATGAATCAACAACACACACATTGAAAAATAACTTCATTTCTAAACATTTGGCAGTACAATACACCAGCTAAAAATCAAGATATACAATCCTATTCTACAGGGCATTTTCCTTCATCTTTGTTCAACCTAGAAGGAGGCTCATCAAGGGTACTCGGAAGATTTGTAGATCTAAAATAAATTATTCTAGTATGTTTGTTGCTTCTTGGTCAATCCAGCAGATAATGGGGGCGAATGTATTCATCCTCTCCTTTAAGGCCATAATCTCCAATATATTTTCTGACTAAGCTCTTAGGAATGGCATCAATTGGAATCCAATTAACATCAATTTTATATGGTAAATAAGGATAATACAACATTTCCCATTCGTGTTAGTGACACAATTCATTGCCCCTGGATATCATTAACAGACCCAACAAGTTCAACCAACCCCATTTATACCCATCTAACTTAGCTCGCTCCATCTGTTTGTTTAAATAAGTTAAGGCTTCATCATACCCATCCATCCAGACGGCCCTAGGTTGCTTAAGGAAGTGAAAAGTTAGTCGATCCACCCTGTATTGGAGTTTTTTTATAGCCTTATCCTTCTCCTATAGTAGAATTGCTTGGTCGGATAAAATTTTCTTAGTTCTTTCTTCATCTACTATTGGTTGAGTAATCGTGACTTGCCTAGAATATTGGCTAGATTTAGTTTTTCTCTTTTTCAAAGCCTCTATTTCCAGAAGTCTGGAATTTTCCATCTCTAAGAATGAAAAACTTCATTTGTCCCTATGTCTACTGTCTTTTTCAAGATATCAAGCTCATTCCTCAGAGCATTATTTTCTTTTTACAGGAGTGCGGCAATCTCCCGAGAAATTTTAGCTATTTTATTCAACAAAATTTCTTTCTTATTCAAAGCATAAGTGATATCTTGAACTTTCTTATCAAACCACTAACCTTCACCCAACACTTTTTATTTAGCTTCATAATCATAATGGAGCAACACCAGAGAAACTTTATGGTCTTCCTAAAGTTGCTCAATCATTTCACAGTACGAAGCATTGTTTGTCACAACCCTATCAAGAAGACATTGAAGATGGATGTGGGCATCTTTCATTTGGTCGGAGGTATCTGGGCCAAGTAGTCCTACTAAATACTTTTCAGTCAAAGGCACATGACCAGCCTCAAAAAGACTCTTGCTTCATCCCAATAGGTCAGATTCACCAGAAACTATTACATTTCTCCTAGAATCAAATTAAAAATTTACAAGTGTATAAGCCCGACCAAGGAAGACAAACAATAATGGTTAAACAATCAAACAACATCAAGGAAAAGTTAAAAAGATTGAATAAAATTGATTCATTTCATTGATAAGTCATAAATTACAGAGGTGATTCCATTACAAAGGAAAAGAAGAAGAAAATAAAAATACATAAAAGGAATAATAAAAAACTAGTTGAAAGGAGATAAACCTTCTCCTTGTCCTTGGTCTTATCTTGGTCAGCAGGAGGAAGGTTGGCAGTATCTACAGGCAGCATAAAAGATTCTCCAAAACCTTCCTTATCATTCAAGTCATCATCTAAGTTAGAAGGAGTTCCTAGATCATGTCTTTAAAATAACTCGGAGTCTCCTTCAGGGCATCTGACCAGCCCTCCTTGTAGGAGAGCTTCTTGGAATACTCTATCTAAATGGCTGCAGCAATAAAGGCTTTATCCCACCCTTTATTAGTAGGCCCCTCCTTATCCTTCTTGCTCTTGGCCTTCAGAGCAAGGTTCTCAGTAGTTAGACTGGAGGACTTATCTTCAGCAACCTTCCTGCTCTCATATTTCGTAAGTTTCTGCTTGGCCAGGTTCAGTTAATCATCAGTAACCTTTTGTATGTACTCTGCTACCTTTGCCTTGTCCTCGACAGCTTTAACCTTGTCCTACTAAGTTTTTTTCTCTCTGTCTCTCCAAGGCTTCCCCGGAGGCATGCAAATATTTCTGCAAACCCTTAAAAACTTCCTCCACGTCAGCCGAGGAGGCCTTTAGCTAGTCATATTTTTCCAGCATCTAATTTTAATCTATCAAGAACAATAAAAGAATAAGTATGCCATAACTGTACAGAAGAAAGGCAGTAAACATTATGAAAAGTAAACAGAAGAGTTATGAACTTACCAATGCCAAGTTCTGACTAACCCTCTCAACTAGTCGGGCTCTGGTTATGGGGGCTGCTACTGACCTGTTTACTAGAAGAGTACCAACCTTTATCAAAACCCTATCCAATCTAAGGTTTATTACCACAGAGGCATCTTCAATTCTGCCTTAATCGGCAGAGGATTTTTTAGCCAACTCTTGATGGTGAGGAAAACCTTTTTTTAACCGCTTGAATTGAGGTTAAACAAATTGAGCTTCTTCATTAATGAGGAATTAAGGCCTTTTCTTAGTAACCTGAGGCCTCTTATCAGTAGCAATATTATTTTTAGAATGAGGAGGAGACTTAGATTCATCCTACAGAGTTGGGATCTTTCTTTTCACCAATTCTGCAGTAGATGAAGTGGATATGGTAGTAAAATCAAGAGACTTAAAAGATGCGAAAGTTCCTCCTTGAGCAAGCTTCTTCGTAATTCCAGTTGACTCAACAGTAGAAGAAATTGACAACGGTTCCTCGTCCAATTTGATGGGTAACTGAGGCAAAACTATTGAATATCGGGCAATAAAGGAAGTGACAGTACTCTTATATTCCAAAAAGAAATAAGATGCTTGGGGATTCTCCTCTCCTTCTCTTTTATGAATAGCCCTCAAATACTTAAGGTCGTCAACATTAACCTCACTCTCCTTTGGGCACTTCTTTTTGCTTTTTTCTGCACAAAAACAAAACAAATCGATTAGTTCACAAAGCTTTAAACAGTTAATAAATAGTGGAGAAATTGAAAAGTGAAAGTACAACCTATGCCATTCCCTTCCTTGGGGCACCTAGGCCTAATGTATGTTACCCCCTCAGGAAGGGGGCATATTGCCACTTCTTCACTACGACACCATAATCCCATCAATCTTTATTGGAATTTGGCAACTTCACCACCAATGCCCTATTGGCCTGCCTAGTCTTCATGTAATAAGTGTTATTGCCAATGGTTCCCCATTTATATCAGAACGTCAACTCTGAAATCCCAATACGAATTCCATGAATTTCATTTAGTCTATTTAACCCATTTACGACCTCCATGTATTAGGGGCGGCTTTTACTGGGACGACTTCAAACTATTGACAAAATTAAAGAAAAAGTGGGTTTGAGGGAAACATGACACCACACTCAGTAATGAACAGAGTGGGAATCTAGAAACCCTTAGCCAAAGAATACACATCAACTCGACCACTGGCAATATATAAATATACCCAACTAGGAATCTTCCATTTTTCCCTGAATTAATATAAAGAATTTTCATCTACGATGTTCACAATGACTGAAAAATAGGAAAAAATCAAAGAAAAGAAAGGGATAACTTACAAAGATCAAAAAACAACGGCAGATAGATAGCATCGAAGACGGAGAAGAAAAGAAAATTTTAATTTCAAAAAGTTTGAGATAAAGAGAAATGGACGGAAAGCCCAATACTTTTATAGGTTACCTTAAAAGTATGAAAGAAATGATTAACTGAATGAACGATTGAACTACCGATGGTTGCACTCTTTCTACTAGGCAAAAAGACCAGTGTACCCTTTGGTGGTTCGCTAAAGTTCGAGTTATTCACAAAAATTCCATAAGCAGATATATTAAGAAAATTACAAGTCCTGGAAGTCGGCAGTCGACTGACTCTCAGACATTACGCTGAGAAAAATTCTTAAAACATACTCCATACTTTCGATCAATCATAAAGCATGGAACATTGAGGCCTTGTATGTAAAAATTACCCTCCTACATGGACCAATTATATGTAGACGCGTTCCCTTCTTCGTGGCCACCCAGCTATCTTAGTCAGCTTTAGAGATATTTAGTCAGTTAGCATACACACAAACGCCAAGAATGTGAAACATCAGGAATAGCAAAGGTTACTCGGATGGAATAACGACCAACACTGAATATCAAGAGTCTTATCTATTGTATACAGAGGTAATTTCCTAGAAATATAAAGGAACTCCATCTCTTGTGTTCCTAACCAGTATAAATGCATTATCTCCCTTAGCTCAAGAGAATGAGGGAACCAAGCACAAGCACATCTCATACTGAGCTCTTATGATCACCTGAAATAATACCAACAGTGGACGTTGGCCCGTCTTACAGTTGAACCTCTTTAAAAATCTTATTTGTTGAATGTTTTTCTGGCTTGTTTATCTTTATTTATCTGTGATTATAATTTTGGGCCCCATCTATTTTTAGACTTGACAAGAGTCTTAAACTAAGAGTAGAGTTTTCCCACCTCAAATGAAGCTCCAATAATGTTTGGATGGAATGTCTAAGAAGATGGCAACCTATTACCTAATAAGGTGGCCTTAAGGATATTGCCTAGATCCACAAGCATACTCCATGAACTGGTGGGAAAATACATATGGAAACTTATCCTAACTTTCAATCTTTGAAAAAGGATTTTGATAAAAATCAGCAACAGTTAAACTTTGATGAGACAAGTACCTTTAAGCATAATGTTCAACTTAAATCTAAGTACGTTTTTCCTCCTATTAGAAAGAGTGAGTCCTCATTCCAAATTGTTCCCTCTAGAACTACTGTCAAAAGTTATAACTTAGGGAAACCTATGTTCAACCACTTTTCTAAAGACTTAACTGCTACGAGCAATCTTTATTGCTCATACTGTGATGTGTACGGACATTCCTTAAATGGTTGCTATTCCGAACACCTGTACTAAAATACTTATCCCTCCTTTACCTATCAGAACTTTAACTATTCAAGGAGAAGCCGTAACAATTATGTCCTTCCTAAACCACCAGACAGAAACTCTAACTATAGAAAGAGAAAGACAAGATCTAATACTAAAAGATAATCGTCAACAAATAATCTTAGAGTCTTTTCTCAACCAAATGCTCAAAATGTTTATAACAACAATAAAATTGGGCAAAATTTGTATAGATAAAAAGCTGAAGCTCGTAAGTTTTATCAAATATGAGATAATAAGCACAAATTGAAAACTAGAGCTATTTGGGTAAGAAAGGATGATCTAGTAACCCAAATGAAATGTAACATAGTGATCAGCGCTCTGAAAGCTGAACACACCACGTCTGGATGGTACTTAGACTCTGGATGTTCTAAGTATATGACCGGGGATGAATCCAAACTCTCAAATAAAATTAACTTCTCTAGAGGCAAAGTCTTGTTTAGAGATGGTGTTTCAGGCCAGATCATAGGCACAGGAACACTCCAAGAATAAGGATTACCTGTTCTTGAAGATGTTTTATTAGTAAAAGGTCTTAAGGCTAATCTACTAAGTATTTCACAATTTTGTGACTCCAATCATACTATCACCTTTTTGAAGAACAATTGTAAAATTTTAAATGAAAATGGTGAGTGCGTAATTACAGGACTCCGTACTCCAGATAACTATTACACAGTTAATCCTAGTATAGAGGTCTATAACATTGCCAGAATTGATGATAATGAATTATGGCATAACATAATGGGTCACATAAATTATGACAGCCTTAGTAAATTGTCCTCTCAGGAAATTATTAGAGGTATTCCTAAAATAAAACCCATTTCGAACATAGTCTGCGGTCCCTGTCAAGAAGGCAAAATAGTTAAGGCATCTCACAAAAGGGTTAAAGTTATTATGTCCTCTAAACCTTTAGAACTCATCCATATGGACCTAATGGGTCCTTCTCGTACTATTAGTCTTTGGGCCAATAGTTACATTCTAGTTATGGTTGACGACTACACGAGATTCACTTGGGTTTCTTTTCTAAAACAGACGTCGGAAACTTTTAGAGCGTTTTTAAAAATCTTACTTCGTATAGAAAATGAAAAGGACTCCCAAGTAGATAGAATCCGGAGTGATAGAGGAGGAGAATTCATAGATTCAGGTATCATCGAATATTGTGACTATAATGGTACGAGTTTAGTGCTCCCAAGACAACCCACAAAATGGGATAGCCGAGCGTAAAAATAGGACTATTCAGGAAATGGAAAGAGTTATAATACATTCCAAAGACTTACCAAAATATTTTTGGGTTGAGTCAGTTCGTACTTCATGTCACATTATCAATAGAGTCTACCTTAGGAAGAATTCTAAACAGACCCCCTATGAACTTTGGTATGGCAAGAAGCCAAATCTTAAATATCTTAGGACATTTGGCAGTATGTGTTATGTCTGTAAAGACATAGAACACTTATCTAAGTTTGAAACAAGAGGAGATAAAGCTATACTTCTAGGATAATCACCTGATAGTAGATCCTACCGTATTTATAACTTGCATACTAAGACCATGATGGAATCCATTAATGTGATTGTGAATGACACATATGTAAAAAGTAAAACTACTAGACCCGCTATTATAGAAGAGTATAAAATCTTTTTAAATTATGGCTCTCCTAACATAACTGAGTCTTTACCAATAAAGACCCCTGAAGTACCTAACTGGGTTTCTAAATACCATCCCATAGATAATGTTGTTGGTAATCATATAGAACCTGTTTGTACAAGATCCCAACTTCGTAACATTGCTCATTTTGCATGTTTTGTGTCTCTTATTGAGCCCAAAAATGTAAATAAAGCCTTGAATGACCCATTGTGGATTACTACAATGCAAGAAGAGCTTCTTCAATTTGTCATTCATGATGTTTGGTATCTTGTACCCAGACTTGAAAATAAAAGGGTAATTGGCACACGTTGGATTTTTAAAAACAAGACTGATGAGTCTGGGATGATTATCAGAAATAAACCTAGATTAGTTGCCCAGGGCTACTCTCAGATTGAAGGAATATATTTCGAGGAAACATTTGCTCCTATTACTCGACTCGAATCTGTTCGCTTACTTTTTGATATAGCTTGTCATTTACATTTCACACTTTACCAAATGGATGTAAAGTCAGCATTTCTAAATGGTATTTTAACTGAGGAGACCTATGTAGGACAACCCAAAGTGTTTATTGACCCAAATCATCCTAATTATGTTTATTGTCTTAAGAAAGCTCTTCATGGGTTAAAACAAGCTCCTAGATCTTGGTATGAGAGTTTGTCCACCTTTCTTTTAGATAATGGATTTAGGACAGGAGGAAATAACCAAACCTTGTTTGTCAAACATTTTGACAACAACATTATAATTTCTCAAGTGTATGTTGACGATATCATTTTTGGATCCACTTCCCCTTCAAAATCTAAGTATTTCTCAGACATTATGGATAGAGAATTTCAAATGTCGCTTATGGAGGAGTTGCAATTTTTCTTAGGACTTCAAGTTAAACAAAACTCAGAAGGATTATTTGTTTCGCAATCTAAATATGCCTTAGAGATTGTCAAAAACTTTTTCTTAGATACGGCTAAGGAAGCTACAACGCCTATGAGTACCTCGGTCAAACTCTCCAAAGATGAAAATGACAAATCCATTGACTCTACCTTATACCATAGTATGATAGGGAGCTTTCTCTACCTAACTGCCTCACGCCCAAATATCATGTTTGCTCTGTGTGTGTGCGCGCCCTTTATCAAAATAATCCCAAAGAGTCATTTATTATGTATAAAAAGAATAATTAAATACATAAAAGGCATTCATAATTTAGGATTGTGGTACACTAATGACATATCGATCACTATAGTTGGATACACTAACGCTGAATGGACTGGGTGTTCCGACGATAGTAAAAGTAAATCAAGCGCATGTTACTACATCGGTAACAAATTGGTTGGTTTGAACAGCAAAAAAAAGAACTGCACCTCTTTATCTACTGCGAAATCTGAATATATTGCAGCTGGAAGTTGTTGTGCCCAGTTATTATGGCTGCAACTTATGCTGAGAGATTACAGTATAAATGAAGAAAAACTCTATCTTTATTGCGATAACTAGAGTGCGATCAACATCTTTAAGAACCCTGTTCAACATTCTCATACTAAACATATTAAAATTCGATATCACTTCATTTGAGAATTGGTTGAATTAAAGGAACTAGAAATTAATTACCTACCTATTGATCTACAATTGGCTGATTTATTTACAAAACCTTTGGACTTTAAGCATTTTGAATCTTTACGCAAATCTATTGGCATGGTTTTAGCTGAATAATTTGTATATCTACCTGCTTATAACTCTCTTATTTGATTCTTACTGCCCTTTGTCCATTTGAGACAAAATGGGGGAGAAATTTTGAGTACACTTGGACACATTTGTACGTTCTTATCTACCTAACTTGATCTTAGGTATCTTTTTGCATATTTCAGTACCTCCTTATTGCATCAGCTTTCGATAGGGTAATGGTTTGTACATAGTTAAGTTATGTAATTTTTATTTCTAGGAGTTTGGGTAGATAGATTTTTATAGGAATAGGATTCTCTTATTTCTTTTTGGTATCCCTATGAGTCCTTGTTGACTAAAATGATATTTTATCTCATATTTCCAAAGGGGGAGATTGAAGCACCCTATATCTTTGACTCATTTGAGTCTGCATTATATAGGAGCTTATCTAGTTTGGAAATAGTGACAAAATTATGTCCATCCCTAGTTAAACCAAAAAGCCTCAGAACTCTCTCATCAAGTTTGATATTCTTATATAGGTTCTTGATTGTATTTCATATACACCACACACTAGGACTGCATACATATTGCATTTCATTCTCATTATAACCTAGTGTGAGTTAAATACCCTAATATGAATTTAAATATTTTTTGGGATTTATTAAGAATTTTCTAAGAATTTTAAAATGATTTTTGGATATTAATATATGAACTTTGTAAAGTTTTTGGGTTGTTTTGTAATTAAAATTTATCCTTAAAACTATCTTGGGTAGAAACAAAAAGCGGCAGAAAATATTGTAGTGGAAAATGAGATTCTGTGGTAAACCAAAAACATGCGTGTGATATTAAATCTAAAGCGTACACGTGTTGCATACTGGGCGGGTGGATTTGTTTTTCTTTGCCCTCACAAACTTAAAACCAATCTATAACCATTGGATTGTTTTTATCTACGGTCTACATGTGTTAGACTTGATCCAAGTGAAATGTTTTTGAACCAATCAGAGTAGTTCATTTCCACCGCCAATTGTGAATCATTAGATCTCCATCGTTTTAAATTGTTTTAATCTCAGCCTTTGATTTCAAACCCTTGTTAGAGATCCTTCGATGCCTAGTATAAATAGATGCCATCTGTGAGGCATTTGAAGACTTTGGCTATTTCCTCGTTTGAGAGAAAAAAGAGAGAAGAGAGAGAAAAGAGAAGAGAGAAAGTTGAAACCCTAATCCAACTTCGTCAAATCCAAAACTCAGAAACACTTTTATGAGATTTACAAACCTTTAGTGTTGAGTGTTTAGATCGTAGTTTGAGAAATATTCCTCTCTTGTTCTTGATCATTGTTCCAACTTAGTCACATTGGTAGAGGTTCTCAATTTCTCTACATAGAAACCTGAGATCTCATCTTAGTGATACAAATCACGTAGATAGATTTCTGTTTTGATTTCTCATTTCTAGAAATCATATTTGTTGGTTATTTTAAACTATTTTCATGTTTTTAAACCCTATACCAACAATATTTCTTCTGATTTCATTTTACTCAAATCATCAGGCTAAGACCTAGTTTTGAGATCTTGATTGGGATTTGCACTTTTTTGATAATATTTTCAAAACCCAAAACTGTTAGGATCTTGGATATTTCACAACAAGATTCCCTCTTGATCTAAGGATAAATTGAAAGGTTTAAAGCCTAATTTTGGTTTGGCTAAACTGATTTTAGAAAACCTTGCATGGTTAGTGATTCTGTAATTTAATTAAGTTATTTTATCTGTATTAAGTATGAGTGTGTTGCATGCATATGTTAGAGAGCACGTCACCACTACACTTTCACTCTAACACACTTAAAGTGTTGGTTATAAGATCTTGAACTTGTTTGAGTCGACGTAAAGACTGGAATCAAGTAAAGTTTCGAAAGCTCGAGAGAACATCAACAACAACAACCTTCAGAAAATTCAGATCTAATCCAGAGGAGTTGGTAACGATTCTGAACTAAGTTTAGGTGTGTTTGTTTGGTTTGATTGTTAAATAGCTTGTAATTTGTTACTTTTATTTTAGTGGATTTTCATTTTGTGACGTAGAAGTCATCGTGGATGTTTCCCCAATTGGGTCGAGTTTTACCACGTTAAAAAACTACTCGTGTTTTTCCTCATACTCTCATCACCTTCTTTTTGGCTGTGCTAATTTAATAGTTTAGGTTTTGTTTTTCAAAATTGGTTTACTAGATTTGAAATAACTTGTTCACACTCATACAAACTATTTTGAAAAGTTTTTAAACACACCTTGTGTTAAGTTTTGTTTTGATTAAAAGAGTTTCTTCAACAAACATTTTGGAGCCATTTTAACAGTTTAACTTTGTATTAAACGTCTTAAGTGGCATTTTTCAGAATACCAGTAGAATATGGTTGTACAAGGTAGATATATGGTGGTGGCATGGTGGTTTGTGGTAAAGAGAGGAAGAAATGTTGAAATGGTGTGGGAGATCCACCTCTCTCTCTCTCTCTCTCTCTCTCTCTCTCCGTCTTCTTCTTCTTCTAACTCCAAATAACCCCAACAACCCTTATAAAACCACCCTCAATACAAAAATCCCATTTTTCCCAATCTGAGCTCACCAAATCTTGGCACCTCATCCATCCAACGGCCCAAAACACAACAGCACACTTTAAGGCAAGCCAAATAATTAAAATTCGTGTAACCTCATTTGAACGAGAATTACCTCTCGTTCGAATGCCCTTCGAATGACCCAGGCCTGTTATCCAAACAAATCTCATTTGTACCTCATTTGATCCCCACTTCGAACGACTTGTGATTCTTGTTTACACGACTCTAAACTCGTTTGAACGACCCTTCCTCAATTTCTCCAAATTTCTCAATCTTGCCCAAAACTTCCGACAATTATAATCAAGACCCCCAAAAAGGGAAATGTTGAACGTAGACTTTATCAAATTTCGTAACCAGTCCACGCACGATTGCGAGGTAGACTTCCATCATATTATTTTTGGTATTGAAATGCCCATTGACCTGATTAGACACCATTGGAGTCGCAATAAATATTGAGTCATCTTACCCCCAGCAAGTGGGCCTTGCACAAACTAGCTATAAGCGCCAAGTACTTGACCTCATTATTGGAGGCTTCAAATCCCAATATGAGCCCTTGCTCGATCACCGAATCCTCTGGGGTCATGCGGACAATTCCCAAGCCTGTCCCCTTAGAATTAGAGGCACCATCAACATATAATGTCTTCGACTGGTCAGTAGGACCATCTCAAGTGAACTCAATAATAATATCGGCCAGGACCTGCCCTATAATTATTTCCATTGGTTGTAAGTGAATGTCAAATCTCCCAAGCTCAACCGACCACTTGGACGTCCGTCCAAAAATGTCAGTTTTATGAAGGACAACTTTAAGGGGAAAGAATTAATTATAGTAATGGAGTGGGCCTCAAAAAAATGCTCCAGCTTCTGTGAAGCGATCACCAATGCGTAAACCAGATTCTCAAAGTAAAGTACCATTGCTTGGTGCCCAATAGCTTTTTGCTAGCGTAGTAAATAAGAAACTGCTTCGCTTGTCTCTCACAGACCAAGATTAAACTAACTGCATAACTTAACTTGATACTACGAGGTAAAGGTAGAGGGGATCCCCTTGATCAAAAATTTCCAGCAACGGAGGTTTGCTTAAGTAGGACTTGATTTTCTCAAGGGCCTTGGATAACTCATCGTTCCAGGTGAGGCTTGTCTCCTTCTTAAGTAACTGGAAGAATGGTCAAGGAATCTAATTTTTGGCATCGACCAACTATTCTATCTTTGGTACGAGGAAAATATCCTTTGGGAAGGCCTTATTTAGGGCGACGGAGTCTATACAGACTCTCCAACTTTCATCGCTCTTGGGAACCACGACTGGTTTCGAGATCCACTTCAAGAATTGAACTTCTCTACTGGACCTTGCTTCCAGAAGTTTCCCTACTTCTTTTTCTACTGCCTTTGCCTTCTCTAGGGAAGTTTGGTGGGACTTTTGTATGATCAGATTGAATGTCGAATCCAAGTGGAGACGATGACATACAATCGTAGGATCAATTCCTGACATGCCATATAGTTCCCACGTAAATACGTTCAAGCTTCATTTCTGGAAGGTAATTAGTTCCTCCCTCTCAAGATCAGTTAGTGTTGTTCTAATCAACCCCTAGTTTCTATTTTGATGGAGTAGACCCATCCTGGGCTATCTCCGAAATAACCTTTTTCTCTTTCTTCTTTTCCTACTTGGGTCAAATGGCAACGACGTAGCATTTTTTAGCAATACCCTGATCGCCTTTGATCTCCATTATGTCCTGATTTCTGATACATTTAAGCTTCTTGTGGTAAGTGGAAGGGATAGCTCTCATGGCATAAAGCCACCCTATGCCTAGAAGGGCATTCTAGGGCGAATCAATATCCACAGCCAGAAACTTTATTAGCTTTGAAATATTCCCTGCCCTTACTGGCAGGATCACTTTTCCTAAAGGCATAGTCATCTTTCCCGCAAAGCCGACCAGAAGGATATTCACCTCTTTAAGATCTGACATCATAATCTTAAGCTTGTGGAATAGCTCCATGTACATCACTTTTGAAGATCTCCCTTGATCCACTAGTAACTTATCCACATCCCAGTTCACAATTCTGAGAGTAATTACCAGCGCACCATGGTGTGGGATTCTCACCCCAACCAAATTATCCTTTGTGAAAATGATATGCTTGTTGTAATCGACATACTTTGGCACTTTCCACTCTGGCTTTTGGCAGGATCTATCGAAAGACCTCCATCACGGTTGTGACCTTGAGCTCCATCCGAACAGCATTCCCTTGAATATGCTTAAGGTCGAATGCCCCATGTATGACCGTGAACTCATGTCCTATCTCATCATCCAGGACGTTGTCTGGTTTTTTATCGCCATTAGTGACAACTTGGTCAGAATTATTCCCAATGAATTCGTTAAAATGCCTGGCATGGGCCAACTCCTCTAGATGAGCTTTGAGCACCTTACATTTATCTGTCTTGTGGCCGTTTTCTTTTTTAAATGCACATCGGAGCGTGTTGATCCTTTTGGTCAGATCCCCTCCCATCTTATTTGGCCACTTGAGGAACTATTGATCTTTGATCTTTGCTAGAATCTTGTAGATTGGTTCCTTTTAAACTTTGTTGATAGCTTGAAAAGCTTTAGAGGAATTTTCTATGCCCCCATTCTTGGCACCATTTTGCTTCTTGTTCCACTTCTTAGCGTTGTTCTCCTTATCTCCCCCATTATTTTCCTTGACACGACCAGTCTCAACCTGACTGGTGTGGACCAATCTGTGACATGAGATTGTTAATAGTATCAGCTTCCTTCTTGCTAAGGGATTGGTACAGTATGGACGTGAGGGGTAAACCTCTCTTAAAGGATGCCATGATAACTTTCTCCGAGCAATCTTCTACCTCATTGAACACTTCCCAATAGCATTTGGCATACTCGCATAAAGACTCATGTGGCTTCTTTATCATCATGAGCAGCGAATTTATTCTCTTATGATGAGTGTTTCTAGTGATGAAGTGAGCAGTGAAGGATTCGACGAGCACCTTAAAGATCTTGATGGACCTGTGAGGCAGTCTCTCCAACCACTTCTGGGCAACATCGCCCAGGTTGGAAGGAAAAATACGACACATCAGTACATCATTATGACTCTACAAGCCTGCGTGTACTTCCAAACATGGTCCATGGTATCAGTCTTGATATCGTAGATCTTAAATCTAGGGGTCGTAAACTTCTTTGGTGGATCCTCTTCTTCGATAGTTCTTGAGAAAGGAGACTTTATCTGGGTGATAGGAGCTCTCCTTACTAGTTTTTTTGTTGATCTGGCCCCTCGGTGAGCGGGGTGTTAGACCATTTCCATTCAAACTAAACTCCTTATGTCATCTTTGTGACGTTAGTTGCCTCTGTAGCACCTGCCTTGATGCTCTGAATGTTTCTAGTAGCGCTTAGTGCTCCTTCGTCAGTTGTGAGTCTTGATCACCTAAGGGTTTGAGTCAGAGCATGGCGTTTACGATCCTGGCAGAGTTCTTTCTTCATTTCTCCTAATCATCGTTGCAGGCAAGGATTTGGGTAGATCTAAGCAATTCATGGCATTCCTCTGAAGGTTATTTTCCTGGTCGTAACCTTGGGTTCCTATCTTGACAAACCTCATGCTTGACTCTCAGTAGAGCCAAATGAGCTCGCATATCTCCAAGTTGGGGTGAACTGTTTAGTTGGTGAGACATTATAACTACTCTTTGAAGAGTTTTCTTTATGGAAAGAAAACCAGTTTAAACAGATGACGCCAATTGTGAGTACAAACTAATCACAATTAATAGATCCTAGAAAATAATCAGAACATGAATATAAATATGCCAATCACAAAACACACAAATATATGTGGTTCGGTAAATTACCTACGTCCATGGAGAGGCCACTGTATTTTTATTAGTTTCTCTCAAAGTTTTGAAATTACATCCCCCTTAGCCCTAGGTGTGGGTTGCATTTATAATTGTGTAAAATCATAGTGGTTGAATAAGTCAAGGAACTCCCTTGAGTTGAGATAAGCTCTTGTGGTGAATCCCTAAATATCTCGCTTGAGATTTTGGGTAACCGACGTGATCTGATTGTAACTGTTGACATGATTGTAGTTATCCACGTGATTAATGATGGAAATAATGCTTGTTATTAATAAAATTGATCGGGCGTGCCCCAAGCATTGTTGAGCTTGGTCAGTCGGTTTTAAATTGGGCCTAATTTGTATTTAGGTCCCCACAGACCACATAATAATATAAAGTATAACAGCCTCATTCTTTGAGGGACCAAAAAAACCTAAAAATTCTCTTGGGACTACCGCGGCTAGTATCTGCGTTAAAATATAGTAAGAAAATTATTAAGTGACAGATTTTGGATTTCTTCCTCTTTCATCGTTGAGTTGCAAAGGATGCGGGTGTTATATAAATTTATATATTTGGAGTGAAAGAGGCAAACCTATAGGAAGATGTAACAATAAAACTTATGGAGTAAAGAATATTTAAAACCTTTAAGATGAACAGGAGAGACAGGAGGTTATGGACTACAAAGAGACAAACAATGGAGAAAGTTTAGAAGTGACAGAGCAATGTTGTTAAGAGAGAGGATGTGTGTGTGTGTGTGTGTGTGTGTGTGTGTGTGAGAGAGAGAGAGAGAGAGAGAGAGAGAGAGCATGGGAGAAATGACTAATATAATAGGTTGGCACGTAGAGTGTCTAAATGGTTAGAAGAAGTCTTCTGCTTTATAGTTTTTATACTGATACATTTCCAAAAGTTTTTATAATTCAAAGCACAGATCGATACTAAAATTAAAATTTGCCACTTAATGCAGTACAATTTTAAACAACCATCCAAAATCTCACATTTACATACAATTCAAATGTAGGGAGTAACAAAATACATGTAGCAAGATTAAGGTTAACTTTGTATTTAAAACACCTTTATAATAAAACGTTATAACAAAACACTTTTTTATACAAAGGTTGTTGTAGATAAAAACATTAAAAATTTGTTTTATATAGTAAAATATTTTTTTAAATAGAAACTATTTTTTAAAGGGAGAAAAAAATTACTTATAAACATTTTTTCTAAATAAAAATGTTTAAAAAAATTATATGAAAAAAAGAGATATAAAACGTCGTATATATATATATATATATATAGTGTTTTTAAAGAAAACATCTTTTTTTAAATTGTACGTTTTCTTCTTTTTGTAAAAAATAGTTAAAAAATATTTTTAAATTAAAAATAGTTAAAAATCACATGCAGTTTTTTTTAATAAAAAATAGCATTTTTAATTAATATACGGGTTTTTTAATAAATAACAATTAAATATATAAGATACAATTTTCTTATACATAAAAAATAGTTAAAACTAATTTTTTTTAAACATACAATTTTTTAAAACTTACAATTTTTCTATTTACCTTATATTTATAAAACCCCTACGGTCATCATGGTCTGAGGTATGTATTATGTATTAAGTTCACTCGCCCTTAGAAAAACACCTTGACTTTCTCATCAAATGATTATGTTATTACATGTAAATGAACCATGCATACTAGCAACCCAATTAGGTTGAAATCACAATTTTAAAAAACATGGTGAGTCAAGGTGCAGCACACCTTGATAGAGACTCCTAGGATTAATTGTTCTTAGACTATCAATGTGCTCAACTAGTTTGGATGGTTTGTGAAAAACTTTCTATTTTTAGTAGAGAACCGTTCTCAAAATTCATCTCAAGTTTGAAATTCCATTAGTACATAAATGGCTCAACAACATTGATCAGAATTAGGTAAGTTTAATATCAACTGAGATATAGTGGACTGCACACACTCACATCTCACACAATGCATTCATATATATTCTGCATATTTGATTATATTTTTATTTTACTCTTAAGACATTTTTAGGCATTAATTTGAATTCGTTTGAATTGATTGGATTTACCTTGACTTAATTTGGAATCAATTAGAAAAATTAACCATTTGCTTAATAATACTAAAAATGTTGAAAACGATATTTTCGTTTGAAACTGTGTGAAAATATTGTTCATGATTTTTTTCTGAATTAAAAATAATTTTTTAATATTTTTTAGATGAATAAATATACATTTTTGTTTTAATAAATTAATTGTGTAATCTCCTAAAAATCATTTAAATGATTTTTTTTTTGTTTGTTGGTGTGTTTCTTATGTATCTATGTGGGAGACTTAATCTTAGTCGTAATTTCCATATAACTAACAGCTGATGTTAAGTGGGTACATGTGACTTGCATTGATACCTGAGCTCTTTATCTGTAACCGGTTTGACTAGATAAGCTTACTTGGTATGATTCTTTGTAGATCATTAAATGGGAGATTGGTGGATCAAATTGATCTTGACCGTAATTTCTCTTAATTGTTACTTATTTCCAGATCCTTCTCTGCTCTAGTATATAAACCCTTAAGTTGTTAATCGTCGAAGGTTTTTTGGTCTGTTATAGGGTTTCGATCTAGAGAGAGAGAAAAGAGAAAGGAAAAAAAGAGAGATTGAGAGATCAAATGCTCTGATTGTGCTGCTTTTTGTTTCTTCTCCTAATGCAACTTGTCTCCCTATATTGGCTTTCAATTTTAGGGTTTTTCTCTATTCAAATTTCATGAATCATAGTCTCTAAACCTAGAACTTACAATTTCTCACTGATTCATGTTAAATCAAAGCTTTGAAATATTGATTTTGTGATTTAAACAATTTTTTATCTAAAATCGATTTTAATGTTTGATTTTCTTTTAAATCGGTATTTTGTTTTAGTATCTCTTGAAACATCTTAATATGTTTCTTAAATTTAAATCAAACCAATGATTTTTGTAAAGAGTTGAGATATAAACCTTTGTATAGTCTGTTAATACTTGTTTGTGAAAAATATTTTATTTTTCAAAAGGTTTTGAAAAGTGAGTTCATTTTTTATAGATTCAGTTTGCTAAAAGCTTATATCTGAAATCTGATGGTAAAAATCCTTAAATATGATTTAAACCTTTGTAAAAAAATGGTTCCATGTAGAAAAAATGTGTAATTTGTTCTTAGAATTGTTTGTAAAATTTTAAGTGTGTTTGTCTATTTCATAAGTGCATTTAGTGCAATACACTTCACTACACGACACTTAAGTTCACTAGTTCAATTGATGTTTAGAGACTTTTGTGTTTATAGTCGACATTATGGTGCTTGGTATTAAACTTTTAGAGGCGATTCTTTTGGTTCTACCTACAGTTTTAAGTAGGATTCTCATATTAGGTAACCTTTCTGCTCGTTTTGAATTTTTGTTATAATCTGTAAACATATTATTTATTTTAGTGGACTTTGTTTTCGGTTGTGGCATAAAGGCCACCATGGATGTTTCCTCTGGTGAGATTTTACCGTGTTACATTTAGTGTTGTGATTATTTGCATATTTTACTTACTGCTCTTCACATCCTAAGAATGTTGGTCCAGAGGCCTTGAGTAAAATTCTAATAAAAACTTAACAAAGTTTTTATAAACAAAAACTGCTAGATTTAGGAGATACACATCTTGTGTTATCTTTAATAATCTATTTTTCATGAAAAGGTTTTCCTCAATAAACTTACGATTTAAACACATATTGGTTAATTGTGTAATCATGCTTTTAGCATCAAGTGTTTTTTTCAAATGGCATCGGAGCTTCGTACTAAATCTTTTAAGATCTTAAAGTTTTTGAAACCCTTTTCATAAAGATGTATGATAAAAATATTTTGAAAAGCTTGGAAATCTTTCAAGATCCCCGTGTTTGATAGAGACAATTTTCCATAATGTAAGGTTAGAATGGTTGCCTTCATTCAAGGACAGTTGTGTGATGATGTTTAGGATGTTATTCAAACTGGTTATCAATCACCTAGTAGACTAGTACCTGAGGGAAGTACTGAATGAGTACGGAAAATACTGAGTGAATTTACTAAAGAAGAAAAACTTCAATCTCAGTATAATAATAAAGGGCGCAATTGTATTTTCATGGATGTTAATGAGCATGAATTGAAACGCATTTCATATTGTACTATCTCTAAGGAAGCTGGGGACACTATGATCACGGTGATCAGCATGTTAAATCTCCCAAAACACAAATGATTGTTCAATAGTATAATTCTATAATGATGTGTGACACTAAAACCTTTGATGAATTCTATCTTAAGTTGTCTGACATAATCACTAAATTGCATGCTAATAGTATAGATTATCATAATAAGGACGTAGTAATGAAAATATTGAGATCTCTCCCTCTTAAGTTTAACCATAAATGGTATGCCATTGAAGAAATGGACGACCCTAATTTGACCCATGATCTTCTTAGTAGCAAATTGAAGACTGGAAATGAAAGTTGATTACAAAAAATTTTTGTTAGACCACATGACAGTAAGCCTCAAAGCCAATTACTCTAATGGCTCTATACCTAAAAATAATTTATCCGACATAATGCCATAAATGTGGTAAAATGGGACACTATGCTAATAAGTGTTATTTTATGTCTAAACCAACTCCAAAGGCCTATATCACTAAAACATGGGATGACTCAATTGATTCCGATGAAGATGAGTTTGTCCCATCAGACATAAATGAATCTTGTATGTATTTCAATGCTAAGATAATTGAAGATGATTTTGATGTTGGCACATGCTTATCTGATAATGATTATATGCGTGCTTGTGATGTTATTGAACCCTCCTCTATTATTATTCATTTTAGTCATAATGTTGTATCTGATTTGTCTCGGTGTGTGAGTTTGACCAATATAATTAAACCATTAGGTGACATAACACACATTTCACTAAGTGATATCGATGATGACAATGATGAATTGTTAAATCTACATGACTTGTATGCTAAGACTCTAAAGAAATGTTCAAATTTTGCAAAAAAATATGGTAAAAAAATTTGTTGAACAAGTGATAGGTCTAACTAGGATTGTTAAGCAGAATACCGAAGATTACACTAGTCAATGTTTAACTCATGAGGCTAATGTAAAAGGATTCACATCTAAAACAACTGAACTTTCTAAGAAAAAACTCGTTTTAGAAGAAAGGGCCAAAGCCACTTTGGTTGAGTTGGAACAATCAAAAGAAAAAGTTTCACATATTTTCAAAATGTGCCGTAATTTTTACACGAATGCTAAAACTTATGATAAGATCATAAGTACTAGAAAAATCAATATTGAAGACAAAACGGGTCTTGATTTTAAAGAAAAAAACAAAGGAAATGATGTTAATGGAAAAAATAATATTGAAACTGTTTTTGTATCCTTTGGAAATTTCCCAAATTCACCAAGTCAAGGTTTTCAAAATTCTCATAAAGATATTTTTAAACAACCAGTCTCAAAAGTAATAGAAAAAGTGGGTAATCCCAAGCAAATGCTTGATGTTAAATCCAAGTATATATGCCCTCATGTTAGAGATCTTAAAAACAAAACGGGTTTTGTCCCAGTTAAACCTAAGTTTACAAATAATATGAAACCTATTTTATAAAGTTTAGCAAATAAAGTTGAGCCATCATTGGGCAATAATGAAGCTATTATGATCTCTATGGACACACTCTTCAGAATTATTTTCATAATAGAGTTCAAATGCCAGTCTATCAAAATTTCAATTACGTTCACAAGAATCACCCTAGTTACGTTTTCCTCAAACAACACAAAAATCATTTTTGGGGCAAAATCAAAAATAAATCTCGTATTAATAAAAAAACACATCGCATAACCCCTCAACCTTCCACTAACTCAAAAGACAAAAGGAATTTTAAAATTCGGCCTATTGGGGTAAGAAAAGACAATATATTATCCCGTTTGAGGTGCAATGTTATGATTTCTGCACTCAAAGCCGAGACCACCTCAAATGGATGGTATTTTGGTTATGGGTGTTCTAGGCATATAACAGGTGAAAAAACAGAGCTGAAAACTTGACTAACTACCTTGGTGGCAAAATCATATTTGGAGATGGAGTTTCGTCTGAAATCATAGGCAAAGAAACCCTTTTTAAGGAAGGTTCACCTTTGCTTGATGATGTTCTCCTTGTTAAAGGGTTAAAAGCCAATTTGCTCAGTATAAGTCAATTGTGTGATGCAGATTACTCTGTTAACTTTTCTAAAGATGAGTGCAAAATGATTAACAAAACTGGTAATTGCAGCATAGTTGGAAATAGAAATAAGGATAATTTTTACGTAGTTCCTCATGTTTCTGCTTCTTATCATTTAACTAGGATAATGATACTGACCTTTGGCATAATAGGCTCGGTCACATAAATTTTGAAAACTTGAGAAGATTGAGCACCCAAGAAATTGTTAAGGGATTGCCCAAAATTAAAAGATGTTCAAATATATGAGTTCCTCTTGTAGCCTTTGTGGTAATAGTTACATTCTAGTCATTGTGGATAAATTTACACGTTTTACCTGGGTAGCTTTTATGAAATGTAAATCAAATAGTTTTAAATAGTTTTTGAAAATTGAAAATGAAAAAGATACCCAAGTACTATGCATAAGAAGTTATAGGGGTGGAGAATTCAAAGACATTAGCGTTGTTGAATATTATTCTAGAAATGTCTACTTTCATGAGTTTAGTACTCCTAAGACCCCCCACGCAGAATGGAATAGTCGAACGCTAAAATAGAACTCTTCAAGAGATGGCCACGGTATTAATTCACGCTAAGGACTTCCCCAAATATTTTATGGGTAGAAGTTGTCCAAACGGCTTGCCATACCCCTAATAGGATTTACCTCCGAAAAAATACCAAAACTACTCCATATGAACTTTGGTACAAAAAAAGACCCATGTAAAATACTTTAAAACCTTTAGGAGTACTTGCTATATGTGTCGGGATAGAAAAAATCTTTTAAAATTTGAGTCATGAGGTGATAAAGGCCTTTTCTGGGATATTCTCAAAATAGTCGTGCCTATAGGGTCTACAATTTAATAATCAAGTCCATTATAAAGTCAATCAATGCAAATGTAGATGACACTACAGCCACTTACGTTAGTAAAATACTAATTTCTAAGAGAATGACTATAAAAATTTTACTATAAAAACTGTTACTTTACCGGTTGAAACCACTGTTGTTCCTAACTGTCTTTCTAAAGATCACCCCCTACTAATGTTGTTGGTGAAGTATTAGAGCCGGTTAGAACGAGATCGCGACTTTAAAAAAATTCAAACTTTACAAGTTTTGTTTCCTTGTGGAACCTAAATATGTTAATGAATCTTTAGAAGACTCTTTTTGGATAGATGATATGCAAGAAGAACTATCACATATTAAAATTCACGATATTTTGTATCTCATTCATAGTCCTACTAATACTAATGCAATCGGAACTAAATGAATTTTAAAAAAAAAACGATAAAACAGGGATGATAATTAGAAATAAAGTTAGGGTAGTAGCTCAGGGTTACAATCAGATAAAAGGGATAAATGTGGATTAAACATTCGTCGCGATTACTTGGATGGAGTCTGTCCATCTTCTCTTGGTTGTTGCTTTTTATTTGCAAAATTAATTTTTTCAAATGGAAGTAAAATCTACTTTTTTGAATGGTATTTTGATAGACGAAATCTATGTAAAGCATCCGAGAGGTTTTATTGACACTAATAACCTTATCAGGTCTTTATCCTTAAAAGGACGTTATATGGTTTAGAACAACCCCTCGGGCCTGGTACGACCTCCTTTCAACCTTTTTAAGTGACCAGACATTGTTTGCGCAAAAAATAAAAAAATAAGTTTTAATAGCACAAGTTGACGTAGATGACATAATATTTGGTTCAACTTTCCCTCAAGAAGTTAAAGTTTTTTCCAATCTTATGAGTGAGGAGTTTCAAATGTCGCTTATGGGGGAGTTACAATATTTTCTCGAACTTCGAGTGAAATAATTTAATAACGGCTTATTTATCTGTCAATCTAAATATACCAAGGATTTAATAAAAAGAAGTTTAAATTGAATGATGCCAAAATAGCACGTACACCCATGAGCACAACCACGAAACTAACTAAAGATGAAAGTGGAAAAAGCATTAATCCTACTTTATATAAAAGCATGATACGTATTTTATTATATTTAATTTCTTCTCGACCAAATTTCATGTCTTTTATATGTGTGTGTGCCCGTTATCAATCCGCTCCAAAAGAAAGTCGCCTTAGAAGCATTAGGCTTATTATTAAATATGTTAAAGGGACTTTGGACTTGGGTTTATGGTACACAAAAGACAACCAGTACAATAATTGGTTATAGTGATGCCGATTGGGCTGGTTGCTCTAAAGAATAGTAAAGGTACCCCATGTGCTCGTTACCATGTTGAGAACAACTTGGTAGGTTGGGGCTGTGATAATACGTAAATATTGTGTATTTCATTCTCTGAACCGACGCATTTTAGTCCCATAGGGTATCTTATTCCCTATATTTATGCTCATTAACTAGACAACCCGGATTTCTACGTTAACATGTTTTTCAGGGGTTAATTGAGCTTTTATAGGTATTTGAATGCTAAGTGTGAAGTTCGGACGAATTTCGCTCGATTTTCGTACACGATCGCACGTTCAAGGGCAATTTAGTAAATTCACATTTTGGGTACCTGGCCCATCATCTTCACAGAAGTTGTAGCCCTCCCCAGAAGTTTCCCGTGGTCGCAAACGGTGCGCGATTCTGATTCAGAACGAAGAAGTTACAGGAGTTTCAGCGGACGGGAAATGCAAACATGCCAAAACAGCAATACAGGGGGATCATACCTGCTTGATCGATCGATCGATCAAAGGAATCGATCGATCGATCCTTCAGTTTTGCCAAATCGTTGGGAGACATTGGGCTTCAATTTTTACCATAGATCGATCGATCACAAGGGATCGATCGATCGATCCCCTGTTTTCTGCAGATATTTTGGCCTTTTCTTTTCTTTCTCCTTTTCTTTTCTAATTTTATTCCTTTTACTATATAAAGGAATTTTGATGTAAAAACATACATAATTCGTATATATTAGATTTTAGAGAGTTGTAGGTTAGGGTTTGGCGGATTTGAGAGTTCTTCTTCTTCCTCTCTTGGTTTGACACCCTTTAGGATTTGTAATTGGTACTTTCATCTTCCCTCTCCATTAATATAGTGTGTATTTCATTATTTCTTGCTTTGTAGTTAATTTATAAGCATTCTAATTTACAAGTTTTCTTTACTTGCTTTCTAGTGTAGATTTACCGCGTTTATTTACCGCTTTCATTTATCGCGTTTTTACCATGATTTCTAGCTAATTTAAATTAGGTTGTGTTTGAATGGAACTCACTCGGGTTGACGCGTTGCTTGGCTTTAGTGATGGTGTTTACGGGTCTATTTCGGGTGCGTTGTCCTAGTTATTGTGCCTAGGAGATTTTACGGGGCATATCATGTATGTCCCGTGCTTACGACCTTTCGTGCGCAATTTTTAGAGTATTTGTTGACACCAAAATCTTATTAGGCTTTTATGCGGATTTAGGGGCGTGACAACCCTTGATTCAATTAACTGTCGAAACGAGACGCATTCGTAATAACTCGTCGACCCATGTATCCATTTTATACAAATCAACTCGGATGAGGGATATTCGACGCAACCTATAGTTTTTGCCGCTTTGTTAATCTAGTTTCAATACACTTGCCTAGATTAATCATTTCCCTTTTTCGCATCTTTTACTTTTAGTTGTAATTTATCTTTTACACTTTTATTTTAGAGGTATTAGATTCTATAAATTCTAGCAACTCGTCTCGGTGGATATTTTCGATACCCGACTTACCGCTATACTCACCAGTTGAGTGTAGTCGTAGTTTAGGTTATTGTATTGAGGTGGTGAACAGAAAACAACGATCAGCGTTTAACACGCGCTAATTTTAACCCTTGATCAAAATGGCGCCGTTGCCGGGGATGAGTTTGTTTTCGACTTTATTTGATTTAGTATTTCATAGTATTTTCTTTCTATTTGTATTATTTGCTAACATTTTTGTAGGACTTCCACATTTGAGCACTTAGAAACGCTCGAATTTCTCGCGCGCACCTTCTTTGTGGAATTCGCCATTTCGACCCATTTGGGGGGTAAGCATGTCTTATTCTAATTCTTTCGGTAATCATTGTTATAATTCTCAAAATGACCGTAATCCTTTGAATTTTGGTGAATACTTAGAATCCCAAAGAATTTCAAATTCATATATGACTTTGGGCGAGTTTAACGAAAGTCAAAACTTGGGTTATTGGAATTTTGATGATGATGATAATGATTTTGGGCCTTTACCTCCTTATAATAGGAATTTTGAAATGAATTCGAATGGTTTTCAAAATTCCAATAATAATGAGTTTTCGCTTAAGTCCGATGGTAATTTTCAAAGTTCCCATTTTCATGGATCCGCACCTCGACCTATGACATTCGGTGAGGGCTTGCGTATGTATGAAAATGAGAAAATGGAAACTCGTTATCGGGAAGAAAATCGTTTGTGGCAACATGACTTGGATTTTTTATTTGAGTCCGACGACGATTTTGCTTCCGAGACTTTTGAAGTCGAAGAATGTTTTGAACCAACTGAGGTACTTGTGCCTACTTTGGAACAAACCATTCTAGACTTTGCCCATTGCATAATAGATATTGAAAGTGAGAATGAAAATGAAAATGAAAATGAAAATGAAAATGAAAATGAAAATGACGTAATATCTATTTGCAATGAAATGATTTCTTCTTTGGCCCCCAAAGAAGAACATTTCATTGAAAATGATATTATTTCATTCGAAACTCAATCTTCATGCGATGATGATTCATCTCATGAGTTTGAATTTCTTTCATCCCCATTTTCATTCTCAGTTATCACACCGTCACAAGTACCCTATGTTTCGGTTTCAAACTTTAATGTTTTAACCTTTTTGCTGATGAGGAGTACTTGCTCGAGTCGCCTTCCATGATTGCATATTTGACTTTGTGTGCTCTACCTCCCATTCCAATTTCAAAATCATTGGGAGGATATTCGTCTTTTCTTGGTCCCAACATATTTTTGTCACCTGTTCAATCCAAACCCCCATCGTCCCTCCAAAAATTTTAATTGACGACGGTTCATTTCTTACGCCTTACACATGCCTTCCGTTGTTCAAACGGAAATCGAATTTTTCGAAGGGCATGCTTGTATGTGAGGGTACACCAGTTATCCTCAAAAGTCAAATCGTTTTTACGGTGGACCCTCAACTATTTAGACTTCTAATCTATAGTTAGTGTAAAGCCTAAATAGTAGGTTGTATATAGTTAGCTTTTTATTTTTTTCTTTCTTTTTATTTTTTCTTTCCTTTTTAATTTAGTCTCTTGTAATTAGTTAACTTTTTGTTATTTGTTTTTGCTATGCTCGGTACTAACTTGTTTTATAGATTCTTTGGACTCGTTCTTATGGGGATCACTCCAATTTTGGATAATATCGCTATTTTGCTCTCTTTAACTTGGTTATTAATTCACATTGAGGACAATGTCAAGTTTTACGTTAGGGGGTGTGGGATATTCTATCCATTTCTTTATTTATTCCATGTTTTTGCTCACATGTTAGTTACTTAGTATGTTTTTCTTCAAAAAATTCAAATTTTTCAAAAAGATCTTCTTTCTTTTTTCTCCTTTGTTGGGCATTTTGCCTTTGTTTCCGATGATAAATTTCAATAATTGTCCGATCCAATAGACAACCCAATGATGCATGTTCTCGATTTTAGAAGTTATTAGACTTTAGTCTCCATTATTGATATTATGAATAACTTCATGAATTAAACTTTAATCCCATGAGCACATGCACTTTTATTGATCAATTGATTTGGTTTAAGATTTTTATAACTCGATAATCTTTTGTTGCAGTGTATATACTTACACCGAGTAAGCTTTGTACCTTTCGTCGTGTGTGAGTGTATACACTATTCTTTTCTCATTGAAAACGTTGAATTCGTTGGTAATCTCTCTATTCTTTCATTTGATCGTTCACTAATTGAGTTCATACTTGAAATGTGTTACTTGAGCATGATTTTCATATATTGTTTTGACTCGAGAATTGCGTAAATTTTTGGAAATGATCATAGGCCATCTTTGTTATATCACCCATATTAGCCTTGACCTCACCCTTATATGTTTACCCTCATTAACTCCTTTGAGCCTAAATATTAGCCTTTCGTTTCACATCCCAAAATCCCATACCAACTCTGAATTGGAGTTTTAAACCATACATACACTTTCCATACCTTTGTTTGGAATGTTACTTGGGATTGAATGTTGTTGTTGTTATGTCGGTTGCAATTTAGGCATATGAGAGTGTGAAATGTAAAGAAAAGAGATGTGAAAAAAGTGAAGAAAAAGAGAAAGCAAAAAGCAAAAGAAAACAAAAGAAAAATGAGAAAAAGAAGAAAAGAAAAGAAAGAGAAAGTTGTAAATGTTATGTATATAGTTTAATAAGCTTTTATTACTCTCCCCGGTGATATATCTAATGCCTTTTTAGAACTTTTTTTCCAATTTTGATATTGTCCGTATTTTCCCATTATTCCAAGTTTTCATTCCGAACACTTTGAATCCGTACATACATATCCTTCGTTTCGCACCCTAGCCAAATCTACATTACAACCCTAGTAAAGTCTTATGTGATCTTAGGTTAATGTAATTTAAAAGTCATAATAGTTTTGATAATCTGTGAAAATACGCTTCGCCTTCTTTAATGTGCGGTATCCCTTCATTGAGATTACAGTTTTTCAGTTTATATATAGCGTTCTTCATTTGTGACATCTATGCGGCCTAGTTTCCATTTACAATTACTCTTTATACCCGCATGTTCCATGTATTACCTCCTTGTTTTGAGTGAATTCGCTTGATGAGTGTAATTCCCGTGAGGATTGAATTTAGGCTTGCTTTAACATTTATCCGGTTTATTTAAGTTTTTGCCAAATCACACTTTGCATGTGCTCGCTCCCCCTCCCACATTTTAAGGTTTCAATTCTATTAGGTGCATTCTATAATGTTAATGATTCGGACTTTTGTTTGAATCCGTTCAATGTGCTAATAATGTGAAAGAAATCTTGTTCGCTATTATTGGGCTTGTCGCATGTTGGGTTGAGCATATTTTGAGGAAACCATGTGATGTTTTTGGGTATCATCCCTGAAAAACCTCACGAGACGACACTCGTCCACTAGGGTGGCCTAGGGGTTTAACGGCTTATTGCATACGCTAAATGCAATCGAATCGCAAGCGAAAGTGGCCTTATGCTTTTATACCATACTTTTGTACTTATCCTGATTTTGGTTTACTTGTAGTTCTTGTTGCATCATATTTCATTGCTAGGGACTAGCAATGTGTAAGTTAGGGGGTTTGATAATACGCAAATATTGCGTATTTCATCCTCCGAAGCGACGCATTTTAGCACTCTCGGGTATCTTATTCTCTATATTTATGCTCGTTAACCACACAACCTCAGATTTCTACGTTTACATGTTTTGCAGGGGTTAATTGAGCTTTTATAGGTATTTGGATGCTAAGTGTGAAGTTCTAGGGATGGCAACGGGGCGGGTTTTCAAAAATCCTAACCCGCCCCATTTAATAAACGGGGCGGGGCGGGGCGGGTTAGGATTTTTGAAAATTAACTCCTAACCCGCCCCATTTAATAAACGGGGCGGGTCGGGGATCCTACGGGTTGCGTTAATTTTAAAAATAGTAAAATTAAAAATATTACATTATAGTCTTAGAGGTATACAATGGCTCGTATTCCAATAAGTGAGACAATCCCCCAATTGTCAATTCATATTTTCACTTAAATCTTTTACAAAATTAACATACATATAAAGATTTTTTTTTAGTGTGTGAGTGTGTGTGTATATATATATATATAATTTAATTATAATTAACATACATATAATGGATATTTATATAAGCATAAGTTAAACGGGGCGGGGCGGTTTTATTTCAGCTAACTCCTAACCCGCCCCATTTAATAAACGGGTTTTTTTCTTAAACCCATACCCGCTCCTAATTCACTAATCGGGTTTTAAAACCCGCCCCATTAGGGGCGGGGCGGGGCGGGACTCCTACGGTTCGGGTTAAATTGCCATCCCTATGAAGTTCGGACGCATTCCGCTCGATTTTCGTACGCGATCGCACGTTCAAGGGCAATTTAGTCAATTCACATTTTGGGCACCTGGCCCATCATCGCCACGGAAGTTGTAGCCCTCTTCGCAAGCTTCTCATGGCCGCGAACGGTTCACGATACCGATTCAGAACAAGGAAGTTATGGGAGTTTCATCGGACGGGAAATGCAAACATGCCAAAACAACAATGCAGGGGGTTCATACCTGCTTTATCGATCGATCCTTCAGTTTTTCCAAATCGTTGGGAGACAGTGGGCTTCAATTTTCACCATCGATCGATCGATCCCCTGTTTTCTACAGATATTTTGGCCTTTTTTCTTCTCTTTCTTCTTTTCTTTTCTAACTATTCCTTTTACTATATAAAGGAATTTTGATGTAAAAACAGACATAATTCGTATATATTAGATTTTAGAGAGTTGTAGGTTAAGATTTGGGGTATTTGAGAGTTCTTCTTCTTCCTCTCTTGGTTTGACACCCTTTAGGGTTTGTAATTGGTACTTTCATCTTCCCTCTCCATTAATATAGTGTGTATTTAATTATTTCCTTCTTTGTAGTTAATTTACAAGCTTTCTAATTTAGGTTTACATGCTTTCTTTACTTGCTTTCTAGTGTAGATTTACTGCGTTTATTTACCGCTTTCATTTATCGCGTTTTTATCATGCTTTATAGTTAATTTAAATTAGGTTGTGTTTGAATGGAACTCACTCGGGTATTTAGTGATGGTGTTTACGGGTCTATTTCGGATGTGTTGTCCTAGTTATTGCCCCTAGGAGATTTGACGGGGCATATCATGTATGTCCCGTGCTTACGACCTTTCGTGCGCAATTTTCGGGGTATTTGTTGGCGCCAAAATATTATTAGGCTTTTATGCGGATTTAGGGGCGTGAAAACCCTTGATTCAATTAACTGTCGAAACGAGACGCATCCGTAATAACTCGTCGAACCATGTATCCATTTTATACAAATCAACTCGGGTGAGGGATATTCGACGTAACCTATAGTATTTACCGCTTTGTTAATCTAGTTTCAATACACTCCCCTAGATTAATCATTTCCCTTTTTCGCATCTTTTACTTTTAGTTGTAAATTATCTTTTACACTTTTATTTTAGGAGTACTAGATCCTATAAATTCTAGCAACTCGTCTCAGTTGATATTTTCGATACCCGACTTACCGCTATACTCACCAGTTGAGTGTAGTCGTAATTTAGGTTTTTGTATTGAGGTGGCGAACAGAAAACAACGATCAGTGTTTAACACGCGCTACTTTTCACCCTTGATAAAAATGGCGCCATTGTCGGGGATGAGTTTGTTTTCGACTTTATTTGATTTAGTATTTTATAGTATTTTCTTTCTATTTGCTAACATTTTTGTAGGACTTCCACATTTGAGCACTTAGAAACGCTCGAATTTTTAACGCGCACCTTCTTTGTGGAATTCGCCATTTCGACCCCAATAAGCATGTCTTATTCCAATTCTTTTGGTAATCATTGTTATAATTCTCAAAATGCCCGTAATCTTTTGACTTTTGGTGAATACTTAGAACCCCAAAGAATTTCAAATTCATATATGACTTTGGGCGAGTATAACGAAAGTCAAAACTTGGGTTATTGGAATTTTGATGATGATGATGATAATGATTTTGGGCCTTTACCTCCTTATAATAGGAATTTTGAAACGAACTCGAATGGTTTTCAAAATTCCTATATTAATGAGTTTTCGTTTAAGTCCGATGGTAATTTTCAAAGTTCCCATTTTCATGGATCCGCACCTCGACCTATGACATTCGGTGAGGGCTTGCGTATGTATGAAAATGAGAAAATTGAAACTCGTTATCGGGAAGAAAATCGTTTGTGGGAACATGACTTGGATTTTTTATTTGAGTCCGACGACGATTTTGCTTCCGAGACTTTTGAAGTCGAAGAATGTTTTGAACCAAATCAGGTACTTGTGCCTACTTTGGAACAAACCAATCTAGACTTTGCCCATTGCATAATAGATATTGAAAGTGAGGATGAAAATGACGTAATATCTATTTACAATGAAATGATTTCTTCTTTGGCCCCCAAAAGAAGAACATTTCATTGAAAATGATATTATTTCATTCGAAACTCAATCTTCATGCGATGATGATTCATCTCATGAGTTTGAATTTCTTTCATCCCCATTTTCATTCTCAGTTATCACACCGTCACAAGTACCCGATGATTCGGTTTCAAACTTTAATGTTTTAACCTTTTTGTCGATGAAGAGTACTTGCTCGAGTCGCCTTCCATGATTGCATCTTTGACTTTGTGTGCGCTACCTCCCATTCCAATTTCAAAATCATTGGGAGGATATTCGTCTTTTCTTGGTCCCCACATGTTTTTGTCACCCGTTCAATCCAAACCCCCGTCGTCCCTCCAAAAAATTTAATTGACGATGGTTCATTTCTTACGCCTTACACATGCCTTCCGTTGTTCAAATGGAATTCGTATTTTTCGGAGGGCATGCTTGTATGTGAGGGTACATCACTTATCCTCCAAAGTCAAATCGTTTTTGCGGTGGACCCTCAACTATTTAGACTTCTAATGTATAGTTAGTGTGAAGCTTAAATATTAGGTTGTATATAGTTAGCTTTTTATTCTTTCTTTCTTTTTATTTTTTCTTTCCTTTTTAATTTAGTCTCTTGTAATTAGTTAACTTTTTGTTATTTGTTTTTGCTATGCTCGGTACTAACTTGTTTTGTAGATTCTTTGGACTCGTTCTTATGGGGATCGCTCCAATTTTGGGTAATATCGCTCTTTTTCTCTCTTTAACTTGGTTCTTAATTCACATTGAGGACAATGTCAAGTTTTACGTTAGGGGGTGTGGGATATTCTATCCATTTCTTTATTTAGTCCATGTTTTTGCTCACATGTTAGTTACTTTGTATGCTTTTCTTCAAAAAATTCAAAAATTTCAAAAAGATTTTCCTTCTTTTTTCTCCTTTGTTGGGCATTTTGCCTTTGTTTTCGATGATAAATTTCAATAATTGTCCGATCCAATGGACACCCCAATGATGCATGTTCTCGATTTTAGAAGTTATTAGACTTTAGTTTCCATTATTGATATTATGAATGACTTCATGAATTAAACTTTAATCACATGAGCACATGCACTTTTATTGATCTATTGATTTGATTTAAGATTTTTATAACTCGGTAATCTTTTGTTGCATTGTATATACTTACACCGAGTAAGCTTTGTACCTTTCGTCGTTTGTGAGTGTATACACTATTCTTTTCTCATTGAAAACTTTGAATTCGTTGGTAATCTCTCTATTCTTTCATTTTATCGTTCATTAATTGAGTTCATACTTAAAATGTGTTACTTGAGCATGATTTTCATATATTGTTTTGACTCGAGAATCGCATAAACTTTTGGAAATGATCATAGGCCATCTTTGTTATATCACCCATATTAGCCTTGACCTCGCCCTTATATGTTTACCCTCGTTAACCCCTTTGAACCTAAATATTAGCCTTTCGTTTCACACCCCAAAATCCCATACCAACTCCGAATTGGAGTTTTAAACCATATATACAGTTTCCATACCTTTGTTTGGAATGTTACTTGGGATTGAATGTTGTTGTTATATCGGTTGCAATTTAGGCATATGAGAGTGTGAAAAGTAAAGAAAAGAGATGTGAAAAAAGTGATGAAAAAAAGAAAGCAAAAAGCAAAAGAAAACGAAAGAAAAATGAGAAAAATAAGAAAAGAAAAGAAAGAGAAAGTTGTAAATGTTGTATATATAGTTTAATAAGCTTTGATTACTCTCCCCGATGATATATCTAATGCCTTTTTGGAACTTGTTTTCCAATTTTGATATTGCCCGCATTTTTCCATTAATCCAAGTTTTCATTCCGAACACTTTGAATCCGTACATACATATCCTTCGTTTCGCACCCTAACCAAACCTACATTACAACCCTAATAAAGTCATATGTGATCTTAGGTTGATGTAATTTAAAAGTCATAATAGTTGTGATAATCTGTGAAAATATATTTTGCCTCCTTTAATGTGCGGTATCCTTTCATTGAGATTACAGTTTTTCAGTTTATATATAGCGTTCTTCATTTGTGACATGTGTGCGGCCTAGTTTCCATTTACAATTACTCTTTATGCCCGCATGTTCTGTGTGTTACCTCCGTGTTTCGAGTGAATTCGCTTGATGAGTGTAATGCCCGTGAGGATTGAATTTATGCTTGCTTTAACGTTTATCCGGTTTATTCAATTTTTTGCCAAATCACACTTTACATGTGCTCGCTCCCCCTCCCACATTTTAAGTTTTCAACTCTATGAGGTGCATTCTATAATGTTAATGATTCGGACTTTTGTTTGAATCCGTTCAATGTGCTAATAATGTGTATGACATCGTGTTCGCTATTGTTAGGCTTGTCGCATGTTGGGTTGGGCATATTTTGAGGAAACCACGTGATTTATGTGGGTATCATCCCTGAAAACCCTCACGAGACGACACTCGTCCACTAGGGTGACCTAGGGGTTTAACGGCTTATTGCATACGCTAAATGCAATCGAATCGCAAGCAAAAGTGGCCTTATGATTTTATACCGTACTTTTGTACTTATCCTGTTTTTGATTTGCTTGTAGTTCTTGTTGCATCCTATTTCATTACTAGGGACTAGCAATGTGTAAGTTAGGGAGTGTGATAATACGCAAATATTGCGTATTTCATCCTCCGAACAGATGCATTTTAGCCCCCTCGGGTATCTTATTCCCTATATTTATACTTGTTAACCAGATAACCTCATATTTCTACGTTAACATGTTTTGCAGGGGTTAATTGAGCTTTTATAGGTATTTGGATGCTAAGTGTGAAGTTCGGACGCATTACGCTCGATTTATGTACACGATCGCACATTCAATGGCAATTTAGTCAATTCACATTTTGGGCACGTGGCCCATCATCTTCACGGAAGTTGTAGCCCTCCTCGCAAGCTTCGTGTGGCCGCGAACGGTGCACGATTTCGATTCAGAACGAAGAAGTTACAGGAGTTTCAGCGGACAGGAAATGCAAACATGCCAAAACAACAATGCAGTGGGCCCATACTTGCTTGATCGAGCGATCGATCAAAGAGATCGATCGATCGATCCTTCAGTTTTTCCAAATCGTTGGGAGACAGTGGGCTTCAATTTTCACCATCGATCGATCCCCTGTTTTCTGCAGATATTTTGGCCTTTTTTTTTTCTTTCTTCTTTTCTTTTCTAGTTTTATTCCTTTTACTATATAAAGGAATTTTGATGTGAAAACAGACATAATTCGTATATATTAGATTTTAGAGAGTTGTAGGTTAGGGTTTGGGAGATTTGAGAGTTTTTCTTCTTCCTCTCTTGGTTTGACACCCTTTAGGGTTTGTAATTGGTACTTTCATCTTCCCTCTCCATTAATATAGTGTGTATTTCATTATTTCTTGCTTTGTAGTTAATTTATAAGCTTTCTAATTTAGGTTTACATGATTTCTTTACTTGTTGTCTAGTGTAGATTTACCGCTTTCATTTATCGTGTTTTTACCATGCTTTCTAGCTAATTTAAATTAGGTTGTGTTTGAATGGAACTCACTCGGGTTGACGCGTTGCTTGGCTTTGGGGATGGTGTTTACGGGTCTATTTCGGGTGCGTTGTTCTAGTTATTACGCCTAGGAGATTTGACGGGGCATATCTTGTATGTCCCGTGCTTACGACCTTTCGTGTGCAATTTTCGAGATATTTGTTGACGTCAAAATCTTATTCGGCTTTTATGCGGATTTAGGGGCGTGACAACCCTTGATTCAATTAACTGTCGAAACGAAACGCATTCGTAATAACTCGTCGACCCATGTATCCATTTTATATAAATCAACTCGGGTGAGGGATATTCGACGCAACCTATAATTTTTACCGCTTTGTTAATTTAGTTTCAATACACTCGCCTAAATTAATCATTTCCCTTTTTCGCATCTTTTACCTTTAGTTGTAATTTCTCTTTTACACTTTTATTTTAAGAGTATTAGATCCTATAAATTCTAGCAACTCGTCTCAGTGGATATTTTCGATACCCGACTTACAACTATACTCACCAGTTGAGTGTAGTCGTAGTTTAGGTTTTTGTATTGAGGTGGTGAGCAGAAAACAACGATCAGCGTTTGACACGCACTACTTTCCACCCTTGATCACGCTGCAAGAAACAAAATTGCATTTATTTATCTACTACTGAGGCAGAATATATCGCAGCTAGCTATTGTTGTTCCCAATTAATGTGGATCAAACAAATGATAAGTGACTATAGCATTATATAATCTCGAGTGGCCTTGTTGTGTGATAATGAGAGTGCGATAAATATAACTAAAAATCCCGTTCAACACTCTCGAACCAAACACATAAAGATATGTCATCGTTTTATCAGATATTTAGTGGAGCCTAAAGAACACTTAATAGAACATGTTAACATTGAAAAGAAACTTATTGATTTCCTAACAAAACCTCTTAATAATATTCACTTTGAAAGTTTAAGAAAAGAAACAGGGATGATTATCTTGATTGATATATCTTTTATCCATGAATCTACATTCATAATTTTGTCATGGTTATGATATGTTGTTTCTGAGGGTATGGCACATGGATGTTTGAATAAAGATAAAAGGCACCTCCCATATCTAGTCAATGTAGGAGATAGCACTTGATGAGACCCATTTGTAAGATTCATTATTTTTCACCCTTGTCTATTTGAGCCAAAATGGGGGAGGAGATTACATCCAATATATTGCATATTTTATGAACTTGATATAACTCACTTGTTCGGAATGTATTTTTACAAATTCTATCAAAGATTTTTTTTTCTTTTAGTCTAAGATCAAATGTTGTTAGTTGAATTCTATTTTAAATCCATCTTTATTTTCAATTCTAGGTGGGTAGTTAGCTTTTTGATATGGTTAAGATTTTTTTCAAAGAGTATGAATGTACTCAATGGAGTTTTATCATAAATATCCGAAAGGGGGATATTGAAGCACTCCTTGATAGAGGACTCATAGGATTGATTGAGTCTAGACTATTAATGTGCTCAAGTAGTTTCAACAATTTGTGCAAAACTTTCTATTTTTTAGTCAAAATCCATCTCAAGTTTGAAGCAGCACCAACAGATAAATTACTCAACAACATTGATCATGATTTGGGTAAGTTGAATATCAACTGAGATATAATGGACTGCACACTCACATCTCACACATTGCATTCACATGTTTTCTGCATATTTGATTATATTTTTATTTGACTTTTAAGACATTTTTAGGCATTAATTTAAATTAGTTTGAATTAATTGAATTTATTTTGATTTAATTTGGAATCAATTAAAAAACAATCCTTTGCTTAATAATGATAAAAAAATGTTGAAAAACAATATTTTGGTGTGAAACTATGTCAAAATAATTTTCATGATTTTTTTCTGGATTAAAAATAAATATTTGGTATTTCTTAAATGAATAAATATACATTTTTGTTTTAATAAATCAATTTTGTAATTTCCAGAAATTTGTTTTAAAAAAAATGTGTTTGTTATAGTGTTTCTTATGTCTCTGTGTGGGAGACTTGATCCTAGTCGTTATTTCCATATAGTCAACGGATGATGTTAAATGGCTACATGTGACTCTGATTGATACCTAAACTCTTTACCTATAACCGATTTGGCTGGTTAAGCTTACTTGGTACACTTCTTTGTAGACCGTTAAATGGAAGGTTCGTGGATCAAATTGATCTTGATCATTTATTTGTCTCGGTTGTTACCTGTTTTCAAATCCTTCTCTGCTCTAGTATATAAATCCTTAAGTTGTTAATCGTCGAAGGTTTTTTTATCAATTTTAAGGTTTCGTTCTAGTTAGAGAGGGGAGAGAAAGGAAAGAGAAATCAGGAGAGAAAAAATAAAGATTGAGAGATCAAATGCTTTTATCATGTTTGTTTTTGTTTCTTCTCCTAGTTCAACTTATCTCTCTACATCAACTTTCAGTTTTAGAGTTTTGCACTATCCAAATTTCATGAATTATAGTCTTTAAACATAGAACTTATATTTTCTCACTGATTCACGTTAAATCTAAGTTTTAAATTACTGATATTGTGATTTAAATAAATTTTTTTATCTAAAATTGATTTTAATGTTTGATTTTCATATAAGTCAATATTTTCTTTTAGTATGTCTTGAAACATGTTTATATATTTCTTATCTTTAAATCAAATCAGTGATTTTTGTAAAGATTTGAGATCTAAACCTTTATATAGTCTGTTAATATTTGTTTGTGAAAAATATTTTGTTTTTCAAAAAGGTTTTTGAAAACTAAATTCATTTTTTATAGATTCGTTTTGCTAAAAGCTTAGATCTGATGTTAAAAATCCTTAGATCTGATTTAAACCTTTGTAACAATATGGTTGCTTGTAGAATTATAGTGAAATTTGTTCTTAGGACTGCTTGTAACATTTTAAGTGTGTATATCATAGTTGCACTTAGTGCAATACACTTCACTACACAATAAAGTTCACTAGTTCAGTTGATGTTTGAAGACTTTTGTGTTTCTAGTGTACATCGGAATGGTTTAGATTCAACTTTCAAAGGCAGCCTTCTACCTGCGTTTTTAAGAGGGAGGGACTCTCATATTAGGTAACCTTTCTGCTCATTCTGAATTTCTATTGCAGGTGGATGTGTTAAAATAAACTCTAAATAATAAATCAATTCATATTAACTCATACATTGAAGTATGGGATTCATATTTAAAAATTATGAATCAAATATGAGGTTCATATTTAAAACTTACAAGTCAAATATAAAGCCCATTAACAAAAAATATGAATCAAATATAAAATTCATCTTTAAAACTTATGAGTAGAGTATGTTTATTTTTACATTTACTTGGAATTGTAATACTTACACGAATAGGAAAAAAGGGATTGATCCAACTCATATTTGATTTGTCCATATTTAGCTCAACCCATATTTAACCCAATCAGCCCATAGTTTTGTCACTTCTAAAAGGCAGATGGAGAGGGATTGTCAAATAACAAGGTGTACGGAGCAACTATGACACAAGGCAGACAGCCCATATTTTAGTGTATACAGGCCCAAACTTGTTCCAATTTGTAGTTAAATACCAATCATAAAATGTCTCCCAATTCACACGACTATTAAAGTCGGGGGCATTATTGAACACGAGTAATTCTACGCCAACTCACAATTCCAATTCATTGTTTGGCACACTAACATGTCGCGTTTACATTGGATCATGTCTAGAGTCCATTGAGTACCGTTCAAAATTCGAACCAATGCCACCACGGCACGCCAACGTATTGCAAAAAATGAGTCAGAATCCCGGGTCGGCCTAGAATTACACTATTGCCACAACACTTCAACTGCCAGGCCATGCGACCTGTGAATGTATGCCTCAATCAAGCACCATTAGATGGCATTCTTCCCTTCAAAATGTTGAAATTACCTATTTTGCATTTCGCATGCTAATTTGGAGGATATTCGAGCATGCAAAACACCAAATATATCATTTGCCAAGCTACATGGAAATGAATTAGAGCTTCCAAAATGGCTGTACAATACAACTTATGTTTGGCCAACATGAAATTCTGATTTCCTGTCAAGCCAACTAAGGACAATATTGGACATTGTACTATAGGTCTCCAACAAGGCATTTGCATGGAACCAGGAACAGCGGTGATGAGCCAAAAAATCTGACTTAAGGCTAAATCATAGGGAATGCTTTGATTCGGGTTTATATTCACATTGACCCACTAAAAACACTCGCACACACTTAGTGCCTACTATGTACCGAATGTGCTTCGCATAAATTGTACCTTGGCGGGACCCAGACCATAATGCAATAAATGTGAAGCACAATTTGATATTTAGTCAGTGCCAAGTGTGTTCACACATAGCTTTATTCAATAATCAACCAATACATTGCTAAAACTCAACAAGCAAGTTTTTCAATATTTCACTAACACAGGCAGCCATCTGGAAGTCCCCGATGCACGGCTCTTGTGGGGTGGGTTCTGTCTCCCCAGCATTGGTCAGAAAACACACCCCACCCCAGTTATTTACAACAAGAAAAAAAATTAATAATTAAAAAAATAACATTCACCAAGTCTGAAGGAGACTTTTGAACCCAATTCATAGTAAAGTTGAAGCCGCCAACACAAAACCAATTAACACAGGGTAAGAACAAGATATCTGGAAGAATAACTTGTAAAAGGAAGCACTTGCAGAACACACTGAAAAAAATGCACTAAGGGCCTGCGGGGAATGCGAGTTTATGCATGACACTAGGATAAGAACAGGCTATATCTAGCTGAATACTGAATAAGAATTCCAGGAAAATAAAGAAGATGTTCCAATTCAGGGCACTTAATTTTTAAATAAATAATAACTATGATGCAGGGGGGGAAATATCAAAACAAGAGAGGAGTCAAACCATGTCTAGTCAGCCATAATATTGATAGGAGGGTCATCCATAAGAACAATTTGACATCTAAGATAACCACCAGCGATAAGCCAAAGAATTTCATACCCGGGAAAAAAGAAAAAAACATTACAACAATGCTTAAGCACCATCCAAAGTCGAATTCAATTACCCAAAAAGCTAAAATAAAGCCTACAACTAGAAAATTCAGGTCGTACTGAAGTCTAACGGACAAACTCATAATGATCAATACTGTCTTAACCTACTGCTGGATGAATCTGTCACGAAACTGTTTGCTTAAGCTGCTTAGCTTACACACAATTCTATTAATCCAAAATCATATCACAACAAAATGAGCTGCCAAGATAGCATACCGGATTTCCTAAATAACAATAATAAAGATAGCATACCTGACACATGGTAACTTCTGTTACCTACTGCTTGATTTCAAGGCTCTTGAGTTTGGATTCCAGTTCGTCTTCATCAGCAACACCCTCCTCTTTATCCTCCTCGCCATAATCTTCGCCTTCAGGATCGTTCTCATCCAAAGTCCCAAGCACATAGGGCGAACTTTTAAATAAATCCTTAACCTCATCGACCCCTTCATCAGATATGAAATTGCCATTTATGTTCAGCAACTTCATACTAGGTTTGCCCACAACAGCCTGAGCCAAGAGCCTGGCTCCAGCCCTTCTTATTAAGTTAGTGCTCATATCGACTTCAATTAAACCATTATGGCCCTCTTCCAATACTTTCGCAATCAAAATGGCACCCTCATCCTTCAATTCATTCTCAGACAAGTTTAATTTCGTTAGAGATTGCTTTTTTGCTATACAGCTTGCCAAAGAAGGAACGGCTTCAATTGTAATATCATTTCCAGCCATGTCCAATATTTCAAGTGAAGGAGCAGACTCCTTAAGAGCATCAGCAAGGGCTATAGCCCCCTCATTCTCTAAATTCAGATAACTGAGGTAGATCGCAGTGAGATCTGCAAATTGAGGTAGAGTTTTACTCAAACCAATCCCAGCTTCCACGCCAAACATATTGTCACGCAAATCGAGTTTTTTCAAACGGGTACACGTCCCAAGTGCTTCAGCTAGGGCAACTCCCCCTTCAGAATCAACCCTTGTTGAAGAACACCTGAAATCCTCCAGTAAAGGAGAATTTCTCACGAGTTCAGAAATAGCAAGAGCACCTTCATCTCCTGTCATGTTATTATGAAAATGAAGGATCTTTAGTTTCTTAGTGGATGGAATTAATTCACACACTGCACGAGCGGCTTCCTCTGAAATTCCATCGTTCATCAAATATAGTTCCTCCAAATCACTCTGCGACCTCAAGAGCGCCCCAAATGCCCTTACGCCCTTTTCACCCAAGGCATTGTTTGAAAGATTCAAATACCTCAGCTGAGAACCTTCTAGGGCCGACGAAAATAAATTCATGACCTCGAGAGCTTCTTCCTCCGACCTTCCAGCAATAAAATCTGATAGGTCAACATCAGTCAACTGATCCTTGAGAGATGACAAAATGTTCTCAGCAACACGGGCTGCATCCAAGCCAAAACTTCTGTTGCTAAAGCATATTTTTGTATATTTATTTCCCGGGTTCCTAAGAGGTTTTAGCAGCTCTTCAGCCTCCTCTGCGTCGATAAAGGCCCGACGACCTCCAGATATATCAAAAAAGGTTTCATGGGATTCTATAACTTTCTCAGTTATGACAACTTCTTCGTTGTCCTTTGTTTTAGGGCCTCTTCTAACGACTTCCAGCATAAGCTTACTGGATTCCTTAGCATAAAGTTGCACTGCAGAACTTCCATCACCATCCGGCTCTTTTTCGAAGTGCTGGTTCGCAGTGGCAAAAGCCAAAGCTTCTATTTGCGTTGCTTCCTCCTCAGCTTCTTCTTTACTCAGAAGACCATATTTCCTTGATAAAATGGATGGAGTGATGAGATTCTTGATCATTCGCTCCACAAGCATTAGTCTGGTACTTTGGCTAGGGGGCCACAATTTAATTGAAAACGGACGATTTTGTGTTGTTGAATCCATGTCAAAGTAACCTGAATCCATGTAATGCAACAACATTATAAGCAAAAAACAATTGAGAAATCAACATCAAATCTACTATGTAAGCATAAATAAATAAGAAATGTTAGTGAAGCAAGATAATGTTCCAAATGGATTGGTACAATGCCCAACATTTGCCTACTCAAAATTAGAATCTTTCATCATGTAGAATAATACAATGAGACGAAACAAATGCCCATAAATTCTGCAAATTATGTATTAAAATGAGGGTAATATTATCCAAAGGATTTTTAGTACTATTATCCAATGCAGTATCACATAACAGTGGCAGCAGGAACCACAAGCTAGCTGCACTAAGGCATTCTCTGAATCAACGCCATACCATGAGCAAGAACAGCTGTAGTTGTAATTTCAGAAAGAAAATAAAAAATGAAAAATAATACAGTGTCGTGCAGGATCCGAACGCGGTGAAGAAGCGATAGCTAAGCCCAATTTTTAAAAAAGCGTGAGGCGGAGACGAGGCATTTTGTCCGGGTGAGGTGAGGCGTAAGCCTCAAATATTTTTAAACAAAACAATAAAATATTATATACACAATTCCATTAAATCACAAAAAATAATGTAAAATAACAATTTTCAACAAAAACATCCATATTAATATCACTAGCACTAAAATAGGTCTAATATCACCAAGAGAAATTAATATATCATCATCAGAATAATAATTATTTACTATATGTTGTTGATTAAAAAATGCATACCAAAAAAAATTATAAATATAATTTATTGATTATTGTGTACATATAATAAAAATATAAATAAATAAATATATATATATATATATATATATATATATATATATATAGAGAGAGAGAGAGAGAGAGAGAGTCTCATGTATACCACTATATATACATACAACCAATGCGGACCATTTTTTTAAAAAAAATAAAAAAATATTTTTGGGCTATTTTTTATGGTATTTAAACATTTCAAAGGGATCCCTAAGAAAAATCAGTTCAAAATGATTTTTTTTGCTATTTAAAAAAAAAGGGTCACACTTTGTCAACTTTTAAGTGACTTAAAAACTAACAAATTTTGACCGATTTTTTTAAAATAGCTAAAAAATTAATTTTGAGCTGATTTTTTTAGGGGTTCCTTGTAATGTTTAAATACCATAGAAAAAATCATCCAAAAACTATTTTTTTTACTATTTAAAAAAAAACAATCCTCATTGGTGGACCTCATTGTGTCAAAGCCTCATGATAGATTGGTGGACCCACTATCGTCAAAACATGGCTCCTCTTCAATAGACACCGGTACTAGCCTTTTCCTTTTCGGGCACTTTGTATCACGGTGCCCAATTTGCCCACATTCGTAATGTGGTCGAAGTGTGTTGAGGCCACGGCAGGCTTCGCCGGTCTTGGATGGTCTGAGAAATTTGTTGTGTAGACTCCTATCGCAAATACTTCTCAACTCTAATGACAAACCGGATAGCTCTCTATAGTATAGTACAAGGTATAGTCATCAAAGGCGTATTTAGGTGCGAGACGCACATGTGGGGCTACCGACTGAAGAATATAACAGGAAGAATACAATAGGACGACCTCCCTGACTGCCGCACCAATCCCGGTCTTGCAAGCTTCACATGAGAGCTCAAAAACATGTGTGAAATCCGATAATGCCAAAACAGGGGGTTGAAGTCATCTTGAACTTGATGCGCTAAAAAGTCTCCTCAACCTCATCAGTCCTTCGGAACTATGCAGGGGAGACTGACAAAAGACCCATGAGGGGAGCCATCACTGTACTGAACCTTTTCCGAGCCACTTTCATCTGGGTTCGTATGGAGATGTCAGACGCCGCCCGATTCGATTGGGAAGATGGTTGGTCCGTGACCAGCGTGGAGGAAGAAGGAGGCCTGCCACCATGTGAGGGTGCCCTGGCCGTGACAACCCACGGGCAGTCGCAGAAGGTGGCAGTGCCTCCAGCGCCAACCGAAGCTCTCACAACCCTCCTCAGCCATCGTTTTGAATCAGCCGTGAAACCCCAACCCTCAAATGGCCCCCGCAACCCACCCCTCCATCTTGAAATAGCCACCCATCTCCTCGGTTTGGCTACCCTAGCAAAACCGAACCCCACACCACCCAAACACCTCGTGACCCGACCCCATTCCAAACCTAACACGTCCCCACAGGCCAAGCTGAAAACCTTCCGGGCCTTACCCACCACCGAGAACCCCAAACCCACACTCGTATCCTAACCTGAATCCTCACTTGTCCCGTGCGACCCGCAAGGGCCCCAAACCACTCCAATCCCCACCCATTTCCCCTTACGTGTCACTCCCTTGGCCTTGAAACCCTACCCACAAACTTTTCCACCTCGGACAAGTTGTCCATCCTACGGCAACAGATTACCCACGCCAAGCTACAGCAGAGTAGGTATATCGTGCCTAAGCCAACTCCTCAAATTGCTCTTGTTGCCAGCAGTGGCACGTAAAATTGGCAAAGGCATAGTCACTGTTCTAAATATATTTAGAACAGCCTGGGCACAAGGGCCGAGGAAAAAAATCGCGCTCCACCATTCTCCCCTCCTTTGAAAAAGCTCGACTCGAGCTTTCAAAGGGGAATTCCTTTCGTCTCCAATGGAACTAAGACACTGAGTGATCAAAACGTGTTGCTCCTCCACTTATTCAACTTCATTCGACTCTTCTTCCGCAATTAGCACAGATTTCTTCCTCTTGGGATACTCTGCCACGCGATGACCCAGTAATCCACATGAGAAACATTTATTGGTAGTTGTAGTCGTCCCCGGGGTTGCCTTAACGGTGGTAGAGGAGTTGTTTGGGGCAGCCGCGTCTGATGCCGTAATGTTTACCGACTTCAAAAATGAAAATGCTTCCACCTTCTTAGTGTACTCAATAGCTTTATGCAAGTCGGGTAACCCCCCGCAAGTATAATTCAGATTTGATGCGAACTTGAAAGCCCCCAATGTACTCAAATGTTATATTTTTTTACATTTGCAGATTTTCCAGAAAAAACAAACAGTTTCTCCTTGTTATCTAGATAAGATTTTATTTATTTTCAATTTTTTGTACATTTTTCAGTATTTTTTAATATATAATTTGTCAAAATTTTTTGCCATTTACAAATTTTCCAAAAAATTCTCCCTGTTTTCTAAAAACATTTTAATTCTTTTTAATATTTTTTCTACATTTTTCAGTATTTTTTGATTTTTTTTCCTTTTACAGATTTCCAAAAAATAATAATTTCTTCCTTTTTTCTAGAAGAAAAAAAATTCAGTATTTTTGCAACTTTTTCAATTTTTCCCGGTTTTTGGAAAAGATCTTAGTATTGTTTTTATTTTTCTATAATTTTTGTAATTTTTTGTCATTTCCAAATTTCTGGAGAAAAAAAATTCTCTGTTTTTCCCATGTTTTTTAAAGTATTTTCCTAACATTTTAAATGACTTTTGATAATATTCAGAATTTTAAAATATATTTTCATAATTTCTATTTTTTTTTTTGTAATTTTCATATTTTTGTAATATGTTTTTCCAGTATTGTCATAATTTTCAGATAGTTTTTAATTTTTTTCTACTATCTTAAATGATTTTTCAAGTAATATTTTTGTTAGGAAGAAAATGCCCTGATGTGTCGTGCACATGACCCCATTTTCCGTCCAAAAATTATCGGTGTTTACGGAAGGGGCTACTTGTATTCATTTTGGAAGCTCAGGCGATTAAATGCCGAAAATGAAAGTTTGGGTGGTAAAGTGAAAAATGGGATAAAGTTTTGTGTGTGTGTGTGTGTGTGTGTGTGTGTGTGGGGGGGGGGGGGGGGGGGGGGGGGGGCTGTAATTAACCCTTTATAAATTAAATCGTTTCCGCTACCAAGTACACATCATATTTATTCTTCTAAAATATATTGTTACGGCTTCTGCTGTTAGAAGTGCCAAATTACAAATTGCGACTGTTTGTGGCAATTTACTTACGATTGTCTTATCATTAGTGTATTTTATGTAATTCAGTGCAGCTTGCTCTTTTCAAACACCCAGCTTTCAAAATTGGGAATACTCAGCTTCCTGTTTGCTCTTTTATGCCTAAATTTGATAACAACCCAGCTTGCTGCATGTTCATTTTTCTTTTTTTCGAGTGGTAGCTTGCATAAAATCTCTTTTTAATTTGGCTCTTGATTAGAGACTTGCATAATATGTTTACAATTTACTTTTTGTTTAGGGGACTTCCACAAAATCTCTTCAATTAATTTACATGTTTTGTTGTGGCTTGTATAATATATGTGCAATATCTATGATGTTGCTTGGTAATGATTTGACGACATTCTTGCAATTTTTCGGTTTTGACATTATATTAACTAGGTATGTTAGGTAGGATCTTGGAATAGTTATAAATAAGAAATAACTTTTCCTAGTTTTGGTATTATTTTCAAAAATGTGTGTCTTGCTTCGACGAAGCGCACACTCGCCTTGCGCCTAGGCTCAGAGAAGACCTTGACGCATTTCTTTATTTGTTATTGTTTATTATTAGTAATATATGATAACTGACGCCCACAAATTCATATACCAGTTTTAGACAACAACAGTCATCTGTTGCCACAGGACAAGCCGTTTGTTGTTTCCTACCATTTTCTACCCACAGATCCAATTTCTGCGAAATCATCCTAACTCAATTTCCCTCAATCTTTGTTTAGGCTCGTCGTGTTTGTCCATAATTCTAGGAAATAGCAAAAAACCCGTAGAGTAGCCGTGCGGCAGTTGCAAATCCGCCCTCAATGCGTGTTAGAATGGGAGATATACAAGGAATCCTGATGAGCCTGGCCAAGAGTCAGGAGGCAATACAAGAGTGTGAAGCAACTCACGCAAACGCTCCAAGTCGGGCAGAGCAAGTCTGGAGCAGATCCTTTCACACTAGTTGGGAAGAAAACCCTCTGACAAAAGGGGTGGAATGCCTCCTCTCCCTAGAGACAGGCAACATCCTTATCGAGAACGAGCTCTGGAGAATCGAAGGAGGATGAATTTGGATTCACAAGATAACAAGAATAGATTCGGTACTCTGGATCACAAGATGACGGGTCATACCAACCAAGAGCAAAGATATATGATTTATCCTAAGTATTATTTGTATTGCACTTGTAAATTGTTCATATATAGTATAATCGGGTCTCTATAGGGATGTAGCAAAATTGGTGAACCACGCATATCTTGATGTGCTTGTGTATGTTCTCTCTTGTTTACTCATTTTAAGGAAAAATTAAGTATTAACACTTCTACGAGGTAAAGGAATCCATGTCGCATTGCAGATACTCTCTTGTTTACGGCAAAAAGACGCAAAGACCTCCCAAAAGCATAGACGCGAGCTTCTCAAAGTGAGGTGCTCATCTTACAATCATGAAAATCACATAGGTAAATTGCTCTCTTATGAACTTGATAGTGAAAGTTAATTCGCAACTATTCCAAGAGCCTAATGAGCATATCTAGTTTATTTATTTGTATAGTACGCAATAAAAAAGTTGCAAGGATAGCATGAATTCAATAACAAACTAGCTCTAAAGAGAATGAAGACAAAGAAGTAAGAAAAGTGGATACCATAAGTAAAAAAGACAAAATAAAGATATTAAGGCTTACTCATAAATTAGATGTATAACTAACATCTTCATAATATTTTGGTTATGTTAATGAGTGGTGCTATGAGTACAAAGCAAGTCACCCAAATCTCCACCAAAAGTAATAAATTTGGGTGCCCTGGGGAGGCCCATCCCACATGGCAGTACTTTAATAGGTAGGTGAGTACGTGACGTGGAATCCACGTCAAATTTTGAGGAGGTTTTGGGGGTACGTTTTCGTGCTCATATCATTATTCTTTGTTAGTACAATACTGAAATCAGGGCATACTGATTATTTATTAAATCAAACAAAAAAGTAACTTTTTATTCATTTTATCATCAACATACAAAAAAAAGAGCAAGTAGACCCAATTAAGACAAATAAGAAGCCTGCTCAACTGAGTAGTTTAAAGTTACTACACAGCAGATTTATTGTGATTACCTCGACAAGATAAAAAAAAAAACAGTGAGTACATTCATATAAGAAGCATAAATGAATAGATAAAAAAGATTTAGAGAGCGTATTTGATCATTAATAAGCGGCGGCCTTACAAGACACAAAATCAACAGATCTGTTCCAATAAGCAAAAGATGAAAATGAATCACGTACACACAATTAGAAATGAAAGCGTAATGAGAAAGTTTAGAAAGTACGAGTGAGAGAGATGAAACCCTAGAGCTTGGGGAGCGGTAATGGAGGACTTGAAAACGCTAGAAAAGTGAGTCGCCTGTGATATGGGGGGTGGATAAAAAGTGACCTTTTTTCTATTTTATGTGAGAGATTGGGGCTTTCTTGTTTGAGTCTCTTTTCAAGGATTGATTTGATTGGGCGTAAAATGGAGGGAAATTGGATCTATTAATTATTATCAAACAAAAATATTGAGAGGGAAATCAAAACGTTTATATGATGGACCCAATTGTGTTTTTTAGCTTTTTTTTCTCTAATAATACTATTAAACATTTTTAGATTTTGTTTAAGATCCATTTTACACTAATACTATTTTTTAAGATTGATTTAGGTATGATATTAGTTTAGACTAGAATAATGTTTTGTTACTTAAATTAAATATATTAAATGCAATAGTTATATTATATTCACAAGTGAATCATTATCTAAAACTTTTAAAGTACCTAGCATAAAACTCGTGCGGTGTACGAAAAATAAATATAATGATAATTATAAAAATTAAAATTTATCATAAATTCAATATCTTATCTTAAAACTGTGACACCCCGCTTAATAAAATACCGGGTGATCAGTCATATACCAAATTAAACAGGAATCTCATCTGGTTTATTCTTAGCATCACTGTCGAAAAACTTTTTAATTACTAATTACCTAGTCTTAAATTAAACTGATGCTAAATTTTATCTTATGAATTAAATCAAACTCAACCAACATACTAGGAAACCAAATTAACTATTACAAGAAAGAAACTAAACGTGACACAAAATAAGTACAAGAGTTTGTCGAGCAACATCGACTACAAGCAATCAATAAAGTGCAAGTATAAAAGAATACTCATACATGTCAAGTCTGAATATAAAGGTACAAGCCCAAAGGTACAACCGAGAAAGTCCTTATCTAAAGATATAATGAGAGAAGCGTCTAAACAAAGATCTCGCAGCAATCCACATAAGCTGCAGCTACGCACCCTGTAGGAAAGATCAAGACTGGCGCCCCTGTGGGAGGACACCTAAAAGGTTTCTAAAAACATTTTATAGCAAGGGTTAGAACCCAAAACAATTGAAAATATTTAGCAAGTGAAGTTAAATGCAAGAAGTAAATATGCAAATGCTCTCCATATTTAAATTAGTGTCGCGCACTCCCTTGAGTTTACCTCACTCCTCAATTAATGTACACGTCTACCGAAACTATAAACGCCCCATCTTGCTAACCCTCCATAACTAGCATTGTCTCGTATATCTCACTATTTCCCACTATCCCAACTTGAGTGAGTGTCGTATACATTTATGGGTTATTAATCACATTAACTTACTTAAATCATTTCTTATATAATGCCATATAACATTCTCACGAGTTATATCCTTTATACAATTCACATCATGTATACGAGTTATATGTTATATTTCACACTAACTTATTTATATCCATATCCAACTTGATACCATATAACCATTTCACAAGTTATATTATTTATACATTTCTCACCATGTATATATATAAATTCTCGTATATAATTCTGCACTATATATACGTATCATATCTCAACATTCACACACATGTCGGATATACAATGTTATCACCGAACGCATAGGAAGCGTGTAATGACATAAATTTCCAATTGAGTCCCTGTATTGTTTTGACTTAATTTCGTGAACAAAACTGTATTTATAATATGTCATAGGGAGATTTTTATTTTGTCACGATCCCACTTGGTCTATGACGTATTGAAGAAAATTAAAGACGTTGCGGCAAAGCTTCAAAGAATTAAATCATGTCGAAGTTTAATTGGTGCAAGTTTACTCGTCTTCAAGTTAAATGCATTTCGAGATCACTCATGTATGAATGCGTATAATTAATGGTGCTCGAAATTATTTTTATAAAAGATAAGGATGTATTTTTATAAAGAAAAATGTTTTTAAAAGTGTTTTAAGTGTTTACATTACGTTTTATTCTGATAAACTCGAAATATAGTTTGACTAATTTGGATCTCTTTTAAAAGAGACGTTTTAAACAAAAAGTCAAAGAAAGTCAAACTGATGCAGCGTCGTTCGAACGACATGTCAGCTCGTTCGATCGAGATGCTCATGTCCCACGGACGACATGGCAATCTCGTTCGAGCGACGTTCTTTTCGAAGCGGCGCTTAATTGTTATTTAAAGCATGTTTTTATCAGAGTTTTGTAAGTGTGCATTTGGAAAAATCGTTTACCATCCAGTACGTTGTTTGCACATGTTTTTCTAAGGTTTCAAAGCATAAACACATCCTTAGAGTTTGCAAAGACCCGAAATATCATTATTATATGTTTATGTGATCTTGATGCACCAAGAAGGTTTGTTCTACACTTGAACATTAGGGTTTTACGGTGAAGAAAAGAGAAGGACTTCTTATTCGACATCGTAGACGTATCAAAGTCATTCGGTGGACACTGAAATGTACGTGGACGCGTGTGTTGTGAACGGGTATCGTGGAAGACGAAATTTCTACGTGGGCACTATTGAAGAATGGTAGAAGGTCAGAAGGAGCGTCAAAACCCGCGAGGATCGAGTCATTGAGGAAGGGTAATTTGTCTTTGTAAAACCTTTGTTCATAGTGATCGCCTGGCTTGGGCCGTCCGAGGTTGTTTTCCTGTTTTGGGTTTTTTCCTCGTACATCCTGCGTTGTGAGTATTCTTTACTTTACTTTACTTGCTTTAATCACTAGATGCATATTTAGGATTAATCAAGACAAAATTGGTTTAAAGTAAGAATTCGGTTTTCACAACTTGGTTTGGTGCTAATTAAAAGTTAGATTACTTTTTGGTGAAAATTAGTTTGATTTGAAACACACATAAGGACCACCCCCTTTTCAAATTGGTATCAGAGCTAGAAAACACATTTTATTTGTTTTGTGATCCCGTGTGTGTTCAAAGATGAATTTTGAATATAACGAATTTTCTCAAACTCCTGTTTTTTATGGCACTAATTACACTTATTGGAAGATGAGAATGAGATGTGCTTTGAAATCTATTGATGAGCTTGTGTGGCTAGTAGTTGAGAAAGGTTGCACACCCCCTGTCACTATTTTAGGTGAGGTCACTAGTTTAAAGCCTGTTGAGTCATGGACTGAAACTGAACAAGGACTTGCACAATATAATTCTAAGGGTTTGCATGTTATTTCTTCACATATCGCACAGGAAGAATATAATAAAATTATGACTTGTGAAACATCAAAAGAGGCTTGGGATATTTCGGCACTCACTCACGAGGGCACTACCATGGTTAGGGCGTCAAAACTTCAAAATCTCACTACACAGTTTGAGACCATTAGGATGTTAGAAAGTGAGACTTTTGATGAGTTTTATGCTAAAATGTCCAATATTGCCAACTCGTTGTTTAACCTTGGTAAGAAAATTCCCAACAACCGTGTCATTAAGAAAATCCTTAGGTCGTTGCCCAGTAGGTTTGATGCGAAAGTGACCATTTTAAACTCATTGGGTAAGTTAGAGTCGACGAAAATAGAAGAGATTGTAGGTGACTTACAAACCTATGAAATCGACATGATTACCTCCAAGCAAGTGCCTAAAAAAGAAAAGGGTATTGCTTTGAAAACCCGGAAAGAGGAAATTAAAGTTTCGGATTACGATTCCGATTCTAATTTTGAGGATGTTTCTTTGGTGGCAAAGAAATTTAAAAAATTTATTAAGTTTCAAAAGCAACCGAAAGATGCCAGGAAATTTAAAAAATTCAAGAACAACAAAGTTAATCCCACCTCTAAGGATAAGTTTGAGAAGCCTAAGAGAGATGAGTCAGATAAGTGTTTTGGGTGTGAGGGGTACGGTCACAAAGTTAAGGAGTGTCCCACTTGACTTAAGAAATAAGGAAAGCAACCCATTGTCTATAGTGCCACCTTAAGTGATAGTGATCCGGAAGAGGGAGAGAGTTCCCCCATTGAGCGTAACTTTATTGCGTTTATGGCATGTTATGTGAGCGACGACGATTCTCATGTGAATGACACTTTCGAGGAGGTTTTGAGTGTATCCCATGTTAATGAGGGCGAAGAGAGTGACGAGGACGAGGTAGATGTGAAAGAGTTGTAAATTGCATTTAATGAGTTGTACGCCGAGACTGTGAAAGTGAAAAAGGCAAATGCAAAATTACAATTTAAGTTGAATGAGCGTGCCATAGAAAATAATGATAGTTTGATTGAGGATCTCAGGGCACGAGAGAATAAGTTTAGGGATAAACTAGATTTTGTGTAGAAAGAGAGAGATAATCTCCGTGGTTTGATGGAGTCTTTGAAAAAGGAGATTTTAGCGTTTGAGGAGTCTAGGAGTTTGCTCGAGTCTAGGATTCATGAGTTGAAGAAGAGATTGAGAGACTCGTTTAGAGTTAAGTTTGATTTGGAGGCTAGGTCGGAGAAATTAGATAAGATCTTAGGCACCGTCCAAATTAAGGGAGATAGGGGAGGTATATGTTTTGATGAGAGAGTTGTTCCCATTCCCCCCGCACGTGTGAGAAACACTAGGAAGGTTAGAAAAGGTCCACATATAGGTAATCATTCCCACCATCGCTACACTTGCACGTTTTGTGGTAGGAAAGGTCACCTTAGGCGTTATTGTTACGACCTTAGACAAGTTCCTAGGAAGTTTAGGAATAAAGTTACCCCGGTTCCCCAAACCCCCATGCGTCATTTTACACCTACTTGGGTTGGGAAATCGGATTTAGTGGCTTTAGGAATAAAACTTCATGATTCTCGTTTGGGTGCACTTGATTCTTCCCATGCTAAATCTAAAGGATGATAATGTTGCCTTATTTGTCATATGCTAGTTTGTTTCATGATATATTCATTGCTAGTATTATGACATGTGTATCATTTTGTATTATAGTTTTCATTTGTTTGAGTCCTATTGAAAAAATACAAAAAGATTTTATTTTTTAGAAAAATTTTGAAAATCCAAAAAGATTTTGTTTTTGAGAAAACTTTTGAAAACCCAAAAAGATTTTGCTTTTATTTTAATCAAAATATGAAAAGCCAAAAAGATTTTTAGTTTTTGTTTTTGAGTTTACATGTTTGATGTGGCATATTGGTGTGCTTTGACCCCCCCCCCCCCCCCCATCATTTCATATCCATATGGCTAGGACATTTTGTCATTATTATCGATGCTTAGAATGATCTTAACCATTATTTTTATGGGGTTGTTTCAAAGTTGATATGCATCTTGATTTGACTTTGTATATATGCCAACATTGCACACATGCACGAGTTTATATGGATGTTTAACTTCTCTTGCATATTTGAATTTGGTGAGGCGTTCTTATCTCAATCTCGCCATCTATGCATAAGTAGACTTAAGAATAAGTGTGCATGTAAGAACCGTTTACAGTGAGGATTTAAATTGGTAAAAATAATGAGTGATTCACGGGAAAGGGCTGCGAGAGTTCAAAATTAACTCGTCGTGAAAGTCACCGTTTAAAAGAGCCCAAAAGAAAATGCAATATGTTAAGAAAAGGGCCAAATTAGTTTAGTTCATTCCAAAGAAAATATGATATTATTGAGGGAATTTGGATGGATTAAAAATTTAAACGGGTTTGCACAACTAATCCTAATGTTGAAACATTGCAATTTGACGTTATTGTTTGTAGAATCGTCAAAATTCTGGATTTGCGTGCATGTAGTATGTTTAGTTCATTAAGCTCACACTTTAATTTCAAAGCGGCCATAGTTCCCGCTGAAAGTGTTCGCTCCATACCATAACGGTCCCACCCCTAAGTCACAGACGCTATAGCTTGGGGGAGTATAATCACCCTGTATTTGCTAGTCAGGGGGCTCACCCACATCACGCAACCTCCTATGATAGCATTAATATTGGTATGGCTTTACTATATATATTATTCACACAAATATATACATATAAATCATATATATGTACTACACATCAACATATATATAGAAATCCAGGCTACCGGGGTATTATGCCCATACCCAAGCCTAAAGTATTTAAGTCTATGGTCCGACTTCATTTTGATCAATTACACACTAATTAATTCTCATTATTACGGTGTAACCCTTTCACGTGTACCCGGACTCTCTATCTCTCACCCCGAAATTCAATATTCCCAATTCAATGTTCAATTTCATCCAATTAAGTTTCCCTCACTTAATTAACAAGGTCTCAATCACTCGATCATAAACCTTAATCTCTCTAATTTAATTATTCTTATAATTAATCAAAGGGTAATTAGTCACACCTATCAATCTAGGCAATCTCCAATGGAATAACAACTAAAAATATCTTAAAATTTGCCCCACGAATCTGTCCAAATTTTTAAAATACCGTTTTGGGGCATTTTGGAGCCGTTTTTGGAGAAAACGTATCGAAAAACAAAAGTTTGAAAATGTAATTTTCTACAGGGTAGCGTGGACAAAATCGCCATTAGAGCAGTAAATACCTCAATTTTGTACAGATTTCCTCATCAAAACTTTTCAAGATTTATTCTAAATCCATTCTTTTGTTATCACAAATCTAGCCCTAACAATTTCATCAATTCAATCATCAATTGTATCAATTATCAAATCATCTACAGATTTATAATCCTCATTAAAAGAAAACCTCAATTTATTCCAGAACAAACCGTATAATTCAATTGGATTCACCTATCTTAATATGAAAAGATAAATGCAATTTAATAATCAAAATTTAAGCCACTTGCCTCAAATGAAGATCTAAAGCTTTGAATGAAGGTGTTGAATTGAAATTGAAGCAATCTCTCCAAGATCCCCAAGTTCCTCTTCTCTTTGGTTTTCTCCCTTTAGCTTTTTCCTTCTTTAGTCTTCTAATGTGATTTAATGTTGCCTACCCTTTACCCATTTGGGGTTAAAAACCTTATTCGCATTTTTGGGCCTATGGGTCTTATAAAAAGGGTTCATACTCTCTATATGGAGCTCACGTGTGTTTAATTAAACCCCAATACCTAATATATGCATATAACCACTCATTTCGGGCTATTTCGACCCTAACGGACTCATCCGCGCACTCAAAATTACCATACGGAATAAATCTCTAAAATTAACTTTCACTCGTTAACTTATTTAAATATATTCACTTTTAAATATTTTCATTAATTAATTCTCATTAATTTACGACACAAGTGAATTACTAATTACTGAATTAATTAAATAAAAATAATAACCCATAAATTACGAGGTGTTACAAAAACCCTTATAAAAGGTTAATTTTTTCATAAGTAAAATGTGTATATTGTTTATAAATGTTTTTATTAAATAAAACTATTTTTTATAAATAAGAAGTTTAAAACAACTGTATGTATTTTATATCAAAAAAATTATACATATTTTTATTTGTCTGTAGTTAAAAAAAACTGTATGTCATTCATAGATACACAGTTAAGCTTTTTTCTATAAATAAAACGTTAAAAATGTTTTTATAACCAAAAAATTCTTTTATTTATATTAAAAATAATTTTGAAATTTTGAAAACTTTGTTTAACTTGAAAACTATTTTTTATAAATAAAAACTTCGAAAAAGTGTATATATTTTATATAAAAAAATCATACATATTTTTATTTGTTTTTAGTTTAAAAAACTTTATGTTTATATCTATCAAGATAATTAAAAATTAGTATAGAAAATTAGCTTGTATCTATAAATGACACATTTTAAGTTAAAGTTAAAGTTTTTTTTACTTTAACTTGAACCGTATAAAAAAGCTAATTTTTATTTATGAAAATTAGTATAGAAAATTAGTTTTTAACTATAAACTGTATATTTATATAATTTTTATGTACAACTCCCCTTCACATTATCCCCACCCAACCCATGTCGATTCCACCTATGATCCACCCCCTCAATCTCCCCACCAAAAACCAACAAAAAAGGTGGCAAATAACCCATCTCCTAAATCTTCTTTTTCCTATTTAGTTCCATCCACTTCTTTATTTTCCTTCGGTACTCCCCTCCTCTCCATTTCGTTAAGTCCATCACCATCCCCCTCCCCCCCCCCCCCCTCGTGTTAAAATAGTAAGCTCATTTACTCCCAAACACCCCAGAAAGCCCCGGGTCGGACCAAAACGTATTATCAACATATCTAGTGAACTTCACGTGACAACCTTGATTACCTTTGACCCCGATAAGGTTGGGTTCCAAAATAGAAAACAACCTGTTTCAGGGAAAAATGAAAACCATTTGTGAGTGTATAATGGCAATTCGAAAAGATTGTGTAAAGAAACACATAAATATGACGTTTAATATCTCTAAAAAAGAAAAACAAACTGAGAGGGGTATAGAGAAGAGAGAGCACATAAATTAATATTAGGGGGTGAGAGATACGAAGGGGTGGAAAGAGAGTTTTGAGGTGGGTAAATTAACAGTCTTCAAAATAAGAGACATGCATAAAATAGATAACTGAGTTGAGTTTAAACGGTGAGTTAAAGTACATTTATTGCTATTAAACCCTCTAATTATAAGGATATCGCACTTGTTCAATATATATGCCCTAAACTACTTCTTATGTGAGTTAATCTCAAACCCTGAATTAATTTAATATATCATACTAAATTTTATAATAAATGGAGGGAGTCACGTCAATTGTTAGCTAATCTCACACCCTCAATGGCCTCAAAACATCACCACATCATGGTCTCGTTGGTGGTGAGACCCCTGAAAGCAAATTACATCAACTTATATTTGTCTCATATGAGGTGAGTAGGGTTATGGCCCACTAGGTGATTGGTTTAACCTTATATCCAATCTCACCGTAGATAACACCATCTTATATGTGTACATGTTATCAATATTCGGCTAAAATAGCTAAAATACTTATAAATTGCATTATTTTATGTAAATAAAAAATTAATTTTGTTCGTTTTATTAGAGAATGGAACCAACTCTTTTGACATGTCTAATTAAACTAACATAGAAAAATGTTATACTTTCGTGGCTTATACTTAGCTAAGACTTACCTATTTGATTTTTTCATACCAAATTCAACAACCGAATTATTTCAAATATGTTCTTTTGGTTTTTAAGCTAGTTTGGAAGTAGTTTTTATATGCAATCGATATTATGGCATGATTAAGCATTAATCGCTTCTAACGTTAATGATTTGTTATTAAAGAGGATTTTGGAGATGTTAGAGAAATTAACACCATTTACATTTTGGGTTGCATTCCCTAACTATGGTATTGTAGGCCTGAAATCATCACTCTTGGGAGAGAGGCTTCTTGCGTGATGTTGGGTCGGGCCTTAGATCTTTGTTTACCATATGCAGTGTGCACACAATTATAAACAAACGTGTGAGGTTAATTAGAGTTGCCATTTTGTTTTATATAAAACAAACAAAAGAGGTCGTGATTCTAAAGCTTTGTTAGCCTACATTTCCAGATATTTAAGATGTTGCTTCGGGGACTAGGTTACGTGTGGGGAAGGTGTTAGGCAGCCCACTTGTTATTTATCTACTTTATATGTTTGTTTATTTTATACTCCTAAATTATTACTTAAATATAAGATTGGGATTTATTAAGAAACCTTTGAATTTAGAACCCCAAATATGTGTATGGACTTTATTCAGACCCAAATGATGATTGTCCTTGAGGAACCGAGGCAGTGGGTCAACATGGGTGGACAATGAAGTGTCTGTTAAGAGGTTGGTCATCTGAATGCCACATGGGTACCTTTAAGGCGTGTGTGAGAGTGTGATGGCTTAGGCTCGTGAGTGATAACTCGGTATTACACACCTATGCACTCATCTCTCAACAAAATTAAAGCCTACGTAGTTTGAGTATTATGTTTACCAACGTGCTCGTGTGTATAATATGGCGAGTTTAGATATTAAAATCTCAAAAGGTTGATATGTCGTGCACCACATATCAGGTGGGTGTTATGAGGCTTTGGAGAGACATTTGAATATCTCTGGAAATAATATATCGTTGGGACATATTATGGATCGATGTGTTGATGGACATATCACGAGGCTTGTGCTCAAAAGTTGGACTCAATATTGCGCATAAGTACTCGTTTGTCCACAAGATAAAAGCATACGTAGTTGAAGGATGAAAGCGATTTAGAGATGTCATGATACCTCATGGGGTGAATGTGGGAAGCCGTGGTAGGGATATCGTGTGTCTTACGATGGACAACAGGGTGTCACTTTAAGAAATTGAGCATCTCTTTAGAAATACATTATTGGGGCATATTGTGGGGTGATGTATTATAATACCCGTATTTTTGTGAATTAAATAAATGATTATTTAATAATTAATTAGTATATACTCAGGTTGTTTTATGGGAAATTTGTTAAAACTATTTTGTTTTAATTGTTAAATAGAACTAAGCGAGAATTTAAATTATATGTGAACAACTCGTTAATTAAATAGCAGGGTTGTAATTAATTTTGATGTTATAGGTTGGTATGGTTGAGTCGATACAAATTCCCATAATGGTATTTTTAATGTGCCAAATTGAGGCCCAGAGTTTTAGGAGTATCTGGTTAGTGTTTTGGGCTTATTTGAGGATCCAAAGTGAGCCCACATGGGAACTGTGGGGTTAGGTTTATAAATATACAATCAAACCTAATTAATCATCATAACACATTATATTTCATAACTTAGAAATAGAGGCAAGATTTAGGAAAAAAGAGGAAGCACACAAGAGGGTTAAACAAAGTTTAATCTTCTTTAGAACCAAAAATACTATCTTGTTTACTGTATTAATGTAACTTGGCCGTGTTTTCATTGTTGATTATATGGATTACCTAGCTTGGTGGTGAGGGAAATTTAATAACAATGTTAAATGCAACGGGTTTGGATTTCGTGTGTGGTTCATAATTCAAACATATGTGTTTTGGTGGATATGGTTAGGTTGGTACATTTTAATTGTATACATGTATATCTATATATGGGATTCGAAATTTGTTCACGAGATTGATTCGGGATATAGTTATACATGCTAAACTAAAATTGAGAGGTGTACATGACGGATTAATACATGTCAAAAGGCACTAATATTGGCTTAATCACAACGAATATATAATGATTAACAATATATGGTGTGTTCCTTATGATGGATTGGTTTAAAGTAGTTATACTCTCTATATGGTTTAAGGTTGTGGCTTTAGTTGGTCGATTACTCGGTCGTATGATGGTTAAAATTTGGTTTACCTGCGCTCGTTAGAATTGTAAGAGTGGGTTGAGTACTTTGTCATGGACGGTTCAGAGTTGGTTGATTACTCTAAGCCGATGTAATAAGTTATACATATAGTGATTTTGGAGTTAGTTAGTTTATTTGGGCATAATGGTTAGGATATGGGTTTGGTACTTGTTTGGTAAGTGAGTTGGGTTGTTTCTCTTTGGTGACTGATATGTATATGAAAAATTAAAGTTATTGGTAGCTGCTTAGAGAGTCCCATACCATTGATTATGAGGAATGATCCGACTAGACAGAAGTGTATCATGGGGTTCCTTATTTGGATTTCATTCGTCAGACATCATAAGCAAGGATTTTAATTCGGTCAGGAGTTATGAGATATTGGGCATGGGACTCTTAGTAAATTATTTAAAGATATATTATGTGAAGGTTAGTATTTATATATTTTTAAAATGTGTTATATACCGGGTTACTGGATGGTAGACTTTGTATATTAAGGCTAACACGGTTACGGATAGTTATGATTGTTTCAGGTTAGATAAAAGGTGAGCTATCTTTGGTATGAGTGTCAGCATAAATGGTTCGTGTTTATATTGTTAAATAATATATTAATTTCTTTCAATTTTGGGGCTATAACCTATTCCTATTTAAAATCTTTTTTTTTTCTAAATATTCTTAGGCATGAGAAGCAGGGCTGAGCAGTCAGACTTGCATTGGTTAGATATTTAGTTCTTCATCCTTAGAGTAAGGTTGTTATTTCATTTCAGTTGACATTCCAGTTGTTTATTATTCATGATTTTTATGTACTGGCTGTATTGGTCCCAAGTTGTTTACATTTCAATTTGAGACTTTTTAGGATGTGGAGTTTTATACTTGTTGGTAAACTGAGTTTTATTTTATAGACTCTTTTATATTATTCTATATTAGTTATCTTTATGTTCATTATTATTATTATTATGGTGTGAATGGTTTTAATTTATTGTCATTTTTATGTATCATTGATGTTGATGGTATAAATTGCATAATAACCCTTATCTTTGGCGTTTCATCCTGATCAACTGCACATAGAAAATAAGGGGTGTTACACATACCAATAATATATCATAAGGGCTCTTGCTCATGACCAGGGCTCACTATTATGCCTATGTACCCGTTTATCGATGGGATCAGATCCTATTGACGCGAAATCGAACGTGTGTGCTACATGTGTACCTACGACTCAAGTGCAAGTCGATCGCTCAAGTGATACCCGATAAGTCGGGGTCGAATCCTCAGGTTATAGGACGATAATGTAATGACGATGACAATGTAGGCTTCTAAAATATAGGTGACAACTCTCGAAAGAAAAGAAAGGGTGATTGATTTTTAGAAAAAAATATATCTAATTGAGAAAACCTAACTAGAAATTACAATTTTAATTTGAAAGAAAGTGAAAACTGAAATTTGGATTTTTGAAAACTATTTGGAAAAAGTGGAGTCGGGATCTAATCCCTCGAACCATGGGTATTTTCGTTAGATACAAAAAAAATTATAATTATATATTTAATTAAAAAAACATTAATCAAATCGAAGCACTAAATATGTGAGAATATTACTCCGCACATATTTAGTGAAAATGGGAGAAAATTCTTTATGGGTGAAAATGGGTAGAGTAATAGTGCTGAAATTATGGTTATCCATTGACCTTGCCCAAATGCTTTATTTATAGCTAAATACTACGGCTGATGTGGTGCGTGCGTGCCAAAGGGATACTATATTGTGACAATATCTGAGTGTTACTTTTTGTCCTATTTTACTCTTTGTCGTTGTCCACAATGACATGGCTACATCAAGTTCAATTAAAGTAAAAAAGAAAATATAACGGGCATAGTGCCAAGAAAATACGATTTTGTCAATATTTCAAATGGTTACTCAGTAAACAATTTTGAAAACTTGCGAGCAGCTATGAAGGATACTCGTCATTACTATTTTCCAAAGTAACTTTGCCAGCAATACCTTAATCGCCTGGTAATTTTACCAAATGTGAGTTGTGTAAGTGTATGTGAGTGTGTGAGTGACATTTTGGATCCCTCGTCTTAGTATTCTCTCTTTCCTAGGGTATTGAAGTGGTTGAGCATTAGCTTGCTTAACAAGGCTTGCCTCTCATCCTCCAAATCAAAACTCTCAAGAGATCCCAACTGTCCATCTGCTCGAGCCTTACTCACTCGACCAAGTCTACTTGATAAGTACGTTTATTTTCAAACAATAAAAGTTTACATAAACATCATTCTTGAAATGACCTGGGGTTGCTCATATGGCACCCCCGCTGACTTTGCCTTGCTCATAATTTTGAATTCACTCGTTTAAAATTATTTTGCTCTTATTTTGAGCCTACTCGCCTTATGTTGTGGTGTTCATCTTGGCTTGCCCATGATTTGGACTTGCTTGCCACTTTGGGCTTACTCACTAGTTATTGCTTTATTCTCATTTTAGGCCTGCTCGCTCGTTATCACTTTATTCCTGCCTTAGGTATGCTCGCCTATTATTGTTCTGTTTGTCTTGGCTTGCGCATTATTTGTGTCTCTCGCGATTAGGGCTTGCTTGCCCAATATTTCTTAGCTCTAGGTTTGGGTTTTCTCATGGCAAGTTTAAGTTTTATGGGAGAGTTAAACGGGTACTCATATACATTATCCCTCGTATAAAAGTCTTCTTTTGGTTGTAGATGAAGAGTTTTGTACGAAAAATGAATATTTTAGGAATTCGAGAATACTAAAAGTCATAATTACTTTTTATTTGTGCATTAAATGATCTCTCATTAAGTCGTTCTTAAGATGCCTTTTAGTGTCTCGAGCAAACACGTGTTACTTTGGGAAGTCCTTTGGTGGGATTTGGGTAATGATTAATTTTGCCTTTAAACCGCCAGACGTGCACGTTTTCACTATATAAATATTTTTGTCCATCTATTTTCAAACCTTTACTGTCACTTGCTCCAATTTTCTAAAGAGAAAATTTTCTTCTAAAAGAGTTCAGAGCTTTCAAAAACCCTTCTTTATCTTCGTTTCTCCTTCCAAAATACTGTAATCCAAGGCTTCCATTATTTCATCTTCTTCTACTTCTATGAGCGAGATTTTGATGGGCATTTTGCTCATCCATGCCACCGTTATTACTTCTGCTGCCACTAGGGGCGCACAACGAAACCGAAAATCCGATAAACCGAACCAAACCGACTGCATTGGTTCGGTTTGGATCAATTTTTTTGCTCAATGGTTCGGTTCCGGTTTGAAAAAAAAAACCGATACATCGGTTCGGTTCTCGGTTCCAAGGTAAAAAAACCCAATCCGATCCGAACCAATCCGGGACCGAACCGATTTATAATTACATATATATATTTATTTAATATATTTAACACTTGTAATTTATATTTTTGTGATTATTTGAGTTTCTAACTTAAGTTATTGAGGTCAAAATTAATTTTGACCTTAAAAAAATTAGTTATGAAACACATTAATCTTAAAAAAAATTAGTTACGAAATATGATTTTGGAACCGAAAACCGATCCGATCTGATCTGGGAACCGCTGGTTCGGTTTGGTTCGGTTTTGTATAAATGTCGGTTCGGTTACGGTTCCAAAAATTTGGAACCGAACCAGGTCGATTCGGTTCTCGAATTAGTACCAAAACCGATCCAAACCGAACCGTGTGCACCCCTAGCTGCCACTAGTGATTCATCGCCTCCTCTCTGGTGGTTTCATCTGCTGCTTCCACCACCATCTCTAGTGGTGCTGAGATTTCTATGAATGGTGTCATCACCTTGCCCAAGGGGCAAAGGAAATTTTTAGAAACTAGGGAAAAAAGGAATTTTTCGATCTACCGCCCTGCCCCTTTCTTTGGTAAGGATGATGATTTCGTGCCCTAGCTCGAGAGGTTTGAGGTTGGATTTGTGGAGAAAATAGATGAGCGACCACTCTTATGATTTACTGAATACGATGATGCCCATGTAGTTCTTATTGACAACATTCTACGAGTTCGAGTGGACAGGGCTGATTTCCCATTCTCCAATGTAAATATTGATGTATATGAAGGGTCCCCAGAAGAGTGAGCACTATAACTTGACTACATTATTGGAGTTACATCCTGCTGTGCTATCATTTATGACTCGGGCTTAACTCGAACCCTTACCAGTTTAAAGACTTCTACCATTTCTAAGTGGACGAGTGCTTATAACATCTTACAGATTACTACGAGGACTCCATGGAGCGAGAGATGTGCAAGGAGCTCTATAAGGCTTTGGCCGAGTGTACTCACTATGTCTATCTCACCCAAACCGGGGTGAGCAAGCATTCTTTTGCCAATGTCAATGGTACCGGTTCAAAGACTTTGAACAACTATCCAAGGAAGAGGTCAAGGCCAAAGCGCTTAAGAGCCAAGATGGTCCAAAACTGCAATCAAAGACTCCTTTAGCTATTTTTTCCATTCCTTATCATATTACTATTTCAAGGGAGGCCAGATGACTCCCCTCGTAAGCTATTTTTTTGTTTGGCGATCAGACTTGCTCGTAATAGGACCATGCCACTCGCTGACCTTACTTTGGGATTCATATATACTTGGCTAGATCGAACTCATGTTGATATGGAACGTTCACATGGGCGTTTTGATATGGTAAATTTTATTAATTCTTTTGTGTTAAAAAGTTTCCTTCTCGAGCAATTCCTAAATTGGGCCCCTTAGCCCCACTCACTGCATAACCAATCTGGTCGTATTGCTAGGTGGCATAAAAAGGCCCCTAAAAAATCACTCACTTTATTTTTGGATAACGTTGATGAGTTTTCTTTTCGTACCTACTCAAAGCGAGTGGGTGGAATATTTTCTTGGTGCTTTTACTCTGCTTCCCCTAGAACCTTTATTTCTCCAGCCAATGATGACTCAATGGGTTGTTGTCCTCGCATCTCCATGATGAAATTCATTATTCCATGTATACTCCCATCTTTAACTGAGCTTGGCCAAGGGAATGAGTTTTACCATTCCGAGCAAGTGAGAATAGAATTTGGATATGATATAGGCATTTACACTCCAAATTTCCCTACTAGCCTCTCGGCCCAAGCTTTATACTTGGAGGCTTACTCCAACTTTACTCCCCAGGGGGTGGTGCGAAGAACTACTTATTTTGAGGAACTACTAATGTTGGGAACTTCGTTGTACCTGCTCATGATTACCTGTCCTCATTCATCCGATTATGGTTTTACTTATGGCAACGCCAAATCATGTTGATAAAGAATTGCATCTAGGATGCCCCTCATGTGTCTTTTATCGAGGGTGTCCCCTCACCTGACAAGTGTATGAGCAAGCGTACTCGTAAAGAAGCTTGGCATCAAGGCCAAGTTGAAATGACTTCTTTCGAGTAGGTTGTACCTATCCTTGTGAATACTCTACGCGAGGAAAGCATTTACTCGAAGCATCCAGAGCCAAAGACCCAACAATTTAAGTGTAAGGATAAGGCCAAGGTTCCCTAAAAAATGAAGCATCTGGATGCTGATGTTTCTAACTTTGTTCTTGCTACATATGGTGTGCCTACCTCTCCTCCTTCTTCAGTGAGGACATGAGCGGCCAGGGAAAAAAAGATAGCATTAAAGTCAGTTGGTCCATCTGTTGTTGAAGATCGAGGTTCAGACACTGACATCTTTGGGAGTAAGGTAGCATTCCATATCATTCGTGAGTAAGGCTTTGAAGTTCTCGAAGCCACTCTTTCTCAACCTTATGCTCCAATTTCCACTCCCCCGGTGGAAGGTACTCTAGTTATTCCTCTTTTACTTTGTTAAAATATTAGTAATGGAATTACGAGCATTCGCTCCACATCCTATTCATTTGAATAGGAACTTATTGATTACTGAAGTACTCATTCCTATGATTACCATAGTTCTTCTTCAAATGAAATTGACTTATATGGCATCAACGGGGATCACTCGTCTAATGCTTCTCCTTTTTTATTAGCCACGATGGGTATGACTTTGGACTTAGAGCAGCCTAGTAGCGATCACAATGACGCTATGATGTACTCCCCCTCTTCCACTAGTCCAACTACTGGACCTTTGCCTTATGAACAAACTCATCGTGCTGAGACTGTAAATATTTTTAACTCGGTTATTCACTTTTTCTTTTATTATTTCTTAGTTATGAGTTTTAATTTATCCTATTACTCACTCTCAACCATTTTTGAGTTGGCATATTCTACAGGGACGAGTGCTCCTTATGGGCGAGGGTAATTTCTTCACTTTCATCCCTAGCCCTTCCTCGTGCTCCATTTCAACGCGAGCGAAACTCTATGATGGTGCCTTCTCTGGGATTATCACGTGAGGTTTGTACATGTGTTAGGTATATTTATTCTTTTATTTTGTCTTTTTGGATTTTGAACTCCCAAACTCTGGTGCTTCTGGACTAAACTCTCAATTCTTTCTCTTGCAGCTCTCTGTTGTATATCCTGCCACTATTAGGAGTTCTTCCACTCGCTGACCTTACTTTTTCATTATTTGTTAACACTTGTTTATTTTTAATAGGTTTATGTGAATCCACTCGCACCAGTTGCTAGGCCACTCGCTTCTTCTACAGTGAGCGGTTCATCAGACCAGCCACCAGTCAGTGATACGGCTAGCTCTAGAGAGGTATTCTTTGAGGACCTCCTTTTCATTTATTTAAATAATTGTCTTGTTAATCAAAATATAATCCTGTTATTCTTCTTTCAACACTTTGACTTTCCTAGGGTTTTCTCACGAGTGGTCCTCTCACCACTGGCGACATATTTTTATCCACAGGAGTGATCATTCCTAAGTTGCCTCCATCTGGGAGGATATCCATCCCAAGGGTTTGTCTCCCTTTGAACAACAGGCCCCAGGTCTAGGCCCTCTATACTCAGCCCATTTACAATGTTGCTTCGGGTGGGCCTATTTTTCATGTCACTTGCTCAGCACAGGTTGTTTCTCGTGTCATTGGCGCGCCTTTACACATTCTTTTAAAGTCCCATTTTTTTTTACATATGCTCCTATGGTTACTCACTTTATCGCTTACTTTAATTTTAGGTGAGCGTTACTAGTATTCCTTTTATTGTTTCATTTTTAGCAAGTGTTGTTGCGAGCATTCTATCACTAATGCCACCTTAGGTATTAACCTAACATTCATTGATTAGTTACTTGCAAAACTTTGTACTTGTGTTATTTTGTGAAAGTGCTAAAATAATTTCTTTTTCTTTTCTATATTGTTTTTTTAAGTTGGCATCACGAGCGTTCCCATCATTTTGGAACCTCAAGTGAGCATGGCTGTAAGTGTTCCCTTGGCTGTGGAACCTCCCGTGAGTATGACTGCGAGTGCTCAGGTATTATTCCGTCATACCTGGCTTTTTTAATCTTGTTTTTACTAAGCAAGTGCTCTTATTACATTTTTTTGCTTTTCTTTACTTTGAGGTTAGCACTACGAGTGTTTTTTTAACTGTGGAACTATGGAACATTCTGTGAGCATTGGTGTGAGTGCTCCTTATGTATTATTCTGTCATATCTAATTCTTTTATAACTTGTTTTTACAATGCAAAGGCTCAAGTAACACTTTCATGTTTCCTTATTTTCAAGTTAGTGTTATGAGGGCTCCTATAACTATGGAGCCTCGGGTATTAATCTGTTATACCTTGGTTTATTCTTTTACTTGCTTTTGCTGTACAAGTGCTTGAATGACCACTTCCCATTGCTTTGTTTTTTCAGGTTAGTATCACAAACGCTCCTATAACTGTGTGCCACGGGTATTAATCTGTCATACCTTGGTTTATTCTTTTACTTGCTTTTACTATGCAAGTGATCGAGTGACCACTTCCCCTTGCTTTATTTTTCAGGTTATTGTCATGAGTGCTCCTGTAACTATGGAGCCTAGGATTGGACAAAAGGAGCAACGCAAGCTTTCTGGTAGCATGTTGATTCCTATCAGCATACGAGTGAGTATTTTTCCTTGTTATTTTTCTCTGCGTTGCTATAAATATTTTACTTAGCTAATTCCTTTACTCCTTATTCTTTTCTCTTTTTTTAGGAAGAGACGAACGAGACAGGGGAAGGCTCATCTAAAGCTTCTAAATGCATATGTCTTGGATCGGACACCAAATTATGGCTCAGGGTCACTCGTGCCGATGGCATAACCAATTCTACCAGTAGGATAACCTCTGTGCCATAAACTAAAGAAAACATGGTAAGACCAGTTGGCTTCCTCTTAGAGGTCCTGTAAGCCCATAAAACCATCGACAATTTATCATTCCATGTTCCTAGTAAATCATCCAATATCTTTTTCAAAATATTAACCATCGTCTTGTTGGTGGCCTCCGCCTGATCATTCCCTTTAGGATATGAAATAATTGAATTGTTATGTATGATTTTGTACTTGTTCGTGAGCATAGCCATCTCTTTACACCCGAACTATTTGCTATTATCTAGAGGGATGGCCTTTGGAATGCTAAACTTGCATATTATATATTCTTTAATGAATTTTGTTACCATCTGAGCAGTAACCCTTTTTAAAGGAATTACTTTCACCCATTTGGTATACAGTTATGTGACAACCAAAATGAAGGCTTTCCCATGAGAGGCCGGACTGATTTTTCTTGCCAAATCAAATGCCAAAGTCTGGAATGGGTAAGGAGCAGCCAAGCTTTGAAAACTCACCGAGGAGGCATGAACTATATTCCCATGAATTTGGCATGCTCTACATTTATTTACAAAATTTATAGAGTTAGCCTCCATCGTTGGCTAATAGTTACTTAAAGTCATTAGCTAATCGTATAACTTGGCACCACCCATGTGAGAAGGCTCGTGGGCTTCTTTCAGTACTTTTTCCACTTATTCCCCCGCCATAAATCTCAAAGCCTTCTTATTATATCTTTTCCTGTACAGTTCCACATTCACTAAGTTAAAATGGGCCACTCTTTTCTTCAAATAAATCTCATTATCTCTCTTAACGGGTAGCTCTTTATCTCTTAAATAGGCCATGTAGGGTGTCCTCCAATCTTCAATAATTTTCACAAAATTCATTTTGACTGGATGGTCAAACTGGGTTTGACACTTTAAGCAGTCTTATTGCATGCGAGCATCCTATGTGCTTATGGTGGGCTGATAATATCCCCCTCGCTACAGACGCCTACAAAATGGGATGCCTGTGTCCCCACAGTGCCTATCGTGCATGGTGTTTAATTTATCTTGGGCCTCATCTTCTTCTACACATCACACTAAGAATTCACCTAGAGCTTTTAAATACAGCGTACCCCCGAGTGTGTGAGAATTTACTAATTCTAACAACTTTATTTCCCCTTCACGTGCCTCCAACTGCTTCGCAATTAGAAATCTCCAATCCTCTGGTTCTTTACTTGAGAATATGGACATCACCGTGGTGGGCATTGTTCTTCGTTGGATAATGATCATGGCCTAAGGCTAATTCATATTTAATTTTTGTACAATTGTTGTCAAAGCATCTGGGTGCATGTTGATCATCCTCGAGTGCCTTTTTTATTTTAACAGCTAAAAATTGGCCCAATAACCTTTGAATGATTATTTCATACGAAATGAGGTTAGAATGCTTGAGCGTGAATTCCCCATTAACTTTTTAATCACCAAATTAGAGTCTCCAATTCCCCATTAACTTTCTTAAACACCAAATTGGAGTCTTCTCGTATACAAGTACTCTGATGCCTCTTCTAAAGGCCTCTAGTAGGCCAAGTATGAGAGCTTCATATTCTGCTTCATTATTAGAGCACTTGAAATCCAACTTGTAGGATAAGGTGACCTTTTTTTTAATCACTAGAGAGTATAATGCCTGCTCCACTGGTGCCTTGCAAGCATAATCTGTCAAAACTCCATACTCTATTCTTCCATCTCTTCAACTAAGCAGTCTTGGAAGTTGTCCCCTGGCAATTCCTCATTTGGAGGTTCAAAGTTTTAACTTGGAAAGTTAATGAGGAGATCAGCCACAACTGGGCTCCTAATCAATTTTGGAGCAAGGTATTTTAGATCATATTTTGAGAGTATCAAGAACCACCTAGATGCTCACCCTGCCAAGACGGTCCACACAAACAAGTATTTGATGGGATCACATTTGGTGATAATATGCATCGTGAAGGTTACCAAGTAATGCCTCAGTTTATGTTCTATAAAGACTAAAGTCAGATAATACCTTTTCTACATTCAGACCGTTCTCGAAATAATTTAGGGCAAGTAGTACATAGGTCACTCCACGCTTTTTTTTTTCCAGAGCAAGCAAGGCCCTAATAAACCGCTTTATAGAAGTGAGGTATAATAATAGAGGCATGCCTGCTTCCGGTGGGATCATGGTTGAAGGAGAAGTTAATATTTCTTTGACCTTCTGAAACTCCTTATTCTACTCATCCCCCCATACCCATTTCACCTTATCCTTCATGAGTGACTTTCACTAATACTGGTATAAACCTTCGTAGGTAAGAAACCTTTCCCAGGAAACTCTTGAGCTATCTACGACTCTTTGGTGGTGGCATCATCAAAATAGCCTTTTATTTTTCTATGTCAACTTGCACTCTTTGCCTGTTGACGAATAATCCTCCATGCAGTAACTCTAAAGGTGTATTTTGAGGGATTTATCCTAATTTTGTACTTCAGGCATCGCTCAAAGACTCTCCTAAGATCATGGACACGCCTGCTCTCCTATTTTGACTTCACCACCAAATCATCTACATAGAACTACAATATATCATGAAATAAGTCATTAAATATGGCCATCATGGTCCGTTGGTAAGTTATTTATGCATTATTCAGTCTAAAAGGGATGACAGTGTAGTGGAAATTACCTAGAGGGGTCTGAAAAGTTATCTTCTCCACATTTGTCGGTTTCATTTTGATGTGATTGCTGCACACATATCCATCCATTAAACTATACATTTCATTATCATCGGTGGCAACTATCAAAGTTTTGATACTGGGTAGAGAAAACTCGTCTTTTAGGCAAGCGCGGTTCAGATCTCTAAAATCCATGCAGACCCATATTTGATTATTATCTTTCTTTGCCACGGGCACAAGGCCTGACAGCCATACTGGGTGTTGAATGGGCTTGATGGACATTGCGACGTCTTCAAATCTAGATCATTTTTATAGGTTCACGTAGTTATCTCACGGGTAAAGCATTAGGCAAAACATTCAACCTGTGAGAACGCACCTCCGGATCTATCCTCGTCTTTTATGTATACTTCCATGCAAAGAAATCTATGAATTATTTGAGCAAATATATGATGTCCTCTCGATCCTTAGGATTTGAGCCTTTTGAAATGAAGATGGGTTGTTCATCACCACCTTTCATTCCTAAGTTTAGCTCCTCAAGCTCCTGAAGCTGCTCTCGTAGTCCATCTTTCATGCATTTTGATGTTTCCTCCATCTCCTCAACGCGTTCAACAGAGCAGGACTCATTAATCACAAAACATTATGGCATTGGGTCGACACTTTCGTTCCAAAATACTTCCCAGTCATGATTTTTCTATTAAGTAAAACAATCTTTTTGCAAGTTCGTGCGAGTTTTGCCTCTTATTGAAACTTTCTCTTCTCATTTCCTTTGCTCTCAGAGGGTGTCGCTTGTGAGCCCAATCTCTTATGCACCGATTTCTTGGTTTTAAATTCTTTTTTAGCCACGCGGAGCTCCCCTGCTCCTTTGACCAAGCATTTTCTTTCCTCGTCTAATTTTATATAAAATATCGCATCCACCAAATGGGACTATTCTACTGAGAATGATCTCCCCATGACTTTTATCACAATCTTTATCCCATGAACATTAGATTTTGCGCATTAGTGGAACGTTGATGGCACAATTCCATGCTTGTGCATCCACACCCGACCTATCAGTACACGGTTACTCATGTAGGCATTGATAATATATGAAATTTAATGTGGGATGTGAAGTTTCCCAGCTTAATCCCCACATTGACATAGTCAAGCGACTGCATCCCTATACTATCAAAGCCAAAGAACGCGAGCGGTACCGGCACAATTTTCTCTTGAGAAATTCCAGTTTCATATAGAGTGCTAATGGGCATGACATTTATTGATGCCCCATTCACTAGAGTGATAACATATAGAGAAAATTGTTAGCAACGTTCTTGGGAAACTAATCCCATTCACTAGAGTGGTAACATATAGAGGTCCATTGTGGAAGAAAGGCACCTCCGTGTCCGCCTCTAAAAATACTACCTCATATGTATATTTATCGATGCCCCCATCTAGAAGCGCCCTTGGATTGTTTTATGTACGAGATAAATTATATACATTATATGCAATGTCGTACCCTTGCATATATGTGTAACAACCCGCGTAATTTTGGGCTATTTTAATTAATTTCTGGAAAATGGAGGAAAATAAAGTTTTTGATAAAATTATTTTTATTGCTCAATTATGTTGAATATTATTTTTAAAGGCGAGAATTTCAAACGGTTTCGAAAACGGAGTTAAAACGGATTTTAAAATGATTTTTAAATGTAATTAACTCTTGGAGTTGTTTTGACTTCCAACTTTTCATTTCCTTGCCTTATTTAAAGGAGTCTTTTGGATTCTAACTCTTCATTTCTTTGCATTATAAAAGGAAGTCGTGGGCAAACCTTTTAACATACTTTTGGCAGCAAATATATTTTATATTCCTCTTCTTTTTATATACACATTGGCCCTTGAGATTTGTGAGTTCCAACCTTAGATTAGAGATGTTCTTGGGCCTATTTTTGTTGGAGGTTCTTGGAGGAGTTTCTGTAGATCTTTTGTGTTGATCTTGAGGATGTGATCATTGGTTTCTCATCATGGTTTGAGGTATGGGGTTTTACACAATATGCTCCTTAAATCTCGCGAGTCTCATTCTCTTTGAAATCTTGTTAATTGAACTCATATTTGAATTGATAAATTCATTGAAATCTGGAAAATAATTTTTGAAATTATTTTGATTCATGTGGTATCATTATATTGTTGATGAGCACGTTGTCATGAGATTTTAATATGGCACGGATGTTGGGCACCCGCCAAGATTCCTGTTTCCCGGGTTATGGCTTGATAAAGCATATACGGATGTGGTGAGGCCTGGTGACCCAGTTAAAGTGTTGTTGAGAAATTATATTGATAAATGCTTTGAGATTTGCATTTTGATTTGAATATTAGTACTCGTGTTGTTACGTTTTATTCATCGCTAACATATATTTGTTGAGCATCTTTCTTGTCGTATTGTGTACTTCCCCATATTTTCTTTTAGTGGTAGGTTAGCGTGGATTTTGGGGCGCTATGGAGATTGATTTTAGTGAGGATTGTTTGGGAAAGATTTGTATTATTTTGATGTATAGAGCTTTGGATATTTGTATTTTATTTTCCAGTTAGTTGTTGTATGTAATTCGAGAGATTTGGTATTTAATTTGAAGAGATTGAGATTTGTAGTTTCTCTTTTGTTGTTGTGGGACTTAGATGCTCTATACATTGTCACTTGTGGATTTGGATTTATTTTATCGCATTAGCGCTCCGTTCGCTCTCCCCGGGCTGGCGGGGTGTTACAATATGGTGTTGGAAATGTATTAGGCTTTCATAACAATTTAAATGTGTTTTATATACAAAACAAATACATACAATGCATGTAAGGTTGTACCCTTATGTAAAGGGGATGGAAATTGACCATAATTTTAATTACTACGGTGACTTGGGTTTTTTTAGGTACCAAATAATTATATCTAATATATTCAAGGTTGTACCCTTGCAAATAAGGTGTTGGAAATGGGTTAGGCATGTATGTAATAATAATATTTAAATATCAATTTATATACAAGACGTTTTATATATAGTGCATGTGAGTTTGTAGCCCCATATAGAAGGTATTGGAAAAAGACCAAACTCTTAATTACGATGATGAGTTCATTTATGTTTCATGTTCAAGAATATATATATATATATATATATATATTGAATATAAAGTTGTACCTTTCCATACAGGGTGCTCGAAGTGGACTGGGCTTATCAATTAGTCATTTTTATTTCAATTAATTGACCAGACGTGTTTGAACATGCAATCCAAGTTGATAGATCAAGTGAGAAACATGGATCAACAGAGCTTGAATTTTCAGTACGTAAGTATGTCATATGGTTTTAAATTATGATCGAGCATTTTTTAGTGCCATAATGTTGATCGATCACCTTATTAAAGTTTATTAGTCATTATAATTTATCAACTTATGGTTTATGTGAGACTGTGTCGCTCCTAAAGGTAGCTACCGAGATAAAGATGATTTACAATCAAAACTAAATATTTTCTTTTAATACAAATTTAAGCAAAAGTTAATCCCAACTTCTAAGGGACAAAGCGTGATCTACAAAAATGATTTTATTATTACATATGTTCGTTAACCATATTAAGAGAATCTAATTACATAAAAGTATATAATACACTCGAGGCAATGATTTATATGAGGAAACCCTTTCGAGAAAAAACATGGTGCCAAACTGACACCTTCCACTAAATATGTAAAGATTTAAACAAAGTGAAGAATGACTTTCAAACTTGGACCTCTCATAGACTCAATAGTTTACAACCGCCACAATCAACGTTTTCCACCTTGTAACGAGAAAAGAAAGCACATATTGCACATCAATCACTCGCCACATCGCAACATGCCAACCTTATTGATAACGTCACGTTCTAACCTTGGAACAAATCTAATTTGAAGTAGAAGTAACTTATTACAAGTAAGCATAACCAAGAAAAGCCAAGATAAGAACTTAGAATATGTGAGGATATCATATTGGTTGACAATATACAAAATACTCGGTCCCACTCAAAAATCTCAAAAAATTGTGTATCACAAAAAATGTGAAAACACTAAAGAATAAGGTGAAACTTGTATTTTAATACCACTAAAATCTCTCATATTTTCTCTCAAGATGTTTTTTCATACAAAACATGTTTATCTCTTCAGAAAATTTAATTTCTTTTAGCTTGATAAAATCAATTTCAAAACCTTAACATGTTGGTGGGGAGATAAAGTACTTAAATAGATTCTCAAGATTGTGGCCACGAGGTCTAAAAGCCCTAAGGAATTATAGTCCACATAAATAAACTTGCTTCGCTTATGCAACCAAGGTCATGACAAAAATGAGGATAAAAATCACCAGAAAAATCTTGAGTCCATGATCATAGAAAAGGAATATTTCTCTAAAGTCATGGTTCAATTCGCTGAAGCGAATAAGGTTGCATTATAGACTAATATAAAAAGATCCACGAGATCTTAAGGTCGTGACTAGTGAATATGTCTTGTGTCCAACCCACTGCATTGATGCACTTTCCCCGTAAGACGCATGGGTAATTAAAGAGATGCTCTTATACCCAAAAATGATGAGGAAATGGGATATCTAATATATATTGATGAGAGGTGTTGTTAGAGTTGTGGAATAAAAGCATGCTTTATATAATAGTTTTAGTTGTGGATTTATTATTTAATAAATAAAGTTTTTATGATTTAATGAGAAACATTTATGGGCACAATGTTTGCATTCTTTTATATATATTTGTTGTCTTTTATTCTGCATAGGTGATTTGGTGCGAAGAGTACGACTTACCCATAAAGGATCAAATCACCAGTTTTTATGGAATATAAGATTTTTTGTTCACAATCTTAGATGGAGCTCGACACATTATTCGTAGGGTTTTTCGCATAATATTTTATGGGTTATATCTTATTATGAGAAATGGTATAGTTTAAACTTACTGTCAGTGCACTTTGTGTGTATTGAACGGGTCTACCTTGTGGTAATTCTTTTGTACTACTTTTATAAGACGGAGCACACCTCATGATTATTAGGTTTACTAAAGGCTTTTAATCCCGATATATTTCACGAACACATTCATTAGTTATTTATTACTTTGACCTATCGAGTGAGATTCATTATTGGATTAATAAGCCTGTTAAATTGAGTAGTTGTGATTAATGTATGGTGAAACTCTTTTATGGATAGAATCTATCGATGTAGAGATTGGTGATACCCTTTGAAATATTATAAGTTTGATTTGTCAAACTCTATAGGTGGATTAGGTTAATCCGGAGCTACAAATAAGTTAAGATGTATCGCTCAAGGGTTTGGCAGTGATTTGTTTTATCAACGGGCATATGTAACCTTAACATGGAGAGAATTAAATAATTAGTAATAAGGAGCTAGAAATATAATTTTGGGTTACGTAGTGGAGTTGTAATTATAATTATTTAGTGTAATTGATTATAGTTAATGCACAATGATTAATATCCAGGTCAGATTAGGTTTTCGTAGTTCCATTATGAGCAACATCCTTAGCTCCGAGGTTCCCTGTCGTAGCCTATGTGTATGTACTTAAGGCTCTTTTGTTCTCATAATTTCATCACTCTTAGAACTAAAAAAAACAATTCGTATTTGAGAGAGCAATAGCGCTGAGAGTATAAGGGTGCATAAGCTGATCATAAAGGAAAAACCCACACTCTGTTCATGATAGTTAATATTGGGAATACGATAGAATGACGTGAGGTACATTGAGAGCATGTTTTCAATTAATCTGCATAAAATATTGTTTGTTCTTAGAGAAGATCATACCAATGATATTTCGAAGGTAAACCCCGGGGTAGCCACTCCAACAACTGGTATTGGAACATTGTTTATACCACATATAGGTTAAACAAAACCATGTGTCTAATTAAAATGATCATATATGTGTATAGGCGTTGGGTAGAACGTGGATACGTGCTAACACCTATATTGCAGCGACATAATCATGTTATTATGGTCACATATTTTAATTTATGTTTTATGTGGTTGGATCCCACAATGGTCCATGGTTATTTTTATATTGGATGAATGTAATATTAATGTATCGTGTGAACTTCTTCGTGGAGGTATAGGACCTGCGTAATTTGTTATTATTTTTTATGGTGTTTTTCTGTTGAAGATTGCATAACTAGATCGGTTGTCAGAGGCAGTTTTTGACACATAAACTGTATTTGAAAGTGTAAAATAGTGTGTGGTGGCAGGGTAACACTCCCTAGAACCCCACAAGGGTAACCTTCCTCGACCCTACCACCTGACCGGGCAGGTGGAACTCCATACCCCAATGTTATATTCTAGATGTAGTATTATTGTAAAATGTGAACTCCTTCGTGGAGGCATAGGACATATGTAATATTTTGTTTTTTTATAGAGGTTTTATGTTGCAGACTGCATAATTAGATCGGATGTTGGAGGCAATTTTGATATGTGAATTGTATTTGAAAGTGTAAATAATGCGTGGTGGTGGAGAACTACCCCATAGAACCCCGCGAAGGCAACCTTCCTCGACCTTGCCACTTAAGTGGGTACTAAGGGAATACAAATTCCCAGTGTGGTGTTTTTAATGTGCTAAATTAATCCCCGTTGGTAGGTACCTATTTGGGCTAAGTTTTAGGAGTATTTGGGTGTCCAAAAGTGGGCCATTATGGACCTACAAGATTAGAGTTATAAATAGGTTATTAAACCTCACTAATCATCATAATACAAAACTTAACATCAAAGATTAACTTTGGGATAAGAGAGGGAGAACACAAGGGGGATTTATCAAAGTTTAAATCTTCTTTAAGCAAGAAATACTATCTTGCTTATCGTATTGATATGACTTGTTTATGGTTTGCCTCATTGGATATTAATCGATTGATTAAAAACATGCTATTAGGATTGGAATATTATTAATAACTTGTAAATCTAATTATTAATCATTCTTAATCGTATACCTGATTTGATTTAACTAATAAATCCATGTTTATGTTGATTACTATGTTTAGCTTAGAACTATATTGCCAATATTGTTAAAAACCTTGATTTATCTATTTTAGAATCATTATAAACTATAAATCTGATTATAATTATTATTAGGACTATTTATGTATCTTAGATCACTTGTTTAATGGAGGTTATGGTTGATTTATTAATTAAATTCGTGTTGAATATGAACCTATTAAAGAATATGTTAAATTACAATTTTTACACCATGATAATTTAATTAAACGTAGAATATTACCATTATAATGTGAGGATTTGGATTATGAACATTTACGATTAATTATAAGGAGTTTTGGATGTGATTTGGAGTTATTAAGAACATTAATGGTGGCTTAAGTTTGAGCATATAATGTTTTAGGCCATTTTTAGAAAGTAGTGCCGCCATAGAGGTGTATTAGTCCATGATAGTTCCCCTAAGGCCGCTGTAGAGGTTGTGCCCTTCCACTATGGTGGTTGGGAGGGGGGTCTAGAAGGAAAGGGTTTTGACCTTATTTTTTATTCCTTTTTGAATGATGATTTTTATGGGACCTTTGGTTAATTAGTTATATATGTGTATATCTATATAGATATCATAGAAAAAATATTTTTGGGAAACCTTTTTGGGCGACTTTAAAGTGTATTATTAAATATATAATTATGTATTATATATTTTAAGTGGGGTTATCGGCTAAGTGAAACAGTTGTCGTTATATTGGTACGAGTATGGTTAGTGGTAGGACTGTGCATTAAAACCGTAAACCCGAAGAACCGAACCAAACCGACCTCTATGGTTCGGGTTTTTTTAATTTTGGGTTGGTTCTGGTTCCAAAAAAAAAAACCGATATACTCGGTTCGGTTCTCGGGTTCATATATAAACCAAATCGAACCGAACCAAAAACGGAACCATATACCCGAACCAGAAAACCGAACCGAAAACCCGTGTTTCGAACCGAAAAAAGACCCGGACATTTTAGTCCTTCAGCTTTATATTTTAGGCCTAGGGTTTAAGTCATTTAACTCCTCCAAGACCTAGCCGTCTCTCTCACTCTCTATTGCTGTCTCTCTCTCACTCTCTATTGCTGTCAACAGCTCGTCTCTCTCTCACTCTCTATTGCTGTCACTCTCTATTGCTGTCAACACCTCCAAGGCCTAGGGTTTCGCTCATCTTCCTTCAACGAGCTCAACAGCTCAACAGCTCAAGCTCAACAGCTCGTCTTCAACGAGTTCAACAGGTCGTCTTCAACGAAATCAGTAAGTTTTCTTCTCTCGATTCCATGGTTTCATTTGCTCTTTAAATGCTCTACATACTTGTTCTCGATTCCATGAAATCAACGAAATCAGTAGTTAAATCAGTAGAAACTTGTTCTCGATTCAAACTCAATGAAAGTCCAACGAAAGTCCAACGAAATCACTTGATTTCGTCTTCAAACTTAATGAAACCTGAATGAAACCTGAAATTTTATTGATTAGTAGGTTCTTTACAACATTAAGATCCACAATCTTCATATTTAGAAGGTCAATGTGCTTAGCTGAGTGTAGATCCACAAACTTGGTATACAGTGCTCAACTACTGAAACAATTACTGAGAGTACAACATTAAGATCCATCAATCTAATACAAATTATTGAGAGTACAACTACTGAAACAATTTTTTTTGGGTATACTAAGGTTATTAAAATATTAAACATTTTATTGGGTATACTAAACTGATTTTGTTTGTGTACACCTTGAAAAAAATGACATTATTGATTTCATTGAGTTTGGGTATTTGGGTAAACTGATTTCGTTTGGGTATACTATTGTGATTTCGTTTGGGTACACTAAGGTTATTAAACTATTAAACATTTTTTTGGGTATACTAAACTGATTTTATAATGTTTATACTAAACTGATTTTTTTGGGTATAATGATAAAATGATGTTGCAATGTTTAATAGTTTAATAGATAAAATGATGTTATAATGTTATAATGTTAAAATGATTTTATTTATCTTTCATTATAATGTTATAATGTTATAATGTTATAATGGGTATACTAAACTGATTTTTTTGGGTATAATGATAAAATGATGTTGCAATGTTTAATAGTTTAATAGATAAAATGATGTTATAATGTTATAATGTTAAAATGATTTTATTTATCTTTCATTATAATGTTATAATGTTATAATGTTATAATGGGTATACTAAACTGATTTTTTTGGGTATAATGATAAAATGATGTTATAATGTTATAATGTTAAAATGATTTTATTTATCTTTCATTATCACTTGTGCTCCTGGCTATTAGGTTTAGTTATAATGATGTTATAATGTTATAATGTTAACTTATTTATTGTTTTATTTGTAGATGTCAAGTACTGCGGACACTACTTTTCGTCACCCAGCTTCTGTTTCTCAGCCAACGACAAATACCACCACACAAGCATCACAAGTAGCAGCCGGGGATTCGACCGAGGTAGCTAAAAAGAAGTTCAAATATGATGTGTGGGATCATTTCACTAAAATAGAAAAGGAAGATGGGAGTAAAGCCGATCAATGTAAGTGTAACTATTGTTCATCTGTATATGCATGTTCAAGTTCTTATGGAACTAGTACCTTAAGGAAGCACCTTGGGAGATGTAGAGCTTATCCACTTAATAAAGATACAAAGCAAACAAATTTAGTTTTTCAAAAGGATGACGAAGAGGAGAGTAAACTAGTACCTTGGAAATTTGACCAGGGGGATTGTAGAGAGGCACTTGCCAAAATGATTATGATTGATGAACTATCATTTAGGTTTGTTGAACGTGAAGGCTTTAGGTTGTTTATGAGTGTTTGTCAACCTAGATTTCAGCATGTGTCCCGCACTACAATTGCTAGAGACGTTGTCAAGTTGTATGCTAGGTTGAAAACAGATTTAAAAATTGGTTTGCGAAATCAGACTCAGAGAATTTGTCTAACCACTGACGCATGGACCTCAATTCAAAATATGAGTTACATGTGTCTTACCGCTCATTTTATTGATAGTACTTGGAAATTACAAAAAAGAATACTCAATTTTTCTGTCCTTGCTAGTCATAAGGGTGTTGCTATAGGCCAAGCCGTTGAAGCATGTTTGGTTGAATGGGGTGTAGAAAAAGTATTTACAATGACAGTTGATAATGCATCCTCTAACGACACTGCTATTGCCCACTTGAAGAAAAAACTTTCCAAAAAAAATGCATTTGTCTTAGATGGTGAATTTTTTCATATGCGATGTTGCGCCCATATATTGAACTTGATTGTGAGGGATGGGGTGAAAGAGATAGAGACGTCCATTATTAGAATTCGTGGTGTTGTGAGATACATTAGGAGTTCTCCACAAAGAGCACAACAATTCGGAATTTGTTGTGACCAAGAACAAATTGTGTCCAAATCCTCTTTGTGTCTTGATGTCCCCACAAGATGGAATTACACATTTCTCATGTTAGAAACCGCACTCAAGTTTCAAAAGGCATTTGAAAGGTTGGATGAACTTAAAATAAACTTTGCCTCCGATCTTAAGGAAGGGGTACCTAGCGAGGAGGATTGGGATAATGCTCGAGTATTAACAAAATTTTTGAAAGTTTTTTATGACGTGACCAAACGTTTATCCGGGTCTTTGTATGTCACGTCAAATGATTATTTTCATCAAGTGTGTGCAATTGAACAATTATTGAGTGATTGGGCTAAACATAGTGATATTCGGTTGAGTATCATGGCTAAAAAAATGAAGGAAAAATTTGATAAATATTGGGGAAACATTGAGAAAGTTAATATGATGTTGTTGGTTGCGGTTGTGTTGGATCCACGATACAAGTTGAAGTATGTGGAGTTTTGTTATGGTAGAATTTATCATTTGGAAAAAGTGAATGAGTTATCAACGAGAATACAAGAAGTTATGCATCGTATGTACATTCATTATCAAATGTTTGTCGGTACGAGTTCTCGTTCAAAGAACACTCAATCTTCAAATGATATTGAAGTTGATTCCTTGGAAGGTGAAAATGGTGAGCAAGTTAAGTCTCTTCAATCGCAGTTTTTGAAACATTTGGAAGAACGAGAAAGTGTAGATTCAAAGTCCGAAGTTGATATGTATTTTGATGAAGGAGTAGCAAAGGATGGACCAAATTTCGATATCTTAGCATGGTGGAAATTGAATGGTTGTAGGTATCCAACACTTGCTCTAGTGGCACGTGATGTTTTAGTTATACCGATTTCTACCGTTGCTTCAGAGTCGGCCTTTAGCACGGGGGGGCGCGTCCTTGACCAATTTCGTAGTTCCCTATCCCCTAAGGTAGCAGAGTGCTTGATTTGTGGACAAGATTGGCTTCGCGCATCACCATTACCACTAGAAGTTGAGATGCGATTAGATGAAATGTCGGATCTAGAATCAGGTAACTTTTATTATGCAATTTTTTTTTTGTTTTATTAATATGTAACTGAATTATTAATATGTAAAAATATGTTATTTGCAGTCATCACGGAAGATCCCGAACTTGCAGCGGTTTTCTCTACTACACCCGTGTTGACTTGAGGTAAAATTTCAATTGGTATATGTTATTTGCTATAATTCCCGAAAACTGTTATATATGTCAACATATATAACAGTTTTGGTTATATATGTTGACATATATAACAGCAACTGTTATATATGTCAACATATATAACAGATGTTATATATGTCACATATATAACAGCAACTGTTATATATGTCAACATATATAACAGATGTTATATATGTTGACATATATAACAGCTTGTTATATATGTTAACATATATAACAAAAGACTGTTATATATGTCAACATATATAACAGCTTGTTATATATGTTAAACATATATAACAGATGTTATATATGTTAACATATATAACATCTGTTATATATGTTAACATATATAACATCTGTTATATATGTCAACATATATAACAGATGTTATATATGTTAAACATATATAACAGATGTTATATATGTTAAACATATATAACAGCTTGTTATATATGTTAACATATATAACAAAAGGCTGTTATATATGTTAACATATATAACATCTGTTATATATGTTAAAACTTTAATTTTTGAAACTGAAATTTGAGGAGTCTCCAAAATCGATGTCTAGAGTTATTATAACAAATAATTATATATATAACATATATAAAAGACTGTTATAACTTATAACTTAACATATAATCAGTTAGTTAACATATGATTATATACAAAATACATATATAACATATAATTTTTTTTTGCAGAAACGCTTCACCGAGTTGAACAAAGGAAGATGACTTCAATTGGAAATTTGGAAGGAAAAATCTCTATTTGCGTGGATGAAATTTATTATGAATTTTGAATTTATTATGTATTTCAGATCAGCTCTTTTTGAGGGGATGATAATATGTATTTCGGATGATGCTTTAATATGTATTTGAATTTAATATGTATTTCGGATGATGCTTTAATCATTACCTTGTTGAAATATTCTAGTTAATTTCATGTATTTTATTCTTGAATGTTGGGATATTCAAGTTAATTTCATTAACTTTATTTATTTTATTTAACTCCACACTTGAATGGTAATTTCATGGTTAAAACTTTAATTTAATCACAAATTAACAGGAACCGTGAACCGACCCAAACCAAACCGAGAACCATTGGTTCGGTTTGGTTCGGTTCTACACAAATATTCGGTTCGGTTTTGGTTCCAAAACCAGAGAACCGAACCATTTCGGTTTTGGTTCTGGTTCCATAATGGAACCGAACCAACCCGAACCATGCACACCCCTAGTTAGTGGTGTACCGCTGGGGTAGGTAACGTATGAGTTTATTTATAATTTATACAAGGTTTTGGGTTATAATTATTTGGCTGTGGGAGTAGTCGTGAGTATATATGTAGCTATATACGAATAATTAATCCGATGGCGAGGATAATATCATAATAATATTAAATGTATACATGTTTGGTTTTCGGGTATGGTTTATAATTTGGATATCTGTGTTTCAGTGATGAAAGAGAGTAGTTTGTGCTAGGGTGTTTATGAATAAACTGAGGTGTAAACCATTTTAATGGCGATGAAATACTGATAAGTGTACTATAAATGATAAGAAATAAACTCATGTGTATATTACAAAGATGAGTAATAAATATAACTATTCAGCTAATTAATCAACCTCTCATGGATGTTAGTTAAAAGGAGAGAGAAGCAAGTGTAATAAAAAAAAAATTGGTCATTGTTCATAGCATAACTTTAGTCTAGTTTGGCGTATCCCGTTACAAATCGTTACGCACCGAGAAGACGAACCGAACTCAGACATCTCCAAGTTTAAAGACTTCTCGACATCCTAAAAGGTATAAAACAATTTAGAGTTTGAACTAATTCATAGAATCATATTTGGGATGTTTAATTTTTATCAAAATACGAACATGATTGTTTTACTTTGTAAAAATATGTTTTTGGAAGACTTGTAGGCGGAGATTAAAAAAAAAGGGTTTTTGACATTTCAGTCATTCAAACGACATTTGATGTCGTTCAAACGACATTGCACAATGGTTCAAATGACATGCTGTTGTCATTTAAATGACATGTAGAAGTCGTTCAAACGAGATACAAAAACGTTCGAACGATCCACCGACTGAAGGATTTTTATAAATACCTATTTCGTGGTTCAGATTGTTTAAGAATTTTGCAAAAACGTTATTGCATATCAACATCAAAATTTCTTCAAGTTTTGTGTGTGAAAACATTATTTTTATTCGCAACAAAGAATACTTGAATATTATTCTTGTGAATTAGTTTAGAACCCCAGAAAGTTTTCTATCTCTTGCATACACTTTGGTGGAGAGGCACTCCATTGCTGACTTGTGATACTTGCGGGGATTCCCTACTAAAGACGAAGGTTGAGGCCGACTGAAGGTTGCGGTCCATTGTGGTTCTTAAGGGAATCATTGTTGATTTTAGGCTACGATTTATGTGAGTTTTCTGAGGAAGATTCATTGTATTTGTGAGTTGGGATTAACATTATAATATGAAATAAAGGTTTTACCCGAAAGTTTTTTTTTTCTTTTCGAAAACTTGGCCTTGTCGTATTTGCATGGTTTGATTTATCTGTTTTATCACCATAAATGCATGCGTAGGATAAAAAGATAAAATCAATTTAATAGTCGCTTCCGCATTTAAAAATTGATATTGCATTTTTTTTAAATCACCCTTTGTAATTATTTTGCATTCTCATAGCGGGTTGTACTAAGTTATTGTGCTTGATCTGGTTTACTCTCTATTATTGGGTTGTTGGTTATTTTATACGTCTCACTTGTTTGTTTGATGGAGTCTCCTAGTTTTGACGACTTCAATCGTCTGAATTTGACGTTTGCTAAAAGAATTAAATTTTTGGAAAAATAAATTTCTCATTTGAAATCCGCTATGGATCTTTTGCAAACGGTTCAAAATCAAAGAGATTTTTTTTCGTGAGAAGTTTGTTGCCCTGTACCATGTCTTTATTGATTTAAAAATGTCTAATAAGGAGAGTAATGATAGAGTCCTTGTTTTAGAAAAAAACTAGAGGACTTAAAAAATTGTAGGGTTTGTATTTGTGCCAAAGAGGACAAAAATATTTTGATTAATGATTTTGTGGCATGTGAGAAGACTCTTAGGGAAAAGTTTGCTTTTATTGAAGGTGAGCATTATAACTTTTTAGGAGTTGTTTTTGAAAATTTAAAAAAGGCGTTCCTAAAATTGGAAGAGTCTAATTCTTTGCTTGAGTCTAAAATTTTGAAGTCAAAAGTTGATTTAAAGGACTCGAGTAGTTTGAGTAGTGATGGTAATGGCTCGTCTTGTTCTAGTTCTTCGATGGTTAAAGCCAAAACCATTGTTTTTTTTAGGGTCAACCAAAATTAAGGATGTTAGAAAAGGTCAACCCATAGGTAACATTCCTCCCGTTTACACATGTTCACATTGTGGTAGAAAAGGTCACCTTAGGCATTTTTGTTATGATCTTAGTAGAGGTCCTAGGAAATTTAAGGATAGTGTCCCGTCGATTCCCATAACCCCTCCAATTAGACATACACGTGTTTGGGTTAGGAAATCCGTTTTGGAGAGGCTAAATGTTAGATTGGTTGATTCTCACATGCTTGCACATGATGCATCACATGTTATTTCTTATGGATGATTGCTTACATGATTTATTTGTCATACTCTAGTTATACTTTATGATATATTCTTGCTAGTGTTATGACGTGTATATCTTTTGCATTATGTTTTCTTTATTGAGTTATATTTGAAAAATACAAAAAGATATTTGGTTTTATATATTTTTAAAAAAATACAAAACGATTTTGTTTTTTGAAAAATATTTTAAAAAAAATCAAAAAGTCGATTTTTGTGTATTTTAGTTTTACACATTTGGTGTGGCATATTGGTGTGTTTGAATCTAAATTCATTACGTAATTTCCATGTGGCTAGGACATTTGGTTATGACTTTAGATGCTTAGATTGATATTAACCATGTTTATGGAGTTGTTTCGAACTTGATTTTCTTGATGGATTCGACTTTGTATATGCCACACATGCACGAGCTTGTTGGATGTTGAATTCACATGTATCTATGAGCTTGGTGAGATGTTTTCCTAGCAATCTCTTCATCTACATGTTTATTTAACTATGGAGGAATTGTGCTTGTAAGAACCGTTACCCGTGAGGAATTTGTTTAATATTGAAAAAAATGATGAGGCACGGGAAAGGGATGATTTTAGGTTGTGGTCTATGTGAGTTTTACGAGGAAGATTCATTGCAGATTTCATTGTATTTGCAAGTTGCGATTTACGTTATATAATGAAATAAAGGCTTTACCCGAAAGTTTTTTTTTTCCAGAAACTTGGCCTTATCGTATTTGCATGGTTTGATTTATCTGTTTTATCACCATGGATGCATGCATAGGATAACAAAATAACATCAATTTAATAGTCGCTTCCGCATTTAAAAATTGGTATTGCATTTTTTTGGGTTGAAATCACCTGTTGCAATCATTTTGCATTCTCAACAAGAACACTAAATACACCCAAGGTAGGCAAGTAAATAGTAATGTGTGGAAAGAATTGTGTTTAAAGCTTAATAAATGCTTGAGTTCTTAGTAATAATTGGACAAACGTATTAATGGAGGAGAGTAAAACCTTTGTATTGCAATAAATATCCCAAAGTGATATTATGGGTCTAAGCTCTCGTGGTTTATCAAATAATAAATGGGGTATATAGAGGCTCAAACTACACGCAAGTAACCTCAAGTGCATTAAATGTTGGGTTAACCACCGAACTGTAACACCCCGTATTTTTGTGCATTTAATATTTAATTAATTCGGGAATTTTAAATTACTTATGTGTTGTAATTTTAATTGAATTAATTATGGCAATATATATTTAAATATTAATCGGGGAGTGAATGGTCAATGTTTAGGGAAATTTATTTACTAAGTGAATAGTAATAATTTAATTACGTCAATTCGGGTATTAATGACGGGGTATGCACTTATCTCAGCCGAGAGTCGGTATAAACTAGTTTGGGTGTGAGATAAGATTTTTATAAATTAATTCGGATGCCAATTCTGAGTGCGCGGTTGAGTCCGGATGGGTCGAGATAGTCAGAAGAGAGTGCCCGGAGGTAGTAATTAATTTAATTAAGCCCATTAGGCTAAAAACGGGATTTGGGAGTTTTAACCTAATTGAGGGATTAGGAAATCAGCAGTCAACACAATTCTAAGCCTAGGGCTTGAGAGAGAGATTGGGGGAAAGCTTAGCAAAAGCCAATTTGGGCTTTTGGAGCCAAATTAAGGGACTTCAACAACGGATCAGACCCTACGAACAATTTCAGGCAAGTGGTTAACTGTTGTGAGTTCTAAATTGATGATAATCAATTCATATCATAGTGATGTGTAAACCAAAATTAGTTTTGGGGATAAATGGGTACAAAAATGGGGTTTTTGTTCATGGAACTATTGAATGAGATTCATAGTAAAAATTGTTGTGTTGAACATATCTGAGTATAGATGTTTAATTGGAATAAGAATTCGGAATATAAACTGGGGAAAATATGGATTTGGAATTTGGTTTGTAGAACAAGATTGATGAATTTTAATGGAAAACCCATTTCGGAAATTGTGAGATAAATTGAGAAATTTATATACCAGAGGGTGTATATGATGTATAGGATCAAAGTTCATATGTTTATGTGATGGGATTACTTGATCAGGGGTTGAAATTAAGGTTTACAAAACCTGAATTTTCGTTAATGGTGTAATGCAGTGGGGACAAAGAGCTGCCCAGGGATGATCGATAAATCGATCGAGGGCCATCGATCGATCGACGGTCCCAGGAACTTGACAGTTCGGCCAGTTTGTTTATAAAGAGGATTTTATTTAAAATTTAATCCCTTGATTTTATTTAGTGATAAATTCATATGGACACATATTTCCTTAACAATTATAGGGTGATATAATTGGGTTTAGGAGGGTGTGAACGGTATGTCATGAGATGAACGAATTTGGAGAAATAATTCATAATTATTGATATTGGGCCGAGGAATAATATTCGGGTATTGTAGTTGGGTTGAACTACATTATTAAAGGAATTTAGGTGAAATATTTAATTATGGACCAAGTGGGCGAGTCCGGGTATGCTAATAATTATAGGTAAATATAATTGGGGAAATTATGGAGATGAATGTGTGACACATTGTGGGCGAAAATGTGAGAATAAAATTATAAGATTTAAAATGGACCAAGTGAGTGAGTCCGGGTATGTTGGTTAAGTGACACCAAAGTATTAAATTAATTATTGAGAGAGAGTAATTAAATTGGAGTCGGAATATAGACTCGGGAAGTATTAAGGTATGGGCCAAGTGAGCGAGTCCGTGGATAATGGTTGGGTGACACCAAGTTATTAATTTAATAAGTGTGATAATTAATTTAATTAGAGCCGGATTATAGACTCGGGTAATTATTAAATTAATGGGTGCAATAATTAATTTAATAAGAGTCGGATTGTAGACTCGGGTAATTATTTAATTAATGGGTGTAATAATTAATTTAATAAGAATCGGATTGTGGACTCAGGTAGGATTAAATTAATAGGTGTGTTAATTAATTTAATTAGAGTCGGATTATAGACTCGGGTAATTATTAAATTAATGGGTGTAATAATTAATTTAATAAGAGTCGGATTGTAGACTCGGGTAATTATTAAATTAATGGGTGTAATAATTAATTTAATAAGAGTCGGATTATAGACTCAGGTAGGATTAAATTAATAGGTGTGTTAATTAATTTAATTAGAGTCGGATTGTAGACTCGGGAAGGGTATTTATTAATTAATGTGGAAATTAATTAACTGGGAGTCGGACCACAGACTCAGTTTAGTATGGATTAATTAAATGTGATAATTAATTATATTAGAGTCGGACCAAAGACTCGGATTTGTGTTAGTTAATTAGTGTGTTAATTAATTTAATTAGAGTCGGACGATAGACTCGGGGAGGCATTAATTTAATAAGTGTGTTAATTAAATTAATTAGAGTCGAACGATAGACTCAGAAAGGTATTAAATTAATAGGTGTGTTAATTAATTTAATTAGAGTCGGACCATAAATTCGGGGGAAGTATTATATTAATTGAGGCATGAATTAATTATATTAGAGTCGGACCATAGACTCGGGATGATGATAAATTATTAAGTGAGAAAATTAATTATGTTGAGTCGGGCCACAGACTCAGGAGATGACAGGCAGTGTACGGGATTTTGAGTACACGGTAAAGTCGAGGTTTATATTATATATATACGGTGTAGTGATACTATATATATACATGTATATATTGTGTGTGATATTAAATATCGGTGACTAGATATTTATTCAATTTATATACTCTAATGCTATCAAGGGAGGTTGCGCGATGTGGGTGAATCCCCTAGCTTGAGGAGTAAGGCGAGTATATCCCCGGGTCATAGCGTCCGGTATATATGGGTAAGGGATTTATCTCACTTTCAGGGAAGGAATATGATCGCCTCCACTACGTTAATATTTTGGGCCAAGTTGGTGAGCGATTCCAACTTGGGGAACTAGGTTTTGTGAGCACACCTAGTGAGATGGCATTTTAGAGGGAATCATCCGGCGAGGGTATACTCAAAGGGATGGATATACATATGTTATATGTGTGGATGTGTGGTAAAGGTACGTATATAATGGTAGTAAATATTATATACGGGTAATAATGCAGTGTGTGATGTATTTACTTTATATAACTTGTGACACGATTATATGCTACTATTTAAGAGGAATTAATTAAGTTAATTGTGAGATAGCTTATAATTCAAGAAATTATTATACTCGGGTTAGAGTAGTATGGCAAGGGAAGGTTATACCAGGACTAGTTGGACGGGGTAGTACAACTAGGTGGGGTTAAGGTAACCGATAGGTGTGCACAATAGTGGAGGGGTGAGAATGTCCTCAAGGGAGTGCGACACTAACTTAAATATGAAGCGCATTCATGCATTTTAAATTACTGCAGTTAATTCACTTGCTAAATATTTTCAAAATGTTTTTGGGTTCTAACCCTTTCTATAAAACTATTTTCAAAACCTTTTAGGTGTCCAGCCACAGGGACGCCAGGATTGATATTATATTCCAGGGACACGGAGCTGCGGCACGTGTGGATGCTAGCAGGAGTTTGGATTAGACGCATCATTCATTCATTCCTAGAGTAGGAATCTTGTATCAGTATCAGTTTATTTAGGGCTTGTCGCCCAGACTTCTCGGTACAGTTTTCAGGTGTAATTTATTCAGGTGTTGAATATTTGTATTGGATTATTTCTTTGGTGGCCGGTGATTTATTCGGCAAGTTGTGTAATTATGATTTAGTTGATTTTCATTAAGTTTTGTGAATGGTTTATATTTTAATTCCACATGTACTGTTTTGTTTAATCAAAAAGTTAAAATTGGCACCAGCTTTTGGAATACTAGGTGGTTAGTAAGATTTAAAAAGTTTTCGACAGTGATGCTAAGGATGATCCAACTGGGATTCTTGTTTTAATTTCGTATAGGACTGATCACCCGGTATTTTATTAGGTGGGGTGTCACATGAACCTAACATGTCATTAGCATTAAATGTTTATTGAAATTCTTGATTGACCGGTCGTTGTGTTAGGTGGCATAGCAGGCGTGCTAACACCTTTACGGCTAACTGATCACCAAACAACGGTAAATTTGATTTGACACGTGTTAGTTATGGTATGACATCATGTATATCTTTTAGGAAAATATATTTTTTTTGGCGCTAAAACTCTATGGCTGAAAAAATAGGTTTAGCCAAGGTTGCTCACGTAATGCTCATTCGGGCTAAGTTGAGTGTTTTACCAGGTGTATCTAAAATGGTTAAGCTTAAATGCCTTAATGATGCCTTGATCTCAATTCTCCAAACCAATTCTCTCAAAGGTTCCCAAGTGAGTTTTGGATTAAGAATTAAAGCTCTCCCGGCACCCGCGAGACCTGATCCATCGCTAGTACCGAGTAACCTCCATATATTACAATACAAAGCATAGTTATAACAAAATAGACAAAATACATGGTGGATCAGCTAGATTCTTCTAAAAGACTTCACTAGTCTTCGATTAAGCTCCATTTTGTCTTGATTTATCATTAATCACTTAATGACGATGTGTATCTCTAAGTGAGGAGGATTATTTTTAAGCCCCTCGTATGTTTGCCCCTAGTAGAGAAAGTTGTTGTGCAAACAAGAATTTTATGTACGAAACATCTTGAACCGATTTATCATTGTTTACACCATACTAACATAAACTAATAAAGTGTTGCCATGTAATATTCATACCGACAAAAATAGCTTAGTAATATTATGAGAAAATATATTTTAGGGCTAATATGCAAGCGTGACACTTGGCACGAGTTGGGGTATGTGGATATGCATCAATTATTTAAATGGGTTATTAGGGCACCAAAGCGTGAAACTCAAATGGGTGAAATAAATACCCAACAGTTACCATGACAGTTATGTTACATGGGTAAGAAACATTATAAATGAGAAATAAGGCAATAGAGGAAGTAAGGCATCCCTCATAAAAAACGCATTTACATTACATTTATGTTATTTTTCTTTTTTTTGTCTTTTTTTACTGTGTTTATTTCAATTCCATAAGTAGATTGTAAGGTAGTTGTAACCTTTTATTTCCAAGTTTATTTAAAGTTTATTGGCTTTACATTTGTTCATGCTTACTTTTCTGCAAAACGTTACTTTACTCGAAATTTACTTTTTTCAAATCTTTACTTAAATTGCAAATTTATTTCTTTTATTTACAAAGCTTTTCTTTACCTTTAATTTATATAATTTACTATTTATGTCCTAGTTAGTTATTATAATCTAATAGTTTATTTATGTTTTCCCTATGGGAAGAATAAGTTCTCTTAATTAAGGCATCAAACGCAACACAATCACCTGATAATTTACGCTAGGGCGAGATCTTTGGTTGACAAGACCACAAATCTTGCCTGGCATTCTCACAACGTTAATTATTAAGTAAACACAGTGAAATGATGTAAACATATTTTTGGCATGCCCGGTGGGACCCAATACCGTGTAAGATTATACATGGATAGGATATGTCGCAATGAAGATATAATAGACAATTTTAGTGAGATTGGCTCTACCAGCTAAAAAATTACCATTTCAGAGCAAACAATGGTTTAAACAACTCAATAGTTGGAACTAATGGCTCGTAGTTAGATAGTGAACATGTCAATGGCTCAAACAACCAATCATACACCATTAGTTAGTATGTCTGAAAGCATATAAGACAACTGATTAACCAACTGAACCACGTTTTTGATCATTTTGGAAACATGGTTCAAAATCTCAACACCATGATAACTACAGTCACTAGTAGATTTGCCTTACCTAATGAAATTGTAAGAGTAGATGCTCTGGTACCACTTTGAAAGCACGTGAAAACATGCCCGATAAGGATGGTCACAAAAAAATCTACTCGTGTATTTTTTCAATTTAAATCACAAATACTTAAATCCAATTTTGGTCATATATTAAACTTTAATTAAATTAGGTGTGCCTGCAAATATGTGTTCTAAATATATAAATGCAAATATCAAAGTAAACATACAAATACTTAGAGATGAGGAAAAATCCCTTTTCAGGGCAAAAAATTCAATCAACACTTTAGAATATTTTATAAGACTATCGACTTACGGACTACTTAGACCAACTAAGTATAATGCACAGTGTCTTCAAAATATTCTAAAAAAAATGGCTCAGTCCAGATTCATCCACAGGTAGTGGTCCACCCTCGATATCCATCGATTAGCCTTCTTCCTTCTTCTTCAACCGTGATCACTCGGGTCATAAGGCTAGCCATAGAGAATCCTCTTCACAAAGTATATGCAAGATACGAAACTTCTAGAGTTTCAAAAGGAATAACAAAATATTTGGGGATGTAAAGTTTGTGAATAGAAAGTGTTAGGAAAACACAAATTATGAAAACTTTTGCAATAATATGCAAGAAATGTTTTTTCAAAAGTCTTTTGAAAAAAATGAGTCAAAACAGGTATTTATAGCTCCGACATAAAATTCAAGGCGACGACTTGTTTGAACGAAAACTGAAGTCGTTTGAACGGGAATAGCATCTCGTTTGAACGAAAACCTCAATTCGTTCGAACGAGACTGCAATCTTGTTTGAACCAACTTCTAACGAGCTTCTAACGAAGTAGGACATTCTATGAAGAGAATTCTCATTCGATGTTCGCTTGAAGTAAAGATCTAACGAGCTACAAACGAACATGCAATTTCGTTCGAAAGAGATTCCAAACTTGTTTGAATGAGGACAAAAAAAATTATTTTTAAAACTATAAATCCAACCTTGATTTTTTTATAAAAAAACATCCCAAATATAAATGTGAATAATTAAGAAATCCTAAAAGATTTATACCTTCATGAGATATAGAGGAGTCTTGAACTTGGAGACGTTGGAGTACAGTTCGACATGTCGGTGCATGACGGTTTGTAATGGGAAATGCATATGCCCAAGTGCAAATAAATACAAATAAAAGGCCTAAGCTTAAATACTTGCCCTTACAAATCTAATGCTTTGGTTGTTCCAGTACAAAACTATACAAACCTAAACCGAAATTCAAATTACATAAAAAAACCTCTATGACAAAAAATTCCAATACCCTCCCAAATATTAGAAATGGAACTACACAAAGAAACATTGTCTTCAATATCATCTTATTCTCCCTTGGGCAACTTTGTCTTCATTCGGTATCATTTGTTCTTCCTTTAGATACCTACACATATGAAGTAAAGAAAATACCCGCGATGCGTAGAGTTTGAAATAGAAATAAAACTCGTACGACGATCTCCCCGAAAAATCAAACTCATCAAAAATCTCTCCCTTAATTTGTTCTCCCTCTTAGACAAAGGAGTAGAATCCAAACGTGAAGTAAAAACATCACATATAAGAGGTAAGATATCATCACAAAGATATGTGAACAACGCAAGTGTACTGATAATCTAAAGGCATCTCAACAAACTATTTTTTAAAAATTTTAAATTTTTTAAAAAAAGTGTAAATTTGACAAATACAACACAACAACTCAAGCACAAATAATCCAAACTATGATAAAATATGTGATAACCATGGACTAAATGAAAACTACAAATAGTCAAAAACACGATACCATATATAATATATGCAAATATACCAAAGAAAATTCAACACACATATATAGGTATAAACGACCACAAAACTCAACATAAAACACATAAGCTTTACACATTAGCACAATATCTACATCTCTAAACATGTGGGATGTAATGAATGGGCGTAAACTAGATACAAATAAATTATGACCCAAACATTAAAATATGTTCAAGAAGTTCTAATTGATCGCAAAACTTTATCAAACTAAGATTTAGCCTCAAGTGACAAGATAATTTGAACTTAATGAACAAACAAACACAATGCACACATGCCTATAATATTGATGATTATACAAATCAACATCGTCATGACAAAATAAGCATAACTAGGATTCATTGTGCAAACTCGTTGATCTTCAACTAAACACCCTCAAAAGATAAACATATATCACGTTTTCTTTTATTTTATTTTCTCAATTCTTTTGAAGTTATTTATTTTGAATGATCAAACATTAAGCGAAGTTGTCCCTTTTGGCAATTTTTCTTTTTTTATTGCCTTTAGTCTTTTCATTGGGCTCTTGCCAACGGTGGCTTCCACACAAAGGAGAATTGCTCCTTTCGTAGCCCTTTTTTGTGCACCCTCATATTTTTTTAAATCCAATCAAAGAAAGCTCACGGATAATGGTTCTTATATGCACAAATCCCCCACAGTCACAGAATATGTAGATGACAAAATTGATGGGAGAACATCTCACAAAGCTCAAATATACGTGTGAAGTGAAAATCCAAAAAGTTCCTGTATGTGTGTGTGGAGGGATATACAAAGTTGAATCCATTAATCCAATCAAGTTGGAAACAACTCCACGAACGCATGGTTAAGAACAATCTAAGTATCTATAATCATAACCAAAGGTCCTATCCACATGAAAAGTACAGAGTGAACTAGATTCAAACGTACTAATATGCCATACCAAATATGTAAAACTAAAATACACAAAAACTAAAAATCTTTTTGTATTTTTCAAAACATTTATCAAAATAAAATCATTTTATATTTTTCCAATATAACTCAACAAAAGAAAAATAAAAATATAAAAGAGACACGTGTTATAACACTAGCAAACATATATCATGAAGCACAACTAGAGTATGATAAACAAAAACATGCAACCAATCACCCATAATATATAACATGTGAAGAGTCATGATCAAGCATGCGGAAATCAAGCAGTCGAACAATTAGAGCCTTTAAAAATAGATTTCCTAACCCAAATGGATGTAAATTTAACGCGTCGAGTTTCGAGAATCAAAGGCACACTAGACTTCAACTTCCTAGGATCTCTTCCAAGATCATAAAAAAATGCCCTACGATGACCTTCTCTACCACAATGTGTGCACGTGTAGACACGATGGAGAACATGACCTTCGGGTCAACTTTTTCTAATACCCTAGGATGTGATTGACCCTCTAAAACAAACAATGTTCTTGGCTTTAGCGACTGAAGCATTAGAATATGAGAGCAAGTGCCATCACTACAAACACTACTCGAGTATTTTAAATCATCTTTTAACTTCAAAATTTTATACTCATGCAAATAATTAGACTCTTCAAGTTTTAGGGAGCCCTTCTTTAAATCTTCAATCATTCCCAGAAGGTTATCTCACCCCCCTATATGCAGCGAATTTATCCTTATGAGTTTTCTCGCATGCTATCAAATCTATAATTAATTTATCATTATCTTCATTGGCACATAAACAAACCCTAGAAATTTTAGAGTCCTCTAATTCTTTCTCTAAAACTGGACTCTATCATCACTCTCTTTATTGGATAATTTTAAAATTTTAAAATCACGGTCCATGTCCAGAAGCTTCTCATAAAAGAAATCTCTTTGAGTTTGAACAATTTGCAAAAGTTCAAGTAGCTTTAAAACGAAAATTTCCTTTTTCAAGAATTTTAATTCTTTTGGCAAAGTTCAAATTCAAATGATTTAATTTTCCAGCATGATTATGAAGCTCATTAAACTCTTCTCGAATATCATTTTCGTCATCATTAAACTAATCGGACAACTTATCACTATGAGAATCCATCGATAAGAAAAACAAACTTAAGAGAGAAGAATAAATAACCACTATAAACAACATTAAACAAGTATCTACACGATAAATTAGTGCAACCTTCTCTGATACCACTTGTTAGAGTGGATGCTCTAATACCACTTTGAAAGCGTGTGAAAACATGTCCAACAAGGATGGTCAAAAATTATATTTTGGTATTTTTTTTCAATTTAAATCACAAAGCACACAAATCCAATTTTAGCCAAATAATAAACTTTAATTAAATTAGGTGTGCATGCAAATATGTGTTCTAAATATATAGTTGCAAATATCAAACCAAACATGCAAATACTCAAAGATGAGTAAAAATCCCTTTGTAGGGCAAAACCTTTAATCATCACTTTAAATGTTTTACAAGACTATCAGCTTACAGACTACTTAGGCCGACTAAATATAACACGTAGTTGTAATAACCCTCGCTTATGGGACCGTATTTTACATTAATTACTTAGTATAGTAATTAGAGACCAGTATTGGGTTATGATTTGAATATTGATTCAATGTAGAGAGTTTATATTTATTCTGAGTTAGCATACATATCATAATTATGGAAAATATTGCTATGTCATGCTTATTAATATCATCCGAATTTAAAATGATATTTGGCTTAATAATGAGACCGGAATCTAAATTGAATTTTAAAATGTCCAGATGATAATTTGGAGGTTGCAGTCGATTCCGGAATGTGTGAAATAGTCAAATTATGTACCATATTGTATTTTGTAGTTTTGGGCATTTTTGACTGGTTGTGCCTTAATTATGCTATTGCGTATTATTTTATCGCACTTTTGGTTAAATTAAGTGGGCCAGTTACCTTAAGCCACGACTTAAGTCTTCCAAGTCTCCTAATTTCCCCTAATTTCATTTCTAAACCAAAGAGAGAAAAGAGAAAGTAGAGAGAAAGCTTTGGATTGAGAGGGAGATTGCAACTACCCCAAGAAATCTGCATATTTGCTGAATCAAGGCAAGTTTTTACTTGCAAATTGTTGTCTTGAGATAGATGATTGTTGTGATAATGGTGTATTAATCCTAGTGTAGCAAACTTAGGGTTTTATTATGTGTTTTGGGTTTTGATTTATTCCCAAGATGATTCATGAGGTTTTAAGATGTTAGATAGCATCATTGGTGTCTTATAGTGTTGGTATATGAGTTTGGTTTGGAGAAGATTGAGTTTGGGTAGCAAATGGAGTCCAAGACTCCATAGCCAATTCTTGGCAAAGTCGCAGGCCCGAATCGATTCGGCCCCCTGGGCGAATCGATTCGGCTAGGGGCAGTGCTCAGGTCTTGTTGACCGAATCGATTCGGCCTCCCATCCGAATCGATTCGGCAGTTATGCAGAAACCCATATTTTTCTGACCGAATCGATTCGGTCTTCCATCCGAATCGATTCGGGATTTATGCAGAACCTCAACTTTTCTGGCCGAATCGATTCGGCCAAGGGGGCGAACCGATTCGGTTGCCCTGCATTTTCCAACTTTTTCTTTTTTTTCATTAACCCCTTTTCTTTAGGATTTTTGATTAGGGACCTTCTTAAATGAAGTAAACATAGGGTTTAGAGTTCTAGTTGAGTTGGGTCGACATCCTAGACTCGAAAGGGTTCATCTAGGATTCTTTCAAGGGGGAATTTAAGGTGATGTTTAGGCGTCACTTTTGTCGTATAGTTTTATATCGGTCTAGAAGATGTCAAGGTCAATTTTGGAGACTTTGGAATTTAAATTGAGTTACATTTTGATTTGAGGGTTTATATTAAAGCCTAAAAGAGGCCTTGGGGGATAACTTCGGAGTCTGAATTCTTTTTGAGGATGCTATGTCGGTACGAATTATACATAGTCCCGATTTAACTTACGCATTTATTTAAAATGGGAAATTGTTAAGGTAAATGATAATTTTACTTAACCACGGCATGGGAATTAATGAAATAAAGGTTACACACCTCTCTAAATACCATCTTAAGGGAAGTCCGTGCGATAGGTGAAGCCCCCTGGCTAATGAACGCAGGGTGGATATAGTCCTAGGCCATATGAGCGCTTGTTCTATTTTTCTGCGATGGGTAGGAGATTTTTGGTGTGGTCTTGACTACCCCGCAGGCATATGGCCGCTTCCCGACGTTTTCGATAGGATCCCAGGTTGTCGTATGCTAGGCCCTGGAGGATGATGGTTATTTAGGGGCGCGCCCAGTGGGGAAACCCGGACGGGCGGTCTTAGAATCGTTATATTTGTAATTATGACTATTCTAATTATCGAGTTGGACTCGACGGAACATTAATGCCATAAAGAGCAAACTTATGCCGCAAAGAGCATGTTATTGAGATCAGTGCCATATAAAGCACATGATGATAATCATATTCCCGATAAAGAATGGAAACATGAAGATTGTTATTGAAATGTGATGAAAGATGATAAAGGCTCATAAGCACTTTTAATTCTGTTTATTATGAATCTCACTTTAAGTGGTCCTTCATCAGTTTTAGTTCCTTACATGACGTTCACATGTTAGACTATCATCCATGCTTAATTGTGCATCATTGTCATACCTGTCATCTATCCATTGATCACATATACCCGGCCCTGACCGGTTTTCATTCTTGTTATATCTATATATATATGATCCGTTCAGGTGTTCCGCCGCACGGTCGCCAGTAATGACCCTTCCTTCCTGTGAATTTTGAGGAGCCGTGACTTTGTGCGGGTTTCACGGGATTTTGTGTAGACGCCTCCTTTTATGTTTCTAGTTATGTTCAGTTCATTCGGGCTTGTTGCCCAAACTGCTGTAAATGTATAATGAATGTATTATGTAACACTTGGTACTCTATGTATGATGTATGAATGGTATTGACCGAAGTTTTATTCGGTCCTTTGTATCTTTCGGGTTTTCTTACGCGCGCTTGTGGGGGTTTCCACCCTCTATTTCTATGATGGGTTGTTGAAAATGTTTTCCTTTTTATTTTAAATCAAAGTTTTGATAACCCGTTTTCTGGAATATAGAGTGGTTATTCCTTATACTTTGTATATTGTTGTGATGCTGAGAATGATATTTATCAATGATTTCCTATTTAATCGGGGTATAGGGCTGGCCACCCTTTATTCCGGATAGCGGGTTGTCACAGATGGTATCAGAGCATCAGGTTCTAGAGTCTTTAGGATCTATGCGGACTTGTCACGTTCTACCGTAGCGTTCTTTGATATAGAGCTTAATGTCAGGATTGTTTTTGCTGCCCATGTATGCGATCTTCTGCTAAATAGATTGTCTTATATTATGTTTTAACTCTATCTCGTCTTTATCTCAGATGCCGCCGAAGAGAGGACGTCCCGTTAGACGTAATAGGGTTGTTGAGGATGAGTTTGGTCCTCCACCGCAGCAGGGGAATATCAGTGCCGCTGAAGTGGCAAATATTGTGGCCCAAGCTGTCAACGCCGCAATGACTGCAGTGGCCCAACAAATGCCACAAGCCCAAGTTAGAGGGCAAGAAGCACCAGTTCCTACGGGACCTTCTCAGTGGGAACGGGTGAGGGAATCTTTTCTTAAGGGACATCCCCCGGAGTTTGAGGGAGGTTCAGATGTTATCAAGGCGAACCAATGGAAGAGAGATATGCAGCGCCATCTTAGGATGGTGGAATGTAGTGAGGAGAAGAAGCAGATTCTCGTTACTTTCAAGTTGGTAGGACCGACTTTACATTGGTGGGAGTCCATGACGACGCCCGAGCAGAGGGATACTATGTCCATCACAAATTTTTGGGCCTTGTTTGATGGGAAGTATTTTCCTCCCGCAGTTCAGAGGGAAATGCAGAGGAAGCTGCAGGATTTGGTTCAAGGGGAGAGGTCAGTTGCTGAGTATGAGGAAGAGTTTACCCGGTTAGCCAGTTTTATACCGGATGAGGTAACTCCAGAATCGAAGAGGATCTCCAAGTTTGTGGGAGGTTTACAGTGGAGAATAAAACAACATTTGCTGGGTAATCCATCTCTGGTGACTTTTGGGGATGTGATGAATGCCGCCTTGCTTCACTGTCAGGAGCACAGATTGTTTTTGCTAAACAAGAAGAAGGTTGTTACTGTGGGTCAAGCAGCGAGGCAGGGAGGTGTTGGGAGTGGAGGGGGAACATCCTCTTCATCCCAATCCTCGGGGAACAAGCAGGTTGAGAGGGGTCCTCAGCAGGGGGATCCGTCCAAGCGTCCACGTTTTGGTGGGTTTAATGCTGGTAATAATAATAACAGGCAAGGTCAAGGCGGTCAGCAGCCTCAGGGAGGTCGAGGTGGAAATGGTGGTAGGGGCCAACAGGGCCGAGGTGCGGGTCAACTCCGGAATAACCAAGGAAGGAATCAGGATAACATGACTAATAAATGTTTTCAGTGTGGGGAGCTGGGCCACTTTAAGAGGGCATGTCCTCAGTTGGTTGGAGGGCATCTTCCGAGGGCCCCACAGCAGCCGTATGTACAGTTTCTGCCTCAAGCGCCTAATCCGGTTGCTCCTCCTCAACAGGGGCAATTGCAGTACGGAAGGGTTTACCATCTTCAGGAGGCTTTGCTTCCTCCAGCTCCTCCGGCACCACCGGCGATTGAGGGTAAGTTTCTCATTCAGGGGCACATGGGTCGCATTCTATTTGATACGGGTGCTACACACTCCTTTATTTCTAGAAGTTTTGCTCAGACTACAGGTTTGATAAAATCTGCTGAAAGTACTTTCACTAGCGTCGAATCCTCTATGGGCGATGGCTCATTGATTTTCTTCGTATGTAAAAACGTAGGAATTAACCTTGGTGACTTGTGTTTTGAGGCTGACTTACTCGTCCTTGATATGGTCGGGTATGATGTAATTTTGGGGATGGATTGGCTAGCGAGGTACCGTGCTATAGTGAATTGTTACGGGAAGAGTATAGTTTTTGCGGTTTCGGGACAAGAGATGTTCCTGGTAGTTATGACTTGTATGGAGGGGAGAACAAGTGCTTATCTATATTGTATTGCGGAAGATGCATCTAGAGATGTCATGGTTCCCTTAGATTCTCTTCCGATCGTTAGAGATTTTGAAGATGTCTTTCGGGAGATACCGGGATTACCCCCAAGTCGGGAGATCGAGTTTGTGATTGACTTAATGCCGGGAACTAGGCCGATCGCCAAAGCTCCTTATCGTATGGCTCCTGTAGAGATGAGGGAGCTGAGGGATCAGATTCAGAAGTTACTGGAGCAGGGCTTCATTAGGCGTAGTACCTCACCGTGGGGCGCTCCAGTATTGTTTGTGAAGAAGAGAGGCGGTTCTCTCCGGTTATGCGTGGACTATAGAGAGTTGAATAAAGTCACCATCCGGAATAAATACCCTTTACCTCGCATTGACGACTTGTTTAATCAACTTACGGGAGCTTCATATTTCTCCAAGATCGACTTGCGGACAGGGTATCACCAATTGAGGATACGGGAGCAAGATGTGTCCAAGACGGCTTTTCTGACCCGTTACGGATCTTATGAGTTCTTGGTTATGCCCTTCGGGCTAACCAATGCCCCTGCGGTGTTTATGGACCTTATGAATAGGGTATTTCGGGATTTCCTTGACCAGTTTGTCATTGTTTTCATCGATGACATCCTAGTCTATTCTCAGACAGAGTCTGATCACGCTGCTCACTTACGGTTGGTCCTGCAGAGATTGAGGGATCATCAATTGTATGCGAAGTTTGAGAAGTGTGGCTTATGGTTGAAGGAAGTTCAATTTTTGGGACATGTGGTGTCATCCCAAGGCGTGTCTGTGGATCCGAGTAAGGTGGTCGCAGTGAAGGAGTGGGGTCAGCCCACGACGCCCACTGAAGTTCGTAGTTTTCTGGGATTGGCGGGTTATTACCGTCGATTCATTAAGGGTTTTTCTAAGGTTGCTAGCCCATTGACAAACTTGACCCGGAAAGGAGTAAGATTTGTTTGGGACAGTTCATGTCAAGCGGCTTTCGATGAGCTCAAGGATAGACTGACTTCTGCTCCAGTCCTGGCATTGCCAAAGCCGGGATTGGAATATCTCGTCTTTACCGATGCATCTCTTCTGGGGCTGGGAGGTGTTCTTCAACAAGAGAGACAACCTATTGCATACGCTTCTCGCAAGTTGAAGCCTCACGAGAGGAACTATCCGGTACATGACTTGGAATTCGCCGCCGTGGTATTTGCCTTGAAGATATGGAGGCATTACCTCTTGGGGGAAAAGTTTAGTCTTTTCACCGACCACAAATCGCTGCAGTACTTATTCTCCCAAAAGGATTTGAACATGCGCCAACGCCGTTGGTTGGAGTTTGTGAAAGACTACCAATTTGATATTCATTATCACCCCGGGAAGGCGAATGTGGTAGCAGATGCTTTGAGTAGAAAGCCGGATGGGGACTTAGCTGAGGTGTGGAAAGCTAAGTGGAAGGAACTCAGCCTGGAGGATGCTGGGGTGAGAGCATTCCTTTCTGTGATGACTGTTACTCCCACGATTATAGCAAAGATTGTGGAAGCACAGAAGAGAAATGAGGCTTGTCAAGACCATACACGCCAGTTGTTGTCTGAGGGAGCGGAGTCGTACTCCATTGGTTCTGAGGGTGGACTACGCTTCCATGGAAGACTTGTGGTTCCCGACGATGGGGATTTGAGACGTGCAGTTATGGCGGAATCCCACGGGTCCAAGTTCACGGTGCATCCAGGCGGGGACAAGATGTACCAAGATATGCGTCGTTTGTACTGGTGGGCGGGTATGAAGAGGGATATCTCAGAGTTTGTGTCTCAATGCACTACTTGTCAGTTGGTTAAGATTGACCACCAGCGACCGGCGGGTTTGTTGCAACCGCTCGAGATTCCCGTATGGAAATGGGAGAGCATTTCGATGGACTTTGTTACGGGCTTGCCTAGATCGCAAAAGGGTCATGATTCAATTTGGGTGATTGTCGACCGTTTGACCAAGTCGGCACACTTCTTACCTGTGCGCACCGATTATGATACCGCTCGTTATGCCCAGTTGTTCATTGAGGAGATCGTCAGACTCCACGGGGTACCTTTGAATATTATCTCCGACCGAGATAAAATATTTGTGTCCCACTTTTGGCAGAGTTTCCAGGGAGCTATGGGGACCGAGTTGAAGTTAAGCTCTTCCTATCATCCTCAAACAGACGGTCAGACCGAAAGGGTAAACCAGATGTTGGAGGATATGCTTCGTATGTGCATACTCGACTTTAAAGGCAGTTGGGAACAATATCTTCCGTTGGTTGAGTTTGCTTACAACAACTCATACCAATTTACCATTGGAATGGCACCCTATGAAGCTCTGTATGGCAGGCCTTGTAGATCGCCCGCTTGTTGGTTGGAAGTGGGTGACAATAAGTTCCTTGGACCTGAAATGATCCAAGACACTTCTTCGAAGATCGAGCTTATTCGAAATCGCATACGGGTAGCCCAAGATCGCCAAAAGAGTTATGCCGATGCGGGTAGGAGACATATGGAATTAGAGGTTGGAGACCAAGTGTTGGTGCGGGTGTCCCCGATGAAGGGCATTAAGCGTTTTGGGAAGAAAGGAAAGCTTGCACCCCGCTTTGTTGGACCTTTCCCGGTAATTGCAAAGGTTGGTCCCGTAGCATACCAACTTGCCTTGCCGGAACCCTTACAACAAATCCATGATGTATTTCATGTCTCCTCCTTGAAGAAGTACAGAAGGTGTGAAGGTGCCCTTTGGCACATTCCTTTTGAAGACATCGACTTGCAGCCCGATGTTTCTTATGAAGAACAACCGGTTGCTATCCTTGAGTTTGGGGAGAGGAAGTTAAGATCTCGGGTGGTGCCTCTAGTGAGAGTCCATTGGAGTCATCATCATGCAAGCGAATCAACTTGGGAACGCGAGGATGAGATGCGGGAGAAATATCCACATCTTTTCTCATGAGGTACGCCTGAATTTTGGGGGCAAAATTCCCTCATAAGGGGGGGAGTATGTAATAACCCTCGCTTATGGGACCGTATTTTACATTAATTACTTAGTATAGTAATTAGAGACCAGTATTGGGTTATGATTTGAATATTGATTCAATGTAGAGAGTTTATATTTATTATGAGTTAGCATACATATCATAATTATGGAAAATATTGCTATGTCATGCTTATTAATATCATCCGAATTTAAAATGATATTTGGCTTAATAATGAGACCGGAATCTAAATTGAATTTTAAAATGTCCAGATGATAATTTGGAGGTTGCAGTCGATTCCGGAATGTGTGAAATAGTCAAATTATGTACCATATTGTATTTTGTAGTTTTGGGCATTTTTGACTGGTTGTGCCTTAATTATGCTATTGCGTATTATTTTATCGCACTTTTGGTTAAATTAAGTGGGCCAGTTACCTTAAGCCACGACTTAAGTCTTCCAAGTCTCCTAATTTCCCCTAATTTCATTTCTAAACCAAAGAGAGAAAAGAGAAAGTAGAGAGAAAGCTTTGGATTGAGAGGGAGATTGCAACTACCCCAAGAAATCTGCATATTTGCTGAATCAAGGCAAGTTTTTACTTGCAAATTGTTGTCTTGAGATAGATGATTGTTGTGATAATGGTGTATTAATCCTAGTGTAGCAAACTTAGGGTTTTATTATGTGTTTTGGGTTTTGATTTATTCCCAAGATGATTCATGAGGTTTTAAGATGTTAGATAGCATCATTGGTGTCTTATAGTGTTGGTATATGAGTTTGGTTTGGAGAAGATTGAGTTTGGGTAGCAAATGGAGTCCAAGACTCCATAGCCAATTCTTGGCAAAATCCCTGGCCCGAATCGATTCGGCCCCCTGGGCGAATCGATTCGGCTAGGGGCAGTGCTCAGGTCTTGTTGACCGAATCGATTCGGCCTCCCATCCGAATCGATTCGGCAGTTATGCAGAAACCCAGATTTTTCTGACCGAATCGATTCGGCCTTTCATCCGAATCGATTCGGCATTTATGCAGAACCTCAACTTTTCTGGCCGAATCGATTCGGCCAAGGTGGCGAACCGATTCGGTTGCCCTGCATTTTCCAACTTTTTCTTTTTTTTCATTAACCCCTTTTCTTTAGGATTTTTGATTAGGGACCTTCTTAAATGAAGTAAACATAGGGTTTAGAGTTCTAGTTGAGTTGGGTCGACATCCTAGACTCGAAAGGGTTCATCTAGGATTCTTTCAAGGGGGAATTTAAGGTGATGTTTAGGCGTCACTTTTGTCGTATAGTTTTATATCGGTCTAGAAGATGTCAAGGTCAATTTTGGAGACTTTGGAATTTAAATTGAGTTACATTTTGATTTGAGGGTTTATATTAAAGCCTAAAAGAGGCCTTGGGGGATAACTTTGGAGTCTGAATTCTTTTTGAGGATGCTATGTCGGTACGAATTATACATAGTCCCGATTTAACTTACGCATTTATTTAAAATGGGAAATTGTTAAGGTAAATGATAATTTTACTTAACCACGGCATGGGAATTAATGAAATAAAGGTTACACACCTCTCTAAATACCATCTTAAGGGAAGTCCGTGCGATAGGTGAAGCCCCCTGGCTAATGAACGCAGGGTGGATATAGTCCTAGGCCATATGAGCGCTTGTTCTATTTTTCTGCGATGGGTAGGAGATTTTTGGTGTGGTCTTGACTACCCCGCAGGCATATGGCCGCTTCCCGACATTTTCGATAGGATCCCAGGTTGTCGTATGCTAGGCCCTGGAGGATGATGGTTATTTAGGGGCGCGCCCAGTGGGGAAACCCGGACGGGCGGTCTTAGAATCGTTATATTTGTAATTATGACTATTCTAATTATCGAGTTGGACTCGACGGAACATTAATGCCATAAAGAGCAAACTTATGCCGCAAAGAGCATGTTATTGAGATCAGTGCCATATAAAGCACATGATGATAATCATATTCCCGATAAAGAATGGAAACATGAAGATTGTTATTGAAATGTGATGAAAGATGATAAAGGCTCATAAGCACTTTTAATTCTGTTTATTATGAATCTCACTTTAAGTGGTCCTTCATCAGTTTTAGTTCCTTACATGACGTTCACATGTTAGACTATCATCCATGCTTAATTGTGCATCATTGTCATACCTGTCATCTATCCATTGATCACATATACCCGGCCCTGACCGGTTTTCATTCTTGTTATATCTATATATATATGATCCGTTCAGGTGTTCCGCCGCACGGTCGCCAGTAATGACCCTTCCTTCCTGTGAATTTTGAGGAGCCGTGACTTTGTGCGGGTTTCACGGGATTTTGTGTAGACGCCTCCTTTTATGTTTCTAGTTATGTTCAGTTCATTCGGGCTTGTTGCCCAAACTGCTGTAAATGTATAATGAATGTATTATGTAACACTTGGTACTCTATGTATGATGTATGAATGGTATTGACCGAAGTTTTATTCGGTCCTTTGTATCTTTCGGGTTTTCTTACGCGCGCTTGTGGGGGTTTCCACCCTCTATTTCTATGATGGGTTGTTGAAAATGTTTTCCTTTTTATTTTAAATCAAAGTTTTGATAACCCGTTTTCTGGAATATAGAGTGGTTATTCCTTATACTTTGTATATTGTTGTGATGCTGAGAATGATATTTATCAATGATTTCCTATTTAATCGGGGTATAGGGCTGGCCACCCTTTATTCCGGATAGCGGGTTGTCACAGATGGTATCAGAGCATCAGGTTCTAGAGTCTTTAGGATCTATGCGGACTTGTCACGTTCTACCGTAGCGTTCTTTGATATAGAGCTTAATGTCAGGATTGTTTTTGCTGCCCATGTATGCGATCTTCTGCTAAATAGATTGTCTTATATTATGTTTTAACTCTATCTCGTCTTTATCTCAGATGCCGCCGAAGAGAGGACGTCCCGTTAGACGTAATAGGGTTGTTGAGGATGAGTTTGGTCCTCCACCGCAGCAGGGGAATATCAGTGCCGCTGAAGTGGCAAATATTGTGGCCCAAGCTGTCAACGCCGCAATGACTGCAGTGGCCCAACAAATGCCACAAGCCCAAGTTAGAGGGCAAGAAGCACCAGTTCCTACGGGACCTTCTCAGTGGGAACGGGTGAGGGAATCTTTTCTTAAGGGACATCCCCCGGAGTTTGAGGGAGGTTCAGATGTTATCAAGGCGAACCAATGGAAGAGAGATATGCAGCGCCATCTTAGGATGGTGGAATGTAGTGAGGAGAAGAAGCAGATTCTCGTTACTTTCAAGTTGGTAGGACCGACTTTACATTGGTGGGAGTCCATGACGACGCCCGAGCAGAGGGATACTATGTCCATCACAAATTTTTGGGCCTTGTTTGATGGGAAGTATTTTCCTCCCGCAGTTCAGAGGGAAATGCAGAGGAAGCTGCAGGATTTGGTTCAAGGGGAGAGGTCAGTTGCTGAGTATGAGGAAGAGTTTACCCGGTTAGCCAGTTTTATACCGGATGAGGTAACTCCAGAATCGAAGAGGATCTCCAAGTTTGTGGGAGGTTTACAGTGGAGAATAAAACAACATTTGCTGGGTAATCCATCTCTGGTGACTTTTGGGGATGTGATGAATGCCGCCTTGCTTCACTGTCAGGAGCACAGATTGTTTTTGCTAAACAAGAAGAAGGTTGTTACTGTGGGTCAAGCAGCGAGGCAGGGAGGTGTTGGGAGTGGAGGGGGAACATCCTCTTCATCCCAATCCTCGGGGAACAAGCAGGTTGAGAGGGGTCCTCAGCAGGGGGATCCGTCCAAGCGTCCACGTTTTGGTGGGTTTAATGCTGGTAATAATAATAACAGGCAAGGTCAAGGCGGTCAGCAGCCTCAGGGAGGTCGAGGTGGAAATGGTGGTAGGGGCCAACAGGGCCGAGGTGCGGGTCAACTCCGGAATAACCAAGGAAGGAATCAGGATAACATGACTAATAAATGTTTTCAGTGTGGGGAGCTGGGCCACTTTAAGAGGGCATGTCCTCAGTTGGTTGGAGGGCATCTTCCGAGGGCCCCACAGCAGCCGTATGTACAGTTTCTGCCTCAAGCGCCTAATCCGGTTGCTCCTCCTCAACAGGGGCAATTGCAGTACGGAAGGGTTTACCATCTTCAGGAGGCTTTGCTTCCTCCAGCTCCTCCGGCACCACCGGCGATTGAGGGTAAGTTTCTCATTCAGGGGCACATGGGTCGCATTCTATTTGATACGGGTGCTACACACTCCTTTATTTCTAGAAGTTTTGCTCAGACTACAGGTTTGATAAAATCTGCTGAAAGTACTTTCACTAGCGTCGAATCCTCTATGGGCGATGGCTCATTGATTTTCTTCGTATGTAAAAACGTAGGAATTAACCTTGGTGACTTGTGTTTTGAGGCTGACTTACTCGTCCTTGATATGGTCGGGTATGATGTAATTTTGGGGATGGATTGGCTAGCGAGGTACCGTGCTATAGTGAATTGTTACGGGAAGAGTATAGTTTTTGCGGTTTCGGGACAAGAGATGTTCCTGGTAGTTATGCCTTGTATGGAGGGGAGAACAAGTGCTTATCTATATTGTATTGCGGAAGATGCATCTAGAGATGTCATGGTTCCCTTAGATTCTCTTCCGATCGTTAGAGATTTTGAAGATGTCTTTCGGGAGATACCGGGATTACCCCCAAGTCGGGAGATCGAGTTTGTGATTGACTTAATGCCGGGAACTAGGCCGATCGCCAAAGCTCCTTATCGTATGGCTCCTGTAGAGATGAGGGAGCTGAGGGATCAGATTCAGAAGTTACTGGAGCAGGGCTTCATTAGGCGTAGTACCTCACCGTGGGGCGCTCCAGTATTGTTTGTGAAGAAGAGAGGCGGTTCTCTCCGGTTATGCGTGGACTATAGAGAGTTGAATAAAGTCACCATCCGGAATAAATACCCTTTACCTCGCATTGACGACTTGTTTAATCAACTTACGGGAGCTTCATATTTCTCCAAGATCGACTTGCGGACAGGGTATCACCAATTGAGGATACGGGAGCAAGATGTGTCCAAGACGGCTTTTCTGACCCGTTACGGATCTTATGAGTTCTTGGTTATGCCCTTCGGGCTAACCAATGCCCCTGCGGTGTTTATGGACCTTATGAATAGGGTATTTCGGGATTTCCTTGACCAGTTTGTCATTGTTTTCATCGATGACATCCTAGTCTATTCTCAGACAGAGTCTGATCACGCTGCTCACTTACGGTTGGTCCTGCAGAGATTGAGGGATCATCAATTGTATGCGAAGTTTGAGAAGTGTGGCTTATGGTTGAAGGAAGTTCAATTTTTGGGACATGTGGTGTCATCCCAAGGCGTGTCTGTGGATCCGAGTAAGGTGGTCGCAGTGAAGGAGTGGGGTCAGCCCACGACGCCCACTGAAGTTCGTAGTTTTCTGGGATTGGCGGGTTATTACCGTCGATTCATTAAGGGTTTTTCTAAGGTTGCTAGCCCATTGACAAACTTGACCCGGAAAGGAGTAAGATTTGTTTGGGACAGTTCATGTCAAGCGGCTTTCGATGAGCTCAAGGATAGACTGACTTCTGCTCCAGTCCTGGCATTGCCAAAGCCGGGATTGGAATATCTCGTCTTTACCGATGCATCTCTTCTGGGGCTGGGAGGTGTTCTTCAACAAGAGAGACAACCTATTGCATACGCTTCTCGCAAGTTGAAGCCTCACGAGAGGAACTATCCGGTACATGACTTGGAATTCGCCGCCGTGGTATTTGCCTTGAAGATATGGAGGCATTACCTCTTGGGGGAAAAGTTTAGTCTTTTCACCGACCACAAATCGCTGCAGTACTTATTCTCCCAAAAGGATTTGAACATGCGCCAACGCCGTTGGTTGGAGTTTGTGAAAGACTACCAATTTGATATTCATTATCACCCCGGGAAGGCGAATGTGGTAGCAGATGCTTTGAGTAGAAAGCCGGATGGGGACTTAGCTGAGGTGTGGAAAGCTAAGTGGAAGGAACTCAGCCTGGAGGATGCTGGGGTGAGAGCATTCCTTTCTGTGATGACTGTTACTCCCACGATTATAGCAAAGATTGTGGAAGCACAGAAGAGAAATGAGGCTTGTCAAGACCATACACGCCAGTTGTTGTCTGAGGGAGCGGAGTCGTACTCCATTGGTTCTGAGGGTGGACTACGCTTCCATGGAAGACTTGTGGTTCCCGACGATGGGGATTTGAGACGTGCAGTTATGGCGGAATCCCACGGGTCCAAGTTCACGGTGCATCCAGGCGGGGACAAGATGTACCAAGATATGCGTCGTTTGTACTGGTGGGCGGGTATGAAGAGGGATATCTCAGAGTTTGTGTCTCAATGCACTACTTGTCAGTTGGTTAAGATTGACCACCAGCGACCGGCGGGTTTGTTGCAACCGCTCGAGATTCCCGTATGGAAATGGGAGAGCATTTCGATGGACTTTGTTACGGGCTTGCCTAGATCGCAAAAGGGTCATGATTCAATTTGGGTGATTGTCGACCGTTTGACCAAGTCGGCACACTTCTTACCTGTGCGCACCGATTATGATACCGCTCGTTATGCCCAGTTGTTCATTGAGGAGATCGTCAGACTCCATGGGGTACCTTTGAATATTATCTCCGACCGAGATAAAATATTTGTGTCCCACTTTTGGCAGAGTTTCCAGGGAGCTATGGGGACCGAGTTGAAGTTAAGCTCTTCCTATCATCCTCAAACAGACGGTCAGACCGAAAGGGTAAACCAGATGTTGGAGGATATGCTTCGTATGTGCATACTCGACTTTAAAGGCAGTTGGGAACAATATCTTCCGTTGGTTGAGTTTGCTTACAACAACTCATACCAATTTACCATTGGAATGGCACCCTATGAAGCTCTGTATGGCAGGCCTTGTAGATCGCCCGCTTGTTGGTTGGAAGTGGGCGACAATAAGTTCCTTGGACCTGAAATGATCCAAGACACTTCTTCGAAGATCGAGCTTATTCGAAATCGCATACGGGTAGCCCAAGATCGCCAAAAGAGTTATGCCGATGCGGGTAGGAGACATATGGAATTAGAGGTTGGAGACCAAGTGTTGGTGCGGGTGTCCCCGATGAAGGGCATTAAGCGTTTTGGGAAGAAAGGAAAGCTTGCACCCCGCTTTGTTGGACCTTTCCCGGTAATTGCAAAGGTTGGTCCCGTAGCATACCAACTTGCCTTGCCGGAACCCTTACAACAAATCCATGATGTATTTCATGTCTCCTCCTTGAAGAAGTACAGAAGGTGTGAAAGTGCCCTTTGGCACATTCCTTTTGAAGACATCGACTTGCAGCCCGATGTTTCTTATGAAGAACAACCGGTTGCTATCCTTGAGTTTGGGGAGAGGAAGTTAAGATCTCGGGTGGTGCCTCTAGTGAGAGTCCATTGGAGTCATCATCATGCAAGCGAATCAACTTGGGAACGCGAGGATGAGATGCGGGAGAAATATCCACATCTTTTCTCATGAGGTACGCCTGAATTTTGGGGGCAAAATTCCCTCATAAGGGGGGGAGTATGTAATAACCCTCGCTTATGGGACCGTATTTTACATTAATTACTTAGTATAGTAATTAGAGACCAGTATTGGGTTATGATTTGAATATTGATTCAATGTAGAGAGTTTATATTTATTATGAGTTAGCATACATATCATAATTATGGAAAATATTGCTATGTCATGCTTATTAATATCATCCGAATTTAAAATGATATTTGGCTTAATAATGAGACCGGAATCTAAATTGAATTTTAAAATGTCCAGATGATAATTTGGAGGTTGCAGTCGATTCCGGAATGTGTGAAATAGTCAAATTATGTACCATATTGTATTTTGTAGTTTTGGGCATTTTTGACTGGTTGTGCCTTAATTATGCTATTGCGTATTATTTTATCGCACTTTTGGTTAAATTAAGTGGGCCAGTTACCTTAAGCCACGACTTAAGTCTTCCAAGTCTCCTAATTTCCCCTAATTTCATTTCTAAACCAAAGAGAGAAAAGAGAAAGTAGAGAGAAAGCTTTGGATTGAGAGGGAGATTGCAACTACCCCAAGAAATCTGCATATTTGCTGAATCAAGGCAAGTTTTTACTTGCAAATTGTTGTCTTGAGATAGATGATTGTTGTGATAATGGTGTATTAATCCTAGTGTAGCAAACTTAGGGTTTTATTATGTGTTTTGGGTTTTGATTTATTCCCAAGATGATTCATGAGGTTTTAAGATGTTAGATAGCATCATTGGTGTCTTATAGTGTTGGTATATGAGTTTGGTTTGGAGAAGATTGAGTTTGGGTAGCAAATGGAGTCCAAGACTCCATAGCCAATTCTTGGCAAAATCCCTGGCCCGAATCGATTCGGCCCCCTGGGCGAATCGATTCGGCTAGGGGCAGTGCTCAGGTCTTGTTGACCGAATCGATTCGGCCTCCCATCCGAATCGATTCGGCAGTTATGCAGAAACCCAGATTTTTCTGACCGAATCGATTCGGCCTTCCATCCGAATCGATTCGGCATTTATGCAGAACCTCAACTTTTCTGGCCGAATCGATTCGGCCAAGGGGGCGAACCGATTCGGTTGCCCTGCATTTTCCAACTTTTTCTTTTTTTCATTAACCCCTTTTCTTTAGGATTTTTGATTAGGGACCTTCTTAAATGAAGTAAACATAGGGTTTAGAGTTCTAGTTGAGTTGGGTCGACATCCTAGACTCGAAAGGGTTCATCTAGGATTCTTTCAAGGGGGAATTTAAGGTGATGTTTAGGCGTCACTTTTGTCGTATAGTTTTATATCGGTCTAGAAGATGTCAAGGTCAATTTTGGAGACTTTGGAATTTAAATTGAGTTACATTTTGATTTGAGGGTTTATATTAAAGCCTAAAAGAGGCCTTGGGGGATAACTTTGGAGTCTGAATTCTTTTTGAGGATGCTATGTCGGTACGAATTATACATAGTCCCGATTTAACTTACGCATTTATTTAAAATGGGAAATTGTTAAGGTAAATGATAATTTTACTTAACCACGGCATGGGAATTAATGAAATAAAGGTTACACACCTCTCTAAATACCATCTTAAGGGAAGTCCGTGCGATAGGTGAAGCCCCCTGGCTAATGAACGCAGGGTGGATATAGTCCTAGGCCATATGAGCGCTTGTTCTATTTTTCTGCGATGGGTAGGAGATTTTTGGTGTGGTCTTGACTACCCCGCAGGCATATGGCCGCTTCCCGACGTTTTCGATAGGATCCCAGGTTGTCGTATGCTAGGCCCTGGAGGATGATGGTTATTTAGGGGCGCGCCCAGTGGGGAAACCCGGACGGGCGGTCTTAGAATCGTTATATTTGTAATTATGACTATTCTAATTATCGAGTTGGACTCGACGGAACATTAATGCCATAAAGAGCAAACTTATGCCGCAAAGAGCATGTTATTGAGATCAGTGCCATATAAAGCACATGATGATAATCATATTCCCGATAAAGAATGGAAACATGAAGATTGTTATTGAAATGTGATGAAAGATGATAAAGGCTCATAAGCACTTTTAATTCTGTTTATTATGAATCTCACTTTAAGTGGTCCTTCATCAGTTTTAGTTCCTTACATGACGTTCACATGTTAGACTATCATCCATGCTTAATTGTGCATCATTGTCATACCTGTCATCTATCCATTGATCACATATACCCGGCCCTGACCGGTTTTCATTCTTGTTATATCTATATATATATGATCCGTTCAGGTGTTCCGCCGCACGGTCGCCAGTAATGACCCTTCCTTCCTGTGAATTTTGAGGAGCCGTGACTTTGTGCGGGTTTCACGGGATTTTGTGTAGACGCCTCCTTTTATGTTTCTAGTTATGTTCAGTTCATTCGGGCTTGTTGCCCAAACTGCTGTAAATGTATAATGAATGTATTATGTAACACTTGGTACTCTATGTATGATGTATGAATGGTATTGACCGAAGTTTTATTCGGTCCTTTGTATCTTTCGGGTTTTCTTACGCGCGCTTGTGGAGGTTTCCACCCTCTATTTCTATGATGGGTTGTTGAAAATGTTTTCCTTTTTATTTTAAATCAAAGTTTTGATAACCCGTTTTCTGGAATATAGAGTGGTTATTCCTTATACTTTGTATATTGTTGTGATGCTGAGAATGATATTTATCAATGATTTCCTATTTAATCGGGGTATAGGGCTGGCCACCCTTTATTCCGGATAGCGGGTTGTCACAGTAGTGTCTTCAAAACCTTCTAAAGAAAGCGACTCAATCCAGAGTCGTCCACAGATGGCGGTCCACCCTCGGTATCCACTAACCATCCTTCTTCTTTCTTCTTCAATCGTGATCACTCGGGTAATACGATCAGCCATAGAGAATCCTCTCAATAAAGTGTATGCAAGATATGAAACTTCTAGAGTTTCAAAAGGATTCACAAAATATTTAGGGATGTAAAATTTGTGAATTAAAGGGTGTCTTGAAAACTCAAATTATGAAAACTTTTACAAAAATATACAGGAAATGTTTTTTCAAAAGTCTTATGAAAAAACGAGTCAAAACAGGTATTTATAAATCTGACACAAAATTCGAGGCGACGAATCATTGAATAAAAACTGAAGTCATTCTAACTTGAATAGCATCTCGTTTGAACGAAAACCTCAGTTCGTTCGAATGGGACTATAATCTCATTTGAACTAACTTCTAACGAGCTTCTAAAAAATTTGGACAAGCTATGTAGAGAATTTTCGTTCAATGTCCATTTGAATTAAAGATCTAATGAGCTAAAAACAAAAAGACAATTTTATTCGAGCGAGATTCCAAACTCATTTGACCGAGGTCCAAAAAAATTATTTTTAAAATTTAAAATCCACCCTCGATTTTTATAAAAAATATATCCCCAATATAAATATGAATAATTAAGAACTCTTATATATTCATGAGATGTAGACGAGTCTTGAACTTGGGGATGTTGGAGTACGATTCGACGTCTTGTGCGTGACAGTTTGTAACATGATACGCCAAATATGCTTAAGTGCAAATAAATACAAACAAATAGCCTAATCTAAAATATTTGCCCTTATAGGAATAACTAAAAGTAGTCAAACCTATACGCCAGATTTTGGTGTGAACGTGACCACACAATGAAATCCTTACCACATAGTGTATTACAGACTTAACAATGGTGAAATCAACTTCGGGAATAACTTTAGGGTACGAAGATATACTAACACCATTAGTTTAACCACCAATAATCAAATGGAAGTAACTGGACCCTCCAATACCTACCAGCAAATGAGTTACAACAACCCATTAGGGAGAACATCTCTTCCAGATGTATAAAGAACTAAGCATAGCCCAAATGAGGCCAACCAAGGCTTCTAAAATGCTTAAAACTATGGAACTATCAACAATCTAGTGTTCGAACAAGAACTCAAGGGGTTGGGAATCTTAGGAGATTGGGCAATCAAGTTCCTCAAATCTCACAACTTATGCCCTTCCAAACACAACAAACTGCACAATCACAGGTTCCACCACCCTTGGTACAACCAATTCCTTTAGTAAACCAAGTAATTACTCCACAAAACAAGCAACTACCTCGGGGGGGGGGGGGGGGGGGGGGGGGAGTAGGGAGGAATGAAATCATAGATCGGATATAGGAAGTTTATGGACCAATGGCTGGGGGAATGCAAATTTCGGTCTATATAAATCCATACCCATAATAGGTAGATATGATTGAACTTCCTAAAGGCTTCAAATTCCCAACTTTTACCCTCTTCACATGGGATGGAAGCTAGTCAACTGTTGACCACATTGCTAGGTTCACTAACTCGTGTGAAGACACTAGAATAAATGATTGTTTGAGGTTACGTTTGTTCTCAAATTCACTAAAAGATGCAAACTTCACATGGTTCATAATTTTACCACCGAACTCTATTCACAACTGGTAAGAATTACTCCATTCTCAGTTTTTCCAAACTAAACCAGAGGTGTCAATGGCTAATTTGGATAGACTAACATAAAAGTTTAATGAATTTATTATATTTATAAATATGTTCAAAATGGCTAGGAATAAATGTAAAATAGTTTTACCAAAATCGTAATTTTTGAAATTGGCACAAAATAGTCTAGAATTTTGGCTTCGAAAAGAGTTTGGTGTCCCAAAATTTAGAGATCTGGTGGAATTAACCGCCAAAGTGTCTAGACATGAGGCTCTTGTTGAGGAAGAGCGTGATTGGAATACTTCTTCCTTTAAAATATATTATTAGGATCCTTCTTTCGATATAGATGATGATAAAATTATAGGGATTGAAATAATACTATGTAAACCATTAGTTCGAAAGGATACTACTGCAGAATCCTTTGCACCAAAATCAAAAGGAAATATTAAAAAAATATTCTTTTGATATTACTAAAGCTAATATGATTTTTAACTTCCTCTTAAATGAAAAATGCTAAAACTACCAGATAATGCTAAAAAGTCACATGAAATTAAAGTAAAAAGCTATTGCAAATGGCATGATGTGTTTTCTCATTCGACCAACGCTTGCTCTGTATTTCACGACAGGGTTCAAGAATTAATTAAGTGGGGGAAGATCCAATTCCCTACAAAGGAATAAAGTACAATGGGGGTGGACGAAGACCACTTTCCCAAGGTTAATGAATGGGAGCTAATCTATTGTTAATCTAAATGTCTAGATATGAGGGGCATGTGGAGTTTAAAGTTAAAAAAATGGGAGAGCCTAAGGCTTCAAATCCCGAGGCTATTAAAGATCCTAACCAAAAGATGATGAAACACCTATGCGTCAAGTGTGGAGAATATTATGCTAAGATGTGCTAGTTATTGGATTTGAAAGATAAATATCAGCAAAAAAGGAGCACGAACAAGTGGAATATTGGAAATACAAACAAATCCCTAAAGGTTATGGAACAACAAAAGGTGCAAAGCAGGTCTCCTGATAGGATTATACCAAAATTTTATCCCTTCCAACCCTATGGGAGTGCTAAAATACCAAAGAATAACTAATATGTCAAACTTGACTTCAATCTAGCCAAGCCTCAATATCAGGAAAATATGTTTCGGCCAATAAAAGTGCCGAAATATGTGCTAATGGTTTAGGACGTACTGGATTAGTTTGTGGCTGAAGACCTAAAAGTTATGCAATAATTCAATTACATACTAAATAGGCCAAAGGATGTCAAGCCTAGACAGATGGCCCCCCTTAGAATGTGGCATGTAGTGAAACAACCAAAATAAAGAAGGAGAGAATCGAAAGTGGTCATCTTTAGGATTCAACAAATACGAATCCAGAGAAAGTATAAGGCCTGACACAAGGACTCAAAAATTATAAAGACTAGTGGATTTGAAGGCTTTGTATCTTCATCCTCAAAGCTTAACCCATGGTTTCATAGAAAAATAGAAGAAAGTTAAACATCATTAGACATGTTAGCAGAAAAGTTGAAGGCTTTGGAGAATACCATGACCATGAATAAAGAGATTTCATCAAAAGAAAGCTTTTCGAATGAGTAAGAGAAGGGTGGAATGATGGTAGTTGATGCCACTGTTACAGCTCTAGAAGTTGAATAACAATAATTCATCTAGTTTGTCTCCCTACCTCAGTAAGTGCCAATCCACATGCCCGTGATCCTTCCCAAAAGGTTCGAAGCTAGTGGAGGACATGGTGTGCCTACCATGGAAGTGGACGAAGAAGATTAATCTGAGGTACATAATTTTAATTTATTTATCTTTACATTGTAAATTGTGTATGGGTACGAAGAACCAAATAGTTACATGACACACGATATAAAACCTTTGTTCGTATAATCTTGGATAAATGGGATACTTATTAGTAAAATGTTGGTAGATGATGGGGTTATGGTAAACCTCATGCCTTTTCTCCATGTTATCCAAAATTAACAAACAAAATGTAAAACTAGTGCAAACTTAAATTGTTATCTCAAGTTTTGCTGGAGATAAAACGTCCACCAAAGGTGTACTATCAATGGCTATTAAAGTAGGCACTAATAAATCTAAAACTGACTTCTTCATAATTTAGGGCAAACCTAGATTCGATGCATTACTAAGTATAGATTGGATAATTCTAAAAAATGCATTCTTTCTTCTATGTACCAGAAACTACTCTTGATGAAGGAAGATGGACTTGTTCATGAAGTGAAAGTTGATCCACTACCTTTTCATGCAAGTTCTGACTGTGTGGAGGCTAAGCTCTACCAGGATAATGTGGGACCCATCAGAGTGAAGGCTTTGGTGCCAGAGGCATAAATAAAAGAAGCCTAAAATGAAGGTTGGGATGGACTAGTTTTTTTTCCTAATTAGTCCAACTAAAGAGGATAAAATTAGTGTTTAATAATGGACACACACATTGGAATTCAACAAGCCAATGAAAGTTTGGCCATAGTTTTATGTAAGTTTAAAGATCTAGAGTTAACCATCAGACTTGGTGAGGAGAGGACCATTAATTGGGTTGATTATGTTTTATAAGAGGATGTAGAGAATGAGGCTACTCAAGACAGTGGTGAAATGGAAAGTTCACCAGTTGAATGTGAAGAGGTGATGGTGAGATAACCTGGTACCCTAATAAAGGTTAATTTTGGGACTGATCAATACAAAAGGGTGACACGCATCAGTGAAAATGTCAGCAAATAGGACCAACAATTGGTTAGAGACCTTCTACACCAATATAAGGATTTTTTTTCACAAGAGTATGATGAATTTCTTGGATTAGATAGAAAATTAGTGGAACACGGACTGCCAATTAAAAAGGGATATAAACCGATGAAGCAGTTGCCAAGGTAAATAAATCCATAAATGACTGCTAAAATAAATGAAGAAATAAAAGACTGCTTTAAGCTGATTTCATTTGAATATCCAGGTATGTTTGGTAGCTCTCTAATATATTACCAATAATTAAAAAGAATGGAAAATTAAAGGTCTGCATCGATTTTAGGAATCTCAATGCAACTACCCTAAATGATGAATATCCTATGCCACTTGCAAACTTATTAGTTGATAGATCAACTGGTCATGCTATTATGTCCATGATGGATGGCCACTCTGATTATAACAATATCTGCATAATAAAAGAAGATGTACACAAAATTTCATTCAGGTACCCCGACGATTTGGTTACATTCGAATGGATCAAAATATCATTTGGACTAATGAAAGTAAGGGTTACAAATCGAATGGGGATGAACTCCATCTTTCATGATATGGTTGATACCTTTTTGGAATGTTATATTGAGGGCATTATTGTAAAATCCAAATCAACATCTGATTATATAAGACACCTTAAAAAATATTTTGAGATAATTAGGCTTTACCAACTTAAAATGAATCCTTTGAATTCTTTACAGGAAATTTCCTTGGATATTTCTTGCAGTAAAAAGGAATTTAAGTCAATCAGAACAAGTCTGCAACGATTATTGAAAGCAAAGCCCCTTAGATATAAAGAAATTGCAAATTGAAAAGTCTAAGAGGAGCTAGATTGGAAGGATGAGCATGATAAAGCTTTCCAAGCTCTCAAGATGTACTTGGTTAAGCTACCTATTTTGGCTCCCCTAAGAGAATATAAGCCACTGGAATTATATATTTTAGCCTCTGATGCATCTATTGGAGTGTTTCTAACTCAAGACTGTGAAGGGTATAATGAACAAGCCATTTATTACATTACTAAGTTCTTAAATGACTGTGAATGTAGACATTCTGCAATAGAAATACTATGTTTAACATTATACTTTGCTGCCATGAAATTAAGATATTATTTGCTGCCTATAGAAGTATATGTGATTTCACAATTTGATATAATTAAAAATATTTTAACCAAACCTATCATAAATAATATAATTGGTAAATGGGTGTTAGCTTTATCCAAATTTTGGCTTTACTATGTACTCTAAAAGGTAGTTAAGGGCCAAGCTTTGGCTGATTTCTTAGCAGATCATCCATGCGAGGATGAACCAGATAGGGAATATAAGATTGTATTTGTGTATCTAAGTCCTTGGAGTCTTTAGTTTGATGGTTTAGAGACATATATAATGTCAAGAATCAGGATAACAATTAAATCCATTAAACACATCAAAACAAAACATGGTTAGAGTTTAGAATAAAATACTAGTACTAACAACCAAGTAGAATATGAAGCCGTGATAATGGTATTAGAGATCCTTCGAAGATATAAGGCTTCAGTTATTGAGATCTTTGGTGAATCCTAATTAGTCATAAGATAGCTGACTGGGGAATATAACTGTATGTATGAAGGCCTAGGTTTGTACAACCAAGCGACATTGAATTTGTTACTCAAATTTGATAAAGCTACTTTAAACTATATCTCCAGGTTTCCAAATAGTGAGGCTAATGAAATGGCTAAAATATCATAAGCTTTAAGCCTGGCGCAGACTTTGAAACTAAAGATTAGTTATATTATTAGTTTCTGCCTCTTCTACATAACATACATACAATGATGGAAACTGGAAATATCGACGTTCAAGAAGATTGGATAAAACCAGTAATTAAATACCTAAATGATCCGAACATCAAAACTAATGGGACTATCAAATATAGGGCAGTCGACTATGCTATGTATGCTAATAAATGATTTGAAAGAGGCACTCATGGAGTAATCTTGGAATGCCTAAATAAGAATGAAGGTTCGACCACTATAGCTCAAGTCCATGAAGGTATTTACACGTCTCACCAAGTAGGAAAAAAAATGAGATGGCTATTTATAAGACATGGTTTTTACTGGCCTTAGAACCTCAAAGATTTCATCGAATTTGTAAAAGTAGGCTAAAATGTGAGCAATATGCTCCTTAAAACATATGCCTACATTGGACCTACACTATGTGGTCAAGCCTTCGTCGTTTAGAGGGTGGTCAATGGATGTTATTGACAAAATATATCCTCCCTCTTCGAAGTTGGACAGTTTTGTTTTGGTTGCTACTGACTACTTTATCAAGTGGGTGGAATTAAAAGCTTTAAAACCAGTGACCCAAAATAAGTTAGTAAATTTCTTATAAGATATTTTATACAGGTTTGGAATTCCAAAGACCATGACATATGACAATGCGACAATCTTTGAATCGAAAATGGTGCTGAAATTCACTTCCAGACTAGGGATAACTCTAATAAAATTTCCACCTTATTTTTATCAATCAAACCTCCAAGTAGAGGCTACAAACAAAGTAATTAAAGATAGTTTGAGCAAAGTAATTGAGAAAAATCCCAGAGATTGGCACAACTTACTTTCAGAGATTTTATGGGCTTATAGGACCTGTAAAAAGTCAAGTACTGGAATAACCCCATGTGCATAACGTATGGACATGTTGATGTTCTCCCAGTAGAGATAAATTTTAACTCATTAAGAGTTATAGCCCAGAATAACTTGATTATAGAAGGTTATGACCAGGCCATGTACATGGAATTGGAAAATATAGATGAATATAGGGTAGGATACTTAAACAACATCTTATTCCAGGAGAAGAAAATAGTCAACAAATATAACAAAAAGGTAAAAATAGAGCCTTTAACGAGGGGGATCTGGTTTAAAAAACTATTATGCCAATAGACTCAAAAGATCCTCCCTATGGAAAGTGGCCCTCAAAATGATAAGGGCCAATACAAGTTCATAGAGTATTTAAATAAGGATCATACCATTTAAGAAACATAAATGGATATATTCACATGACGAAAAAAATACAAAATTCTTAAAGCCTTGTTATCCTATAATTTGGGAAGGCAGGCAGGAAGAATAAAATGAATAATTTCATTAAGTAAGCTATGAATTTTTTTAAATATAAAGAGTCTAAAATTAGTCTAAAACTAGTTATAGGACATTTTTGTAGCTCTGATCTCAGCATCCCTGACATCAAATTAGGATGCATTTTGAGTGGACACTTGGATTTATCCAATCATTTGACCAAGAATGTCTTGCCAATTTACCTCCTCAACCACAATTGCTTCTAAAGTAGTATCTACTCTAACTAGTTGCATCTTCAACTCCTTTTTTTCCAGCAACAGATCATCCTTCGTGCTTCAAATGGATTTTAGATCATTCAACTCCTGGGAAGCCTTTGCTCCTTGACTTAAGAAATAGGCCTTCTTTGCTAATAAGTATTCTCTTCAGCTTCAACCCAAGCCATGGTAATACAATGATAAGAGAGTGAATGTATCCCATAATACAGCTCTTTCAATAAAGCATCATTTAACCCATCTAACTTGGAAAATATAGGAGCAAGCTATTTTAAGCCTATTAGTCTAATGAAGGCTCGAATAAGATATGAGGCTTGAGAAGTTTTTAAATGTAAAGAAAGAGGATAAGGTTAAACTTGGATCAAGCTCAACAATTGTTTATCTACACTCCCATCCACAACTATCACAGGTTGGACTGGGGATTTGGAAATAATCTATGATATCTTCTATATGAAAGTAAATACTTGGTCAGATGTCATCTCTTGAGGAAACTCCTCGTTGACTAGGTGGCTTTGTGATGGCAGAGGTGCCTCTCTTGGAGGTGGAATCTTTGAAGCAACAATGATATCAGGAAGAGACAATTCAGCTGGGGGTGGTAAATTTTTGATAGTTTGAAAAGGATCCTCTAAGTGCTCAGTGCTTTCCAGCTGTGGGTGAGGCTGGAATATTAGTTTGATCCCCCATATGATGGTCAAATGGGGATGCTAGTGGGTGTACCTTTGGATCTTTAGAAGGAAATGCTTAATCTTATTCTTCTACTTTCTCAGTAGGGGGACCTGACAAGTAAGATAATGCAATTCTAAGTCAAAGTTAATGGTTAAATGAGAACTAAAAGGACTTTAAATAATTGTACAGGGATGAAATAATGACTTACAAGCCAATTGAGTTAGGAGCGCAATCCTCCTTGCCTTGCTCTTTATATGTCACTTTGTGGCAAAAATGAACACAATGGCAACTGGGCATTATTAGTGCTATAGTAAGTGCTCTCTGTATTTCCAAAGGAATATTTTGTTCTCTTTAGTCTTATAATATTGACATCCCCTCCTCTGCCATTTTCTTTAGAGTTTTTTCTTTTAGGGCTCCTTTAACCTTAAGGGGCCTTTTTTGAAGATCTATAAGTTATTATACTTAAAATGGGGAGATTAAATCCAATTTTAAATGGCTAAGTTAGGCCAATGTAAGAGATTATGGAAACCAAAATAAGTAATTAAAGTCGTACCTGGAGATGAAAGCTTCGAAGATCGTTTCTTTGATGGCAAAGATTAAAAAAACCTTGCTATACTTGAACTGCCACTTATGAAAGATCGGAACCATACCAACATGGAACACAACTCTAGCCATTTGGAAATTGCTTTGAATTCTGTGGTATTCCTCCAAGTCATAAAGAATGGTTGCCTTCGGAGCTGATGAAACTCTGATGAATACATCAAAATTCACAAGGCATGTCATTGGTACTGGAATGGATTGATGAATACAAGTTACCTTGTAAACTGGGCAGGAATATGTGAATCTCCATATGACTTCAAAAACGAAGAGGTAGAGGGAACAATGCCATAATACAATTCCCTAAAATAAAAAATACCCCAACATGTATTGGCATCCCTGCCAAAGGATTGTACAAAAATAAAGTTAGCTAGTGAGGAGACTTTAGTGGCTGCAGCAAGAGTTGTGAAAAGCAATAAGTACTGTCAATTAATAGACTCCTAAACATAGATACAAGCTCTTTGCAGCTCTTACATGTTGGTTTAGAGCGATAAAAGGGATGACAATGGTTAAAGCAAGAATGAAGGGCTACACGACCCATTTATGGGAAGTAGGCATAAAGCCACATCTGCAATATAAATAGTGGTCCATCCTAAGCGGTGTTGAATGGATATTCCTAAAGCTCATAAAAAGTCCTAAAGAGATGAAAAACATAAGGTATGAGAGATAAGTCTTTACCCTCATAGAGATGATCTATCGAGAAAGAGGACTCTAATATTACTCTTTGAGACTTAACACATAAAAAGTGCACCGAAAGATAAAAATGAGGAAATAATAATACTCTTGTTATGGGATGTGGCTAGTATTTTTCACGTAGGGCCTTCATAAAGGTGTAATAGGTAAGTTTTGGGTTGGCATTTGACAAAGCACAAGGGGGTTGACCTTAATCATAACAAGATGTACCTCTTCCCCCAAAGACTTGAATCCAGTCAATTGGAAAATATCTAACAAAATGGACCATTCCATACCAAAATTAAATTCGAAGCAATTAAATATTAAATTTCAAAAGAAAATGGCACTATAGATTGCGAAATGATCAAACTCAATGTCCTATTTGCAAAGTTTGATGACATCGAATATGCTTGATCTTTCCATGTCATTATCATTTAGTTCCATCACTCGTCTCACCCATTGCATCCATACCTCTCCATCTACTTTGTTGACACCTAAACTTTGATGCCAATACCTAAAATTAAACGAAATAGGTACTTCTAGGGTTTAACTCTTGCATCAAAAGAGTATATTCACCCACTGGGAAAAAGAGGAAAAAACCTGTAGAGGAAGCTCTATTGGGAATTGGGGACCAACATTAGTGAATGATACCCTAATAGGAGAGACAATAGGGAAAATAATATCCCATACCAAAACCAAGGAGTCGACACTAAGTCTATTGAATGTTTATTCGAAAGCAAGAAATTCATTAACCTTATAAGATCTGGATGCCATTATTGGTGAAAGTCTTTTGAATAAAAAGTGAGGAGAATTCAAAGGGTTAAGGGTTTGGTTGAAGAAATAAAGTAAACGATAAAAAATAAGAGAAATAGAAGGAAGTTTATACAACTTACTCTATTTTAAAATGAAAAGGCAATCCTAGTGGTTCACAACACGTGCGTGCATAAGGTTTCCCTCGAAAAAGTACAAGTATGGGGAAGTGGAAAGATATGCGTCATTTTAGTGGCTATGTAAGGACATTATTTATAAGTCCGTTATCAATTAGTATGCCGTATACCGCTACACCGTCAAAGAGCATTCAAGAACATTCAAGCAATTAAAGACGTATCCGAATATCATGGTTCTTCATCAAAAAGACTTCGCGAAGTTTACTTTGGTAAGGTTATGTTTTAAATACCTTAATTTTACACTTAGAGCTTTTGGTATATTTTTTCAAAATATTTTCTAAGTGTTGGAGCGGATTTTTTCGTCAAAATTTGAGAATGAGTATTTTTTCTAAGTATTGGAGTTGATAGTAAAATAATATTTTTTGACGAAACAGTCGTTCAAAGGACACAACACTGTCGTTCGAGCGACATAGGCATGTCGTGCGATCTCGTTCGAGCAACATGCTTATCTCATTCAATGGAGCTCTAATACCGAGGCGACGCGATTTTGTATAAATACTCATTAAATAGTTTCGTTTTCATTAAGAAGTCCCAGCATTTTACAAAACAGAAAAACTGCAATTTGCAGAATTCTTTTGGCTTCTTCCTTTTAGGGTTTAATCCCTTTTTGTTTTCAATTCATAAAAATCTTATATGCGTTGGTGAATTGTTTTGGTGTTGAAGAACACACTTTTGCTTTTGTTTACCTTTGTGGGGAGAACTCTACAACTGGAGAGCTACGTGCTATTGTGGAGGGAGTCCTTATAAAGTTCACACTTGTGGAGAAGCCGTTTTCTTCTTCATTGCTGACCATATGGAGTTCTTGCGGGAGATTCTAGCCGAAGACATTTCTAGCCGTTGCTTTGAAGGTTTGATAAAGACACCGTGCGTTACACTTGTGGGCGATTATCAGGTTGTATGTAAGTCAACGGTCTTGTGAATTTTTCAAAGTTATAGAAATAAAAGGCTTTTCCCTTCGAGGATTTTCCTTAAATTTGTGTTGCGTGCTTTATTTATTTATGGTTTGACATACGCACACACGTAGTTGAATGTTTAGGGGCTGAATTAATTTGGTTTATAAATAGACTCCAATTAAATAAGTGTGCCAAATTAGAAAGTTGCGAATTAATTTAAATCGGTATCACACACCGCATTTATCACGTTTTTCAAATTGGTATCAGATCCGGTTACGCTAATTTATCGCGTATTCCTATTGTTTGCAAAATTTGTGTGATATTGATTTTTTTAAAATCAATTTTGTGAAAAATTGTAATTTTTTCGATGGAGCACTTATGTAATTGGATGCCCCCCTTTGATGACATGAGTCAAAGTTTTAATGATTTAAATAGTTTGAATTTGACGTTTGCAAAAAGAATTAAAGTTTTGGAAAAAGAAAATTCTCGTTTTAAATCTGCGTTGGATCTTTTGCAAACGGTTCAAAATCAAAGAGATTTTTATCGTGAAAAATTTGTTTCCTTGGACCATGACTTTGTTGTTTTAAAATTGTCCAAGAAGTAAAGTGATGATAGTGTCCTATTTTTAGAAAAAGAATTGGAGGACCTTAAAAATTCGATGGTTTGTGTTTGTGCTAAAGAGGATAAAAATATTTTAGTCAATGAGTTTGTGGCACGTGAAGAGACCCTTAGGGAGAAGTTTGCTTTAATTGAGGGAGAGAGAGATACCCTTTTAGGAATTGTTGATAACTTGAAAAAGGCGTCCCTTAAATTGAAAGAGTCTAATTCTTTGCTTGAGTAAAAAATTTTGATGTTAAAAAATGATTTGACAGACTCGAGTAGGTTTGATAGTGATGGTAATGGCTCATCTTATTCTCATGCTTCTAGTTCTAAAGCCAAAACCATTATTTGTTTTAGAGGGTCAACCAATTTCAAGGATGTTAGAAAAGGTCAACCCATAGGTGTCGTTCCACCCGTTTACACATGTTTATATTGTGGTAGGAAAGGTCACCTTAGGCGTTTTTATTTTGATCTTGGAAAATGTCCTAGGAAGTTTATGTCTAGTGTTCCCTTGGTTCGTAAATCCCCCACACGACGTTTCACATCTAGTTGGGTTAGGAAATCACTTTTAGAGGCACTAGATTTTAGATAAGTTGATTCTCGTTTGCTTGCACATGATTATTCTCTTGCCATATCATATAGTTGATTGTGTTTGCATGCTTGTCATATGCTAATTATGACTTTTGATATATTTTTTCTAGCGTTGTGACATATACTTTTTGTATAGATTTTTGTTTTTTGAAAATTTTTGAAAAATACAAAAAGATTTTATTTTGATAAATTTTTTGAAAAATCCAAAAAGATTTTTGTATTTTGTTTGCACCTTTTATGGATGGACACTTAGGATGACCGAGTCACAACATCATTCCATTTATTCATGTGACTATTTGATAGTGTTTTGAGACAATAGGTCAATTCATCCATGTGCTTTATAATGCTTGGAGTCATTAAGATGTAATTAAGTGTTACTTCCTACATGTTTGACTCATGATTTCCTTTATTGCACACATGCACGGATTTGTTTGATTATTGTGCTTGTCTTATCACATGTTGGATGAGTGTTTTCACTTCAATCCTGTTCTTAAAACGAACCAAGCGCGATAAACTTGATAAGAAAGTTGTGCATGTAAGAGCCGTTTGTGAGTTTGTGTGCTTTATTTGAAAACGGTGAAGGGATACGAAAGGTACTTATCTATCCTTTGTGATTAAGCCACCGTTTAAATGGACCTAAAAAATTGAGGAATTTTATTATCCGGGGGTCTAAAGAGGTTTATAAGAGCCCGAAAAAATTTAAAGGCAATAAAAAGAAATTGATGCCAGTTATGGGACAAATATGTTTTTGCACCAATTCTCCCAAGTTTGAGAATTTAGTTTATTCACCTCTAAAAGAAAATATACATGAGGGAGTTTGGATGGAGAATTAAAACGGATTTGCACGTCCTTGAAAGTCTTGAAAAAGTGTTAAGTATTTTTGGACATTATTGGTGTGGAAATCACTTTGACTTTGATTTGTTGATTTGTATAAGACGATGTCATCTAAATTCAACAATTTTTACACTCAAGGATACTTTTGATGTTCATTCCTTAGGAGTACACGTATGTATCGTGCACATATGATTGATTGAGTTTATTTACCTATCGAATGTGTTCACACCCATACATTCCATTTTCATGACTTTGTTGTTTTAGTTTAAATCCATGGTGTGATTTTTGGTATCTTATTTTTGTACGAAAAATTTAAAAAATCGAAAATAGTTTGTGAAATTTTTTGGGACATACCTTTGCATGCGTGTAGTTTGATCCATGTTTACTATGCATTTTATCGTCACACTCGATGTTGCGATTTTTTCTTCTTATCTGTCTATTTGGGGACATTATAAAAAGGGGGAGAAAGAATTATCATGTTATGGGGGAGTTTTTGTGTTATGGGGGAGATTTGATTTATTAATGCTTTATTTTTATATCAAACTCGATGCGTTACGAAGGTACTTTGCTTTATCTCATGTGTGTAGGTACAAAGATTGATGATCATTATGCTTCACACCCTGATGAGAAAAGCTTTGAGATTTGATGAAGACTTTTTGAAGAACAGTTTGAGATCTTGCAAATTTATTCATGGGAGGGTAGATTTGTATAGGAATTTTGGTTTTTGATAATTCGGATTTTTTATGTATGTACCGGAATAGACATAGGGGGAGATTTGTAAGGACATTATTTTACAAGTCCGTTATCAATTTAGTATATCGTATACCGCTACGCCGTCAAAGAGAATTCAAGAACATTCAAGCATCAAAGACGAATCCAAATATGATGGTTCTTCATCAAAAAGACTCCTTGAAGTTTACTTTGGTAAGGTTATGTTTTAAATACCTTAACTTTACACTTAGAGATTTTGGGATATTTTTACAAAATATTTTCTAAGTGTTGGAGTAGACTTTTTCGTCAAAATTTGAGAATGAGTATTTTTTCTAAGTATTGGAGCGGACATTAAAATAATATTTTTTGACGCAACAGTCGTTCAAACGACATAGCACTGTCGTTCGAGCGACATAGGCATGTCGGGCGATCTCGTTCGAGCGACATGCTTATCTCGTTCGAACGAGCTCTAATACCGAGGTGACGCGGTTTTATATAAATACTCATTAAATGGTTTCGTTTTCATTAAGAAGTCCCAGCGTTTTACAAAACAGAAAAACTGCAATTTGCAGAATTCTTTTGGCTTCTTCCTTTTAGGGTTTAATCCCTTTTTGTTTTCAATTCATAAAAATCTTATATGCGTTGGTGAATTGTTTTGGTGTTGAAGAACACACTTTTGCTTTTGTTTACCTTTGTGGGGAGAACTCTACAACTGGAGAGCTACGTGCTATTGTGGAGGGAGTCCTTATAAAGTTCACACTTGTGGAGAAGCCGTTTTCTTCTTCATTGCTGACCATATGGAGTTCTTGCGGGAGATTCTAGCCGAAGACATTTCTAGCCGTTGCTTTGAAGGTTTGATAAAGACACCGTGCGTTACACTTGTGGGCGATTATCAGGTTGTATGTAAGTCAATGGTCTTGTGAATTTTTCAAAGTTATAGAAATAAAAGGTTTTTCCCTTCGAGGATTTTCCTTAAATTTGTGTCGCGTGCAACGGTACTCCTGCCTGTGGAGGAACCATGATTTGTGATGAAACGAGCAGCTTCTTCAACTCATCGAGAGACTTCTGGTGGTCCTTTTCCCATCTGAACTTTGTGTTTTTTCGCAGCAGCTGCATTAACGGGTGCGTTACTTCGGCCAATCCTGGTACAAATCTTCTGAGGTAGGAGACTTTACCGAGGAAACTTTTCAGCTCATTCGCCGTTCTTGGGCACGGCATTTCTAAGATCGCGCGTTGTTTATCCTGGTCCATCTGCACCCCTTGTCGATCAACCACAAAGCCTAGAAACTTCCTGCATGTTACTCCGAAGACGCACTTCAATGGGTTCATCTTTAATTTATACTTCCTACATCGAGTAAACACCTTCTTTAAGTCGTTTAGGTGGGACTCCTCCTTCTTCGATTTGATGACCAAATTGTCCACATAGAATTCTACAAATTTGTGGAAAAAATCGTGAAAAATGGCCATCATTGTTCTTTGATAAGTAGCTCCCGCGTTCTTAAGTCCAAACGGCATTACTTTGTACATGAAATTGCCCAACGGGGTTCTGAATGCCGTTTTCTCTGCGTCCGCGGGGTCCATCTTGATTTGGTTGTACCCGACGTACCCATCCATGAAGCTATACATCTCATGCCCAGCCGTGGCATCTATCAGGCTATCAATGGAGGGTAGAGGGAACTCATCTTTGGGACAAGCCCTATTCAGATCTCTAAAATCCACACAGATCCTTATTTGGCTCTTGTCCTTCTTCCCTACTGGCACAATGCTAGATAGCCACAGGGAATGCTGTATTGGTTTGATGAATCCTGCTGCCAACAAACGCTGAACCTCTTCCTTGATCTTCAAGTCCAACTCAGGTTTATAAGTCCTTGTTGCCTGTTTCACCGGGATGGCTGACGGTGTCACGTTTAGCTTGTGGCAGCTCACTTCCTCATCTACCCTTCCATTTCGGTATACTTCCATGCAAAGACATCTATGAACTCCCGGATTAGCCCAACCAGGGCTTCTCGCTTCTCCTTACCGAGATCCTTCGCGATGAAGATGGGCCTTGGGTCTTCCCCTTCTCCTGCTAAGTTCAACTGCTCCAACTCTTGTGCCTGGGGCCTTGGTTGATTTGCCATGTAGTCTGGTTCTTCGGCGACCTCCTCCACGAATTCCTGTATGTTGGAGTTGTCTATCACCATACACTGTCCCTGCTGATCCACCAAGAAACACTCATATAACGGGTCAGCCCCATCCTCGGTCTCTTCGGCCGCCCGCTCACATCGTTATAAATGGTATACCACCTTCCCCTCTTCAGTGACCACCTTCTTGCATTGCCTGTTGGTAGCTGTTGCCACGGCCTTCCTCTTCCTTTCTCTCGAAGCCTCAGCGATCCTTCCCCCTGAAAAGCGACTCATCACGCTTTGCCGTTGGGCCTCATGCTCCATAGGATCCACTCCAAGCCTTACTTTATTTTTGAGCTGTCTTGTGGTACTTTGAGGTCGAGGGATCACCTGATGGGTTTCTTCGGTCCTTACCCCTTCATTATTCGTGGCTTCTTTACTTTGCTCGTTCAGAAGCCCCATTCTATCTTTGATCGAGGGAACCCATGCCCCCTCCATTCTTCTCGTTAGGACTCGAGCATCCTCTTCCAACTCCGTATAAAAGGTCGCATCTACAAAGTGAGCTTCCTCGATAGCAAAAGGCCTTTTAGTAGCCCTAATGGTCACTTCTGTTCCTTTGACATTCGCCTTGGCGCATTGATGATATGTTTAAGGAACTAAACCTTGATTGTGCATCCACACTCTTCCTATTAGTAAATGATAGGAAGTTGCACTTTCTATTACATGGAACTTGATGTGGGAACTCAGATTTCCCATTACAATTCCCACATTCACATACCCAATGGATTTGGAAGATTGGTTGTCATACCCTGAAATTACCAGAGGCATGGGGACCAACCTTTCTTATGGGATATCAGCTGCGTGGAAGGAGTTGATCGGCATAATGTTGATAGAAGCGCCCCCATCCATAAGCGTTCTTGCAAAACTAACCCCATTGATACTGGCCGTCACATACAAGGGCCTGTTATGAGGGAACCTTACAGCTCTATCTGCATCGCTGAAGGTCACCTCTGATAGGAACTTTTTCACCAGCCTCGCCATGGGTCCCCTCCACTTCAACGAGGGAACCGCGTCCTTTCTCGCGATGTCTAGGATCGCCTGAGTTATTTCCAGTCTGCTCTCCTTTGGTATCCCCACTTGATCGAAGAACCAAGCGAATTTTGGGGATTTTGAAACTGCGCTGTACTCAACGACTGCCTCCATTTCCTCGGCTTCAACGCTGTATACGTCTTCCATGTCTTTAGCGCTTACTTCATCGTAGGCTAAAACTACGTTAGCCATTCCTGTGGTGCAATGTTCCAGAGTTTCCTCGAATTCCCTTTGCCTCATTGTTGACCTTCCTTCTCCTCTTTCCGCCTCATCGTCGTAGGCCGTCACCAAGTTGGCCCCATGCACTGGAAGCGGGTTGTTGTTAACGTTCTGTGGGGGGATCTGCAGCGTCCCTGCCTTCATGTACTTGTCAATGATTCTTCTTAGTGTGAAGCAGCTCTCTGTCGGGTGCTGGATCTTTCGATGAACCTGACAATACCTAGGATCCGCCTTCGTTGCGTCATCGGGTTCCTTTGAAGGAATGCCTTTTGGCAGGTAGACCGTTCCACCCTGGACCATGGCGTTATAACAACTCACCGCCTCTTCTATCGTGCATGGTAACGGTGGTGGGTCTTCTCTATCCCTTCCAAACTTCCTTTTGTTGTCCTTCTTCGCCGCCTTACCCCCATCTGTTCCTTCGGTGTATCCCACCCGTGGGGGTTGAGGCCTTCCTCCCCCAGGTTGTATCGACTGTCTGAATATCATAGGCACCGCCACCGGGTTTGGTCGTACGACCAATGAGATGTTCCTTGCAGATTTTAAGAACGCCGAAAAAGTTCCCTCGCGCGTCTCATTGATAAGATGGAAGATGTACTCCGGGAGTAGTCCTTCGGCACAAATTTGTAATAGTTTGGATTCCTTGTCCTCCTCTCTCACGTCCAGAGACCTTTACCTGAACCTCCGAACGTACGCCACCACGTCTTCTCCTGGTCGTTGCTTCTCTCTCCCTAGTTGGGTCAGAGTGAATTCATCCTCTGCTAGAAAGAACTTTTGGACGAACAACACATGCATCTCTTCCCACGTGGAAACACTTTTAGGGGCCAAATGAGAATACCACGTGTATGCTTTATCGGTTAGGGATTTGGAAAACTCCCTCAACCTGAGTTTCTTGTTGTTGCAATGCGCCCCTAGGTGCTCAATAAAACGTTTAATGTGCTCTTTCGAATTCCCACCCTTCCCCGTGTATTTTTCAAAGATGGGAGGAATATAATCCCTCGGGTAAGGCTCATCGTTGTATTCCTGAGGATAAGGTGTCCTAAAGTCGTCATAGACTGATGCTACCTCGCCTATAGACTGTGAGGAAGCCTGCACAAATTTTAACATCTCCTTTTGCATTTCTCTCCTCATTTCCTCCATGGGCGATGGGGCAACGACCAATGGGGGTGTTGGCTGAATGACCGTTATAGTTGGAGCCATCGTTACAGCTGGCGCCGTTGATACTCCGGAGATTCCCATTGCCGAATTTACGACTGAGGGTATGCTTGCCGGGGCTGCTCCCATTGTACCTGCACCCGGTGGAACCGTTGGAGCTGCCCCCGGCGTTACGAAGGAATTGGCTTCAAGTCCTCCCAGCACCGTTGAAGCTGCAGGAGTTTGCAAAAACTCATAGAACTTGCTCATAAGGAGGGTCATCTGGGCAGGTCCCAGCCCAACGCTCGTGGAAGCCTGCGTCACTCCTTGAGCGCCCGTTGTTGTCTGAACTGGGGGCACTTCTATTCGAGGAGCTCCGCTCCTTAAAGCCTCCAATTCTACCGCTGCTTGCTCTTCACTGTGTTGGATATCATCAAAGTTGAGCCTTCGATTAACGTTATCTTGCGCCATACTCCTTCCTTAGAAGAATGCCTCCCCAGCAGAGTCGCCAAATGTAAGAGGGTAGTTTAGATAAGATGGAGGCGTAACCCCTTTTGAGTATGGTGATGACAAGGTTAGTTAGAAAAACACTAGTGATTTAGCCACAAGACACAAAGAGCAGTTTGGAAGGTATGGAACCCATCTTATACTCACAAATCTCGTGTATAACTCATAATATAATAAAGAACTTCAGAAATAACTTGGCTAGAGGGAGAGAGAAGTAAGCACCCTAGATACACCTTGGTAGGCAGGCAAACATACTAAAAAAACTCTCAAGGGTATCTGTTATGTATTAAAAGCTTCGTAATAAATGACAATGGTGGGTGGATAAACCCTCTAGTTTGCAATAATTCTCTCTCTCTGATGTATCTCTAGTAATAACTTTTGAACTCTCAAAAGATCATCCTCTCCTCAAAGGTGGTTGGGGTCCTTAAATATCCCCCCACACCACCCCCGAGGCAACTCAGTCATTAAAGACTATGAAAGACATCCCTCATACTTTATGTCACAACATTAAATGCCTGATGCACTAGTTGTCTCCTACGTCATAAACATTAAATGCCAAGACATGCCTTTTGCCTAACCACTGTATGTTAGGGGGTTGTTGTCGCAGAGGTGGCTCACCAACTATCTGACAGCCCCAAATACCACGGTGGTTTACTCAAGTGCATGTCTGACATTGTTTAGAAGGCTAGTGACATCACCCACAGTAGATGTGACATTTAAGTAGAGGGTTGTTTGGTCCATAACTCAATGCCTGATGGAACTCCAAGCTGCTCCGCTTGAGGTTCCACGGTCAGGGTCCTTAGGTGTTTTACCAGGTGTATCTAAGATGGTCAGGACAAGCCCCAACGGTGCCCCACTTCTCAATCCTCCAAACCAAGTCCCTCTAAAGTTCCCACGGTGAGGTTGTTCGATAGAGCATGAAAGCTCTCCCAGGCCCTGCCAAGCCTGGTCTCTCGCGAGTACCGTTCGACCTCACGCCCATTCATTATTCTCGTTACAACATTACAGTCATTACAACTCGTAGTCAATATAAACAAAGCTATAATATGGCAAAGTAACAATAAGCTAAAGTACGAGTTGCCACGCCAAGCTGCCTCCCCAAGCTGCCACGCTTGAGTTGCCTCACCAAGATGCCACGCTTGAGTTGCCACGCTGAGCTGCCTCACCAAGATGCCACGCTTGAGTTGCCACGCTGATCTGCCTCCCCAAGCTGCCACGCTTGAGTTGCCTCCCCAAGCTGCCACGCTTGAGTTGCCACGCTGATCTTATCCTCAGAACACTGTTGCTAATTGGTGGATTATCCCTAATCCCAGGATTACCTTCAGGCCCCCTCTACAAATCCCATTTTGTTTTCAATTCACAAAAATCCCATATGTTTTGGTGAATTGTTTTGGTGTTGAAGAATGCAATTTTGCTTATGTTTACCTTTGTGGGTGAACTCTACAACCGAAGAGCTACGTACTATTGTGGAGGGAGTCCTTATAAAGTTCACACTTGTGGAGAAGCTGTTTTCTTCTTCATTGCTGACCATCTGGAGTTCTTGCGGGAGATTCCAGACGACGACATTTCTAGCCGTTGCTTTGAAGGTTTGACGAAGACACTGTGCGTTACACATGTGGGGGATTATCAGGTTGTATGTAAGTCAATGGTCTTGTGAATTATTCAAAGTTTTAGAAATAAAAGGTTTTGCCCTTCGGATTTTTTTCCTTAAATTTGTGTCGCATGCTTTATTTATTTATGGGTTGACACACGCACATACGTAGTTGAATGTTTAGGGGCTGAATTAATTTGGTTTATAAATAGACTCCAATTAAATAAGTGTTCCAAATTTAAAAGTTGCGAATTAATTTAAATCGATATCACACACCGCATTGAAAAGAAACGTGATTGTGTGATAATTGATTAAATTTATTCGCAAGTTTCCAATTCGGCACACTTATTTAATTAAAGTATATTTTTAAACCAAATTAATCCAACCCCTAAACATGCATCTAAAAGTGCGTGTGTCAACCCATAAAAAATAAAGCATGTGACACAAATATTCAGGAAAAATCCCCTAAGGGCAAAACCTTTTATTTCACTATAATTTTGTAAGAAAACGGCTTACACGGATTACAATGAAATAGGGTGACATACGAAATACCCACAGGTGTCGGTTCCGATGTCTCGGCTGGAACTTTCCCTTTCCAGGAGGGTTGCAATGAAGAAGAAAAATGGCTTCTCCACAAGAGTGAACTTTATAAGGACTCCCTCCACAATAGCACGCTGCTGTCGGTTGTAGAGCTCACCCCACAAAGTATGAACAAATAACAAAATATGTTCTTGGGTTCCACAAAATAATTCACACGAAAGTAATTGGGATTTTGTGAATTAAAAACAAAACATTTGAACCCTTAAAATTGTTGGAAAAAAACTTTCTGCCAAAAGGTATTGAGTTAAATCTGGGCAGGTACACAAAAGTTTCAAAAGAATAAGACTCTTTAATTCTGAAACTGTTCTCCACACCTAAAAGCAAAGGCTGACATTCCTTTTTATAGTAAACTTGAGTCGGTCAAAGATAAGGATGAAGTCAGACGTGTCAGCCAAAAAGTCATCTCGCTCGAACGAGAATGACATCTCGCGCGAACGAGATCGCGTGTCGTTCGAACAACTACGTACGACTTCCCATTGTCGTTCGAACGAGATTGATATCTTGCTTGAACGACCTTGGCATCGAAACCGAGGTACGTTAACTGCTGAAGCAGTTTTTCACAAACATTTATAAAACCTCTTTAAAAACATAAAACCTTTTTAAAATATCCCAACACTCTTAATATGAAATGTAAATGAAACTTTAAAACAATATCTTACCAAAGTTCATATTGTTGGGCTTGAATGTTGAAGACAACTGGTAATTCAGATCCGTCTTTTGTAGATGCAATCTTTACAATTCTTCGACGATTTGTAGCGGTATACGACATAATTAATTGTGACGGACTTATTAAAAATATGTCCTTACAAATCTCCCCCTATGTCTATGCCGGTACATACATAAAAACATCTGAATTATCAAAAACCAAAATGCCTATACAAATCTACCCTCCCATGAATCCCAAAAGTGAAAAGGTAAAATTTGCAAGTTCTCAAATTTTTCTTCAACATCAAAACACTCAATGCTTTTCTCATCAGGGTGTGCAACATCATAATCTTCAATCTTCGTATCTACACATATGAGATAAAGCAAAAACCTTCGTGACGCATCGAGTTTGAAATGATATAAGATTAAAGCATTAATAATCAAATCTCGCCCATAATGCAAAAACTCCCCCATAACATGATAATTCTTTCTCCCCCTTTTTATGATGTCCCAAAATAGATAGATAAGAAGAAAAAATCAAAATATGGAGTGTCATGATAAAATGCATAGCAAACAAAGATCAAGCTACGCGCATGCAAAGGGATATCACAAAAAATCTCACAAACTATTTTCGAATTTTTTAATTTTTCATACAAAAATGAGATACAAAAAAAATCACACCATGGATTTAAACTCAAACAAACAAGTCATGGAAACGTAATGAATGGGTGTGAACACATTCGATAGGTAAATAAACTCAATCAATCATATGTGCAAGATGCATACGTGTACCCCTAACGAATGGACATCAAAAGAATCCTTAGGTGTAAAAATTGTTGAATTTAGATGACATCGGCTTATTCAAATCAACAAATCAAAGCCAAAGTGATTTCCACACCAATAACGTCCAAAACTATTTAGCTCATTTTCAAGACTTTTAAGGACGTACAAACCCGTTTAAAATCTCCAACCAAACTCCCTCATATATATTTTCTTTTAGAGGTAATCTAAATTCTCAAACTTTGGAGAATTGGTGCTAAAACCTAAATGTCCCATAATTGGCATGAATTTCTTTTTATTGCCTTTAAATTTTTTCGGGCTCGTTTAAACCTCTTTTGGATAATAAAATTCCTCCATTTTTAGGTCCAATTTAACGGTGGCTTAGTATTCTCAAAGGAAAAATGAACCTTTCGCAGCCCTTCCCCGTTTTTTTTAAATAAAGCACACAAACTCACAAAACGGTTCTTAAATGCACAATTTCCTTATCAAAATTTATTGCGCTTGGTTTGTTTTAAGGACAGGATTGAAGTGAAAACACCCAACCAACATGTGATAAGACAAGCACAATAATCAAACAAATCCGTGCATGTGTGCAATAAAGGAAACATGAGTCAAACATGTAGGAAGTAACACTTAATTACATCTTAATGACTCCAAACATTATAAAGCACATGGATGAATTGACCTATTGTCTCAAAACACTGTCAAATAGTCACATGAAAAATGGAGTGATGTTGTAACTCGGTCATTCTAAGTCTTCATCCATAAACGGTGCAAACAAAATACAAAATTTTTTTGGATTTTTCTAAAAATTTTATCAAAATAAAATCTTTTTGAATTTTTTAAAATTTTTCAAAAGAAAAAATTTATACAAAAATTACACGTCACAATGCTAGCAAAAATATATCATAAAGGATAACTAACGCATTACAAATATGCAAACACAATCATTTATATGATATGGCAAGAGAAGAATCATGTGCAAGCAAATGAGAATCAACTATTATAAAATCTAGTGTATCCAAAAGTGATTTCCTAACCCAAACGGATGTAACACGTCGACACGGGGTTTCGGGAACCACGGGAACACTAGTCAAAAACTTCCTAAGACTTTTTTCATGATCAAAACAAAAGCGCCTAAGGTGACCTTTCCGACCACAATATGAACATGTGTAAACGGGTGGAATGACACCTAAAGTGTGATCTTTTCTAACATCCTTGGAATTAGTTGACCCGCTAAAACAAATGATGGTTTTGGCTTTAGCATTAGAAGTATGAGAACACGTTGAGCCATTACCATCACTATCAAACCTACTTGAGTCTGTCAAATCATTTTTTAACTTCAAAATTTTTGACTCAAGCAAAGAATTAGACTCTTCCAAAGACAGGGATTTCTTTTTCAAATTTTCAATTAAACTTAACAGTTTATCGCGCTCACCCTCAATTAAAACAAACTTATCCCTAAGAGTCTCTTCACGTGCCAACACCTCATTGACTAAAATATTTTTATCATCTTTGGCACAAACACAAACCATCGAATTTTTAAGGTCCTCTAATTCGTTTTCTAAAAGTTGGACCCTATCATCACTCTCCTTCTTGGACAATTTTAAAGAAACACAGTCATGGTCCAAGGAAACAATTTTTTCACGATAAAAATCTCTTTGATTTTGAACCGTTTGCAAAAGATCCATCGCGGATTTAAAACGAGAATTTTCTTTTTCCAAAACTTTAATTCTTTTGTAAAGTTTCAAATTCAAACTTTTTAAATTTTCAGCATGGTCGTGAACCTTTTTAAAAATAGGCTCCTCATTAAATGGGCATTCCATTGGAAAAATTGCGATTTTTTTTTTCACAAAATTGATTTTAAAAAAATCAATATCACAAGATTTTACGGAAAATAGGAATACGCGATAAATTAGCGTAACCTGCTCTGATACCAATTTGAAAAGAAACGTGACTGTGTGATAATTGATTAAATTTATTCGCAAGTTTTCAATTTGGCACACTTATTTAATTAAAGTCTATTTTTAAACCAAATTAATCCAGCCCCTAAACATGCATCTAAAAGTGCGTGTGTCAACCCATAAAAAAATAAAGCTTGTGACACAAATATTCAGGAAAAATCCCCGAAGGGAAAAACCTTTTATTTCACTATAATTTTGTAAGAAAACGGCTTACACGAATGACAATGAAATAGGGTGACATACGAAATACCCGCAGGTGTCGATTTCGATGTCTCGGCTGGAACTTTCCCTTTCCAGGAGGGTTGCTATGAAGAAGAAAAACGGCTTCTCCACAAGAGTGAGCTTTATAAGGTCTCCCTCCACAATAGCACGCTGCTGTCGGTTGTAGAGCTCACCCCACAAAGTATGAACAAATAAAAAAATATGTTCTTGGGTTCCACAAAACAATTCACACGAAAGTAATTGGGATTTTGTGAATTAAAAACAAAACATTTGAACCCTTAAAATTGTTGGAGAAAAACTTTCTGCCAAAAGGTATTGAGTTAAATCTGGGCAGGTACACAAAAGTTTCAAAAGAATAAGACTCTTTAATTCTGAAACTATTCTCCACGTCTAAAAGCAAAGGCTGACATTCCTTTTTATAGTAAACTTGAGTCGGTCAAAGATAAGGAAGAAGTCAGACTTGTCAGCCAAAAAGTCATCTCGCTCGAACGAGAATGACATCTTGCGTGAACGAGATCACGTGTTGTTCGAACGACTACGCGCGACTTCCATTATCGTTCGAACGAGATTGATATCTCGCTTGAACGACCTTGGCGTCGAAACCGAGGTACGTTAACTGCTGAAGAAGTTTTTAACAAACATTTATAAAACCTCTTTAAAAACATAAAACCTTTTAAAAATATCCCAACACTCTTAATATGAAATGTAAATGAAACTTTAAAACAATATCTTACCAAAGTTCATATTGTTGGGCTTGAATGTTGAAGACAACTGGTAATTCAGATTCGTCTTTTGTAGTTGTAATCTTTACAATTCTTCGACGATTTGTAGCGGTATACGACATAATTAATTGTGACGGACTTATTAAAAATATGTCCTTACAATTTATCACGTTTTTCAGGCTACATGCTCCAAAGGTTTTAACATGATTGGTTTTTAATGCCATAATGAACCAACAACTCAATAATCAGATTATGGCAATCCCAATATGTGCCAAATGCATTGGTCTAAACAAAATTATAAAAAGTTCTCCATATCTTAATTGATTACCCATTTTCGAAATTAAAAGTCATTATTTGGATTGTTCCACATGTACTTGTAGATTGGGTGGGTCCACTACTAATAAATAGTTCATGCTCTTAAGCAAACTTTGAGCATTAACAAAATGAAGGGATTTCAAACTTTCAGATTAATGTATCATAGTGGTTCCCAATTCAAAGTAGCTGAAAACTATTATAAGGCCAAAATTAATTAAAAACTTATTAAAAATTTTAATTATACCAATCTAGAGCAATTAGAAATGAAAAATGGTATAATAAATGAGAAAATCCTTAGTAGCATTTAAAACAAAAGCTTCCTTTCATTAATAACCAGATAAGGAAATTACAAAAATAATTACCATAATGAAGAAATGAGAAAAGCCATAAGTTATAAATTGGTGAAAAACAAATTTCTCCTCCAAATCCAGAAAGGATTGAGCCTCAGCCACCTCCAAAAATAAATCTTTGCGAGCCAAGAAGCGGGAAATCGCATCCTCTAATTTACTTTTAAAATGTTGAAGTGTGGAGATAACCTTCACTGGAGATAATGGTCGAAGCCCCAATTCAGCTTTGTATGTGAGGTTATTTATGTAGGCATACTTAAAATTCTTCTTCTCCTCTAAAATCCTTTTATAGTGAGAGAAAACCTCAACACGCCCTTCAATGTGTCTCGGATGCTTTATGAGGTTAGTGGATTATCGTCCTCACCTATTTATGAAGAAAAGGGAAAGATGAAATCGAAGGCGAGAGGGATGTACATGTAGGGTTTTAATAATCATGCAAGTATAAGTAAAGTTGTTCATTACACAACCTTTCAATATAATAGATGAGGAAAAATGGGAAAAGGCACAAAGATCTTCCAAAGCCTTATTGACATCAAAGGCAGAAGGTGGAAACTCAGAAGATGGGCATTTTGTAGTGAAACCTCCTCCAATATATTATTCCAAATTATGTAAAACATCATTTCCTAAAATAGGAGGTTGAGAAATAGGGTCATAAAAGGGAAAAGGAGACATTCTGGCTCGAACAACCAAAAACTCAAGAGCTTCTAGATCGAAGCTCCCCTTAGCAAGGAGAAGGGTGGTATAGGTTCCCTTCGAAACAAATCGATATGATGGTTGAACGAAGGTATAAATAGAACCACTAAGAAGGCCATACCCAGGATAATAATAAGTTGCATAATTCCAAGAGGCCAACGTACTCGTGTATTTACATAAGGCAGACCAAGAAGATCAAACTAGTTTGATGGGAAAAAACCAAGCGTAATCACCCCTAAAAGTGTGGTAAAAGGGGTATGTCTCTTGACACATGTACTTCAAAGTCACTATGGGGAGAATAATCGTGTAATGCTCAGCCAACTCAACAATGGGAGATGGAAAAGATTTGTTGTAAACAGAGACAGGGTGGCCCAAATAAAAAAAATCCATCGGGGACCATTTCAGTTTCCCCAGCACTAGGTATTTCATCCCCAACTGGAGGTTATTTTGCAGAAGAAGGAGATCCTAAGCCCATATGGAAGGTGGAAAAAGTAAAATAATGGTCAGCCTAACCCTTTAAGAGTTTTAAAATAAAAGGCCTAGTACGCTTAGGCTTAAAGGCAACAGTACTAGAAGAGTCAACAATTTAAAACCCATGAAAAATGTGCACAGATAGAGTGGAAGACTCAGAGAAATAGGTTTTTGGCTCAACATAACCCCATGTACCCTAGTCATCAACCCTGTTTTGTTTGGTGTTAGTTGAAGGATGTACAACAGAATAATCTTTCACCCAAGGGCCTACAAAGTCAGTATGGGACTCTGGTGGAGCGATAGGTGTATAAATGGTGTTGCACTTAGATCCACGGGTAGGAAGACATCATTGCAAAAAAGGAAAGAATTGAGAAGATAAAAAGCTTAGAATAAAGAGAGAAGATGATGATTGATGAAGAAAGTGACAACCCTCAGCCATCTTACACGTACTTGTACAGAACGCCATTAGGATTAAGCGTGGGCTTATGGTTTCTAGAAGTCAAATAATCCACTAATTAATCTTCTTCAAAAATTAATTAGTGCGAAGGGTATGTTTACACCATACTAACACAAACCAATATTATGTTTCCACATAATATTTATACTAGCAAAAATAGTCGAATAATATTATGAGAAAATATATATTAGGGTTAGCATGCATGTGTGAAACTTGCACGGGATGGAGTGTGTGGATATGCATTAAATAGTTAAATGGGGCTTTAGTGCACCAAAGTGGTAAACTCAAATGCGTAAAATAACTACCCACCAGTTACCTTTGCAATTCCGTTGCATGGGCAAGAAACACTATAAATAACCAACAAGGCCAAAGAGGAAGTGAGGACTCCATCACCAAAAATGCATTTACATTACATTTATCCTCTCTTTCCTTTTCTTTCTTTATTTGCTGCATTTATTTCAATTCCACAAGTAGATTGTAAGGTCATTATGACCTTTTCTTTCCAAATTTATTTAAAGTTTCTTGCCCTTACAGTTGTTCTTGTTTACTTTTCTGCAAATCTTTACTTTACTCACAATTTACTTTCTTGCAGAGCTTTACTTTAACTCCATTTCCTTCCGTTTATCTACAGATCTTTTCTTTACATTCAGTTCATGCAATTTAATATTTATTTCCTAGTTAACTATTACAATCTAACACTTAATTTGAGTCTTCCTTAAGGTAAGCATAAGTCCTCTTAATTGAGGCATCAAATGCAACACAATCGCTTGATAATTAAGACTAGGCTAAAATCTTTGGTTGACAAGATCGAAAATCTTGTATGACACGGTTGCAGCCTTAATTATTAACCAAGCCCAATGTAAATAACCCAAACAGTCATAATTTGAAACATCTTTGGTCGACACATCTTTAATCAAATATCTTTGGCCGACATATATGAAATCGAAACATCTTGTTTATGCATGTGTCGGATAAATATTTGGGATATTACTAGAATTTAAAGCTCAAATCACATCACCTTCCACCCTTGTATTTTTTTGACACATGGCACCTCGTGATGAACTCCACACTCCTCAATTCATGTGACCATCATTTTTCTCCCAAATTTTAAAATGTTCTCTCAAAGATCGAACTGTAAAAAAACCTCTAACTATTTTTTTCCTAACCATTTAAATAACTTTTCGTCTCCTCATTTTATACCTCTTACAATCTTTTTCCATTAAAGAACACTGAGCTTTTAAATTTTTTAGAGAGATAATATCATCTTTGTTGCTTCAAACATGCCTAAAAAATCCATTTGAACCCATTTTCACTCATCATTTTATATCGACACCATCCATATATCACTTTCAGTGCATTCTCACCATTAACAACCCCCTAAAATTGAAGAGTGCCCAATATGTGTGTGTTTTCAACAAAGTCAATTTTTCCCCGAAAAAGATCCAACTTTTAATTATGCACCAAACCAAGTTGTGAAAAACCCAATTCTCACTTTAAACCAATTTTATCTTGATTAATCCTAAACATGCATCTAGTGATTAAAGCAAGTAAAGTAAAGTGAAGAATACTCACAATGCCGGATGTACGATTAAAAAACCCAAAGTGGGAAAACAACCTTGGACGGCCCAAGCCATACAATCACTATGAATAATGGTTTTACAAAGACAGATTAGCCTTACACTAAGACTCGATCCCCACGGGTCTTGACGCTCCTTCTGATCTTCAACCATTCTTCATTAGTGCCCATGCAGAAATTCTGTCTTCCACGATCTCTGTCCACAACACACGCATCCACGTATGTCTCGGTGTCCACCGATATGGCTTTGATACGTCTACGATGTCGAACACGATGTTCGTCGCTTCTTTACCGCAAAACCCTTTGTGTTCAATGTGTAGAACAAACAACTTTGATGCAGCAAGATCACGTAAACATATAAGAATGATAACTCGGATCTTTGCAAACTCTAAGGATGTGTTTATGCTTTGTAAACCTTAGAAAACGTGCAAACAAGGTTCTAGTTCGTAAAACTTTTTTCCAGAAAGCACACTTACGAAATTATGATGCAAACAATGTTTAAATAGGATTTAAACACCGCCTCGAAAAACGTATCGTTCGAACGACTTAAGCATGTTGTTCGCGCGACATTGTATCTCGTTCGAACGAGATTCAATGTCGCTCGAGCGACCTTGCAAAAGTTTGACTTTGGGATAAAACGTCTCTTAACAAAGATATTCAAATTAGTCAAACTCTCTTTCGAGCTTATCATCATAAAACGAAATTTAAACCTTTAAAATACTTTTAAAACATTTAAAATCATTTTTCTTTATAAAAACTACATGCTTATCTTTTATAAAATAATTTCGAGCACCATTAATTATACGCATTCATACCTGAGTGATTTTGAAATTAACTTTGAAGACGAGTAAACTTGCACCAAATAAACACCGGCATGATTATTTCTTTGAAGCTTTGCCGCAACGTCTTCAATTTCTTCAATACGTCATAGACCAGGTGGGATCGTGACAAATAAAAATCTCCCTATTACATATTACAAACACAGTTTAGTTCACGGAAGTAAGTCAAAACAATACAGGGACTCAATTGGAAATTTGTGTCCTTACAAATCTCCCTCTTTGACTATTCCGGGACAAAACTAAACCAGTGAAATGCCTAACCGGGCCGTCAAGCCGTATGACGCCTAAATCCCATCCCATAAACCCAAAATAAAAAATACAGGACACGGACTAGTATATGTAGCACCGACAAGCATGAACTGTCTGAATTTTATGTAGACTTGAAATCTCGAATCGCTGTGTCATACCTATACACATGAAACAGACAAACATATACCCAGTGAAGTATGGAGGAACAAATGATAGCAATTTATATTTCTAATAAGAACAAATCATTGGAAACATGTGAGCAATTATTTGATACTAATTTGAAACAATATCAGAAAGATGCGCTCAACAAATCTCCCCCTACATCACATACCAAATCTCTCCCCCTTTTTGTCTCGAATAGACAATCCGGTGAAAAGATAAACCAATATGAAATATCTAGCAGGAGAATATGATACCATATAGAATCAAGTTGATACCAATTTTGAAAAAAATGAAAATCACTAGATAAACATGAAACAACCAGCTAAATATGATCAAGAGATGACTAATCAGTAGCTAGTAAACCAAGGAATCACATAAAGAGTATACCAATTAAATCAAGTGTGATAAATAATCGTATATGCAAAATACCAAATTGGAACATAAAAGGATCTGTATATAAACCAATTAAACCAAAAAATGCTTCCTGCAGTACCAAAAATTTATCAAATTAAGCCAGAGGACTGCAAACTAATCAGAAGCCATTTTTCACCCTGTCGTTCGAACGAGCCAGGGACTTTGCTCAAACGAGATGAGGAAGTCGCTCGAACGAAGACAGGAGTCGTTCGCGCGACCTGCCAAAATTTCCCAGTTTCCCAAAATTATTATAAAGTATTGCCCAGTGAAAAAATTTCAACAAAAAAATTCCAGGATGGGACTGACATAAGCAAAACAGCAGGCTTTTAAAACAAAACGCAAAAACTCATAAAAACTAAAAATGTGAGTTACATGCAAACATAGTACCGATGTGCTCAAACATGGACATGGAATGTATGGGCGTGAAACTACAATAAATGAGTCACAATTACAACACATCGAAACGATCAAGAAGCTCTAATTGATAGCGATAAATCATCAAACTTTATCGTAGCCAAATGACAATTAAAGTGTGAGCTTAATGAACTAAACATACTTCATGCACACAAATCCAGAATTTTGATGATTCTACAAACAATAGCGTCAAATTGCAATGTTTCAAGATTAGGATTAGTTGTGCAAACCCGTTTAAATTTTCTCCAACCAAACACCCTCATATAAACATACTTTTCAAGTTCTTTTGAGGTTTCTAGCATCCTTATCTTAGAGGAAATCTTATTGGCCCTTTTCTTAGCATATTGCATTTTCTTTTGGGCTCTTTTAAACGGTGGCTTTCACGACGAGTTAATTTTGAACTCTCGCAGCCCTTTCCCGTGAATCACTCAATATTTTTACCAATTTTAAATCCTCACGGTAAATGGTTATTACATGCACACTTCTCCTTTAGTTTACTTACGCATAGATGACAAGATTGAGATAAGAACGCCTCACCAAATTCAAATATGCAAGAGAAGTCAAACATCCATATAAACTCGTGCATGTGTGCAATATTGGCATATATACAAAGCCGAATCAAGATGCATATCAACTTCGAAAAAAACCCATATAAACAATGGTTAAGATCATTCAAAGTATCGATAATAATTACCAAATGTCCTAGCCACATGGATAATGAAACGATGGGGGGGGGGGGTCCTAGCACACCAATATGCCACATCAAACATGTAAACTCAAAAACAAAAAAACTGAAAATATTTTTGGCTTTTCAAACATATTTTGACACAAAGAAAAGCAAAATCTTTTTGGATTTTCAAAAGTTTTCTCAAAAGCAAAATCTTTTTGTATTTTTCAAATAGGACTCAAACAAATGAAAACTATAATACAAAAAGATACATATGTCATAATACTAGCAATGAATATATCATGAAGCAAACTAGCATATGACAAACATACAAGCTACTAACCATAAGAAATAACAAGATATGAATCATGTGCATGCATGTGAGAATCAACCAACGAAGCATTTAGCATCTCCAAAATGGATTTCCTAACCTAAACAGGTGTATACCTAACAAAACGGGTTTTGAGAACCAATGGGACACTACGTTTAATCTTCCTAGGGTCTTTTCTAAGATCAAAACAGAAACTCCTAAGGTGACCTTTCCTACCACAATGCGAACATGTGAAAACACGATGAGGAACGGGACCTTTAGGTTGACCTTTTCTAATACCCTCGGATGTGGTTGACGCTTTAAAACAAACTATGGTTTTGGCTTTTACAATCGAACCCCTAGAACAAGATAAGCCGCTACCATCACTACTCGAGTCATTTAAATCATTTTTTAACTTCAAAACTTTTGACTCAAGCAAACGATTAGACTCCTCAAACTTTCGGGACTCCTTCTTTAAATTTTCAATTACCCTTAGAAGGTTATTTCGCTCCCCCTCAATGCGAGCAAACTTATCCCCAAGAGCCTTTTCTCGTGCCACAATGTCATTAATCAAATTATTTTCCTCAACGGCACAAACACTAGAATTTCTCAAATCCTCTAACTATTTTTCTGAAATGAGGACTCTATCATCACTCTCCTTTTTGCCAAATTTTAATATATTAAAATCTTTAAAACAAGGAACTAAAGTGCTCACGAAAAATATCTCTTTGAATTTGAAACGTTTGCAAATATTTAATCTTATTTTTAAAAATGGAATTTTCTTTTTCCAAAACTTCAATACGTTTTGCAAACTTTAAATTCAAACGATGTAAATCGTCAATGCTTAGAGAATCCATCGAGAGAAAACAAACACAGGAGAGATAAACAAACACACGGGATCACAAAACAAATAAAATATGTTTTCTAGCTTTGATACCAGTTTGAAGAGAGTGCCCAATATGTGTGTGTTTCAAACCAAAATCAATTTTTCTCCGAAAAAGATCCAACTTTTAATTATGCACCAAACCAAGTTGTGAAAAACCCAATTCTCACTTTAAACCAATTTTATCTCGATTAATACTAAACATGCATCTAGTGATTAAAGCAAGTAAAGTAAAGTGAAGAATACTCACAACGCCGGATGTACGAGGAAAAAACCCAAAGCGGGAAAACAACCTCGGACGGCCTAAGCCAGACAATCACTATGAATAATGGTTTTACAAAGATAGATTAGCCTTACACCAAGACTCGATCCCCACGGGTCTTGACGCTCCTTCTGATCTTCAACCGTTCTTCATTAGTGCCCACGCATAAATTTCATCTTCCACGATCTCTGTCCACAACACACGCGTCCACGTATGTCTCGGTGTCCACCGATATGGCTTTGATACGTCTACGATGTCGAACACGATGTCCGTCGCTTCTTCACCGCAAAACCCTTTTTGTTCAATGTGTAGAACAAACAACTTTGGTGCAGCAAGATCACGTAAACATATAAGAATGATAACTCGGATCTTTGCAAACTCTAAGGATGTGTTTATGCTTTGTAAACCTTAGAAAACATGTGCAAATAAGGTTCTGGTTCGTAAAACTTTTTTCCAGAAAGCACACTTACGAAATTATGATGCAAACACTGTTTAAATAGGATTTAAACACCGCCTCAAAAAATGTGTCATTCGAAGGACTTAAGCATGTCGTTCGCGCGACATTGTATCTCATTCGAACGAGATTCAATGTCGCTCGAGCGACCTTGCGAATGTTTGACTTTCTTTGACTTTCGGATAAAAACGTCTCTTAATAAAGAGATTCAAATTAGTCAAACTCTCTTTCGAGCTTATCATCATAAAACGAAATTTAAACCTTTAAAATACTTTTAAAACATTTAAAATCATTTTTCTTTATAAAAATTACATCCTTATCTTTTATAAAATAATTTCGAGCACCATTAATTATACGCATTCATACCTGAGTGATCTCGGAATGAAATTAACTTTGAAGATGAGTAAACTTGCACCAAATAAACATCGGCATGATTATTTCTTTGAAGCTTTGCCGCAACGTCTTCAATTTCTTCAATACGTCATAGACCAAGTGGGATCGTGACAAATAAAAATCTCCCTATGACATATTACAAACACAGTTTTGTTCATGAAATTAAGTCAAAACAATACAGGGACTCAATTGGAAATTTATGTCCTTATAAAAATCATTATGGGTTCTTCAAAAAACACTAGGAAGAGCTCTGACAAGGCTGTAGCATTGAAAATATGGGAGCGTGAGATTCTATACGATCCCAACATCGTATTCTATTCGTTAGGGATGATGATGAATTTTAGACTCAGTCCGAAGTGTTTTCTATAAATGTTAAAAGGAATGATGAGCCTTTTTTAATGGCTGAGGAACCCCAAGACAACACTGAGGGGTTATCTCACTTCATTTGGTGTGTTAAGGTTTAGGTTAGATCATGGGGACTTACCCTATTCCAATATTGACTTTGAGGGAGCATCAGGTTCCCCAAATAATTTTACAGCATGGTAAAGCTACATTTAACCAACTCCTCTCAAGGTTAGCCATTCCCGTACTGCCCTCTACTTTTTGAGAATTTACCTCATCAAAAAATAATGCAGCTCTTCAATTATTAATCACTAGATAGAGTATGATTTATCACACTTTCTTTGTATTCTAGGGTGAGTTTATTGTTACCTTAAAGAATGTATGTGAGCTGAAGGGTTAAAATCTTATGATGCTCTTCCATATGACAACAAACCTCTAGATAAAGACGAGTTTAAAGAATTAACCTATTGGACAAGATAGTTTGTGAGTATGTTGTGGACTCAACCAGTACCACGTTTGGCAAGTTCACTAAGTACTTTTACAAGTGATATATGAATCCCATCAAGGAACGTAGGGATTAGGGCATCATGACATACGCAACTCTAGGTCATGGTTAAGGAAAACCCTCAGAGTTATCAGCTTATATCTTGAGCCCGCTTCCTCACTTCTTTCTTCTTGGCAAGCCTAACGATCAATAACAGAGGGACTTGGTAAATATCTCTATTACGTTGGATTATGGAGTCAACATTCTCCCTGCCACCCTTACTCTTGGATCTTTATATACTTGGATATATATAACATATTTTGACATGAACCACTTCATTGGGCATCATGATGTATTTGGTTTGTAAACATTGTTATTTTGATGGGGTTCTTCTATGCCAGGTTCCCCACTCTTGCTTTGAAAGAACAACTAATCATCTTCTTCCCTCTCCAGTGTCCACGTTTAATGTGTTGGAATAAGAAGCAAAGTAAAAAAGGCATTTTTACATTTGATTGATGACTATAAAGATTTTTATAATCGTCCTTATTTTGAAGACACCAATGCTCAATCCTTATCTTTCTTTAAAGTTGAAGCTTAAATAATGGAGATATTTTCGGGGAATAAACTATTGAGGATGATCCATCTCTTTTTGTGGTGCTTCTAATCACCCCAAGTCATCTTCCCAAGTTTATAGAGTGGGATGTAGAGAGTGAGGCCTATAACCCTTATCGTTGTGCTAGGAAATTTGGCTCTAACCTATGCATCCCCTAAGAAATTTGTAACAACAGTAGAATCAGTGAAACTTTTTACTCTACATGTCTTGACTTTACCGTCTGTAATATGGCAGTGTTATGCCTAAATAATCACAATTTATTGGTCATTCTCGAGGTCAATAGAGTTGGTGATGTGTTTTTGGGTTGGTTATGCCATTAATAACCAATATAGCTCAGGATTTTCTAGGAGTTCATTCAAACGGAACCCAAATATCTCGTAGTGGAACGGTTTGGGTCGTTAGAGGTTTGGTTAAAAAACATTTCCACTATTGATGTGGAGTTTGATTTTAGTAAAATAAACAAGCCTCTTCGAAAGGAAATTCCCCATTTGTCTCCAATTATCGAGGTTCCTCGGGAGCCCAAAAAGAAAGGTGCCACTAGGACTGGTGGGACTAAAAGGAAAATTTTTCCGTCAACAGGTTCTTACAAATGGGAAGTTATCTCTAGAGCTGCCAAGAAATTAAAGGACACAAATGATTCCTATAAATTTGTTATTGCTCCATCACTAAATCCTACTATTGTTAACCAAGTAGCTGCCTTGGTATATGGTATTCTCTTTATAATGGAATTTATGCATGTTACTACAGATGATGCTTTGGTTGGTTTAGAAAGACTTCACCCCCCTAATGAGTTTGTTTTTTCTTAGTTTGCTTAGAGGAAGGTTTCTTGTGTGGAGCAGGTGCCTCCAGTCGATGTGCCTTATCATAAAAAAAAGAGGTTGGTGAAGAAGCATATGAGAAAAAGCATGGTCCCATGCCCTCAACTTTCTCAGAGAAAACTCTAAAAGAGAGGACTTATAATGATGTGGTGGATGTTTACACTCTAGTTGGTCCGTCTGTGCCATCTTGTGAGACTCAATAAGTAATCATTTTTCTCTTTTACTTGTTGAAGTTTCTCTCTAAGTGCTGAGTTTCTTTTATTTTGCTTTAACACTATTGTTCTTTTTATAGGTTGCCGCTCCCCTCAACGTGGAAGTTGTGTCTATTCCAGATGACTCTCCTCTAATAGTTGGTTCTTTTTATAACGATTTTGCTGTGCCCATGTGTTGAACTCTCCTCATAAGAGGTCTGCTCGGCATGCACATAGCCCCTCATACTGACCCTTAATCTTGTGGAACCTTCTTCATATTTATGACGATGATATTGTTCCCTAAAATGTCCTCTGATTACCTAGGGGTCTAGCTGATCAAAGGCAGACTCTCTGCTGAGCCTTTACAAGACACTTGGTCTTTATGTAGAAAAATACCCACCATTATAGTAATCAGTTGAGCGGAACGAGGAAGTTGTACCATGACGATATGACTGATCATGAGAAGAACGAGAATGATAACTTCTTTCATGCCTAACTGGTTATGGTGGTGGCATTTTCGTTTTGGAATTAGAGGACTTAGATTTCATGGTACGAGCCAACTGTTTAGGGGGAGCAGATGAAGTGATGATGTTACCTTCATTTCAAGCGCTATTTTTGGGATCCGTCATTTTTTCAGGAATAAAGAAACAAAATTGATGGTAAAGAACGATGACAGACAATCGTTCCGACAGACGACGCTAATATATTGATGTCTAAAAATGGACTTACTCCAATTTTATAATAACATATAAAAATAATAGAAATAACTTAAACCACACATAGGAAACAAAGATTTTTGAGTGGTTTAACTGTAAAATATCCTACGTTCACTATTGTGGTTAGTCAGTAGGGTTTACAATAGTTCAGTATGGTGTGCATATGAGTGGTTCCAGTTGTCCCTTGAGCTTGGGGATTAGTTTGCATTTATAGGTATCCAAAATACTAAAGATGGAACGACTTTATATTCCCTAACGTTTACCTCTGTATACAATAAGTAAAACTCTTGGAATTCAGAGTTGGTTGGTATCCCATCCGAGTAACTATTGATGTTCCTGTTAGTTGGCTTTCTGGAGTTGGTGGACCTTCTAGCTGATTAAGTGTCTCTTAAGCCGATCAAGTAGGTTGGTCGGCCACATTGGATGACAGGTGTACATTCATCACTGGTCCACGAGAGAGTATAATTTTTACATACAACAACTGTCTCCTCATATATCTCAAATTTGTGATAATAGTATTCCTTTAATTTTTTTTAAAGCGCTTCCATTACAACCTAATTTTCTTCAAGCAAAGATACATGTAACAACCTAGAGAACTTGTATCTTGCTAAGAACACGCGTTACTATAACATGGATTATATTATTTATAATTTTACATCATCAACGTAAATTTAATATATCAACAAATTTTACCTGTGCGTTTTCCCAAAATTTTATTTGACGGTTTGACTCCATTTTATCCAAAGATGGCAAATCCAACGGAAAATAGGTCCCCTTATCGTGCAAAATAACCCAAATAAGTTGACAAGTTTGGCACATTATCACCAATTGGTTGACACTTTTCATTCTAATAAATTATCTTTTTGTCTCTGCCCCATCCCTTCCATGGTTTTGCACTTCCTCTACCTCGTCGCCTAGAAGATGGGGAGCCCTCTGTACTACCTATTAAAAAGAGGTAATAGGCATCAGGACAAATTTAAAAAATATTATAAAATGTAAGGAACTAATGCAATTTATTTGATTTCTTTGTGTTTGGAAGCACCCCCATAAATAAACTAAATAGGCAGTTATTGTAACATAATCCTCCATGGTAGGATCCACCCACTCCTGCCACACTAAATGCTTAAGTTCATGTGCACTTTAGAAATCAATGCTGATTTTCCAAAGGAACTTGGTGCCACCAGAAATATCTCTTCCCCCCACTAGGGATAAATTATTTGTGAAAAATAAGAAAGGAAAACAAATATTATTAAGCAAGCTTAAACCTCATCAATTCCATTTAAGGTGGGGAAATTTGAACTCAACATATATCATTTCAAATAATGTACCTATGTGTGGGTAAAAATAAACAAAATATATTGCAATAACCCACATAGATCTCTCCTGCCCGCACCTTACATACACACACACACACATTAAAAGACCATTTTCTATAAAACTAAGGTGAAAAAACAATATAAATAATTACTCCATTTTAGTTTTATCTAAGTTTATATTTTCTTATATTTCAATTCCAATCTTGAAGCAATAATTAAAATAGATATTACCTGCATGCAAGATTGGACATTATTCATGTACTTTTCCATTTGTAGAGTTTGGTGTGCACGTTAATGAAACTAATGCACTAGAGGTGGAATCGTGCTCCTTCCTTGCTCCTCAGTTGTACAATTTCTCAAGACCGTGCTTCGTACTATTGTGCCCCTCCTCCCTAATGTACTCATAAGGGATTTGTTATAAATAAATATATGCAAAGAAGCGACATGAATTTTCAAAAATATAAAATGAAGTGACATGAATCTTCACAAATATGAAAATTGTTAATACAGTTCATAATATCGTATAAAATGCTAAGATCAATAATATTAAAATATAAAAGGATCCAATATATATATCAATAAAGTACAAGACATAGATCCACACAAAACCCAACAAAAAGAACTAGAGCAAAACTAAATATTCCAATACACATTGTAACCATCCAAAAAGACAAAATGAAATGAATTAAATTAATAATTCATATCCTCATTCTTCATTTATTTCATGGTCGTAGCCATCGATATCAAGAACAATTATGTCAATTATTAAGCCATCCATGCCATGTAACACCCCGTATTTCTGTGCATGTAATATTTAATTAATTCGGGAAATTTTAAATTACTCGTGTGTCGTAATTTAATTGACTTAATTTTTTTAATATTTATTTAAATATTAATCGGAGAGTGAATGGTTAATATTTAGGGAAATTTAATTACTAAGTGAATAGTAATAATTTATTTACGTCATAACGTGTATTAGTGACGTGACATTTATTTATCTCAGTCGAGAGTCGGTATAGACTAATTTGGGTGTGAGATAAGGATTTATATAAATTAATTCGGATGTCGATTTTGAGTGTACGATTGAGTCCGGATGGGCCTAGATAGTTGGAAAAGTGTACCCGAGGTTAGTAAACGGGTCACAGGGCGTTTTTAGGTATAACCGGGCCCACACAGGGCTATTTGGGTCACTTGGGCTTGGCCCATTAGGCTAAAAACGGGATTTGTGTTTTAAGACCTAAATTTAAGATTGGGGAACGACAAAGAAACATAAATCTAAATCTAAGAATTTGGGGAGAAAGTGAGAGGGAGCAGTTAGAGCCAAATTGGAGTCTTTTGGAGACAAGGCAATGAACGTTTTGGAAGTTCATCATCAACCTTGCGAATCACACACTCGGATCAGACCCTACGAACCCATAAGGCAAGTGGTTATCTTACTGTGATATTAATTGATGTTATTCAATTCATATTTTTGTGATGTGGAAATCAAAAATTCGTTTTGGGTACAAATGGGTACAAAACGGGATTTTTGAAAAATGAACACTTAAATAAGATTCAATGTGGGAATTAATTATATGACAGGGTTCTGTGATGGTATTTGATTTACATGAGAAAAAATCAGTAGAAATTATGGATGAATTTGGGGTAATTAGATGAAATTGGAACCTAACGAGCCCGGGAATTTCCCCAAATCAGAAAAGTAGACATTTGTGAGATTTAATTTATGTTTGAGGTTTTATGAGAGGCCCTGATCATGTTTCTATATAGTTATGATGTTGATTGTGCTTGGGTTAGACCAAGGGAAAGGTTAGGAATTGGAGAATTTCATTAATGGAGGAAACAACAAGGCGGAGAAGATGACCACCTGTTCGATCGATCAATCGACGGTTGGGGTCGATCGATCGACCCTTCAGTTTTTTCGACAGTTTGACTTTGGGATTTATATGGGTAAACATTATAGTTACAAATTTCCCCTAGCATAATTAAGAGAGAAAAATTAATTATGAGATTAAATTCTTAACAATTATAAAGGGATATAATTGGTAGTGGTGGGGGAATTAAGGGTGACACATTTCGAATGAATTTTGAGAAATAAATTCTGAAAGAATAAAATAACAGACTCGGCGAATAAGTTCAGATATGGTAATAGGGCGACACAACTTACTTAGATTAATTATGGGTGAAAACTAATTAATTCAGAGTCGGGGATTACACTCGGATAGTATATTAATTTCGGGCCATGAGAGCGAGCTCGAGTATATTGGTTGGGTGACGCCAAGAATAATTTAATTAATTAATGTGTAAGTTAATTAATAATCAGAGTTGGACCATAAACTTAAGATATTATGTATAGGCTTGTGTTACGGACTCAGTAAGCGGTAAAGCCGGAATATTTTATATTTTTATATATACGGTGTGTGATAGTATATATATGGTGTGTTCTTATAAATATCAGTGGTTAGATATTATTAATACATAAACTCTAGTGTTATCAAGAGAGGTTGCGCGTAGTAGGTGAATCCCCTAGCTTGAAGAGTAGGGCGAGTATATCCCCAGGTCATAGCGTCCGTTATATGGGTGAGGGGCTTATCTCACTTTCAGGGAAGGAATATGACCGCCTCCATTATGTTTATGTTTTTGGCCAAGTTATTGAGCGATTCTGACTTGGGGTAACTAGGTTATGCGAGTACACCTAGTGTGATAGAACTTTAGAGAATGCATCCGGTGAGTTATTACTCGGAAGGATGGGTTATATTTATATTCAACATATGTGTGAATGTTGTAATATGGTTCTACGTATATAATGGGATAAATAGTTATATACGGGTCATTAAATACATGAAGTGAATTGTATTAATTATATATGGGTTATATTCACATTCAACATGTGTGATTGTTGTAAGATAACTGTACGTACATAATGGGATGAATAATTATATACGGGAAATTTAAATATATGGAGAAAAGTATATTATTTATATAACTAGTGAATGTTATATGTCTTTCAAGGAAGATGATTAACTAAGTTAAGGTGATAAATAACTTATAAATCATGCTTTTAATATACTTGGATTGAGTAGGGTGGTTGACAAGAGTTATATCAAGTGTCTAGTTTCGGGGTAGAGAACTAGCAACTAGGTGGGATATGAAGAAGATGTTAGGTGTGCACATTAGTTGAGGGGTGTGTCTGTCCTCAAGGGAGTGCGACACTAACCTAAATATGAAGCGCATTCATGCATATTTATTACTGCAAGTTAATTATTTGCTAAATATTTTTAAAATGTTTTGAGTTCTAACCCTTGTTATAAAATATTTTCAAAACCTTTTAGGTGTCCAGCCACAGGGACGCCAGGCTTGATTCATTCGAGGGATTCGCTACTGCAATATATGTGGATGTTGCAGGATTTGGATAGGCGCCTCTATTCCTTCTATTCCTAGTGTAGGGATTTTCTATCAGATATCCGAGCATGTTTCTTACGATTTTATTTAGTATTTATTTCAGATACTTGTGATCGATTATTGTCTGTATTTACATTTGTGTTGTATTTTTGCCGATGGTTTATTCAGCCAATTTTTTTATTTATATGTGATGGTTGGACTCAGTTAGCTCGTGATTGTTAATGTTTTTTTTTGCATGAGAAATTCATTGAATTAATGAAAGATAAAACTTGGCACCAGTCTAATTTCACATATGTGGTTAGTAATTAAAAAGTTTCGACAGTGATGCTAAGAATGAACCAACTGAGAAACCTGTTCTAATTTAATTTAGGACTGAACACCCGGGGTTGAATTAGGCGGGGTGTCACAGATGGTATCAGAGCATCAGGTTCTAGTTAGGATCTGTGCGGCTTTTCATGGTTCAACTTAGCGTTCTTTGATGTAGAGCCTTTTGATAGGATTGTTTTATTCATCTACGTATGCGAGTTACGTTCTCTAGCTATCAACTATAGTGAGGTGATTCATACCCAAGTTTGGTTGGGATTTATATACCGAACATTCTTTGGGGCGACCAACGAGGGCCATAGGAGAATTGAAGGAGGAGAAGCTCAACAGAAGACATAGGGTATTCTGGAAATGGTGGTCGTGATAGGAATCACCTTGATTATTATTCAAGCCAGTGGGGATAGAATAATCACCCGAGAGCCATAGTCTCCCAAAGCACTGTTGTAGATAACGGTGGTACAATTTTAGTCTCACCCAGCATAGTCATCAAAGGGTGGGGAAAGTGTGGAAGGACCCTTTTGGAAGGTCTATCTATAAGGATTGAGTAGCAGAGTAGCGCGATAAGTCGTTGGTAGGAAATAACCCAAAGACAATTATGTAGGATGGTGTGCAGTGGCACCCAGGACTAAATTTGGAATGAAATTTTTAGCCCAGTGGGGCGGTGTTGTAGTGGTAGAAGAGTCAGTCACCATGTATGAAGGAGAATATATGGAGTCAAACGAGAAATTTTGGGTACGGTGTGACCACAAGATCGTCTATCCGCTTTTCAAATAAGGATGCGAGTGAAATTTCAGAGTTTATGAAATGGGTAAGATTGTAACTGATTGTGGGAGCGACGATAAATTGTATAAGCAAACTTTGTAACTGACGAAGGAGATATGGAGAACGATAAAGAAACCCGCAAAGGGATAATGAACCGTGTGAGAATACACAATAATGGATGGGAAATTGGACTAGGATGACTAGTGTTGAGGCCGTCAATATCTTTTGTTTGCCAGCTTACATTAACGCTTCTAAGATGCATGGCCAATAAGGTTAGAAAGTTTAACCTAAGAACAAAATGAGATTTAATGGTGCTAGTGAAGCACGACGAAAGGGTATACCTAATAAGGGACCCATCTTGACGTTTTAAATTAAGTAAATTTCTACCTATTGACGGTGGATTTGATCCGGGTCATCGAGGCTAATAACGAGTCCTATAGGGCTAGGTAAACCTAAGGGACAATGGGGGTAGAACTTAGGGTCAAGACTACCAAGTACGCGAGAAGGACCACCCCAACATGACCATTTGGGCCAGAGGCAGGGGATTGACACAAAGAGGTGTCTTATGTGTGGAAGTGGAACCACAACAGGCAGGGGATAAAAGTGGAATTCCCAGTAGGGACAACAATTGCAAAATTTTAGTTCGGTCGGATGGGAATATTAAGTCCAGGAACCATTTGGGTTGCCAGTGGATAGGCGAGTGGAAGTATGAGTTTTATCCTCGGATAGATGAGGTGAATTTCATGACACGAGTGATCACAATATTCTTGTTAGCCCTATATTCGCGTAGGGGATGAGTTTAGTGGGTGTATAGTAGTGTTACTATTAAGTATATGGTTACCACGGGGTAACGGGGCTCTCTTTGGTCTTATCTGCAAGGGAGCAGGTGTGAAAACTGAGAGGGTATATTTTATGAGATTTACTCATTTTGAGGAGTGTTATGGAAGCGTGATTTTTTCCTGGGTATGGATTGGTTAGCAATGGGTGTGAACAATTACGGATAGTGATAGTAAGTTTTGGTGTTCGTGACACCAGGTTATGAATGACTCCTGCTAGGTGTCACCTGAGAGGGAGACTAGCCTATATATATATGTGTGTGTGTGTATATATAGCTTGTATTGTGTGGTACGATAGACATATAAGAATTTCTTGTATTATTATATTTTTCCCGGTAAGAAAGGATGTATACTGAAGCGATTCAGGGTGGTTAGAATTATTTTTCTAGCGGGGAGAGATAGTTCAGGATTTATTTTGCGTAAGAACTAGTGATAGTAAGGGCATGTTATTTTATGTTGTCTTTTGTAGCATAAGAGTAAGCGTGTATGCTTTTGTGTTAAGAGACAAGTATTTGGGGGTACATGCTATGGACTGAGGGTCTAACAAATCTCAATGACCGAAAATGTTAGGTAGTATTGTATCAGGGGGTTCCTTGTTTGGATTTCGCTTTGCGAGATGTCCCACGCATGAAACTTAGCGCAACGTTAGAAGTGGGAAGATGTTTGGTCATTAGTACATAGGTTGGGTACCCCAGTTATTATTCATGTGTGCGATATGAATACGAGTTGGAAGTATACTACGGGTTATGGCTAGCATAGTCAAGTAACTTTTGTGCGATTGAGAACGGGAACAGGGTGTATGGTCACCCTGGTTAATTAAGGTAATTTTTGTGCGGTTAAGCACGGGATATAGGGTGTATGGGCACCCAGGTTAGTGTGATTTCAGAGTTGTCTTAAATAAAAGGGATGTGTAAATAAACATATTGAATGTACGCCTGCGGGGCAGCAAGAAAATAAGGGAAAAGTGTAGTGAACTGAAATCCGCTTGACAAAGGAAACGGTCTGACTATATGTATATCAAGGAGAACTACCTCCACCGTAGGGAATGGGAAGGTAGGGCAGACCTATGTAATAAGATATCCCTAGGCAAGGGAGAAACCCACATTTTTGGGAAAAATAGAAAAGAATTTCACTTAGTCTTATGACTAGAGTGGGTTTTCGTATAGGCATGGTGTAGAATCCTACCCGACGAAATCAGTACAAGGATTTGAGTTCTAGAGCATGGAAATTAGTGATGAATGAGACATAGAAAATTTGTCTCCAGGTAGATCATTTAAGGATGAAAAAGGGTTGACTTGAAGGTATCAAACAGAAAATTTTTAATTTATGGTTCCAGTGAAGGAACTAATGCTCAAGTTGGTAAAATCGTCGAGGGGTCAAGGTTTCCATCGCGTTGCTAAATGGATTGACATGAACACGAATTGTTATCTTGGAATGGGTTATACTATCGAGTAGTATACCTAACTTTACTCTTAATGGGAAAGAGTGAAACAAAACAAGGTGTCGTCCAAGATTGTTGGAAATTTGGATGAGACCTTCAGTCCCACCTCTGGTAAAGAGTGTCAGGAAGTGATAGGGACAGAGTTACGTATTGGGTTAAACGTGTCGGCCATAAGACGATGGGTAGATGGGAAGTGAGGATTATGCATTGTAGATTTTGGGTAATTCGGGAGTAGAAATTACCACAGGTAGAGTTACGTGTGATGCCTCATAACGGTTTGGTTTGCGTGACACCTTAGGAGAATTTGTGGGAAAAGTTTCATTATCCACCTTTGGTGGATAAGAGGTGTGGAAATAACAATATGCTAGGACCCGAGATGGGTTATGGTCCATCAGCGGGAATTAAGTAAGTTGTATCATTTCGTATAGTTCAGGGACGTAAGGAAGGGTACGTCACCGTGAGTTAAAGGTTCAAGTTCGACATGCTTAGTCAGGGGCGATGCGGGTAATTACCCGGAAGATAGTCACACGTTTTGGTAACAAGGGAATTGACACCCACATAGGAGGGGAATTCCCTAACTTGGAGATAGTGGAGCCGGAGGAGTATAGGCTCATTTTCTGGGGCACTATGTTGTCAGGGGCCATCGAGTTAAAATAAAATAAAATTTGTGACTAGGCATTGGTTCGGGTGTCTCATATGAAAGGAGTGATGAAGTTTGGCAAGGAAGGGGATCTAGCGTCGAGGTAGGTGGGTTCTTTCACTATCTTTCAGAGGATGGGACTGGCAGCTTATCTACTGGGATTACCAGAACATCTTCGGCGGATACGAGATGTTTTCCACGCAGCATAGCTGGAAGGATAAAAGAGGGTATGCGAGAGAAGTATTCAGAGTTATTCGCCGTAGTAATGACCAAATTTCGGGGACGAAATTCCTTTGCAAGGGGGGAGTATGTAACACTCCGTATTTCTGTGCATGTAATATTTAATTAATTCGGGAAATTTTAAATTACTTGTGTGTCGTAATTTAATTGAATTAATTTTGGTAATATTTATTTAAATATTAATCGGAGAGTGAATGGTTAATATTTAGGGAAATTTAATTACTAAGTCAATAGTAATAATTTATTTACATCATAACGTGTATTAGTGACGTAACATTTATTTATCTCAGCCGAGAGTCGGTATAGATTAATTTGGGTGTGAGATAAGGATTTGTATAAATTAATTCGGATGTCAATTTTGAGTGCACGGTTGAGTCCGGATGGGCCGAGATAGTCGAAAAAGTGTACCCGGGGTAGTAAACGGGTCACAAAGAGTTTTTAGGCATAACCGGGCCCACACGGGGCTATTTGGGTCACTTGGGATTGGCCCATTAGGGTAAAAACGGGATTTGTGTTTTAAGACCTAAATCTAAGAGTGTGGAACGACTGAGAAACATAAATCCAAATCTAAAAATTTGGGAGAAAGTGAGAGGGAGCAGTTAGAGCCAAATTGGAGTATTTTGGAGACAAGGCAAGGAACGTTTTGGACGTTCATCATCAACCTTGCGAATCACACACTCGGATCAGATCCTACGAACCCATAAGGCAAGTGGTTATCTTGCTGTGATATTAAATGATGTTATTCAATTCATATTTTTGTGATGTAGAAATCAGAAATTCGTTTTGGGTACAAATGGGTACAAAACGGGGGTTTTGAAAAAGGAACACTTAAATAAGATTCAATGTGGGAATTAATTATGTGACAGGGTTCTGTGATGGTATTTGATTTACATGAGAAAAACCCAGTAGCAATTATGGACGAATTTGGGGTAATTAGATGAAATTGTAACCTAACGAGCCCGGGAATTTCCCCAAATCAGAAAAGTAGAGATTTGTGAGATTTAATTTATGTTTGAGGTTCTATGAGAGGCCCTGATCATGTTTCTATATAGTTATGATGTTGATTGTGCTTGGGTTAGACCAAGGTAAAGGTTAGGAATTGGAGAATTTTGTTAATGGAGGAAACAACAAGGCGGAGAAAACGACCACCTGTTCGATCGATCGATCGACGGTTGGGGTCGATCGATCGACCCTTTAGGTTTTTAGACAATTTGGCTTAGGGATTTATATGGATAAACATTATAGTTGCAAATTTCCACTAGCATAATTAAGAGAGAAAAATTAATTATGAGATTAAATTATGAACAATTATAAAGGGATATAATTGGTAGTGGTGGGGGAATTAAGGGCGTCACATTTCGAATGAATTTTGAGAAATAAGTTCTGAAAGAATAAAATAATGGACTGGGCAAATAAGTTCAGATATGGTAGTAGGGCGATACTATTTACTTAAATTAATTATGGGTGAAAACTAATTAATTCGGAGTCGGGGATTAGACTCGGGTAGTATATTAATTTTGGGCCACGAGAGTGAGCCCGAGTATATTGGTTGGGTGACACCAAAAATAATTTAATTAATTAATGTGTAAGTTAATTAATAATCAGAGTTGGACCATAAACTTAAGATATTATGTATAGGCTTGTGTTACGGACTCAGTACACGGTAAAGCTGGGATATTTTATATTTATGTATATACGGTGGGTGATAGTATATATATGGTGTGTGCTTATAAATATCAGTGCTTAAATATTATTAATACATATACTCTAGTGCTATAAAGGGAGATTGCACGTAGTGGGTGGATCCCCTAGCTTGAGGAGTATGGCGAGTATATCCCTAGGTCATAGCGTCCGTTATATGGATAAGGCGCTTATCTCACTTTCAGGGAAGGAATATGACCGCCTCCATTATGTTTATGTTTTTGGCCAAGTTAGTGAGCGATTCTGACTTGGGATAACTAGGTTATGCGAGTACACCTAGTGTGATAGCACTTTAGATAATACATCCGGTGAGTTATTACTCGGGAGGATGGGTTATATTTATATTCAACATATGTGTGAATGTTGTAATATGGTTCTACGTATATAATGGGATAAATAGTTATATACGGGTCATTAAATACATGGAGTGAATTGTATTAATTATATATGGGTTATATTCACATTCAACATGTGTGATTGTTGTAAGATAACTGTACGTACATAATGGGATGAATAATTATATACGGGAAATTTAAATATATGGAGAAAAGTATATTATTTATATAACTAGTGAATGTTATATGTCTTTCAAGGAAGATGTTTAACTACGTTAAGGTGATAAATAACTTATAAATCATGCTTTTAAAATACTCGGGATTGAGTAGGGCGGTTGACAAGAGCTATATCAAGTATCTAGTTTCGGGGTAGAGGACTAGGTGGGATATGAAAAAGACGTTAGGTGTGCACATTAGTTGAGGGGCGAGTCTGTCCTCAAGGGAGTGCGACACTAACTAAAATATGAAGCGCATTCATGCATATTTATTACTACAAGTTAATCATTTGCTAAATGTTCTCAAAATATTTTGGATTCTAACCCTTACTATAAAATATTTTCAAAACCTTTTAGGTGTCCAACCACAGGGACGGCAGGCTTGATTCATTCTAGGGATTCACTGCTGCAGCATATGTGGATGTTGCAGGATTTGGATAGGTGCCTATATTCCTTCTATTCCTAGTGTAGGGATTTTCTATCAGATATCTGAGCATGATACTTATGGTTTTATTTAGTATTTATTTCAGATACTTATGATCCATTATTGTCTGTATTTACATTTGTGTTGTATTTTAGCCGATGGTTTATTCGACCAGTTTCTTATTTATATGTGATGGTTGGGCTCAGTTTGCTTGTGATTGTTAATGTTTTTTTTTGTGCATGAGAAATTAATTTAATTAATGAAAGATAAAACTTGGCACCAGTCTAATTTCACGTAGGTGGTTAGTAATTAAAAAGTTTCGACAGTGATGCTAATAATGAACCAACTGAGAAACCTGTTCTAATTTAATATTGGACTGATCACCCGGGGTTTAATTAGGCGGGGTGTCACATGCCATGTCTCGCCCAAGAAACCCGTTGAGTTTCGTCCAAATCTTGCATGCTAAATGGCTCGACTCGAGGGACTTCTAATTCTTCTTTGGTTGTTAAATACCTATCGAACCCGTTTTTTGATTTCATTTGAACACGCTAAAGGATCTTGTACATACCATATTTTTCATCTTGGTATGCTATGATGAAAGGTTCATCGCCAACTCAATTATCTCTGTATAGCAAGTGATTAAGTTCACTAGTGTAAAATTAAACTAATCTACTTTTTATCCCACTCTATTATCAACCCAATTACATTTGAACAACATAAACTTGATACCAGTAAGGTATTGAATTTCAATGATGTCTGTCAACTCTCCATCAACAGTATTATCCCCTGAAATTAGGTTTATGTATTGGCGACTAGCATAACTCATTTGCATTGATGTTAGAATAACACCATTATTCTATGTATTTTTTTACGAATATCAACCTTCTTTATTTAGAATAAAAAATCTCGAACAACTTAAGAATGTAATCATAAAGAATCTTTGATTGGACCTAAGGCCAAATTCTTAATTTAGCTAGATAGATGGACATGTTTTGCCTTTTCATTCACCTAATATTATTTGAAAATAAAAGAAAAATTAATTAATAATGAATAAAACTCATAATATAATTAAAAACTTAACAGAAAAGCAAATACTTACATAATCCTTAAACCATGCGTGGAATTGTTCATTATGAAGGCGATGAACATGATGTTGTTGCGAAACACGATAATATTTACTTGAAAGTTCAACAATGTATTTTCCATAAAAAGTGTACAGTTATATATCAATTTTAATGAGATGTTCTATGTAATTTCATTGTTGCTAATAAGTGACTTAATGTACTATTCAACGACATGAGTGTTGGAAATAACATAGCGATGAGATTATTTATACACCTCGAGATCTAGTATAAATTTAGTTTTTTGCCCACAATATGAACAAATTCATTGCCTTTATCATCATTCATGATTGGTCGGCTAGACTAATTTTCCACATTATGATCTAAGTACCTTGAAAAAAAAGCCATGCATTCTTCCATAAGAACTGATTGGCAATCGAAGCCTTAGGATGAGCACGATTGCATATAAAGAGTTTTACTATATAAAGGTATCGTTTAATGGGGTACATACATCGGTAGAGCACTGAGACAACAATCAATAGTTCATCTACCAAATTAATTGGCAAGTGCAACATCACATCAAAGAAACTTGGAAAAAATATCTTCTCAAGTGTACAAATAGTAAGAGCCATACAATTCTCAAATTTTTCTATATCATCAAGATTATTCACACTTGAGCACAATATTAAGAAGCAATTGGTTAATTCAATCATGGCTTTGATGACATGTTTCAACAATACTCTTCGTATAGATATAGGAATATGTTGTTGCATTAAAATGTGGTTTCCATGTCTCTCCAGTCCTTATATGATTCGCTCTTGAAGGTGCACACATCATGAGATATTAAATTAATAACTATCAGGAACTCTAAAAACTCGTAGAATTAAAAAAATATCTTTCTATTTGTTTCTCATCGTAAACTTAACCGAAGTTATAAACTCTAGATTTTCCCCTTATGGTTGAGGATGTGGATTTGGATTAATTTTTATAACTTGTACGTGTTTTATTTCCTTAAAGTTGTCTTTTGTTTTACCTTTTATGCCTATCAATATTAACAATACGTTATTGCACACATTCTTTTCAATATACATAAAATCAAGATTGTGGCGAATTAAATTATCCCCCCATTATATAAATTAAAAAATATACTATTTTTCTTCCAATTCAGTCTTGTTTTCAGTACTTCACCATTTATTGATTCAGCACCCTCCGTCTCAATGTGTTGTCTTGACCTCTTTTTGAAAACATCTTCTTTCATATATCCAATTTCAATGACATTATCATTTAATTTTTTAAAACTTGTGATCCTGATAACTTACGAGGTGGAGGCCTCATATCAACATTCTTATTAAAGGCTAATTTGGCTTTCTGAAACCTATGAGGTTGAGGTAAGAACCGACAGTGTCCCTAATAATAAAACTTACCACCATTTCCCCATTGTGTCGCTTGATGAACCCTGTTACAATAAGGACATGAAAATTCCCCTTTTGTGCTCCATCCACATCGCATGGCATATGCAGGGAAATCACTAATTGTCCATGACAGTGTTGCATGCAACTGAAAAAATTATTTACTCGATGCATCATCAGTGGATACCCCTTTAACCCATAACTTTTTCAACTCATCAATTAGTGGTTGTACAAACACATCAATGTTACGACTATCACTAGAAAAATATGGGTTTCTCTCGTCAAATGTTTTCCAAGCAAGAGAGTCCGTAGGATGTCTCATTATGCCATCATCAATTTATTCCTTTGCATGCCATTTCACTAGCCGAGCAATATGTGATGACCAAAACAATCTTTGTAGTCTTCACTTCAAAGGTTAATATTTTACCTTTCTTACAGCCACTTTTGCACTTGAGTTACTCTGTGCACCAAGATCAACATCATTGAAAAAATCCTTTTTATATCTTACATCCTCATAGATATCACACTTATCGAGATTCTCTGTCTGATTTTGAAATAACATACAACTATTTTTTCATTCACTTTTTATAACTCAAATTAAATCGGCTCTCATCGCTTTCAATTCGAAAAATATGAAAAGTATGTTCTAAATATTTTTAACGTCTCTAATAGACTGCTAAAATCCCTATTCCCTTTGAAAATACAAGTTTTAAAGTTCGCAAATGTATTTAATCATGGACTATCAAAACAATTAAAGTGCAAGCATAATCCATTAAAAATTACTATCTTTAAATTTGAAAACTTGATTTGACAAAACAAGCTTGAAGGTTCTAAAACACACTCCCGTGTAGTTTTAAAATGAGTACCGAATCTTTAATAACAATTAAAACGATTAGAGAATGAACAACAATCAAATGAACGTGGCAATATTAGCTAACTGTGATAAACTTCAATCTACTCCTAATATATAAATAAAGCTACCGTAATGAAAGAGAAATTGCAAGAATAAGTGGAGATTATCATTAATAAATCAAACTTACAATAAGTTCTCTCACAATAATCTTTAATCCACTAAAAAAATGATAAAAACTTGGCCCTCAAATTGATTAAAATCACTCAAAGTTGCTCCCTGAAATTCCCCTAAAATTATGAGCCCAATGGTCCTTTTTACAGGACATGTGGTGAGGTATTTGACTTGTGGTGTGACTCTCCCTGATTGGCCGAACATTGTTGGTAGTTATCTCTCCACCCCTTTAATATTTGGACAGGGATAAGGGACTGAATTTCTCCCCACTTGAAAACTCTTATCTTTTCTTGCTAACACGCATTGCCGAATTTCATCCAAATCAGAGAATAAAAATTCCTGACATTTTTTACGATTTCTCAAGTGTAAAATCATCCTTTTTCGAACGACCGCAAAAATCATCTTTTTCGCGCCTTTTTCTGAGTTGACCATCAATTTGTACCAAATTCCATCATTACCTACAAAATTTTCATTGGCAACTTTTCCCACAAATTAGCACAAGAATATTATAAAATTATCGACGTGCCCATTTTTTACTTAGAATTGCCGTTTTTTAATCCAAATTCAATCATTCCTACATTTTTTAATAAAATGATCCTAAGAACTTATAAAATTTAATAAAATAAAATGGGGCTAACAAGGTATAAATTTGGATATAAAATATACAAAATAATGCACTCATCAAATACCCTTAAACCTAAACTTTGCTAGTCCTCGAGCAAAACTAAAATTTAAAATCTAACTCACTTTCGTAGGAATCACGATTGCACTTAGTATGTGTAACAAGTCGTTAAACCCCTACGTTACCCTAGTGGACAAGTTTTGTCTCGTGAGGGCTTGTAGTGAATATACCCACCAAATTTAAAAACTTGACTCAATACAAAAGACTCAAAAGTAATATAACCAAGTTTGAATGCAAACTTCATAAATATAGTAGAACTTCACTTTTCAATCTCAACTTATTGTGTGCATGTGCATAGCCAATATAACCATCCATTTCAAAAGATTTGATCGTTACATTTCTTATCCGAAAGTTCGTTTTGATTTCAAAATTTCATGAGATGCACTCTCAATCTAACACTTGAAAATGGATTATTTTATCTCGGTATATGTGAATAAATGAGTAAATTTATATGAACAACCATCACATATACATGATGAAAAATAGAATTTTTTCAATGGATGAATATGATCTCATGAATGGAAAATCAATTACTTTTTGGAAACATTAGATCGCACCATAGATCCTGTTCATCTTCTCTCCACACTATAACTAACTTCCCTTGAGATCGATTAGGACTTTCTTTGGTTATATTGTAGGTTCGGGTTCGGCTAGAAAGAATGTTTTTTTTAGTTCAAAATTTCTGAGAATATAGAGTTTTTTTTCGGTATTTTGACTTTTTGGAACTTTTTCTCACCTCCATTTTTCTTCTCTCTTTACTTTTTCTTTTCGACTCATTTATTCCTTCTTTGTTTTCTTTCTTCCCTTTTTTTTCCTAACACATCATTCTTTTGCAAACTTTTTTTTGCCTTTTTTCAATCGTAATTTTACCCCTAGTATTCTCAGAAAATGGTTATGACTTCTTTTTATGGGCTTTAAACTTCAAGTTGGAGTTGGGTAGGATAATGGATTTTCAAGAAAAGTCTTATTTTTTTTACTCAAATGGTCTTGAAACTGAATAATGTAAAAATTGTGGACGTAGGCTTAATTTTTAGGTTTCAAATGATGGCATAATCTCATTTTTCAAGTTTTGTTAAGTTGATTTGTGTCTCAAGATGACTTATTAAGACTTTTAGCGCTTAAGATTCACATTTTGACCTTTTGTTTTCAGTAATCGAACAAAATAATGAATTTGAGATCATCAACGAATTTATCACTGAAGGAAAGTTTGAATTATTTTAACTCCGATTGATTCAAATATCTCGAAAATGATGAATGGTACAAAAATCTCATTGGGCTAAAATCTCCACATATAAACGTTAAACATATGAACTTTCGCCTCAATATCCATTTTTGATCATATTATACGGCTAATGTGTAAAAATTTAATAAGTTGAGAGATCCATGAATTAATTCTATATTAAGAAATCGTTTCAAAACTCAATTATGTTGAAAATCTTTTTGGATTTTTGAAATTTTTCTGATTTTTCTTTTCAAAAATATCATCCTTACCCTAAAACCTAAATTTTACATTGTCCTCAATGTATGCTCAAATAAAAATATGGATGAAGAAAAATAAGTAAAGAAGTAAAATGATGATACTACTTGTGAACTTCACTTTTCTACCAACATCCAAAATAACAAGTGTATGTTAACAAAAATAAATAAAAAATAACAAAAAAAGGGAAAAAAATTACACTAATAATATACAAATCCATGAAAATTACCACCATCACCATAAATTAATAATCGAAAGAGTTGTGGGCCATTCCAATTAATAAACTTTATAGCACAAAGTTCCCAAACACCATAAATTTGAGAGTATAACTACACAATATAAATTTCAACCATAAACCCATGGTCATAATGGTGTTCACCGACATCATCATTAATAAACACATTTGAATCACACGAATCATATATCGATGAATCACACGGGGGTAGCAAATTACAATAAGAATTCAAATATTTACTATCCCTTTTTCGAAAAATAGTCACGTAAAATTTGGGGATGCATACTCCACTCCTAAATGTGAGACTTTATGAAAAGCCCGAGAAGAAAAGGTATCACGAGGCGATACACTTTCTTCATAAAAAATAGGAGGACCGTCATAAATATTTGAAGTATCACTATATTTGGATGACGAATTCTCAAATAAATTTTCCCATATATAAAAAGAATCAACATTTTTCTCAATTAAATTGGGAGAAAAATCTCGATAAGAATCAATATCCAAATCATAAGAATCATTACGTGTGTAAAGATTGTCAATTTTTTTCTCCTCGCAGAATTGATTATCCCCATTTAATTCATGATTATTTTTAGAAATGTCATCATTATACCATTTGTTTACCCCTTTCCAATTGATACACTTTTGTGAACAAATACTAATTAAAGGGGTTGGATTCTCATCCATACCTTCTTTAATTTTTTAAATGATTACTGACCCATCTGACTCAAATTGAAATACGTAATCATCTAAATTTTCAGTATTTTAAAAAAACACGTACATAGGATCAATGGAGGAACATGAGAAAGATGACGAGATAACAATACGAGAATCACCCTTTGTAATTTACAACAAATGATTTTTTTTTTGGATTTTTTTTAATGCAAAAAGTATTATAATTGACTCAAAACCACGTAAGCAAACACAAATCAATTTTGATTTGTTTAATTAGACAACTCCTACTCTTTGACAAGGGAGAATTTAAAAGACGACCAACTACGGTTATCTCCTTAAATCCCGATTTTACCTCCAGGTAGGTGGTCGGTATGAAGACTCATTAAAAACTACAAATCCTAGACAAGGTAAAACGGAATTGATTTGACAAGTTTGCGTTGGAATAGCTTCTAATTATAGTCTCGTTAAGAGCTTGGTTAATGAGTGATTTTTTATTTTGTTTTTGGATTTTTTTATATTTTTTTAATAAAATTTTACTAACAAAAAAATGAGAAAAATAAAAAAACTAGTCCGAAAGTCACAACTTCTTAAAAAAAATGAACAAATCCCCGTCAACGGCTCCAAAAACTTGTTGTCAATTTTTAAAGGCTATTATATAATAGCGAGTGTAAGTACGGGTCGAACCCACAGATATTTGTCAATTTTAATTATTAAAATAATTGTGGCTGTCCAACTAGAATAAACGGGATACAAAATAATTATGAACTACATTAAATAAAAACAACTACGATAATTGAGAGTAACACAAGAGATTTGTAAACAATTAGGATTCGGTGTCCATTTATCACGTAACTAATTTTGCACACTAATTTAATTTTGTCATTCCCTTTTTATAACTCAAATTAAACTGACTCTCGTCACGTCTAATTCGGAAAATATGAAAGTTATGTTCAAAATATTTTTAACGTTTCTAATAGACGACTAAATTCCATATTCCCTTAGAAAATACAAGTTTAAAGTTCGCAAATGTATTTAAGCATGGACTATCAAAACAATCAAAGTGTAAACATAATCTATAAAAAAAAAATACTATATTTAGATCTCAAAACTTGACCTGACAAAACAATTTTGAAGGTTCTAAAACACATCCTCGTGTCGTTTTAAAATGAATACCGAATCTTTAATAACAATTAAAATGATTAGGGAATGAACAACAATCAAATCAACGTGTCAATATTAGCTAACTATGATAAAATTCACCCCAATCCTAATATAAGAATCAAGTGTGACACCCCGCTTAAAATAATAACAGGTGGCTAGCCCTATACTAATTTAAATCAGGAATATCAAGGGGATCATTCTCAGCATCTACTGTCGAGACTAAATAAACATAGCTAACTACCCAATACTATAATAAGCGGATGCGAAAAAAAAATTTAAAACCATACAATGAACATCATCCAACCAACAACATTGTAACTACCGTTCATGATAAAATATTCACACGTACCATGATAAAAGAAGTACTAAAATAAAACATGATAATTACAACAAAAGAAGTATACCCGAATATGCTGTCGGATCACAGACAGTACCACAACCCGAGAGAAATATAAAAGTACTACATATAACCCTTGGGTATGAACGCGATATACAAAATGAATCCTTAACTAGATTAAAAAATATGGAAAATGGCTATAACAAAATCCCGCAACAGTCCGCAACTACTACGGCTCCCAAGACACTGGATAAAAAAACATCATTGGTATCCTTGCAATGGGATACCTGTAGTATACAATATATATACAAAGAGAGAGAGAGAGAGAGAGAGAGAGAGAGAGAGAGATAAACGGGTCAAAGCCCGAGGTGTGAAAATATTTTTAGCAAGTGTATTAAAATGCATAACAATTATAAATACACTATTCCATGATTAAAGTGGAGTCGCACTCTCTTGGAACTCCAACTCACCCCTCGGCTAAAGCGCGCACCTAAACGTATGCACATGAACCTTAATTAAACTACCCGAGACGTTATAGGGACAATTCAATATTACTCTACGCATAATCTACACCTGCGTAACCCACTATCTGAAATATAACCATAATCTTCTCATTCTAGCATATCCCAAGTTTACGCCCGCACGTCTAAATCAATATGTATGTATCTACATACATATATCTTACTAGCATTCATCAATTTCTACTTATTAACTTTAGCAAGTTATAAGCATTAGAATAGTTGCACATCATCTTTACATACTTATAAAGTATTCTTTCACCTTATAACATAAATTCGAGCACTAAGAACTAAACTTTTCCCCACTCCCAACATTGCGCTACGGTTCCTGCGTGGGACATCTTGCAAAGCAAAATCCAAACAATGAACCCCCCCGATACACTACTACTTGATAATGTTGATCGTCGAGATCCATTATGCCCTCAGCACACCTCCCATATATTTTTCGCTATTTATTATGAACTACTATCCCTAAGTCCATAAATAAAATATCGCATAAAACCTTTAGGGTCTATATATCATTCTTCTAGTTAATAAGCATGATCGTTCAACCCTGTCAAACACGTACACATAGCACACTTAGTGTGTACTATGAAAATACCCATATCACATTCACCTATAGGATATATATAACATTACTATAGTTATCAAACACAATCATTCAACCTTATTGAACATGTACACGTAACACACATAACATGTACTCAAAATATCCAGAACATATTCACTTATAGGATATAAAAATATACTTCACAATGCTATCGTCTTCCAGGAATTACTCACCTTCTCCCGGGTTACCAGCCACCGGACTATTATAACACCGCCCTGGTAATAAAACAAAACACAACTTATGGGAAGCGATCATAGTTTCGAACCTGAAAGTGAGAACGAATCATACCCAAAACATCTCACCCAGAATAAAATAACGCATTAAATATTGGACGACTATGACCTGGGAATTATACGCTCCCTGATCCTCAAGCTAGGGGCCTCACCCACATCGCGTAACTTCCCATTATAGTACTGGAGGGTATGCTTATACAATAAGTATATATATCATTCACACTAGATAAATATGCAATCACGTCGTATATACAAACCATCATATAAGGCGTATACATTCACGCCATATATACATACACTCTATCTCCCATTTGTATGTATAAAAGTAATGAATTCGGCCACATGTATAAATAACTCTCGTTATACTAACCGACGCTATAACACGTACTTTCACAATTCATTTTATAATATGATCCCTCACTTGAAACATATTCATCCATTTCACTTATGATATGAATAGTCTCCTAATTTGATCAACGTTTGCGGATACTATCTTATAACTGAATGTATATAACAATCCTCATTCATATACCATCTATATCTGGATGCACACCATTATACAATAATTATCCCGACTATAAGTATAAACACCACTATTCTAATTGATAATGCGTTCTATCAATTTCAATTTTAAATTACGGTTCAGTTACTCATATGAACCCTTAACGATACTGCATTTCAGATTTAATCCCTAGTTCATCGTCACTGAGGATATACGACCTCTCTCTCATTAGTACACCAATCATATCTAAATAAAATCCTATCGCTAGAAGGATTCGACACAAAAGTCGACATACCAATTCCACGTCATACTTTCACAACTCCCTCGAATAGTCCTCAACCTTACATCATATAACAACTCACGTCTAATCTCTAAATAGGACTCCCATCCCTAATGAGATTCCCCACTACATCGATGCAACAACTCCAATACATTTGTATATATGTTCCCAAAATAGCTCGATACGTCCCTACGATCACATCATGTGAGAAACCCCCAATAAATCTCCAAAACGTATCTCTCGCATCATATAAGAATGCTCCATATCGATAAACCCAATCGAAATGGAGTAAAACTCACTCTAGAAAAAACTCGCAAAATAGACCTGTTTTCGAATTGATTCGACCTGGTCTGAATCAATTCGGTCCCAAAGGCGAATCGATTCTTCCCTTATGCGAATCGATTCGGTCCAAATGACCTGTAAGTATGTCTTAGGCTGAATCGATTCGGTTTGGGTCCGAATCGATTCGGTCACCCAGACCTGACACTTTTGCCTTAAGCCGAATCGATTCACTTAGGGGGCGAATCAATTCGGGTCTGCAAAACTTCGAAGGATCCCCATTTCTGAATAAACCCACGAATTATATACCCAAAATTCATCAATTTTAACCACCAATCTTCAATCCAAATATTTTTTTAATAACAAAACTCATCCTACATCTCATCCCATCAAGTTATACACTACCAAACCTATATATAAACATCAAATGCAAGAACTAAACCACAAAATCTAGGTTTTGATATATTAACCCCAAATCCATACTTTTAACCACAAATCATGAAATGAAATACACACATGAATTATTTAGCAAGATTAATCACTTGCCTCGAAGTTGTAGAGGTTGAATCTTCCTCAAAATCGTGTATTGGACAAAATCACCAAGCCTCTCTCCTCTTTCTCTTCTTCCTTTCTTCTTCTTCTCTCTCTCTCTAGGGCTCTCTCTCTCAATATCAAGAATGAGATTATCATCTCACGTAAGCTTTTTAAGCCTTATCTCCAAGATACCTAACTTGAAATGATAATACACACTTTAAATCACTCGTTTACTCCAATTCGAGTCAAACTAACTTAAATTTTTTGAAACCAAAATAAAACCCAAGTACAGTCATTTTGACTATCTCGACCCATTTGGGATCAACTGGGCACTCAGAATCGTCATTCGAAATACTTTATAACATCCTCGAGTTTTTACCTCAATTGCCAAATTTAAAATTCTCTAATTTAAATAAATTTTATTTCTCCAAAAAAAAAAAAATTCTCAGTCCTCAAAATCACGGGGTATTACATACTTCCCCCCTTACAAGAATTTCGTCCCCGAAATTTAGTTAAGCCTAGTACTCCAAACCTTAACTAGATCCTACGTCACCTACCTCAAGATCACTATACGTATTTCTCCCACTTCTCATGGCGAATTACTATATTTATAATCACATTAGTTAACCAGGGCGCCCATACACCCTGTACCCGAGCTCCACTGCATAAATATTACCCGACTCCACTAGTCTTAAACCGATATATAACTCTCAACAAATTAATCTATCATAATGCACTATGTGCATAACAAAAATTTGAAATTTCCAAAGATTTAACTCTTCTAAATTCCTGACATTCACTACTTTCGTGCGGGGGAGTTCTCTCAAGCGAAATACAGGCAAGAAACCCTCCCAATACACTACTATATAGCTCTGTCCGGAATTGAGATCCGTTAAATCAGGACTAAGGTTTATAAAATATTTCTGAACCCTATCGATATTGCTCGAAGGCCTATAAAATAATGTAATATAAAATATTTTTATGTCTTTCGATGCCCAAGCCAAACACCTTATGCTCAAGACACAAGGCATAAACAATTACAATACTCTTACTAACACCTAGTTCTCAGAACTAACACAATCACGAGCTAAAATTTCTAGCTCAACAACGAACCCGTTAAACCCTGAATCTCTTCAATAATAAAAATCCTTTACCTCGCATCAAAGAATCGCCATAAGGTAGGCCCTTCCATAACTGGAACATTACTATTAGTTTCATCTAGCATAACTATAAAACGATAGCTCTATCGTTACTACTCCACAAACTTTTACAATTGTACTTCCGAACAAAATCATAACTCTCTACTAGCACATCTCGAAACAATCTATTCTCCCGAAAGATATCATCCCAGCTTCGCACTTGCTCACTCCTCCCTTTAAGGAAATTCCACATACGCAATGGTTATAACAACTAACCACCCACAAAAATCGTACCTGCGGCGCTCCCAATACCTCTCAAGCACAACTTAAACTCATAGGAAAAATAATTTACATGTTACCTCCATACTCCAACCGCCTCACTTCATCAATCGATCCCTGTTCGAAGTTATTTTACCCAAACTGGCCTATGAACTGTTGTAGGGGTTGCACATCCAAAACTTCCAAGTAAAGTTGCCATCTACCTCTCTCAGGACAATCCCTCTTCCTATGGTCTAATTCTCCACAAAAGAAACATCTCCCAGAGAATCCTTCCTGACCATCCTGAGAAATAAGACGTTGTTGTGCCCTCGGTAATCCTGCCTATAACCTTATTGCAGTGATGAACTTTCCCTACTGGCATCATCTCCTCCAGTCCTACTTAATGAACCCAAGTCTCCAAATTTCCTACTCCCTTTTAAATGAAGACGATACTCCTGACAGCAAGACAACGCCGCGTTCATCACATTGGTAAAAGTCGGTAACGCCGGGATCCCTAACAAATGCTGATGAATTCACCAATCTCAACCTCCCAAGAACTTCATTATTCGTTTCTCCTCCGTATATACCTTACCAGGCATAAAATTCGCCAATCGAGTAAATTCTTCTTCGTGCTTAGCCACCATTTGATCACTTTGAATCACATCCAATAATCTCCCCTTCATTCTCGTCTGAATCGTAGAAAATACTTCCGATCAAAACGTACCCAAAAATATTTTATGGGCATTGCATCTCTCTGCTCCGATGTTGTGGCTAAGTCCCACCATTGGAGAGCTGTATCTCTTAGTTTAAAGGTGTCGAGTACTTATTTCTGCACCTCCATGCATTCAACCATCCGAAGGTGCCTTTGCATACCCTTCCTCCACTGACTTGTAACTATTACATCAACTCCCCCCGAAAATTCTAGAGGATGTCGTTTCCTAAAGGCTTCCCGTACTCTTTCCCATGCAGATGGCCCTGGGTGGGCTTGAGCTATCAGAACTGCAGGATATTGTGCCATCATAACAATGGCAACACTCTACTGCTCGTGCCACCACATTGGAAACTTCGGTTGCGGTCATAGTCCCTTAAGGCATTTGGGGTTCTATATTATCAACCCCTCTGTTTGCCCTGACTGGACGACCTCTTATCAGTTGCATCTGAAATAAGGGCAAGTGTATCAAAACGCCGTTCAAGCAATTATGCATCACAAAAGGAAATGGAGGAGTAACGAACACAACAGTCCTAATAATAGGGCTCCACTTAAAGAACGCTTACGGAAGAACGCAGGAAACCCGTACAGATGCTAAGACACTAGAACCTGATGCTCTGATACAACCTGTGACACCCCGCTTAAAATAATAACGGGTGGCCAGCCCTATACTAATTTAAATCAGGAATCTCAAGTGGTTCATTCTCAGCATCTACCATCGAGACTAAATAAACATAGCTAACTACCCAATACTATAATTAGTGGATGCCAATTTTTTTTTAAAACCATACAATGAACATAATCCAACCAACAACATTGTAACTACCGATCATGATAAAATATGCACACGTGCCATGATAAAAGAAGTACCCATATAAAACATGATAAGTACAACAAAAGAAGTATACCCGAATATTCTGTCGGGTCACAGACAATACCACAACCTGAGAGAAATATAAAGTTACTACATATAACCCTTGGTTATGAACCCGATAAACAAGATGAATCCTTAACTAGATTATAAAATATGGGAAATGGCTACAATAAAATCTCATTACAGTCCGCAACTGCTACGGCTCCCGTGACACTGGATAGAAAAGCCTCATTGGTACACCTGTAGTATACAATATATGTATATATATATAGCAAGAGAGAGAGATATAAATGGGTCATAGCTTGAGGTGTGAAAACAGTTTTAGCAAGTGCATTATAATGCATAATAATTATAAATGCATTATTCCATGATTAAAGTGGAGTCGCACTCTCTTGGAACTCCAACTCACCCCTTGACTAAAGAGCACACCTAAACGTATGCACATTAACCTTAATTAAACTACCTGACACGTTCTAGGGACAGTTCAGTCTCACTCTACGCATAATCTACACCTGCGTAACCCATTATCTGAAATATAACCATATTCTTCTCATTCTAGCATATCCCAAGTTTACGCCCGAACTTCTACATCAATATGTATGTATCTACATACATATATCTTACTAGCATTCATCAATTTCTCCTTATTAACTTTAGCAAGTTATGAGCATTAGAATAGTTGCACATCATCTTTACATAGTTATAAAGTATTCTTTCACCTTATAAGATAAACCCGAGCACTAAGGACTAAACTTTTCCCCACTCCCAAAATTACGCTCCGGTTCGTGCGTGGGACGTCTCGCAAAGTGAAATCCAAACAAGGAACCCCCCGATACACTACTACTTGACAATGTTGATCGTCAAGATCCATTATTCCCTCATCAAACCACCCATATACTTTTCGCTATTTATTATGAACTACTATCCCTAAGTCCATAAATAAAATATCGCACAAAACCTATAGGGTCTATATATCATTCTTCTAGTTAGTAAGCACGATCATTCAACCCTAGCAAACACGTACACATAACATACTTAGCGTGTACTATGAAAATATCCATATCGCATTCACTTATAGGATATATATAACATTACTCTAGTTATCAAACACAATCCTTCAACCTTATTGAACATGTACACGTAACACACATAACATGTACTCAAAATATCTAGAACATATTCACTTATAGGATATAAAAATATACTTCACAATGCTATCATCTTCCAGGAATTACTCACTTTATCCCGGATTACCAGCCACAGGACTACTATAACACCGCCCTGGTAATAAAACAAAACATAATGTATGGGAAGCGGTCATAGTTCCGAACCTGAAAGTGAGAACGAATCATACCCAAACTTCTCACCCAGAATAAAATCAAGCATTAAATAACAAAAGACTATGACCTGGGCACTATACGCTCCCTGCTCCTCAAGCCAAGGGCCTCACCCATATCGCGCAACTTTCCATGATGGCGTTGGAGGGTATGCTCACACAATAAGTATATATATCATTCACACTAGATATATATGCAATCACGTCGTATATACAAACCATCATATAAGGCGTATACATTCACGCCATATATACATACACACATATATACACACACTATCTCCCATCTGTTTGTATAAAAGTAACGAATTCGGATACATGTATACATAACTCTCATTATACTAACCGACGCTATAACGTATACTTTCCCAATTCATTTTATAATACGATCCCTCACTTGAAACATATTCATCCATTTCACATATTATATGAATAGTCTCCCAATTTGATCAATGTTTGCGAATACTATCTTATAACCGAATGTATATAAAAATCCTCATTCATATACCATCTATATCTGGATGCACACCGTTATACAATAATTATTCCGTCTATAAGTATAAACACCACTATTCTAATTGATAATGCGTTCTGTCAATTTTAATTTTAAATTACGGTTACGTTACTCATATGAACCGTTAACGATACCGCATTTCAGATTTAATCCCTAAGTTCATCGTCACTGAGGATATACGACCTATCTCTCATTGGTACACCAATCATATCTAAATAAAATCCTATCGCTAGAAGGATTCGACACAAAAGTCGGCATACCGATTCCACGTCATACTTTCACAACTCCCTCGAAGAGTCCTTAACCTTACATCATATAATAACTCACGTCTAATCTCCAAATAGGACTCCTATCCCTAATGATATTCCTCACTACATCAATGCAACAACTCCAATACATATGTATATATGTTCCCAAAATAGCTCGATACCTCCCTACGATCACATCATGTGAGAACCCCCAATAAATCTCCAAAACGTATCTCGTATCATATAATAATGTTCCAAATCGATAAACCCAATCGAAATGGAGTAAAACTCACTCTAGAAAAACCTCGCAAAATAGCCCTGTTTCTGAATCGATTCGTCCTGGTCCGAATCGATTCGGGTCCAAAGGCGAATCGATTCTCCCCTTATGCGAATCGATTCGAGTAAGCCTTTTAAGGCGAATCGAATCGAATCGATTCTCTCTCTCTCTCTCTCTCTAGGCCTCTCTCTCTCAATCTCAAGAATGAGATTATCATCTCACATAGGCTTTTTAAGTCTTATCTCCAAGATACCCAACTTTAAATGATAATACACACTTTAAATGACTCGTTTACTTTAATTGGAGTTAAACTAACTAAAAATTTTCCGGAACCGAAATAAAATCCAAGTAAGTCATTTTGACTATCTTGACCTATTCGGTATCAACCGCGCACTCAGAATCGTCATCCAAAATACTTTATAACATCCTCGAGTTTTGACCTCAATTGCAAAATTTAAAATTCTCCAATTTAAATAAATTTTATTTCTCCCCAAAGAATTAAATTCTCAGTTCTCAAAATCACGGGATATTACATCAAGCTACCATAATGAAAGAGAAATTGCAAGAATAAGTGGATATTTTTATTAATAAATCAAAATTACAATACTTTCTCTAATAATAATCTTCAATCCTCTAAAAATGATAAAAACTTGGCCTTAAAATTGATTACAATCATTCAAAGTTGCTTCCCGAAATTCTCCTAAAATTGTTAGCCCAAGGGTCCTTTTTATAGGACAAGTGGTGAGGTATTTGACTTGTCGTGGGACTCTCCCTGATTGGTCGAATAGTGTTGGTAGCTATCTTTCTACCTCTTTAATATGTGGATCGGAATAAGGGACCGAATTTCCCCCCACTCGAAAATTCTTATCTTTCCTTGTGGATCACGCATGCCGAATTTCATCCAAATCGGAGAATGAAAATTCCCAACCTTTTTTACTACAACTTTTTTCGAAGGACTATAAAAATCAGTGTTTTCGCGCCTTTTTATTAGTTGACCCTCAATTTGCACCAAATTCCATCATTACATGCATAATTTTCACTAGGCAACTTTTTCCGCAAATTAGCACATGAATATTATAAAATTATTTACGTGCCCATTTTTCACTTAGAATTGCCGTTTTTCAATCCAAATTAAATCATTCTTGCATTTTTTTCCCTTTTTAATAAAATGATCCTAAGAGCTTATTAAATAAAACAAAATGGGAGTAACAAAGTATAAATTTGGGTATAAAACAAAATATTTCTCTCATCCTCCACCCAGGAGAAGACAGCCGACAAGGGCACCGCAACCACAACCACAACCATCACAGGGGTCGGTGTCAGCTGTAGAGATGGCGACAATCATGGCACAAGCAGTTAATGCAGTAATAACTGCCATAGCTAAGCATTTCCCTTAGGTTTAGCAGGCACCGCAACCAGTGGAACCAGTTGTTTAAGCACACCCAGGACCGTTAGAGTGACAGAAAGTTAGGGGGCCTTCCAGAAGGGCCACCCACCAGAGTTTCAGGGGAGTTCTGATGTGATTGCGACGTGTCAGTGGAAGAAAGACATCCAACGCCACTTGCGTATGGTTGACTGTAGTGAGGTACAAAAGAAAATTCTATCTACTTTCAGATTGGTTGGAGCAGCATTGCAGTGTTGGGAGTCGGTGAACACCGTTATAGAGAGGGATACTATATGACCATTGCTGATTTCTGGGTGCGGTTTGATCACAGATACTTTCCACCAACCGTAAAGACTAAGATGCAAAAGAAGTTCAGTGAGATGACTTAGGGTGAGCGTTCTGTGGCCGAATATGAGGAGGAGTTCACTCATTTGGCTAATTTTGTACCAAACGAGGTGAACAATGAAGAAAGGAAGAAGAAAAAGTTCATGGATGGTTTAGCCCGGAGGATTAGGAAGTATTTAATCGACAATCGATCATTGGTAACTTCTAATGAAGTTGTCAATGCCCCACTATTACACTGCTAGGATCATCGCTTCCATATAAAGGGAAGCGAGAAAATAGGTGATCCCAGCCAGCAGGGCAAGACAGGAGGTAACGGTGCTAATGGAATGCCACAACAGTAGAATTCAGGCAGGCACTAGGGGCAGCATTCTTGATAGGGGGATTAGGCCATGAGGTTCAGAACTGGGGGCTGTTGACTAGAGGGCGGTTTAAGACAGGGCCAACAGGGACATCAGTCGCAGAGTCTTGAAAGTCTTTGCTTTCTTTGGCCCTGTTGTCCTTGCTGGTTAGGTCGGAGTTTCTCTCCAGCCTAATCCAGATAAGTTTGACGTTTATGGCCGTCTCTTCCACAATTGAAACACCTTTTTGTGACATCATTATGTCCCTGACTTTGTTGTCCCTGACGCTTTTATCTCTTCATGCAAATTCTATTACCTTCGTGGTCTTTACGATCCTGAGGAACTTGTTGTTGTGGTATTAGTGTCTCCCCATAATTGTTAACTCTAGCCATGCCAGATTGACTATCTTCTCTTATTCTTTTGCCTCCTATAAGCTGCATACTACGATTTTGGTACTGTAAGACTATAGTGGTAACTGCCTGTGCCACAATACCTGCTATTTCGGCGATTAATACTCTTTCTGGGGGTACCTGAGGTATCAGGTGGCCTTGCTCATTGACTCCCCCAACAGTGTTATCTTGTTTTTCTCGACGTGTCATCGAAAAGTTGAAATGGACTGAATGAGTTCAACACTCATATAAATAAATCACAGAAGTACAAATTTCCAATGCGTAAGGATGAATACAACATTCCTAATATTAGGGCTCTATATCAAAGAAGTCTACGCGAAAAGCATAATAAGCCGTACAGATCCTGAGGACTCTAAAACCTGATGCTCTGATATCACCTGTGACACCCCGCCTAATTAAATACCGTGTGATTAGTCCTTTATTATATTGAATCAGAATATCTTATTGGTTCAGATTATGCATCACTGTCGAAAACTTTATTATTAAACACCAACCACCTAATATTTAAAAAGGTTGATATCAAAATTTTATCTTTTAATTTCTATAAAACTAGGTTACGAATCATTAAACATTCACCATTCACTTCAATCTCATATAATAGGAAATAACTGCAATACTGAATGAAACTCGAGAAAACATTTCCAGTCTAAGTCCCAAATACAATAATCTAACAGAAATAAACCCAACAACTGAATGAAATAAATAATTAAATCCAAAAATCTCTGAATATATGAATAGAAAAGGGGCAACATGCCCTAACTGATGAAATAACTCAAATGGGAGAAATGGTAGACATATAGGCGTCTACTATCAAGGTCCTGTAACTTCCACAGTAGCTACAACTCGTCGAATGAATGGAACTCCTAAGCTTAGTGTCCCTGTGGCTAGGCACCTAAAATAGTTTGACAAGAAAAAGAGATTTGCAGAAAACGGGTCAGAGCCGGAGTTGAAAACAGTTTAAAAATCAGCAAGTGCTTAAAATGAGTTTATAGCAAATATATTAATCATGTTAGATTATCGTACTCACTTGAGATTCTCACCTCTCATCTAATGTTCACGCCTAATGTTCCATCAAACCATACTAGTTTCTATTCCCATGCTAACTAGTTTTTTCCCGTCTAACATCTAATCATAGCCCAATATCGTTCCCAAGTATTCCCTCGCAATACACATAATACCTATAATCAACTTCTCTTTAACATGGATAAGCGCCCTTTCAATTTAATATATGTAAAGTGTTCACCAACTTAGTTCATTTCATATTTCATTATTATACATGTCTACTTAATTCACACAGTAGATAGTATCACAAGTATATATATACATACGCTCTATTATATATATATTCAATAATGCACCCCGAGACACAACTACGGTGCATGCATACTCTGCTATCATGTCCTGGTGCATTGCTCATTGCATAAAGGACTAAAGGTTCAATCTCTCACGAACCATCAAAGCAAACACACACATTGGAGGCGAACATAGTTCCAAGACGATGGGGTACGCACATACCTATGCACCTATATGACCGTCATCACTATCATTCTCACATATATCCCATACCTAGGTTCTATGCTCTAGTGGTACAAATCAAAATCCCACCCGAAGGATCCTCAAGGCATGATTGTCCACAATGTGCAACCTCCGCTAGATAGCAAGCAGCGTAGGTATGTCGTACACATAATAGATCAATCAATAGGTATATACACACAATTTATTATATTAATTAGGTATTCACGTAACCCAAGTCCCCAAATTTATATGTAGTATTATCGTTTCTACTACTAACAATACTTTAAATGTACGACTTATCTCTCTATCGTATATACTCTTTAAGGTTCCCTCATTCCAACACATTCCCTTAATAGCTACACAATTCACTTTGCTACTAAATTATGAAAATGAAGCTACTCCAAAATAGCGTAGGTCCTATTCTCTCACTTAAATGAACCTAGAAGGATTTTTAACTCGTTTGGGCAAAACTTAGGGTTTCTGAAGTCTCGTTATAACCTGGGGATTCTCGTTCGAACGAGGTCATTCGAGCGAGGTCGTTCGAACGATATTCTCACTTCGAACGAACTCTAAAATCTTGTTAGCAATCTTGTTGGAATTATCGTTCAAACGACCTGGGCAGGTCTTTGAACGAGAATTCCGAGAGCTTCCCTGTCTTCCAAAAGTTTCGTTTTCCAATTCATTCAACAATAAAATCACTTCAAAACTCATTCTAATCCAAATACAACAACTCTAAACCACATCCCCTAGTATTAGAACACTTTCCCATCCATTTTTAACATCAAATCCCTAAAATTATAACATTAATTTCGATTAATTTCTCAAATCTTCAACAAGCCCTAATTTCACATAACCTCCATTAACAACAATTTAATCCCAGATTTAATTTCGTGAAACCAACATATAAAACCCAAAATTATCATACCTAGAACATGGTTATTCATCTACATGCAAACCTATACTCCCCACTAAAGATGGGAAATTTACAATTAGGTCCCTTAGTAATAATTTTTAAACATTTAAGGACAATTTACTATTAGGTCCACTTGTTATTCCATTAGCGTGGACTTTTACAAGAAGAGAATTAGTGGACCTAAGTGTTTAAATTTGTCAAAATTCCTTTAGTGTTTAAAATTTTTTTGTGAGGGACCTAAGAGTACTTTCCCCATTAAAGATTAATATCCAATTTCAATCCCAAATTCATAATATCATGGTTATTCCATTAACTAAATTTAACATGAATCATATATGCTCTAAAAATTCAACAAGATAAACACTTGCCTTTTTGTGAACTTCTAATTTGCTGGATGAAATTGGTATAGGGGTGATCCTCTCTTCACGATCTACGCGTTGGAATAATTTTTGGTGTGAGAGCTTGAGTCTTTATCCATGGGCTCCTATGGAGTTCTCCTTCTTCCTCTTTGGTTCTCTCTCTCTCTCTCTCTCTCTCTCTCTCGTAGGTTTTAAACTCACAAATAGCCTATTACCCACGTACTCTTCCTTTTTAATTTTCTATTTTCGTCTATTATAATTCCTAAAAATCTCAAAAGACTAAAATACCCCCTGGGGGTGTCGGTTTGGTCTAATTTGTCCCGAAACCCAAATAAAACACCCGGATAGAGTTTTTTGACTATCTAGACCCTTTTCGACTCATCGGCGCACTCAAAATGGTCATAAGAGTTACTTAAAAAAATAAATTATCTTTTAAACCCAATAAAGTAATACCGACACGACTCACATGCGCGTCCTAACTAAGTATATTGTAACTGCCGTATTTTTCACTCCAGGCCATAACAATATTTTCTTAATCATATATTACTTTACTCGCTAAGTAATATTCAACATAATTATCATCAATAAATACTAACTCCCGTTACGCTAGTAATTATTACATTCAAAATCTGAATTAATTATAAATAAATTTTATCCATTTAATTTAATTAATCCTAATTCCATAATTTAAATAAAATCCCTAAAAAATATGGGGTATTACAGGTCGAGAACAAATGTGTATTACATTGAGGCGGAGACCTCACAGGAGGTGATTGTTACGTTAGACTCGATTCCAGTCATGAGGCAATTCGAGGATGTATTTCTAACATACTCGGGTTGCCACCTAGCCAGAAATTGACTTTGTTATTGACTTAGCACCGGGTACGAGACCTATAGCTCGAGCGCCTTATCGCATGGCCCCATATGAGATACAGGAATTGAAGGAGTAGATTCAGCAGCTCCTAGGGCAGGTTTTTATTAGATGGAGTACTTTATCATGGGGTGCACCAGTGTTGTTCGTCAAAAAGAAGGATGGGTCACTTTGGTTATGTATTGACTGTAGAGAGTTGAATAAGGTCATGATCAGAAATAAGTATCCACTGCCTCGTATAGATGATCTATTCAACTAGATGAGGGGAGAAACTTACTTCTCCAAGATAAATTTGCGTTCTGGCTATCATCAGTTGCGTGTCAGGGCGGAGGCGATTCCTAAGACTGCTTTTCCGACACGAATGGGTACTATGAGTTTAAGGTGATGCCATTTGGACTCACCAATGCGTCAACAGTGTTCATGGATCTGATGAACCGAGTTTTTTTAGAGTTCCTTGATCAGTTTGTGATTGTTTTCATCGACGATATTCTGATTTACTCTATCTCTGAGGATGAGCATGCTGAGCACTTACGGAAGGTTTTACAGACACTTAGAAAACATCAGTTATATGCGAAGTTTAGTAAATGTGGGTTCTGGCTTTCGGAGGTGTATCTTATGGGTCATATTTTGTCTGAGAAGGGTATCATTGTTGATCCGAGTAAGGTATCGACGGTGAGGGAGTGGGGATAGCCCACGACACCGACCGAGGTTTGTAGTTTTCTGGGATTGGTAGGATATTATTAGAGGTTCGTTAAGCGTTTCTCAATGATTAAGGGTCCATTGACGAACTTGACTCGGAAAGGAGTACCATTTATTTGGGACGATCATTGTCAGCTAGTTTTTGATGAGCTAAAGGACAAACTGACGTCAACACCCGTACTTGCACTACCTAAGGGAGGAGTGGCGTACTGCGTCTACACTGATGCATCCTTGTAGGGACTTGGGGGTGTATTGTAGCAGGAGGAAAGGTATATAATGTATACATCTCGCAAGCTTAAGCCACACGAGAAGAATTACCCCACACATGACTTGGAGTTAGGCGCAATGGTATTTGCCTTGAGGATCTGGAGGCATTATCTGTTGGGGGAGTAGTTTACCTATTCACGAACCATAAATCGCTTCAGCATATGTTCACATAGAAAGATCTGAACATGAAACAGAGGAAGTGGTTGGAGTTCGTGAAAGATTACCAGTTTAATATTCAGTATCATCCCGAGAAGGATAACGTGGTGGCAGACGCATTAAGCAGAAGGTCTGCAGGGGAACTAGCAGAAGTTTGGAAAGCAAAGTGGAGGGAGCTTCGACATGATGATGAGATTGCTATGGCTTGTTTGTCCATATTAGGTGTCACACCCGAGATTATGATGAGAGTGGTGAAAGCACAGGTAGATGACCAATATTACCAAGAGAGAGTTCGTCAGTTATTACTGATAGGGCAAAAGGGTACTCGATTAGTTCCAAGGGTGGTTTGCATTTTAACGAGAAACTCGTGGTCCTAGAAGGTGATGATTTGAGGCATGCAGTAATGTCAGCGGCTCACGGGTCCCGATTTATGGTACATCCCGATGGGGATAAGATGTACCAGGATATGCGCAGATAGTATTGGTGGTCGGGAATGAAACGGGACATAGGGGTGTTTGTCTCGCAGTGTGATACCTGACACCTAGTGAAGTTAGACCACCAGAGATCGACAGGGATGTTATAACCACTAGAGATTCCCATATAGAAATAGTAAAGTATTGTGACACCCCGCCTAATTAAATATCGGGTGATCAGTCCTTTATTAAACTAAATTCAAGTGTCTGGTTGGTTCATTCTTAGCATTACTGTCGAAAATAATTTTTCTTTATTAATCACTTAATAATTAATTAAGCTAAGTGTCAAAACATTTAATTTTATAGATTAAGTCCTATTGGTATGATTTAATATACGAAACCACTTTTACGAACACATATAATAATAATGAATACCAAACCATCCAAGTGAAATAAACAGACTAGATTAATCAATCCAAATAAAATATCCCAAATCGGATGACAATGAATTAATTAAAACAATCCCAACTAAAACTGAATACTGAAATAATAAAGAGTACAAGTCTCTCTGAACTAAATAAAATCTGGAAATGGGCGACACATTCCCCATCTAAAATGACTAAATGAAGAGTTGAGATGACAAGGATGAAGTCGTCTAAAGGCAAAGACCTGTAACTCCCACACTAGCTGCATCACGTCAATAGTCCAAAGATCTAAGTCCGACGCCCCTGTGGCTGGGCAGCTATAAATACATATATATATACAAGAGAAAGAAGAGATGACAGGAAACGGGTCAGAGCCCGAGTGTAAAATGGCTTTAAAACAGTTTAGCAAGTATTTAAAATGATTACCAGTTGATATAACATACATGTTAGTGCCTCGACACTCACTTAGGAATTCTCACCTCTCAACTAGTGTGCACGCCTAACGTACTACCGAACTAGTCTAAATAAAGCTAACCTAATCAACTAATCTAACCCAATTTCCCCTCACCAATCCTGATTCAAGTGATCGCATGACTATAGTTTATATATGATAACCTTTTCTTATGAATTTACCAAACCATCTATGTAAATCTCAATACAGTCTTAAGTTCTCAACCACTCAATTTATTTAATATTAATTAATTAATTTTATCTACTTACAATCATAGCAGATGAATCACAGGTACATATATTTATCGCTCATAATATATATACTAATAAGGCACCCCACATAAATCTATGGTGCTAGCATAATCTGCTATCAAGTCCCCGTATCTCTCGTACAAAAGGGAAATACTAGTTCTGAATCACTCTCGAACTATATTAAGACAAAACACACATATTGAAGGCGAAGCATAGTTCCAAGTCACTAAGAGGTCTGTACATACCCTCACGTCTCTTATGACCGTTTGAACTATCAATCTCAGATAGCTTGTACCATGGACACTATGTTCTAGGGGACAAGTCAATATCCCCCATAAAGGTCCCATCGAGATAAGACTATCCCGACGTGGAAACCTTCGTGATAGCAAGTAATGCAGGTATGGTTAAACACATATATTCATATAATATATATACATCCACTCATATATATATATATATATATATATATGTTCACATTATTCAGATAGGTACACCCACGACCCATAAAATATTCTAACCATACATGACACGTAGCGCCCGAGTCCTACGTATAATTAATTCAGTCTTTTATTTTCTCAATTACTGCAAATTCTCAAGTACTACTCGATCCTCGAAGTGTGTCATTTTAATAAATATCAAATCAGTAGGTGTACCCTCTCTACCCTACCGGCCTAAGTCGTCATTGGTTTGCACAATCCCCAATTTATCACACATGCAATCATAACCCATTATATACCCTCATAACCCAACAGTTCAATTCCATATGAAATTTCACTACCCACACCTTGCCTTTTTTTTAATAAGAAAAATGAGGATATATTAAAAGGAGGAGAAAAAAGCCTTTATCCGGGGGCTTACAATCTAGAGAACGAAATATCAAAATCATCAATGTAAGAACTAAAAAATCTAGAGAAAGGGCCTTTATAAGGTCTAGCTTTGAATGCTAAAACAATATCATAGTGTATGGCCTGAATTATTGACTTGGGCTTCATCGAATTATCTTCAAAATTAGCTTTGTTCCTGGAACACCATATCTGACAACAAATGTAGAGAGGAAGAATTTTGCAAAGAATTGATCTAATATTTTTCCCCTGACAATTAATCCACCAAGATATGATTTTAGATCTCAAAGAATAATTCTGAAGACGAAGGCCCATCAAATTTTCAAAATGCAACCATACTTCCGTAGCAATATCACTAGTATGAAATAAGTGATCGTCATCTTCTTCTTGAGACATCATACAACAACGACATTTAGAGACCATAGGAATAAAAATGCGCTTGATATTAAGATAAAGGGGAAGAGCTTTATGAAGAATTGGCCACGAGAAAATAGAAACTTTTAGAATGATCCTCGGATCCCATATCATGGAATATGAGAATTGTAAGTAATGTTTTTCTATAATTAATCCCCAAGTCTTTTTAAGAGAAAAATTTGACTTAAACCAGTTTGGGTCATAAGACGAAATATTCTCCTCAATAAATTCCTCAACTGATTTCATTCTCTTCCATGTGGCACTAGCAAATGTAGGAACACCCCTGCAATTAACACAAGCGAGTTTTTTATATTTTTAGTGCATAAAATTTCCCAAAGAGAATTTTTATTTAAGAATTTAGACCAAATTTGCAGGCATATGCATTAAAAATATCATTTAAATCTCTGAGCCCAAGACCACCTTCTAATTTTGGACGTGAAATCACCTCCCAAGAAACCCAGTGATGCTTACCGATTTCGTCCAGTTGACCCCAAAAAAAATTCGAGCAAATTTTCTGGAAGTCCTTAACAAAAGATTTAGTAGGATGAATGTTGGAAAATACTTGTAATCCCATGGAATGCAAAACTGTATGTATAAGAAGTAAGCGACCTTCTTGGTTAATATAAGAACAGTTCCAACCTTTTATCAGGTCAACAGCTTTTGAAATGATACCTTGGAATAAACTGTGATTTTTCCTACCAATAAATAACGGAACTCCCAGATAAGTGATCGAAAGAGATGACTGTCTAAAGCCGAACTTGCCAAGGAGAGATTGACGTTGCCGCAAAGAACAGTGCTTAGAGAACATATTGCAGCCTTTTGAATTATTAATCTTTTGGCCTGAATGAGTTTCATAAGCTGTAAGAAACATCATGAAGTTTCTGAAAGATTTAACATGTCCATTGAGGAAAAATATGATATCATCAGCAAACGAAAGCGAGGAAACTACCGAACAACCACTGGGAATAGAGAAGTGACCAATTAACCTTTGAATCATAAGATTGTAGATACCTCGGTTTAGGACTTCAGATGCTATAACGAACAAGGCTGGCGACAACGGGTCTCCTTGACGAACTCCACGACCGGATTTAAAGAGCCCATAATATTTTCCATTGAGAATTATTGAGTACCAACAGTTAGAAATAAACCACCAAATCATATCGATCCAAGTTTCTGAAAAACCATAAACCCAGACCTTGTCCACAACCCTACTGGTCCCTCTCAAGTCCCATTATGCTATTTAAATTATGTCTAAGGTCCTTATACATTTGTGTTGGATTAACATTTAAAAAGTAAAGAAGAGTCAAATTCCAAGAGGAGTCGATCGATTGAAAGGAATGGTCGATTGATCGATCGACATACAAGGTCGATCGATCGATCGATCAGTTTTTGGCCTAGAAATTCTGCAATTCATGCCTATGTGTTTCTTCCATTTTAATCATCAAAACCTCTATTAAAATGTCCCAAAATCCCAACCAAACATTACAAACATTATATAAATAGGTGTGAATGATTTCTAACGTAAAACATTTATTAATTCTCCAAGAATCATTATTAAATGGGTATAATTCATGATTTGGTCTCTAACCCTAGTTTACCATATTAATTTAAGAATGCACATGATATTTCCAAATTTCCTTCTCTAATCATCATACAAATTCGTGATAAATACTCTACATATGATAAGAACATCAGCCTAACATGATTTCCATTCAAACCTATGAATTCTAGTCTTCCAATTACATTAAATCTCCATAAAAACTTATAATTATCATTCGTACTCTTACATGGATGAAATATCAACTCAAAAACAACAAGATAGATACTTGCCTGGAAATCAAAGGTCTGATCCGACGAATTTGAGTGGTATAGGGATGATCCTCTTCTTTCGATCTACGCGTTGGTGGTGGAATTAACGAAAACGGTGTAGGATTGATGGTTTTCCCCCTTGGAAACCTTCTCTCTTCCTTAACCTCTCTATAACTCAAGTGTTTCTAACCCTTGAGGAATCCAACTTCCATCAGATAAAACCCTTTAATTTTCGTCATTAATTAAGGCTCAAAAATAGCAATTACTAAAATGCCCTCTCGGGTTGCCGGTTAGGCCTAAAATCGCCCCGAAACCCAAACTAAAACCCATGAGTACACTTTTTTAACTATCTCGACCCTTTCGAACCCATTGGCATACTCGAAATGACAATACAGATAATTTAAAATTAATTTACTTTTTATTTCTCTAAATTAGTCCCAACACGACTGACGCGCGCGTCCCGACTTAATTTCTATAACTGTCGTGTTATTCACTCACAAAATTTTTAATAAATTAAATCTCATATATTAATTTACTCATTAAGTAATATTCAACATAATTATTACCAATAATTCCTAACTCTCGTCACGCTAGTAAATATTCAATTTAAAATCCGAATTAATATTAAATTAATTTATCCCAATTAAATGTAAGTAATCCCATAATTAAAGGCCATAAAAATAAGGGGTATTACAAGTATCTCCATGGATTTTATTACCGGGTTAACGTTATCACAGAGAGGTCATGACTCCATATGGGTGATCGTGGATCGGTTAACCAAGGTGGCTCATTTTCTTCCAGTTCATATGAATTTTGAGACCAAATAGCATGCACAATTGTTTATAGCCGAGATAGTACGATTATATGGGGTTTTGATTAATATTGTGTCCGATTGGAACAAGATTTTTGTGTCCCATTTCTGACAGAGCTTTCAGGAGGCGATGGGAACGGAATTACGATTGATTATAGCATATCACCCACAGATATATAGGCAGACATAGAGGGTTAATCAGATGCTTGAGGATATTCTAAGGATGTGCATACTTGACTTTGGGGGAGGATGGGAGAAGTACCTTCCATTGGTGGAGTTTGCATATAATAACTCTTACCAATTCACCATCGACAAGGCACCATTTGAGGCACTGTATCGTTCGTCTACTTATTAGTTAAAGGTGGGGTACAATAAGTTATTGGGGCCAGAGATGATTCAGGATACCACTGCTAAGATTGAGCTAATTCGAGGTCGTATCCGGATAGCTCAAGATAGGCAGAAGAGTTACGCCGGTGTAGACATGAGGCGCATTGAGCTTGAGGTTGGCGACCAGGAGTTGATACTAATAAGCACCCAAAAGTGTTTAAATAATACCCCAAATGGATGATTTTTAATTGCTAATTCTTGATAAAATGGGTCTTATGAGCATATATATCTGTTTTGTAGGTCATGTGCCTGTTGCTATGTTCAAATGCTCAAATCTTGACAAATTACGGCTAAAAAGTGCTAAACCTACCTTGCACCCTGTCCAGTAACCTTCATCTAAACCCATTCCCGAGTCTCGTGTGTTTAGTTTGCACCCTTTATTTTATTTTATTTTATTTTTTATTAATTTTTTAGATGTTTTTATTTGAGTCATTTTTAATTTTTAGGATTTATTTTATATTTTGTTTAGAGTCTTGTATTTATTTTTAGGACTTATTTGTGTCGGCTGATTTTAATATTTCTTTTTATTTAGGTGTGAGTATTATTTTTATGTTTTTAGTTTTTATTTTATTTTATTTTTAGGATTAGTTTTTAGGAGTTTATTTTTAGTTTTATTAGATTTTATATTTTTAGGACTTCAGTTTTTATTGTTATTAGATTTTTCATTTCTTTAATTTTATTGTTTGAGTTTTATTTTATAGATTAGAATTTTATTTTAGATTTTATTTTTATTTAGTTTTAGTGATATAGTTTTATTTTCATTTTTTAAGGGTACAAACTTAAACACACACACATAACTCACTCAACCACACTGCTTAACATACACACACACACACACACACCCAGCTATACCCCCTCATCTTCCCCAACCTCACTCTCTCTCCTCTCACCAAAACTCCATAACCAAAAATTAACCCCCCACCCTTCTATCCATTAACACCAACATTAACACCCAAACCCATCTCTAAAGCAACCAACCCCAAAACCCAATTTCGGACCCCCTAAACTCGAAACTGACCCCCGATTCCAAACCCAGAAGAACCCGTGCCTCCGAAATCCGATACCCGTTACCTGCTGTCCAAATCACCGGCGGCTAGACCCTAGCTCCGACGAAATCCAAGTCATACCCCATTTTCGGCGCTCACCCAATAGCTATAGCTCGATCCAGCCTCTTGACCTGATGCTCCGATCCACCTTAACCCATACCCGTTGCTGCCAACCGAAGATCACCAACCCGAGAACCCGCGAACTCCAAAACTCACCCAAGCTCCAATCAAACCCGAAAAAAACAAAACCCACTTTGAAACCCATATACCCAAACCTCTTCATGATTTTTACCTTTTGTTATGTACCAAGCCAAATAAACGAAACCAACTTAAACCCATAATACCCCACATGTCTTTTAATCACTTATTTCCCATTTACCCAAAATACCCTCAACTTGCTCCACACACTCTCATGACCTCACACCTCATGCACCTCTAATTCTTCCAACTTTACCCCTTGCCCTAATGTGCCATTATAAAAGCAAGAGAAGACCCATTTAAAGGGGGAGATATTTTTTTAGATAGATAGTTTAGAGTAGAAAAATACCATAGAGAGAGAAACACCTTGTAAATAGTTTATTTATTTATTTTATTTTTTTAGAGATTAGTGAGAAATCAAAATGTATTGAGAGATTCAATTGAGTGTATGTATTGAATTAAAATTGTTTGGATGTTCAAATTGGATGGATGTTGCTCAAGTTCAATGAATATTTAGAGTTCAATTTTGCAAATCAAGTAGACTTAATTGAATATTTATTCTCTTATCTCTACTTTTTTTATTTCTTGCTTAGTTTGTTGATAATATTGCATTTGTGAATTTTATCATCATGTTAGGCTAGAAACCCCTTTCAAGGGGTGGGGTGATCCCATTATATGATATTAATCCCACTTTAATTAGTTTATTTTTATTAAATGTCCCTTTGATAATTAACTTTGCACTCTTACATTTTGATTTACGCCTCGAGAGAGGGTAAATGATTTTCGAGAGAAAATCGTGATTTTAGTCTTAGTTCCCATTTTAGAATCGAACTAGAGATAAATTTTGCTAAAATGTGAAATTATTTCTTGGATTTTCAACTCTAAACTTATTTTTATGATTTAAACTAATTTAGTAAATCGATCCTAGCCGATTGTTTGTCAAATGATGTTTGGATCTACTTTTCAAGAGTTGTAGGAGTGTTGAATTTAATTTTCTAAAATGTTATTATTAAAATTACATTTGCAACGAGAGTTGATTTGTGATTTTGATACTAACTTGGGATAATTATTTTTAATGAATTAATTAATTTTGATTAACTAGAATATGTGGTGTCATCCTATCACTTGTTAGTCCTCACTTTGATTTTTTCACTATCTCATATTTTACATGTTCATTTAGTTAGAATTCACTTCATTTTCATCACACTTTTTAGTTAATCTTTAGATCTTTGATTTAGTTTAGCCTTCATTCACCCTTGAAAATTATTTCAATATTGAAAAAGCTAAAATAAAATTGAATTGCATGAGCTTCTCCTTTGTTTCACTTCCTTGATTTGGATTGATACCTTACTTACCCCTATTCTTTTAGTTTGATTATATTTTTTGTAGGTGATTGAAGGGTTTTGATTAGAGGAGATTTTCAAACAACGACACATATACACTGAAAAGTTCTCTTATCAGGTACGAGTGTCTCCTATGAAAGGAGGTATGAGGTTCGACAAGAAAGGGAAATTGGCACCAAGATATGTGGGACCATATCCGACCATTGAGAGAGTAGGACCAGTAGCACAGGGACTAACGAACCATCTACACCGAATTCACGATGGTTTTCATGTGTCATCGATGAAGAGATACCAGAGGAGCGAGAGAGCTTTTTGGCATTCGACATTAGAGCAGATCGACATGCAGCCCGACATATATACGAGGAGAGATCGATGGTGATACTGGATCGTAGTGAGTGTAAACTGCGTTCAAAGGTGGTACCCTTGGTTAGAGTTCAGTGGGGGCACCACTATGTGGACGAGTCGACATGAGAGAGAGAAGATGACATGCGTGAGCAGTATCCAGAGTTATTTACAGTAGGTAGGGCTGTGTTTCGGCCGGATCGGATCGAAAAATGCCTATTCGAAAAAAATTCCGATTTTTTCGGAAATAAAATAACTATTCCGATTTCCGATTCGATTTTTTCGAAAAATTAAAAAAAATTCCGAATTCGGAAAAATCGGAAAATCGGCAAAAATCGGAAAAAATCGAAAATTCACAAAATATATTAAAAATCCAGAAATTTCGGAAATTCCAAAATTTCAAAAAAATAAATTATGGATTTTCGATTACTCGAAATTCTCATTTTAAAGAAACAATGAAAATGGCTTAACCCAACATGTAAACACATGAGGATTTGGCTCATTTTTCATTTGTGTAGAAGTTAGGAGGATACTTTCCTTTTATAGAGCATATTTTGGAGCCCTCTCCCTCTCCCAACCGATGTGGGATATGGGAAACTTTCAAAAAATCGGAAAAGAAATTGGAAAAATCGGAAATCGGAAAATAATTCCAAAAAAATCAGAAATAATTCGGAAAAAAATCGGAAAAATCTGAAAATAAAAAATTCAGAATTATTTCCGATTTTCGATCCGATTTTTTCGGAAAAATCGGAAATCGGCAAACTAAAATTTCATTCCAAATTCGGAAAAAATCGAATCGGAAATCGGAAAGTTCGGAAAAAAAACACAGCCCTAACAGTAGGTACGTTCCAGTTTCGAGGACAAAATTCCCTTGTAAAGGGGGAAGTATGTAACAATCCGTATTTTTGAGAAATTAAATTTTATTAAGTGATTTAAATTTAAATTACACGTGTGACGTAATGTAAGGAAAATTAAATATTATGGGTTGATTAAATTATTAATCGGAGAGAAATGATTAATGTTTATCGAATAAAATTACTAAGTGAATAATAATTACATATTTGAGGTTATAACGCTTGTCAGTGACGTGACAGTATGTTATCTCAATCGGGCATTGTGTGTGGACTAAATAAGGTCGAGATAGGAAATTTATTATGTGTAACTCAGATGATGATTTTGAGGTTACGGTTGAGTCCAGAAGGGTCAAAACAGTACCCTCGGGTGTATAGTTTGGGTCCCGAAATAGTTTTAAACCAAACCGATACCCGAGAGGGCATTTTAGTCATTTTACAGCCTAGGGCTAAGGGAGTTACGAAATTTCAAGGTTATATATACTTGTTGTTGTGTGAAGCTAGGGTAAAAATAATAGAAAACCATTAGAGGCCAATAGAGAGGAGAGGAAGAGCTTTCTTGGAGCTTAGCAGAGGATTTGTGGAGAGATTATCCTCATTTTTGCAACACAACCATAGTTGGAGGGTGGATTAGAAGAGAAGCATCATCAAAAGGATCAAATCAGACTCCTTTCATAAAAGACAAGTATTTAACTTGCAAATTTTTATGAGTTATAATACCCATGTAAAGTAGGGTGTTTAAATTAAGGAACAATGATATAATTCAAGTGAGTTGATGAATATAAGTCACACTTGGGAATAGGATTGCTTGTAGAATAAACCCAACTTTATGATTAAAAATAAATCATAAGTTTTGGAGATTTAGATCATGGAATAAATCTGGGTTTGTGGTGATTTTATATGAGGAACATAAATATATATGGTTAATGATTAGTGGAGTTTTAATTAGATTTTTGGGATGAAATTGTATGAATCTTTCACATAATCTAAGTTGGAAATCATCACTACATATATCCTTGATGTTTAATTATGTTAATTGGAAATTGGGATGATTGTATGAAAGTTTGAGGGATTGGATAATGTAGAAATTCGTAATAGCAAATTGAAGAAGAAGAGAGCTGATACATTTCGAATCGATTCGGCCATTGGGCGAATCGATTCAATTTTACCTGGAATGGAAAATTGTTCCTTTTTAAGCCGAAAATTAGGGATAATTCATGAGGGGACGTTTGAGATATTTTTAAATTATAGAGGAGAATATGAAAATGTCAGTAGGCCTTTGATGGGACTTAGATTTATAAAAAATGAGACGAGTTAAGAATTGGGATCATTGAGAAAATATCCATAATTGATAAATAAATGAAATTCGAGACGAGTTACATAGTGATGAGTGAATCTATGTTTACGACTAGTAGTATATGATGGATTGATCACCCATGATTAGAATAAGCGGGGAGCCACACATAAGAGGGAGTAATACTATGATCCCGAGCACATAATAATATAACCTCAACAGGTTCCACGCTAGTTAAATGAGGACTGTGAGGTGGAGAATTCCTAAAAAAATTGGAGTCCTCAATATAAGGGGACTGAGACCGTGAAAGGAAAAAAGAATGTTTGAATTTGGAACCCACAAAAAAGATTTGTTAAAGAAATAAAAGTGAAATAACATATAGGGGAGATAACATGTCTAATTACACTGAGATCAGAGGAAAAAGTAGTTTCCAAAACCTTAGAAGAAATCCTTTTGGTTATGGTTTTTTACTTTCGAAGCTCTCTAAATATTTGATTCAACAAGGGATCAATGAATGGGGCAGAGAAGTTGAAGGTTTGAATTGATCAGGATGAAAATGTATAGACCTTTTGGGTCACCTCATCAAAGGTTATTCCTCTCCCCATTCCTCTATACTTATTTTCCTAATCACTACTCTTACCATATGGGGGTTATTTCCCCAGTGTGTATCCACCAGACCCCTTCATTATTATCCTATGATAGCATAAGTTTCCTCTCGTTTGAAGATGAGGTCCAACAAGGACTCCAACCCTGGTGGGTAAACACTATTGAACCGATACATAGGTTATCTCAAAAGCCTCCTCTACTTAATTTACACCTAAAAGTCAGTTAACTAAATTAATAGGCAACCCAAAACCAACAATAAAAAATGAAAAGTCTTGGAAATCTTAGAGATAGCACTTACTAGAAGAAGATGGAAAATCTTTTAAAATCATGGTGGAACATTTAATGTGAACATCCACATGGTTAAACCACCAATAACCAAAAGTAAGAGCGATCCCAATAGAAAATGTGGAAGCCTTTATACTAAAAGTTCAAATCATCTCTGGGTAGCTTAGCAAAATTCCTAGAATAGATTCTTTAAATACACACGATGACCAAGTAAAAACCAAAGGATTGGCCACACTCTTTATAGGCACTAGGAAAGATTGGACCAAGCCAAACTATCGTGAAAATTGAGTTGGCAAGTATAATACCCCTATAGATATACCTGCCACAAGTTTGGGGAGTTTTATTCCATAAAATAGATCCATGGAAATAAAAAATTCCCTAATTATATTCAATAATATTGCTAGGGAATGACCTCTCCAAAACAGGAATAATCCAGTTAGGCATATGCCTGAGGAAATATCCATCAGAGATTTGAGTAGTCTGGTAGCTCACAATTTGACCTGCCCTTTAACCATGACCAAATGATATTCAAATGTTTTGTTGGCAGGAAGACAACGGTAGTACTTTTCCCATGACTATGAAATTCCTTGTCTCGCATCGCTCGCGAATTTCAGGGAAATGAGCATGAAGTCGCACATGTGGAACCCAAAATAGGGACGCCTTGATTGGCATTAAAAAGGTCTCTTAATAATTCATAACAACTCCTATAAAGACATCCCAAATGGAAGGGAGCCGAAGCAATCTTCTGACCAGTAACAGGAGCACTAACAATAAAAGAAAATTTTAACACGACGCACTAAGATTTGGCATAAAAGACATGCCTAGATAACTACAAAGATAAGAAAACAGTGATACTCCTAATCACTTATAAAACAAGAGAATCTCTGGTGTTTCATCCTGAAGGTAGTAAAGATAAATGGGTGAACACCTTCCCCACTAGCAAAGAACCCCAATAGTTAGAAAATGTTGAGGATTTTAGGTGTCATCATAAAAACTTAAACTCAAAATTATTAAAAATAGTATTCTAAAAGGAGACAACGTTATATAAAATATATGAGTCATAAGCGATCTTTTTTCTGGATAAATAGATAGCTTGGAAAATACCTACCGCCTTTATGTCTCTACCTATCTTGGAACGCATCCTATTAACCCATTTTCACCACTGAGCCTCAAGGGTTTTTTATTCGGCACAAATATTTCATATTTATTCCCTTAATTTCGGTATTTTTATAGTCCCATGGAGTGTAATTAGACTAAATTTATCTCATATTCATTCCACTGACTCTTTTCGACAAGTATTTCTTATTTTGTGTATTTCTCTCTTATTTTACAGGTATTTCGTGCAAGTGAACGCGAGAGAGAAATCGAAATAAATAAAGAAAAGAAGGAAATGATATATAAGGCCATTAAAATAATTTAACAGCCTGAACCAAGATGCGCAGCCTAAAGGAAAGTTAAAGAGATTGAAGACACGAGAATTATGGAAGAAACGATATCCAAATTCGAGCTACAGTGAAAAAGTTACGCATAATTGAAGTTGAGAGAAGATCTAGTGGTAGAAGTGTAATGTCATCATCATGCAAACCGGTTTGGAGCGAATGGGATCGGTTTGATGCAATGGATCGATTCGAGCATCAAGCGCATCGGTTCGAATGACCTGTTCACAAAAAAATATGTTCAGCCTGATTTTGAATGAGAGTTGTGTTATTTTAAAACACTTCAAAAAACGACCCTAGTTATGGGAGTTTTGTAGTTACATTAGTTTTAACCTAGTTTAGAGATTTTTTGGAGGCAAGGAAGAAAGGTAGCAAGAAGAACAACAAGTGATTAAATTTTTTTTCTTAGTTTTTCAGTTTTTATCAATACAAGTATTATCTTTCTCTCTTCGTTTTTCAAGATTCAATCTTTTAGGTTATATTTTGGATCATTTAAGGTTTAACCCCCATTTAATTCCTTATATTGAGTTAAACTTCCGGAAATTGACTTTCTTAAGGTTTGACCCCCATTTTTAAGTTTCCGTCCATTCAGCCGTTAACTCCTATGTTTATTAGCGGTTATACCCTTACTTTAATATAGGGGCCAAACCTTAATTTAAAAAAATAACCAGAAATTTATTAAAAAGTAAAAAATTTATTAATTAAGAAAATAAATAATAAAAAATTTAAAAAACAGAAATAAATAAAAACCAAAAATAATGAAAAAAATACAGAAAATGAATAAAAAACAAAAAATAAATATTAAGCCCATAATTAATTTAAAAAAAACAAAAAATTATTAAAAAGTCAAAAATTTGTTAATTAAGAAAATAAATAACTGAAAATTAGAAAAATGCTCAGAAAATTAAAAAACGCTCAAAATGTCACATTTTACAAAATATTTTAAGGATCAATTTTATAAAATAAACACGTAGGGGATTGTTTTAATATTAACTCAATTTTTAATTTGATATAATATGGTCCATTAACCCTATGCGCATTAAGGGAGAATTTAAAAAAACACCCATAAATTTACTCAAAAGTCAAAAATTTATTAATTAAGAAAATAAATAACAGAAAATTAAGAAAACGCTCAAAAAATTAAAAATTCAAAGAAACTAAAAAAAACTGTTTTACTTTTTTACTGTTATAGAAAAAGCAGTTTAAAAAAATAAAAACTGTTTTATAAAAGTAAAAAATTGTTTTACAAAGAATAAAACGCTTTATTATATTAATAGCAGTTTTAATTATTAGCAAGTTCTTTAATAATTAAAAAATGGCTATTTACATTTAAAACAATTTATTTTTAGAAGTTTTTTATAATTTCATTTTTTCCTAATTAGCCTTAAGCTATTTTTAATTGAAAACTTTATTTTTCTCATAGTTAGTTTTTCTTTTTTCATTCATTATATGCTATTTTTTTTATCTCTTCATTGTTTTTTTTCAGGGAATGTATGGGAGGGTCAACAATTAGGGATATTTAGAGATGCGGAGAAAAATATTTTGGGGTTTAACATTTTTGGAGGATTTATTTTCATTTCGTTTAGAAAAAAGTGGTGGATCCATTATTACTTGTCTTATTTGAGGGTAAAAATTAAGGATAAAAAATGGGGGTCACTCTAGCTCTACTTTTAATATTATTATTAGTAGGGTCCTCATTATGCGTAACGTGTTCAAATGACACACATGAAGAATGTTAAAATAATTTATTTAATATTCAAGTTAATTGCACTTTATACCTCATATTTGAGAGGAATCACTTTCTAATGTTATGAAACGTTAGCCAACTTCATCAAGTGATTTATTTTTTAAAATAAATAGTTAATTTCATCAATTAAACTTAATTGAATTAAAAATAAGCTTAATTTATTTATTTAGTTTTAAGAAAAGGGTATGTTTCGACTTGATTTGAGTATAAAATGGAGTGGTTAAAGTTTAAATTGATAAAAATGACATGTTTGAGCTTTGATTTTTAGAAAAAATTCCCCCTTAATGCGCATAGGGTTAATGGACCGTATTATATCAAATTAAAAATTGAGTTAATGTCAAAACAATCCCTTACATGTTTATTGTATAAAATTGATCTTAAAAGATTTTGCAAAATGTAACATTTTGAGCGTTTTTTAATTTTCTAAGCATTTTTCTAATTTTCTATTATTTATTTTCTTCATTAATAAATTTTTGACTTTTTAACAAATTTTTGAGCTTTTTTTAAAATTAATTCTGGGGTTAATATTTATTTTATGTTTTTTGATTCATTTTATGTATTTTTTTTCATTATTTTTGGTTTTTATTTATTTATGTTTTTTTTTTAATTTTCTGAGCGTATTTTTAATTTTCTATTATTATTTTCTTAATTAATAAAATTTTGAATTTTTAATAAATTTTTGTTTTTTTTAAATTAAGGTTAGGCCACCATATTAAAGTAAGGGTATAACTAGTAATAAACACATGAGTTAACGACTGAATGGACGGAAAGTTAAAAATGAGGGTCAAACCTTAAGAAAGTAAATTTCCAGGGGTTGGACTCATTATAGAGAATTAAATGGGGGTCAAACCTTAAATGACCCTTATATTTATTATTTCCTCTGCAATTGAATATATGTATTCTTCCAATCGTTACGTTATTATGTTTATATGCAATATTAAAATTATGCGTAGGGTTAACTTTTCCATGTCTCGCTAGATATTTAGAGGGTTGGGGTACATGAACCTAACCTAGGTTAATAAGTTGGATATAAAATTGGATGAAATAGTAGAGATAATTTGTAGGCTTTGATGATGCTAAGAATCAGCACCACCAAGTAAGGTGTTTTCAAGCTCAATATAGGAATAACAATGGCAGCGCAGTTATATAGAGAGATAAGAGAATGAGATGAGGATAAGAGGAATCAACACCGGAATATAAGTGGTTCAGTCAATCTGGCCTACGTCCACTGTGAGTGTGTGAGTAATATCACTGAATAAAGGCACTAATGGCCATGGATACAATTCTCTCAAGCTTTCTCTCTCTACTGTATATTTAGACAGAGTTTTTGCTAGGGTTGAATAACTGGGATCCTTTTGCAAGGTAGGGGATGATCCCTATATATAGTGCCTAGGGGGTGTAATGTACCCCCCATGCATGTAATGAGCATGTGTGTGGGAGCCTCACCAATGTGGGAGTGCCATCTGTCACTGTCACATGTAAGTAATGATGATGAAATATTCTCCCCATGTGTGGAGAATAATCTTGTTACAACTGATTTGTGCCCATGTGTCCTTATCCAAATGTCAACAGATGCTCGGCCGCCATATTGGTGGATGACCTCGGCCTGGGAGAGGCCGAGCTGTAAAGGCTTGATGTCCGTTCAATCCGAGATGTGTCATAGGAAGTCTCGGCCTGATCTAAGCCGAGACATTATGCTGGGGTCGGCCCCAACCGAGGTTGTACATATAGCATGCTGACGATTACTAAAGCTTCTTGTCACCTCGGCCCAAGCCGAGGTTGGACTGGTTTCATGAAGGTTACCAAGGCTCCTTGTCATCTCGGCCTACTATCGGCCGAGGTTGCCATACCCAGGTATAAGCGGATGCTGTTGATGCCTGCGATGCGCGTAGCGCCCATTAAATATGTAGGTGGAAGGGTCGGCCTGGGCCGACCTTACTAAGGCCGAGGGATGATATCGTGGGCCCATGGCTTATCTAGGGTTGATCAACATCTCGACCATATCATCTCGGCCGAGGTTGGCGTCTCTGGGCCTAGGTTACACTTGGGGCATATCAATCACCCCCCAGCCCTTAGTCATGTGCGAGAACAAGTGGCTAGGGGATCACTAAACCTCCGAGGCCCATCCGTCCTCAGCTAATACCTGTGTGACACATGTCCACGCTAGAGCGTATGTGCCTGGCTGGCGTGTGCTGTCAGCCGTCCTTTGGGTTTCCCAAGGCAATGATGGGACTTGGGAAACGTGCCCAAGTATTTAAGGGTTTAAACCCTTCTTTTTCTTCCTTCTTCTCCATTTCACTCATGCGAACCAAATTTCCTTGCGATTTCTCTCTCTCAAAAGCTCCTTCAATCCGCGCTCCTCTGCAGAGTTTTCTTGCGAGTTTTCCTCACTTTCCCTCATCGTTCCACTTCCAAGTATCTTCTCCCTTTCATTTCCTCTGTTTCTCATATTTGGTTTGCATTTTCCGGCGTGTTTTTGAGTTTTTCGGTGAGTTTTTAAGTTTTTCGATGAGCTCCATTGTCTCAGGCGAACTGGGTTTGCTTTTGCCTTCCAAGTTTGATCTTTAAACTCCTTTGCTTTATAAGTCAATCGTGTTTGTAGTTTTAGGAGTTTTTCCCAAGTTTAGGGTCGTCCTCTGATGCTCAGACCTTTATACCAGCTTCTTGAGGATTTCCCCTCTCTCAGAGAGAAGACCCTAGAAAAAATTAGACAAATAGAGAGAGCTCAAGAGGAAGCTCGTAGGTCACAAGAGTTCCCCCTTAGACCCTTGTTTCCACCACCTCTGAGGGTTATATAACCTGACCCTTCGGAGAACTTCTATTATACAGAGGTGCCTGCTGATCCAACACCTATGTCTGAGTCTGAAGCTTCTACCTCAGACCCTATGTCAGTGGACTCTTTCCAAGAAGCTATGGATTGCACACGTCGGCCTGATCAGGCCCTTGATCAGGCTGAGGTATCCAGCCGAGCTTCATCCCATAATGGGTCCAGCACCTCAGCCTCTTCTTCAGAGGTTGAAGTGCTCGAGCCGAGTGTGGCTGTACCACCCATTCTTGATGCCATCCCCCTATCGACCGTCACATGGGAAGAGTTCGCTCAGAGATTCCCTAGTAACCCATCTACATCTGCTCCGGCCGACGTTGAGCTTGATGATGATGATGAAGATGCCGAAAGCGATGTTGATATCTCTGAGGCGGCCGAGTTCGAGAGCACAGTCACTGAGGTTGATCTTCTGTGCTTCAGATACTTGTACTTCATCAGTCCTTCCATCAAATTAAGGAGACCTCTGAGGGAAGAGAGGGCCTATCACGATCGAGATGGAGAAATCTGCTTGTACGAGCAGATGTTCAAGTTAGGGTTTCGCCTACCCATTCATCCCATCATCAGATCCATTCTCTCTTTTATCAACTTGGCCCCCTCGCAGCTCTCTCCCAATGCCTGAAGAGTCATTTTAGGGGCCATTATCTTGTGGAGGGCAGTCCACCACTTTGACCTCCCAGTTCAGGTCTTTGCTGGTTGTTATGTTCCAACCTCGGCCAAAAACCATTCGAGCTACTATCATTTCGTGGCTCGGAGGCCTGAGAAGAAGATGCTCCAGGTGACTCAGACCTCAAATCACAATTGGAAACCCCGATATTTTTTCACCTCAGGGCCATGGGAATTCGGCTCATCTCTTCCCTCTTCCACTCTCGGGCCGAGGATACCCCTTAGATGGGGTAAGGTCACCATGTCTGCAAGGGCCGATCCTGGTCTAAGTCTTCAAAATATCCAAAAGGTGAAGGCCCTGCAAGACCAAGGGGCACATGGTCTGTTTGTTAAGTTCGAGCATTTGCTGACCCCTCAGTTTCTCTCGGGGACGAGCCTAGGTAGAAGTCCCTTGTTGACTTTGGTAAGGATTTTTCTTTTCAAGTCTAACCTCTGACCTCATTCATATATGATCTCTAACCCTTATCTTTTAACTTTTGCAGAGCGACCACCAGGTGTCCCAGACGAACTGTGGGAGATGGCAGCTCCGAGCTTGGCGAGGCTTGCAAAAAAAGCTGGTTTGAACGCTCCTCCTCCAGCTCCCTCAACATCCAAATCCAAGAAGAGGGCCCCTGAAGCCCATCCCTCTGAGGATCAGAGGCCGACAGTGAGGCAAAAGAAAGCCTCAGATGCTGCACTTCCAATTTCTTCAGCCGACATCCTGACGGCTCGTCTGGATCAGCTGATGTTGACCGATAGTGTGGTCGGCAACAGCAGGCAGGCCATGGATGCACTCGCCTCTGTAATGACCGAGGCCAACAAGCGTTTCTACAGAGCCATGGACACTTCCCTGCTGGTTGAGTTCGGCCTTCACAGAGCCGTCCAGGTATGATTTGTTCCTTTGTCAAATTTTTATAAGTGCAACGTCTGAATTTTCTCCTGCTTAACCTCTTCATTAAATATGCAGGGAGTGACTGCCATGTATCAGCTATCGAACTGGGTCATGAGGAAGTTGCCCCTTATCCAGAAGGGGCAAGATGCCGAGAAGGTTGAGAGTGACTTGAATGCCGAGGTAGACCCTCTGAAGTCAGAGCTACAGACCTCTGAGAATAAGGTCAAGGGCTTGGAGAAAGATGTCTCTCTTCACGCTAAAGCCCTGAAGGCCAAAGATGACGCTCTACAACAGAAGGTCAACGCGGCAGTCAAAGCTGCCCTTGAGGATGCCACTCCCAGAATAATTTCTAAATATAAAGGTTCAGACGAGTTCGTTGGTTTTGGCTTTGAATATCTTGAAAGAGGTATCAAGGCCACTACCAGATGGGATGAAGTCCGAGAGAAGGAGGTTGGAACTCTAAAGGCCTCTGATTTTGTGGGTCTCGGCTTTGCCGACCCTCAGTTCGCACAGGCTCTTCAAGAGGTAGAAGACGAGGCTTCTGCCCCTGCTGAGACTGCTACTCTGGGAGGGACTGAGCTCGGAGGGACTGACCCTGCTGATGATGTGGCCGAGGTGACCAACGCTGATCAAGTCAACCCAGCCGAGACTGTCAATGCTCCCCCCTCAGACCTTTAACTTGTAACAAATTTGTATTTTGTAACTTGTAATTTTTAACCTGTAGCTTATAACTGAACTTGTAATTTGTAACACCTCTGAATGCTATATGATCTCTTCCTTTTTCTGAATGGCAATCTCTTCTCTTATTTTGTTGTGGTGTTCTTGTTTATATTGTCAATAATTCTGATCTCACTACTGAATTGCTATTAGGCTCTGAAGTCATTTCATAATATGCTCTCCTCATAATAGTTTTCACCAAATTAATGATGTTAAGAGTCTGAGGTCCTCTGCTAAGGTGTCTGAGCTCAGACCTCGTCACCACCGAGTGATGTTATGAGGGTCTGAGGTCATCACCTAAGAGGTTATCCCCATAATAATAATATCACCAAATTAATGATGTTAAGAGTCTGAGGTCATCTGCTAAGGTGTCTGAGCTCAGACCTCGTCACCACCGAGTGATGTTATGAGGGTCTGAGGTCATCACCTACGATGTTAGCCTCATAACAAATTTCACCAAATTAATGATGTTAAGGGCCTGAGGTCATCTAGGAAGGTGTCTGAGCTCAGACATCGTCACCACCGAGTGATGTTATGAGGGTCTGAGGTCATCACCTACGATGTTAGCCTCATAATAAATTTCACCAAATTAATGATGTTAAGAGTCTGAGGTCGTCTGCTAAGGTGTCTGAGCTCAGACCTCGTCACCACCGAGTGATGTTATGAGGGTCTGAGGTCATCACCTAAGACGTTAGCCCCATAATACATTTCACCAAATTAATGATGTCAAGCGTCTGAGGTCGTCTACTAAGGTGTTTGAGCTCAGACCTCGTCACCACCGAGTGATGTTATGAGGGTCTGAGGTCATCACCTAAGACGTTAGCCCCATAATTCACCAAATTAATGATGTTAAGAGTCTGAGGTCATCTGCTAAGGTGTCTGAGCTCAGACCTCGTCACCACCGAGTGATGTTATGAGGGTCTGAGGTCATCACCTAAGACGTTAGCCCCATAATTCACCAAATTAATGATGTTAAGGGTCTGAGGTCGTCTGCTAAGGTGTCTGAGCTTAGACCTCGTCACCACCGAGTGATGTTATGAGGGTCTGAGGTCGTCACCTAAGAGGTTATCCCCATAAGATGGTACACTTAATTAAATTTCTGATCTAAGAATGAAGCAAGAACTGATATGGAAGATGATCTTTATTAATAACCTCTTTAGAGTAAGATAGTACATTTACATAAAATTTCATGCAATTATCATATGTAATATCTCTTGAGATGGTCCGCATTCCATGGGTTAGTAAAAGGTTCTCCTTCTAGGTTTTCTAGCCTGTAAGTGCCAGGCACAACCTCTTCCGTTACTTTGTAGGGGCCATGCCAGTTTGGGTGTAGCTTGTTTGCCTTCTGTAGGGTCTTCTTTAGCACTAGGTCTCCCACTGCAATGGGTCTTGACTTCACCCTCTTGTTGTAGAATCTCGCTGCCCTCTGCTGGTAGGCTGATTTCCTGACCTCTGCGTCTTCTCTTCTCTCTTCGATAAGATCCAGGTCTAGCCTCCTCTTTTCCCCATTGTTGTCAGGGTCGTAGGTCTGAATCCGATGAGTTGGTAGTCCTACTTCCGTTGGTATGACAACCTCTGAGCCATGTGCTAGCATGAATGGGGTTTCTCCTGTTGGTGTCCTGGCCGTAGTTCTGTAGGCCCACAACACTGCGTAGACCTCTTCTGTCCATCTCCCCTTCGCGTCTTCTAACCTCTTCTTGATTTCGTCCAAGATGGTTCTATTTGTGACCTCGGTTTGGCCATTTGCCTGAGGTCGACCAGGAGATGAGAAGAACTGTTTAATCCCCACACTTTGGTAATACTTCTCTAAGGAGGAGTTCTTGAACTGGGTCCCATTATCCGAGATGAGCGTGTTTGGGAGGCCATATCTGCATATGATGTTCTTCCAAATGAACTGGAAGGTCCTCTGCTCTGTAATTGTTATCATTGGTTCTGCCTCCACCCACTTTGAAAAGTAGTCAATGGCAACTATCAAGAATCTATAGTTGTTGACAGCTCTTGGCAAAGGTCCTACTAAGTCAATTCCCCATACCGCAAATGTCCATGGAGAAGAGATTGACGTCATAGGCTGATGAGGTTGATGAGGGATAGTGGCGAACCTTTGACATTTGTCGCACCTCTTCACATAGTCTGCAGCGTCCTTAGACAAGGTAGGCCACCAGTATCCCTGAGTGATGATCCTCTTGGCTAAGGGTCTTCCCCCTATGTGGCTAGAGCAAGAACCCTCATAAACCTCCTGTAAGACCTGGGGTACTTCCATAGGATGCACACATATGAGGAGAGGCAATAGAAACCCCTTTTTGTACAAGACGTCCCCTACTATTGAAAACTTGGCAGCCCTGTACCTCATCTTTCTCCTTTCCATCTTGGACTTCGGTAGCTCTCCGTCTCTTAGGTATCTGACGAGCGGGTCGATCCATGAGTCTCCAAGGTTCACATTGTGACAAGGGCTACATACCTCGTCCTCCTCGATGCTTTCTTTTCCTAAGACCTCGATTAGAATGGTCCTTCCCAAATCTGTCTTCATTACCGAGGCCAGCCTTGCCAATGCATCAGCGTGGTCGTTGCTTAGCCGAGGCACTCTCTTCAGCTTTGCTTCTTCAAAATACTCCAACAACCTTCTTAACTTCTTCAAGTACTTGGCCATCCTTTCATCTTTGGCCTCGTATACCCCCAACACTTGATTGACAACTAACCTTGAGTCGCTATGGAGTAGGAGTCGCTTTACTTGAAGAGTTATTGCCAATAAGAGACCTGCTATCATGGCCTCATACTCAGACTCGTTGTTGGAGGCCTGGAAGTTAAATCTCAAGGCGTATTCAATGTTGGCTCCATCTGGAGCCGAGAGTACTAGCCCCGCGCTGCTTCCACTGTCACAAGAAGAGCCATCAATGAAGAGGCTCCATACGTTTGCATCTGATGAGAAGACCCCTTCTCTCATAACCCCCTTCTTGAAGAGGTATCGATCCTTTTCGTTCTCTTCCACTCTGCTCCGAGTTTTGCCTAGGACGACCTCTTCTCGGCCTCGAAAGATATTTGGTGTAGTCTCTTCCGAATCTCGGAAGACACTATGGTTCGTCTCTTCACCGTCATCTAAGCCTTTCTCTGTCTCGGCCTCTTCCAAACCTCTATCGGCCTCTTCCCAGGTGAACTCTGTGACAAAGTCTGCGAGGGCCTGCCCCTTGATGGCTGACCTAGGCTGGTAGGTAAGATCATATTCTCCTAGCTCGATGGCCCAGGTCATCAATCTTTCGGACTTCTCAGGCTTGTGCAGAACCTGCCTTAGTGGGGAGTCAGTGAGGACTACCATGGAGTGAGCTTGGAAGTAAGGCTTCATCTTCCTTGAGGCGTGTATCAGGGCATAAGCCAACTTCTCCATTCGGGGATAGTTCTGTTCAGACCCTTGAAGAGCCTTACTGTTGAAGTATACAGGCCTCTGGATTCCATCCTCTTCCCGTATGATGGCCGCGCTGATGGCTGATTCAGAGACTGCCAGATACACAAACAACCTTTCCCCCGTGATGGGCCGAGACAGCAATAAGGGAGACCCTAAGTAGGACTTGAGTTGGTTGAAGGTTTTTTCACACTCTTCGTCCCACTGGAAGGCCTTTCTTAGGACTTTAAAGAATGGAAGACACTTATCCGTTGCCCTAGAAACAAACCTGTTAAGGGCTGCCACTCTTCCCGTGAGTCTCTGGACATCCTTGATACTCCTAGGAGTCTTCATGTCGAGCAAGGCCTTGATTTTCTCAGGGTTTACTTCAATCCCCCTCTGATTAACGATGAACCCCAGGAACTTCCCGGATCCTACCTCGAAGACACACTTCGCTGGGTTGAGCTTCATTCTGTACGAGTCCATGACATCAAAGGTCTTCTCAAGGTCCGCTATGTGAGTGGAGGCTTTCAGGCTCTTCGTTAGCATATCATCCACATACACCTCCATGGTCTTACCTATTTGCTCCTCGAATATCTTATTGACAAGACATTTATATATTGCCCCCGCATTTTTCAGACCGAAGGGCATCACCTTGTAGCAGTATGTCCCTTTGTCAGTAATGAAGGCTGTCTTCTCAGAGTCTTCAACATCCATGAAGATTTGGTTGTAGCCTGAATAAGCGTCCATAAAGCTCATGAGCTCGTGCCCTGCCGTTGCGTCCACCATTTGGTCTATCCTAGGTAAGGGATAGCTGTCTTTCGGGCAAGACCTATTCAAGTCAGTGAAATCTACACACATTCGCCACTTCCCATTGGCCTTAGGCACGATGACTGCATTAGAGAGCCACTCCGGGTAGGTAACCTCTCTTATGAACTCCGCCTCTTCCAACTTTTTCACCTCTTCCCGGATGACATCATACTTCTCCCTGGAGTACACTCTTCGCCTCTGCTTTATCGGCCTGGCATCTCTATCTACGTTGAGCTTGTGGCTCATGACCTCAGGGTCGATACCAGGCATGTCTGCGTGACTCCATGCGAAGACACTCTGTCTCCTTCTGAGGAATTTTACCAGCTCTTCCTTAATCCCTGGCTCTAGGACCTTACCGACTTGGACGGTTTTTTTCGGCTCGTCCTCATTGAGGACGATGGATTCTACCTCTTCCGCGGCCTCTCCCTTCTTCAATTTTGTTTCGTCTCTCGGGTCAAGAGTGTCAATGCTGTAAGTGGCGGTTGCTCTCTTATGGGCCTCTCTCTCTTCGGCCGAGTTGAAGTAACACTCCCGCGCCGTGGTCTGGTCCCCTTGCACTTCCCCTACTCCATAAGGAGTCAGGAATTTTAGCATCTGATGGACCGTAGACGGCACGACTTCAAACTTTTTGAGGGCCACCCTTCCTACGATGAGGTTGTAGGCCGAGAAAATGTTTTCATCCATGACGAAAAAGTTTATCTTCTTGGTCAGCCTCTTAGGCCACTCATCCCCCATCCGTACATCCATTTCATACATGCCTAAGGGGTGCACCTTTTCACCACTGAAGCCTATCAATGGGTGATGGTAGGGCACCAGCCTTTCCCTGCTAAGACCCAGGCTCTTGAAACAAGGCCATAACATCACGTCTGCTGAGCTTCCCCCGTCTATGAGGATCCTCCCTACCTCGCACCCATGTACCCTTGTTGTTATGACCAAAGGGTCATCATGGGGGGGGGGGGGGCTAAGATACCCTTGAAGTCGAGTCTGGAGAACCCCACTACGAGGGTGTCCATGTCTACCTTCTTCCTCTTCTGCACGACATCGGAAGATGTTAGATTCACAACCTCGGTCTTGACCACTGATCTAGCCTCTGCTACATGGGCCTTCCTATCGGCTACCTCAGAGCCACCTCCTGCAAATCCCCCACATATGGTGCTAACACCAAAGGAGATCATGCCGACCCTCTTCACCGGGGTGTTGTCATCCTTTGGCGGAATATTCGGGTCATCTTCATCATCTCCCTCTGAATCATTGTCTCTTCTGGCCGGGACATCGCCAAGGCATCTGTCATTCCTTCTCTTCTTAGGGTCTTCTCTTCCACCCTTTGGAGCTTTGCCATCCACATACTTCCTTAGCTTCCCAGATTTCAGCATCTTCTCAATCTCATCCTTTAGAGCGAAGCATCTATCTGTGACGTGGCCATGATCCTGATGGAACTCACACCAGAGGTTTTTGTTCCTCTTATGTGGTGGGGCCTTCAGCTTTTCTGGCCACCTCAAAGTCCGGTCAGTCTTAATCTCATTAAGGATGTGCTCACAGCTCACAGTCAGAGGAGTGTAATGAGCGAACTTGTCATCTCCTGACCTCTTCTTCCCCTCTTTCTTACTTTGGGACTTTCCCGCGCTACCGCAGTTCTCCTCTTCATACTTGGCGGCCATTGCTTCTTCCGCATTCATCACTTTCCCTGGTGGGGTCTTCCTCCAATTTCCACAGTAGCTTTCCCTTTTGGAGGCCTCCTATAAGGGCGGTCATGGCTATGCTCTCTTCATAGTCTTCCACCTCCAACTTCTCTTTGTTGAATCTTGCTATGTAGTCTCTTAGGCTTTCACCCTTAGCCTGTTTAACATATAGCAGGTGGGTAGTCTTCTTTTGGGGTCTTACCCCAAATCAGAAGTTGTGGATGAACTGCTCAGCCAAGCCTTTGAAGTTCTCAATTGAGTTCTTCGGAAGGGAGGTGAACCAACTATGAGCTGCCCCTATCAAGGTCCCTGAGAAGGCCCTACACTTCATCTCATCAGGGATCGAGTAGATGTCTGCTGCCGATTGGTACATCTCGATATGATGCACAGGGTTAGTGCTGCCATCATACTTTGGAGTCACTGTAGGAGGATTGGACTTGGCTGGGGTTGGGAACCCCACTATCCTAGCCACAAATGGGGAGCCCTATGAGTAACCCCTCTGTAATGGGTCCCTGCTTTTAATGAGGTCTCATATCTTCTCCTCGAGGCATTGAATAGAATCATTCCAGGGTCTTCTGTCATCAACTTGGCCGAGGTTATCCCCTGCCACCTCCCTGCGATGGACAGAGGGTTCCCCAGCCACAACACGTTGACCTCTTCCTGTTCCCTGGCTCTTCCTCCACAGGGTCGGCCTTCGTCTGGCCGACCTTGCCTACCTCCTCTTTGAGAGCCTGCTGCGCTTCTAGACCTTGATAGCCTCTGTCTTAGGTCATTCACCGGGCCCAGCCTCTCGAAGGCCGACCCCCTGCTCAACCTCTCAAAGGCCAACCCTCTTCGTTGGGACTCTTCTCTTCTTCGGCCGACACATCCTTGACTCTGCCTAAGAGGTCGTACAGTGTTATTTGACACCTCATACGGCTCCCAGCAGTCTTCCGGGGCCTCTTCAGCTTCTGGGTTATCATACCTGTCCTCTGGGCAAAGGTTTCCCTGCCTCCCCAAGCGCAAGCGCCTAGGGTCAGCAACGTCCCTCCTCCGCTGGGGTGCATGTTGGTCCTTCATGGGCGCATGGGGTGGTCCCCTGGCGTCAGGATGAGGCTGAACTGCTGCCGGAGTTATCATGTCCGGTGAGACTCCAGGTGGCCTCATCATCATGATTTGGCTGAGCTGGGCAAATTGCTCCTCCAGGGCTTGTTATGTTGCAGCTAAAGATTTCAAGGCTGCTGCTACCTCCGCCATTTCGGACTGGGGAGGAGCCTGACTGGAGCTAGCCCCTCCACCTCCGGGCGGCGGAAGAGGCGGTGGTAATTCTGGTGCCATGTGTTAACAATAAAGAGCTTGAGCAGCAAGTGAGCTTAATACCTTAAAGGACCTCTTTCAATGGTGAAACAACTCCACGCAAGGGGTGGTTCCTGGTTCACCACCAGAGTCTCCGATGAGGTTAAGCAGAAAAAGAGGAAGAGATAGCTTCTCGTTTCCCACAGACGGCGCCAAAATGATGATGCTAAGAATCAGCACCACCAAGTAAGGTGTTTTCAAGCTCAATATAGGAATAACAATGGCAGCGCAGTTATATAGAGAGATAAGAGAATGAGATGAGGATAAGAGGAATCAACACCGGAATATAAGTGGTTCAGCCAATCTGGCCTACGTCCACTGTGAGTGTGTGAGTAATATCACTGAATAAAGGCACTAATGGCCATGGATACAATTCTCTCAAGCTTTCTCTCTCTACTGTATATTTAGACAGAGTTTTTGCTAGGGTTGAATAACTGGGATCCTTTTGCAAGGTAGGGGATGATCCCTATATATAGTGCCTAGGGGGTGTAATGTACCCCCCATGCATGTAATGAGCATGTGTGTGGGAGCCTCACCAATGTGGGAGTGCCATCTGTCACTGTCACATGTAAGTAATGATGATGAAATATTCTCCCCATGTGTGGAGAATAATCTTGTTACAACTGATTTGTGCCCATGTGTCCTTATCCAAATGTCAACAGATGCTCGACCGCCATATTGGTGGATGACCTCGGCCTGGGAGAGGCCGAGCTGTAAAGGCTTGATGTCCGTTCAATCCGAGATGTGTCATAGGAAGTCTCGGCCTGATCTAAGCCGAGACATTATGCTGGGGTCGGCCCCAGCCGAGGTTGTACATATAGCATGCTGACGATTACTAAAGCTTCTTGTCACCTCGGCCCAAGCCGAGGTTGGATTGGTTTCATTAAGGTTACCAAGGCTCCTTGTCACCTCGGCCTACTATCGGCCGAGGTTGCCATACCCAGGTATAAGCGGATGCTGTTGATGCCTGCGATGCGCGTAGCGCCCATTAAATATGTAGGTGGAAGGGTCGGCCTGGACCGACCTTACTAAGGCCGAGGGATGATATCGTGGGACCATGGCTTATCTAGGGTTGATCAACATCTCAGCCATATCATCTCGACCGAGGTTGGTGTCTCTGGGCCGAGGTTACACTTGGGGCATATCAGGCTTGATATTTTATCGAGATGAGTATTATAGATCTCTTAACTTCGTTTGCCCTAGATAATCGAAGTGTTTGGGAGTGTAATACACGTATCAACAATCTCTTCATTCAGGTTAAATCAATCATTAACTAGATATTGTGTGAAGAAAAATCCTCATATGTTGAATACTTGAAAAATTCAATGGTCTCATCGAATTTATCAATATAGTTTTTGAAAATTTTGTATCCAATGAATTTAACGACGGTCCGGGGGATGGTTGTAATACCCCACATTTTTATGATATCAAATAACTATGGGATTTATTATTATTATTGGATTAATTAAATTAAAAAGGTAGGGAAATTTAATTGTTAATTAATCCTAATTAAAAATAATTATTAACTAGTGTGCCAAGGGTTAATACTTATTGATGGAAATCATTGATTATTACCGTGGGTATATGTAATATGGAATTATATAATTTTTATAAATTGTCGGAGTGCGAAATACGAAAGTTTGATATTTTAAGTCCGGACGCGCGTGTGAGTCGTGTCGGGACTAATTGTATAGAGTAAAAAGATAAATTATTTTAGTATAACTCGTATAGTAATTTTGAGTGCGCCATTGAGTCCGGAAGGGTCGAGATACTCAGAAAACTCTACCTGGGAATTTTATTTGGACTCCGGGGTAGTTTTAGCCCTAACCGGCACCCCGTAGGGGTATTTTTGTCCTTTGGAATTTTGGAGTAATAATATGGACGAAAATTAAGAAATTAAATAAGGAGGTACAAGGTTTAGTGGGGAGTTATCAGCTCTAAACCTACGTGAGAGAAAAGAAAAAGGCACAGAGGAAGGAAAAAGAAGCTATTAGTATTCTTGGTGCCTAATTCAAGAACACACACCAAAAATCATACCAAAGTGTAGATCGCGAGACGAGGAACACACTCATAACCATATCAACAACAAATTAGACTATCAAAATTAAGGCAAGTGTTTATTGCTTGCTTTTCTTTAGCAATAATCATGCTCATGTTAGTGTAGGTGGATTTGTTCATGAATTACGTTTGAAATTGGGCAAAAATTGGAGGTTTACTTTATGATTATGAACTGATTTGATTAGTAGTTTAATTCCTTCATGTATGAAGAGGGTTAATCATGAAATTGGAAAATTATATTGATGAACAAATCTGGGTTGGCTAGGTTCTTTAATTGAAAATTGGGAAACTAGGGTTCTTATGATCTAAATTTGGAGATTTTGAATTATATTGATGATGGGTGATGATCTAATGATGTTATATTATTGGAAATCATACATACATATTAGGACTTTGATTTATAATGGTTGGCTTTATTGGTAATGATCCGTAGAGGTTGTAGGTGTTGAAATGGTGAAGAGAACGTAGCTGGTGTTGATGTAAAAAACTAGATCACTCTAATAATTTAATCACAGATAAATAAATGAGACAGGATAGTTTTAAAGTGGTTCAGCCTTGCATGAATGGCCTACGTCCACTGTTATGTTATTGCTGAGTATTTGGGAATTCTCGATTACAAGTTCTCTCAAGAAATTTCGGTCCCTTTGAATGAGGGTGATACAAGGTATTTATAGCCCTTAGGCTGTACATGAAAGGGTTGATACATTAAATGATATACATATGAAAGGGTAATACATTTAATGCAGCGTGTGCGTCAAGATGATAAACATTCAATGAATAGTTGAACTGTTGATTATCTGGCAATTAACGCTACGGCCGAGATGCAGCTTGGACCGCCTTAGTTGCTCGTTGCTCAGGAGTTCCTCGGAGCTATAGAGTACCTCGGAGTGTTAAAGTTCCTCGGTGTATCCTCGTTGCTCGGAGAGAACATGAGTTGGTCGGGGAAATGAACTTCCTCGTTGCTATTGTGCCACGTAGATTGACACGTGTCTTCGTATTATTCGTCCATATCAGCATATTAATTTTGGTATTAACAGAAGCCCCCAATGTTTCATATTTCGAACTTTGAGGAGTATGGAACATTCTTTCTCGATATATGGCGGTATTAAATGACTTTCCTGGGTTTTAGGAGCCTTTTCTTCATATTTGAATTTTCCTTCCAAATTCGCAGAATCCGCCATTTTGCTTCGATCTTCGTGCCCTTTTTATCCTTTTAGCCGCCGGAAGTTCGATAGTTTCTTTTTGTAATCATTTCTTTCGCCATTTCCCAAGGCACAGTATTTAAACTTCCCAAGCAATCATACCGTCCTCTACCTTTTCCAATTTTCTTGCTTTCGAATTCTCCATAGTCTTTCTTTCTTTTGTGCGTTCATCCTTGTTTTCGTTCGTTGTCAACAGATCTCCTTTCTTCCTGTAAGATCTTCTTCCTTCTTCTTTTATTCACCATGGTTTATATTATTGAATCTATTGAAAAATTCCGTTCTGACTATTCCATTCCATCTTGGGTTACTCTGGAGAATCTTCCTGAGCCCTTTGATTATTTTCGTTTGGCTGAGGGACACTGGTTCCCCAGCCTCTTTATTGCTAAGTGTGGATTTTCTTTTCCACCCAATTCTTTATGCTTAGAATTCTGCCAACATTTCGATGTTGTTCCTGCAAAAGTAGCCCCCAATACATGGAGAATAGTTAATGGGGTGCATAAATTAAATCAAACTCATGGAACTCGCATAGGAATTCCTGAGATTATGTATTTCTATAGATGGGCTATTTTAGACAACGTTTATTATTTAAAAACCAGATTTTTGAATAGAGCTTTAGTAGTTAACCTCCCTGATGCCAACAGGGATTATTTTGAACATGGGTTAGTTTTCAAAAATTGGCAACATGCTCCTTTAGTCGGAGACGGAGTGTATGAAGGTCCCAAATGCCCCCCATACGGCAATGGGATAGGTTATTTTCATTTGATTTTATTCTCGAAATTGTGACTTCATCATGTTTGAATAAATGCATGATTGACATTTCAAATGGTTTTTATTTGCAGTTAACAGCAAGAGAAAAACTTCTAAAGAATCAGAAGTTAGTATAAGGCAATTGAAACATATCTGGAGCTTGCATCAGAAGATTGCATACGAGAACATCAGGTCTGCCTCATACTTGTTGCAGTTCAGGAGTTATACGTCGTCTTTTACTTCTCGCCCTGTGGTCAGCTCCAGTGATCCAGTGCAAATTCCTGAAGACTCTGATCCGGAATCTCATATTCCTTTGAGCCAGAAAATGGGCAAGAGAAGAGTTCCTACTCTCTTCGAGGAGAGTTCTTCTGCTGGCGATGGGAAGAAAACAAAGGTTAATGTCCCAAAGGGGATAAAGAAAATTGATGATGCTCCTTCTGTTGCTGTTCAGAAGGTTGCTGAGAAGCCCCCAGTGGCTCCTGTGCAGAAGGATGCACTTGTTGAGATAATCACTTTCTCACCAACCAAAAGTTCCTCTTTGGTTGAGGTTGCTGAAAAGGCTCCGAGGAGATTGAGGAAATCCTCCTCGATCAGTATTTCTGAAGCCATTCCCCAGCTCCCAGCTGGTGGAGATGGTGTTCCAATTACTGTTCCTCCGAGCTCTACAATGAGTTTGGCAAAATTTTCACCCATCCCCGAGGTGCAAGGTACTGAAGAAGACCTTACTCGGGATGTGGTTACTGCTCTGGCTGCTCGTCATTTGGCTTCAGTAAGTATCTCTACTTCGAGTTTTTTATATTTTCCTTGGTTGTTTCCCATGTTTGTTTCTGATTTCATTTTCCTCTTTTGATTGCAGTTGACGAGCTGTTTCAATTTAATCCTTAAAAAGGATGAAGCAATCAAAGCTTCTTGCTCCTCGTCTACTGTGGAGGCAGCACTGGAGAAAGCTATTAAATCTGTGAGTGAGTCCCATCAGAAGTATGACGATGATAAAACTGAATGGGAGAGAAAAATGGCTGCGTCTAATGCAGAGAAGGTACAACTGGGTAATAAGGTGAAGGACTTGGAGAGAGAAAATAAAGATTATGCCGAGAAACTTTCAGGATTTGGGGAGCTTGAGAACAAATTGAAATCGACTGAAGAAGAGCTGACCCTCCTGCGAGAAGTAAATCGCCAGAAGGAGGAGGTGGAGACCAAATTGAAGGCCACCGAGAATCTTATGTCCGAGAAGCTATCCTCGGAAAAAATGAAGAGAAAAACAGCTGTAAAGACGTCCTTTAAAACTGGTTGGGACAAAGGATGGGACAGGGGGGTGGCAGCTATGACGACCCAGGTGAAATATGGAAGTCTGAAATATTTTCATGATGGTTGGGTTGCAGCACTACAGGAGTTGAAGGTGAGTGAGGACTCAGATCTATTTCAACAACATCTCCCTGGTCCTCCTCCAGTTATTGAAGATGAGTCTTCAGACGAAGCTGCATCCGAAGAATCTTCAATGACAGTGGGTGATCAAGTCCTTGTTCCACCGTCCAACCAGACGGCCACCGAGGAGATTTCGTCATTGCCTGCTCCTCCAGAACAAATCCCAGCTTCTACTAATCAGACCATTGTTCCTACCGAGCAACCAAGCTCCTCGTCCCAGCCTCCCGAGAAAGTCATGGGAGACAAGGAAAAGGTGTGAAGTTGTTCGGTACTCTTTTTCTGTTCTTCTTTTACATATCCTCTGTATTCCAAATGATGTAATCTTGTTGATGATGTAATAAAATCACATCTTTTTGTTCCTCTTCATTGTTGATGCTCTGTCTGTTTTTATTTATTAACTCTTGCCTTTTCTTCTTTATTAGTTTGTGGCTAGAATGGAACTGATATCTGCACATGATACAAAGTTGATGCAGCAATGCCATGAATATTATAAGGCTGGTCATACAAATTTGAGTGTATCAGAGATTGCTGACATCCTTGGCCATGATGCTTCAGAACAAGCAATTGAGGCTTATCAGTACCTGAAGGATTTACTTGACCTAGCTGTGGCCAACAACGTGGCCTACTATGACTTGATCGAGGAACTTCATTTTTCCTTAGAAGATCTTCAGAATCAGCACAATGAATCAACTGCCTTGTTGCACAAGGAATATGAGAATAGGTATCAACAACTTTCCTCTAAGACAGGTCACAAAAAGATCATTGCTGGGTACGATGTTAGGGAGAGAGCCCTAAAAGGTGAAGTTGAGGCCTGCAGACAGATCGCCGAGCTGCTGAAACAAGAGAACAACAATTTGCAGAAAAGGTTGGCACAATACGAGTCTGCAGCTTCATCCTCTACTGCCTTGGTACCGGTCACTGATGAAGGATTCTCATTCTTAGAGGTTGAAAACGCCAAATTAAGGCAAGAATTGGATAATTTAAGAAAGTCTGGTGTTTCTGCTACTGCTCGGGGACGAGGAAGAGGTTCTCATGGGAGATGAAGAGCTGCCCAGGATGTTAACGAGGAACGAGGTACTTTAGCTGCTCGGGTTCGATCAAGAACTCCTCGTAGTATTAAAGAAGCTCGTACTCTGTCAACATTGGAAACCCAAGCGTACCAACTGAACGCCAAAGATCGGGTTTTGTCTGAAATGTCCAAGAAAAACCTATCTTTGGAAGATCAACTTACTGCGACGAAGTCTGCTTTGAATAATAAAGATGTTTTTTCCAGGAGCCTTCACGAGCAACTAGAGAGAATAATTTTCCAATTCCACAAACAACCTCGTGAGTTTTGGAATGCAGGCTATAATGAGGCCCTTTATCACTTGGATGCTCGTATCGAAAATGCCAATAATGAAGGTTATAAACAAGGATGGTTGAACGCCCTGGGTGTGTTAAAGCTAGAGCAGGGCCATTATTTATGGGATTATCATGCTCCTGGACTACTAGACTTGCCTGTACCGCCTTATAAACTAGACATGGAATGGATCCCAGCTCGCGCCATTCCTCGGAGCTTAATTTCAAAATACCTTGGCGACTATAGTCTTCATTCTCAGATTGAATTATCTCGTCCCGAGCATCTCTTGGATACTCCTTCAGTAATGAATGTCAGAATGTTGAAGGACTTGAATTTTATCAATTCTCCCCAGACATTAAATGATCCTCCTGCTGGCGAGGAACCTGTATCGAAGGCTGAAGGGAAAAAACCAATAGAATAGGATTTTCAATGTAATAGTTAGCATATATATGTAACTTGTAATTTATTTTGAATTTTAATGAAAGACTTTCATTTTCTATTTGCAAATCTGTATTGCTTATTCTTTTGTACTTGTCTAACACTTTTACATTTGTGCATATGTATCTGTTAAAAAGATAACAATATTGTGCTGTTCATTATCCAAAAAAGTTTTCAAGTATCAATGTTGCTCAATCACTTAATAATAAAGTAATGAGTATAAAATGTTTCTAACCAGCTAAGTTGGCATTTTTAAGAATGTTGTTCTTGCCCTTTTACCAACCTAAGTTGGTCGTGGGTTTGAACTATTGCCTCCTAACCAAAGGAGTATATTTTGTTCTCGCTATTCTACCAACCGAAGTTGATCACGCTCGAACTATCAGGTTCTTTCGAACTATCTTGTCCACAAGCTCTTTTACCAACCGAAGTTGATCACGCAAGTGTACGTCTCCTAACCAAAGGAGTATAGTTTGTTCTCTCCCTTTTACCAACCGGGGTTGGTCGTGGGTCTGAACTATCAGGTTCTTTCGAACTATCTTGTCCACAAGCTCTTTTACCAACTGAAGTTGATCACGCAAGTGTACGTCTCCTAACCAAAGGAGTATAATTTGTTCTCGCCCTTTTACCAACCGGGGTTGGTCGTGGGTCTGAACTATCAGGTTCTTTTGAACTATCTTGTCCACAAGCTCTTTTACCAACCGAAGTTGATCACGCAAGTGTACGTCTCCTAACCAAAGGAGTATAATTTGTTCTCGCCCTTTTACCAACCGGGGTTGGTCGTGGGTCTGAACTATCAGGTTCTTTCGAACTATCTTATCTACAAGCTCTTTTACCAACCGAAGTTGATCACGCAAGTGTACGTCTCCTAACCAAAGGAGTATAATTTGTTCTCGCCCTTTTACCAACCGGGGTTGATCGTGGGTCTGAACTATCAGGTTCTTTCGAACTATCTTGTCCACAAGCTCTTTTACCAACCGAAGTTGATCACGCAACTGTACGTCTCCTAACCAAAGGAGTATAATTTGTTCTCGCCCTTTTACCAACCGGGGTTGGTCGTGGGTCTGAACTATCGTCTTCTTTTTGCTGTCGAGCAACGTAGTGTACAACACTAATATTCCCCGAAAAACTTTCAAACAAAGGAGAGAAAAATGGTGAAACATCATCGTTTTATTCATATTAATGGACCTGCTGTACATTTTACATCACTGATAATACTTGCGAAGGTGTTCGGCATTCCAGGCATTCTTGAATTCCTCTCCTTCTAGGGTTGCTATTCGGTAAGTTTCTGGTCGAACAACTTCTGTAACTTGGTAAGGTCCATGCCAATTTGCTTCCAATTTATTGTGCTTGTGAATGACCTTCTTTAGCACGTAATCTCCTTCCTTTAAATGGCATTTCTTCACCCTCTTGTTGTAGAACAAAGCTGTTCGTTGTTGATATGCAGCATTCCTAATGGATGCTTCTTCTCTAACCTCCTCGAGCATGTCCAAATCTAATCTTCTCATCAAATCACTGACTGGGGAATTGAAATTCAGCACTCTGTGTGTTGGTAGACCCAACTCGGCAGGTATTACAGCCTCACTTCCAATGCCAGCATATATGGGGACTCTCCAGTTGCTGCTCGGGGAGTTGTTCGGTAAGCCCACAATACTGACTGTAGCTCATTAATCTAATTTGCTTTAGCCTCATTTAACCTCTTCTTCAAGCCATTTAATAATGTTCTGTTCGTCACTTCAGTCTGTCCATTGCTTTGAGGATGGCCTGGTGCTGAATGAACCTTCAAAATGTTTGATTGATGACAATAGGCGGCAAACTCCTTGTTATCAAATTGTGTTCCATGGTCTGTGATGAAGGCATGAGGGAAACCATATCGGCAAATGATATTCTTCCAAACGAATTGGTATACCTTCTCGTACATCATATCAATAAGTGGCTCAGCTTCTACCCACTTAGTAAAATAATCCACTGCCACGACGAGGTACTTGAATCTTCCTCGGGTCGTTGGCAGGGGTCCAACCAAATCCATTCCCCACATGGCAAAAGGCCAAGGGGAAGTTATGGGTGTCAACAATGCTTGTGGAGTTCGTTGAATTGAGGAAAAATGTTGGCACTTGTCACACTTCTTGGCATATGCTATACAATCAGCCCTCATCGTCGGCCAGTAATATCCTTGCGTCATTACTCTTTGCAAAAGTGTCCGACCTGCTACATGAGCTCCACAGGACCCTTCATGGATCTCTTCAATCAATTCTTTCACGTCGGAGGGATGTACGCATCTTTGCAAACCTGCCATAATTCCTCGTCTATACAAAACACCATTAGTTAGTACATACCGAGCAGCTTTGAACTTCAATTTTTTGGCAGCGAGCTTATCCTCCGGAAATTCTCCTTCCTCGACATATGCCCTGATGGGATCCATCCAAGATGGTCCTAAATCAAGAGTAATAATATTCATCGTCAGGTCTTCATCTATGCTTCGACTTTCTAATACCTCAATTGGTATCGTTCTTCGCAACTCGGTACGAGTAGCTGATGCTAGTCGGGCCAGTGCATCTGCTTGCGCATTCTCCATTCTTGGTATTCTGATCAACTGAATGGCATCAAATTCTGCCAACAACTCCATCGCCTTTGCATGATACTTGATCATTAATTCTCCTTTAACTGCATACGTTCCTATTATCTGATTCACAATTAATTGAGAATCACTGAATACCATCACTTGTTGCGCTTCCATAATCTTTGCTAAATTAAGACCTGCTATCATCGCCTCATATTCAGCCTCATTATTGGAAGCTTTGAATTGGAATCGCAGGGCGTATTCCACGTCGATCTCGTCTGGAGTGCTCAGAACTATTCCAGCGCCACATCCTGCAGTGCAAGATGAGCCATCTACATATAACCTCCATATAGGTAACTCGTCTTCAAATTTCTTATCTGACAGAGTTCCTCGATGAAATATCTGCTATTTTCTTTCATCTTCCCCCGGTATTTTTCGCTCCTCGTCGACCATTTCTTCTCGCCCTTTTACCAACCGTAGTTGGTCTGGGTTTGAATTTGATGGTCTTTCTACATCCACAGGTTGGTCAGCGAGCAACTTTTGTTCCTCAGGGGTATCAGGATATGTAAACTCTGCTATAAAGTCTGCTACAACTTGCCCTTTTAAGGATGATCTGGGTTCATACACAATATCATATTCACCGAGCTCTATTGCCCAGTACATCAATCTCCCTGACTTTTCTGTCTTATGAAGGGCTTGTCTCAATGGCATGTCGGTATAGACGATGATGGTATGGGCCTGGAAATATGGCCTCATTCTTCTACTTGCTTCAATTAATGCCAATGCCAATTTTTCCAACTTTGGGTATCTGATCTCTGCACCTCGAAAAGCCTTACTTGTGTAATAAATTAGCTTCTGGACTCCATTCTCCAATCTGATCAATGCCGAGCTGACTGCATTTTCTGATACTGCCAGGTATAAGTACAATTTTTCACCCATCACTGGTCTGGACAGCAATGGAGGTGTTCCCAGATATTTCTTCAAGTCTTGAAAAGCTTTTTCACATTCATCATTCCACTCGAAAGTTTTTCGGAGTGTTTTGAAGAATGGAAGACACCTATCAGTTGCTCGAGATACAAATCTATTGAGCGCTGCAACTCGTCCTGTAAGACTCTGTACTTCTTTCTTCGTCGTTGGAGATCGCAACCCTAAAAGAGCTTTGATCTTTGCTGGATTTGCCTCAATGCCTCGCTGGTTGACGATGTACCCGAGGAACATTCCTTCTCGTACTCCAAAGGTGCACTTCGTCGGGTATTTATCTAGTTGATCAAAGGTCTGACCTAAGTCAACTAGATGATCAGCAGCTTTCTTGCTCTTTGTCAGCATATCGTCAACATAGACTTCCATGTTGCAACTGATTTGTTCGGTAAAAACCTTGTTCATCAGCCGCTGATATGTCGCTCCTGCATTTTTCAAACCAAAAGGCATAACATTATAACAATAAGTTCCCCTAGGGGTAATAAAAGAAGTACTTTCCTTGTCTTCAGGTTTCATTTTGATCTGGTTGTAACCAGAGTAAGCATCCATGAAGCTGAGCAGCTCGTGCCCCGAGGTAGCATCCACTAGTTGGTCAATTCTGGGCAATGGGAAGTGATCCTTTGGGCAGGCCTTGTTGAGATCGGTGAAATCAACACACATTCTCCATTTATTGTTTTTCTTCTTTACCATCACCACATTCGCCAACCAATCTGGATATTTCACATCTTCAATAAATTGGGCTTTCTGGAGCTTGTCGACCTCCTCTTGAATAGCTTGATTCTTCTCGGGGCTAAATACCCTTCTTCTCTGCTTTACAGGCTTGATCTCCTTATTCGCATTGAGTTCATGGCATAAGAAGTTTGGATCTATTCCTGGCATGTCTTCATGATTCCATGCAAAAGTTTTCTTTCTGTTTCTCAAGAAAGCTACCAACTCCTGTTTTATTGACACATCCAACGATGAACCTATCTGGGTTACTCGTTCAGGGTGCTCGTCGTCCAAAATAACATTTTCTATAGACTCCACCGCTGTCCTTTTACCAATTGGGATTCATCTCTGGGATCCAATGTTTCAATTTCTGTACCTTCATCCACCTGGTAGGTAGTAGTCTTTTTCCTTGATTCCTCAAACTCCTCTTGCTCGGCAGATGAATAATAGCATTCCCGAGCTACTTTTTGATCACCTTTCACAACTCCTACTCCAAAGTTTGTTGGGAATTTTAAGCATTGATGCACTGTAGATGGAACTGCTTTAAACTTCTTCAAACCAACTCTTCCCATGATGATGTTGTAGGCTGACTGCACATTCTTATTCATCACAAAGAAGCGTATTCTTTCTGTTCGACAAGCAGGCCAAGTTCCAATGAATATATCCAACTTGATCGTCCCAAGCGGAAAAACTTTCTCGCCAGCAAAACCCAGGAGGGGTCTGTGATACGGTTCCAATTGAGATAATTTCAAATTCAAGCTGTCAAAGCATGAATAGTACATGATGTCTGTCGAACATCCATTGTCTACCAACACCCTTGAAATCACTACTTCCTTCATCCTCATTTTGATCACCAGAGGATCGTCGTGAGGATAAAGAACACCTGCTAGGTCGTTTTTTGAGAAGCCAATGACCAGCTTCTCTTTGTTAACCTTCCTCGGACGATCGTCCTCGGCCAGATTTATCCGCTGAATATATGAACAAGCTTGAGCCTCTCCAAGGTAAGCCTTTCTTTCTGCAGTAAGGTCTCCTCCTCCTGCATCTCCTCCTGTAATGACATTACAATCAAATGACCCAAAACGTATAGAAAATACCTCTCGTTCTGGCTGTCTTGGTTTCTTGGGAAGGTCGGGGTCATCATCTGGATCATCTTCATGGTTTCTCTTATTTTTCTCCTCTGCTCGACGAGGAGATCTACACCTCTCTCTAACTCGTTCGTTATTTTTTCTTTCACCTCCCCGATCAATATATTTTGCTAGCTTTCCTCTTCGGATGAGTGTTTCAATCTCGTTCTGAAGAGCTATGCAATTTTTGGTCATGTGACCATGATCTTTATGAAACTCGTAATATTTATCCTTACTCCTCGAATCAGGGTCTGACCTCAGTTTCTTTGGCCATTTTACCTCCTCGTTGTTCTTGATTTCTTCCAAGACATGATGAATACCCATTTTCAAAGGAGTATAATTGTCGTATTTCTTCAGGACTTCCCATGATGATTTATTATTTCTGGAACGTTTGTCACCGCCATTGCTCTTATGCTCTTTATTTTTAGACTTGTCGACGTCCACCTTGGTGTCTTTATCCATATTCTTCTTTGCAGCCATAGCTTCCTCGGCATTCATGATTTTGGCCGCTTTTGCCATCAACTCCGACATAGTTTTAGGTGGATCTTTCGCCAAGGTGTAATACAATTTATTAGGCAACAACCCACTCATCAAGGCGGTGATTGCTGTCTTTTCTTCATAATCTATAACTTCCAACTTCTCGTTATTGAAACGAGTTATGTAATCTGTAGTACTCTCACCAGATTTTTGTCTAACACTTAACAAGTGTGCTACTCGTTTTACTGGCTTTGCTCCAAAACAGAAATTGCCAATAAACAACTCGGCCAACTGAAAGAAAGTTGAAATCTTACCCCGAGGAAGATTGTTGTACCATATTTGGGCAGCTCCAGTAAGAGTTCCTGAGAACGCTCTGCATCTCATCTCGTCGGGGACGACATAGATGTCGGCAGCAGCTTGATATTGCTCTATGTGAAGAACAGGATCTGTCTTTCCATCATATTTGGGGGTCACTACAGGTGCTTTGAACTTTGACGGTGTAGGAAAATTCACAATGGCCTGTACAAAAGGTGTTCCTCGAACAAAAGTTCGTTGTAGGGGGTTCTTTGCCTTGGCCATTTCTCCTAATCTATTCTCCAAACGCTGAATGGAACCCTTCCACGCATCGTTTCCTTCCTCAGGCTTATTAGTTCGAACAATTGATTGTTCTGATGTGGCCTCTTGAGATCTTTCTTGACGAGCAACTGGTCGTGATTGTGCTGATCCTTCTCTTAGATCTGATGGTCGTCGAAAACTCCTTGACATGGTCTTAGGTGGACTCCTATTCCTCCTAGGGCCTAATCGACTGAAAGGAGACACCCTACTCAGTCTTTCCACGACACTGGGTCTTTCTGGAGAGAGAGTGATACGTTGATCAGTATCTGTAGCCCTTATCGACGAAGTTCGCCCAGGTTGATAAGAGAAATCATCAGATTCCTCATTACGATGTGACTCAGTACGCCTGGACCGTGAAGGAAGTAAATAAGTTTACCTCTGATCACTTCGCTGTCCTGAACGTGCAGGTGCACCGCCATGAAGGGTCTGTATGAGTTGCCTCATTGTTTCTTGCATGGCGGTTTGTCCTTGGGCCATATTCGTCATAATCCCAGCCAGATCTGGAGGTACAGAGGGATTTGGAGAATTTCCAGCATTTCCAGCATTTCGATTACTGGATTTCGGGTTATCTGCCATTGATGATGAATGATTTTTGGTGAAAAGCGATAATAACAATCGTTCCCACAGACGGCGCCAATCTGTTGATGTAAAAAACTAGATCACTCTAATAATTTAATCACAGATAAATAAATGAGACAGGATATTTTTAAAGTGGTTCAGCCTTGCATGAATGGCCTACGTCCACTGTTATGTTATTGCTGAGTATTTGGGAATTCTCGATTACAAGTTCTCTCAAGAAATTTCGGTCCCTTTGAATGAGGGTGATACAAGGTATTTATAGCCCTTAGGCTGTACATGAAAGGGTTGATACATTAAATGATATACATATGAAAGGGTAATACATTTAATGCAGCGTGTGCGTCAAGATGATAAACATTCAATGAATAGTTGAACTGTTGATTATCTGGCAATTAACGCTACGGCCGAGATGCAGCTTGGACCGCCTTAGTTGCTCGTTGCTCAGGAGTTCCTCGGAGCGATAGAGTACCTCGGAGTGTTAAAGTTCCTCGGTGTATCCTCGTTGCTCGGAGAGAACATGAGTTGGTCGGGGAAATGAACTTCCTCGTTGCTATTGTGCCACGTAGATTGACACGTGTCTTCGTATTATTCGTCCATATCAGCATATTAATTTTGGTATCAACAGCTGGGTAGGGCTGTCTTTTTACAGGTGTATGTTCGGATCTCTTTTTAATAGGTCCAGACCATTTTTCATTAAAATGTCCATATCGTTTTTCATTAAAAGGGTCCGGATCATTTTATTTAATGGGTCCGTACCGGTCTGTTGTATCTTTCAGAATTTAATTGTGAACCTCTAAGACATCCTTCGGTACTTGAAATGCAATAACTTTAATGAAGTACACTGAGATTTGAAGTGATGATATATTAAGACAAGTGTGATTCAAGACTTGGGTATAAGTGGGATGAATGACCCTTAGAAAATTATGAGGGGGATCATAATCATAATTATTAACACGTCGAGAGTATTAAGTGAAAGTAATACCGCGAATAGGACATGATACTTAGTTGTGTGAATACCTAGAGATTATAATAGGTTGTGTGTATACCCATGTATTGATTCATTATGTGTATAGCATACCTACGCTGTTTGTTATCAAGAGGAGGTTTTCGTGTAGTGGACAGTCTTATCCTGTGCGACCCATTGGGGGATATTTGATTTGTACCCAGAGCATATGAACTTGGATACGTGCTATCTGTTATGCAGGATAGTTTCGACGGTTAAATGGGAGCGTAGGTATGTGCGTGACCCATTTGGCTGGTAAGTATGCTAGCCTCCAATATTTTTGTTATGAGATTTATGATTCGTGAGAGACGTCGAACCAATTGTTCCTTTACGTAGTGAGAGATGCATCGGGACACGATAGCAGAGTATGCATTTGCACCAAGTGGTCCTAACCAAGAGGCACATGATTAGTATATATATATATATATATATATATATATATATATATATATATATAGAGAGAGAGAGAGAGAGAGAGAGAGAGAGAGAGAGAGAGATGATGTGACTGTATGTATATATATGTTAATGAATGATTCTAAAGTATGAAATCAGCAAATATGTAAATATTGGTAAACAACATAACTTAATGGGGGCAAAGGATTTACTACCAAAATAGTGGATATAAAATACAGTTAATTGGAGTAAGTTATTTAATAACTTATTGTATGGGCGATACGAGTCTTCTCCTACGGGTTAATATTTGTAGTATGTTTCTATAACCTAGTTGGAAATATTATAGATGACTAGGTTAGGATGGACGTACGCTAGGTGTGCACATTAGTGGAGGGGTGAGAATCTCAAGTGAGAGTTCGGAACTAACATGCACATAATAATTGCAATAATGCAGTTGTAAATACTTACTAAAATAAATAATTTTACAAATCGGTTTCTGACCCGTTTCTTGCTATTTCTCTTCTCTTTTGCTATATATATATATATTATACCAGGTGTCCAGCCACAGGGTCACCCCCAGACTTCGATGCGTGGATCATTCGACGAGATGCAACTGTTGTGAAAGCTGTAAGTCCTTGATATTAGATGCTTCTTTCCTTTCATTCAGTTCTTAAGTCAGACATTTTAGTTAAGGCATGTGTCGCCCGTTTCCAGCTTAGTTATGTCAGAGATTGTATTTTCTTTTAGCTTTTATTTCCCTGTTGGATTGATTATTATGATTTTAATGTTTTAAACTTTGAACTGGAATGTTTTATCCAATCTCATTTATTTCAGTATTTAATTCATGTTCAGTATTTATTCTTGTGGAATGGGAATGGCTTGTATCTTAAAGTATGGAATTTATTAATGTTTTGACACCTAGCTTAATTAATTATTATGTGATTAATAATGAAAATTATTTTTCGACAGTGATGCTAAGAATGAACCAACCGGATACTTTGATTTTTATTTAATAAAGGACTGATCACCCGATATTTAATTAGGCGAGGTGTCACAATGGTCTTCCAATCCCGTTTTCTCATATAGTTAAACCCAAAAGTTTTCAGTCTTTACATATTTTAGTTAATTAATATTTTTTAATTCGATTGCATTAGTTACGTAGAAGATTTCATAAAAACTCATCACCTTTTCCTTTCTTTTTCGTGGGTCGATCATTAGCTTTTAGACACCTTCCTCAGTAGTCATTCGTTTTCATGTCCTATTCCGTGTCTTCGATACCTAAATTTCTTGAATTATTACTTACATAATTGACTTACACTTGAACCGAATTTACACGCATTGGAGACACATTTAGAGTCAAGTCAGTTTTTGGCCAAACCCTAAACTTGAACGAATAAGGAGCCATAATAGGATATTGAAAGGAGAGGGTTTGACCACCAAACATGGGGTACTAAACAAAGCAGTTCAAGGGAATACCTTCTCCAAAAAATGGAGCAAACAGTGACATAAACATTTTCCAATGGCAGATCGACAATATTAAAACCTCGCCAAGATTGAGAGGTAACTTCTCCATGTAATAAGCTTCCGTGTCCTCAAACACCGTTTGGCTAAACTTATCAAAAAGTGGAGTGAAGGACTTAGATTTGGAGGCCATGATAAATAAAAGGCTTCGAAAGAGATAAGTTTTAGACTCCTAACAAATAAATGTTAGAAATAGACGAAAGCCAAAAGCTGACTTTTGGTTAGAATCAAAACGTTACTTATATCTTGGCGGGCTAGTTAGCATGAGCAGGTGTCTAAAATCTCCCACCAAGTTCAGAGTAATTAGCATTTTTGATACGCAACAATTTTGATGTGTAAAAGTGTAATAATTACAATAAATTAGACGTTATGATAAATGACTAAAACGGGCTAAAGTTCAGCTGGCGAAATCCCATTCTTAATAATTCTTAGTTAAGAGAAGCCTATTTTGGAACTTCGAAGAAACCTTATTTGGTTTATGGCTTCGAATGATAAAATTATCACTGTCTAGAATTGTTCCAATCATTTAGTCATAATGTCATTAAAGCATTTAAAAGGTGCTAGTTTACTTCTGTAGCAAGAGAAACAAAATATGCCATACAAGATTGGTTTTCAACACACACACATACACCCCTTATATATTTATATATCCTAAGAAATGCACAAAAAATGTCACAAAAGACTAAAGAAATTGTCATTGACATGATAATAATAATAGATTGCAGTCATTAGGATCCCAGGACTTCAGGATTAAGCAGGAGTTAAAAAACGTAACAAGGGATTGTATAAGTTACACATTTATAAAAATTATTTCACTTGCACTAGTATAAAGCCTACTCATGGTCCTGCTATGCTTGCTCTCTAAAAACTCTCAGAGTGATGGCCTGTTCATTCAGCAACCTCTGGAGAGCTTAATTAGCATGCTTTTCCAACTCGGCATCCCTTACAGTAATCTCCGTAGTAGCTACGAAGGGAATTAGATCATTTTCATCAAGGGTAATATTATCTGGATCAAGATAAATATTCTCAAAGTCCTCCCTACTTAACAGAACATTATATTCCTCCCTTCGAAGATCCTTATAAGAGTCCTTTAAATCCTCAAAAGTAAACGATTTGAGAGGATAATCCATCTACTAACTTTAGAAATGTGGGAAATACATTCGAGAAAAACTCAACTTGAGCCCCAACTATAGGAAAAAGTCCCTTATATTTCCCTATGACCTCCGTAGATCATTCGAAACTATTGAAGGCAGTGTCCCAAAGAATGACGGTAAAAAGGAGATAAGAGAAGGCATGCAAGAACTCTAGAACCCGTGCCATGTTGACTGGGGTAGAGGGATAGGTAAGCGACATAGAGGTTTCTCGAGGACAAATGCCATAATAGGCCTCAAGTCCATAAAAGTGTTCTCCTTGAGTTGAGGATGAACCGACATAGTGGTGGTGTCGCCACTAATGATAAAATTTTGGTGGCTCACCAAATTCTCAAAGGCATCCAAGTAAAAATTACCCGTGACCAAGATGTCAAAAGGGTTGAGACCATTTTTGGGGGTGGGGTGGGGTGGGGACGAACCCAAATATAAACGAGGGGATTTCGATGTTGAATTCAATTTAAATAAGAGTATCTAAAAAAGATGGAGAAAAAACAAATCTAATCATCCCGTAGATTGTCATTCGTACTTTTGGGGAATCCAATGGATAGTAAGGAGTAACCTTACATGTTTAGATAATTGGATATTTGGGTGGATGAGACGTTGAGGAATGAACCGAATGGGGTTGGTAAGGGATGGAGATATGTGGCCTTCGACAATAAGAGTTAATGGTTGAATTATCACGAGGAAGATGAGTTGGTTGGTCCCAGAGTAGAGCAGCAAAAGAGTTAGATTGGGGAGGCTTAACCTCAACAGTGGACAATAAAACAAGAACCGTCTTTGAATCATTAACTTTAGCATTTTCCTCATTCTCAGGGTAATCTTTCCATAGTAGGTTGTGGGGGAACTTAATAATTTCAGTCCACTCACGGATGGGTTTACCAAAATTAAAACAGGAACTAAAATTAATAACCTTAGAGGGCATAGTGTTTACCAAAATTAATTCAACAATATTGGCATTCGAATATGATGCCCTATCAGAAGAAGCCAAACTATGGTCTCCAAACTCATTCAGAGTTTGTTCCAAGAGGTTTCAGGGGCATGTGACACTGTGATATATAGCAGACTGTAAAAAACTTCTTAGGGAGGAAGGGGTGATGAAGAATCATATTTATAATCATCGTTATGAAAGTAAGACATGGTGACAAATGGTTAAACAAAGATGAAAAGCAACAAGACAAGAAGAAATGCACTGGAAATGAAGAAGCTCATATTATGGGGATCAACTAAGTCATCTTAAGATGTTTTAAAAAATAATTGTAGCTATTAAAATTTAATCATTATCATCAACTATGAAACATGGGAAGACCAACTAACCATCAATTTTCAAATCTAAATATGTGCAGTGGTTTAACACGGAAGAGCAACAATCCATGAGTTAACTTTTTCTAAAAATTAACTAGCACAGGGGGTATGCTTACACCATATATAGATGACCAATGAATCAATGACATGTTAAAATAGCCAAAGGGAATATAACAATCATGTACATGCAAGGACACCTGGGTTCCTAGGGAGGATTCACGTGAAAGTGGATGCATGGAGGCAGTTGCCAAAAGAAAAGGGACACATGTGCGGGCACACACATTCTTTGGGATTAAAAATGAAACTTCCCCACAATTATTTGACAAAATAAATTACAATTCGGAGGATTATAAATAAATAATTGGATGAAAAAATTACATGAGGACTCTCCACAAAAAAACTACATTACTTCACTTTTATTTTACTAAGTTTATTTTAAGAGTTATTTATACTTTTATTAGCCTTTTTCTTCTTCGAAATAGTTTGTAAAGTTAAATTTAGTTGTTACTTCAAGTACCTTGTAACTTTAAATTAAGTTTACCTTTTAATTTGTAATTTAACTTCAATTTTATACCATTTCAGTTTGTTTATTTTATTATCGAATCACGTATTTTCCTTTGATTTCCAAATACACTTTTGCCCTTTATTTTGATCCTTGTTGTTGTTCCTTTACTGTAAGTTTCATGTTTTAAATCTATAGTTTATTTTAGTTCTAAAGAAAAGAAAAATAAACTTAACACATTATAAAAATTATTATTAATTGAAGCAGTCGAACGTAGCATAATGTTCTGATTATTTTTTGGCTAAATATAATTAATTTTGGTTTGTAAGACCCGTAATCCTTCCCTAGCACACTCATAAATTTCTCATAAATAAATCATCCAAAACACCTTATTAGACACTTTGAAGTCTTTCTCGAGCTTCTCGTTATAAGCCTCTAGAACCTCATGTGCACTTGACGACTCAAGGAATTCCATATCCAAGGAAGATACATTTTCATGCAAAGGCCCAATATCTTTCTCCCATCTTTAAAATCATATACGAGAGTTGATTATCCGACCATTAACTTTTCCACTGATTTCACATTTCCCTTCATGGCCATTATATCACTTTCACACCTATTAATATTTTCAGTAAGATTATCATTCACCTTCTCCATTTTGATAGACAACTCATGAAGCATGTCATACATCTCTTGAAGTTTTTATTTTCCCTCACCAACACAAACCTCTTCCTCTTTTGCTAAGTCTCTTTAGAGTTAGTCTTAACACCATCTTCCTGACCTTATCTTTAACAAGGTAGGTGGGAGGACTATACATATCCTCAATAGTGATGAAGGGGTTTAAAGTTTCTGTTCAATAAGAGACTCTGACTCTGTGTCACTATTGCTAAGGGAAACATTCATAGACTTCTTTCACTATCTCTCATCCTTAGCCTCGTAGGACACTCATGTTCTATATTCCCAAAACCTTGGCATTTGTAACACTTCCCATAGTCTTATTCATTCTTTTCATCACTTTGAGATTTACGATCACGTCTACCAGAATATTTCTCTACCAGTTGGATTTAATGTCAAATATGTTCTTGTTAGATCTAAATTTTTGGTAATTGGACTCGAGAAACTTCTTAAATTATTTTGTCAACAAGGCGATCTTAACCTTATTCTCATTGGAATCATCATCTGATATGGAGGGAGCACTCTTTTGTACCTTCAACACTATGCCCCTTTATTTATTGGGTGACGAATAATTTTCTAACTGAAAGGTTTAGATGGACCCTATTATTTCCTCTACATTCATATGATATATCCCTTGTATGAAGTTTGAGGCCGAGGCAAGGGAAAGGAACTAGGGTGGTAACGACCTTAATATTTTCATAACAACCTCAGAGTTCAAAATCTTTTGAGCTAAAGTAAAGCGAGACTTCATAATATCATAGAGTTCTTCATAAAACTCACTGAAGGTCTCATTGTTGAGTATCTTCGATAACTTAAATCAGTGGAGAGATGTTGGATGTTCGAGATCTGTACGATATCGATACTCTCATGGGCGAATTGGAGTATATCCGACGCCTCCTTGGGCATAGTCCCTTAGAGATCCATTGAAACTCTTATTGGGTGACTCCACAAAAATAACATTTAACCCCTAGAATTGTAATTGGTTAAAATATGCTCATCGTTAGACCATGTCTACTCAGGCTTAGGGGCATTAATATACCTTATTTTTTTCGTTGGAATTCCCATCCCTTAACTATGATTAATAAGAACTACTTATCTTGGGATTTGATGAATAAGGTTTTACTCTCTTTCCAGTATGTGTAGCTGCTACCATCAAACAAAAATGGATGCATGACCGGCTGGCACTCTATAATCGTACCATTGAGAATCATAATAATAACCCTCTTTGATAACATGTTGAAAAAGTATGTGCATAGTGATTTAATTCAGATTAATTTCTTAATTAATTACGCATCAAATAGATTCTTATTTTCAATTGAACTAAATTTTAATTTTATATAATAAAATTAATTAAGTTCAATTACCATGTGGGTGATGCAATAAACAAGATGGGAAAAAAAGAGCAATCACACACATAAAAACACATGATTTAAAGTGGAAACCCTCGCGAAAGAACCATTATCGCACTCTACCCAACAAGTTCATTAGTATTAATAACGTCCAAATCTTATAGAGTGACAAAGACAACTTACATACAAGACTACGATAACCTCCACGAAGTCCGAAATCATGCACTTTTCTTTGATGCCTCTACCCATACTAGAAATTAGTTCCTCCATGATGTACCTAACTTGCACAATCCTTAGTCTATATGTCGATATTTGACCGATGTGATCTAGCTACATGTAGAACATGTGTTACCTAACCCACATGATTTATCGTGTTTAAATGTTCTTTAGGTAGAATGCATTTGTGGATTTATAAACCAAAAGCTTACTTTGAAAGCATAAAGGATAAGAACACACTCTCATAAAAAAATTTATCTCAAAATCAATAAGGGTTTTGTTTAAAATTTAGTTGCATAATCTTAGTAACCATGTTTTGTAACTATTGAAACACATCGAATGTTTGAGAATTAAAACACGTTTCCTAAGAAATTTTTCCCTCGTTTAAATGAGGTCTTCACACGAGGGTGTCTCATGTGAAGATGTTATCTTATGAAGGGTTCTGGAAGACGTAGCGATAAACTGTCTTCTCATGAGGCGATCTTATGCGAAGTCAATTTTCCTACAAGATGTTATGGAAGAATTTTAATGCTTTCGTCCAGAGTTGGTTTAAGACGTGGGATGTGACGTTTAAATGACAACCCTTTTTCCAAACCACTTGTAAATTTCTAGTTTTAAAAGGTTAAATATTTTCCGTTTATAATTTTTCGGTTTCTATCATTCCTTACTTCAAAAATAAAATTAAGGAAATACAAAACCATAAATGCTTACAAAACCTTCGAGAGTTTTAAATGTCCGGTTCGATAAATCTTTGTTATGGTGCTTTGTTTTCTTCGTATTCAATAATCTTTAATACTACTTTAAGATGAATCAAATTACAACCATGAATTTTTATTCAGAAATAAAGTAAAAACCCCAAATTCAAGAGGAGTGTAAAATCCAATCCTCACACTATTTAAAGCATCAACATGTATTTTTGAAGAGACTGGCCTCATATGTAGTGATGGAGTAGCTCCAAATCGTACTAATCAAAGCCCATGCAATGTGTTACCTCACATTAAGTGATGAAAGCACCTAAAATGGTTGATATGCCGTCATTTTCTCAAGTTTTAAAGTAGGGGTTGAACAAGCAAGAATCATTAAGGATCAACATTCCCCATCTAACCTCAAACACTTAAAAACAGTTGCAACACACTTTTCTAACCTTCCGGATCCATTATACAATGAAAAAACCACAATAATCAGAATCTCTGAGGATGTTTATAAGGCTTCAATTGAGACTTGTAAATCAAAGCTTCTTGGGAGGCTTATTTTAGACAAAGGTAAGCAATCTCTTTCTTCTGAAACTTTACACGATAAACTTTCATTTATCTAGAACACACATAAACATTGGCGTCTTACCCCAAAAGGAAAAGGGTTCAGTACCCTTCATTTTAAATATGAAGATGACATGAACAAGGTTTGGATGATGGGCCATGCGAAGCTTGATGTGGGACTATTCAAACCATTGCATTGGTGTCAAGACTTTAGGCCTAGTAGTTTTGTTTCTTCCTCGGCTAATGTATGGGTCAGATTTTTGAATTTTCCAGATAAATATTGGCACCCTAGACTTATTTTGGAGATATATGGGAGTGTTAGTAATCCCATTAGAATTGATCCTGAAACTCTTGATAAAAAATATGGGTTGTTTGTTAGAGTTTTAATTGAAGTGGATTTTTCATATCATCTTCCAACTTTTGTTACCGTGGAGAGAGAGAATTTCAGATTTCCTGTTAACATTGTAGTGGAACACCCACCCTCTTATTGTGAGTACTATGGAAATGTAGGGATTCCTATAGCCTCATGAAAAACACGATGAAAAAAGTTCATCTAGAGGAATCATTTGGAGTTAAACTTACTAAGAAGAAGCAGGTCAAGGAGAAAATACATTCCAGTACAACTGCAGAGGCAAGTGCAGTGCCTACTGGCATTGTAGCAAATAAAAAAGAGAGGTCCGACATCACAACAGATACTGATATCACAACAGATGTTGAAGTGGGCCAGTCAGATGTGGCAGCAAACCTGTTTAATAATTTACCTCCAAACAGGGTGCGTTTCTTGAAAAATAATGGGATCGCACCTGTTGACGGAGATCAGGTCGAAGGTAACCAAAATATAAATCAATGTTTTCAAAATAAGATAGGAATCCCTAAATATCAGGTATGTCCCGATCTTATTGATCATGTGGAAAAAAGTTGTTTAAACAACTTGGCTACCAATTCAACAATGTTGACTTCAAAGGTTACGGTTGTAGATACTCCAATGGATTCGAAAGCCCAAATAAATAAGGCTCGATCTGTTCAAAATATCCCCGGTGGAATTAATTTTGAATTAGCGACATTTAATAAAGAAATAAATATGGAAGGTAATGACTAGGGCTGTAAATCGGGCTGGGTGAGCCGCGCTTGGCGCTGCTCAGGCTCGGCCTGAACTCACATACACATGCTCAAGCCCGAGCTCAGCCCGAATTATTTTTTCCCACCTAGGCCCGGACTCGGCTCATAAATATTACGGGCTTCGGGCCCGATTTCTTTTTTTTTTTTTATTAAAAAAGTTTGAATTAATTTTTTTTTCTTGTATTTCCATCATGGACAAAATTATACATTAAAATCTAATTGATATTTCATGAAATAAAATATATAATTATGAAATGTATTAAATTAAAACAAGGGAAATAAGAGTGAAAAGCTACAAATGCCTATTAAATTTCAGACATTTAGCATAATTTGATCACTTACAAAGGCCTATTGTGACTTCATCAATTATTAAATCAAATACCCATAATGAGATTAACAATAAAATCACAAAATTGAAAATCACATGTAATCTAATGTATTATGACAAATGATTTTTTTTTAGAAAAAATAATAAATGAAATAAAAGGACGAAACCTAATTGAACAATATTAACATAAATATGTTATATTATATAAATTATTTATTTATTTATTTATTAATATGAAGTTCGGGCTTCGGGCCCAATTCGGGCTTGGCGAAATTCGGCTCAAGCTCGGCCCGAAATTCATTCGGGCTTGGAATTTTGGATCAGGCTCGGCTCGGCTCAAACTCAAATAAAGCTCGGTCCGAAAATAGCGGGCCGAACGGGCGGGCTTCGGGCCTCGAGCGCTCAATTTACAGGCCTAGTAATGACCCCGTTCATAGCCCTATAAATATGGATATTCAAAATAATTATTCTAGAGATATTTGTAATACCCCGTACTTTTGGCTATATTTATTTTTGGGATTAATTAATTAAATGTGAATTATTTGGAAATTAATCCGGGTAAAATACTAGCGAGTTGTGAGTTGGTATTTGACTATATTAAGGATATATGATGTTATATGAATATTGAATTATGAAATTTGTCGTGAGATTGATATACGACAATTTGGTCATTTTATTGGGACGCGTGTGACAGTCGCGTCAGGATATAATTATTTTATTTATAAAAGTGAATTTAAATTCTATAAACCGTATGGTCGTTTTGAGTGCGCCAACGCGTCCAGAAGGGTCGAGATAGTCAGAAAACACTAGCCGGGGGTGTACTTTAGGTTCCGGGGTATTTTTAGGCCATACCGGCAATATAAAGGGTATTTTGGTAATTTCGTATTTTAGGATTTAAAAATGACGAAAATTAGAGAAGTAAATCTGATTGGGAATAGACCCACTAAACCCACTAACCAACCCTTAATGGCCCAATAAGCTACGGAGGTTATCATTTAGGTTTCCAACTTTCCCAAAGAAAACCCTAGCCACCATAGCCACCTTTGGAGAAGAAAGCTTAGAGAGGGAGAGAAGGAGAAGGAATTCTGCAGAAAACCTTTACCAAATCAACACCAAATTCAGAGACAATCGAGGCAAGTGGTTTAATATCATTTAATTTCAGAGAATGCTCTTTCCATGTATAGGAATTTAATAAAATTGATTTGTTCTTGGTGTAATATGAAAACCCATGTATTTTGGAACTTAGAACTTGAAATCTTGAGGAGAATTGCATGTAGAATGATAGGTAGATGATTATACTGAGAATATTAGTGATTGGGTGAAATTAAAACGGATTTTTATTGGGTTAATTCATGAATTAAAATTTTAGGGTTTGTGTTCTTGAATAATTGGGGGAAAGTGATGAGACTTGATGATTTAATGATGATTGGGATGAATTAACTCAGTAAAATACGTTAGTTTATAACCTTGTTATGTTTAGGAGTGATTAGAGACCTTTGAACATTGTTGGGACGAAGTTTAGAGGAGATTTGAGGAGTAAAAATTGATGAAAATCGTAACTAAGAAATTCTGGGCCGAAACTGGTCCCTCGTTAGAAGACCTTCCCAGGTCGTTCGAACGAGCTTCTAACGAGTTGACCAGTCGCTTCTAACGAGGGGAGACTTCGTTCGATACCTTCGTTCGAACGAACTGTATTTCGTTTGATACATTCGTTCAAACGAGATGTCGTTAGAAGGTACAGTTCGTTCGAACGAACTGGAATCTCGTTCGAACAACCTCGTTCGAACGAGACTTCTAACGAGTTGGCAGTTTAGGCCTTTGTGGCCTGTTTTGATTTTGGGAGTCCCGTAATCTTGTTCGAGGATATAGATAACATTCCGTTGATGATGTATTGATAGATTTGGGACTTTTGGGTTATTATGAGGAGTAAATTATATACGAGTGATTTAAACCAATGAACCGTTTGGGTTGAGACGTGAGTGTCTACTACGACGTGAGAATAGATTATGGCGCGTATGATTATAAACCGGAATCGTATATAGTGGGTAAATTATATATTGGTACTAGAATGAGAATAGTACTACAATTAAACTACGGAATTACTAAGACGTGTGTTTACTTAGTATTGGTATATGAATTGTGTGTATGACATACCTACCATACTTGCTATCACGGGAGGTTTGCGTTCGATTAGGGCCCTCTAATCCTTGTGTTGCCCGGATTTAGACTGGTTACCTTGATGAACATAGGTCATAGAAAGACTTATTGGGATATTAATAAGTCCGCTGATCGTGGGAGCGTAGGTATGTGCGTGACCCATGTGATGTGACTGTGTTCGCCTCCATTATTTGTGATGTTGTTATCTGTGAACTATTCCTGAGAGATTCGGAATATGTGATCCTTATGTACGTGATGTACCGGGATGGATAGCAGAGTATGTGTGCACCGCAACTTAGTTCTCGGGGTGCTTGTATTGTATATTTATGATGTGAATAATATACACTTAATTAATGGGAACCTTCATGTTAATGTTGTGAATATAATTACGGTATTGTTTCGAGAAAAACACAACGGGTTAGCTGATAGTGAAATATATTGCATGTTGAGCATCTGAGTTTACGTTAAACCCCTATTTAATTACGAGCGTTATAATGTTAATAGAACCGAGTAATAATGGTAGGACCTATGACAGTCTAGCTAGATATGATGTCACTTAGCTAGTGGTTTGTATCGTTTTAGATGGGTACTTACGTTAGGAGTGCACAGTTAGACGAGAGGTGAGAATATCATGTGAGTGCACGTCCTAACATGTACTTTGCATTTAATGTTTTAAATGTTTTTAAAGCACTTGCAGGTTTTTAAAATATCTCCACATTCGGGCTCTGACCCGTTTGCTTTCAAATCTATTTTTCTTGTAAAACCATTTTAGGTGCCCAGCCACAAGGACACCATGCATAGGATACTCATTCAGGTGACGAGCTGTAGCTGTTTGTGGAAGCTACAGGGATTTGCTTTTAGACACTTCTATCATTTGGATTCCTCATTCAGTATTTATCAGTTGTAGGGCATGTTGCCCATTTCTTTTAGAAACATCTTTCCATTTCAGTTTTCAGACTTTGTCATGTATTGATTCAGTATTTCGTTACTTATTTCAGTTGTGGGATTTGTAGTGAGGAGCTTTCCTCCAGACTTTATTTACATTATGTGATGGTTATTCTATTTACTTCATTATGGTGAATGGTGTTATTATTCTTCATTACACTTGTTGCATGTTAATCAGACTTAAATTAAAATTTGGCAACTTACTTTTTAAATACTAGGTGGTTAGTAATCATTAAAATATTTTCGACAGTGATGCTATTAACTGGACCAACTTGGCATTTTAAATTAATTTAATAAAGGAGTAGCTACCCGGTATTTAATTAGTCGGGGTGTCACAATATTTTGGATAATGAGGATTCAAATGGGGAAATACCGCCTCTAGAGGAAATTACAGACTCGTCAAATTCATTAAAGGAAAAGGAAATCCATAATATTAATTTATACATGTAAATTCCTAAATTTGATCTTGGAATTTCATCTAATACAGCAACAACTCGGGCGTTTATTGAAGACTCGTTCGACAGAAAATTTGGGAACCAAAACTCCAAAACTACAGTTAGAAATTCTTTTTGCGGTTTTAGGGAATATGGAAGACTCAAATAATTTTGAGGAAGAAGGAATTAAGAGAAAAGAGAAATATGATTCCTTTCCATACCTAAGTGCCGAGGATAAATCGGCTCTAAAATGCAATGCAAGGCCTCATATTACTCGTTCTAGATTTCGTAAATTTTCTAAATCTCCCTTTCTTTAGTGCTTGTAAGTGTCACATGAGAGGTTTTTTCTCCTAAAGATAAATAAATTATTTTTGTTAAAAAAAATCAAAGCATCAACTTTTCAATCATATTAAATATTTTGCAACCAGGTGTTCATCAACATGAATTACACCTTCATCAACACCAAATTCACATTTCAGATTAAAAATCAACAACAATATTTTGCATTACATGTTAATTTTCAACTCTTCCTAATAATTTTACAGGGATAAACCTCATGGAGAAGATATAAAATGGCAAATTAAAACTCAATTTATAAGAACCTCCTAATATAATTCTTCATATGTCTCTCGTACAAAATCCATGTTGTTATATCAATTAAATAATTTTATTCAAAATGTTTTACAAAATTATATAAGAATTATGTTAAACATTAGGATAACAAACAACATTACCACAAAATAGGTTCAAACTTTAATTTTCCATAAATGAATAAAACTTAAAACCCAATTTGTTTAGAGTTTTCTTGGAAAAACAATAAAAACATAGTTTAAACACAAATACCAAACGAATTAAAAGGAAAATAAACAAATTATTTTGATTATAAAAATAGAATTTACAACCTTATACTTCAGTATCTCTCTCTCTCTCTCTAAAGCACTCGAGATAAGAGCATCTCTAGAGACATGATGAGAAACAACACGTGACAAAGAAATCCACGCAACACAATCATGCGACCACAAGTTACAAAAAATAAGCTTCACATCAAACTACATCAAGATCAAATCAAGAATATCAAAAGCTATACCAAGGAATACCTTTATTAAAGTTTAAGAAAGAAGACATAAAGATGTATAAAATTTCAAGCAAAAACACACAAATCTATGTAAAACATTAATAAAAATCAACCAACAAAGAAAAGTTTATAAAAAGAAGTTTATTCACTCATATCATCAAGTTCAAAAGGATGACAATAAGACTTCCAACCAAGATTTCATCTCACAATACAACAAAGATTCAAGAAAAGAAAAAGTTTCGTTAACAAAGTCTATAAGTATTCATAAACTCCTAAGTTACCAAACTATTAAAATTCAAGTACATTTAAAAGAGGAACACTGCAAGGTATAACACTTTTCAACTTAATCAAACCTTGGTCCAATCACTCACAAACACTTTGAAATACCTTTACAATACTTTAAAAAAAATTCTTATAAAAAATATATATTTTTTAAATAAAATAGTCGACTAAGTTACAAGAGTTAACTACTTTTAATTAAAAAAAGTGTTACACATCTGGAAGAAAAGAGTCCACTAAATTACGAATATTCGACTTGTCTCAAAGAGTCAACTTTGTCATAAAAGAGTTAACTAGATCTGAGCATAAAAGTACAATAATGTGTGTTTTTAATATTTCAAAAAATGACTTTTTTCCCTCAATTAAAAATGGCGAGATTTTGTGTTCACCCCTAATAATCCCTTTTATTTTTTTACATATACAAAATGTAAAAACATATATAGATCAAGATAACATTTATTTAAAGAAATGATTCACTATGATTTCAAAAGAAAGCGAACAAAAAGATTCAAAATCTTATAAAAGTTAAAGACAAATTCATCACACTTTCATTTTCACTCATTGAGTTAAAGTCTATTCATCTTGAGAATCCTATATTATTAGAGAGAGATATTCACTCACAAAAAAGTTTTTAATAGTCCATTGTGCTTAAATATCCATTAAAGTTCTTATACATCATAGACTACATTGTATCTTCTAGGCTAGTAGTGCATTGGTTGCGAGGGCTCAAGGAAGGGTATAATGTTATTGGGTTGCTCGCTCTAGCTTTTGCAAGAAAGGGTATAGTGACCTTATCAGTAGTAGTTTTAAGTAAGGGTGTAGTCTTCTTGTAAGATGTTGGTTCCACTACATATTACTAGAAGATGGACTTCTTGATTGTTCACATAGGCGAAAGATGAACCACATAATGAATCTTGGTTTACAAACTATTCCATTACTTTGTATCACTATAATGATTGTTATATAGGTTGTTGACATACATACACGTGTATTTGCTTACACAAAAACTGGACCCCAAATATCATTGACAATAAAATTTGATGTGATTACATCCGCACAATTCAATTTGAACATTTTGTATAAGAAATTTCAAATTTCCATTAAACCTTTAAATACAAACTTCACTCCCTTTTTGGTATTTTCCTAGACAATATTTACAGAGGGATGGGCAGACACTTTTTACTTATATTTTGTATATGTATCTATCATCAACGAGGGAGGGAGTGAAAGCATCGACCTGATTTAGTATTTGAAGTGAGAATAAGATGGCAACAAATGAGGGTAATTTTAGAAGTTATAATTCAAATGGGAATTTCTAATTTAATATCACAACTTAGTTCACAATTTATGATAACACCAAATCAGTTTTGTGTGTGTGTGTGTATATATATATATATATATGTGTGTGTGTGTGTGTGTGTGTGTGTGTGTGTGTGTGTGTGTTTTCCTCTCTATCCTAATATGTGTTTTACTAGTTTGTTACTTCACAAAAGTGGTAACTTTCCATGTTTGGTCATATGAATACAAATTTCTCACCAAATCTTACTAAGAATTTTATGAATTTTCCAACGTATCTATTGAAAAGTTATATTATTTATAAGAAAATTGACTTTGAAAAGTAGTAAATTCACTTGCGGGCGCGCACACACACACACACATATATGCTAGTATTGACAATTTTTTTTGCAAATGAAAATTTTCATTGTAAAATAATTCATTTTTCTCATAGTGAGATGATTAGCTTATGGGTATTTTTGTCCAAAATACCAGAACTCAAATAAAGTATATGTTTGTGGTAATTTTGTTCGTATAATATCATATTATTGTCTTAAATAAGGTACTTGATATAGGGTGTGAAACAAAAAAATAAGAATATTTTTTATTAGTAGAGTTCAACTCCTATATTTTAACGGTATAATAAACTCTTAAATTTAAAGGTAAATGAGTAGTCAATATGGTAAATGCAATTTAATTAGCAATTCGCTCTTATATTTTTACCTTATTGTGCCGTTCATGTTTTATTTAGAATAATTATACACTAACAAAACATGAGGACACAATATATGTGATTTACGCTCATTACAAGATATGTAAAGACGAATGGGGTCCATCGAAAACATGTTTCGATAAATAAAAAATACACACTCATTTTTCCGAAACGTGACTACATCAAGTCACAACATAATTACAATTTTATTAGTGATAGTAAACAAGAACATGATAAATCCATATATACAAGATGTATCTCATGTAAACTCGAAAAAACAGACACATTCTCTCAAAACTAAACAAATTGAATTCTTAAAAAAACCTAGCGGCATTTATCCATCCATCTATCTATCCATACACCATCTATCTATCTATCTATCTATCTATCTATCTGTCTGTCTGTCTGTCTGTCTGTCTGTCTGTCTGTCTGTCTGTCTGTCTCTCTATCTGTCTATCTGTCTGTCTGTCTGTCTGTCTGTCTCTCTGTCTCTCTGTCTCTCTGTCTATCTATCTATCTATCTATCTATCTATCTATCTATCTATCTATCTATCTATCTATCTATCTATCTATCTATCTATCTATCTATCTATCTATCTATCTATCTATCTATCTATCTATCTATCTATCTATCTATCTATCTATCTATCTATCTATCTATCTATCTATCTATCCATCCATCCATCCATCCATCCATCCATCCATCCATACATACATATATACTTATAGATAAATAGAAAGAAAAAGAGAGTCTCCTGTACAACTCTCATGTATACATGCCCCCAAACATGCCATTTTTGTAAATGGTACAAAAGAATTTTGACGATTGTTTTGATGATTCTCATCGTTAAAATTTTAATTAAAATGCGAGTGAGATGCAAAAATGATGAATATGTCGATTTTGGTCGTTGAAACTTTACACGATCATCAAACCCACTTTTGGATTAAATTTTCTAATGTCCTTTTTATAAATGATCTCCTCACCATAGCTATCATTTCGAAAAACATCTTTAACAAATTGATTTTTTACTATTTTTTTAAAAATGATCGTTATGGAGTCCGCAGTGTCTCGTGTCCTTACCTAAGGTGATATATATATATATATATATATATATATATATATATATATATATATATATATATATATATATATATATATGTGTGTGTGTGTGTGTGTGTGTGTGTGTGTGTGTGTGTGTGTGTGTGTGTAAAATGAGGTTTTCCTTCTCCTTTTTATTCAAAATATGTAAATTTCCAGGATGTTTTATAAAAACAACAAAAAAACTGAAAAAAAGGAAAGGAAATGCCAAAATTTTAGTGGTGAATTATTGTACAAGTCTTGAAAATTCCAAAATTATTTTTGCATGGGTAATGTGAATTTTTTGAATTTTTTTAAACTTTTAAATTTAAAAAAAAATTATGATTAAAAAACTTTGAAGCTTCAACCGTGGCAGTATGAGGAGGGATAACGAGGAAGAGGAAATATAGATGGGGTAAAGGTAATATTATTTGTGGACTATAATAAAAAATTAACTATTAACTAACACTAATTTTGATAACTAGTATATTGTGTCCAAATTTGAGGGAAAATGGTGAAAATAGTGTTTTTTTGGCCTCAATCCCCAAACGAACATAATTAATAGGTGATAAATTCTATATACTCCATTGAAGTATATCAATGTAATGGGATGTGTCTCATTACGTGTTATAGTTTAAAAATAT